>CM057008.1:58191001-59441001 GCA_029891345.1 Dryococelus australis
CATGCCTTTTGTAACGGGCCTAGACATATTTTTACTATGGAAAACAATCTTTCTTTATTGTATTTTGTTAGATTCAATCTTAAAGAAGAATAAACATGTTTTTAAGTAATTTTCTGAAAATATTTCGTTTAGCAAACACAGTAATAAAATAATTTATTCTAAGTTCATTACTCCATACCAAAGTCACATTGTGTAAAAATGTCTAGTGGTCTTAAATTTTTGGCAGGAACTATACTGTAAAGAAATACAAAGTCGTCAGAAAAGTGCATTATAAGCAGCGTTTCCGAAAGTTCTGTTGGTTATAACCAACATTACTTCAACACTTTGAGGTATTGAAAGCTATAGTCTATTCACGGTAAAGAGAGCACTTTTGAAAGCCGTCTCCTTTGGAATAATAGTCAATAAATGTGTTTTATTTTAGTCTTGGGCGTTAAATTCCGAGTGCGGTGGAATATACACACTGTATTTAAAAACTCACATGGCAATATTTCTTTAAAAAGTTGGTTAAAGTATAAGAAAATTGCTGGGAGGAAAGAGTAACCAGGGCCTCAAAAGTGCTCACTTTACCGTGAACAGCCTGTAAAAGTAAGTTTCCTATATACAATGCTGTAGGAACACCAGTTCTGTTGTTCTCTGTTTATCCACTCAACACATACAACATATACAACACCAGGCACTAACACTCAACTATACAACCTTCATTATTGGTTGGTTGTTGGCCAATGGGGGTGCCGAGTATATTTTGCCCCAACAACTGTTTTTCATTGTGTAAAGTGTTTTGTCAGTCACGACCTTTTGTGGTTACAATATAAATATATATTTTATCAAGGAGAATTATTGTTGCTTGGGTTGACTTATTCTTTACAAAGCAACGGGACACTGAATCTATAACCAGCAGAGGTTTGTTTCCAAGAACAAAGAAGTTTTCACAGCAGTATTAAGTTGTGTTAAGCCCGAGCGTAGAAAGTTTATAAAATATATTACGAGGGCGAATCAAATGAAAACATTAATTTTCAAATATAATTTACTAAACATAAGTCGTACACAACTGTGTCTTGTTTTGTACGTAGTATCCGTTACGTTTAGCACTTACGAACGGAATCGATTCCGTGTGGTGGATAAAAACATGAGATTTAGTTCGCTCTGTGCACTGTTACAAATTTATGTATATTTACTTAATGTTTTACGGAAATGTACAATGTATATACGGAAAGGCAATCCGTGATGACGAAAAACGGAAAGTCTCCGTATTCCCTTTGGCTTCGAGTTACGGGGACGAACAATGCCGATTCTACACGAAGCTTTCTTCGCCACTGCAACAAGAAAATTATCTTTTCTGCGGCAGTTAAGGTTATCCACGCGACTATGACCTATTTTTTAAAACATAAAAAAAATAGCGTCAGGCGTCTGTAACATTTGGCAACACTAAAAATACCCTAAATTTAACAGAAACTCAATTTTTGCTTTTGTCGTTTGAATACAAATGTATAAGTTATACCACAAATTAAGTGAGAATTGTAGGTGAATGCTTAGAGTTGTGGACAGGTAATTTTTTGACTCGGGTTCAAACCTCTCTTTAGTACAAAGTATTTTAACTTCTCTAATATCATTTTTTTTATACTCGGTAGAACACACACATAACGAAAATTAAAGAGATGCTCACTATCTCTCCTTATTTTAAACGGAAAGTACAGAAAACTAACTTGGAGATCAACAGAGAAGTTCCGTGAAATTTACGAAAGTCCGTTTCTGAAAATCAATGTGCCCGTAAGTTTACGGACACTTCTGGATAAATTTTTACCAACACTTTTCCGTAAAATGAAGTAATTTTTTTTTTTTTAAGTGTGGCGATAGCCAATTAACAAGGACTTCTGTTCCAGTAGGTATAGTATTATGGAGTCTACTTTGACGTTATGCTGTCATGCGAAACGATAAAGTTTCTACACATACAATATTAATAGGCTTTCGATATCACATAATGAATATTATGTAAATGTTTTTAGGGAAGCAATAAAATGTATTTGTATTCAGGTGTAATTCTGTACGTCACTTATTTTGCCAGCGATTTCCCATGCATACTTATACGTGGAATATTTATTCATGAAGAGTAGCTCATGTTTTCAAATTCTAAAGAGCATATTGCAACATGAAAAGAGATGTTACCAAATAACAGGTGAGAATTTCTCGTGAGCTGAGATTTATGTCAGGCTGCCAGAGCAGAAGTGATTTGTATATCAATACTGACGTCTGAGAGTAGAAATGTGGCAAAGATTTAGAGAAAAATAAAACTCTCTCGCTCCGGAAAAAAATAACATTAATTACGTCGTCTTGGAGTTGGCGACGCATTTTTCAGTACTTTCTCCTTCTAGAAGGGCGACATTTTTTATTTCAACTGTTAAAATCACTGCGTACTAAATGTAAAGAAGCCACCTTCGACATCACCCCCCCCCCCCCAACTCCTCGGCCCACCTCTCCCCTTTGCATAGAGCCAGTCACTTAATTGGCATCACTTCTGGAAATTTTCCATAAAATTTCCTTTTCATTTCAGTTAAAAACAAACTTCCGAGGGAATGTATACGGTTTTGTTGGACCTTTAGTTGGCAGCCCTTACGTCATCGCCCATACTAAAAGTTTGTCCGCAGCACTTGACTGTGTGTATATTTTTTTTAGCGAGATCTCATTCCGAAAAATTTTGAAGTCAGTACTATGAATTCACTCACGGATTTTTTTTTCTCGCGAGGATTAACATTTTATCGTTGCATATTTACTGAAATCGAGAAATGGAAAAAGGATTGTGTAAACTTTATTTGAGTTTCATAGCAAAAGGAGTACTCCAATAGACTCATAACATCGCTTAGAAAGGCCACTTTTAGAAATATGGAAAATCGCGAAATTTTTTGAGGCAACATATGTTCTGTAGCAGTCTTAACTAATTTATTCTTTCATGACTAGATGAACAAGGTTTTGACTCGACTAAGTTGTTTGCAGACCAATCACGAACGTTCTGCCCAATCGTATCAGAATCCTCATTGGTCCAGTGAAATGGGGTAGTGGCTTCACACATGCGTGGCAGTCAATAAGGAAAATAAACTGTCGGACATGTGTACAGTATAGCAAACAGTCAACTACGATATGAAATGTTGGCCTGATTACCTATAAATAACACTCTAAATCCGAATCTGTGGGAATTTCACTGTTCCAATCAGTCAAGCGTATCTGACTGATACAACAGTCACTTCAGTGGATTTAGCTTACAAATCAGTGGAAAATAAAGCCATATTTCCTTCACTAATTGATTCAGTGACATTTCCCACTGATTCGTCAGTCATTTTTTCCACTGTTTTCCCAGTGGTTTATTTTTTACTGATGGACCAGTGAAACTGCGTGTAAAAATGGTCCCCGGACATAGTTAATAAATGGCCGTTAAGCAACGCGTATCAATTGAAATAATAACGCATAAATATTTTCTAAAATGTGTTTCAAAACGCCATTTTACGAGGTAATATGAACACACGTGCTTTAATTCCGTTTTTACCTCTTTCATTTCCATTCCATGTAATCGTCACAGCGCTCTGTTTGAAGGTTTTGACTGCATTTCATGAGGTGTAGAGAGGGCACTCATATATACTATTGGTTCTAACAATCCTAACGGTAACCAAAAACGAAAAGTTAGAACATGCAATTTAAATCTTTACGATTTCGTGGCAAAACGATAATATATATATATTTTCCTCTCATTTTTTCAACTTGGCATGATAGCGTAGTTGGCAAGGTAACGGTCTGGAGTCGAAAGGGGTGCGATTTAAATATTGGCCACTCCCCCCCCCCCCCCCGCCCGATTTTTTAAATACTTTTTTTTCATTAGTGTTAATTGCACAATATAAAAAGTAAACTATCATAAATATGTTTATTTCAAGTAATTATTTGCCTGAATTCAATAAAAGCATAATTTAATTCGCTCGCTATTGCAATCGGCCGTCTCTTGTTCAGTCAGTCTAATTGTTTCGTATCACTAATTCAACCAGTGAAATTTTTTCAACAATCAGTGGTTTCCCTCTGATTTTAAGTGGAGGCATTTCCACTCATTAGAGTAGTTGAATTTCACCGCGAATCAGTGGTTTCCCACTGATTTGATTTCAGAGTTTAAGCGGGAAAAATTTCAAAACCTTGCTGTGCGCAATTTGCGCCGACTTTGCACAGGCATAAATCAGATTACTAGTCTAAAATATTGCGGGGATGATCCGCTGTTTTTTTCTAAAGCGCCATTAAAGTTGAAATGAACATTAAATAGCGCGCTCACTGTTAAACAGAAAGAATAGAAGTGGAGACGGCTAATTGATGGTGTACATAGTAGCAGAGTGAATAAATTAGAGATCAAATTAAGTTTCTTGTGTTTATTAATTTTTTATTATTAAAACCTTTATCCCTTGCGAACTGAGATACGCCCTTCATGCGTCATCCTTCACGTGTAACAAAAATAACTCTTTATGTAGGCCCGTAGGTAAATAAAAGTAATAGTTAGAAGTATTTTATTAAAATAAAATACTTCTATGTTAACAGAAATGTAAAACGCTTGTGATACACGACGGTTTTTTTTTTTTTTTTTTTAACAAACTGATATGTCGTACGTGGCGTGTAATTTTTTAAAGGTTTGATTAAAAAATATGTGAATATGTGGCGAACACTCTATATATAAATGAATTTATATAAATGTGGACAGGCAGCATGTGCCTGGCTCGTCCCTGATTGGCCACATAAATCGCTCTCCGCTTGCCAATATTCGTCGCGCGGGAGTATTTATCTCGCCGTTGGCAACTCGTATGGAACATGTCATCACGCGCCATTCCTCTTATCAAGCTGGCGATATTATTGGAATGGGTTTTGGGTCAGTCCCCTCCCCTCCACCAACCACTCTCGAGAATGCCGCCACCAACCACATGTGATTAATAGCCGACCCGCACTGAGAGAAAAGCGAACAAAACATTTGTTTGTTTAGGGCCAAATATATATTTAGTTGCCCTAACAAAATATATTGTTGGGCAAACAAAATTTGAAAAGCAAACAAAATTACTTTTGTTCGTCTAACAAAATATACTGTATGTTTGAATAAACTAAATCTCTGTGTTGGGCCAAAACTAAATTAGACTGTGAAGTAAATATTTAGTTGAAATAACTGTGTATATTTTTTTGGCTACTCATTTCACTGCCTTTGTTCGAAAATACAGGTAGAAAGTTTGTGTGTATTTTTTTGTGACAATTAGGATAGTAACCGTTTTTGTTAGTGCATCTAGTGATGCTTAACAATCGTATAAACAAATTAATAAAACAATGCAACAAGAAACTGACAAGTAAAGCTTGAAATATTTGCAGCATATCCGGTTCCTCAGTTGTCACATTAGCTGAGAAAATCTAACAGTTTGGGGGCAACCAAATGAGAACAAGGAAATAATTTGGTTTCAGCAACAAAATATTTCATTGCCACTGTGCAAACAATTAGTTTCGTTCCACCAAACAAATCTTGTTTGATGCAACAGAACCTTTTTCCCAGTGCACGCACCGCGGTAGCACAGTGGGTAGCGGACTCTCCGACGTCGGATATTGGAACCTCGCCTAACTCTTGTCCTTTTGCGTGGGTGGAATCTCCAGGATGTGGGGAAAGTTTTTTTAAATTGGGTGAATTTTCCACCTATATTCTAAAAATAATAATAAATAAACGAGCTAAACAAAAAGAAAACGAGTGGTGGAAGAAAAAGTATGTTCCAAACACATGCATTTGTGAGAAAAACGCAAAGTACAAATTGAACTGAAATGACCAACGTCCTGATCTCGCCTCAAATGTGTTGTTTTATATTAAACGAATCTGTTTAACCCATTCAGACCCAGCGTACACAATTGTGTACATTACGCACGTGTAGGTAACATGTGGTCTGTACTGTACACTGCGAAGCTTAATAACCAATGATCTTACCTGTGGGTAAATGATTCGCAAACCTTCTTACTGGTCTGGGTCATAGTTGGATCATATAACTGTAGCCAAACATACAGCCAAACAGCTCATTGGCTGTAACTACGAAACAAGTGTTGGGTTGACTTAAGTACAGCACGCATCATAAGAATGAATTATAGCAGGTCTTAAACGGTTAATGTACGCATAAACAAACAAATCTTTAGTTGCACTGAGCATCTCTTTGTTTGTGGCAAACAAAGAATTAAAAAATTTCTTTGGTTTTCGTAAGTGAGCGAGTGAAGAAATTTGGGCGGCTTTTAACATCCGTGTCTTGAGAGCTGATGAGGGTGAAGCGAGGTCAGTATGGAGCAGCGCCAGAATGCAGCCGCGGGGCAGAACGGGAGATCAACGAAAAGACTCGCCGACCAGCGGCATCGTCCTGCACCATTCCCACATGCGAATATCCGAAGCGAACCTGCCGATAATCGAACCCGGTTCGCCCGGGGGCCGGAGGCGAGTAGTCTAACCACTACACCACCGCGGCCTCACCAACAAAAAAGTTCTTCAGTGTTATCAGAAGTACAAAACGCTTGTGATAACGTGATAGATTTAGGAAACAGCCAAATGTATCATTCAAGGCTTGATTTTTCAAAATTCCCATTCAAAAGTCATCTAACACGTAAGCTATAACATGAAGAAAATCAGTAGAGTTGGTGCAACAGAAGTAAATTGAACTATGAATAAAATAGCAGAACTCCCCAGCTGTATTGACATTCATTTTCTTTCTTGTGAAACCCGTTCGCCACACTGATAGTACTGTTTTATGACATCAGTCTATTTTTTTTACACACACACACTATATGTATATATATGCACACACACGTACGTACATACATGCATACGACGTGTAACAGGGTTTTTTTAAACAGGGTAAGCAATTCCTACTAACAAATGCAACTTCCAACTTTGCTTATCCTCAAGATGCATTCACCGTTTTATAATATGTTACATTAGTTATAAAAATGGAAACGAAATGAATATAATAATAATTAAACTGAATATTCTTTAGACAGCATATTACAAATTATAAGGGAACTCCCGATCTCCCGAACACTTTCATCCGCTTTCCAAGGAAAAATGTAGAACTGGAGGACGCAAACAGAACGGATGCTTACTCTGCCGAAGGAACGCGGCAGGGTAACTCGCTTGCGAGTTCGATTCATCGCTAGTCGCTCCCGTTTGTGGAAATAAATACCAGATAGCAGCACTAGGCGTGTACAGTACGGGAGTTACGAAAACTCTGTATCTCGAATCGGAAGCGATAAACTCAGAATTAAATGTGTTTACAGTTAAGGTGAAAACTATAAAGTGTCAAACATTTCCAATGTGTATAGGGTAAGCATTACTTACCTTGCGTCTATGGAATAAACGCTGCTGACATAGGGCCTACGTAGATTATTCCCCTAAAATGATGCTTGAGGGGACCGCGGTGGTGTAGCAGACTATTATGTTATGCTACTCTCCCCCCCCCCCTTAGGCGTATCAAATTCGATTTCCGGCGGGATCGCTCCCGGACTTTCGTGAGTGGGAATCATGCTGGATGAAGCCGCTGGTCGGCGGGTTTTCTCGGGGATCTCCTTCCCTTCCTCCCTCCCGCCCTCTTTCATTCCAGTGCTGCTCCATACTCAACTCAATCACTCTCATCTGCTCTCAAGATCTCGCTGTTAAGGGGTACCAGTCCCTGCCATCTTGGATTTTTTTTATCATTTTCGCGAAAGACTTGCGTTGTAGATTTTGTATGGAATTTTACAGAACAACAGGACATAAAACAATATTTTGTAAATTTTATGAAGTTGGCATTGCTTGACCAAAGTTGCTAGTTTGACTTCTCCAGTCGTCCGCAACGGAAAATGATTGATCTCTTCGCAGTTGTTACTAGCTAAAAATTAACAAGGATTGTGAAAAACTAACAACTTGATAAAGTGTGAGAAGGTATTATTTATGCTGCCTCTTGCGAAAAGTTTCCTTAAACCAACTTAAATGTGGGTTGTTATGAAAAACGGAGAAATCCAAAATGGCGGGGGCTGATACGCCTTGAGAGCCGCCCAAATCTCTCAACTGAACTCTCGATGTTTCCTCTCTCGTTTTCTGAAACGCAACGGAAAAGGCCTCCGACATTTCGGGATACTGATTGATGTCTGTCCCGGTCTTGAGGCCCACGCGCAGACTGATTGTCAGGCGTGCAAACAGAGCTGAGTGGAAAGTCTGGACCACTGTTACGAGCGCCCCAGTGTTTATTAAATCAGGAAGGCGGCCCCACAACGCGACTGTGTTTATTGGACCGGTTCCCGAGTGTGAAGTTTCGCCTCTGCGTCCCACCTCCGACTGCAATTACACTGGAGCGTGTAGGCGTAGATGGATGAGCCTCTTTCACACCCCTTACACCCCACACAAACTAACCCTGCTCCCCTTATCACCCTCGAAGCGCGACGTCTTTAAGGGGATTATGCACGGAAACATTTCCTGTGCAATCGTCCTTTGCACGCAAACTCGTATCTCTGTAAATAAAAGTCATCTAAAAACGACTTCTTGACAAAAAGGATTTTAAAAACTATTGTCTATACCCCTATAGTTTTACTTTTGTCATATTTGGTGTGTATTATTGGAGAAAAAAAATTCGTAAAGGTGTTCAAATATCGCAATTTTAAAGCTTGCCTATGCAATTTCCTTAAGCGGCAAGAGGAAAGTACGATACGGACGTAGTTTAATCCGTGTTCTTTCATCGCGTGTAATAAAACCCCACAGTTACAGATCTAGTTTACACAGTATAGCGTCACGACAGAAACCCTGCACGCCTTGCGCGTAGGGGCGATGAGGCGCTAGGCGTGCACTGAAAAAAAAAAAAAAAATTTGTTGCGGCCACAAAAATATTTTGTTGGTTTTCACCCTGCCAAACTTTTTTGTGGTGTACACAAACAATTTTGTAGCCTCCACAAAATAAGTTTTTAGCGGCCACAAAAGTTTAGTGGTGACAACTAAATAATGTTTGCACCACAAAAAATTGGCAGGGTGAATACCAACAAAGTATTATTGTGGCCGCCAGAAAATATTTTTTTCCAGTGTGCGTGTTAGTGTCGCCCGTATCACTTTCTCGCTTCTTGACCTTGGACGCGCAGGTACATAGTCCCCTTAAAGGCTGTTCGCAATAAAGTGAGCACTTTTGAAATCAACTTTATAAAAATAGTCACTGCGCTTGCCCCTGCATATATTTTTACGGGTGCACTGAGTGACACGGTCCCAGCAAAGTTGGTAACTATAGATGGAAAGTAGTTCCACATCTTAACGTTGAATAGAAAGTGTTAGGCAATCATTTGTGATAACTTAAATTATTTCGTCAACTTTCTGTTTTTTTTATGCATCGAAGTGTAAAAATGACCATATTTGAAAAATATTTACTTTTCAAATAATTTCACAGTATCACCTGACCGACGCAGAATAAGGTAATGTGGGCCATGGAAATGCTAATTTTACTTAAGGCGGAGGAATACACATAATGCCTACAAGTATATCGTAGGCAGGGCTTTCAAAAGTGCTCATTTTACCGTGAACAGCCTATACCTACCAACTGCAACTATATGCGGATTGATGTCAAGTTCAATGCCCACCATTCTGTCTGAGCTCGTTAATACGTAAAGGTAGTGACAAACCTTTGTTGAGGACTCTTACAAACAAGGCTCTAGTAATTTTACAAGAGAATGTTCTGTAATTTCACAAACGTTTGTGAAACTACAAAAGATTCCTCAGTAAAAATTTACAAACATTTTTACAGTGCTCACCTGTCCCACTGCAATCACAGAACACCTAAGAATACAGAATTGAAACTGCTGCTTCTGTCGTGAACCCCAGAATAAAATGGCGTCGCCGACCAACAACATGTAAGAAAGCCGTTTGCCAATCAGCGACTGGCAAATTGCTTCACCGCCGGCAGTCCAGCCATAAGGATTCTTCCGCGAACTCGCGGTAGCCAATCAGACACAAGGCCCATTGCAGGACCTCGGGCAGCCAATCGGCGTACGGCCACGTCCACATAGAAGGAAATGCCACTTCATTTTGGGGCGACGGTGATGTAGCGGTTTAGACTACTCGCCTCCCACCTAGGTGGAATGCGTTCTATTCCCGGCGGGGTCGCTCCCGGATTTTCACACGTGGGAATCGTGCAGGACGATATTGCTGGTCGGTGGGTTTTCTCGGGGTTCTCCCGTTTCCCCTCCCTTTCATTCTGGCGCTGCTCCATTATTACTTACTTCACTCTCATCTGCTGTCAAGGCGGTAATAGATGGATCTACGTGTCAGAGGTCAAGGAAGCGAGAGAGCGATACGGGCGACACTAACACGCACGCCTAGTGCCCCATCGCTCCTACGAGCAAGGCGTGCAGTGTTTCTGTCGTGACGCTGTACTGAGCAAGTTACATATGTAACAGTGGGGTTTTATTTGCAAGCGATTAAAGACCACATATTAAACTACGCCATTATGTTTGTACTTTCCTCTTGCCTATGCGGCAAGAAGGCGCATAGGGAAGCTTTCAAGATGCCATATTTGACAATTTTCACGAATTGTTTTCTCCAAGAATACACTTAATATGACAAAAGTAAAAAAAAAAAAAAAAATAGTGTCATAAATATTTTTTTTTTTTTAATTTTCTGGCCAAAAGTAATATTTCCAAAACTCTTATTCACCGAGATACTGGTTTACGCGCAAACAACGATTTCACAGAAAACGTTTCAGTACATCCTCCTCTTAAAATCTGCCCAAATCACTCCACTCCACATAATATGCTAAAATCGTAGCAAATATTTGTTACATCGCAGCATAGAATGGTTAAGTACATAGACTTTAAATGCAGGGCTGAAGTGTGGGTGCTAAAGGGTTTGGGGGCGGGGGGTTCCAGGTAATACCCTTCTCATAAGTATTTTTCTCTTGCTCATGTCAGAAAAATGCACTAACGTTTGCGAAAAATGCACTAACGTTTGCGAAAAATGCAACACCAAGAAGGACACACGTGATTGGAATGAACTTTATACTTTATAACACAGATTAGTTACATGCTTATACGCATTTGATTAGGATTACAGAACTGTACATGATCTCTGTCCTTGAGAATTCAGTATAGTGTGAAGCCTACACGTGCTGCAATCAGAGCTCCTAAACGTCGTGGCATGGAACCATAGAGGACCTGGATATGTTCCCGGGGAATCTCCCTCCGCGCGGTTTATTTGTGAGTACACAAAGCATCAACAGTGGTTGCTTGACGTCAAGTCGCCGACCAACCATATCCCAGACATGTTCGATGGGCGGAATGTCAGGCGAACGTGCAGGCCAGGGAAGCAGTGGTACCCGTCGTTCATTGAAGAAAGCTGGTGCATTCCTCGCCACATGTGGCTGCTGAGATATGACATGTGGAGTCGCTTGAAGGAGAGGCGGTGCCTCGGGCTATAAAACCTCCTTGATGTAGCGGTTGCTGTTCATATTGCCCTCAATACGTAGGAGTCGAGATCGCATGTTTTATCCAGTGGCGCCCCAAACCATCACACTTGATGTTTGTCCGCTATGCCGCTCCACAGTGCAGGCTGCCAGATTGCGGTCATCGCGGTAGCGTCTAACACGTATGCGGCCATCACTGTAGGAGAGGTTGAAGCGGGACTCGTCTGAAAACACCACATTTTGCCACCCAGCCCGCCAGCGACGGCGTTCACGAGCCCATTGCAGTCTGAGGCGTTAGTGATTTCTGGACAGTGGAATACGACGCAATGGCATGCGTGCCACCAGTCCAGCCCGCAGCAGACATCGTCGAACCATCAACACAGACAGTTCTACACCCGTTGCAGTTCTCCAGTGTCGAACCAACACTGTGGACCAGACCATTACGGCCATGCAGACAAGATGGCGGTCATCCCGTGCTGTGGTCACATTGCCTGGTCGCTGCGTACGATCCTCTTCTATCCATCGATTCCACACACGCATCACTGTCGTAGCAGCATGTACTGTACGAGCTGAAATGTCACGGTATGACAAACCCGTTTCCCGGAGACCGATCATTCTGCCCTGTACCAACTCACTGACATGCCGATGTGGCGTCTTTTGACGTCGACGAGGCATACTGGCACTGACTTTCACTTCGTTTGACGTCTCTTCACTGACTGACCCTGACGTAACACTAACATTTCCGGTCACACATTAGAGGAAGCTGATGGGCCTACGTGTACGCCATCTCTCTGCTATCGTAATCTCTCATTGCTGACACTAGGTTCTACATATCCTCCGAGTTATGATTAATTCGGCCATTCTAAGGAACTGTCTCTCTACTAAGATACGTAGCCAATAACCAAAGGAAAAATTCACGTATGCCATTGGACATTCACGTAAATCTTTTCGCGAAAAACAGGTGGCTCTACCTATGACATATATCTGCCACCAGATATCAGTCACTTTGCTGGAAAACGGTAATATCCAAGTGTCTCGAGTTCAATGAGAAAAAGAGCTGCACCCACTCAACCAGAAATTTAATTCGCACCCTGCTGGCCTCAGAATTAAAATCTACGCTAAATTCAGTCTATACATAATCTTTATGCAGAATAATATAAAATCACTCAATAATTTGCTGGCGGTGGATTTTATCTTCTGCATTTATTCGATACCCATTCTCGTATATTTTCCTGAAAACCAAACACTCGAAAACTAACATGCTTTCATTTATTTTATTTCTTTGTTTATTATCATTGTTTCTTTGCATGTGCAACTTGTATAAGCAAAACAGAACTGCAGAGCTCCATGGGCGTTCGAAATATGTATTCGTCATTGCAGCATGGTCATGCTGTGTTGTGGGTATTCGTGTGTACGTTTATCAAGAAAATTGAACATTATATTCTGAATTTTTTTAACGGGAACAGAAGGAAAGATTTGGACAC
Source organism: Dryococelus australis (assembly GCA_029891345.1). Lineage (NCBI taxonomy): Eukaryota > Metazoa > Arthropoda > Insecta > Phasmatodea > Phasmatidae > Dryococelus > Dryococelus australis. The sequence continues at coordinate 58,203,915 of CM057008.1, forward strand.
TGCTTTCGAACGCAGCAGTTTTTTTTTATATTGCTCTTGAAGTGAGGAAATTGCAACGGAATACTTCCATAATCGGTGGTAGAACCATAACTCAAGTATTAGCATCAAACTGTTCTCTTAATTTATTACAGTTGTAGTTATTGTAAATAACATCCAGACATAGCTGATATTGCGCTAATGAAGGACTGTATTCTCTGAAGCAGAGACATGCCGCTTTCAGTAACTTCATTTACAGGCGGAACTGCAACAGAATATAGTGTCGGTATTACAATACAGGGTATATCTAAATTAGATCGACAAACTTCGGTCGAAAGTGAACCCTAGGGTCGGTACGAATTTTTGAAGTTGGACGTGAAACACTAGTTTATTGAAAATATTGCAGAAAATCTTTAAGATGGGGTCGAGTGTCTATGGATAATCTTTAACGGGAAAAAGATCTGTGAGCACTTCGACACGTGTCTGTCGTCATCAAATTGTTTCGTCGAAATAATCACTTTTACAGGAGAAATCCTTGGAAACCGAGTTGCCAAGAAATTCCTTTGTAAAACTACAAACAGTTTCATTGTGAAATCTGCAAAACATATACATAATATTACAAATGATAGCCTTGTATTAAAACTTGCAGTATTGAGAAATGTACATAAAATTGCCCTTTTTCTTCTAGAAAATAAATCTGATGAATTAATAAATGAGAATATATTTTTAAAAATATTTCAAAACATAATAGACCAACTTGGCGTACGTACTTAGCGTTTATTTCGATATTAAATACAACTCCAAGTACTTACAAAATGTTAGGGAAGTTATTTGATTAAAACAAAATCCATTTACCTTGTTAGAGTTCCGTGTAGCTAGAAAAATTAACAGTTAATGAGCGATACGGTCGCGTTTGATTGAAATTGTCGTTTTATTATGATTATTTTAATTATTGAAGCTTTCTACGTTGTTCAAACTGGCAACACATTTCTTTTTGCACGCAACTACACTTTACATCACCCATAGTTTTTACACAGACGGCTATATACTTTGTTGTTTGAGTGTCCGCCATTTTGCTGAGGCTCTTGGATACGGGTCAGTAGTTATGGTACAAACATTTCTTGAGGTATATTACAAACACAGACCTTGTAGTTTTACAAGAGAAATCTGTGTACTGTTACAAACATTTGTAAAATTACAAACAATTTCTCAGTAAAAATTACAAAATAATATCTTACGATGTACGCATATTTCGACTTTATGTTCACGGCACTGTAGCAAAGTTGGGATTTAATAGATGGTTTACTCACTCGCATGCAACAATTGACTTGACACATTATGCAGTCACTAAGTGTTCCATGTACAATATTTGCAATAAACTAGTGCTTCATGTCCAAACTGAAATATATATGTACTGCTCTTAGCATTCATCTTAGACAGTAGGTCGTAATATACAGTATACGTTATCGGTGTTCTAGATGGTATTTACAACCCACAAGATAGCTGTTCTCGTATTAATACACTGTTAAAATTTTCCGTCGAAATCCGTAATGACAAAAACGGAGTTAAAGTGCGTAAATACGAAATACGTAAAATCTCCGTATTTCCTATAACAAGATTATCCATGTCACTAAGACCTGTTCTATCAAACATTAAAAAGCAACAACAGGCGTATGTGACACTTGGCAACATTTAAAATACTCTAACTTTAACAGAAAATAAAAAAGATGCTTATGTGACTAATATAGAAATTCCAAAGTTATTGCAGATTCACGGCGTGAGCATTGTAAGTGGTAAGGGTCGTGAGCTTGTGGCTTTTCGACTCGGGTTCAAATCTCGCTTAACATTTTAACCTTTTTTAAATATATTTTTTATACACAGTATAACACCCACATAATGGAAATTAAAACAAAATAGATATTAAAAATTATTTAAACTATAACAGAAAACTAACTAGGGAATTAACGGACAAATTCCGTGAAATTAACGGAACATCCGTTTTCGAAAATCAATATATCCGTAGAATCAATATGTCCGAGTTTACGGTCGTCTCTGGATATTTTTGACCAGTACTTTTCCGTAAAATGAAACTTTTTTTTTTTTTTAACAGTGTGGAGCTTTCGTTCGTGCACATATTTTCGTAGCGCAGGAGAATTGGGTATTCGACGTCACAAGTTTTCTCATTTTCTTATTCAAGGATTCCTGTCCCCGCAGAGGAAGGAGGTATTGGACTGGACGGAGGGAATATTCGCCAGTTTCAAGGTTATTGCCCTCGGGATAATTTACTACGCGGTGTCCAAGCCCGCTGCAGCATCCAGTCGATATTCCGTGCGGAGGTTTCGGTTCCAACTTGAGATAGGACCTTTAATTTCCTGCTCAGGACTCGCTTGATTTAAGTCCTGTCCGAGTCCTTGCGGAAGACACGCATTATAAGCTGCTCACGGTAAAACCAGCACTTTTGAAAGCCCTGCTTAAGATCAGCTTATATGCACGTATGTTTATTCCTCCGCCTTATGTACTGTAAAGATAACATTGACATGGGCCTCATCACTTCATTCGTGGGTCGGTCAAGTTAAAATGTAAAATTATTAGAAAAGGAAATACTTTACAAATATGCTTGTTTCTACATTTCTGTGCATAAAAAAAACAGAAAGCGATAGAAATAATGTTATGCTATCACAAATGTTTACCTGATACTTTTATTGGACTTTAAGATATAAAACTATTTTCCATCCATAGTTACCAACTTTACTGGGCGAATGTCACTTAGTGCACCCATTAAGATATATGCATTCAGGGGCAGTGAATTTTTTTAAGGTCCATTTATTAAGTGCTCACTTAATCGTGAACAGCCTATACCAAACGTTAGGGGTGATCAGGTGCCAAAAATGATTATCGATATTCCTAGGATAATTTATCATATTTTATTACATAAAATAGTACATTACAAAACTATTAAATCCAAGGAAAATTCATTTACAAAAATTAATGACGGAAAATACAGGAATTCCAAATTTATATATGTTGCCATACAAATTTAAAAATCTTGTATAATTACCGTGTTTGGCTAAAGTACAAATAATTTTTTTTGTCATTAGAATAAGACGATGACATTTCGTAGTATTTCTTCTAGTGGTTCGACCGTAATTTTATTTTAATTTTAACAATAATATTGAAATACAAAACCGCCAGAAGTTAAACACTAATCGCAGGCGAACCGAATGCCACACTTCCAAGAAATGTCTTTGTGGCGTTCCTAAATCTTCCAAAAACACTTCCAACCGAAATAAAACTTCGTGCTCGCATAACTTTTTGAAATTTGTTTGTCACAAATTTTAAAATTGAAATGCTAATAATTACTCTGCAGTTTTGGGACACTGCCGGAAGCGAGTAAAACATTTACTCGAAGTGTCTTGGGACAGCCAGAGAGAAAAGTTGACTCGCAGAGTAACCTTTTGGCAGGGAGGAGGGGGGGGGGAGGACTGAATAGTAACAGTTCAGAATGGTTACCATTCCGGAAATTTTGCATCCATACTTGCGCAGAAAATACCGGAATGGTAACCGTTCCGATCTTATTATTATAGCACTGCGTTACTGAATCCTGAAAAGTATCCATTCTAGGAATGTTTACAATTCCGTATTTTTGCACCGACATTCACATTCCAAATATCCTGAAAAGTGCTCACAGTCGGAGTTATTACAGTTCCGGTATGTGTATTTTTTAGTTGTCATTCACAACAAAAGCCTGGAAACTGTGCACTGCCTGAATGGTAACCAATGTGTCTTTTTTTCGCGTCAGCGAAGCTTGGAGTTTCCCCACAAATGATTGTCGTGTGTAGCCTATTTGCATTGAGAAATGATGTGCGTGTGTTTTTACAATTTAACATATTTTGTACTATTTGTAATATTACTGTAATATTGTCAACATATTCTCACACTTGAGTCCTGAATGGTTACCATTCAGGTAGTGGACAGTTTTCAGGCTTTTTTGGATGACAACTAGAAAACACACATACCGGAATTGTAAACATTCCGACTGTGGACACTTTTCAGGATATTTGGGATGTGAATGTCGGTACAAGATTCCGGAATGCTCCAATTTCTACAATGGATACTTTTCAGGATTCAGTAACGCAGTGCTTTGCTAGTAAACCCGAACGGTTAACATTCCGGTATTTTCTGCGCAAGTATGGATGCAAAATTTCCGGAATGGTAACCGTTCCGTATGGATACTTTCCAGTCGCCCCTTTGGAGCGCCGCCCTGGCGGAGGAGGGAATATATGCGATGTTGCCGAACATTTCTAGTTTCGGAGGTGTAGCTACGTGGAAGTTGTTGGCCGCAGACAGCTCCGCCATTGCGTGACGAATTAACCGAAGCCATTTGTGGGGATTACGCAAGAAATGTAGGTGTGGGTGAAGGAGGGGGGGGGGGGGGTGGGGGGCGGAGGAGGAGGGCGAGGGTAGAGGAGCCACCGTCGGTCCTAAATCCGAATTAAGCTTTCACGGCGGATGGGTCGACAGGCAGTGGACCAGGCGGAGTGGGGCGCCGACTTGGAGGTATTAGTCGGCTAAAGTTGACCAACCTGACTCAGCCCCCCCCCCCCTTTCTCTTTCTCTCGTTCCTCGCACTTTACCAATCAAACATTGGAAAGATACGCCATGTATCACTAATGTTTTATGCTCGTGTTTGCAAAGAATTACCTTACTTTTTATTTAAGTTAAATTTATCTTTTACTTATATTATATTCAAAAATTATAATGCATTTATACTTAATATATGTTGACCTCCCGTGGCGCAGTCGGTTGGTGCGCCAATGATCTGGGGTTTAAATCCTATGCAAAGTGTTAATTTAAGTGAGGTTATAAGTTAGTCTGTAAGCTGTCCCCTGCTAAGCTATCAAGCATAAAACTGGGGACGTTGAAAAGCCATTTACAATAAAATAAATAATATGATTAAAAACAGGAAGTCAATATCCGTACTAGTGGTGTCTAAAGGCTGTTCACGATGAAGTAAGTAATTTTGAAATCAACCTTCGAAAAGTCACTGCTCCTACCTGCATATATTTGAATGGGTGTACACTTAGTAACATGGAGCCCAGTAAAGTTGGTAACGTTGAAGCGAAAGTAGTTCCACGTCTTAACGTCGAATAAAAAGTGTAAGGTAACTATTTGTGACGAATTAAATCATGTCTTTAGCTTCCTGTTATTTTTAATGCATCGAAGTGTAAAAATAAGCTGATTTGTAATTTTTTTTCTCGAATAATGTCACAGTTTAACTTGACCGACGCGTGAAGAAAACGATGAAGACCATGTAAATGATAATTTTACATTAAGCGGAAGAATACACAACGTGCACGCATAAAATTAGATCTTAAGCAAAGATTTCAATAGTGCTCAGTTTACCGTGAAAAACCTATAAGAAATAATTCTAGTACAAATTATTATTATTACACTGAGTGCGCACGAATGCGGTGCGTTGTCCCCTTTGCTGTAATTTTCTATATTCGGTTAATCTTTGTTTGCATGAGGCGAATTATACATACTGGAAGTAGAACTGTTACAGGGCTTCATAAAAGTTGCAAGTAACTGTGAATGTACTATAGAGGCGATGACGTGTGGCTACTTTCCTTATTGGCTTGTATAAGAGTAATATTGACTAATTGAGTAGTTATTGACTAGGAAAAGAATACTGGCAATACGGATTAGTTATATTTTTGAGGAACAGTCGGAAATGAAATGATTAGCTGCAAACGTCGTGTATTATGAGATCTGTTGTTTGAGGCGAATAATTTTTTGCTAGCCCATTTCGCATTTGGCGAAAAAAAAAAAAAAATCGTTATGCATTTAGACAGAAACACCGTTTGTGTGTGTGTGCGCGCGCGCTTCCCCCCCCCCCCCCCTCAAACACCAGCAGATTTTTCCTCATGAAGGTATAAGACGAAACATGAATGCACGCTTTTTCTCATAGTGACTTGAAGGGAGCCGTGCAAACTCCTCAAATTCTGAACTAAAAATAACACTCTGTATACAGTTTGGCATTTCAGCTCCGAATCTATCATCTACATTCAAAATTCATTTACACAACTCGATTTTCAAAGGATAAAAGAATATGTTACGTTGAGTGAGGACTGCGAAGCATCGAGAGCGTTTGGGGGGGGGGGGGGGGGGCGCATTTTGAGTTCGTTTCGCCGCGTCTCGTATCTTACGCGTAGTATAACTTTTGACTAGGAGAAGCTACGACGCTCCTTTAAGTTTCAATCGACAGTTCTCGTCAATATCAATCGATTGCGTGTATAAAACATTTGTGTGGCGTGGTAAGAATGAAATTGTATGCTTTTAATGTAAAAAATTAAGAAAACTTAACACAATTTCAGCCTATACTCATCAAAAAGCCAAGTCGAAATACAGGAGTTGCATACGGTTGGAAAGAGCTTCTCAAAAGTAATCTAGTGATACCTATAAAATCCCATATTATTGAGTGAAGCGGTGGCGGGGATGTACAATAAACATCAAGGCGTCCGAGCGCTTCAACGTAGACGTATTCACGCCTAACAAACGGCTGTGTCCCCAACACAGCCACACCCATTATATATATATATATATATATATATATATATATATATATATATATATATATATATAATTCAGATGTCCTTAACCATTAGATATCTAAAAAAAATCGCCATTTTCACCATGAAGAGGGGATGATATTACTGGCCGTGTTTTCAAGAGGTTGATAGTCATTCTACAAAAAACCATTTACCGGTTTGTTGACAGTCGTTTATGATATTTTTAATGAAAATCTTTTTAAAATTTGATTTTTGGGGGAGTGTAACGCCCTTAATAGTCGCTTTGGTGGGATAGTTACCTGTACATATATGTGCGTCATATTCGTTGTTGGAAAATACGTTGGACACAATTTGAAACAAGAAGTATGCGTTTCGTCTGTGGTGGATGGGGGACTGCGCAGCTGATCACGCCCCCCCCCCCTCTCCCTCCACGGGTTGCCGACCGAGATGAAGCGCGTTGACACACTGGCTGTATTCGAGATCGCTAGCTAAGGGCTCTTATATGGCTACTTGCATCCCGGATTGACGTCACATTGCCGCTGTCCGAATTCGCAGCTAGGGCACATTATGCACCCTACAACGCCCCCTTCAGCCAAGGGCAACTTGCCCTTCTCGAGCCGTAGATAGTTTTAGATTCGCAATTGTTTTTTAAGTGTGAGAATAGTTTGTGTTCGTCATGTGTTTACAATCTGCGCGCGGCCGCAGAAAACACTTGCAAAAGTCACAAAAACAAAATTAACTCTCATGGAGCGAAATTCTACACAGTAAAACTCGAGGTGGAAACGAACACGCGCTTCCGAATTCACATAACTAATGTATCAATGGAAGTGATCAAGGACACACTGCACCGAAGTCGAACACAGCCAATGGGTAGGTCGGGCGACGCACGACCTAGGGTCCCGGAGGGGCATCGACCTTGCAATAACAGAACCACTGCTATTGGCGAAGCGTGCGACGGTCCGGCCCGCACGTATTGACAGGCAAACCCTGCCTTCAGGGGTCAGCCAGCGGAAGGTCAGAGGTCAGCGCTACGTAAGGACGGCTCCCCCAGAGACCTGTATCAAGGAGCCTCTAAAGCTGCTTCCACTATAGTGCGATGATCTGTCGGCGACAGACGCCGTCTGAGATGGTGCTGCTATCTAGTTTAAGAGTGGAAATTACATTTCCACACCTCACGAATGTAACAAAACACACGCGTTAAGAGTTGAAACTATATGTTGTAAGTGGTAGAAGATAAACACATGATAGTATGAACGTGATGTGCGACGAAAACTGGCGGTAACAAGACATGATAACGCACTCGACGCCGACGCGCTGAGACGGAATCTGCTTCATCCTGATTGGCTACCGCTCATCACAACGCATCATATCGCACTATTGTGGAATCAGCTTAACACACAGCTCGTGCAAGTCCACAAATCGTTGACCTGTATACTTGAAGCAGCAAGTCACGTGACACAAGCCGAGGGAACGAACTTGTCAAAATCCATACTAATTCTGCAACTGGGTCATGAAATGGTAAAGGCTGTCCAAGATAAAGTGAGCACTTTAGATATGAACCTTAGAAAGAAAATGACTGCCCCTGCATGCATATATTTTATTTGTGCGCACTGAGTGACATTCGTCCAATAAAGTTGGTAACGATAGATGGAAAGTAGTTCCATATCTTAACGTCAAATAAAACAAATTACGTAACCATTTATGATGTCTTAAAATTATTTTTGCTGTTCTTTAATGCACCGAAGTATAAAAATTAGCAGATTTTTAAAGTATTTACTTTCTTAATAATTTCACAGTTTCACTTGACCGACATATGAATAAAGTGATAAGGTCTCTATCAATGTTAATTTCACATAAAGCGGAGGAATACACAAGGTGTAAACAAGTAGAACCTAAGCAGGGCTTTCAAAAGTGCTTATTTTTCCGTGGAGCGCCTATAAAAGGACGTAATTCCATTAACACTTCGTAGACTATGCTCAATTGTACACTCTAAATCGGAATCAGTTATTTTTTTACTGATTGTCAGTTGAAACTGCTCCATCCGGAATCAGTAGAAAAAGAAAACTACCAATCTCTTCAGTTAAATGAAATATAGTAATACAAACAGTAGAAAATCTGTATTTATAGTCGATTAATAAAATGCACAAGGACTGAAAACTGTGGATTACGGGTTGAAATTATTACACGTACATACAAGGAAATTTTGGAAGTGGTTTGTATCGAACCACCGCCTCGAAACAGAACACATTTTCTTGTTTATTTTCGCTGGCGTGTTACGAACTCTGATACTTTGCCACCGAGAGAAACGGTCTCACATTTGCGTAGTAACATAAACTTACATTTGTCTCGTTGCATTGTAAAATGGAGAATAATACTAGTGGACATCGATAACCTCGTACATTGAAACCCCTATATTTATCTTTTAAGGCACAGAATCCTAACTAAACTAAAGATAGATTGAATTTCGAACTTTGCTAAGACACGTACTTGCGCAGAAAATCTATATATTTCGACAACAAGAAATACTTCCACATCACGAAACCTACAGCAATACTTTACATTACATTTTGTGGTTCAGTGTCCATAATAAGAGCTCACATTTGGCAGTGGTAAAGTAGGACAGTGGATATGACTGATCATGAAAGCTTCAGCATGCTTGGCTTTATGGGCGGAGGCTCGAGCCCAACCACCTCCAGAAACGCTTTTGTGTAGACAATATTTGTGTTCTGCGACAAAATAAATCGTACCTAACTTACATCACACGGGAATGCTCTGTGCTTATTTATTAATAACAAATATAAATAAGTAATTTTCTACTGCTTGAATTAGTAGATTTCTTTTAACTGATGAATTGGTGATATTTTTTCTACAGATTCCGGATGGTGCAGTTTCAACTGACAATCAGTAAAAAATAACTGATTCCGATTTAGAGTGTAGCTCGTGCAAAACTAATTTGAATATGTCTTCGTTGATCAGAACAAAACTCGCATGGATGTGCAGTCTTTGTTCGGCTAGTGTTTAACACGACCTCACAAGAACACCACAGCGCAGTAACAATGACATTGCTAATGATGGAATTTCTTTTTTATAGCCACTCACAGGGACATGATTGATTGTAAATCCTTTTATACGATAAAGGACATTTGATTGGGTTAATATCTGTTCGGCTCTCCATTGGTTGATGACGGGCCAATACTGAACGCTGTAAAGTACAGGGTAGTGTCCGGTGTTCTTGCAGTAGTGGATATGCAGTATTTGACTCGCTTTAATTTCTCATACGTGCCAGTAAATGTGTGTAGACCTCAGTGTGTCACCCATGGTTTACCATCCTGTTAATGAGTGTATGATAACCGAAGACGTTTCTATTTCAAATGTTAATTTTCGACCAATAAGTTAATGTAGAAATTATAATGCAGTGGTCATTTTTAATCTATTTAAAGATGTGTAAAGTTAATAGACTTTGAACCTTTTTAACAATTCGTCGATACTTTCTGTCATGCTGTTTAAAATAAAAAGTTATTAACTGTGTAATTTTTTTATATAAAACTTTATTATCTCTCGCAGCGCAACATTTACCTTACTATTTTGTATTATGAAAACACTCAAGTCACACATAATAGAGCTGAAACTGAAACAAGAATAATATCTGAATTACATTAAAATATTAAATGATCTTCTGTTCCTTATCAAATCGTTCATTTTAAATCTAGAACAGTAACGTGACATAACAGTAATGTGACATAACACTTTCACACTTTCCTAGACTTTTTTCCAGTTTTCCTTGCAGGAACATATTTGTTTTAAAGTTTTTTATATGGCTTCCTTGTCAAACCTAATTGTTTTATTATATTTAGTGAATACGTACTTTCATTCACTATAACTTCCTTTTTTTAGTCCTGCCATATACAGCTTTATTCACATCCGCCATCTTCAAGCACTAATACAATAATACATAAAAAAAAGTTAAAAACCAAAATTACGGTCATTATTTATCAGTAGGCATGGCATAGGCGGATCTATTATGGTATTATGGTTGCTGCTGTTTATGATCTCTATTCCAGTACAGAGTTTAAAGGACGTTAAGTCCTCATATTAATGCCACATGCGAAAAACTGCAACTTCAATACGCGATCAAGAATATCCTAGACATATGCCCTTATAAGGCTCAACATCATGTGTTATGTAGAAACTCTTCGTTTTCCTGCCATAATTTCATTTTCAGAGTAATTACAGAAAATGTACAATTCGCTAGTTGTTTGCTGCTTGCAAAAAGGCAGGAACGTGTTGATAAAATGTAAATATGTTCTGGAATTTTTACAACAAGCAAGTAATCCACAATTAAAATCACGCAAAAATATATCAAACAACTTGTAAAATGTAAATTTTCTATAATCGTGCATTGTCAGTAATTACTATGAATCCGAATTGATGACGCGGAAACGAAGAATTTCGGCAAAAGGAATGAAGCCAATCATTAACACCGTTACATGCACCTCCCTATAAAGCCAATCATTAACACCGTTACATGCACCTACCTATAAAGCCAATCATTAACACCGTTACATGCACCTACCTATAAAGCCAATCATTAACACCGTTACATGCACCTACCTATAAAGCCAATCATTAACACCGTTACATGCACCTACCTATAAAGCCAATCATTAACACCGTTGCATGCACCTACTTATAAAGCCAATCATTAACACCGTTACATGCACCTACCTATAAAGCCAATCATTAACACCGTTGCATGCACCTACCTATAAAGCCAATCATTAACACCGTTACATGCACCTACCTATAAAGCCAATCATTAACACCGTTACATGCACCTACCTATAAAGCCAATCATTAACACCGTTACATGCACCTACCTATAAAGCCAATCATTAACACCGTTACATGCACCTACCTATAAAGCCAATCATTAACACCGTTACATGCACCTACCTATAAAGCCAATCATTAACACCGTTACATGCACCTACTTATAAAGCCAATCATTAACACCGTTACATGCACCTACCTATAAAGCCAATCATTAACACCGTTACATGCACCTACCTATAAAGCCAATCATTAACACCGTTACATGCACCTACCTATAAAGAACTCATACGTGTAGGACTTACATCATCAAATAAGCTTAAAACTGGACTCAAAGCCTTTTTGCCATTTCGTGATCCGATTGTAGATGGACTCTTCAGTATTAGATAACAGCTTCATGGTTTTGTAAATTACTATTGTTTTTCGTTTTCCCATTCAATTATACTGCACACAGTTTTCTATCCAATGCAATCCAATTTACTGTGTTTGTTCTGCTGACAAGCTGTGAAATAGGTTAGTTTTGTTTTCAACGAATCCAACAGTTACGCCCAAAACATTTTCTAACTATGTAGTAGTACTCACCCTTGATTTTTCTTTCAATTTAAAGTCGTTGACTGACAAACAAGTTCGTGGCAATTACCCCCCCCCCCCCGCAGATTTTTTTTCTTCTATTTTTTAATGCGTGAACCTAATTTCACAAAACTCAGTACACATACTAAGTAAATACACGTGGCTCTTAGAGTTTTCAACCACTCAGGGATCTTACTTTCAAAATGGCAGTAATTTTAGAATTTAAGGTGATATGTCATATCTCAGAAACCATTCAACTGATTTTAACCAAATTTATGTATTTAGGGGTGAATATTGTTGTTGATCCGCCATTTTGGAAGATTGCCCTACATTAAAAAATAAAGGTTTTACATTATATCTCAAAAACTACTCAACATATTTTCGCCAAATTTGGCACGTAAGTAATTCTACGATTAGCCAGGTTAAATTTGATTAGACATTTATTTTCAAAATGGCGACTATACAAATATTTATGCTTATTTGGTATGACTACCATACCATTTGACCGATTTCAACCAAATTTTGTACTTTGACAACATCTATTACAAGCATCAAATATTCTAAAAACAGAAACTTTTTTCCACCATTTTGTAAGATAGCGCTACATGAATTGATCAAGCTTTTGTGTAATTTCTCGGGAAACAATCGACAGATTCCTTCCAAATTTGGCAATCAAGTAATACTGCCGCAGTTGATTGTACAAATATGTTTCAACTATGTCAGGCAGTTATTTTCAAAATGGCGGCCGTACAGTTATTTTAGCATAGTATGTTATATCTCCGAAAACGTTTAATCTATTCCAACTTAACTTTGTATTCTGGTAGTATATAAAACAAACATCTAAAGTGTCTACAAATAATCTCTTTTATCCTCCATTTTTTTAATGATAGTACCACACGAATAAATGAAGTTTTTATGTCATATCATGTGCTCTCAAGACTTCGAAGTTAACAGCTGCCGAAATCTTTTCCCTCACTCACTCACTCACTCACTCAAACCAACCAAACAGCTAAATAAATTAACAAAAAAACTGTAGATCTATTATTTTGTCCACGGAAGAAAACTTTTCATCGCACTAAAAATAGATTTAAAACATTCAGATAGTTACATTTGTAACTTAGGTTTAGAAACACTGAAAAGAAATTTTGAAACGTTTAGTGATGTCGTTGAGCCGAGCTGAATCGTTAGTCCATTAAATTTCGTATCATTTTCTCGTTTAGATGTTGTGTTCAAGAGCAGTCCAATCTGATGTACCTTGCAAGATAGTATTCTGCTACTTCTCTTTAACTAATTATTAGTGTCAATTTTAGTTTGAAGTGATGCATTTGTATTAATTGTATAATACAAGTTGAAATCTTCTTTGAACGTTGAATAGTACGACCGCAAAGTACAGTGTTTTTCTTTTTCTCGCTGCAACCTATGTGACTGGGAATCGAACCCGGTTCGTATATGTGGTAGGCGAGTAATCTAGCCACTACACCAACGCGGCCCCAATATGTTATAAGATACAGCAGTCTAGTAAAAAGGTCTTATTAACGATGTATGGGGGATTCCAAAATAATAGTTACAGCGTTCAATTACATTCTCGCCTGTAATAAGTGGAACTTCTGTAGGTAATCACGTTTCAAGCGCGAGGCAGGCGATCGTCCATTATCCTTACTCTTTACTTCTTTCCAAAAACACACAGCGCATTATTTTATCACATCGAAAAGAAAGATAAATTCCCCGTTTCTTTCCGGTTTTGCCGTGTCCCTGACGAGTGGAAACAAGGGGGACCCCCTCCCCCCCATCTACAATGACTGAGTGCCCACTCTGAAACGGTTATCGACGTCTTACCTGACCAAGCCAGAGGTTTTTTTCTCCCTGCTGTTAGCAGCGCTGATAAGCGAAGGCTAATGAAAACAATTACAGTGTGAGCCCGGCCGAGTAAAACGAAAGGTTTACTTCGGTCTACATGCAACTCGAGTGCTCGATGCGATAAGAACCGGCTCTCCCAGCAACACAGCAACACGAGCGTCTGGTAGACACGACATCAGTCTATTTCTGCATGCGATTCGAAGGCCCGGCTACCTTCTGGCCCACCTCTCAAAGTGAGGCAACAAAATAATGTGTATTTTTTTAAGGGAAATGGTGCAGGAGAGCCATTTATTTACCTTAATTTTGGTCTAAAGTGTTTTCCAGAGAATTTTTCAAAGTTTTTTTGGCACGACAAGATATAAAGAATAATTTCGAACACTTCCTTACATAGATAGATATTCACTACCATTACTACTATCGGAACACTGATGGAAGATAAGAAAGAATGTCTTATATCTCATCTTCCATCAGGCCTCACAGAATAATAAAGGTAGCGAATATTTAACAATGCAAGAAGTAGTTAAAAATTAATATTTACGTCTTGTGCCGAAAATTTCGATAAACCCTCTGGAAAAACAAGTTATAACGAAAATCGGATAAATATACTGGTTGTGGGGCACCATCGACCTTAAGGTGGCCGCCTGCTTAAGGAATGTTGCAGGCCTGAGGTCTAAAAGCGTGGGAGCGCTAGGGGCGACCGAGACATGCGCGTCAACTCTCTCATCGCCTCTACGCACAAAGCACTGAACTAGCGTGCAGTCTTGCCGTCGATAACGCGTCTCTGTGCGACTTTCAGCGGAGACCCTGCTACCATTTTATGACGTAGTAAGAAAAATTAAGGTTTGATGCACGTCCCTATTCCTTTTTTAATGTTTTGTACCTGAGTGTTTATACCTAAAAGTGACCGTGAAAAAACACATTTTCGCTATCACCAAAACATGCTTTAGAGAAAAACGGAGGAACTGAATAACGTTTCTTAAATGTCATTCGTAAGCAGACCTCACATTCACGTTTTGACGGCTTTTTAATAACTGGCCAATCACGTCGCAGTTTCAGAACGTAGAGCGCTCCCCGTGGCTACTACTTGAAACTAGTTGAAGAAACCGAAAAGGACGCCTCCATCTTGATTATACATCCGTGTGGTTGAAACTCTTTCAAATGGATTTTAAATGCGACAAAGACGAATAATATTGGCTATGACAACTTTTAATTACTCTTAAAACTGTTCTAAATATTTAAAACAATACCTACTCAATGAAAATAATAATTCGAACTATTTTTCTGATATATTATATATAAACTCAAAACAGCGTGTGAACTGATACAGCGGTACAGTTGCGGCGTGTGCTTCAGAAATGTTTCTCTTGGGCGTGAGTTCAAAACTCCGTCGGCCGCAAACTTTTTTTATCATGAAATTTTACATGCGGATAATATCTCGGTACATAAAAAAAAAAATACTATTTTGCAACCGGTCAGTAATTTTCGTTAAAATAAAAATAACGTACTCGTACTCTAGTGACTTCAAGTTATTTTCAAGAAAATGAATGAAACTATACTAGTAAGCAAACAATTTATGTAAAAGGCGGACAGTAATATAACAATATTAAGATGTGCTGGCTAGTATTTACATAGGCCTACGCAAGTTACTAACTGGTAGCAGTTCTACAAATGGGCACCCACCGAGGTTGCCAAATGCTAGTTCGCAAACTGCTGTCGTGTAATATGAATCTTCCATGGCGGCTCATATAGCGGCTGGTATACTGGCTCGTGCACGAGAGCTTGCAGAAGCTTGTACGAGAACCAAGTACGGCTGCAGGTATCGTGTAATATAGTCTTAAGCGTGACTCGTGGCTTGAAGAACCTTCTGGTGTGGTGTAAGCCGCCTGGAGCTTTGTAAGGCCACTAGCGCCTGGTGTCTGTCTGGCAACACCGGAATGAGAGGCGAAGACGCAGCTGCTTTGCCAATGCTCATTTTAATTACTACCCGCATGTGCAAACTAAAATACCTGCTTTCACCAACAACTCTGCAATAAAACTTTTTTGACGGGCGAAAAATTAAAAAGAAAAAAAGCCTTAAAAATACTAAGTAAAGTTCGGTTTAAGGTGAATTTGGTGTATAGTCCATTCACGCTTTCTTCGGCCTTCTGGAATCGACCCTTTGAAAAATCACCCTAGGCGTAACATGTCGACCTGTTGTATTCAATCACTTGTATTCCTAAGTTATATAACCCTGTGATTAATGTTGAAGTACTGTGTTCTTGAATATATTAATAATCAACTTAGTATCCTCTATAACTTGTAATATTCATTTCGTATTAAATACGAATTAACAACATTGAGAGCGCGACGTGTTCTTAACGGTCGGTAAGAAATAGTTCACAGTTACAATATTTTTTAACCTCATTTTTATGTATACTATTTGTAAGCTAAACGTTGCCAATTGATATATTTGTATTGTTAGGTAGCAGTGACGGAAACACATTTTATTGCTGCAGTTAAAAATATCAGCGGAAATTATCGTGCGTAGGCCCGCTCTAGTGACCCGGTGTTTTTTTTTTTTTTTTCCGTCCGGAAGAAAAGTTTAAGCGAAGCGGATCGTGTCGCTCTCTCTCGTTCTCTCTCTTTTCTCTCTCTCGGGAAGTTCGTACCACCTGTGTGGCAGTAATAGTATAAATCTTGTTATTTCTAATTTCAGCTCATTTTATACTTATTACAGCAAATTAATGATGTCTTAAATTGTAATTTACAACTGGAACGAGATTTTATTCTTTAAATGTCTATTATATGTTATCTAGATGCGATGCGATGGCGCAACGCTTACAAATCCAGCAGGTTGGCAGACGTGGTGTGGAAAGGAGAATCTAGAATAACGCGCTTGTCCCAACCCAACCCAACATGGCGGGCGTCTATATGCATTGCCTTACGACTGGCAGTGGTGTGGCGACGTGTCAGTGACACGGCGTGTTTCTGAACGAAGCGTCAAGTTCGTACTCGTGTTTTTTTTAAACATCCTAGCAAGTTACAATGTTGTGATGAAAATGTGTTTCCACAGCAGGGTTAAAAGTGTTTTGTTGTGATCGCTGTGTTTGGGAGGGCGTGGTGGCTGCGTGTGCGTGTGTGGATTTCAAATATGTGCAAAATATTTACGTTTTAACCATGACGTGATGTTATGACGAAGTTACTTATTGAAATTCGCGTCTGTTTATCACAACGTTGTACCTTTGCACTAGGTGTTTCAAACATAGTTGTGTAACGAGCTTACGTTTCTGTGATTTGAATGTCTGCCAAAATCCCCTCAAAATACTAGGCCCAACAAGATAAATTTAAATAAATAGTACAATAAACCTACATACCAGTAAGCACCAATGCATGTAAATATTAGCGGAATAAATGTTACGGTTGGCCTATGGGTTTGCATGTTCACCACTATCTTTTACGCTTGTCGATGTATAATAAATAGCGACACGAGTTGCGTGCTTGAATTTACTGTGTCGTTTCGTTGGACTGGTTGTCCCTCCGTTTTAATTTTTATTCCAAACGCATATTAATAACAGCAGGGTAAATACTACTGTTGTTTCCGCCACAGTTGTAACAAACACCATCGTTGCAAAATATCAATGCGTATTATGTGTAACGTGCTATATCGTGTGTAACAAATAGTTATAAAACGGACATAAATATTGTTATAGGCCTAAATTTTGATCATTCGTAGGAAATATGACAGAACTCTTTGAACAGCAACCAACGCATGTGACAGTTATAGAAGTAGACGTCACGTGGCAGTGTTTATGTTTACGTGTAGTGGAAGGATACGTAATCAGTAACCAAAAGTAGATATTCAGCAGGGCTTCAGAAAAGGCCGAAGTTATAGTGAATCAACTGTACGTAGAAGACGTGTGTATAAGAAAGTGTACATGGGAAAAGAAGAAAGGAGCGAATTATAGTGACATTCGTCTTTGTGAGGCCAACATGGCATTTAAAATCAACACATGCACCAGCTCAACTACTTTAACGATAGATAACACGAGGTAAGTATGTCAACTTGGGAAGTATGTATGTATGTATGTATGCATGCATTAATGTATGTATTTTTTGTGCTCAATCAAATACAGTATTCGTTGCAATGCGCTGATATGCAATGCGTTGAACGTAGAAACACAGAAATTTAAATGCGTCAAGTAGGGGTCAAAATATATTTTTCCCTGATTTCGAAACTTGTTATGCCTCTGAGAAGAATACCCTCATTTTACCACAAACTGGTAAATAAAATACCCCAAATTCGGGTAACTACCCGCACGTTGGCAACATTGAGACGCAGTGACCAGTGAGTGCAGTCACCACGCGCGAGTAGGAAGATTGAAGAATACAGAGAGAAATAGCGTGCAAGAGAAACTGACCGACTGGAGTGTGAATGACAAGGCATTTGGAATGATGTAAACGGACATTTCGATCACACGTGTCTAAATAATAAGTGAGTGAGTGAAGAAGTTTGGGCTGCCCATAGCATGGAAATCTTGAGAGCCGATGAGAGTGAAGCGAGGTGAGCAAGGGAGCAGCGTGGGAACGGGAGATCCCCGAGAAAACCCCCCCGACCAGCGGAATCGTCCGGAACGTTTCCCACGTGGGAAAATGCGGAAGCGACCCCGCCGGGAATCGAACTCGACTCGCCTAGGTGGGAGGTGGGTAGTCTAACCGCTATACCACTGTGGCCCCTATAAATAGCGAGAATCAAGTAACTGTAGTTAGTATAAAAACGGTGTTAAGGACATAAGTGGATATCACCATTAAATACTAGGGGTTAGCCCATGACCGTGTTTTCAGTATGGTCACGTGCCTAGAACAGTTACCATGTTACAAATTGTTGTTATCATACAGATACTGGGAAAAAAATGATGTGAAACTAACTCAACATTGGATATAGTTCTATCCACTAAGCCACTGCGGTCCCACTTGGAATCGCTTTATCTACTGAGCCACTAAGGACCCATTTGATATATATCTATCCACTGGGCAACTGCGGCCCCACTTAACATAGTTCTATCCAGTGAGCCACTGCGGCCCCACTTAGAATCGCTCTATACACTGAGCCACTAAGGCTCCACTTGGAATCTCTTTAGCCACTTTACCACTGTGGCTCCACTGAATTAACTCAACATTGAAGCGAAGCATTTAAAGTTAACAAAAATGATATTACATAATCTTCATAGCTCTATGCATTAATACAAAACTTTAATAGGAAAAAAGTGATTAAAAATTGAGTTTTTTGGGTTAACAGCCATGATTGCGTAATCTGATCTTGCTGAAACTCAAACATGATCTGAATTTGACCCTGAGGAATCTCTCTGCGAAATTTGAAGAACTTCTGTTGAGTTTCAAGAGACTTAGAAGTATTAAAGACAGACAAACAGACAGAGACTTTCTGCTTATTATATAGGATTCTGCGCACTTATAAGAATAATAAGTGATAATCGTAGATATAGATAGTTTAATTTTATAAGTAACATCTGCGTGTATATAACATTGTAAATACATTAAGAAATTAAAATAATTTTCTGATGTTAATAAGATGTCAATTCTTTACAAACTCTAATACGTTCCTGACGATTTTAAAAGTATCAATTATAAAAGCGTGCCAAAAATATTTACCACAATTGTATCATTTTACCATTCACTGTAAGAAAATTATTGAATTGAGACATCACGAATTATGTTTTTTTAAATGCATCCGTCGTAGTTTTTTCTTTCGATTTTTCAGAAGAGAGCCGAATTCGTAGTGAATTTACGAACTTAGATATACGATAAACTTTCTAATCAGTGTATTGTTTAAAAATCTCCATTACACTCAGGGAAGTTATGCAAATCTTTTTAACGGATTGTACACATTTTAATCAAACGCTTGAGGTCTGTTGTTTTTTATACACTTATATATATAACCGTCCTTTCAGAAAACTGGCAACCTCATTCCGCCAACATTTTAAAACATTCCACCAGATTCTCCACTGAGCAGTAGACATAGATTGGCCGTGGGGAATTGAGCACTTTTGAAATCCCTGCTCAAGTTCTATTTGTGTGCGTACTCTGTAGTCTTCCGCCACGGGTAAAGTTAACATTTTCACGGGCCTGATCACTGAATTCATGCGCCGGTCAAGTGGAACTAAAAAATTATTGAAAAAGGAAATATTTTTAGAAATTTACGAATTGTTACACTTATGTATATTTAAAAAACACTAAACCAAAGTAACCATGTTAGGTAAACTTTTGTGAATACTAAAATTGTATATTTCATGTTAAGATAGGTAATTCATTTCGCTCGTAGTTACCAACTTTACTGAACGCATGTCAGACTTCGAACTCTTTAAAATACACGAAAGTAGGGGTAGTGACATTTCTCCAAGGTTGTTTTGAAAAGTTTTCAGTTAATTGGGAACAACCTTGAACAATTCTGCCCATCAGGCAGGAGTTATAAATCCACGAAGTCTGGTGGTGAATCCACTGGGTTGGCAACAGTGGCGACATCGCTTTGGCTTGGAAAATGGGGCCGCGGTTACACGGGATGCAGAACTACCTCACTATAAACAAATTCAGCTATTGAAGAGGTTACATTACCTTCGTACGAGTTCCGATCGCAGTTGTTTCTCCTTCAAAGTGAACAGTTTTCATAAGTAGTTTCCAACGACTTCTCTTCTCTGCTGCTGTGATAAATGTTGGAAGGCTATTATAATTAAATATCATACATTTTAAGTTCCATGTTTGTTGAGGTTAGAATTGACCATCGATTTCATTCTGCTTCGGGGGTGTAACCGCGAAAACACGTTCTGTTTTTAAACTTGTTCAGACATGGCTACCGAATGTAATTATATGAATGTGTTTAGCAGCACTCGTGTAACCACGGCCTGGGACATCTGCAGACCGCGTACGGGATTATAAACTTGGTGTGTGTGCGCGCGCGCGCGTGTGGGGATGTGTGATTCAGTGCACATCAGCCGCCCCTAGAACAAGTCTATCGGCAGGATTCCAGGCGCCTGGACGAGATATCTACACAACCAACCTCAAACCCCTTCACGCTCTCACACACACACATTGTCGCGCGAGACAAATGCAGGGCAACACCACCCATCGACAAAACATTGTTTCGTTTCAATTACGCGTCTACTGCCTGCCTCTCGCCCTCCCCCCCCCCCCCCCCCCAACCACTCTTCTCCCCGGACACCATGGGGCGAAGAGGACGGAAAGTAAAGAAAGAGGAAAAATGTCATGCCGAGAATTAGCAGTAATCATCCCCGGTTCTGTTTTTCCTAACCTCCCCACATCAACGGTGCTTACAGACTTGAAAGACAGTAGCTGTTTGTCGCCAGTGCCTTTCTATGAGGTGGCCACATTTAGGATACTGTACCTCATGCGTGCCACATTTAGGATACTGTACCTCATGCGTGCCACATTTAGGATACTGTACCTCATGCGTGCCACAAAAAAAAGCACCATTTCTTACGAATGTAAAACAAGTTGTTAAAGACTGTTCACGATAAAGTGAGCACTTTTGAAATCAACTTTAGAAAATAACCACCGCCCCAGCCTGCTTATATTTTAACGGGCGCACTGAGTGGCATGCGCCCATTAAAGTTGGCAATGATGGATGGAAAATAATTCCAATTACTAACGCCGAATAAAATGTGTTAGAAAGCGAAAGAAATAATTTAAGTATCACAAATGGTTACCTGTTTTTGTTAATGCATCGGAGTGTAAAAATTACCAGAGTTGCAACAAATTTACTTTTTTATTAATTGCACATTTTCACTTGACCGACGCATGAATAAAGCGATCGAATGTTAATTTTCCACACGGCGGAAAGATACACAACGTGCATACAAGTAGATCTTGAGCAGTGCTTTCAATAGTACTAATCTCACGGTGAACGGCCTATAGAAAGGTTCCTGCAATGGGGTTGAATGATTAAGTGAAATATTTGCAACACACTCCATTGCTACACTATGTCGTCACAGAAAACCAAGTATGAGACATGATACAAACAGGGAAAACCAAGTATGAGACATGATACAAACATGCAAGATTGGCTTGAGTAAAAGTGTGTAAGTAAAACGTATAGTAAATCCCACAAGGAATTTTAATCAGATAAATAACAAAATAGAGAAGAAATAGAAAACCAAAAAATTAACTTACAGAAAGAATAATAAAATAAAAGAAAACTTAATAACCGAAGGACAAAAAAACGATGACCCAGATGAAAAATTGGTTTCAATCAAACGGAAAATGCGAGACAACCAGGCGTAACATGGTTGAGACAGCACACACCTACACTGAGACAGCACACACCTACACTGAGACAGCACACACCTACACTGAGACAGCACACTCCTACACTGAGACGAAGAGGCATCATTACACACGAGACTGGAAGATACAACGATGAGACAGAAGAATACGGAAGGTTCATTTTCCGTGGTTGTTTCATGTCTCAGACTTGCGTTTCCGTGACGACATAGTGTAGCGATGGAGTGTGTTCAAAATATTTCACTTAATCATAAAAAATAAATGATAAAATATAGATAGTTAACCCTTTGAAGACGGCACAAATTGACTGGCACTAAAGTCAAGTTTGAAGTGCGCATCCTGTATTCTCCACTACAGCAATGTCAGGCGTGGTCGTCTCTATATACCCACTTACCCTCGTCATATTGGTACCGTCTACACTGCTCACGCTTACTCTACTTTCCAACGTTTATAATTGGCTGGCCGTCGGCCAATGGAGTCGCGCATTGACTCTCTGACAATTACCGTGTCGCGACAGAGGTAGCAAGTTTTACAATCCACCGTGTGCAGTTGAGACATCATTGAAAAGAAAAGTTTGAATCTTACAGATTGCAATGTTAGCTAATTGTAATTTTTAGTTGGATTGCGGTAAAGTTCAGCGAAACAGAAATGTGTGAGTTACGTCTTGATGAGCAAAGAAATTTCCGTATAAAGGTAACCCTTACTATATACGTACTCAAGGAGTTAATAAATATGAGCACACACAATATGTTTGAGTAAGTCAAGTTATTTACACATACTATATAGTTTATATTTTTTAGCAACACCACAAATTTGTTACACAAATTAATTTGATATCAGTTATTATTGTAATAACACTAACGTGGTTTTTGAATTTGCTTCTGCTTCGTGATTTCATCAATGTTAGGATTTATTTTTGAGCAAGCAAGCAAGATTAGATGTTAGAGATGAATATTTCTTAATTTAGACCTGTGTTTGTTTTTAATTGTGCTCATGCTTGAAAGCGTCCGTTCGCTAAAATATTGTTACAATGCGCCTGAGGGGCGTATCTTGAGTTCGTGAGGGATGGGTGTCTTAATAAAAATAAAAGAACTAAATTTGATTTTAGTGTATTCACATAGTTATTATCTAAAGCATTAATCTATCTATCATCACTATTACTCTTCATTTATTAGTGAGCGCAATATTTAATTTCTATTTTTAATTTATTTAACGTCCTTCCCAATGTCTCTGTTTGGTTATAGTCAATTAACTCCTACTTATCGTTAACACACTTTCAGTCTCTGTTGCCATCATTTGTAATATCTTTCACTCACGTATCCAGTCAAATAGTCCAGCCTGCCAGCCGCACCCTTCACTGCGCTGATGCTCGCAGCCGCAGACTTCCCTCCCGCTGGTCACTTCTCTCACCGCTCATCTTTTCTTCTCGCTCGTCGTCTATCGCCAAAACTCCAGGCACTCATCCACTCGTCAACTCCCAGCCAGGAGACCCGTCGCACTGACTATACTCTACTGGCCACAACCTGGAAAGTTCAACGCAACCCTAGTTATACCGACAGAATCTAAGGCAGTAAATTCTTAAGATAAACGCAGAAACTCAATACAACAAACGTCAGCTGCGCGCTCCACAACAAGGATTATCGTGGTCGATCGCTGTTTTGTAACAGATATGTGGTTCTTGGTTTATCGCACTCCTGTCATTCAAAACATCCGTCGTAGCTAGCCACCGCTATCGTATAACTGCTCTGTCCTTCACTTCCGCTCGCTCTCGTGAGACAAAGCAGCGACCGTGTAACACTGCCCCCTCCTCAAGTCTGTTCGTCCCGAACAAACACTGCAACATCCGGACCTTTATAGAGTGCCAGTCGGTCGATGTGGACAACCTTCGGCTTAGTCCGAGAGCCTTGACGACAAATCCGAAAGACCACATCATTGATCTTCAGAATCTTCTAGAGCCTTCCCAAAATTTCTGTTGCTTCGGGCAGAAGACCTTCATGCCTCAACTACATCTTTATTTATTTATATTTATATTATAATAAATCATTTATATTATAATATTTAACTTATTAGTTTATAAATCATTAATTATTATAATATATAAAATAAATAATGTACATATATATTAAATTATTATTTTATTTTAAATATCTCTTTAATGATAAGTTATTATATTAAATTAAGGTATATATAATTATAAGATCTTATTATATATTAAATAATTCTCATATCATACCGCATCTTCATCTTGTCACTATTTCTTCTGAGGTGCTTTCGAGCAAAATCATGATTGCCAATTAGTCTGTTACGTAATTCGCGGGCATGATAAGGCGCTGCATCTTACTCTTCTGTCGGTTGGGCCAAACAGCAGGTCACTGGAGAGGCATAGCTCTCTTCCGAACAGCATCCTTGATGGTGTTACCCTTGGGGACTAGTAAACTGCCGAACGGTGAGCGAAGAGAAACAATGGCACCTTTGAATCCGACTCTTTTGGTTGTCTGCCACAAAGATCGACAGGTACCGTTCAAGAGTGCGGTTAAGCTTCTCGACCATTCCATCCGAATGAGGGTGTAATGCTGTAGTCTTAGTCTTTCTCCTCCCCAGAATCTATGTTACTTCCTGGAAAACCGCAGCTTCAAAGTTATTTTCCGGATCAGAATGGAGTTCTAGTGGCACCCCAAACCTCGAGAATACTTGCTTAATAAGTGCATGGGCCAC
Organism: Dryococelus australis; assembly: GCA_029891345.1. NCBI lineage: Eukaryota > Metazoa > Arthropoda > Insecta > Phasmatodea > Phasmatidae > Dryococelus > Dryococelus australis. The sequence continues at coordinate 58,228,721 of CM057008.1, forward strand.
AGTACATGCTTGCTGGTTTGGGAAGGGAGCGACCTAAGGCCACTAAATAAAGTAATCTTGGACTATCAGTAGATACCGATTACCTCTGTCTGTCACAGGCAGGGGACCCAGAATATCTACTGCCATCCTCTCGAATGGGGTTCGAACATGTATTCTGGAGGTGACCTTGTCCTCTGGTCCTTGGGCTCTTCCTCGCAATGCAGGTGTCACACAATCAGCACCACTTCTCAACATCTTCCCGACAGTGAAGCCAGTATAATCTCGGTCTAATTCTGTCGAGTGTGTTATTAACACCAAAGTGTCCACTGGCTGCTTCATTATGTAGTTATTTTAAGACTTCGGGAACCCGGCATTCTGAAAAGACCAACTGTAACCATGTGCGTTTTCCATAATTAACTTCCCAGTCTCTGTAAAATACACCACACTTAAGTATGAGGGAATTCCACTGTGCCCAGTATGCTTTGACTGCCGCGCTCAGGCAAGCTATCACTTCCCATTTTAGCCGACAGCCACCTTATTTCCACTTTAATAATGGTTGCCAAGCGGGATCAATCAGCTGATCTTTCCTAATACCATCATCACTGCAGGTAGGTGACCCACCATAAGGTAAAGAACCTTGAATTCTTGTCCTCCATATCTTCAGCGATTCGCCACTTTAGTTGTTCTTGAAATGTAGTAGCCAGTGCAATGAAACACATGGTCGGTTATTAGAATTAAATGTCTTCCATAAAGGAAGGGGTCAAAGTATGAAATTGCCTTCGCCATTGGCAGGAGCTCCTCGTGTGTAACACAGTCATTTCTCTCAGGCTTGCCCAATGCCTTACTGAAGTCTTTCCTTCCCATCCTGAACCTGAGATAACACAGCTCAATTGCTTACATCACTAGCATCTGTGTCCAAAGTGAACATGCCTTCACTTCACTTTTCGGCAGATATCAGAATTTCCTTTAGCTTACTAAAATCATGTTTTCACTCAGTGGACCAATGAAATTCAATATAAAATTGTAGGAACATTTATATTTTACAAGTCGAAAACATATTTATGTTTTATTAATGGCTTCCTGCGTTTTTGCAAGCAGGAAATAGCACACACAGTGAAAATTAGGTACAAACGTACTAAACTACTAGTAAATTGTAAATTTTCTGTAACCAGACATTTTTAAAAAATACCTCTGAAAGCGAAATCGTGACACGAAAACGAAGAATTTCTAGAAAAGGGATGCATCCCGAGAATTAACACAGATTCCAGGTTTAAACTGTGTAGCTGCTGGCACGGGGGTTGAGGGGTAGGGGGGAGGAGCCCTTGAACATTCACTCAGCACACCCGCCAAACACAGACCCTGCCAGGAGAACGGGCGAACTCTCCAGTCTGCTTTGCATTAAGTGGCGCGTCCCTCAACCCGGGTGGATATAGTGCGGTGACATGAATTTCATCTCATTCCCCCCCCCCCTTCCTCACCCCTTCAGCAGCACCGTTTTCACTGTGGCAAAGGAGCTCAATAACATGCTGGGGTTCACTCCGGCATATTCTATATGCATCCTCGTGCACGTTAAACGTAGCGACTGAACATGCATTTGATCAAAGCAGCTGTCTCCGGACACATCTGGGGAAAACTTTCTTGAGGAAAAATAACGTCATTATCAACTTCCCCATATCTCAAATATTCATATTATTTGAAGGGCGCCGTTTTTCTACGTGCACGGGGCCGCGGTGTTGTAGTGGTTAGACCACTCGCCTCCCTAACGATGCGAAACGGGTTCAATTCCCGGCGGGTTCGCCCCCAGATCTGCGCACGTGTGAGTCGTGCCGGATGATGACGCAGGCCGGCGTGTTTTTTTCTCGGGTTCTTCCCGTTTCCCCTCGTCCATGCATTCCGGCGCTGCTCCATACTCACCGCGCTTCACCTTCATCGGCTCTCAAGACCGCGATGTTGAGAACCGCCCAAATACCTTCACTCACTCACTCACCCTTCGTACACAGGAGTAATTTACAGCAGCAACATTTACTGGGAATTTTAATTTGTGTGTATCAACCATAAAGTAGAGAGGTAGACCGCTTATTAATCTGTCTTCTGCGCATGTACCCAACACTGACCTACACCACTCCAACACAACTGTCAAAGTCACATGGTCAACCGCGATTAACGTGTTTGTTTATATCTTAATTTTCAAAGGACAAAAACTTTTATATGAATAAAACAATTTTTACAATTTGAATTTAATAAATGAATGAAAGGGCGGGGAAACGGGAGATACCCGAGAAGACCCGCCGACCAACGGCATCGTCCGGCACGATTCCCACATGCGAAAGTCCGGTGACCCGACCAGGGATTGAACCAGGTTCATCTTGGTGGGAGGCGAGCGGGCTGACCGCTCGGCCACCGCGGCCCCTTACGAAGAATTAAAAAATGCCTTAAAATTCACCTTAAACCGATCTTTATTTAGTATTTTTGTGTATGTAGGAGACGTGTGCATAAGAAAGTGTACATGAAAAATGAAGAAAAGAGCGATATTCGTCTATGTGAGGCCAACATGACATATAAAATCAACACTTGCACCATCTCAATCACTTAAACGTTAGATAACGCGAAGGAAGTATGTCAACTTGGGAAGTATGTATGCATTTTTTGTGCAGGAATCAAATACAGCATTTGTTGCGATGCACTGATATGCAATGTAGTGATATTAGAAACACTGAGAAATTTAAATGGGTCAAGTAGGGGTCAGTTTATATTTTTCCCTGATTTCGAAAAACTCTGTATGCCTCTGAGAAGATAACCAAGTTTTACCCCAAACTGGTAAATACCCACATTTTACCTTGAGTTGGTGAATTACCCGAAATTCGGGTAACTGCAACACTGATGTAGGCTGTTCATGGTAAAGTGAGCACTTTTGAGCCTCTAGTTACATTTTCTTTCTGCCATTTTTTTTATCCATTAACCACATTTTAAAATAAATATGGCCGCGTATGTAATAAACACAGTGCGTATATTCCACCGCGATTGGACGCAAAGGTTTACGGCTGGAATGAAATATATAAATTGGCTCTTATTTTAAATGAGAAGGCTTTAAAAAGTGCTCGCTTGACCGTGGATATCCTATAGGTGATCAGAGCGTGGGCGGTCGCTTGGAGTGGTGGGGGTTGCGTTGTGCAGGGGGGGGGGGGGTGGGTGGTGTTCCGTATTCTGCACCTGCCAGCCTCTGCGCGCGCGCGCCCCTCTATCAGCGGAGTTAACGCCCGGGTCACTTGGTCACTTCTCCGGTCACATTCCACCTTCGGTCATATCGGTCCACTGGCGAACTTTGACCTCCGGGCGTGCGGTTTTCGCATCGCCCCGTCCGTCCTTCGTAATTGGCATGTTCAATTGTCTCTCCCGTGAGTGCAGAGACAAGGGTATGTTCACACCGTAGACTAGAGATGAGGCAGGTCGCTTCTGCGCATGTACCCAGCCAGCATCGACCCACCCCATTCCTACACAACTGTCAATGTCACTCGGTCAACAGCGATGGACGTGTTTGTTTACATATTATAAATTTAAAATGGCAAGCACTATTATTGGAATAAAATACTTTTACCATATCGAATGTAATCAAAAAGCATTACAAAATTATTAGAGGAAGTTTAAACACATCTCAAAAGCACTTGTTTACTTAACAGTGTTCTAACCTCAAGCCCAGTACACGCCATTTTCTCTAGACATGTCGGCAGAAGACCAGTTCAGTGTTGGGACACGGAGATTGGTTGTGCGCAGCCAGAGAGATCGGTCTACTTCATCTTTATTCTATGGTTCATACTGTAAACACTTTTTTTTTGCACTTTTGCAAGAAAATCCTTGGAAACCTAGCCACCAAGATAATCCTTTTTATAGGCTGTTCACGGTAAAGTGAGCACTTTTGATAGCTCTGCTTCAGATCTACTTGTATGCTTGTTGGGTATTCTTCCACCTTATGTAAAATCAACGTTGCCATGGGCCTCGACACTTTATTCATGCGTCGGTCAAGTGAAACTATAAAATGATTAGAAAAGTAAGTATTTTACAACTCTGCTCATTTTTACAATTAGATGCATTAAAAAAACAAAGAGAAAGAAATTATTTAAGTAATCCCAAATTGTTATCTAACATTTTTTATTCGACGTTAAGATATGGAACTACTTTATATCCATCGTTATCAACTTTACTGTGTGCCATGTTCTCTCAGTTCGCTCGTTAAATATACGCAGGCAGTGGAAGTGACTTTTTTCATTGCTTCATTTCAAAATTGTTCACTATATCGTGAACATCCTTTAGAGCTACGAACTGTATTATTCTAAAATCTGCAAACTATGCATGTCTAATATTCCAAATGATAGACTTGTATTACAACTTGCATTATTGAGAAGTGGGCATACTTTTTTCCTCTTCTAGAAAACAAATGTGAATTACTAATAGAGAATAGAAAAAAATTTCAAAAAATAAATCTCAAAAAAAAAAAAAAAAAAAGACACCTTGTCATCAGCGGACTAGAGCCCACGTCCATTCTTGCTAGCAATTAACATACTTTCCTTTCTGATTAGTTGACATTGGCCATGAAATATACATTATAGTTTACAAGCAAATTAACAGTAAAAGTTTAATTCAGCAAAATAAAAGTACTTTGATGTAAACAAAAGTATAAAACGCTTGTGATGTGACGTATTAAAAAACAACCCAACATGTTATACATGGGAAAGTTTTTCGATGTTATTTTTGTGGAAGTGTGATGATGCGATGAACAGATTTTAATCACATTGCAAAGATACAACGGGTAAAGATGTGATACCGGACTTCAGGATTGTCTTTGTGCTATGTACACACACTGTAAAAAAAACAATGGGAAAATCACCTGACAAGTGTAAGGTAATATTCGCAAACATGTGGGAGAAACATAGTTTTCCTTACAGGTAAGGTAAAATTACCGTACCCTGGAGTAAAATTCACTTACATGGTAGTGGACAATCCCATACATGGATAGGAAAATTACCTTACGACGGGTGCATCTCTTTAGGATTGTCTCAACAGCTAAGTGGGAGGACGGGCGGAAGAAACAATACTTTGATATCGGCCTATCGTGATAGAGGACAATGGTTCGCGCCCACCCACCAGCAAGTGTCGAGGATTTTAGTTTTGAGCTTTCCGTTACTGTTCGTCAGAGGACATAGATAATAAAAAAAAATTATAGCAGTAATACTCGGGCATATTTTTAAAGTTAATTTTATTATACATACAATGTAGTTAATTTTCTCTAACTTGTATGGGTAAACACCCCCCTTATTTTTGTCAGGTACTTTTCCCGTGCGATTAGGGAAAAGTACTTTACTTGTTACCTATATATTTACTCAGCATTTAAGAGGTAATTAGCTTCCCTTACATGCAAGAGAATTATACCTCTTACAGTGCACGTACATAGTAAGCACACAGGTAAAGGTAATTGTACTAGGATGACGTCATCGGGGGCAAACAGTTGAAATACTGGCAGCCGTGTTTGAGTCCTGTCCACAAAACTTCATTTGCGCAGAACATTGTTAGATCAGAGCGTACGATATTGACGTAAGTCAATGCGAGCTGGTACGGTTACTCCACTCATTGTTTATTTGCGTGTATACGATTCATGTATCCTACGCCGTTACAACAGTGAACGAAAAGCTGTTCCTACCATTTTGGTGAGATTCTAATCTGTAATATTTGCTGGCATAGGATATTCACGGTAAATCCCTCGAGGTACACATTAATTGTTTCGTTTCAGGTGTTGCGAAAGAACGAATTTTTGGCGTAGAATACTTGCGTATTTCTCATAACCTCTTAGCAAAGAGGTTTTGAGAGCCGATGAGCGCGAAATGTGGTGAGAATGGAGCAATGCCGGAATGCAAGGGCGGGGGGAAACGAGAGATCCCTAAGAAAACCCTCCGACCAGCGGCATCGTCCGGTACGACTCACACTTGCGAAAAACCGGGAGTGAACCGGCCAGGGATTGAACCCGGTTCGCCTTGGTGGGAGGCGAACACTCTAACCGCTCAGCCACCGCGGCCCTATTGAAACGTATGGAAATGTTTTCAGTAGATCCACGGCACAAGAAGTAACCATTTATAAAGTAGCTGGTATGTGTGTTAGCAGCAACCAATAGCATTGCCCAGCAGAAAACGATATCCGTATTGTTTCTAAAGGGCTGTTTATGATAAAGAGAGCATTTTTCAAATCAACCTTAGGAAAAAGCCACTGCCCCTGCATGCAAGTATTTTAACGGGCGCACTGAGTGACATTCGCCCAGTAAAGTTGGTAACGTTGGATGGAAAATAGTTACACATCTTAATGTCGAATAAAAAGAATTAGATGACCATTTATGATAACTGAAAAGATTTTTTTTTTTTTTTTTTTTTTTTTATCGAAGTGTAAATTTGAGCATGTTGTAAAATATTTACTTTTCGTACAATTTCAAAGTTTCACTGGACTGACGCATAGACAAAGTATTGTCCTTGCCAGTGTTAATTTTATATAAGGCGGAAGAATAAGCAACGTGCAAGTTGATCTTAAACAGGACTTTCAAAAGTGCTCATTTTACCGTGAACAGCCTATAGCTCCTCGACTTGCACAGCAACCCTCATGAGTACACCAATTCTGCAACGTATCGTACGAGAACGCGTATACTCGGGATAATGCTGTTACAAGACGCCAAATTGGCGTATCAGAGTTCGTGGGGGTTGGAGGTCTTAATAACACAAATAAAAAAACTCAATTTGACTTCAGTTTATTCGCACCGCTATTATTCACAGCATTAATCTATCTATCTCCATTATTACTGTTTATATTTCTCAATACGCGCAGTATTTCATGTGTATCTCAACTCTAATTAAAGTCCTTTTTCAATGTCTGTGGTACTTCGCTATAACCAAACAAACACTCATCAATAACACTTGTTCAGTCTGCCCGTTGCCATCATTTGTGATGTCATTCACTCACGCATCTAGTCTAATAGTCCAGCCTGCCAGCCGCACCCTTCACTGCAGCGATGCTCGCAGTCGCAGATTTAACTCCAGCTGGTCGCTTCCGGCGCCACTCGCTGCTCTCCTGGCTCGTCGTCTATCGTTCGAGGCCGAACAATCGCACAGACTCCCGTCTCTTATAAACTCCCGCCTCGGAGGCCCGTTGCACTTAAATATTAATGGTTGTTCACGATAAAGTTAGCACTTTTGAGATCAGCCCTAGAAAATGTTACTGTCCCTGCCTGCATATACTTCAACGGGCGCACTGAGTGACATGCACCCGATAAAGTTGTCAACGGTAGATGGAAAGTAGTTCCATATCTTAACGTCGAACAAAAAGGGTTAAGTAAAAATTCGTGATAATTTAAATGATTTATTTCTGTTTCTGTTCTTGCAATGCATCGGGTGTGTAAAAATCAGCATGTTTATAAGATTTTTACTCTTCTAATAATTTCACAGTTTCACTTAACGGGCGCATGAATAAATTAATGGGACCCATGGCAATGTTAATTTTGCATAACGCGGAAGAATACACAACGTTATTACAAGTATAGCTTATACAAGGTTTCAAAAGTGATCATTTTCCCGTGAACAGCCTATAGCCGGCCTTGATCTGCAAATGTTCATCTCACCCCCGAGTCGCGCTGAGAGAAACTAGGGCGTTAACCAGAATATTCATCAGATGAAGGTCATGAGCGCGCGAGCCGCAAAAGGGTTATCATGGCGGAACGCTCTTCGTGACAAGATACGCGCGTTTTGGACTATCGTTCGACTGACCTTCCGACATTCCTTTCTTCTCGCCGTCCGCTAGCGTATCACCACTCTTCTCTCCCGCTCGCTTGGGCAGGAGAGGTCAAGGAGAGCTAGCAGTTATAGACTGTTCATGGTAAAGTGAGCACTTTTTAAGGCTCTCCCAACAGGCATTAACCACTAATAAATATATCATATTGCAGCCTTAGGCATTACATTTTGAGGGTGGTGAAATGTACACTGTATTTATTGTTCACATTGCAATGTTTATATAAAAAAGCAGCAGGAAGATGGAAATTGGACGAAAAGAAAAAAAATAGAAGGGCTCACTTTACCATGACAGCCCATAACAATATTTCAATGGGTTAATTGAACACTTTTGAAAGTCTTCCTTAAGGTATGCTTTTGTTTTCATTCTGTATCCTTCTACCATACATAAAATTATCATTCCAATGGACCATCTTACTTTATTCATCCACCATCCAAGGCATAACCGTGGAATATTCAGGCAAGTAAATGTGTTCATAATGCGCGCAATTATGCAATTGTCCGTAAACGGTTTCTTCGAAATTTTCCTAAGCCTTGCTTAAGTTCCACTGCCAGGATATTCCTCTGCCTCGTGCAAACAAAGCTTGCCGAGTCTAGAAAACTACACCAGAGAGACAGCGCATGTTATTAGTACGCCCTCAGTGTAATAATATTTTATATAACTATTTGTTACTAGTCATTGCCAACTCACTTTTTCTCCCTGTTTTATTTGAATAGATTTTAAATGAAGTATTATAATTTTTATTCTGTTCTACCCAGAGGCAGGTTTTCACGTGGCATCTCTCCATGCTCTCCTGTCTTCTGCCAACCTCTTCAGGTTCATATACTTTCCGCTTTTCTTGATGTCATCTATCAACTTGTATCTTCTCCTTCCTTTCAATTTTCTTCCACAAACTATTCCTTCCATAGCGTCTGTTAGCAAGTACTCCGTCTCAACGAGTGTCCCATTCAGTTCTTCTTCCTTTCTCTTATGACTCTCAGCAGTTCTGTCCTCTCATCAAGTATTTCCAGCACTTCTTCATTACTCATTCTTTCCGCCCAGCTTATCCTCTCCATTCTCCTCCACATCTCAAACACTCTAGCCTTTTTTTCGTCCTCACGTCTGAGTGTCCACGTCTCTGCCCCATAGAGTGCCACACTCCATACTAAACACTTGCCAAGTCTTTTTCTCAGTGCTTCATCTAGTTTTCCGCATAGCAATCTCCGCAATACGAGTCTTCACCTCCTGATGACATTTCAAGTCCTCAGTTATCGTACTTCCTAGATACTCGAATGCTCTTACTTGGCTGACATTAACTTGTCCTATCTTAATATTTGCCGGTTTCCTTCCTTTACTGAATTTTAAAATATTTGATACAAAAAGTGCGACGAAATATTCTGCGATTGTGTTGAACTATTTCTAAAGATTCTGCTCTGGGTTGTTCTTTCTTGAAAACGACTGCCAAGACGCGCGGTTTAGCCATTTTCACTAGCGAAAAAAAAAAAATTGGCTTTGGAGAAAAAAGAATAGAGTTCGTGGAATTGGTTCGCACACAAGCGACATTTCAAAGACATCATTCAAGCACGTTAGGAAGTTAAGTAGTGGGACATATTGTGCTCAAGTTCTGCACACAGTTCGGCGGCCTGGGCAGAGTGTGGCCCCGCACATACGCAGTAATAATGGCCCGGTGTTGATGGGATAATCGCTTGCAAAATAATCGATTATTCGATCATTTATTTACAATCGACTCATTGATTATTTTTAAACAATTCTATTATTAACGATTTTCAGATTTTTGTACTTACACAAAACAAAAATAAATTGCAAATACCTACATGTTTCACATTTACTAAAAATATGAAATATTATTTTGAAACAACTAACTTTCAAAATATCAGAAATTATTAGAATTAAACTGAAAAAATTCTAGCGGGAAAAGTTTTAAACAAAATTATAGGAACATAGAGTATTTTCGGTCAGTTTTTATGTCTGGATTAGAACAAGACAATCGATAATTTTTACCGATTATGTATTCGATCAAAACAATTATCGTAATCGTTTCATTTGAATTATCAACTTATGCGATTATCCCATCACTAAATGGCCGCCCATAGACACATGCACACTGCTAAGATTGATTATAGGCGTACTCATGTTGGGATTTACAATCCTTTTAGTTTGGCAACTACACCACCAGGTATCACTGGCGTTGCATGTGTACCGGATTTTTTTCTTTCCGTTTTGTATGTACAGCATGTAGCATAATGGATGTAACCGAGTGTCACAATGTAACCAAACTGATGTTCGATCTAGTGACCATTATTTCTTTACTTACGTGCTGATATGTCACGTGTAGTTTATCTTGCAACTTTACCAATACAAGACCCCACTTACATTCCGGACTTCAGACTGAAAAATGTTATTATTCTGTTTATTTCTCGAGGTCAACAGAGTATGGTAATGCAACATGTTCGAAATGAAAGACTTGAATTTCATCTATGAAGTACCTAATTAACGATGCGTGACTTATTTCCTGTTACGCCATTAACAGCGCTGAACGAAGATCCTAAGATCTTGGTTCAAACACGATCTCCGAGTTCCAATGTACGAGTGTTGCACCAGCGCGAACGGCCGAGTTCCGATCGTAGACCTCCCGATCTCGGTTCGGAACTAGGATTGGGTTGAAACACTGTTTGTGATTGGCTTTCGTTTCGTGACGTCATGCTGCAACTGTTTGTTTTGAAGTTTGGATACAAGTAAAAGGTTTTTCTGGACATTATCCCTTAAGGCTATAATTATTTACTATATAGGTAAAATAGTTTAATGCACTGCAAAATTTCCGTTTCAGTTGTTTAGTTTTATTGGAAACACTTCGCACAAATTTTTTTCGTTATTTTTAATACCAATATTACTGAAGAAGGTTGTGTACATAGAACTGGATAGCGCAATTTTTTATATGTTTTAAGTAAAATAATTGTTGTAAGAATTTTACTGAATAATATTCAAGTGTTTACAAAGTTGTTTTGAATTTAAAAAAAAAACTACACATGTCGGATGCGGCTGTTCTTTCGTGGCGAGTATAAAATTTGACGTGCGATTTAGCTCGTGCGGAAAATTAGGACAGCTTCTGATATTCCGAATGGTTTTTCCAGTTTTCCGTTTTGTTAGCTCGGAGGGATAAGCATGAATTTCGTTCTCTCTTTACAAAACATTCATACCAAATTTAGTTAAATAAATGCATTGTATCTTAAGCGTATGAAATTGTCTCAATTTCCATTTTACACAAGTAAAAAACAACCCGTTTCCATTTTTAAACGATATAAGTATTGCTAAGTTTATTTTTAGTAAATAAATATATTTAACAGTGCTTGTATCTTAACATAACCTTTATTCAACAGACTTTTATTCTTATATGTTTATTTTATAATCACTTAAATGTTTACAACCTAATGTGATCCGTTTGGATCTCATCTTATAGAGAATGTTAAGCGAAATCCAACGAAATATAGATCATTAGAATCAGATAAATGGTTCGCGAGATATGAAGTATTAAATTTCAGTGAGGTTTCTCTACAGGGACTCATCATTTGGTATTTCTTTATTATTGTGTATATTTTCGAACACTGTGAAATTAAGGTTAAATATTCCTGTAGTTGGGGGGGGGGGTGCTCTTTCGATTGAAGTATGTTTGGAGAGAGGGCTGTTATATGTTTCCGAGTTAGATATGATATATTGGGTTATTCTGGTATTAAAAATTAATTCAGAATTATGGACCATAAAAGGTTATAAGAGATAGCGTTTTGAATAGTTTGATACTAATACTGACCGGTTTTTTTTTTCGGGCCTCGAAATTTTTTTTTTTTTTTGCAGGGGGGGACCCTTTGTTGATATTTGACTTTTTTTTTATTTCTCCTAAATGGCTTTGATTTAATCGGATTTATTTACCTTTAATTTTTTTTATAAAATTGTGAGAGTAATCCAACGATATACCAATCAGTATAATCAGGTAAATAGTTCACTAGATATGGTGGTTTGAAGTTCGATGAAATTTCCTCTCTTGGGCACTCAAAATTAAGTTTTTATTTTCCTTGTTTTCATTTTGCCACACTGTGCTATTTAAGTTGCACGTTCCCTTAGTTTTCGGATGTGCTTTTTCCATTGGAAGGTGTCTGGTGAGTGTGCCGTTAGCCATTTCCGAGATATGTATTATATATCGATTATTATTTTGACATTTTGTGATTCTCTTAACATGTATTTTATGTGCTAGACAGAGCTTAAATAGCAAATATTTTAAATTTTAGGCTGTTTTTAAAACAAATTTGCTTTTCAATATAACTTTGACATTTTAAAATAAAGAACTCCTACTTACTTGACCCGAGATCATCTTATTGGACCGCCAAAACGAACAGTTCAAGACGAGGGTCAAAGTGACCTAAGTTCAGCACTCCGAACAGAATGGTGTAACCAGGTATAAGTAATTTATAAATAAGTGTTCAGTATGTACATTACTAATAACAATTATTATTGTATCATGAAAAATACGTAGTATGCAAGTTGTTCAGGTTTGGAGCGGATGCAAATAGCCGATTGGCTGGTATTTACAGTAGGTTGGCGACACTGCTCTCGTGTACTGACCAGCCAGTGTCTCCTCGCTGGTGAGCGAGGCTGATCTAAAAGGATCCCTCGCTGTAACGATATCTTCTCTTCCATTTTATTTTCCTGCCGTCTCATTCCTTCATCTTCGTCGAGTTTCTTCCTTTCCCCCCGTGTTTTACGTTTTCCATCGCCGTGGTGTGTGATGTTCGTGGAAACAATTTGCCAGCAGCTGCAGCCGACGCTTCTGACAGGTTATCAAGCCAGATGTATGGTGCGTCTCAGGGCTGCCCAAGCTGGCGTAGGCGTGCCAACATAACCTACGTCTCGGGAAGTACTCTCCCGTCATCGCTAGCTCGCGAAGATAAATATCCCCGCTTCAATGCGTCCAGCGACACAAGTATTATTTACAGCTGTATCCTCTGCACTGAGAAAAAAATACATGATGTAGGAATTGTATTTGCGTACCTGTAATCCATTTAGACGGTTGGCATTTTGAGTGCTTCCAGTATAATATACAGGATGATTCTCAATTGTACCGACAAACTTCGTGGGGGGGGGGGGGGGGTTATTCGTGGAAAAGTAAGAGGAAAACATATGTGACACTTTATACCTAAACCGAATATTAAGGGAGGTATGAGCCCTTAAAAAAAAAAAAAAAAAAAACGAGATTTTATTCCGTATTTTGTGCGAAATATCAGATCTTGCATTGAAGGTTCCGATAACATACAATAATGTTCCGAGAGTTGTCATTATATTTTACTTCGTTACCGATATTTTACACAAATACTTTTTAAAACCTCGTTTTTTTTTTAGGGCTCAAACCTCCCTTAATATTCGGTTTAGGTATAAAGTGTCACATATGTTTTCCTTTTACTTTTTCATGAAGAATCGCCTCCCGAAGTTTGTTGGTCTAGTTACGAATCAGCCTGTATAATATTACGTCGTCTGAATTTAACCAAGTTTTACAGAATTCGCCGTGAAATTACAACATCCGCATTCTGAAGATGCGGGTGTGAAGGAATATTACTCCGTCAGTAGTTTTGAGAAAGTGATCTGTAACGTAATATTGTGTCATCCAACACTCAGAGTGTAAATTACTCAAAATTAAAAGGATGGATTGTTTGTTACTTTACTTAGGACAGAACATTTAAGCCTAATTGGTACACTTACAACCTGGCATTGTATTGGCAGAGAGCCGACCATATGCTGTTCTCGGTAAAATGAGCACTTTTGAAAGCCCTGCTTAAGATTTTCTTGTATGTACATTGTGTATTCTTCCACCATATGTGCAATTAACTTTACCATGGGCCTTGTCACTTTATTCGTGCGTCGACCAGGGGCAACTGGAATTTTTTTAGGAAACGAAATATAAAAAAATAATAATTCCTACACTTATATGCATTTAAAAAAAGTAAAATAAAGTTTTTCAACATTTGCAAATCCTTCCTTAAAAATTGTAATTTGACGTTAAACACCGAAACTGCTTTCTTTACGTCGTTGCCAACTTTACTCGGCACGTGACTGTCAGTGTGTTTTTAAAAATACACACAGCCAGGGTCAGTGACTTTTTTCAAAGGTTGATTTCAAAAGTGCTCACTTACCCGTGAACGGCAGTTAGCAGTGAACGTTCCACAGTATATTAAGAGTGCCCGGTGATGTGTGAACCAATAGGACAGTTGTAAATGGGAATACAGAGACGAATGAATACATTCAGTAAATCTGTACTGCACTCTATTGAGTATTAATATAGGGCTAAATATTAGACTGTTTGTTGATGCCATCCAAGTGTTGTAAATGTAGACAGTAATACAAACAGAACTGTCTGTTGGGTTCTTGACTATGATAATATTCTGCCAACCTCGAATCTGATTGCAGAACTTCTATGCTGATTATCTTCAGTGTGATTGTAGTTTTAAACCACGTGCATCACCAATATATCGTTTCGCTGATCTGAGAACAGTTTTTTTAATTAAGGTGCCTGAAAAACTTTCCCAGGAGCTAACCCTTTAAGGCTGGAGTGAAGCAGCTGCCTATGGCGCACTGCACCCGACTGTACAATGTGAAGAACTCCTCAATAAAGTAGTACAGAAACCATCAAAATTGTCAGAAAAGTGTGATTTATGCTGTATACGAAAGAAGAATGTATATATTTCGCAACAGTAGAAAATATTTGACTAATATACCTTTTAAATGTAAAAAATAATTGATGAAAATGGTCTGTATTTTTAACAAAATTTAAGCGCATTTCCATTCTGAATCCTTCGGAAAGCAGAATTCGCAAGAAAATCTTCGAAATGGTTGTCATAATATTAACTGTGATAATGTGTAATAAAATCATAGTAATAATCCATCATATCAATTTTATAACTAACTTTATTTACGTCAGTTTCAGACACAAATTTTTGTGGCAAATGGACGCACATAAAAATAATTATAAAAATAATTTCCTACATTATTATTATAATTTTCTTACACATAAGCATAGTAAACATTATGACGTTTCTCCATTGCGAAGATTTTCTTGCAAGCTCTGCTAACTGAAGCATCCAGAATGGAAATGCGCTTAAATTTTGCTAAAAATACGGAATATTTTAATCGATTATATTTTCTTAATTTAAAAATTATATTTTAGTATAATATTTTATAATATTGCAAAATATATACATTTTTCTTTCATATACAGCATAATTGGCCATTTTCTGACAGTTTCTATGGTGTCTGTGCTGTTTTTTTTATTAGTTGTTCACATTGTATAGTCGGGTGCAATGCTCCATAGGCAGTTGCTTTACTTCAACCTCAACTTACACGTAAATTTTTCATCCCAGATGTTGCAAAGAAGGAGATTTTAACCAGGAAATAGAAGCCTTCTGCATTGTTGCTAGCTTCTGACCTCGTACAGCACCGACCATGATCGTACTTTATCTGCAACATGTCACACGTGAACGAGTGCTCGGGATAAAATGTTTACAGTGTCTACATCGTGTTCATTCACTCGTGGATTATTCATCATACGTGTCTTTTTCTTTCGGGTCTAGACTGTTATCTACACCCGAATCAGTGTAATTCACTGAGATGTTACTACCAGACCAGTGCAATTGACTAGGAATACGTAGAAATCACTGTTTAATCAGTTAATACTAACAGCTAAAATGATGAGTATAATTTCACTGATTCAAGCAGAGCAGTTCCAAGAGTTCTCCAGTCAAGTTAGCTGGAGTAGTTTTAAATATTTCGATTTTAGAGTGTAGCGCGAGAATGTCTATTCTACGGATAGTCTCAGATTAGCTTGTTAGAGCATTTCAAAAATTCATTTCATTTGAACTCAACTCAGTTTGTGATTTAATAAGTTAAGAACAGTCTGAAAGGTGCAACAACAATAAGTTTTGTCTATACAGACGTAACACTCTCGTTTCTGCTGTCATCAACTGCATTGCTTCTCGTCGAAAGTGATTCTCGAAATATTGCCAGTGCACTTTAAATCTGGGCAAATGATTTCACTCAGTGGAGTTCATCCTTCTGAAACTTGAATTGATAAACTTTTACCTTCTTGCGAATTAGTAGAATGCCCAGAGATTTTTAGTGCCTTGCCAGTGTAATTTACTGGGAATCAGTTGAAAATGTTTAGTAATATTAAGTGATTCTATTGGATCATTTTCAACATGCCTGTAGTCTAATTATAAGTGTGTGGTCAGGGTTTTTTTTTCCGCACACTAAAAGTCTCACTATGTCACCGAAAATCAAGCGTGGTATCTTTTCTATTTGAGATATATTTTTTCGGAACTTTTTCATATGTAGTACTTAAAATACGAGCTCCTTAAGAGAACGTGAGTGATTGGAGAGATGTGGGCGGCTCTTAACATCGTGGTATTGAGAGCCGATGAGGGTGAAGGGAGGCGAGTGTGGAGCAGCGCCGGAATTCAAGGGCAAGGGAACAGGATATCCCCGAGAAAACCCGCCGACCAACGGCATCGTCTGGCACTATTCTGTTCCCACTCGCAAAAATCTGGAAGTGGCCCATCCGGGGGTTGAACCCGGTTCGCCTTGGTGGGAGGCCCCTCTTAGGAGACCGGGCCTATGTTAACAGCTGTTTTGGAAAATCATTATGTGTCCTGCTCTTACTGCTGTGACATCTGTATCTAATAACGATAACAATATTATTAAATATTATTTATATCACAGAATAAAATACAGGTAAAGCCACATAAATTGTATTCACATTTTCAGTATGCTAAAAATATCTTACATTTTTAATATTGAACTTCAAATTTATTTATAATGAGATGCTTATAAACTCAAGATTGAGTGTACTTATCCTTATTTAACTTACCATACACCAATATTAACTATCAGTTAGGCATTATTCCCATGTACCAGATGTTCAGATCTCCCTCTCTAGTAATCACCGATAGGTATTATAAAGAGTGTTTCGAGACTCAGTGCCCAAACTCTAGACATATTTTCTTTGGAGCAGTAGTAACTCAGAAGCGCTATACAGTTATATCCGGAAACGTATTTTTATATCAAAAATTATTTTCAAATTTGCTGCCTACAGCACCTGCAGAACAAGGCTTGTTCGATAATACATGTAGGTTAAGTTGCATATGGTGTAGGCACGCGACACTAAATTATTACACACGCAGCTTGGCGCGTCAGCTTCATAAGCAACTTGCTCTACACACGTGACCACATCGAATTGTTCTCCAGAAGTTCTACACCACAACTTTGAACACTATAACACTATGTAGAAGTACTCTACCAGATATAAGTGTAGGGGGATAGTGTGTTACTATTGGTCCAAAGAAACTATCTCTGGAGTTTGGGCAACGAGTTCTCGAACATTGTATATATCAGTCTTCTTTTATGAGACTGCAGGGTTTCCTGTTTTCAATTCAGATTGTTGTACGGGGAAATTTTTTTAAACGTGACGAATAAACATTTTTTGACACAAATATTTGCAGTTCTTGTGAATGTGGATTAGTACGTTAATTATCGCTGACGGCTACCATTGACGAGTTTCAAAGAGCGAGCTGTTCCTGCAATTGCTTCATTCCTGTGTCGCATCTACTTTAATACGCAATACAAATACGGGGCTTATTTTTTCTATTATTTTTTTAATTTTTTTATTTTTGGAAGTGCCTCTAATCCGCTGTATCGCTACACCGCGCCGCTTTTTCAAACAGAATATTTTACTACACCGTTATCAAATTTGCGATCCCGTGCGCTGTTTCGTCCAATTGAAAATTATGTCGTAGTGTCTTCCGAATTCTGAAAATTGCTTGAAGTGGAATGCGTGCATCGTATAAACAGAATGAATTGCGTACCTGCAACATTAAAACTTCAGAATTAATAAAAAGTAAAAGTATCTTTGAACATCGTTTCATAAAGAACTGAAAACTCTTTTACACATTTTGATACAGTTGGCTAGTTTTATCATGAAATGCATTGGCGTTTTCTAATGAAAGCTCAGTTGGCTTATAAACCTTGATTCACAAACTAAAAAATCTCCAAATCCGGATGAAGTGAACCATTAAGCTTTAACAAAAGACATCCGCCTGTTAGCTATAACTAAACCGAAAGAAAAACTAAGAAATAATTAATAAATCTAAATAGTTTAATAGTTTAATACTTTCATAAAGCCGACGCAGACACTGGATATGTATATGCGTTCTTATTGTAAGTAAGGTATTATATTCTGAAGGAATATTTGCAATAATATACCGTCATTTCGTCCTTAGTTTAAGAGGCATACAGGTTATTATTTCGTTTACTTACTTGTGTCTAGCTTGCTTTACCGTAATTATCGATTTACAAATATTTCAAATATTTTTTTCCGTACTCCCTTCTCTCCCTAAACAAATAATTCACTCAACAGGATGTATAAAACATGGCTATGAAAGGATTTTTTGTATGGAGTTCCAACGAACTTTAAAAAAAAAAAAAAGAAATAACGGAATAAAAACGTATCGTATATAAACAAAGAGTGTTTTTCGAGTTTTATTGTTATGACAAGAGCAGTAGCCATACACCGCTATGTATTTCTCTAGATCGCCATCTGTATTTGTGTTCTTTCTCCCGAACGCCTAACACGTGTAAACGAAAATTCTGTTCACATGTACACGCTCTTACACTCACATTAATGGTGCTTTTTTTTACCTCTTTATTTTGAGAATCATACTCGAAACAAATTTTTATTTGCATCAAATAGAAGTTCACGGTTCGAGCTGCAATAGCCATCTATACATGTTGTCTCGTATTTATCTTGTCTATTTGGTTTTTGCTACACACTTCTAACTCCAGGAGGTTTTATAAAGCGTGGTCGCGACGGCATATCACTCAGTAATGGAACATCCCAGTCAAGTAAAACTACTGTACAATAAGAAATGGAGAAATCCCTTGCATTTTACTCTACGTGCTACTGGGTTCGTGTGTCATAACCTTGACATATGAAACACGAGCTGGAGTGGCGTTCCCTCCATGCAACGAACAGCAGGGTACTTCAGCGTTATCACGTCGAGTTACATAGATTTGTAAACTGTGGGCAGAAGCCAACCAGCCCGCTGCTTAGCCCTACGGCTTAAAACGCCGTCCTTTCTGTATCTACAAGTGGGCATGTACGTTGTGGGAGTCAAAATCCGTATACCGGATTTCACCAGGCTTCATGCACGTGTAATACCTATTATGGACACCGATATTTCGTATTCTTCAACCATGCTGAATGCTTATTGTCATATGGTGATCATTTGATATTTTGGGGTGCTGAATTACACCTCGGGAATCATTCAACTGACCTGAACCAAAAATTGTTATTTTGTCTCTGAGTAAACTCTCACAGTTAAATTTATAAACCCATGTCCTCATCAGTCTTTCTCCATTCCTCCCTTTCGCTATTTTAGAAGGCAGATCATTTGAGACAATAAAGCTCCTACATCATTTCTCGGCTTCTTTCAAATGTCACATACAAGTAATGCTGAGGTAGGTCGACTAATCTTGTATGCCAGTAACGTATCACTTATTTTCAAAATGGCAGTTTTATTAATCTAGTGTTAAATGCCTGTCTCTGAAACCACCAAACCTTTTGGAACCACTCTTGGAGTTCTGATTTATTTACTGTGTGGATTAAATTTTCTAAAACCGGCTTCACGCGATGCGAGATGCATTTCGCGCAAGATTTCGTATGAAATGTTTCGTACGAGAATGCCTACTTAGTTTCGTGTGAAACGAGTTCACACGCAGACAAATATGATAAATACTGTCTCGCATCAAAACTAGTTGATAGTCCTGGTAAGTACCAAACAGCCAAGGTATTATAATACAAAATATGAAGTTGCTTACTTCAACAAGGTATTTGTTTCAAAGCTATTCCTCCAATTTATAACTGTTATTATATTACTCTCAGCAAACTGTCTGAACTCCAGTTAACGTTTTAAAGTTATTTTCCAGCAATGTTTTATTTCCTTGTATTCCTCTACGAATACCTCAGATTATAATTTTCTTTTACTCTATGGTTGATGTTACAACAGGTCACATGACCAGCATACAAGGACCAATAGGAGCGCAACTTGCATCGCCTTGCACGAGAAAAATAGGACCGGCTCTATCTCCTCATTTCGTGCAAGATGTGCCTTGCATGAGAACTTGTGCAGGAAATTCTCGTGCAAGGTCGGCATCTCGCGCAAGTTTGGCACTCATCTTGCATCGTGTGAAGCCTGCTTAAGCAGAATCTCCAATCACTCCCCCCCCCCCCCTCCTATTTTTTTAAATACAGCGTCGACAAAATTAATCATAACTCTACATCATAGCTCGTGAAATACTCTACCGATTGGTGTAAAATTTTATTGGCATGTCATTCTGCTGAAATGGTTTATTATTAAAACACATGCGTCTGCTCTCCAAGCTTGTGAGAATCTCGGGTGTTATTTGGAGCTGCTGTGTCATGTGGTAAGTAGACCAGATACACTTTACATGCGTTATTAACTTTCACAGTAAGCCCCAATATTACAGCATGTTAATGCAGACATCGCAATTGTAAATGTTGTGCCAAACGAATTTAAAAAAAATCTACTAATTCTTAAGTTTCTATATCATCTAAAACATTCCTTGCAATTATATGAAAACTACAAAGAATTTTTTTTTTGTTGTGGTTCAGTTGATTTGCTTGCAGTTAGAGTTTAGCTTCATCTTTTTTTAATTTAATCGGGAAGCATTCTAAAGAGAGCATTTCTAAGAAACTCGTTTATTTTTATGACATAAAATATAATTTTGAATTGCAGCCAAACAAGTTACTTGAAAACCATTCCATTTTTTTTTTTTTTTGTCAAATGTGGGAAATTAAAATTTTTTATTCCGTTTATTTCAGTTTAGAAAATCCTTACCTCAGATATTTAGTACTTTTATCGGGCTGTTATTTAAACTTATCACGTTTTAAAATACTATAAATTATAAAATCCTTTGAAGAACTTAAAATCATTCAGACCAAGACTTTACATATGATTAGGAAAAACACAGCTGTGCACGCTTCAACATCGAGAATGCGCCACACTGTAATATATTCCGTAACTTTACAAAACACAGTCATGGTATCCATCTTGGATTATTCTTAGTATTGTTACGGCAATGTCATACAGATGCACCATTTTGAGGATAAAATAAACAGATAAATTATAGTAGAACAGTTTTTTTTTTTTTTTTCGTATATTTTCACGGTAGCAGCAACTTATTTTTATTGTTAGCATAATAATATTATGTTCGTTTATTGCTATTTTAGCTGTTCATTGGATTAATAGTTGTCTCTGTAGATAGAGCAGACTTCCCTGATACAGGGGAAATTTCCATAGTCACAGACACAGTCACAAATAGACCACTCAAGACAGTTCTGTTGAACAGTTCTGTCAGTTTTTATAATCTTCTTTTATGGCACCAACACACTGAGAAAAAGGTTTTGTCGAATATAGCAGGTCTTGTTTGGCGCAACCAGATAGATTGTTTGTATAGGAGCAAAAAAATATTTTGTTTTTGGAACCAAATTAGTTATAGGATGTTCACGGTAAAATGAGCAGTTTTGAAAGGCCTGCTTAATATCTACTTGCATGCACTTTGTTAATTCTTCCGCCTTATATAAAATTTGCATTTTCATGAGCCTCATCACTTTATTCATGTGTCGGCCATGCGAAAATGTGAAAATTATTACAAAAGTTAGTATTTTTGCAAATATGCTCATTTTTACATTTCGATACATAAAATAAAAAAATGTTAAAGAAATAATTTTAAGTTATCAGATATGGTTACGCGACTCTTTCATTCGACGTTAAGATAGGGAACTATTTTCCATTCATCGTTACCAACTTCACTAAGCGCATGTCACTCAGTTCGCCCGTTAAAATACGTGCACGCAAAGGGCAGTGACATTTTTCTAAGGTTAATTTTTAAAAGTACTCACTTTGTCGTGAGCAGCCTACAGTTGTTCGTATTGGTCATTGCCTCAGGCGTTTACTATTTGATTGGTGCAAGTAAAGATTTGTATGTCTGTGCGTAAGTTAGAGCTATGCTAATAAGAAAAGAAATAAGGAGAGTAAACATTCGAACATGGAATGCTTGCATCGGAATGCCACGCCTTAGCAACCTCGATCATACCGAGTTGAAGAATGTTTTCCTGGGCATGCTTTGTCTAACGTATTATATTTAAGTAAAATAATTCCAAATTTTATAGCATTATATTTTTTCCTGCCTGTTTATATGGTTTTTTGTCTCTGTGTGTGCTGTGGTCATTTCAAGATTTCTTACAACTTTACTGAAGGTCTGCGGAAGTTCTACTTTCAGGATATCCCTTCGATTTACGCAATAATAACCTTCACCTAATATATAGAAAATCACACTAAAGAGGCAACGAACCATGTCCGTGCTTGTTCGGTTTAATAATATTTTGCACGAGAACTATTTCTTACCAGTAGAGCCACGAGTATTTCGCGAATGCATTTGGAGGCGAGGTAGACTCCAAACACTTGTTATTCCCTCCTACTGTTGTGATTGGACGACAGTTGTATAGTTTGGACACGCCCCGTTTAACTGTGAGCCAGTAATAAGCAGGAAGCAGTAGTGTGAGTGAGTGTTTAACAGTCCTGTACAGAGGCCTCACTATCAGAGCTACCAATAAGCAAACGATAATGTATCGAGTGTATAGAGAGATGTCCAGACTAGCTTGCTGCCAACTCAATCCGCGAAATACTCGGGGCTGTACTTACTAGGCAATACCAACGCGCCTATTTTCTTCATATATTTATAACAACTAATTAAAAATGGAATTTATAATATATAGATTAAATATAAGTTCAATTTAGCATAATTTACTGAACCACAATATGCTTGTGATGATCGGCATTTTTAGGAAATAACCAATCATGTAATGCATGGGGTGATTTATCAAACGTTATGTTCAAAAAGTGTAAATAAACCATTATTAGACTATATTATTGAGCACCGATAAGTAAACTAACAAACATCGATGTTATCGTAATTGAAACAGAGAATGTTGACACGATGCTGCTACGGCAGTCTTGGATGTAATTCAGGGCTTTGTTAGTCTTGGCGCTATGAGGAAAAAGAACTGTGTTGGTGTGTGTTTGCAGGAGGTGTCGGTGTTTCTCTCGTAGAAGCACACGGTGGAGAAGCTGTGAGGGAAATATGCTCTCAGCTGTGTTGGGTGTGTGTTGCAGGATGTGTCGGTGTTTCTCTCGTAGAAGCACACTGTGGAGAAGCTGTGAGGGAAATATGCTCTGAGCTGTGTTGGGTGTGTGTTGCAGGATGTGTCGGTGTTTCTCTCGTAGAAACACACGGTGGAGAAGCTGTGAGGGAAATATGCTCTGAGCTGTGTTGGGTGTGTGTTGCAGGATGTGTCAGTGTTTCTCTCGTAGAAGCACACGGTGGAGAAGCTGTGAGGGAAATATGCTCTGAGCTGTGTTGGGTGTGTGTTGCAGGAGGTGTCGGTGTTTCTCTCGTAGAAGCACACGGTGGAGAAGCTGCGAGGGAAATATGCTCTGAGCTGTGTTGGGTGCGTGTTGCAGGATGTGTCAGTGTTTCTCTCGTAGAAGCACACGGTGGAGAAGCTGTGAGGGAAATATGCTCTGAGCTGTGTTGGGTGTTGCTGCAGGATGTGTCAGTGTTTCTCTCGTAGAAGCACACGGTGGAGAAGCTGTGAGGGAAATATGCTCTGAGCTGTGTTGGGTGTGTGTTACAGGAGGTGTCGGTGTTTCTCTTCGAGAAGCGCACGGCGGAGAAGCTGCACAAGCCAAAGCGCAAGGAGACAGTGACAGAGATACTGCGAGGCAGCGTTCGCCAGCTCGAGCGTTTCCGACACCCCAAGGTGCTCCAGGTGAGTACCACACTCCTCTCCAATAACCCCCACCACATTTACCTTACAATTTTGCTACTTTTCATTGTACTGTGTCACGAAATGCTCTTCACTATCATCGCTATATTCTTAATTGTCGTCGCCATTTCTTTTTCGTTTTACGTCACTGCTTTCTTTATTACTATCTCCCCCTCTCTACCACAGTCTTGTTCATTTTATCGCCGTATTTTTGATCACACTCTTCTTCAACTACATCGCTATTCTTTTTCATCTTCATTACCAATTTCTTTATTATCACTTTCGTGGTCCCTGTATTATCCAGTTTCATCATTATTTTGATCATAGCTATAATGGTCATCATTTTATTCCCTTTCATCACTATCTAGATTTGCATTGCCAGTTTGTTCATCACGTCATTCTTCAGTGGCCTTTTCATTTGGCTTTTTTGCCATTTTTGTCTTCATCGCAGTATTCATAATCACAATCTTCATTTTCATCACTATATTCATTTTCATCAGCGATTTCTCCATTTGAATTTCCTTCATAATCATTTTGTCCATTTTCATCGCCATATTATTTATCGGCATGTCCATTTGCATCTCATAATACTCCAGGCATACCTGAAAGATCTGTAAAACATTTCTTTCATGGTTTTTCTTATTAATTTTTCCATTTACAGATCTGACTACCACTTCTTGTCCCTTTCTTTGTGTTTATCAGGATACAATGGAGGAAAAGCACAATATTCATTACATTAGGTTTGTATCAAAGACTTTTGTGAGGCGGCGGAAGCCGTAGGATTAGTGGACCGACCTCTGACCATGACGATTCGGTTTTAGTATCCAGCGGAGACACGTCTGAATTTATGCATTTGAGAAATGTGGTGGGCATTTTCGGTAGGCTGGTGGTATTTCTCAGGGTGCTGCAATTTACAGCATCTTTTAATTCCATCGTCGTTCCTTCATAGGGTGTAATTCCACATTACCTCTCAAGAATGATGGAAACACATTGATCACATCACAAAAAAGCTTGTCACACTATAATAAGTGATGTGAAAATTTAGTGAATTCGTAAATAGCCAGACTAAACTCCAAACATTTTTACGATTGTTGTACTTTGTCATTGTACAGACATTTCTCTGGACGCCAAGCAGCCAGTGATACAGCTTGGAAATAAAGTGACAGAATCATGTATGGACAGTCAATGAACTACAACATACATGCTGGTGAATATTGACTACTGATACGGAATTTCTGGGATTCGAAGTAGTAGTTCTCTTTTTTTTTAGACACTAAATATATAATTTTCTACAAACAATTGTTGTGTGTGTGTGTGTGTGTGTGTGTGTGTGTGTATATATATATATATAGAAAGAGAGAGAAAATAGATGAAGTGGGATCGTATTGGGGTGAACCCGCAGCGGTATAAAGAAGGAAGAAAAAATAGGGGAGCCCAGAGAAAACCCCCACACCATGGTTATACCGAAATTAGGACTCCCATCCCCAAAGTCTCGCCCATTGGGGGTTTGGAATGGAGCCAAAGAAACTAGTGACTAACCACTGAAAGACGTCCGAACACGCCATCGTTAAAACAAAATCACATCACAAACACACAACCATCTCATCGCCAACAAACCAGCATTGCATCGCTAAAACACCACCATCGCATTACAATCAACATACCTCCACCGCATTGCCAACACACCACATCGTCACCATACTACCATTATCGCCACCACACCACCATTATCTCCTCCATATCAACATCATATCGACTGCACCACAATCTTCTCTACCACACTACCATCGCCACCACACCACCATTATCGCCACCACACCACCATTATCGCCACCACACCACCATTATCTCCTCCATATCAACATCATATCGACTGCACCACAATCTTCTCTACCACACTACCATCGTCACCATACTACCATTATCGCCACCACACCGCAATTATCTCCTCCATATCAACATCATATCGACTGCACCACCAATGTCTCTACCACACTACCATCGCCACCACAGCATCACAATCTTCACCGCCGCTGTTTTTACCGACACGCCACCATCACATCGCCAACAAGCCACCATCACACCACCATCACAGAACCGACATCCCTGTACCACTATCCCTCCAACACGATCAAAATTACTGTCAACCAGAACTACCAACACACCACCAACATGCTGTCACCACCACTACCGTTAAGTGCCAAGATGTTCCCCGCA
The DNA here is from genome assembly GCA_029891345.1 of Dryococelus australis. Lineage (NCBI taxonomy): Eukaryota > Metazoa > Arthropoda > Insecta > Phasmatodea > Phasmatidae > Dryococelus > Dryococelus australis. The sequence goes on from CM057008.1 coordinate 58,254,669, forward strand.
GTGTGTGTGTGTGTGCGCGCACAGCGAGATAAATGATGCTGGTGCCTAGCCCGGGTGCTGTACCATCACTACATCACCAGAAAATAATTGAAAATAACCGCCACCGTGTAACTAACCAATACAGCAGAACAGTGCCCAACACCTGGACAATGAGAGACGCGATAGCAGAGTGCGTTACGTTGTGCAGGTGCTGCATCCTGTGGAGGAGTGTGGCGAGACGCTTGCCTTCGCCTCGGAGCCAGTGTTGGCGAGTCTGATGAATGTGCTGGCCTTCCAGGAGGGCAGCGCGCAGTCTGGGGTTCCCCCCGCCACGGGTGCATCCCAGCAGGGGCACCAACCCACGCACCACCGGCCTGCGCATGCGCGGGAGTACCACTTCCTCGACATCGAGCTCAAGTACGGCATCTTGCAGGTGAGCCAACCACCACGCCCCACTCCTGCCAACCTTGTCGTTAGCACAATACTTGTAGGCTGGACTTCAACTATTACACTATTCACGGTTTCTTCACACTTTTTGAGTCAAACTTATGAAAAATCACCCCTTGTATGACTTGTTTCCTATGTCGTGTTTCACAAGCGTTTTATGCTTGTGTTAACGTAAGAATTCTTAATTTTTGGTTGAATTAAACATTCTTACATTTTATCTATAAATTAAAATATTTACTTTATAACTAATATGAACAAAAACAGGGACAAAACAGGTGTGTTGGTAGTGCCTAGTAATAAGTAGTTCTAATAAAAAATTGTATTACGTTGAGTACGCATTTATGCAGTGCGCTGTCTCTTGGTGTAATTTCCTAGACTCGTTTAAGCTTTGTTTAAATGAGGCCGAGGAATGTCGTGGAAGTAGAAATTTAGCAGGACTTCAGAAAAGTGTGAAGTAACTGTGAATGACATATACATTAAATTCCTTATGTATGATATCGTACCACATACTGAGACACATCTGTCTACTTTTTCCTACGAATTTTTTTTTTTTTTTTACATCTCATGGCTTTCGCAAAATGAGATGTCAATCTCAAGATTGCGCTGTTTTTGTAATGTACAAACGACATAATTGTTGAAAAGGTAGCAAGGAAATTTGGAATTATTCCATTAGGAATAATACATTTTAAGGGTATGCTAAGCTAAAGTTGTTTCACAGAAATTCAGAGGCAGCTACAGATAAAGTATATAAAATAATTTTCTTATTTTCAAGAATATTTTTAAATTTCAAAACTATTTCCTTGTACGATTTTACAAACTTTTAAAGTTGTTGTTCGCATCTTCTTTCATTGTGAATTATCTCATTTGCTTACGTACGTTAATTTTCGTTATTTAAACACTTATAAATAAAAATTAACATTGTGATTTCGACATTATCTATGCAAAATACTGTGCGCTCAAAATATTTTTTTTTCGAGGTATTGGTAATGAAATGTTACCAAATGTGGTAGAAATATAAAATGACAAATTTGTAAATGGCCTACACCCCTGAGTATTCTGTGTATGCAAGACCTGTTGACGCTGTGACTCAGCGGACTGTCCAAATATGGCAGGATTTACAACGATCCGTCCGTCAGTCACGAGACCAACAACCAATCAGAGGTGGCCATTAATTCTGTCCGTCCGTCCGTCAAAACCTTTGCAAGCTTTACCTTTTGACGGACGGACGGATGAAATTACAGCCTTCTAAACTTGCACGTTTTGTTACTCGTTCATCCAGAGCTATTTAGAAGTCTGTGCATTGCGTGCAGTATTTTGTTTTGGCAGTCTTCTGTTTCATATGTTTGTACATGTAGCTGTAAAATGAATTACGTTACATTTTCCCTAAATATTTATTGATAATTACGTTTGCATACAGGAGTTCATTTTTTGCAATAGTAAAAGTCATGAAATCATGCTTTATATGTTATTAAAAATTTTTTTAAAAATGAATTAATTTTCGTTATGTACGTGTATGCACTTTTTGGGTACTTACAAATACAATACCGCCAAAAATATTCACTTTAATGGATAACTTTTTTTTTCTATTTGTAGACAGTTTTGTTCGCATTAGCTTGCAGCTATGAGCTGACGGACATACGAATACTGGTTGTAACTCGCTCGGCTGGAGAACGGACGGACGGACGTCTATAGTATGCAACAGCAACTATTGACGTCATAGCACGTGTGGTCGATGGCAGGTGGCATTTTGAACAGACGCTGTAAGCATGCTGTGACCTCTGGCCATTTGTGGGAAATTACGTGTGTACACAAAAATGTAGTATTCCAGTGGTGTAACAACAAGGAGGGTAGGTAGGGCATAGTTTGGCACAATCTAAATGTAGTATTCCAGTGGTGTAACAACAAGGAGGGTAGGTAGGGCATACGTTGACACAATCTAAATTTAGTCAAGGGCGCCAGTAAATCGGTGCGTCCAAACTGTATATGTCACAGAAATGTTGTACGTACGATAGCGCCACAAGTGAAAGCGATCGCAGCGTTATCTTGCGTGCTGCCAGAGAACTATAGCCAGAAGTGTGGGGGGAAGAGGGGGGTATTAAGATTGGGATGGATCCTCGCGTTTTTTGTGAAATAGTTGTTTGCGCGAATACGCGTATTTCGATAAATAAATGTTCTGCAAATACGACTTTTTGTCAGAAAAGATTAAAAAACAATTATCTATGCCCTTATTATTTTTTTACTTTTGTCATATTAAGTGTATTCCTGAAGAAAAAAAATGTGAAAATGGCCAAATATCTCATTTTTAAAGCTTGCCTATGCAGTTTCCTTAAGCAGCAAGAGAAAAGTACAAATATACGGGCGTAGTTTAATCTGTGGTCTTTCATAGCGTGTAATAAAACCCCTCTGTTACAGATCTAATTTGCACAGTACAGCGTCACGACGGAAAGACTGTACGCCTTGCGCATAGGAGCGATGAGGCACTAGGCGTGCGTGTAACTGTCGCCCTTATCGCTCCCTCGCTTCTTGACTTTGGACGCGGGGTTCCCACGGGAGTCCATCCCACTCTTTAAGGTGGATCAGTCCCCGCCATATTGGATTTACACTATTTTTGTCATAAGTTCCATTTAAGAACATTTAATGAAATTTTTCGCACGACATGACATAAATAATAGCTCCTTGAGCTTAATCAACATATTACATTTCTGTATAATTTATTATTTTTTCACTTGTGATTAAAGGCAAGGAATGAATAATTTTTTCTTGTTTTCGGTTACAGAAATGGACCTGGCAACAATAGTCTAGCAATGCACGTTTTATAACATGTGAAATGTAATGGCCTACGCTTTGTCGAATGCCAAAATAAAATGCAAAATCTATGATGCAATTTACGACGAAAATTCCAAAAATCCAAGATAGGTGGGACTGATCCCCCTTTAAGCTGCCGTTCTTTCCTGAATGTTCATTATATAATTAACTTCACCACTCTCTTTTATCCCGTACAGGCAGGGAAAAAGAGAGTAAAATTCAGCTATGGAAACAGCTCCCAGGCGCTACCCTGGGAATCCTGTACAAGAATGCTAGCTTTGCAGCATAAAATATGTTTGGTTGGGCGCGGAGGGGGGAGGGGGTTAGCTTCTCCTCGCCTCCGCAATCTAACTGACAACCAACTGGGCGGCCAAGGTCCCTCACAAGGGACCCCGCGCTGAGGGAGTAGCGTCCCATGGCGGTGTTCATTATATTCAGTGTTTATGCCGAAGGCGCGGAGAAGGCAAACAATGCGGGATTGGCTAAACAAACCCTAGTGTAGCGCTTGTTGGCAAGGAATTTATTTCTATGAGCATGGGCGTCGTTCTCACGGACTGCCGCGAGATGACATCGCAACGCTGCGAAGGTAGCGATGTTTGTCTATGCACCCGACTTGCTTTATCTTTCGTCTACATTTCGTCGGTCATTTTGCAATAGCCCCACCTCCTTCCTCTTTTGTCATTCTCTTTCTCTCTCTCTCTCTCTCTTTCCGTCTTTATTCCCTCTTTCTCTTTCATCTCGCTACAGCTCTGACAGCGCCTCCACAGAGTGTGTCTGTGCTAAGTGGAAAGAGGTGGGCGGAGGGGCCTAAAATATATGTTGGTGGTACACGAGTTGGAAAGACAACTTGGGGAAACTTTACGCTGCACAGATTGCCTAAGGAAGCGTTGTGATCATCAGCGAACCTGGCGGCTGTCCCGCGAACTTCACTTCGTGCGTTTCCCTTAGTTTCTCGCCTTCCCAGACAAATGCACGCCCAGATGTTATGTCCTGTGTGCGTGAGAGAAAAAGTGCTTTGCGCAACTGAAAATAAGCAGGCGTCTCTTAGTAGAGAATTTTAAATCCTTCGAGATCATGTCCAGCTGTAATAAAGCACTGAGAGTGATGGAATAATCCGATAATTTAGTATTTCGAATGAATCGATTACGAAATCTTCTTTTAATCGAATAAATAATCGCTAAAAATAATCGATTGTCTTGTAAATAAAACTGTTTTCACCGAAAATTTTCCTGTGTATTTATAATCATTTATGCAATTTAAAAAAAAATGAGTGAGGGGTTTCACAAACAAAATTGGTCCAAAACATTATTTCAGAAAAATATCTTGTATGTAGTTTTTAAAAACTTATGTTTATCTGTGAAAAACTATTATTTAAATGGTTTAATTTTTTAGTAGTTACATGCTATTCGCTTGATATGTTCACAAAATATACATTGCATTTACATTACCTACTTGGAAATTTGAGAATTTATTTTTAAAATATATTTTATAGTTAAAACAAATGTGAAACTCGTAGGTTACCGCAATGTTTTGGTTTGTTTAAATATAAACAGCTGAAAATTGTAAATAACAGAGTTTTTTTTTCTTTTCTTTTAATAATCTATGAATCGATTATTATATAAGTGATTGTCCCATCACTAATTGAGACGGCGATGGAAAATATCATAATCAAGCATTGTATGTGTTCTCTTTCCTCGAAATTTGAAGCGGCAACGACAGGGTTCTAGTACTGCAATCTGTTCGGAAAAGGCACAGAAAACATTGTCCCTATATAGTTTAAAACACTGTTTTACAGATGAATGAATATCTGAAACAAAATACATTCATTCCGCTATTTGAAACTTGTCAACAACCACTATGTTTAAAAAATCAAATTTATTAATTGTCAGCATAACACCAGCTTTATTTTCTGTTCTGAAAAAATATATTTACATTGAAATAATACATTTTTTTCTTAAATTATAATAGACACGACTGCTTGCAGTGAGACTCGTATGGCAATTATAGAGACGGTGCCGCGGTGGCTGAATGGATAGACTGCTCGCCTCCCACAGGAGGCGACCCGGGTTCGATTTTCGCAAGAGGGAATCGTGCCGGACGAGGCCACTGGCCAGCGGGTTTTATCGGGGTTCTCCCGTTTTCCCCCCGCCCTTTCGTTCCGACGCTGCTTCGTACTCGCCTCACTTCACCCTCATCGGCTCTCAGGACCTCTTCGCTCACTCGCAACTAGGGAGACCTCTTAAACTATAAGAACCTGTGTTCACCTGCTGTCCTAGGTTACGTGGGACGCACAACTACTTCACTAACAAGTTCAGATATTGAATACGTCACATTACTTTCGAACGAGTTCCGATCGCAGTTGTTTCTCCTTCAAAGTGAACAGTTTTCATAAGTAGTTTCCAACGACTTCTCTTCTCTGCTGCTGTGATAAATGTTGGAAGCTATTATGATTAAATATCGTACATTTTAAGTTCCATGTTTGTTGAGGTTAGAATTTCCATTAATTTCATTCTACTTTGGGTTGTGTAACCGCGAAAACACGTTCTGTTTTTAAACTTGTACAGGCATGGCTACCGAATGTAATTATATGAATGTGTTTAACAGTACTCGTGTAACCACGGCCTTATTAGGTTCCTGTGCTGCGTTGAAAAATGATGTGTAAACTCTCATGCGCCATAATAATGGCCGCCTTCGTAACCTGATATAGTTAAAATTATGCCACATAAACCAGACAAATTTTTTCCACTTTAAATGAGTTGTGGCTTACTAATACCGCATGCACAATTTCGCTTATTTGCGAGTTCGCTTCGTCGCTTTGTAAAACCGCGAATAGCTAATTAAGTTATGAAGCATAGGTGCCGCGCTTCGTTTATTAATTAAGTTAGCAATGTAAGTTTAAATTACAAAACTCTTTGCTGTTCTTTTGCCATTCAGTGAAAGTTCACTCAACATGCCACCACTTGAAACACAGTAACAATTTACTTTAACTTTTGGGCGCAGATTGAATGTCAGGCACTTCATAGGAAATACTCACGTTGTGGAATGGGTTAGGAGGCAGTAGGATTATTTCCTAGGAAAAAACGTTACGCTGATATTGATGGCGTTAAAATAGTTATCGCGTATACACAATTACTATGTAAAGTTTTTAATTTTTTGAAGTTGAACGGCAGTATGATTTGACTTCCGTTGTCTCGGCGACTACAATAAAGAAACCAATAAAACAAAGTAAATATATGGATGTGGAACAAAAATACTTGTCGCTGGTCTGTGTTGACCTCAGCTTCCCCTTCGTAAGCGGAAGAGGAGGACAGAGATATGATAACGGTCGGCAAGTCAATTGAATGTTTTTACTGGCAGGCGAGCGATAAAACAAGTAGCGCGTATGGTTCTCTCAGCGCAACTCGGGGTGCGTCGAACCTTCCAGACAGCCCACGTGACTAATATATAGGATGTTTCCAAATACTGGCCTAATGGATCCCTTAGGGTAAGGGATCCATAGAATGTGCACTCTAGTGGATGCTGCCATATTGGCTTAGTTACCGAATTCTCACTAGGGGTGCCGATGGATTTCTTCGCGCATCCACTGGCAAGGGATACGAGACTTGCATCCACTGTCGCATCCACACATCCCTTAGCTACGGAATTTGTTTATATTATTGTTTACACTATTTCGCGCGTCGTGTAACTGTGTGTTTGCTTTTAAGTTGTTGATTAAAATGTATGAAAGATATGATTTTTTTATTTGTTTTTAACAGTGCATGAATTGGACTCAAACATAATCGCAAAAATTAAAATGCTGTTTAAAATACTAACCACTTGAGCAATACACTTCATTATACACATTAATAATTTCAAAAAATGCATTTGTAATTTTTATATGCTCAGCAAACATAAACTTTCCTATTTACTAGAAATTTCGATTTCAGTTTGCAGCCATCGCCAAGCAGAAATTATAAAACCTCAATTCTAACAAGAATTTCTTCCGCAGTAAATTGTTGACGTTACATCGAGATCCCATAGACAACACAAATAAAGATACAACTTCAATGTAGTAAAAGGTGTGTTACAGCTAGCGTTACCTCGGCGTGCTTCTAGCTGTAGCAGAATTCTGATGTTATCCATCCATTCAATGCAGCCATTTTCACAGTGTATACATGTACGAAGGGACGTAGGTATGCGAGAGCAATGGTCGCATCCACTGAATTCGGAAACAGCCCTAAAATGCGTCGGGCCTCCAAGCTGGGAGTTTTATTAAGAGGTGGGAGCCTAGGCGATTGTACGACGAAGAACAGCGAGTAGCGCCGGAAATGGCAAGCGGGAGGAAAGTCTGCGACTGCGAGCATCAGAGCAGTGACGAGTGCGACTGGCAGGATGGACTATTGGACTGGATGCGTGAGTAAAATACATCAATTACGGCAATAGACAGACTGAAAGCGTGTTAATGATGAGCATGAGTTAATTGACCATAACCAGAGAAATTAAGAAGGACGACAATAAGAGTAAAAATAGACATTAAATATTGCGCTAACTGTTTAATAACAGCTGTGGCATTAAATTAGAACTCAAAGTTAATTATTTTATTTTTATTAAGACATCCATTCCTCACAAACGCAGATACGCCCCTCAGGCGTCTTGTATACCGTATAAATGATAACATAAATAATTATAGGCTATATATAAATAACAAACGACATTCCTCCATTTAGGCGACGAGCTATACAGAAACGAGGACAACACAAGTGTAGGGAGGCCCCTTAACACTTTGGTTCTGCCTATGTGTAATATTACGCTGACTTGTTCTAAGTTGTGTGGATTTTGCCATGATATTACAACATCCACATCATTTGAAGACACATACGAAGAAACATTACTTCGCCAACACTTTACATAAAGTCCTCTGCGAAGTAATGCTACACCAGCAACAGGAGAAAATGTAAAATACTCAAATGAACAGTGTGGAAATCGTGCCGGACGATGCCACTAGTCAGCGGGTTTTCTCGAGGATCTCCCGTTTCCGCCGCCCTTGCATTCCGGCGCTACTCCACACTCGCCTCGCTTCATCCTCATCGGCACTCAAGACGTAGATATTAAGAGCCTCACAAATCTCTCTCTTTTCTCCAATTGAATTTAATCAAACTGCATTACAAATTGGTATAGCCTTTTCGCGGTAAAATGAGCACTTTTGAAAGCCCTACTTATGATCTACTTGTATACACGTTGTGTATTCCTCCATCTTATGAAAATTAATATTGCTATGAGCCCTATCACTTTATTCATGCGTCGGTCAAACGAAATTGTGAAATTATTCATAAAGTAAATACTTTACTAATCTGCTCATTTTGACACTTCGATGCATTAAAAAAACAGAAAGTGAAAGAATTAATTGTAAGTTATCACAAACGGTTACCTAGCACTTTTTATTCGACGTTAAGATATGGAACTACTTTCAATCCATCGTTACCAACTTTACTGGGCGAATGTCACTCATTGTTCCCATTAAAATATATGCATGCAGGGACAGTGGCATTTTTCTAAGGTTCATTTATGAAGGGCTCACTTTATCGTGAACAGCTTTTAAGAAGTACCCGAACATCTGTAATCACTTTTTTACAAAGCAATTTTCTAACCTCAAATCCATACTCTACGTAATTTTTGATAACTCATATTGGCAGAAAAGCAATTCAATGTTGGGACACGGAGACTGGTTTTGCGCAGCCAGCGTGATCGCTCTACTCTCTATTAAAGCTGCATGTTCCGCGATGCGATGCGACGAGTTATAGCTACTCGCTGTTTCTCAACTAAGCGATGATATGTCGACGACAGACGCCAGTGGCAGAAGATGAATACAGGGTAGTATGGACGCGTTATCAGATGAAAACTAGCTAGTACAAGAGATATAATAATACAAAGGAGAATTGTTCTTTTTTTGCTGACAAACGATTTTTATGACATTTTCCATATGTGAAAGCAGCCTTGTCTTATATTTTGAACATCCATGCAGCAACAAGAAAAATACAAATACAAAGATGGTGGCGTAAACACAATCGTTGCTTATGAAAAGTAAGTAAATAGATGATATCGCCGACAATTTTGTTGTAGTAAACAAATGTGATGTATTAATGATAGATAATAAAGGAAAACATTATTTGAAATATAAAAAATCCCACATTGGCAACACGGGGACCAGCAGTCTCGCCCTTTGCATTATTATCACACTCTCCACTCTCTTAGCCACAAGATTAACTTGACTTTTAGACTTCACGTATTTAATATACCAGCATATACCAACAAAACAATAGAGAAGTTACTCGGTTAAGAAGAAATCATTTATTTCATATTAAGTGTTCTGTGTAGATACCATGCATTAACATTAACGCTTATTCGAGTTGTTCTGAGCGTTTTATGTTATTCACTCTTGCAGTACATTTCCTTTTGCACGAAACTTAACTTTACAATATGACTCCTAGTTTTTGCATAAACAGCTATACATAGTTTTATATTGTTGAGTGTCCGCCATTTTGCTTTAGCTCGTGGATACGGCTTAGTACAGTACAAATATTTATTGACATGTATTACATACATAGCTATTGTACATTTACAAACGAGTAATTTTAAAAGATACATTTTCCGTACTGTTACAAACGTTTGTAAGCTTACAAACAATTTCTCAGTAAAAATTACACTTTTTTTTTTACAGCACAAGTAGATATTCGCAAACAGGGCTCTCAAAAGAGCTCAGTTTATTGTGAACAGAGTATAGGTAATTTCGTATTCGTTAGCGTGCCCGCGCTGGACAATGACCTTGACACGACCCTTGTTCGTGACTGGTGAGGTCAGACTGTGACACCTGCAGCCTGGCCACAGTGGGACGTGTTCGTACACCGCGCCGATAAGAGAAAATACCGCAACAAGCGCATTATTAATTATGCAAATACACTTCGATGTTATAGTTCTTTTGTACCCACAGTAATTTAAAAAAACACATTCATATGGTTCATGTTGTATATAAGATAATTTATTGAGACAGGCTTTATCCAGCCTTAGGGTGATTTTATAATAACATATGTATTTATAACATTTTAAAGTTTTTTTATACGTCTTACGCTGCACGGAGAATAAAATTCACAACTTTTTCCTTCAGAATTTTATTTCCAAACAATACAAAATCACTCTACAATCAAGTTATAGAATTAAATTAAAACTCTTTAAACATAAAATATTATATTTTGTGCATCCCGAAACCAACTTTTTTAGTAAGGAATTAAAATTTATTTGTAGTTGTTAATTAAAAAAATTTCGCGTGCATTTGCTACGGTAACGCATTAATAAATATGAATTTCAATCCATTCGATGTGTGTCTTAAAATGATTACTCGCTATCATGTATTAGAAAAACCAGCAAACTTCCATGTCATAGACTAAGCCTTTGACTCCGCGGAATAACCCCTTATTAGACACTTCAGCAGCAGTTAAGGCTAATATCGTAAGTCTATATATTGGCCAATGTAAAAATAATAAATATCGCTCAGTATAAGTGTTAACTTATTTAACACCTGTATAAAATTATAAAAAGTTTTTTTTTTTTTAATACATACAATTGCCAGGTAGCAGTAAAAGGTATTCTAACAGTAAATTTCCGATGGGATCAAGTCCTGATAAAACAATGACGTTACTTTAAAAGGTGAAAAAGTTTCCTGTAACTGATTAAAACGAAACTGCCCTCTTAAATGTGCCGGATGAATTCACTCAACCTTCCTGTATGCTAAATGCCTACATTAAATAACCTTCGTGATGATGACCGGAGGTAAATAATCATTTTCTGCAGCCAACTACATAAATGGTAACACTAACAACAGTAAAAAAATTCCTACTTCGGCAAATAACAATGCAGAGTACATGGCTTGTCGATACGTGTTATGCTTACTGAAAGTTTATGATTCAAAGCTGTTATCAGCATAAACTTATCTCAGTTAAATTTTACTCTGTTGGACTTGTTAACTATGACATTATTTTATCATACACGTGTATTCTATAAGAAATCATTGTAATGTATAGTTTTACATAAATGCTTGAGGGGCGCTTCTTGGTTGGAAAAGGGGGGGGGGGGGGCAATTGGCGGTCTTGATCAATTAAAAAAATTTCTAAATTTAATTCTTAATTTATTCACACAGCTTTATTTACAGCATTGATATCTATATCCATTATTACACTTTTTATTTCTCAATGAGCGCAATTTTTAATGTCTATTTCATCTCTAATTGCCGCCCTTAATGTCTCCATTTGTTTATAGTCAATTAACTCGTACTCATTATTAACACACATTCAATCTGTCTGTTACCATCATTTTTAATAAGCTGTTCGCCGTTAAATGAGCACTTTAGAAAGCCCTGCTTAAGATCTACTTGTATGCACGTTGTCTATTCTTCCGCCTTATGTAAAATTAACATTGCCATGGGCCTCGTCGCTTTATTCACGCGTTGGTCAAATGAAACTGTGAAATTATTAAGAAAGTAAATACCATAGAAATGTGCTCATTTTTACACTTCGATTCATTAAAAAAACCGAAAGCGAAAAAAAAAAAAAATAATTTTTAGCTATCACAAATGATTACCTAACACCTTTTATTCGGCGTTAATGTATGGAACTACTTTCCATCCATCGTTACCAACTTTTTTGGGCGAATGTCACTCAGTGCGCCCATTAAAATATATGCATGCAGGGGCAGTGACTTTTCTAAGGTTCATTTCTAAAGTGCTCACTTTATCGTGAACAGCCTTTAGTGACTTTCATGCACACACACAGGCCAGCCTGATAGTCGCATCTTCACTTTTCTGATGCTCGAAGTCGTAGATTTCCCTCCTGCTGGTCACTTCTCTCTCTGCTCGCTTTGCTAGTTGTCTGTCGCTGAAACTCCAAGCGCTCATCCACTCAACAACTGCCGGCTCGGAGGCTCGACGCACATGTTATAGCCGCTGGCCTTGGCCTGGAAGGTTAACCGCACCCCGAGCCTAGCTGAGAGAAACGATGTCAGCAATCCAGAGCATTCGTCAGATGTCTCAAAGACACCCGAAACCCAAGGTCGGTAGGGGCACGCACCTTGATAGGCATACCAGCCACACTTAGTAAACATTCCTTTATGAAAAGCCGCTGCGTTTCCGATTGCAACTAAAGGCGCGCACGTCAACAAATCATCCACGCCTCGCACGCTTACACAGCGACCGCCCATAACACTACCCCCTCCTAAACTCTGTTCGTCCCGGTCAGACTCTGCTACATCTGGTCCTTCGTAGAGAATACAAATCGATCGATGTGGACAACCTTCGGCTTCGCCCGAGAGCCTTGACGACAAATCCCAAGGGCCATATCATCGATCTTAATCAGAATCCTGTACGGGCCTTCCCAGTGTTTCTGTAGCTTCGGGTGGTACTGTTTTCTCCTCTGTGTGATGTACAGTCACACCAATTGCCCGTCTTGAAATACCTTGCCCGACATTATCCTATCATACCGCGTCTTGATCCTGTCACTATTTATTCTGCGGTGCTGTCGAGCAAAATCATGAATTGCCACCTAGACTGTTACATGATTCGCTGGCATAACCAGGGGCTGCAGCTTCCTCTTATTTCGGCAGGCCAAACACCAGCTCACTGGGGAGGCGTAACTCTCGCTCGAACATCATCCTTTATTGTGTTACCCGTGTGGACTCGTGAACTGCTGAGCGGTAAGCAAGGAAAGGCAATGGAACTTCTGAATCCTACTCCTTTTGGTTATCTGCCACAAATATCGACAGGTACAGCTCGAGTGTGGTTAAGCGTCTCGGCCCCATTCCATTCGACTGAGGGTGTAAGGTTGTGCTTCTATTCTTTTTCATCACCCGAATTTTTGTCAGCTCCTGGAAGACCGCAGCCTGAAAGTTTCTTCCCTGATCGGAATGGAATTCTAGTAGCACCCCAAACCTCGAGAAGACATTCTCTATAAGTGCATCGGCCGCAGTTCGTGCTTCTTGGTTTGAGAGGGTAACGACCTCAAGTTACTTAATATAGTAATCTTGAGCCGAAATGTAGACATGCAAGGGGCCCAGAATATCTACTGCTATCCTCTTAAACAGGGCACTAACATTGTATTTCTGGAGGTGACCTTGTCCTCGGGTCCTTGGGCCCTTCCTCTCAGTGCAGGTGTCCCACAATCAGCACCACTTCTCAACATCCTCCCGACAATGAAGCCAGTAGAATCTCAGTCTAACTATGACGAGGGTCTTAGTGGCATGAACGTGTCCACTGGCTGCTGCATTATGCAGTTCTTTTAAGACTGTAAGCATGTGTGTTTTCCATCATTACTTTACTAGTTTCTGTAAATTATGCCATTCTTCAGTACGAGGGAATTCCATTGTGCCCAGTATGCTTTGTCAGCTGTGCTCAGCCTAGATATCTCTTCCCACTTTGGCCTACAGCCAGTTTCTTTCCACCCTAATAATTTCTGCAAAGTGGGATCATTCAACTGATCTTTCCTAATACCCTCATCACTTCAGATAGGTGACCCATCACACGATAAAGAACCTTTAATTCTTGTCCTCCACACCTTCAGCGATCCACCACTCTCTTCTTCCTGGCATTCGCAATGGCGAAAAATGGCTCGCATGGCCTCCTAGACAGTGCATCTGCATTGCTATGAAGGCATACAGATGTGTGCTGTATTTCGAAGTCATATTCTTGAAGATGCCATATCCACTGGGTTATTTGACCCTCGGCATTCTTGAAATTTAGTAGCCAGCATAATGGAGCATGGTCTGTTCTTAGAATAAAATGTCTGCCATAAAGGTAGTGGTGGAAGTGTGAAATTGCCTTCGCTATGTCCAGAAGATCCTGGAGTGCAACACAGTATTTTCTGTCAGGCTTATGCAATACTTTACTGAATGTTCTAGTAATATTTCCTTCTCATCTTGAACCTGAGATAACACAGCTCCAATGCCTACATCGCTAGCATTAGTGTTCAAAATGAATACACACTCATTTTTCGGTAAACCCAGGAATGGTGGAGATCTCTGAATTTTCCTATAATTTACTAAAAGTGTTCTCACACTCAGTGGACAAATGAAACATCTTTTTCGCCTCAGTCACTTAATGTAGTGGCTGGGCGATCATAACGAACCCAAGTACAAATCGATGCTAATATGCACATAATCCCAGAAAGTTCAACACCTTAGTTTTCTCATCTGGTGTCGGGCAATTTCTTATTTCTTTCATCTTCTCTGGGTCTATCCCCATACCATGGGCCGACACTAGATATCCCAAGATAATAATTTTCTTTTCGAACAGGTGGCACTTTGAAGAAACCAGTTTTCAAGTAGGTTGCGGCCACTTTCTAGAAAACAGAGTCTAAGCATAATATGTGCCCTTCAAATGTACTTCCTCTCACAAAAATATCACCTAGGTAAACCTGACAAATATGTCAAGGCAGGACTGTTTTCTGTCAGGTGCTCAAAGGTGGCAGTGGCATTACATAGCCTAAAAGACATGAAATTGAACTGCCAGGTTCCATTTTTTAGACACCAAATTCAGTGTTCTCTTGGTCCTCCGGGGACACCTCACACTGCCAGTACCCACTCTTCATGTCCAAAGTGGAAAACCATTGTGAACCTGCTAGGCTGTTTAATGTGTTGTCTATCCTTGAAAGTGGATGAGAGTATTTCTTTGTCACATTATTAAGCTGGCGATAATCTACACAAAACTTCAAAGAGCCGTCTTTCTTCTTACAAATACAATGGGTGACAACCACGGTTCTATCCCGTCTACATCCTTCATTTCCTTCAAAATTCCCTCATGCGAAGCTACAGACTGTCGTCTTAGTGGCTGCTTTATGGGTCTGGTATCTCCTGTATCAGTATGATGGCATTTCACATTTCTCCTTCCAAGGTCATTTGGTTCACATGGGAAAGCATCCCTATTTCTCTGCAATAATTCAGAGACAGTCTTCTTCTGGCATCAGTTAAAATTTTCTTTTGGTCTTACTAGGCGTTTCCCCAGTATTTTCGATGAATGACGTTCTATTTGTTTTACGCTAGAATCTTCGGGAACATTTAGAAGTCCCTAAGTGACCTACCTGCAAACACCTATCATGCGCCCTCCTCAAGACGAACTGCACTATCAGACACGTCCATCATTCAAACTGGAAAACTGCCAGATTTAGAAGAAACCAAAGTCCTTGCTACAACGATTTTACCTGACAGGGTGCCAAACCAAAGTCCTTGCTACAACGATTTTACCTGACAGGGTGCCAATCCTCTCTGCTGGCTCAATCAGACCCAAACGTATGACAAACTTTTCCTTGACATCTGCCTGTAATGACAATTTCGCTAGAAGCGTGCAGCACAGTGCGTGTTGACCACATACTACTGGGCAGATAATTGGGGAGGACTAATCATGATGCATTGACACAACCAATTCTGTACTGTATTGTGTATAACACGCCAAGTCGAGTCTCGATACAGCACCCCAGCCTACATAGTACATCAAGCCCAAAAGACATTCGTCCTTTATTTCTGCTATGTAAACATCGTGCTCTATGCGAAGGTTACCAAGAGACAAGATAAGTTGTCTCGAACCGATAACTGGCGTGGTCTCACCTGTTATTCTAGTCAAATAACAACGATCCTTGCTATCGTCGGGAGATCGCTGGGGGGGGGGGGAGGATGCCTGAGAATGTCTGGTCTTTCTACCGTTATGGTCGCTCCAGTGTCGAAGACCATCTGGCAAGGAACATCTTTCAGGCCCTCGTCCACCAGTATTACATCCTAATTATGATTTGCCGACCCCTTACAGTAAGAACATTGGGGCCTTACCTCCGACCTTCGCCCTCTAATGCCCGGTTGCACCATAGTAGTTCGAAACTCGGAAAACTGTTGCACCATTCGAGTTCAGAGCTGGACTGGAGATCGAGATGAAGTTCATTTCGAACCGTCGAAATTGGCGGTTTCAAAATTCGATCCTAGATCAGCAGCCATCGTCGACAAATGTAGTTTGAAAATACACCAACAGATAGAACTACATTCGATTGTTTTCTTGGAAAATTAAAACAACATTATACGCACTTGAATATTATTCAGTAAAATTCGTACAACAATAATTCACTTAAAACCGACAAAATATCGCACATTTAGTTCTATCTATAGTGAAAAATATACCCACTTCAATGGCGTCATATATTACGAACCAATAGAAAAATTTGTCTCATACTTAATACCGATCTCTCACTTTGGAACCAAGATCGACGAATCGGAGATCCAGAGTAATGAAATTTCGTTGGTGCAACCTTTTTAATTGGAATTAAGATCAAACTGGATCCAGGTTCGGAACTAGGATCGTTCGATCTCGGATCGGGGAAGATGTTGGTGAAACCGGGCATAGCAGCGCGTAACTTAGAAATTTTGTACTTTAAAGAGAGCGCTATTTTCCGAGGCTGCTTTGTTGGTTATGACTTGTACTACCTCTTCCCTTGTCTCGGCTGCCAGTATGGTGGTATTGGAGCTCCATGCAGTTCCTTCTGTAATCCACTGATCTTGCTGTTTCAATTCATCCTCGATGCTGTCCATCCTTTCCTTTATACTGCCCACTTTTTCATTTAAACTATTAATTTTCCTGTCCACATAGGCAACTCTTCCATTCAATAACACACTAATGCCTTCTATTTTCCTGGCTACCTTTTCATTTACTGCGTCTATTTTTTTTTATCTACTCACATACATTAGTTATCTGGCTATTTACATTCTCGTTTACACTATTTACATTCTCGTTTACACTATTTACATTCTCGTTTACACTATTTACATTCTTGCTCGCATTACTAATTTTCTATTTGCATCTATTATTAAGCTATTGACACTTGCAACCACCCTATCCATCTGGCTACCTAGCCCCTCAATTAATGCTCGATGTGTCCCCATTGACTATTATTCCAAATAAGAGGGCTTCAAAAAGTGCTCACTTTACCGTGAATAGCCTATAGGTGTAAAGACGCCCCCCCTGCGGACAAAATGAGCTGCGAATGAGGAAAGCCAGTCCCAGCTACTACCCGACCAATCCAAGTGTGCGTTCTGAAACTGTATAAACTACACGAGGTCGCCCCGTTGAAGACTGTTGACGATAAAGTGAGCACTTTTGAAACAACTTAGGAAAAAGTCACTGCCCCTTCCTGCATACGTTTTAACGGATGCACTTAGTGACATGCGCCCGGTGAAGTTGGTAACGATTGATGAGAAGTAGTTCCGTATCTGAAGGTCGAATAAAAAGTGTTGGGCAACCATTTCTGATATCTTAAAAAAAAATTTCTTTAGCTTTCCGTGTTTTTTTAATGAATCGACGTGTGTAAAAATGAGCAGATTTGTTAAATGTTTACTTTTCTAATAATTTCGCAGTTTTACTTGACCGACGCACGAATAAAGCGGTGAGATCCATGACAATGTTAGTTTTACATAGGCGGAAGAATACAAAACTTGCGTACAAGTATATCTTAAACAGGGCTGCGGATGTCAGGTGTTGTTCACTAATTCACGTGAGTGTGCATATGCTTCCGTGTCGACTGGTGTCTGTAGAAGTTGCTAAACATTTCTCCTACAGGACCAAATGCTGTACTGAAATCATTGTATCCAACAGACTTGGCGCTAATAATCCATGCCATCGCCTGTCAAGGGATTCACACTTCATTGGCTGTATGTTATTGATCCCCAATGTTGGTGGAGGGCGTGGCTAGCTTCGCGTGTACTTGTCCCGCTAGTCGTACTGTGGCGCGTGTTTACATAGGTTCATTGTGTTCAGGGGCGTGTTTTCTACCTGGACCGTTTTTTTCGGCTGAAAGAAGCATTTCTAGGACAGATGCATTATTTTACGCTCCTTGTCTACCAGAGTCATACTCTACGATAAAGAACGGAAGTTTCTGCACAAAAGACGCTATTTTTGGAGAGCCGCTGTGGGCAAACGGTTGGGAGGGGGAGGGAAGCCAACCCCCCACCCCCCTCACTGATCATCCATCCTTCATCTTTGAAACCCTCTCCCCTCCCAAAGTGCCTCCTTCCCCCTGGGTGAAGTTAGAGGGACAAGAGGGGTATGTTTTCCATTTTGTGGGATTGGGGGTGGGTTTTTCGCCTTCGAATCGGCCTGGAAGGAGCATTTTTCGACTAATTTCCTTCTAATTTGGAGGAGGGATGCATTTCCGTGACCCCCTCCCCTCCAGCACTCCAACCATTGTCAGTTAGGCACTTCGTAAGTTTAAGACCAAAGTCGCAAGTATTAAATCTTAAGTCTTAAGTATTGAGTTTAAGGTCTTGAGTTTTAAGTGTTAAGCCTTAAGTCTTACTTTCACCATAATTGCTACTGCATGTCGGGATGTGCGAGAGAGCACGTGCCGAAGTTCCCAGACGACAGTGCACTATAAATACTAATTCGTACGGTTACCTGTTTCATCTTTGGTGGCTCTCTGCCTGCGGATTGCGCGGACCACTCCCCCTTGTAAAGAATTAAATGTAAGAGGTATAGGTGCATGACTTATAAAAACTCTGGGGTTATTAATAAATCGTTGCCCATGCGGTATACGGGGCATCGTGTTGAAAGAGTTAAATTCACGTCAAGTGCAAACGACCTTGCGCGGATAACTGACGGTAATGAATTTTCCCGCACTCGTTGTTCTTCCCCTCTCAAAACCTACACGAGCACTCGACTCTTAAGCCTAGTACACACAGGTGTCTTTCTTCTAAAAGAAAGTGAACACTTAAGTGCATACTAGCTGGTATGCACGGGATTGTGTGTTCCATGCACACGACACTAGCTGGTGAGCAAGAAAGTGGATGGTTGATGTCAATTATGTATGTTTTGGAAGCAGGTTTTGGGGTTGTGCATTATCAATAGCATCTGCCTTAAGATGAATAAAATATTTAGTCCAATCAGACATATTTCAAGCATTAAATATATACAAATGTGAAAAATGTAAGATCACTCTCAGAAAAAAGGGCACACCTCTCGCTATTTTAAAATTCATACACATAATTATTTACGATAGTGGGAATATTAAATATTTTATCGTGTTATAAACATTAACATATCTGCTTATTGCCGGCATCAATAAGATATATGTTTTGTTTACATTAGACTTGTACAAGAAAGATGGTGAAAAATAGTACCGTCCCTATACGGCACTAGCTATTATACAAGCTCTTGTGTGCTATAGTAACTAGCATACTCGACGGCCGTTCACACGATGCAAGTCAGGGTGAGGTGTACAAGAAAGATGCTCGTGTGTACTAGGCTCTACCCCTCCCCGGGTTTCGCACTTACCTTGGTCGGGTAGTAGATACTTCTAAGGGCGCCCTCCTAACATGCCAAGTATTTCTTTGTGTGTGAGCGATGGCGCGGCTGCCTTAACAGGCCATTTGCATGCTGGTAATTGGATCCGCGACCACGGACGGGTCCCCCTTCTCCCCCTAAACTTCCCTCGAGGAACACGAGAGCTATCCCGTAGGAATCACTTTGGAGACGAACGAAACGATCTCCCATGTTTACACCTTTGCGCTCAGTTCGCGAAGGAATGCGTGTTGCTACTGGTTACGCACGCTAAAATGAGCACTTTTGGAAGCCCTACTTAAAATCTACTTGTATGCACGTTGTGTATTCTTCCGCCTCATAGGAGATTAACATGGTCCTGGCCTTCGTCGCTTTATTCATGCGTCGGTTAAGTGGAACTGTGAAATTATTAGAAAAGTAAATATTTTACAAATCTGCTAATTGTTACGCTTCGATGCATTAAAAAAAATAGAAAGCGAAAGAAATAATTCCAGTTATTACATATGGTTATGTAACACTTTTTATTCGACGTTAAGATATGAAACTGCCACCCATCCATCGTTACCAACTTTACTGGCCGCATGTTACTCAGTGAGCCCGTTAAAATATACGCACGTAGGAATATTAACAGTTTTCTAGGGTTGGTTTTCAAAAGTGCTCACTTTATTGTGAACAGCCTTTAAAGAAGGTGTGTGTATCAAAATGAAAGGCTAATCTTTACGGAACGTTTCATGGCCATCGTGCATACAAGTCAGATATAAATCATCTTCGATGTGGAGACGTGTACAAACCGGCGAAAATTCATTTCGTGTCATTTGCATAACGCATTCGGCTAACATGATTTAATAGTTAACTTCTGGCCGTATGTGATTGTTTGAACACAACACGACTGCTATCACTACTTGACGAAATCGCATGATATAACAGTAGAGTGGTGAAGGCGTTTATAAGAGCGTGGTTCCCAGCAGGCCGTGTAACATCTACGTTTGTGTGCCGGCGCGTTCACGCTATAAATGAGAGTAGAGCTGTAACGAACCGCATGATATAACAGTAGAGTGGTGAAGGTGTTTATAAGAGCGTGGTGCCCAGCAGGCCGTCTAACATCTACGTTTGTGTGCGGGCGCGTTCACGCTATAAATGAGAGTAGAGCTGTAACGAACCGCATGTACTCGTTACTAAGTAACTGGTATTGCCTAGAGACTCGAAGTACCGAATAGTTACTACCAACCACATCTCGTTACTCGCATCATTTCGTTACAGTCTTCACTCGTCCTGTCGCACACGCACGACACGAAACGAAACATTTCGGCCTGCTGTATATTCGCTGGCTGCTCTACTCAAACTGACGTTATAATTAAGAACGATAATGGAATTTTCCGTACGATTTCACCGTATTGTTTGTTTGCGAATAGTAGTTTAATTGAATTTTAGTATATGGCGCAAAAATTCATTTCACTTGACGTAAACATGATGTAAACTAACAGTAATAATAATAATATAAGTACATGTAAATGTCAACATTTATGCGATTTTTTTTTGTAAAAATGAAATCATGGAAAGTAATCTTAGACCAGACACGAATGTTTCGATGTCGATTCATTACTAGCGATTCAACACTTCATACAAGATAGCGGCAATGTTTCGGACAATACATTAACTGCCAGAAAAAAATTTATCATGCTAATAACTCTTAAACGATTATATTTTTAGTATACTGTTCATTCATGTAGGTTACACGTTCGTTTTCGTAGTTTCATTTCAATTTCACGTGGTTTTGAAAAGCTTGGTGTGGGATTTTTTCTTCTGGGCTAAAAATTGCAAAAAAAAAAAAAAAAAGTTACTATAATTTATTACAAGGTAGCATTATTGGTAGTAGAAGCGCGCCAGTTATACTTCACTTTTGATTAATCGGATTAACCCTTTGGTATAGAATTTATTAGAAAGGGTTAATCCATAAAAAAAAATTATGCGATGACATTTTTTTAGAATTTTCCTTAATCCCATCTTAATCCAATCGTTTTTTAATATTTATTTATTTTTGTATTTGCATCGGATAGAGTGTTATGCAACTTTGATTAAATTATGCAATAAATAATCAAAAACTCGTGTGTATGGTTGTACTTTATTTTTTCTTTCTTTTTGGGTGGGAATGAGGAGCAACTGTGGTATGTCCTCACCCTTAGAGATCTGGCACTCGATAAGATGTAGCGTGTTGGGACGGGGTATATATATATATATATATATATATATATATATATATATATATATATATATATATATATATATATATATATATATATATATATATATATATATGGGGTGAGTTTTGTGCAAGAGTGGTATAAGTGTTAAATTTTTTGGGTTGTTAATGATATTGCTCGTAGATGGTAGTGGGAGATAGGCGATTTTTTTGTAATTAAACAAAAAGATAAAATGTTATGTACAGTTAACACACGAGATAAATTTCTGAGTGTTCAAACGAAATATATTTCAAACGAGTTCCACGTATGAATAAATAACATGAGAGAGCAGTATACCTATGTGAATAACACGTTGTCGACAAGTGTTAAACGATCTCAACTACGTGAGTCTCCGGTATGAAATGAATTAATCAACGAAGCAAAAATGTCCCTATCAGTATATATATGTATATATATGTATATATACATATATATTAAATGGCTAACAGGCACAAGTATGTAACTATTGCTAAACGAATTATGGAAACTAGCTTTGCTGTTTTTTTTAAAGAAATTAAATCGCACAAGTACCTCTCCCAAAACACGTCCGTTCGCCTGTGAGACTGGTGAGGAACTCCTGAAACAGAATCCAATCGTTAAAATAAATAAATTTATTAACACACGTAAAAAATAAAACATGTAACAGTCAGTGATTTTAATATACGTCCATTCGCTAGGGTGGTCACTGCAGCACTGACTTGAATGTACCACTTACATCAACTTATAAGCTGAACGAGGTGTTGAGAGCAAACATAACCTGCATCAGCCTACGTTTCATTATACACTGACGTGAAAAACTGGGAAATGAGCGAAAATACAAAACTATGTTTCTAAATAAATTAAACAACTAACGAACACAAGTACATGGCAATCGCCAAACGAATTACGGAACCCAGCTATCCTGTTTTTTTTTTAATGAATGAAATCGCACCAGGAGCTCTCCCAAAACACATCTGTCCACCTGGGAAGCTGGTGAATAAATGACTGTAGTGTATGATGTGCGCTGACTTATAAGCTGTTATATATGGAGCGCGGCCGATAGACAACTGAGTTGAAATTACGGCATAAACTCTGAATACAACTGATTGAACGAATTACAGAACTTATTTACCTACCAAGCTACTATTAACGCCTTGATTACGCTACCTCCCACAACAGACAATGAAACAATACATTTAAAAAAAACTTACCCATATGTTTAACGAAAGTATCACTATTGTAAGAATAATTCATTTTTAACACAATTTTTCCAATTTAAGTGTAAGGACACTCAGTTGGGTTAATCCCTCAACACTTCATGTAAACATACTATATATTATTTTATATTCACAAGAGTTGGTCGAAAAAAAATTAATAAAAATAACGGACATACTACAAATTTTTCCATTAAGTCTGTGGATATCACGGCACTAGTTACCGAAATGATAGTTGAAAATGCTACGATGTTTCGTCGACCGAACTCAGAAACGGGGTTTACACGATAAACACACTATATAGGTTTAACACACAAAAATTATTTTTCCCCATGAATTAAAAAACTTATAAAAATGTTTTATATTAAAACACTTATATAATATCACTTAACAAGAGGTGAAGCCTGCTGGCCACTGCGTCCAGTGAATAGATGCTTCAGAGGAGAGAGCGATGTATACGTGTATCCGGGAGAAGTGTTGGAGTCAAACTAATATGGCGTCGGACAGCTAGAAGTTTGAACATCGGTCCTGCTTGCAGCTGCCCTCCCCCCGGGCCCCTTCAGCACAGAGCATGTCTTTGTGTTAAAAGAGTTTTCTTCTCCTGGGCCACGCACCCCTGCTATCGATCCAATGCTGTGCTTCGCAAAACTTGCCCACAGCCCCCTCAAGGCCAGAACGTGTTTTCGAAAGACAGCCTTGTCCATGGCTACGCACCCCCGACCCCTCCCCCTACACCAGCCCAGAGTGCACTTTCTGCTGCCTGAAGAACTCCCCAGTTCAAGCACTCCCGCTATCGATCCAACACAGCAAAAAACCTATTTAGCGCCACATACCCCCTCCCCCTACACCAGCCCAGAGTGCGTTCTCTGCTGGCTGGAGGACTGTCCTTTCCAAGGCCACACACCTTCGCCCTTAAAATCCAGCCCAGAGCACGTATTTTCCGAGACGATAGCTGCCTTGGCCAGGAACGGAGGCTTCCCTCAAGGCCAAAAGGATTCTTTTATGCATCATGTCGGAAGGCTCCATCCCTCGGACCAGCAGATTTTGAACTGACCTTGGCTATATCCCCTCCACCCTCTTCTCCACAAACTGTTACTTTCGCTCGAACACTGAACCAACGAGAAAAACTGTTTCTCCCAAAGCCAGAGCTTGGTGTATTCCCAGCAAAATAAAATCTCACTACTCCCGCTGATGAAATTTATATCCCTGAAGTTAAATATTGTAATCCCTACAAGATAATCCCTAGATTAAACATTCCAACAAAAACATTATATTTTAATCCAGCAATCTTTATCCCATTTCCAGCTAACTTTATATCGTATTCCAGCAAATTATAACTTACTATAAGACACATTTTTCACTCCCTAAATTTTTTAAGTAATGAAAACCATGCATCTTTCGATTTAGGCAATATACAAGTAAATGTCTTTACTTTCAGTCTGTTTTTAAATATTTATTTGTATAGCAGAGAAAATATACATATTCCATCTGTTTTTAAATAGTTGTGCATGTTTCATGTATATTTTTCTCCGTAAGTTTTCCTAGCCCAGAATTTCGGCTATACTATATAGCATAAAATGTGTATATATTTTAACTTATTTAGAAAT
Organism: Dryococelus australis; assembly: GCA_029891345.1. Taxonomy (NCBI): domain Eukaryota; kingdom Metazoa; phylum Arthropoda; class Insecta; order Phasmatodea; family Phasmatidae; genus Dryococelus; species Dryococelus australis. The sequence goes on from CM057008.1 coordinate 58,279,264, forward strand.
ACTATTTTTTCGACGTGATATTGCTGAAATAGCACATATACAACCAGAAATTAATGCTATTGAAGCTGAAATTTGTTAAATTTCACATTATTTCAACTGATTTTCCTAAAAGACCAAATTTAAAGGGAAATGGCATGGCAGCCATTTTTACATAAGTTGAATTTTATTTTTAAAAAAATTTCAATTTTTTTTCTGAGTGTGTGTTAAGTATGAGTGTGTTTTACCAGCAGACATATTCGTGTTGAATCTTCAGCTGCAGCAGTAGTAGTTGAAATTTGGTTGCTGTGAGAAAATATTTTTATTTTAAAACTTTGCTGGACTCTGCCACTGCTTACTGTAGAGTTGAAGGGTAGCAGGAAAATATTCTTGGATCTGTTGTGTGTCACTAAGAGGTCTTTCTACCTAGCCCTGAAAATGTATTTGTGTCACTTGACTCTCTGTTTCGTTAAGTCCCCAGGATTCTTCAAGTTGACGAGCCGGCCAACAGAGGTTTTCTAAAGATACTAGTCTGTTCCTTTTCGTTTCGTTTCAAATTCATTCATTCAGAAATATTCAATTCTCTCTAAAATTTTTGTAATTTCCCCCTTCAAACTGTTTTTTTATTAAATTTTAATTTAAATTGTCGTTTTTTAAATGTATAATATCTTTCTCCCTCATCAAGAAGGAAACAAGTAACTTGAATATTTTTTCCTTGAATATGAGCAAACAAACAAACAAGCTGCTACCTGGCTTTAAAATCTTTTCAATCTCCAGACCTCAAAATCTTACCATGGCTCACTCGTTTACTGTTTACCAAGAATATATTTTTGTTTAGTAATAGTAAATTAACACTCATCATTCACAAGAGATAGAAGGACATCAGGGATTTTCTAATAAATAAATAAAATATAATAGTATACTATTTTAACATAGAAAACTTAATTTAAATAATTTATTTTCAGAAAATCATCCTTAAGAGCTAAAATATTTACAATTGCTTTACAACAAACATTGACACACTAAAATACATTTTACAACAAACTTTTATTAACATTTATGTGTGAAAGCTTACAATCTCATTAACAAAAAAACTCCATCTTACGTCTTAAAACTGTAAAATAATCACAACAAAGTATGTTATCAGTGAAAAAATTTTCAATGTTTATTATTGAAATTATAAAGTTTATTAAATCTTTCCATCATTTAGGCCATAAATCATTAACTTTCTTTAAATCATTAAAACTTTTAACAAACTGAATGAAATTTTCTTAAAATCATTCTCCTTCTTAGCAAATCATACCAACTTTACACTTTCAATCATTAAAGTGAATATCTTTTAATCAGGTTACATTAAAAACTTTTAAAATATGAGACATTATCATTTTAATCATTAAAACTTCTCACACTATTACAAATGAAAATCATGATATTTATAAAATAAATCATCACAACATGTTACGCCTGAAAATATTTTCACCATATCACATCTGAAGATCATTACAAATTTAAACTGAAAAATGTAACAAATTATGGCGTGTCAGAAACCATTAAGATCATCGCTTCATGTTATGTCTTAAAATCGTTCATCACAGTAAGTTTGAATTTTCATTAAAATTTATGTTTAGAGTTAAGAGATAAGCTGAATTTGCATTTATTTACAGGAACAACAGGTGGTGGTGGTGGTGGTGGTGGTGGTGAAGCAGGTGAAGGATTTGATGACATTGGTCTATATATTGTATCCTGTGGTGAAGGTATGAACAAAGGAGGAGGTGGGGAAATTAGTTTACGTTGCAGTGATTCATGAGGTGATAATAATTCAGGAGATGGCAGACTTGGAACAGGTGAAGACACGAAATTGAACTGTAAAAACTCTTCCAACTCTTGGAATAATAAGTTATAAGACATATCTTCCCGCACATTATTTGAGGTTATAAGCATTAAATCTAATTCAATGAATGAGCTTCCAAGCTCAATGCCCGAGGCATCGCTGTAGCTCTGGACGCTGGAGGTGTTGCTGTAGCTCTGGATGTCGAAAGTATTGCTATAGATCTCGCTACCACAGACATTCATATACTTGCTCTCGATGTTGTAGGACTTGTTAAAGCAGACATCAGTATACTTGCCCTCGACATTGTAGGTGAGGGTGTATTTAATCCTACTGCTGGAGGCGTCTTGTGACAGCTATAAGGAAGGCATTGACAAGAGCAATAGCTGTAGAATAGAAACACTTTCATCTTTGTCATCGTCCAAAAAATCAAATTTGTTGCCGAAGCATCAGATCCGTTTAATAAATCATTAAAATAATCCCAGTTAAAATCTGCAAGTTCTCTGTTAAAGTCTTGGGTAGAAATAATCTTCATACGAGCGCGACATCGTAAGGCTAACCAAACTGACAAACAACTGGAAACAGTGTGAAAGAGCACAGAGGCTAAAGCCCTATTTATAAAAATTTCAAATTCCCAGGCAAATGTTCGAGAAGCCTGATTTCTCCCCTCCAACCAGAAGTCAGAAGGCAAAACACCCTCTCCCCTCCCTTCTGTACCCATTACTTTCAAATATCTTCAACCCTCCCCCCCAAACCTCTGAGACAAACTTCTCTGCTAGATTTCATCCTCGAAGAAAATATAATATTTACTTATCACTAAAATAACTTCTGTTACATACAAATAAATACTTTTTATTATTATTAATCAATTAAAATGAATAGCAAATGAGTTAAAGATCAACACACTCAATGAATCGACATTTAATTTTAGAAAAAGAAAGTGTAATAATCCATAAAAAAATTATTTAACTTGCTATAATCACTCTTTAAGCTTCCCTAAGAATAGTTTTGACTTTTAAAGGAAACATTATTTCCTTTTTTTTTCGGAAGAATTATTACGTTCTATAATATTAAAGCATCACCTCGTATTTCTAAAAAATCTTAAACATAACATAACATTTTATTTTCAATAAACCTTATCCAAGTCAAGAAACATGTTATGTTTTGTGATCTAATTTAAGTAAATATGCTCCGGTTTTCTTAGTACGTATATTGTTGATCACATTTACACTAACCATATACAGATATTTTCAGATAATGTATACAATCATGTTTCACTATGGTTAGAATTATATTTTATAAGATATTTTAAAACTTTTAGTAAAGGTTAGTGTATATGTACAAGTAAAACTTATTTAATAAATAATAGCTCTTTTTTATATAAGTCGTGTATTTTTTAAGTTCATGTATATTTTCTTGCATAATGGAGCTTGGAAAGTGAATATTATTAAATAAGTAAAAAACCAATTTTTTTTCTCGAGAGTTTGAATTCAGCTAGGAAAGTGTATTGACCTTCCTATCTTTGACAGTTAAAATCGTTTACCTGAACTATGTTCCCAGCAGGGCGGACCAAGGTCCTTGGCAGCTTGCTTTGTGGAAAGAGATACTTTCCCCAGGGTATTATAAAACTGAAATGCTTTCTGTGGGGGCTTGTTGGAGTCAGGCAGGCACCCTCTGAGATCTCGGTTTTGTAGTTGGTACTATTGGAAAAATGTTGAAATGAAACCATGAAAGTATATGACTCTAGAGAAGGAGCGGTCACACTGTTAAGACCACCGATCTCTAAATGTATCAGTTTTTTCATGTCTTGGGATATTAGCAAACAATATATTTATACCATTTCTAAGTGAGTATAAATTTATTTGCTAATATTGTTTTATTGGGAATAATCCATGCGATTCATTTAAGTTTAAGCATCTATAAAATGAGCACATCTACCTCTTTGATGTGCACAAACAAATTACTAACATTTATTTTATATATTTATATTAATTACATGATTTTTTCATTATTACTTTTACATTTATAAACTAACTATTATCATACATGTCCTATCTGGCATGGTATATTATATACTTAGTTATGTAAAAGAGGTAAGAGTGCTTGCTTCCAGAACTTTTACTCTGCCTTTTTCATTACAGCACAGGTATGTGTTAATACAACATACTTTGATAGAAACCAGTCATCTTTTAAGAATCTCTCTGTTGAGGATTTTTTTTTTCATTGCTTAGCAAAGCAAGTAAACTTTTAATAAGGATAGGTTAAATAAACGTACGAAAGGAATTAATTTTACATGATAAAATTATTGACAAAATATGTACAAACACAAGCTGTTTCACACATTTATGTACATTTTGATACTACAGGATGTTACAAAATGTTAATTGGAAAATTACATATTTCCGAAACAAAGTCAAAATGGTTTACTCTGTGTTAATAACTTGCTGATATTAAATTTACACTTCGATTTCTATATCCACGAACAGGTGTTTTCCTTGCCTTGTTGATCCATCTTTAAGAAATATTGTATTACATGCAGTCATACTTTTTATACTAAATTTGACTCATTATTTCTCTCATCCCAAATAATGTCATATCACTCGAATAATATCCACAGGTGATTCAGGGGGAGAATCATTATAATATGTCTCACCCCAGTTTCCCAAGTTAGCATTAATTTAGAGATTTCCCCTGTAGAGAAAAAAGTTGAATTAGATCTGTGTTTTACATAATTGTTTGAATAATGGGCAATTGTATTATTTTTGAATATATATATATATTACTTTCCTGTTATACACACATACTAAAAAGTGATTTTTGCTCGACTCCACCTATGTATATTACACAATTATTTAGGTAATGTTTGCAAATATCTTCAATATTCTCATACTTCATGCAACCACCTACCATTTTAAGCCATTGTGATGGTTAGTAACTCAACTATTAGTCACTCTGTATTTGGGAGTTAGCTATTTCCAGTCAGATGGTGCTTTATTAAAGCTTAATGTATTATTTTCTTCCATATCATATTTCCAGTCAGATGGTGCTTTAAAGCTTAATATAGTTGTATTTTCTTCCATATCATATTTCCAGTCAGATGGTGCTTTAAGGTTTAATATAGTTGTATTTTCTTCCATATCATATTTCCAGTTAGATGGTGCTTTAAGGTTTAATATAGTTGTATTTTCTTCCATATCATATTTCCAGTCAGATGGAGCTTTAAGGCTTAATATAGTTGTATTTTCTTCCATATAAGTAATAATGTATTCTTTAATGATAGATTTTTCTGCAGATTAAAATCCTTGTATATTGCAAAACATCTCGTTGTTGCCATGGTTTGTTGCCTACTGAATCAATTCATTATTTTCACCAGCCTATCTCTTATATTGTAGCTCGATATTCTATCATGAATTATCAGAATGTAAGCTTGTGTATTTGCTGTAATAGTGTATTTTGCAATAATTTCAATTCTTGAATAAGTTACACTGTTGGTAATTGTGTCATCTTGTTTGCTTACATCAAATACAAATTAACTTTTTCTGGTTTTAAATGATTTGGGTTCTAGGATAGGTGAGCTGATTTTATTATAAGACATTTCCTGAAACTTATCACAGCAAATAAGGAATTTCCCATATTCAAAGTTCAAATTTAAATCCATATAGGGGTAAGCTTGACTGTTTGGATACAGTTTAATATTTTCACCATCCCAATTATCAAATACTGATCTATGAGCTTCTAAATTGTTTTGTCAGTTTGTTTGAAAACAAATAACAACAAATCGCGGTTTATCGGTTGAAAACTTGATATCACATTCCAAATGAATTTTTGTGATGTCAGTAGCATTGGAAATATCTCTAAAGCCAGCAATCTGAATGCAATATCAATATTCTTCCCTTTTTTGACATATTTTAAAAACTTTACATGTTCATGAGCATCAATTTCAATATGTGGCATTAGCCATTCAACACTGTGTAATTCAAATGTTACACTTTGCTCACTATTAGCTGTATCATATATGGCATTCAAATACATATTACCAAATAAAATAACTATTTTTTGTTAATAATTTAATATTACATGTTTATAGTTCTCAGCAAAGCCAAGTACCATACTTAACGGTATAAAAACTTTATATTTTCCACCTGGGTTAATTTGCATTGTAAAATTAATTGCATTGCTCCACCCAGCCACAAGTCCTGTATAAATATTGTTTACGGTTCCTGAGAGATAGTTCTTTATTCTGCAAGTAATTCCAACATCTTGTGTTTGATCAATTTCAACATCATTAAGCAGATATGCAATTCTATCAATTAAATGAAGTATTACATTCCTCATTATTCCTGTAGTTACTGGATTACTTGAATTGGATGTATTTTTTTATTGTTCCTCTAAACCTTAAACTTGAATTCAATAGTAATCTGCTGCAGGCAGAACCGACGTGCACACTTCTAGCTGTCCAGCACCATCTTAGTTTGACTCCAACACTTCTCCAGGATACACATATACATAGCTCTCTCCTCTGAAGCATCTATTCACCAGATGCAGTGGTCAGCGGGCTTAGCAGCTCATTGAGTGTAATTATATACATGTTTTAATATAAAACAATTTTATAATTTTTTTATTTTATCGCGAAATAATTTCCATGTGTTAAACCTATATAGTGCCTTTATAGTGTAAACCCCATTTCTGAGTTCGATCGACGAAACATCGTAACATTTTCAACTATTGTTTTGATAACTTGTGCCATAAATTTCACAGACTTAACGGAAAAATTCGTTGTACGTCCATTATTTTTAATAAATTTTCTTCGACCAACTTTTGTGAATTAAGAATAATATATAGTACATTTCCATAAAGTGCTGAAGGATTAACCCATCCGAGTGTCCTTACACTTAAACAGAAAAATTGTGTTAAAAGTGAATTATTCTTACAATAGAGAAACTTTCGTTAAATATCTGGGTAAGTTTTTTTATTAATTGTTTCATTGTCTGTTGTAGGAGGTAGTGTAATCAAGACATTAATATAAGCTTTGTAGGGAAATATATACTTTAATTCGTTTAGTCAGTCGTATTCAGAGTTTATGCTGTAATTTCAACTCAGTTGTCTATCGGCCACGCTCCACATTTATAACAGCTTTTAAGCTGGTGCACACCATGCACTACAGTCATTTATTTACCAGCTTCCCAGGTGGACAGATGTGTTTTGGGAGAGCTCCTGGTGCGATTTCATTTATTTAAAAAACAGGATAACTGTTCCATAATTCGTTTAGTGATTGTCATGTACTTGTCTCCTTTAGCCGTTTAATTTATATATTGATAGGGACATTTTTGCTTTGTTAATTAATTAATTTCATACTAGAGACACATAGTTGTGATCGTTTAGCACTTGTCGACACCAGGATATTCATGTAGTTATACTTCTATCTCATGTCGTTTATTCATACATAGAACTCGTTTGTAATAAATGTTGTCTAAACACTTAGAAATTTCTCTTGTGTGTCAACTATACATAACATATTCTCTTTCTGTTCAATTACAAAAAAAAATCGCCTATCTCCCACCACAATCTACGAGCAATTTCACTACCAACACAAAAAAATAACACTTATGCCTATCTTGCACAAACCTCACAACATATATACCCTGTCCCGAACATGCCACACCTCAGTCGAGTGCCAGAGCTCCAAGAGCGAGGACGCACAACAGCTGCTCCCCACCCCCACCCAGAAAGAAAGAAAAATAAAGTGCAACTATAAACACAACAATTTTTGATTGATTTATTCGTTTAAAGTTAGTGCATCAATCAATCAAATTTACATACCATTTTATCCTATGAAAATCAAGAAAATTTAAATAAAATAATCTATCGGATTAAGGGTAATCCAAAAAAAATAATGGATTAAAAACGGATTAAAAATTTTGATCGCATTAACATCGGAATAAAGTTAACCCTTCCAATCAATTTGGTATCAAAGGGTTAATGCGATTAATAAAAAGTGAAGTAGAACCGGCCCGTCCCTACTTCTAATATTCAAAATGTCCATTATATTACATACATATATGAATGTAATAAGATGGACATTTTTAATCATTGGTAAGTTTAAATAACATTTCCCAGTTGTGTGTTTAGACTTTACAGATGAGATTTGATTCACTGTTTTAACGATTCGCGGTAGTAACGAGTAACGAACACTCAATAACGAGTACTATGATCATAAATACCGAACTCATACGGGTACAGATTTTATCGTTACTTTTACACCTCTAAATGAGAGTAAAGAGGGAATAACAGTGTCAGTTAAGCCCTCCGAAGCGGTAAGGCGCTTCGTTTCATCAGTGCACCTCAGACTGCATCACTCTTTTGACTGGCATGTGACGCACGCTTATATTAGGATATCTTACTATTTTGTCTGTTAAATATTCCTCCCACCCCCTAAATTTTAACATTAAAATTACCACTTTACAACGAAATAAATGTATTCACTGAAATTAATCAATGTATAGCCTGTTCACGATAAAATGAGCACTTTTCAAAGCCCTGCATAAGATCTACTTGTATGCACGTTGTGTCTTCTTCCGCTTTATATAAAATTAACATTGCCATGGGGCCTCAGCATTTTATTCATACGTCGGCCAAGCAAAACTATAATTATTACGGAAGTAAATATTGTAAAAATCTGCTCATTTTTACACTTCTGTGCATTAAAAAAGCAGAAAGGAAACAAAATACTAATACAAGTTACCACAAACGGTTACCCACCACTATTTATTGGACTTTAAGATATGGAACTACTTTCCATCCTTCATTACCAACTTTACGGGGAACATGTCACTCAGTGCGCCCGTTAAAATGTATGCAAGCAGGGCCAGTGATTTTTTTTAAGGTTGATTTCAAAAGTGCTCACTTTATCGTGAACAGGCTTTATAAATAATATATATAACTTGTATGGCGCCACGGTGGCCGAGGGGTTAGCCTGCTCGCCTCCCAACATGGCGAACCAGGTTCAATCCCCGGCCGGGTCACTCCCGATTTTTGCATGTGGTAATCGTGTCGGACGATGCTGCTGGTCGGAAGGTTTTCTCGGGGATCTTCCATTTCCCTTGCCCTTGCATTCTAACGCTTCTCCATACGTCAATAATCCCCATCGGCTCTCAAGACCTCGCTGTTAAGATCCGCCCTAATCTATTCTCTCACCCGCTTCCACTTTGATTCCCAGTTTATACTCCACGGCAGTGGCATTTCCCTGAACCATGTGACCGCATTACAGGTAATTTGCCTCTCTGTCGTTGAATTATTGTTATTGGTCGAGAGTCCTTTGGAGAATGCCACATAAACTGGCGGCCAATGGCGAAAATCTGCCGAACAAACAACTAGAGAATTAATTCTGTTGTCCGGTGATAACTTGGGATTGTAGCTGTAGTCAATACCCTTGAAGTTTAAAGGTAATGGTATGATAGGTTAGTTATAACAATAAAAATAGACAGTGTCTGTTAACATCAGTAAGTGTGTGTTATTTTTTATGGTGTCATTCCAGGGACCTTATGGGCCAAACGTAATTCCAGAATGACTTCGGACACAGTTGTTTTTAATGTTTCTTCGTGTTACATTTTGTGCGATTAATATCCTGCCTGTAATTTTGTTCTACCTCTTGGGATTTTATATAAATTTTATTTTATTTTACTATCTTTTGGAGTTAACTACCTTTTATTTTAATTGCCTTGAGAGCGTTTTCTTCTATGAACACATATAAGTTAGTCCGTAAAAAGTTGTTTAAATTTCGACATTCCATTACAAAACTCTACTGAAAGATAAATTGCAGCGCAGCTAATGGCGTTCTCTTCTGAGCTAGATAGCGCCTGTAGCTGAAACAACACAGCAAACTAGTTTACGATAAAGTCATAATCAAATTGAAAACAGTAAGTTTTGAACTGCCGTAGACAAAATAGTGACGCGGGCGACTAATGGCAGTAAATTACTTTTTGAAAGTAAGAAGACACGAGAATGGGAACTCAGGTGGGGAAACAGCAGTTCATATTTTACTTTCATGTTGTGTAGGTTCACAAGCTGTCAGTGTCGTTCATTATTTGCATATATGTCTTCCTGCGCCTCGCATAATATTGGTTTGTATAATCTATTCACTGTATCTTAACACTTTTTAAGTCAAACTTTTGGAAAAACCACCCCATTGTTGTGGTTTGCCTTAGGGGCTATGCCGAACAGCTTTGGGTGCGTAATTCAAGAATGGTAGGCGAAACAATATCATTTCACTACTTCATCAGTTTAATATAATTACTCATGTCATTCACAATAGTTAAATACATCACTTTACAACAAGTTATTTTCGTCAAAGCCGGGGGAGTTCAATATACTTATTATTATTAAACTACTGAATTACTTTAAGTTTAGCCACGTCATTTTCTAAAGTCTTTGATCCCTACATGTTCCGCTGGAATGATATCGCCTTGTCTGTTGCCGAAGGCTGGTTCACATATCTGCTACGACGGTTCCCAATACACCCTGCGTCGTCTCATCTCCTTGATTGGCGGGTGGTGCAGGAAGACTCTGCTTCGTGGCCCTACCCTAGCGGCGCTTAAGTATTCCCACACAGTTGACTAATTATGCTGCTGTTTTCCAAACTTCTCGCTGTCGTTTGTCACCTCTGTGTGGAGTGTGTCCGGGGCAAGCGATAAACATGTTACTCGCCTACACCGCAGCACCATGTATGACGTTCTTCATTGTTACTTATGTATGCATGCATGTATCACAAGCTACTCATACTTGTGTAGATATAGAAGTACCCGGCCTCGCTCGGATACAATTTACAAATATGCCGTTATTTATGTGTACAGTAAGTGTATACACTAACTGCTTAAGGTAACTAACATAGGATTAATACCCTGTTGTTCACAAAGTCTTCCTCACTAAACCCCTACTTTTAAAAGTCATAAATGGTTACTGTGGATCATGGAGCTACGGTTGCTAAGCGGTTAGCCTGCTCGCCTCCCACCATGGCGATCCCGGCTCAATCCCCGGCCGGGTCACTCCGGATTTTCGCATGTGGGAATCGTGCGGGACGATGCAGTTTGTCGGCGGGTTTTCTCGGGGATGTCCCGTTTCCCCCACCCTTCCATTCCGGCGCTGCTCCACACCCACTTCAACACACTCATCGGCTCTCAAGACATCGATGTTAAGAGCCTTCAAAATCTCTTCACTCATTGTGGATCATACTTAAAAGATAAACATACGATGTCGTGGACTTTGTAGACCTTTTTGATATATACATTCTGTAGTACATTCATTAGGTGTATATCGAATGGTTTAGTCAGCCGAAAAGCGGCTTTTTCCGACTCGATTAGAAAACGTCGACATTTCTCTACTATCCTTGCATTAAATATTAATGTATTATATACCTAAACCTTCCTGAAGATATTCTCTAAATGATGGTGAAAACAGCATTAAAATCCATGAAGTAGTTTAGAAGCCTTAGCCGAATACACACACACGCGCGACTTTGATATATACTATGTATAGGTTAATAAGATTTCAGTTATAATTAGTATAAATAAATGCAGGGATAATAGGCGTGTTGATAATAGATAGTAAGATAGTCTTTTTACGAATTATTACTGTACTAACTGCGCAAGGATGCGTTGCGTAGTCCCTTTAGTGTAATTTGCTACACTCGGTTAAGCTTTGTTTGCACGAGGCGGAGGAATATCCTGCAAGTATAATTTTAGCAGGGCTTCAGAAAAGTTTGAATAATTTTCAACGGGCTATATACGTTGTTCACGGACGACTGAGCCCTTTTGAAAGCCCTGATTACGATATTCTATTTTGTTTTTATTTTGTATTCTTCCGCTGTATGCACTATTACCATTCCTATGGGCCGTCTCACTTCATTCATACGACTTTAAGGAGAAATCAGTGGAATTTATAGAAATGTACAGTACACGAGGTAATGAAATGTAAATTCGTTATCTTGTGTGTATGTAATAAGGAACACCGACTTAGCACTCATTTGCGTATTACACTGTCAGTACAGCGTCAAGTTTTAAAAATGTTTTTTGTTAATTAGATGACAGTTTAGCAAGCCATTTACGGTAAAGTGAGCACTTTTTGAAGCCCTCTCATTTGGAATAATAGTCAATAAACATATTTTTTATTTTAGCCTTGTACGTTAACTTACGAGTGTGGTGTAATATATATACTGTGTTTGTTGCTCACATGGCAATATTTATCTTAAAAAGTGGTGAAAGGGTAAAAAATGAACGACAGGAAAAGAAAAATAACTAGGACCTCAAAAGTGCTTACTTTACCGTGAACAGCCTATAGGAGCATGAATGCCAGTGTAGAACATACGAGAGCGGACAGAGATTTGGGTTGCTTTCAACATCGTGGTCTTGAGAGCCGATGAGGGTGAAGCGAGGTGGGTATGTAACAGCGCTGGAATGCAAGGGCGGTGTGGAAAGCGCGTGTTTGAAACACACTGCAGCGCAGTTTAAGCGTCGGGTAGGCGGGGTCCTTAAGGATGATGGCCAGGAAATACTATTCAACTTGTAGACATTACTTACGAGCAGTGGCGTGTTGCAAGGTAAGCTGGCATTAGCTCTGTGCTGTACCCTGTTGCTTGCTAAAGGCTTTTCACGGTAAAATGAACACTTTTTAAAGCCCAGCTTACGATCTACTTGTATGCACGTTGTGTATTCCTCTTTCATACGTAAAATTAACATTGTCATAGGTCTCACCACTTTATTCATACGTTGATAAAGTATAACTTAGAAATTATTAGGAAAGTAAATATTTTACATATATGGTAATTTTTACATTTCGATGCATTAAAAAACCAGAAAGAGAAAGAAATAGTTTTAATTATCACAAATGATACGTAAACACTTTTAGTTCGACGTCAAAACATGGAACTACTTTCTCTCCATCGTTACCAACTTTACTCGGCGAATGTGTCTCGGAGCACCCTGCAAAATGCATGCAGATATGGGCAGTGACTTTTTTCGAAGCTTCTTTTCAAAAGTGCTCACTATTATATATAAGATATTATAAGATAATAAGAGATGGTGGTTTATCGCGGGAAAATTTGACCATTTTCTAGGATTCAACGTACCGTAAATATTTCCGACAGTTTTCTTTGCTTATTGGCCGTCATGCATGTATGATTCTACTATCCCATTTAACTGGGCCAATGATGATTCTGACACACTAAAGAAGAATGTTTGTGATTGGCCTGCAAACAACTTGACCGCGTCAAAGCCTTGGTCATCCAGTTATAAGAGGATAAACCAGCTATAGTGTTATCGAAGATTTTCTATATTTTCCATCTTCTCTAAAGATAATGCATTTTTGGGTACCAGCTCCCTTAAGTTTAGCTCTCTGATTTTATAGATGTGTAACCCGTAATACGATTATATAAAAAAAGGTTACTCCCAGAGGATTTAACAGCAGTTTCTCACCCCCCCTCCCCCCGACACAATGCACTTGGCCCAGGCCGAAGTTTCTCCGGCTGTATGCATAATGCGACGACAGAATTATGTGCAACTGGGGATTCATAAAGGCAAACGCGGTTTCGCAGAACATGAAAAGGGTGGAGTTGAATCGGCGAGCTGGTGGCTTGCTGTGCTCGGCTAGGGGCCCATAACAGCGAAGTAACTGATATGCCAGCTCCCGGTGTAGCAGGCGAATTGTACCCAGGCGGATTTTACCCCCTGAATACCTGTGCTGCGGTCCGTGTCAAAGCAGCTCAGCGGTCCGCTGAGAACTGTGACAACAGTATAACACTGTTTACAACCCTTGGCTGACCACAACGCATTAGGTTGACACTAATCCCCGAGAGCATTACCCTTGTCATTTACTCGCCAGAACGTCTCCCTTGGTAGAACGACAGTTTAAGGAGCAAGCATTGCCCCGTCGCAAATAAAATTATTGTTCAAGCGTAGCCAAACATTACGCAACGAGCGAGAGTCTCAGCGCCAGCAGGGGAGTTAATCCCCAAACCAGTGATTCAAGGTGCGCCGGCTGTGTTTTGTAAGTGGTGGCTGCGAAGCGGTTACGCATCAGCGAAGCTTGAAGTTTCCCCACAAATGATTTTCAAGTGTAGTAATTTCGTGTTCTGTGTAATTAGTAGAGTGGAATTGTGCCACTTTCGGAGAAAAAATAATATTTCTTCCGAAAAGCCCCTATTCTGAACACCCCTTTTCTTTCTGTACGGCACCCCACTGTGCTGACATCTCACCAATGATATAATGGTGTACTTAGTAGGTTCTTCTCCTGTCTCTATCGCGAGAGTGTCCGTCCTTTCCTACCTGGGGGTAAAATTCGCCGGTTACCCCGGGCATATCCAGGTACTTTGTCGCCGACTTGGCGTCCATAACAAACTGTGAACAAAACTGAGACGTTCTGAAAGGGGTGAAAACCATGGAATACAAACTGATTAATTTTTACAAAGCTGAACGATTAGCACGCTCGCCTCCCACTAAGGCGAACCGGCTTCAATCCCCGGTCGGAGCGCCGGATTTTCGCAAGTGGGAATCGTGCCGGACGATGCCGTTGTTCGGCGGGTTTTCTCGGGGAACTCCCGTTTCTCCCGTTCCTTCATTACGGCGCAGTTCCATACTCACTTCAATCACCCTCATCGGCTCTCAATATCCCGTTGTTAAGAGCCGCCCAGATCTCTTCACTTCACTCACTTTTATGAGGCTAAATTATTTTTCTCCCAATACAACACGTAGAATTATGAATTTTTTGTGATACATGAAAAAGTGTTTTGGATGCATACAATATTGGACTTGTGTTATATCAATTTTTGGCTATCACTGACCAGATAATGTGGTTTATTTTTAAACGTGCAACAGTTTTTACTGTGTAGTCATGACTATTATAAATATAGTAGCTAGGAGCCATCCGCCATCTTGGAGAACATCACAACTAAAGGTCGCGCTTGACAGCCTCGGTCGGGCATATTATTCTTATTGTCCCGTTATACTACACAATCACTCCACAAGATGGCGATTCAGCCCCAAAATCTACTTACCCTATTTTAAAAAAAAATTACGAAAACGTTTCAATACAAATATTTTTACTATTTTTATTTTCTGCTCCACAAAGAACAGCGGATTCGAGGTTCGTCGATTCGTGAGCCGGAAAGAACTCAAAGCGCAAAATGTATTCGAGGCTATTCATCAGTTTATGAACTCCACATAGCCCCTATAGGCAGCAAAGAAGATTCAATGCTTCTCAGTGTATTTGCCACATATTCCTTAAAACAGTAAGGCGGAATTAATGCTGTGTGACTTGCCCTTAGAGTTAAGTGGGATAGTGGTCATTCATTTTTACAATTATTGATCAGGAGCAACCATTTTGTATTGTGCGACTTTGATCTCAGTAACCTTGAACACCCCCTCCCCCCAAACGTATAAAATTGAAAAAAAAAAAATTGAAACTTAAAAATTTGTTACAAAAAAAAAAAAAAAAAAATTATACAGCAGAAACAAAGAAATTTCTCAAAAAAATTAATTTATAGAAATGATTTGGCGACAGTTTACTAGCATAAATTTTTAAACGTTATTCACATCTCTATGATAGCGAAAACAAATATTTAAAGAAAAGGAAAAATGCTAAATGTTTTAAATTGCTGTCAGTTTTCAACACAGTATGACAATCAGTTATACGCTGTTCACGGTAAACTGAGCACTTTTGATAGCCCTGCTTAAGATCTTCTTGTATGCAAATTGTGTATTCTTCCGCCGTATGTAACATTAGCATTGCCACAGGCCGGACCACGTTGTCCATGCGTTGGTCAAGTGAAACTGTGAAATTATTAGAAAAAGTAAATATATTATAGATTTGTTAATTCTTACGCTTACGTTCATTGAAAAACAGAAAGCAAAATAAAAATTTTTCTCAAAATATAATGTTGATAGTCCATTCACGATTACTCCTCATTTTTTCTGGCGCCATGCTAAAGCGAGCTATTCCTCCGTCTCATACAAACTAAGCTTAAGGTTGGAGTAAAGCAACTGCCTATGGAGCACTGCACCCGACTATACAACGTGAAGAATTGCCTATGGAGCACTGCACCCGACTATACAACCTGAAGAACTCGTCAATAAAGTAGTACAGACACCATAAAAGTCGTCAGAAAAGTAAGTGTTATTTATGCTGTATACGAAAGAAGAATGTATATCTTTTGCAACATTATTAAATATTTTACTAAAATATACTTTTTAAATGTAGAAAATTAGTCGATCGATAGTCCTTTTTTTTTTTTTAACAAATAACAAAATTTAAGCCCATTTCTATTCTGGATACTTTATAAATTATAATTTGCAAGAAAATCTTCAAGAAATATCGTCGTAATATTTACTGTGATCGCATGTAAGAAAATTGTAGTTATAATGTAGGAAATAATTTTCTAATTGATTTTACGTGCGTCCATTTGTCACAAACATTTATGGCCGAAACTGATAGAAATAAAGTTAATTATAGAATTTGTATAATGCATTATTACTATGATTTTATTACACTTGTTAACAGTAAATATTATGGCGATTTTTCTTGAAGAAGATTTTCTTGCAAGTTCTGCTCTCCGAAATATCCATAATGGAAATGCGCTAACAATTTTTTTTTTAAACGGACTCTATCGATCGATCTCTGTACTACTTTTTTTATGAGTTCTTCGCGTTGTATAGTCGGGTTCGGGTGCAGGGCTCCATAGGCAGTTGCTTTACTTCAACCTCAACCGAGTCTAGAAAATTACAACACAAGGACAGCGCAACGACATTCGTGCTTACTTAGTGTAATAATATTTCGCATAAAAACTATTTCTTGTTAGGCATTGCCAACACAGGTATTTCTCCCTGTTTTTATTCATATTAATCAATAGTGGAATATTATCATGTATAGATCGAATACGTGGAAATTAATTTAATAAAAACTAGCGACACGCCCCAGCCTCGCTCGGGTGAAATGTACAAATATGGCGTTGTTTAGGATTACAGCAAGTGCATACACTAAATGCTTAAGGTAACTAACATAAGATTAATACTTTGTTGTTCAAAAAGTCTTCGTAAGTGAACTTTTAAAATACAAAAATGGTTACTGTGTGTCATCCTTGAAAGACAAACATATGCTGCCGGGAACTTTTTGTAGACCTTTTTGATATCTACATTTCTGTAATATATTAATTAGGTGCATCTCTTGTGATTTAGTCAGCGTAAGGCATGTAAGCGCCAGAAAAGCGGCTTTTTCCTATTTGATAAGAAAAGTTGACATTTCTCTACTATCCTCACATACGTGGACCTTCCTCAAGAAATTCTCTAAATGATGGTGAAAACCGTATCAAAATCCATCAAGTAGTTTAGAAGCCTTAGCCGAATACACAGACACACGCGGCCGGGCGACTTAGTTTTATACTATGTGTACAAATAAGGTATTATTATGTTAACACGAGTAAAAACCGCTTGCGATACACGAAATGTTTTTGAAACAACCAAGAACATCTCACATGTGGTGATTTTCCGAAGGTTTGATTCGCAAAGCGTGAAGAACCAGCGAGTGGAGAATAGGTACTTAACTATTTTAATTCAACGTTAGGAGGAGAGTTGACTATTACAACTTAACCGCGTGGACGCTCACTGGCCAGTGTTCCCGTGCGAGTAGGGCCAGTGACATATTCTAAATGTTGGTTTCACAAGTACTCAAATAACCGTGAAAAACTTGTATGCATTTTGATTGTGAATCCACCATTAAACCTGATACAGACGGGCATTTATTGTGAACGAGATGGTTACCACGACAAGGGGAACCCCTATTGTATTCAAGATCTATGTACATACTGTACACGCAGTAGTAGTATAGTCAGTTTCATGTCAGTGGAATAAATATTGACAGTGCTAGAAAAGTAGCGCAGCCACAATGCATCCTTCCACCACATATGTTTCGTCAGTGAAGAAAAAGACGCTTGTAAGCAAATGTTTTGAGTCCAATGCACACTTTCATTTCCCTCTTTCTCCGTGGTTCCTGCAATGGCAGGCACTGCAAGGCTAACGTTAACTAAGTTCCGCCCAGTTATAAATGTTGGATATATTATAGCTAGGTTGGCATCCGAAACTGTCTTATTTTCGTAATTGACAAGTTAAGTTTATTGAAGTTATGTTTACTTTATTTGGGGGGGGGGAGAAGGAAACCTACGAGGAAGGGAGGGGGGCTTTTGTTTAACTTCTTTCGCGAGACGGCATTATTTTGATGTTCTTACGAGTGTGTGGCATTTCGAGTTGCATATTGTTTTGATGGAGCAGTGGAAAATTTTGCTCTATGGAAATAGCATTAAAATGATCGTAACTCGAATATTGTAACTTCAATGAAAAAACAAAACGCCATTCATACGTCGTACAGATACAGCAATACGCACAAAAACACACTTTGACCGAAGTTAACCTTACACTCGTTGGATTTACGATATAGATACATAAACAAACATTATTTACACACTACAAAAGTGTTGAAAGTGCAGTTTTTACACGCCACGTGCATTTCAAATTATAGCAACAGTTTACAAATACATTATTTACAAAACACGCAAACTTACTGTTTGTAATATTCGCAATCGAACACGTGAAATCCTTGCAAGTTTACTTATCTAAAATGACGTTCGTTCATCACTGGCATTAAATAATTTATTTGCAGAATTATTCAGCAAAATCAACACTGCGCACTCTTCCTGAAACCAACGAACTTAAACTTAGAAACGCAAATGATATTCGTGTGCCTTCATTGTGGGCGGCGGTTAAGAAAAATGGCGGAAAGAGGAGTTTTACGAAGCGGTAAACATGTGCTGATTAATATAATATTTCACTCAATAATCGCACTACACCGATACATACAAGCAACTATGCTTGGAAAGCAAATAAAAAGATAAACAACGACCGATTAAATATTCCAACAAATGCAACAAGCTACTCTTATAAACACGAGGAGAAAAACAACACGCACATCGGCCTTCGTCGGGCTGGAAACACAAACATGGCTATCCATTGGCTGGAAACACAAACATGGCTAGCCATTGGCTGGAAACACAAACATGGATATCCATTGGCTGGAAACACAAACATGGCTAGCCATTGGCTGGAAACACAAACATGGCTAGCCATTGGCTGGAAACACAAACATGGATATCCATTGGCTGGAAACACAAACATGGCTAGCCATTGGCTGGAAACACAAACATGGCTAGCCATTGGCTGGAAACACAAACATGGATATCCATTGGCTGGAAACACAAACATGGCTAGCCATTGGCTGGAAACACAAACATGGCTAGCCATTGGCTGGACCAACTGCTACCATTGGCGGAAACGTAAACAGATCATGGCTAGCTTGGCTGTGTATCAAGACGAGGTCATTCAACCATCAAAGGTATCCTGGCTGTGTATAGACAAAAATGTATGCTTGGCTGGACCTAAACTGACTACAATTAAGTGGACCAAATGTAGTTGTGTGAATACTGTTGTAGTAGACAAGTCAGTTGACCAAATGCAAATGTTTAGGTGAGTCGTCACTATAAGACCAGAGTAATAATTGCTTAAACGAGTAAATTTAAGCACAGAGCATTGTAGTTGACTTGAAATTAGAATGCAAGTGTTCAGCTACATTCTTTTTCAGAAGCGAAGAATAACAGTTGCCAATGAACAACGTGCATGCGTGCTCTAGCAGATACGATACTTTAAGCCCAGAGATGCTGTGTGTTTGTGTAGCGTTGTGCTACACATCAGTTAGCCAGGAAGTTGTTGAGCGTGCGTTCAGAACGAGGACATTAAGCCCAGAGTGAATGTTGCATGCATGGCGTGTGCTATACGACACATAGAGCACAATAAGTATTGTTGGATAGCTGTACTAAACTGAATCAGTTAAGCACCAATGTAGTTTGGATAGGCTAGCTCAGGAGACGGAACAATATACAGCCAATGAGTAAATGTGGTCGTGTACTAGAACGAGTAAGTAAAGCCAGAGTAATAGTTGGTGTTGCGTGTGCTATGAGACGGAAACAGTAGAACCAGTATTAATGTATTTGTTTGTCGTGTGCACGGACGGAGTGCAGTAAGCCCAAGGAATGTGTATGAAGCTGCTGTCTCGATGACTTAGAGCGAGTGACAGTTGATCTCAGAACGTAGTGTAGTTGAGCAGATATGTATGTTGTTTGCGTCTAAACGAGTACAGTAGAGCCCAGAGTGAATGTAGTAAGTTTTTGGTAGTGCTATAGACAAGTAAAGTTGAAGCCCAGACTAATGATTGGTGTGTGCGTATGCAGCGTCGGAAAGCATACAGTTAAAAGCCAGAGGAATGATTTGCAACGTTGTTGCTTGAGGAAGAGTCAGTAAGCCAGGTGAATGTATTAGATGTGCGTGTGCTAGAACAGTACGTTAGAGCCAGAGTGAATAGTGTGGTGTGTGCGTGTGCTAGGAGACGATACAGTTAGAGCCCAGAGTGAATGTAGTTGGTGTTGCGTGTGCTAGGAGACGAAGTACAGTTAGAGCCCAGAGTGAATGTAGTGTTGGTGTGTGCGTGTGCTAGGAGACGGAGGTACAGTTAGAGCCCAGAGTGAATGTAGTGTTGGTGTTTGCGTGTGCTAGGAGACGGAAGGTGCAGTTAGAGCCCAGAGTGAATGTAGTGTTGGTGTGTTGCGTGTGCTAGGAGACGGAGGTAACAGTTAGAGCCCAGAGTGAATGTAGTGTTGGTGTGTGCGTGTGCTAGGAGACGGAAGTACAGTTAGAGCCCAGAGTGAATGTAGTGTTGGTGTGTGCGTGTGCTAGGAGACGGAAGTACAGTTAGAGCCCAGAGTGAATGTAGTGTTGGTGTGTGCGTGTGCTAGGAGACGGAGTCAAGTTAGAGCCCAGAGTGAATGTAGTGTTGGTGGTGCGTGTGCTAGGAGACGGAAGTAGCAAGTTAGAGCCCAGAGTGAATGTAGTGTTGGTGTGTGCGTGTGCTAGGAGACGGAGTACAGTTAGAGCCCAGAGTGAATGTAGTGTTGGGTGTGCGTGTGCTAGGAGACGGAGGTACAGTTAGAGCCCAGAGTGAATGTAGTGTTGGTGTTGTGCGTGTGCTAGGAGACGGAGTAAGTAGAGCCAGAGTGAGTGTGTTGGGTTGCGTGTGCTAGGAACGAGTACGTTAACCAGATGAATGTAGTTTGGGTTTGCGTGCTAGGAGACGGAGGTACGTTAGAGCCCAGAGTGAATGTGTGTGGTGGCGTGTGCTAGGAGACGGAGGTACAGTTAGAGCCCAGAGTGAATGTAGTGTTGGTGTTGCGGTGTAGGAGACGGAAGTACAGTTAGAGCCAGAGTGAATGTAGTGTTGGGTGTGCGTGTGCTAGGAGACGGAGTACAGTTAAGCCCGAGTGATGTAGTGTTGGTGTTGCGTGTGCTAGGAGACGGAGACGTTAGAGCCAGAGTGAATGTAGTGTTGGTGTGTGCGTGTGCTAGGAGGACGGAGGAAGGTTAGAGCCCAGAGAATGTAGTGTTGGGTGTGCGTGTGCTAGGAGACGGAGTCAGTTAGAGCCAGAGTGAATGTAGTTTGGTGTTGCGTGTGCTAGGAGACGGAGGTAAGTTAAGCCAGATGAATGTAGTTTGGTGTGTGCGTGTGCTAGGAGACGAGTACAGTTAGAGCCCAGAGTGAATGTAGTGTTGTGGTGTCGTGTGCTAGGAGACGGAGGCAGTTAGAGCCAGAGTGAATGTAGTGTTGTGTGCGTGTGCTAGAGACGGAGTAAGTTAGAGCCCAGAGTGAATGTAGTTTGGGTGTGCGTGTGCTAGGAGACGGAGTACAGTTAGAGCCAGAGTGAATGTAGTGTTGGTGTGTGGTGTGCTAGGAGACGGAGGTAAGTTAGGCCCAGAGTGAATGTAGTGTTGGTGTTGCGTGTGCTAGGAGAGGAGGTACAGTTAGAGCCAGAGTGAATGTTGTTGGTTGTTGGTGTGTAGACGGAGTCAGTTAGAGCCCAGAGTGAATGTAGTGTTGGGTTGCGTGTGCTAGGACGGAAGTAGTTGAGCCGAGTGAATGTGTGTTGGTGTGTGCGTGTGCTAGGAGAGGAGTACAGTTAGAGCCAGAGTGAATGTAGTGTTGGTGTTTGCGTGTGCTAGGAGACGGAGGTACAGTTAGAGCCCAGAGTGAATGTAGTGTTGGTGTGTGCGTGTGCTAGGAAGGAGGTACAGTTAGAGCCAGAGTGAATGTATTTGGTGTTGCGTTGCTAGGAACGAGTAAGTTAGAGCCAAGGAATGTGTGTGGGTGTGCGTGTGCTAGGAGCGGAGGTAAGTTAGAGCCAGAGTGATGTGTGTTGGTGTTGCGTGTGTAGGAGACGGAGTACAGTTAGAGCCAGAGTGAATGTGTGTTGGTGTGTGCGTGTGCTAGGAGACGGAGGAAGTTAGAGCCCAGGTGAATGTAGTTTGTGTGTGCGTGTGCTAGGAGAGGAGTCAGTTAGAGCCCAGAGTGAATGTAGTTTGGTGTTGCGTGTGCTAGAACGGAGTACAGTTAGAGCCCAGATGAATGTAGTGTTGGTGTGTGCGTGTCTAGGACGAGGTACAGTTAGAGCCAGTGAATGTGTGTTGGTGTGTGCGTGTGCTAGGAGACGGAGTACAGTTAGAGCCCAGATGATGTAGTGTTGGTGTGTGCGTGTGCTAGGAGACGGAGGTACAGTTAGAGCCGAGTGATGTAGTGTTGGTGTGTGCGTGTGCTAGGAACGGAGTACAGTTAGAGCCCAGAGTGAATGTAGTGTTGGTGTGTGCGTGTGCTAGGAGACGGAGTACAGTTAGAGCCAGAGTGAATGTAGTGTTGGTGTGTGCGTGTGCTAGGAGACGGAGTACAGTTAGAGCCCAGAGTGAATGTAGTGTTGGTGTGTGGTGTGCTAGGAGACGGAGGTACAGTTAGAGCCCAGAGTGAATGTAGTGTTGGTGTGTGCGTGTGCTAGGAGACGGAGTACAGTTAGAGCCAGAGTGAATGTAGTGTTGGGTGTGGTGTGCTAGGAGACGGAGGTACAGTTAGAGCCCAGAGTGAATGTAGTTTGGTGTTGCGTGTGTGGGCGGAGAGTACAGTTAGAGCCAGAGTGAATGTAGTGTTGGTGTGTGCGTGTGCTAGGAGACGGAGTACAGTTAGAGCCCAGAGTGAATGTAGTGTTGTGTGTGCGTGTGCTAGGAGCGGAGGCAGTTAGAGCCCAGAGTGAATGTAGTGTTGGGTGTGCGTGTGCTAGGAGACGGAGTCAGTTAGAGCCCAGAGTGAATGTAGTGTTGGGTGTGCGTGTGCTAGGAGACGGAGGAAGTTAGAGCCCAGAGTGAATGTAGTGTTGGTGTGCGTGTGCTAGGAACGGAGTCAGTTAGAGCCCAGAGTGAATGTAGTGTTGGTGTTGCGTTGCTAGGAGACGGAGTACAGTTAGAGCCCAGAGTGAATGTAGTGTTGGTGTGTGCGTGTGCTAGGAGACGGAGGTACAGTTAGAGCCAGAGTGAATGTAGTTTGGTGTTGCTTGCTAGGAACGGAGTACAGTTAGAGCCAGAGTGAATGTAGTGTTGGTGTTGCGTGTGCTAGGAGACGGAGTACAGTTAGAGCCCAGAGTGAATGTAGTGTTGGTGTGTGCGTGTGCTAGGAGACGGAAGTACAGTTAGAGCCCAGAGTGAATGTAGTGTTGGTGTGTGCGTGTGCTAGGAGACAGAGTACAGTTAGAGCCGAGAGTGAATGTAGTGTTGGTGTGTGCGTGTGCTAGGAGACGGAAGTACCGTTAGAGCCCAGAGTGAATGTAGTGTTGGTGTGTGCGTGTGCTAGGAGACGGAGTACAGTTAGAGCCCAGAATGAATGTAGTGTTGGTGTGTGTGTGTGCTAGGAGACGGAGGTACAGTTAGAGCCCAGAGTGAATGTAGTGTTGGTGTGTGCGTGTGCTAGGAGACGGAGGTACAGTTAGAGCCCAGAGTGAATGTAGTGTTGGTGTGTGCGTGTGCTAGGAGACGGAAGTACAGTTAGAGCCCAGAGTGAATGTAGTGTTGGGTGTGCGTGTGCTAGGAGACGGGTACAGTTAGAGCCCAGAGTGAATGATGTTGGTGTGTGCGTGTGCTAGGAGACGGAAGTACAGTTAGAGCCCAGAGTGAATGTAGTGTTGGTGTGTGCGTGTGCTAGGAGACGGAAGTACAGTTAGAGCCCAGAGTGAATGTAGTGTTGGTGTGTGCGTGTGCTAGGAGACGGAGGTACAGTTAGAGCCAGAGTGAATGTAGTGTTGGTGTGTGCGTTGCTAGGAGACGGAGGTACAGTTAGAGCCCAGAGTGAATGTAGTGTTGGTGTGTGCGTGTGCTAGGAGACGGAAGTACAGTTAGAGCCCAGAGTGAATGTAGTTTGGTGTTTGCGTGTGCTAGGAGACGGAGTCAGTTAGAGCCCAGAGTGAATGTAGTGTTGGTGTGTGCGTGTGCTAGGAGACGGAGTACAGTTAGAGCCAGAGTGAATGTAGTGTTGTGTGTGCGTGTGCTAGGAGACGGAGGTACACTTAGATCCCAGAGTGAATGTAGTGTTGGTGTGTGCGTGTGCTAGGAGACGGAGGTACAGTTAGAGCCAGAGTGAATGTAGTGTTGGTGTGTGCGTGTGCTAGGAGACGGAGGTACAGTTAGAGCCCAGAGTGAATGCACTGTTGGTGTGTGCGTGTGCTAGGAGACGGAGGTACAGTTAGAGCCCAGAGTGAATGTAGTGTTGGTGTGTGCGTGTGCTAGGAGACGGAGGTACAGTTAGAGCCCAGAGTGAATGTAGTGTTGGTGTGTGCGTGTGTCTAGGAGACGGAGGTACAGTTAGTGCCCATAGTGAATGTTAGTGTTGGTGTGTGCGTGTGCTAGGAGACGGAAGTACAGTTAGAGCCCAGAGTGAATGTAGTATTGGTGTTTGCGTGTGCTAGGAGACGGAAGTACAGTTAGAGCCCAGAGTGAATGTAGTGTTGGTGTGTGCGTGTGCTAGGAGACGGAGGTACAGTTAGAGCCCAGAGTGAATGTAGTGTTGGTGTTTGCGTGTGCTAGGAGACGGAAGTACAGTTAGAGCCCAGAGTGAATGTGGTGTTGGTGTGTGCGTGTGCTAGGAGACGGAGGTACAGTTAGAGCCCAGAGTGAATGTAGTGTTGGTGTGTGCGTGTGCTAGGAGACGGAAGTGCGAGTTAGAGCCCAGAGTGAATGTAGTGTTGGCGTGTGCGTGTGCTAGGAGACGGAGGTACAGTTAAAGCCCAGAGTGAATGTAGTGTTGGTGTTTGCGTTGTGCTAGGAGACGGAGGTACAGTTAGAGCCCAGAGTGAATGTACGTGTTGGTGTGTGCGTGTGCTAGGAGACGGAGGAACAGTTAGAGTCCAGAGTGAATGTAGTGTTGGTGTGTTGCGTGTGCTAGGAGACGGAAGTGCAAGTTAGAACCCAGAGTGAATGTAGTGTTGGCGTGTGCGTGTGCTAGGAGACGGAAGTGCAAGTTAGAGCCCAGAGTGAATGTAGTGTTGGTGTGTGCGTGTGCTAGGAGACGTGAGTGCAAGTTAGAGCCCAGAGTGAATGTAGTGTTGGTGTGTGCGTGTGCTAGGAGACGGAAGTACAGTTAGAGCCCAGAGTGAATGTAGTGTTGGCGTGTGCGTGTGCTAGGATACGGAAGTACAGTTAGAGCCCAGAGTGAATGTAGTGTTGGTGTTTGCGTGTGCTAGGAGACGGAGGTACAGTTAGAGCCCAGAGTGAATGTGGTGTTGGTGTGTGCGTGTGCTAGGAGACGGAAGTACAGTTAGAGCCCAGAGTGAATGTAGTGTTGGTGTGTGCGTGTGCTAGGAGACGGAGGTACAGTTAGAGCCCAGAGTGAATGTAGTGTTGGTGTGTGCGTGTGCTAGGAGACGGAGGTACAGTTAGAGCCCAGAGTGAATGTAGTGTTGGTGTGTGCGTGTGCTAGGAGACGGAGGTACAGTTAGAGCCCAGAGTGAATGTAGTGTTGGTGTTTGCGTGTGCTAGGAGACGGAGGTACAGTTAGAGCCCAGAGTGAATGTAGTGTTGGTGTGTGCGTGTGCTAGGAGACGGAGGTACAGTTAGAGCACAGAGTGAATGTAGTGTTGGTGTGTGCGTGTGCTAGGAGACGGAGGTACAGTTAGAGCCCATAGTGAATGTAGTGTTGGTGTTTGCGTGTGCTAGGAGACGGAAGTACAGTTAGAGCCCAGAGTGAATGTGGTGTTGGTGTTTGCGTGTGCTAGGAGACGGAAGTACAGTTAGAGCCCAGAGTGAATGTAGTGTTGGTGTTTTGCGTGTGCTAGGAGACGGAGGTACAGTTAGAGCCCAGAGTGAATGTAGTGTTGGTGTGTGCGTGTGCTAGGAGACGGAGGTACAGTTAGAGCCCAGAGTGAATGTAGTGTTTGGTGTTTGCGTGGTGCTAGGAGACGGAGTACAGTTAGAGCCCAGAGTGAATGTAGTGTTGGTGTTTGCGTGTGCTAGGAGACGGAGGTACAGTTAGAGCCCAGAGTGAATGTAGTGTTGGTGTGTGCGTGTGCTAGGAGACGGAGGTACAGTTAGAGCCCAGAGTGAATGTAGTGTTGGTGTTTGCGTGTGCTAGGAGACGGAGTACAGTTAGAGCCCAGAGTGAATGTAGTGTTGGTGTTTCGTGTGCTAGGAGACGTGAGTGCAAGTTAAGTCCCAGAGTGAATGTAGTGTTGGCGTGTGCGTGTGCTAGGAGACGGAGGTACAGTTAGAGCCCAGAGTGAATGTAGTGTTGGTGTGTGCGTGTGCTAGGAGACGGAAGTGCGAGTTAGAGCCCAAGTGAATGTAGTGTTGGTGTGTGCGTGTGCTAGGAGACGGAGGTACAGTTAGAGCCCAGAGTGAATGTAGTGTTGGTGTTTGCGTGTGCTAGGAGAACGTGAGTGCAAGTTAGAGCCCAGAGTGAATGTAGTGTTGGTGTGTGCGTGTGCTAGGAGACGGAGGTACAGTTAGAGCCCAGAGTGAATGTAGTGTTGGTGTGTGCGTGTGCTAGGAGACGGAGGTACAGTTAGAGCCCAGAGTGAATGTAGTGTTGGTGTTTGCGTGTGCTAGGAGACGGAAGTACAGTTAGAGCCCAGAGTGAATGTAGTGTTGGGTTTGCGTGTGCTAGGAGACGGAAGTTCAGTTAGAGCCCAGAGTGAATGTAGTGTTGGTGTGTGCGTGTGCTAGGAGACGGAGGTACAGTTAGAGCCCAGAGTGAATGTAGTGTTGGTGTGTGCGTGTGCTAGGAGACGGAGGTACAGTTAGAGCCCAGAGTGAATGTAGTGTTGGTGTGTGCGTGTGCTAGGAGACGGAGGTACAGTTAGAGCCCAGAGTGAATGCACTGTTGGTGTTTGCGTGTGCTAGGAGACGGAAGTACAGTTAGAGCCCAGAGTGAATGTAGTGTTGGTGTGTGCGTGTGCTAGGAGACGGAGGTACAGTTAGAGCCCAGAGTGAATGTAGTGTTGGTGTGTGCGGTGTGCTAGGAGACGGAGGTACAGTTAGAGCCCAGAGTGAATGTAGTGTTGGTGTGTGCGTGTGCTAGGAGACGGATGTACAGTTAGAGCCCAGAGTGAATGCACTGTTGGTGTTTGCGTGTGCTAGGAGACGGAGTACAGTTAGAGCCCAGAGTGAATGTAGTGTTGGTGTTTGCGTGTGCTTGGAGACGGAGGTACAGTTAGAGCCCAGAGTGAATGTAGTGTTGGTGTTTGCGTGTGCTAGGAGACGGAGTGCAAGTTAGAGCCCAGAGTGAATGTAGTGTTGGTGTGTGCGTGTGCTAGGAGACGGAGATACAGTTAGAGCCCAGAGTGAATGTAGTGTTGGTGTTTGCGTGTGCTAGGAGACGGAGGTACAGTTAGAGCCCAGAGTGAATGTAGTGTTGGTGTGTGCGTGTGCTAGGAGACGGAGTACAGTTAGAGCCCAGAGTGAATGTAGTGTTGGTGTGTGCGTGTGCTAGGAGACGGAGGTACAGTTAGAGCCCAGAGTGAATGTAGTGTTGGTGTTTGCGTGTGCTAGGAGACGGAGTACAGTTAGAGCCCAGAGTGAATGTAGTGTTGGTGTTTGCGTGTGCTAGGAGACGGAAGTACAGTTAGAGCCCAGAGTGAATGTAGTGTTGGTGTGTGCGTGTGCTAGGAGACGGAGGTACAGTTAGAGCCCAGAGTGAATGCACTGTTGGTGTTTGCGTGGGCTAGGAGACGGAGGTACAGTTAGAGCCCAGAGTGAATGTAGTGTTGGCGTGGGTGGGTGATAAAGGAAAGGGGCTTACTTGTCGTGCCAAAAGACCTTCGATCCTCCCAACGCGCCCTGACAAACAAAAGTGTCCCAGAGGAGTGCATCGCACGAGAGGAAGGCCTTTCCGTCCCATCCCTCTACTTCGGTGGTATGCTGCTCCTGGGACCCAGCAGCGAAAACTACACACACATTTCCTTTCCTTTTTCTTTTATCACTGCGAGGTATTATACCATTGGTGAGAAATAGGCACAGTGCAGTGCCGTACGGGAGGAAAAGTGTAAATGTTCAGAATAGGGTTTTTCGGAGAAATTAATTTTTTTGTTGTTTAGTGGTATAATTCCACTCTACTAATAACACAGAACACGAAAGTACTACACTTGAAAATCATTTCTGGGGAAACACCAATCTTCGCTGATGCGTGACCGCTTCATGATCTTTACCAACAAACACAGCCGGCGCACCTTGAATCACTGATTTGGGGATTATCTCCCCTGCTGGCGCTGAGGACTCTGGCTAGGTGCATAATGTGTGGTTACGCGTGAATATTCATTTTATTTGCGAGGGGACTACACTTGTTCCTTTAATGGTTATTCTACTAAGGGACACTGTCAGGCGAGAAAATGACAAGGGCAATACTCTCGGGGATTAGTGTCAACCTAATGCGTTGTGGTCAGCCAAGGGTTGTAAACAGTATCATACTATTGCCGCGATTGTCAGTAGAGCAAAGATGCTTTGACACGGGCCGCCACTCTGGCATTAAGGGGATCATAATCGCCTGTGTAAAATTCGCATGCTACACTGACACGCCAGCATTACGTTGCATTCACAACTGATATAACCTGTTCATGTCGAACTGAGCACTTTTGAAAACTTCGCATAATGGCGCCGCTTACTTGTAGCTGTTAAGCGCGGTCTGAGGCAGGGAAGCGCGGCGAAAACAGACACGCGCTCCTATAAACATTACTTATGATCATATTCACACAAGAAGGGGCTAGGGGCGTACCTGAAATGATAAGTATAATGATAATGCTTTTATTGTATCTGAGGGAGTTTGCTTTATCCTGTGAAACATGTGTAATAATAAGACACTTACGATTGACCTGATATCGAATGATTATACGTTTCGAGGATCACTGTTAACTGATATTAAATTATGTTACAACTATGGTACCACGCCAGGTTAATGACTTCTCTACTACGGTCAGTTCCCACCTTATTCTTGACGCCGGACGCTATATCTAGCTGATCGGATGACGGCGGTCGGACATACCCATGTTGTGATCTTCCCCGGCTGCTGGTCGGATGTGGAAACACACCGGACCCTGCCTTACAGTGGCCTATATCGGTGCGTTGTTTAGGCGTCCATGTTCCCGATCGCCGGCTGGGGGGGGGGGGGAGGTTATTGCAAGCGGCCTCGTCCGGTGTTGCTGCAATAAGTTGTCACATTTCCTGGCGTCCTGATTTACTGAAAGTATTAAGACAGGTTCAAGCGAGAATGATGAGCTAATGCCTGTTCACAACAGCACGCATAGTGCCACATCGCTGTTACGTGCAAGGCGCCCAACTGACGTGTAGTGTTTCTGTCCTGCTGCGTGTAGCTGTGGAGCTTCAAGCGCTGACACTAACATTTCATTGCTGGAAAGTCTGTAGCAAAGTTCAGTGCAGGTCCATGTAATAGTGTCCCCTGTTTCCGACCAGTACATTATGAAACACAGCTGTGTGAAGAAGCTGCTTTTGGCTGTGTTTCTGGGTTCGGAAGTAGCGTTCATAGTGCTCATGATATATTGAGAGTATTATACTTACCTCGTCTAAAGTGGCTTATCTTGTCGTACATTGGTCTAATGGGGGCATATTAAATAGTTTTGCATGACCATAATCCACTCTTCCGCCATTTATAAAATTAACATTGCCGTCGGCCTGAAAATATTAGAACTATTAGATACAAAAAAAAAAAAAAAGAAAACAAAAGTGTAATTCAAGTTGTGAGAGGCGATTACCCAAAAATGTTAATTTTTCGTTAAGGTGTGTAAATACTTTCCCCTCCATCGTTACCAACTTTACTGAGCGCATACCACTGTGCGCCCGTTAAAATTATGCATTATCGCCTCATTAATCAAAAACGTGACATTATTTGGCGGCGCGGAGCCCCCCCCCCCTCCCTCCTTCCACGAGAAGTGGAAGGGTGGAACAAAATTTCTGCAGACCTTTGGACCTTCGGCTATCGATCCCCCCCTCCCCCTTACCGTTCCTCGGCCATGAGCTGGTGCAAAGACCCTGGGGGGGGGGGGTGCGTTTTTTCGCCTTCCTTTCGGCCTGGAATGCACATTTTTCGTCCGATTTTCTTGGGTTATGAGGGAGGGTTCTCTTTCTATGCCCCGCCCTCCCCCAATGGGAAGTTAGGCCCTTTGAACCTACACCCAAGTCTTAAGTCTGCAACTGCAGAAAGGGATGTGCGAGCGTTCCCAAATTAATTACGTACGATTACCTGCTTCACAGTGTCTTAGCCCGCTGATTCCACCGTCCCGTCCCCTCGTGTAATGTTCATGGACGTGTCAGAAACTTCACAACAAGCAGGAACGAGATCAGAATCACGGTTTTCGAAAAACACTCGTATCGCGAGGATATTTACGAAAGCGAGAGAGGAAATCTCTTTTCACCCACTCACTGTGTTCATTGTAATACAGTTAGGACATCTCCAACCAAAGGCTGCGACCAAAGTACACTTGCAGGAATGCGCTGTGTTAACGCAGTCAGTCCCATTTAACAATGGCGAAACTAAAGCGCCTTTCACAGCAGTACTCAAACGGGCAACCAATAAGCCACTAGATGTCCACTGAAATGCGTTTCCATTTATTTTTTTTATTACTCAGTGAAAATTTCTACTAGGAGACACATTTACACGACATAATTCGCTTCAAATGACTTGGGTATAAACTCTGTAAGAGGCGGTAATAAATAAATAAATATATATATATATATATATATATATATATATATATATATATATATATATATATATATATATATAATATACCATATATTGTTTCCTGATTTCTGTAACTTGTCTGTAGTACTGCGACAATGAAACATGTGTTTCAAACAAAAGCTATTACTAAACGTTTCCTGCCCGATTTGACCTCTGTACAAACTAACTTCAGCTGACCAGCAGGTCGATTAAGGCCGGGCCCACAGCGCACGTATTTTAGTATACATTTGTCAAGCTATTTACGGTAATTTCCCGACCCTCTGGACCACAAGTGTTCTATATCAAAGTGCTCGTCTCGGAGCCCTGTACACTGTTGTGTACACTTGTAAACACTTATCGTTTACATCCTGTATATAGGTGTGTGTGTATATATGTATATATAATATATATATAATATATCAGAACTACTCTCCATATACCGTTACCAACTTTAATGGGCGAATTTCACTCTGTGCACCCATTAAAATGTATCCAGGTGGCGGCAGTGACATTTTTCCTAAGGTTCATTTCTGAAGTGCTCGCTTTATCGTGAACAAGTTTTAAATTGATATTACCGGTAATATAAAACGTGTATTTTTGAGGAAACGAAACGTGAATATATTTGTAATTTTTGCAGTGTACTTGCGTAGTATAATGAGAAGCAACGTCTCGGCTGGGCTCAGCTCTCCGGAGACGTACACCGCGAGATAAAGTTTGCAAAGTGAAGCGGCGCACTCGAGTGAACATCACGCGAACACTGGTTGGTCGATAATCCGATGGCGGGCAAAAGTTCCAGCACTTCAGGTCACGCTAGCCCCGAGGGGGGGGGGGAGGGGGAATTAAGGAGTGGACTGGTGAGAGATTACACAGTAGAAAACTTAAGCATTTGACTTTACATATTTCCTTTCCTCCGACGAAACCACGAATACAAAATACAACCAGAGTTCAGACAATTGAACATCGGTTCTGCGAGCTTCGTAAAAATGTGTATCTTGTTATGTAAATAATTATGATATTATCCAGGAATACATTTTACGTGCCTTTTTTTAATAGGTTTAAAATTTATATTAAAGGTTTATTTAAAAACAAAAATCTCCTTTGTTTACTTGATTAAAATATGCCATTCCATATATTTCCTCTTCACTATATAATTGTTTGCCATTTATTTAATTTAAGACGAGGTTTATTTAATATAACGAGATTAAAATCGCCCTAAAATAAAATAACTCACTTACCACATAGCCTCTGTTATATTCTCGGCAAAATGGCTGCTTGACTTTGACTTTAAATTTCAACTTTTCGAATTCGTTAAGTCAAGAGTGCTTAACTTAACCTTTGACAGTTCCATTGTGTCAAGCTCCATAAGAAACAACATGTCGGAAAACAAAGTTATGTTAAAGTTTTCAATTGTGTAAGGGCTTTTAACATCGAGGTTTTGAGAGCCTATGAGGGTGAGGGAGAGGTGAGTATGGAGCAGCGTCGGAATTCAAATACCAGGGAAACGGGAGATCCCCGAAAAAAAAAAACCGCCGACCAGCCTTTGGCACGATTCCTCACTGTTAAAAAAATTTCCTTCATATTACGGAAAAGTGCTGATAAAATTTTATCCAGAAGTATCCGTAAACTCTCCGTAAAATTACGGACACATTGATTTTCAGAAACCGAAACACAGTATATATATTTCACCACTCTCAACAGTTAACGTCTAAGACTAAAATAAGATATATTTATTAATGGTTAATGCCTGTTGGGAGGGCCTTAAAAAGTGCTCACTTTTCTGCGAATAGCCTACAGCAGTAAAGACGAGTTTGAAGTGAGCTGCCTATATTCTCCACTACAGCAATATCAGTTGTGTTGGTATTTCCACTTGCTTCCATTTTATTGGTTCTGGCTACACCGGAAACGCCTACTGCACTCTGAAATGTTTATAATTGGCTGGACGTTGGCCAGGAAGACATGCGTTGACAGTGGACCAATTACCGAATCGCGACAGATGTAACAAGTTTTACAATCCATCGTGTGCATTTGAGAAATTATTAAAAAGAAAAATTTTAATCTTACAAATTACAGTTTTAGCTAATTGAATTTCTTTTACTTAGATTCCGACAATCTCCAGGGAACCCGTAAAACTATAACACTGTTAGTTATGTCTGGAAGAGCAAAAAAATTTCCATGTAAATATATCCCAGACTATATACGTGCATACTCCTCAAAGAGTTTAAAAAAAAGACATTTACTTGTATTCTGTTCACGTTTAAATGAGCACTTAGGAAAGCAACCCCTGAACATCATCACTGCCACACTTACGTACCTTTTAAAGGTGCACACTTAGAGGCCGGCGACATGTATATTTAGGTATACACTGTCCACGGTAAAGTGAGCAATATTGAAAGCCCTCTCATTTGGAATGATTGTCAACAAATATGTTTAATTTTAGCCGTAGACGTTAACTTCCAAGAGCGCTGGAACATGCACACTGTACTTATTTATTAGTTAAATGGCACTATTTATTTGAAAAGGTCGCTAAAGGATAAGAAATGGCTGAAAGGACAACGTAACTAGGGACTGAAAAGTGCTCACTTTACCGTGAACAGCCTATGACACGGAGAAAATATTTCCATGTCTTAAAGTTGAGATGAAAGTGTTAGATAAACATTTATGATTACTTAAATTATTTTATTTTCGCGTTTGTGTTTATAATATACATAAGTGTAAGAATGATAAAATTTGTAAAATATTTACTTTTTTAGTTATTTCACATTTTCACTTGACCTGCACATGAATAAAGTAATCCGTTCCATAGCATTGCTAGTTTTACATAAGGCGAAAGAATACACAATATGCATGCAAGTAGACCTTAAACACGGCTTTTAAAACTTTTTTTTTTTTTCCGTGAATAGATGAACTTACAAGTTACCTGACATTTTTTCAAGCAGAATCAGAACACTTACTTCTTATCTAAAAATACTGTAATTCGTTTAAAAAACTATTTGTTTCTGAATATTTGCGGTTAATTGATTGACTATTATTCAACACTTACCATCATCATCGTCGCCATCTTCAAATAACCAGTTGAAATATTCTTGTGACATTCGAAATGATTCAAATAAAAACATATGCCAAGATTGCCCGTCAATTGCCTGTTAATATTCTGACTAGCCCGACGATTGGAACCTATTCTTTTGTTTAAATTAGCCATTTGTTAGAGGCAGTTCAATCGTTGATTATTCTTACCCATGAATCAAGAAAGAGGAAATGCCCCTAACAAACACTTAAAACTAAATCCTAAACAGTCCTTAAATCAAACGAAACCAGAGATTGGGACACATGCCATTTGCTGTTCTTCTCACTCGCCTTGTTTGCTTGTATAACATTACATGGAGGAAAAATAAATAAAATAGTTTAGTAGTATTTTAGCTATTCACCTTACACTGCAGCATAAGCATAACCCTAGATTCGTTAATATACACTAGCTACCAAAAAGTAATTGGCCACCTATCCACAATGTTTACTCGGTGGTTGTCACCCCGTTAGAATCTCGTAGGGCCACCTCTTGCGGCTATAACAGCAGCCACCCGGTCTGGCATGCTCTCTACGAGTGTTTGCAGGACATCCACGGGGATTCGTCGCCATTCCTCTTTCAACCATTCCATGAGTTGGGCAATGGATTTTGGCAGCGCCTGACAAGCCCTCACCCGGCGATATGTATCTAGGGTTGAGGTCGGGGCTCTGGGCGGGCCAGTCCAATCGGCGAACATTGTTATTGGCGTACCACTGCATCATGTACCTTGAAACATGGGAGCATTTCATTATCCAGAATGTTACAATAGGCCTCTGTGTTCATGCTACCACGGACAAAGACCAGCGGTCCTACGCCGAAGGCCGTGAAACACAAGCCAACTGACGTACTGAATTACCTATCTTCACGGGTGCCCGATTACTTTTTGGTTGATAGTATACAATGATTAAGTTATTTTAATATGGAATTTATTTTCAATTTTTAACTTTTTATTGTAACATTATTACAGGTTAAAAATTCCATAGGTTTTTGTTAATTGTGATAGATGCAACTGCTTGCAATGAATTACCCTTAGAAAGACGGAAAGATTGTGAATTCATAAGATATCAAGCTAGAGTTAAATTGTGTACGGTCAGCTGATCTTACCATTTGCTGACAGCAAGCCAACGATGGACGCAGTATGGCACGGCACGAGTGGGCCAGTGTGGAATGGACCAGTAATATTGTGGCCGCAGTGGTGTAGCGGTTAGACTACTCAACTCCGACCTCCCGGATTTTCGCACGTGGGAATCGTGCCAGACGATGCCGCTGGCCGGCGGGTTTTCTCGGGGATCTCCCGTTTCCCCCGCCCTTGCGTTCCGGCGCTGCTCCATACTCACCTCACTTCACCCTCGTGTGCGTCTGTGTGCGTGTGGACCGATCCCAAAGTTTCGATGGATATTTTGCAGAAAATTAAGTTAATTGCTTTTCCACTATCCTCCGGCCATGCGGCGAGGCAAGATGGCGCTCGGCGCGGAGACCAAGTTGCTGCAAGTGATTTCACTTGATGCAAATCGTGTAATTTAACGCGAGCCGCCAGCAATTTCGTGGTGTTAATATCTCCGAGATGGGGCTGAGACGACTTGGCACCGCTACTGGCTGCCTTCCACGAGAAGTCATGCGCCTCTCAAGCCCCTCCGGCGACTGGAACACTTTAAGGCGCTTCACAAGTCAAGCCCACATCCAACCACAAGGAAGCATTGCGACGACATGTGAAAACACCATAAACAAGCTTCGCGTGTGTTCGGCTTGAAGGCTGTTCACGGTAAAGTGAGCACTTCTGAAAGCCCTACTAAAGATCTGCTTATATGCACATGCCGTATACTTCCGCCATGTCAAATTAACATTGCCATGGACCTGTTCACATTATTCTTGCGTCGGTCAAGTAAAACTGTGCAATTATTAGAAAAAGTGAATATTTTATAATTTTACGCTGATTCGTACATTTTACACATTAAAGTTCATAGAAAGTAAAACAAGTAATTTCATTATTCCAAAATGATTTCCTAACATTTTAAATTCAGTCTTAAGACATGGAATTACTTTTATCACCGTCGTTGCCAACCTTATAGAGGGCGCATGGCAAGCAGTGTGTACGTGGAAGTACATGCAGGTAGGAGCAGTGACATTTTTCAAAGGTTGATTTCAAAAGTGCTCACTTTATCGTGAACCTCCTGTACTCAGAAATTTAAACGCTGACTATAAGGCTTTAATGCAGCAATCTGTTCAGAAAAGTTACAGCATTGTCGTGATAGTTTAGAACGCAGTTTTAAAGAATACTTAAATACCTTAAACAAAGAGCCACTTAAGCGATTTTTTTATAACTTTGACACTTTCCAACAACTACATATATGTTACGATAAACATAATACATCGTTTCTAAAAAAAAAAAAAATTGTACAAGCTCAACTGCTTACAGTAGAACTATAAAACAAACAAATTAATTAATGGCGTGTGTGGAGCGCCCCCAGAGCGAGGTGAAATCCCCCTAATGATGGCTTTTCAAGTCAGGACCTGTAGGTTCCCGCCATGAGACCCGAGAATGGAGTGCAAGGGCTGGGGAAACGGGAGATCCCCGAGAAAACCCGCCGGCAAGCGGCATCGTACAGCACTATTCCCACATGCGAAAGTTCGGCAGTGAATCCGCCTGGGATCGAACCCGGATCGCCGTGGCGTGAGGCCATAGTAGTCTGACAACTACACCACCGTAGCCCCTGTAAAACAACTAGGCAGACCCCTTAACCCGCTCAGTTTTCCGTGTCCACGAACATGGACACGTTTCACGTGAATGCTAACTATTAACGGAACTGTACTCTACAAAGTAAACCGCCAGTGTCTAGGCTTCCTTGTGGCTAACCTGATCCAGAGAGTAACAAAATTCCAAAGACATTCTACACCGACGAATTTTTTTTCACAGATGTATTTCTTTATTGCACGCGAATACTGAGAAGGCACGCAAACTGTATTCCCCAGATGTTTATATTTTGTATTACATACTTGCAACTTGATGTGGGTAAGTTTCCCATTCTATGAGCACGTTGAAAATGTCCACTACAGTGCAGGAAATTTACTGATTTTTTTTTACAATGAACTGTCACGCAGTTAAATAACTTCTAACAAATATCATCAGCTAATGAAATCCCGGATTGTGCTCATTTATACTCAACGAAGGTAAGTTTACGTTAACGTCAAAAAATTTTAAGAATTTTTGTTGGTCTGCACCCATTAAATAAAAATTTCGTCGATTCCTAACATTTTCAGCATTTTATCGATGGCATGCGCCACAGGAATCTGTGATCAAATATAAGTAGGAAATATTCTTTGGTAAAAATGCGTAAGGCCCTTCGTTTACGAGAGAATTGCATGGACGGTCCAAAAACCATTGCAGTAAACATGTGGTGTTCCAATTAGATAAATGTGTGATGCTGTGGTAATGCTGCATGCATTCAACATGCGACATAGTGCATTGCTATGGGAATAGCAAACTTTGAACACCTATGATGACGTATCGACGTTTTGTATGTTGATGCTGTATGCTGGGCTTAACGTGAAATAAAGTCATTTTATCTACTTTAATGTCGTTTTTTCTAACTAAGGGCCTTAACGCTGTTTTACCAAAGAATATTGTCTACTCAGTTTTGATTGCATATTTGCGTGGCGCATTTCGTATCCGCGAATCGCCTCACATTCTGTATATGTTTTATAAAAACATGTTCCGCCTCTTGTGTGGCGAGACGCGTGGAACCCAGCAGCTGTCTGCAAGTTTTCCACTCGCAAGATTCATCTCCTTTCGAATTCTACGGGACGCAGTTCCATGGAAATACTTCGGTCTATTTCGTTTTCCTGGAATGAAGGCGTAAGTCACTTCCAGAGCGCTCACTCTTCGTTTTAGGAGAGCTACATCCAGTCGTTTCCTTGCACGTGTTGCGAGTCTGCGAGACTTCCTTCATCGCAAAATTCTTACACCTCTGAAGATTCTCTGCACGTCCTCTCTCTTCATTTCGTCTCGGTAGTTCAGCGCCTCGATAGATATATATATATATAATTGCTGGTCCTGCTTAAGACGTACATGTATGCACCTTGTGTATTCTTCCGCCTTAAGTAAAATTAGCATTGCCATTGGCCTGCAAAGTTATGAAAAAAGTAAATATTTTAAAAACTTGCTTATACTGACACTTATGTGTATTAAAAAAAATTACGCCAAAGAAATAATTAACAGTATTCCCAAAAGGTTTCCCAATATTTTTGATTTAACGTTTAGACTTGGAAATCATTTTCTTCCATCGTTACCAGATCTAACCGGGCACATGCCGTCCAATGTTCCGGTTAAAATTTATGCATGGGAAGGGGGGGGGGAATGATAGTTTTCGAAGGTTGATTTCAAAAGTGCTCACTTTACCGTAACATCCTATATTTATTTAACGCCTTCAACGAGTTATCCGTGTAAAATACGGGCAAAGATTGATTAATATTGCCTCAGATTAACCCCTTAACATATTGTTACGAAGTTTGTGCATTAAACTTTATAGAGGTCACGCACTCTTACTTTAACGTACAATTTGGGTTAGGCGTAGCTCAGATGAAGAGCACATTATATGTTTGATCGTCACTATATAAATGAAAATCAATTACATCTCGTTTTCAATTACTGGTTGTTACCCTTCAACTCGGAGTAGCTGAAAATACAACTGGTTACATTGTGTTAATTATTATCATTTATTTGATTAGTTAATTATTTATTAAAGCCATGCCACCTTGAATAATCCACAAGGAACGTGAACTGCGCGTCCAAGGTCAAGAAGTGACGGAGCAATAAGGGCGACACTAACACGCACGCCTAGTGCCTCATCGCTCCTACGCGCAAGGCGTGCAGTGTTTCCATCGTGACGCTGTACTGTGCAAGTTAGATCTGTAACTGTAGGGTTTTATTACACGCTATGAAAGAACACGGATTATACTACGTCCGCATCTTTGTACTTTTCTCTTGCCTGTTAAGGAAATTGAACAGAGCTTAAATGCGATATTTGACCATCTTCACGAATTTTTTTCTGCAAGAATATACTAAATATGACAAAAGTGAAATAATAGGGACATAGATATATTTGTTTTTTTTTTTCTGATAAAAATGCATATTCCCAGAACTTTTATTTGCCGAGATACGCGCAAACAACGATTTCACAGAAAACTTGCAGGTCCTTATAGCACTTGTCCGTGATGTCGAAGGTTTATGCCTAGTCGTGCATCGGCGGACTGCACGCCTCCATCTCTGGACATCTTCCTGGTGCTGTGTCTCGATGACAAAAGACTTTGTTCGCCATGTTCTCAGCTGTAATATTGGCCCGTGTTGAACAACAACCGGGCCCTGCCTTAGACTCGGGGCCGGGGGGGGGGGGGGAGGTTGTTGTTTTGTTCTCTCTTAGGCTTCGTCCCCGTTCCTCTGGCTATGTTTGTGCTCGCAGTCGGTCTGGCAAGCCCGTGTTTCTGCACATAACAATATCACCTCGAGTATATAAATTCGTTTTCGTGTTCAATATTACAGCACATGTGAAATTATAGTCGTTGTTATGCAAGACCATAAGGTAGTTGGTAAAGGCAGTTCACGATAAAGTGATCACTTTTAAAGTCAACCTTGGAAAATAGTCACTGATCCTACCTGCGTATATTTTAATTTGCGTCCTGAGCGGCATGCGCCCAGTATAGTTGGAAACGATGGAGGGGAAACTAGTTTCATATAATAACGTCGAATATAAAAAGTGTTAGGTAACTATTTGTTACAAATTATTTCTCTCACTTTTTATTTTAATTCGTCGAAGTGTAAAAATGATCAACTTTATACAATATTTCCTTTTCTAATAATTTCACAGTTTCACATGACCGACTCATGAATAAAATTACGAGGCCCATCGCAATGTTAATTTTACATAAGGCGGAAAAACACACAGCGTGTATACAAGTAGATCTTAAGCAGGGCTTTCAAAAGTGCTCATTTTAATGTGAATAGCCTGTACCAGTACGGACACCACCTTTTCCTGAGTATTCCTATTGGTTGCCGCTATTGTATGATTGTTTACTTCTTGTGCCACGGATCTACAGAAACCCTCGCCATTGGTTCTAAAGTGTCACGTAGAGTGGGCGAGAATAATACAGCCAATGAAATGTTCACCTCTTCACGTGCATATTCTGGAACTCAGGGCCAAACTCCAGACATACCAATAGTAACATAAAAGCTCTGTACACTTATACGCGGAGGGACCGCGGTGGCTGAGCGATTAGCACGCTCGCCTCCCTCCAAGGCGAACAGGGCTCAATCCCCGGCCGGGTTACCGGACCCTCGCAAGTGGGAATCGTGCCGGACGATGCCGTTGGTCGGCGGGTCTTCTCGGCGATTTTCCGTTCCCCCCCCCCCGGTCCCCTCATTCCGGCTCCGCTCCATATTCACGTAAATCACCCTCATCGGCTCTCAAGACCTCGCTGTTAAGAGCCTCCCAAATCTCTTCACTCGCTCATACCCGGGTGTGTGTGTGTGTGTGTATATATAAATCATTTGATTGTGTTCGAAGTTGCGACGTACAAAACGTGGAGAACAAGGCTGTGCGATCACGCGTGTAGGATAAGATGCATAGGAAGTACTCGCGGGACGCCGCGTATGTCATAATTTAATGTTGCGCATGTTGTTCAACAGGCGTTGTACGCAGCAACATATGACACGATTATTCGATATAAAAATACGTTCCCAGATATAAGTGTACTATTGATCCAATGAAACTGTGTCTGGAGATCGGGCACTGAGTTTCCTAACATTCTGTACCTATAGATGTTTCGCATCAATCCGGTTGGTATTGTGATTATTTCAGTGCACAGTTGTTTCGCACAGTGGTGGTAGTGTTAACGTATGCAGAATGTTCCGCGACTCTCAACCGACATACTTCGGCAGCGTGTTATACAGATCATTGGCAACAAAAGATGCCATATACACAAGTTGGCTATGCACCCCCATTTCACAGTTACAGGGACTTGTATGCGATAAAAACAAAAATATCAATTACTGAATACCTTTTAATACAATTGACTAAAGGCCATTCACGGTAAAGTGAGCACTTTTGAAATCAACCTTAGAAAAAAGTCACTATCCCTACTTGCATACATTTTAACGGGCGAACTGAGTGACATGCGGCCAGTAAAGTTGGTAACGATCAATGGAAAGTAGTTCCATATCTTTACGTCTAATAAAAATCGCCAGGTAACTATTTGTGATAACTTGAATTATTTCTTTCACTTTCTGTTTCATTTTAATGCATCGAGGTGTGAAAATAAGCAGCTTTGCAAAACATTTTCTTTTGTAATAAGTTCACAGTTGCACTTTATCGATGCATGAATAAAGTGACGAGGCCAATGGAAATGTTAATTTTACATTAGACGGAAGAATACCCATTGCGAATACTAGTAGATCTTAAGCAGAGCTTTCAAAAGTGCTCATTTTACCGTGAACAGCCTATACATACATGTTGTAGGTCCCACACAAGCTGTTAAAATGTGTCCACTCTTACTGCAAGCAGGCTGGTATGTGGCTGGCGTGGCCAGTCTTTGCTAGTGTGTCGAGGCGAGTGATTGTACAACTATGCCAGGAATGTTTACACGTGCACAGTACACAGACATGGAGTTTGTTTACGGATACTGCGACGGAAATGTGCGTGGTGGAGCAGCTGAGTATCCACACAGGTGGATTGGAAGAGGTGGGCCAGTCCCATGGCCGGCGCGATCTCCAGACCTCTCCCCATTGGACTTTTTCTTCTGGGGCTGCCTGAAGAGTAAGGTTTACAGCGGAAGGCGATCAGTCACACGAGACCAGTTGCTACAGACGATATCAGACGCCACTAATCAACTCAGAAATGAACTTTTAGGCATGCAGTGGCACCATGCCACGCCATGGTAGGCTACAACGTATCGCAGCCTGCTTACGGTCAGCTAAAGCACATTTTGGACAGCTCGTGTGAGACACTGAAGACATTCAGTAATTCTAATTTGTGTTTTTTGTTGCAATTACGTCTTTGTAACTCCGAAATTTGGCTTAATAGCTTACTTGTGTATATTACATTTTTCCTAGCCAATGATCTGTGTAACAGGCTGCCGAGGTATGTCGGTTGAATCGCAGAACCTCCTTTATATAGACACACGGGCTTAGAAGCTGTGAAAGGGAGTTGATTGATATAATTTACTTTATCTTTATCAGCCACGATATCAATGTCTACTAAAGTGTCTGCAGTAACTCACTGGAGCAGTACCACCGGGTTAATGATGTCGAAGGTTGCTTGGAGAAGTCTCGGGATCGGCGACACCAGAACTCCCTATTGAGGTCCGTAGTCATGTGGCAGCTGTCTGGCGGCAGGTCAGCGACCTTCAGTCCTCCGCGCGCGCTAGATACTCGCGACGTCGGAATGTCTTGTTTAACTAAGCTTGTGTCCTCGTGCCGATTGCCATCGCTGTTCAGGTGGTTTCCAGCCAAGCGCAGGGAACAGATCACAGCATCAGTTTCTTTCTTCAGTCGCTAATAGGCGCGAGTGCAGAACTTGAAGAGGTATGGGAAAAAAAGCCTTTTTTAAAAATGGATCTCCAGTGGAAAAACGTGCTTTCTACGCCTTTGTGTAGATATGCTAGAAAACCACGAAATTTTTTTGCTCGTACATCATCCAAAACCCTGTACTGTTCTGCATTTTCGTATATTCGACGGTACATTCACACTTTTTGTATATTCAATGGTACATTCACACTTTTTGAATCAACCACCGGACAGTTTAGGACTTTTTTCTTATTTTTAAAATGTAAATTTCGCTTCGTTTAGGTTTTATGA
This sequence comes from Dryococelus australis, assembly GCA_029891345.1. Lineage (NCBI taxonomy): Eukaryota > Metazoa > Arthropoda > Insecta > Phasmatodea > Phasmatidae > Dryococelus > Dryococelus australis. The sequence continues at coordinate 58,322,143 of CM057008.1, forward strand.
AGTTATTAAAATAATGCCCACCATCATTTCACTAAGGTTTTATGTTTAAAATAGTTTTTTTTCACGTTTAATGGAGTTATAAAATTACACCCTGCCATCACTTCGCGCATGTTTTACGGTGTTCATGAAGTAGATACCTATATACGTAGCCACTGAGCCACTGCGGCCCACTTGATATAGTTCCATCCACTAAGCCACTACTGCCCCACATAGCATAGTTCTAGCCACTGGGTTACTACGGCTCTTGGGAAGGAAAGGAGAGCAGTCCATAGACAAAAAAAAAGAAAGGAGAAATGATTGAACTTGTTTTTTAACAATGCTTTTTATGCTGTATTCCTAAGAAAAGTTTAATCCAGGGCCTAGATAATTCCTGATAATCATATTTTCGGAATCGTTTGAGATATCTCGATGAAACAAAGACTAAGTTAGTCCGGGTGTTATTATCTATGTACTATGTACATTTCATGTCAATGCGTTTAGTGGTTTTTGAATTAAATCAGGTCAGACAGGCATAAATGAAACAAAAACATTAGACATGGCTTTGTTATCAATGATCCTATATAAAAAAAAAATAATTTAAAGTGGAAAATTCGAAAATCACAGACACACTTCTATTTTATTAATTTGTATAGATTACACCAAAGTTCCGCCAAAATGCTATATTATAGGAATACCGCAGAATGATAATTCTATCTCAGAAACCATAGTTTTAAATTAATACGTATGCTTGTGTTGCTGATTTGTTTTGTGTTATTTCGTGAGAACTCTTGTCGGGAGGTTATTTCTTCGAACGCTTGTGTAACTGAGAATTTCGTTACAACCCGAGTGACTGAAGGCGTGGCGGGGCGAGGCGAGGTGAGGGGGTTTTTTTTTTCTCTGAAGTTGACCCTAGGTTTTTATTTTGATGGAGAAGGAAAACAAATTTGCACCGAGAACCGCTCTCCAATCCGACAGGACGCCACTAAATTGTGCAACGCGAAGCCAACTACTGTTCCATCGAGTGATTGAGTACCCCTTATGGCGCGAGCGGGGAAATAAAAATGCCACCTATATAAAATGTGTATACGTAATGACTGCGGCTAGCTAACGTGTACGTGTGTTAGTGTGTTACAATGTAGAACGTGGATGAGCTGGCGTACATATGTCGTTGGGATACATGTCTCAAAATTAGTACAGTCGTATCGGGGGAAAAAAAAGGACGCAGAACCGTTTTCCTCATAGACTCCGTGTATCAAATATAGACCTAATTTGACAACTAATTAAATTTAGTAATTATTAAAGTAGAAACAAGCAGTGCGTTCAACTAACAGAACTCGAAATAGGAATTAACTCTGCTGTAAAGAACACACTAAATATTGTTACATGGGACGCCTGAGGGGCGTATCTGAGTTCGTGAGGGATTGAGGTCTTAATTAAAAAATAAATAAAAGAACTAAATTTGATTTCCAATTTATTCACGCAGTTATTATTAGGGATAGAAAAAATGTCGTGAGTTCAATGACTTGTAGTCTAGACTCCGCGGTCCTGTGTACACTCGAGCCTCAGATGTTTGTACATTGGCTGCTGCTCCAGAGAGTAGCCAGTGTTACTTCACACCTGGCAATATGGCACTCGCTACTTGTTTCCTTGCAAGTCTGCTATTGGCTCAGAGTCGTCCAGGGCGTGCCTAATAAACTGCGATCCAACTGCGAAGTCAACTTCAGTGTACACGTGTTTGACGTCTATCTTGCCCTGAAATGAACTCGCGAAATGTTCCTATCCCTAGTTATAGTCAAGTAACTCATGCGCATTATCAACACGTGTCCAGTCTACCTGTTGCCATCATTAGTAATGTCTTCCACTCATGCATCTAGTCCAATAGTCCAGCCTGCCAGCTGCACTCTTCACTGCTTGATACTCGCAGTCGCAGACTTCCCTTCCTCTAGTCACTTCTCTCGTCGCTAGTCGTCTGTCGCTGAAACTCGGCCACTCATCGATTCAACTACTTTGTGCCCGGCGCACAATTTATACTCTGCTGGCCTTGACCTGGAAAGTTCGACGCAGCCCGAGTCATGCGGACAGAATCCAGGGCAGTAAACCACTAGAACATTCCTCAGATAGAGGCAGAAACTCAATGCAACCAGGTCCAACAGTGCGCACCGCAAAAAAGGGCTATCGTGTCGGCTCGCTTTCTGTAACACATACGCGGCCACCGGCCTATCGCTCGCCTGTTCCTTCAAAACAGTCCTTTGACTTGCTGCCGCTGCTATCATATAACTGCTGTCCTTCACTTCCACTCTCACTGGCGCAGGATGCTAAGTAGCAGGCGTTTAAGTCTGCCCCCTCCTCAAGTCTCTTCGTCCCGTAGACATTGAGACACTCGGACCAGCGTTAAGTGCTGTTCGGTCGATGTGGGAAGGCAAGGTAACGGCCTAAGTCGAAGTGGAAAGGTTGTGCGAGCTCAATCCTCGCCACCTCCAAAAAATGTCTAACTCTTGTAAATGATGGTAAATAGCGCAATATAAATAGTAATCATGTTTATTTCACGTAATTATTTGGCTACATTCAGTAAGGCGCTGTCCTCAAGGTCACGCACGTGGATATGGATCACGGAAGCGGGACATGTAACACACACTGTGTTCAATCTACAATGAGACGCATATGGACGTGGATAACGCAAGGACACGTGTAAGGAAGCTGGGCGTCTCCCAACTCTTGCGTGTCCGTGAATCCGTGTAGCCAATAGGAATCGAGCATTTGGTTTGTTGATATCCGTTTTCGTGGCCATCGTGGTATACGCGGCAACAAGTGGTTCTATTTGTCGTGGCGATTTTCATTTTTGTTGTAATAAATAAGTGAACATTGTTCGGCAGTAGTATTTACGCGTTTTTAAACAATGTAGAAATATACAAAATGAGATGTGTATCATGAAACCTGTATCAGTGATTTGCAACAGCTGAGTATAAGTTGCAAGACCGTATGTGTATTCGTATTGTAGAATGGTTACGATTCATCCCCAAGTTGTCGGCTTGTTCCGCTTGCGTTACCGAGTCTGTTGTCTTGCGTGTACGTGCATTGTGGAACGCGCCTAAAAACAATAATTAATTCGCCACTGTAGTCGGCCGTCACTTATCCAATCAGTGAATTTTTTTTCACTGAAACAATGAGTTGTATTCCACTGAATCTAAGTGGAGCCACTTTCATTGATTCGAATTCAGAGTGTATAAGCAAGTTCGCAAAGATATGCGAAAAGCAAACTAAACTGGAATATATTTTTGTCATTAAATGACGAGGATCCGGACTGAATGAAGTTTTATGGTGGCCACCTGGATAAAAGAACTTTGTACGTCTGAGGCGCTAAATGCGTGGGAGCGCTAGGGGCGACCGATAAATGCGCATCAACTCTCTCATCGCCTCTACGCGCAAGGCACTGAACTGGCGTGCAGACCTGCCGTCGATAGCGCGCCTCCACGAGACTTTCAGCTTAGACCCTGCTACTATTTTATAACGGAATAACAAAAAATTAAGGTTTGATGCACGTCCGTATTCCTTTTTAAATGGTTGGTACCGGAATGTTCATACCTAAAAATTATCGTGAAAACAACCGTTTGATCAATTTTCACTATCACAATAATATGCCAGAGAGAAATGGAGGAACTGAAAAACGTAAACAGACGTGTGACGTTTCTATGCTATTCGTAAGCAGACCTCACTCAGACACGTTGATCGGTTTTATTATAAAACTTTGTCTTTTCGAAGCGTAACAAAAAGGAATCCACAGACCTTCCTCCTGCTTGCTGCGTGCCGAAGGGATGGATATAGTCACTATATTATAGAACCACTATACAATGGCTTAGGAAAGTGTAGTAGAAATATAAACATTAGAATAATACCTCCAGGTTGCTGGGAGAGCCGGAGTGGATAGCAGGATCAACTGCGTCACAATCAACCTCCAATCAGTTTGCCAGTAAAATAAAATATAGTTTATAATCAATCGTAGTGTAACGGTATTTAATAGAATGAAAACAAAACAAAAAGTGAAACTGACGTTGCCCGCGAGAGCCAAAGTAGGAAAGTTATAAGGCAGATAACACAATGACAATCTAAAGGAAGGACTAATATAGGCTGTTCACGATAAAGTGAACACATTTTAAAGCCCTCCCAACAGTCATTGGCCACTGATAAATATGTTTATTGCAGTCTCAGACATTAACTTTTGAGAGTGGTAAAAGTATACACCGAATTTATTAGTCGCATGACAATGTTGATATTAAAAAGTGGCGGAAAGTTATAAATTGGCTTACAGGGAAAATTTGGAAGGGCCTTAAAAAAAAGTTCTCACTTTACTGTGAATATCCTAAACCCTTGCACTACCCAGAAAGGGTATAGGCGCTGGAGTGAAAAGAATGCGTGAGTAGACTTGTAGACGGGCACAAAAAAAATTGTCACTTAGTTACTGAAACGGTTTATTTTCGAGATCGTCATTCAGAACATTAAAGACTCGTCAGGCATCGGAGAATGTTAGTTTTGATTTCGTATATGTACGAAAAACCTATATCAATTTAGACTGCGACTAGTATCGCTCCAAAAAATTATCATGTAGATTTTTTAATGCCTTATATGCGTCAGCTACTGGCCAGTCTTTTACACAGATATTCTTCTTATTTGCCGTCGCCCAATGTCCGTGGCTCGTGCAGTGCTCAGGACTCCCGTTGCCAGCGCCAAAGCCTCTGATTGGCTGAAGCTTGTGGCGCCTTGTCTCCGTAGTTCATTTGTGAAATCTGCTTTGATCTAAAACTTTCAATAAAACGCGACACGTTTTCTTACCGCAGGGGAGTTGTGACGTACCTCGGCGCAAGTCCTGAATCGCGATGATTTCACTTTACATGTAACACATATCATTCTACTATTTCACGTCTGCGTAAAACTAAGTCTTTTCGCAAGCAGGTAACCATTGTGTATTGTTGTTCTTCATATTGAAAACTCTGGAAATACAAGTTATACACGTGTATTTGTTTTTCCACGTTGATGTGGTAAGAACAGGTTGCAAAATTATTGCGTTCGTGATTTATGCAAACTTTGAAAACATATAGGAAATCGTCATAACCTCCTAAACGAAATGTCTCTGAGAAATGCAGACATGTTTTTCATGTCTATGGGACTAAATTGTATGTAATTTAACTTCGATCTGCTCGAGAAAATAAACACAATTGTTGTGTTTCGCGAAGCACCAAACATGACAAACATGATTTTAAATATCATGTATTTCATTCATGCATTTATATACCTCTGAGAAACATAATTAATGAACTTTGGCAATATAAACCAAACACCGCGTAAGATCCCTCAATATATATGGATTAAAAAATCAAAATAATAATTGCCTACCTTCTATCATTCTTTCGTCCTCATTACCGTGAGAAAAATATATATGTTTAAAATATATTAAAAACTTGAGCAGACGACATCACGTAAATGAAAGCGTTTCCATGAAAAACCAAAGACAACACGCCATAGTCTCTACTGTAATTGGCCAGCGAGATCACGTGGTGCAGAGTCACGTACTGCGCGTCAAACAAAATCTGGACATTTGCAAACTTTTCTTTACGTGAAGGTATACGCGAAAATGTCATAATAGATGTAATTCAGGCCCAGTGTACACAATTGTGTATACATTACCCGCATGCAATTTTTTGTTTGTTCTGCACACTGCGAAGCTCAGTGACCAATGATCTTACCTGTGGGTAAATGATTCGCAAACCATCTTACTGGCCCAGATCATAATTGGTTTATTATGCATCTGCAGCCGAATATATAGCCTACAGCTCATTGGCTGTGACAACGAAACAGAAGTTTTGTCGACTTAAGGGCCCTCCTGAATAGTGATGCAAAGTGCTTAAAATCCAATTTTTTTGTTTACGAAAGCCTTAAACTTGTCCCCATTAGACAGGTGTACGAAAAGGAAACACACTTCTTACGAAGTACGTATAATACTCTCAAGACACGACCCATATTAGAATTAATATTCTCGAGCCAGCCAACATAGATAAAAACGGCTTTTTCACACTTCTGTATTTCGGAATATACTGGCCTGAAACATGAGGAACTATTACTGGAGCCTGCATTTAACTTTTCTTCAGACTTTCGACGAATACAATTATATGGTCACCGCTTGAAGTCCCATAGGTGCAAGCAGAGCGCCAGTTCAGCGCCTAATGCGTAAGGGTGAAGGGGACACTAGGTATGCGCGCCAGAGTCGTCCTTATCCCTCCCCCGCCTTAAAAAGCTACAAGTAGGCGGTATCTTAAATTACAGCACGCATCATAAAATTTTCTGTTTACAACATCTGAAACGATAAGTTCAGGCTGAAGTAAAACAACTGCCTATGGAGCACTGCACCCGACTATACAACGTGAAGAACTCATAAAAAAAAAGTAGTACAGACACCATAAAAATGTTCAGAAAAGTGTGATTTATGTTGTATATGAAAGAAGAACGTATATATTTTGCAACATTATAAAATATTTTACTAAAATGTATTTTTTAAATGTAAAAACTTAATCTACGAGAGATTCCACATTTTTAACAAAATTTACGCGCAATTCCGTTTTGGACCCTTCGGAAAGCAGAATTTACAAGAAAATCATCTTCGAGAAAGATCTTCATAATATTTGCTGTGCTCATGTGTAATCAAATCATAGTAATAATGTATCATATCAATTTTATAATTAACTTTATTTACGTCAGTTTCTGCCATACTGCAAATGTTTGTGGCAATTGGACGCACATCAAATCAATTATAAAAATTATTTCCCACATTATTATTACAATTTTCTAACACACAATCATAGTAAACATTATGACGATATTCCATGACGAAGATTTTCACGCAAATCCTGTTGTCTGAAGCATCCAGAATGGAAATATGCTCAAAATTTTGTTTAAAGTTCAGGCTATTATAATATATTATTTTTTACATTTAAAAAATTATATTTTAGTAAAATGTGCAAAATATGTACATTCTTCTTTCATATACAGCATAAATCGCACTTTCCTGGCATTATTTTTATGCTGTCTGTACTTTTTTTTACGAGTTCTTCACGTTGTATAGTCGGGTGCAGTGCTCCATAGGCAGTTACTTTAATTCAACCTTGAAACGGATCTAAAAGAGGTTTTAAAAAAAAACAGTGACTGTGTAGACGTTGACGTGAACGTGTTACGTGTGATGCGAAGTCATCGTAATTCCGGGGGTCGAGACCCAGCTGCGGAGAAGGGGACTTCCCGCGGGAGCACAGTGGTAGAGGCAGGTTCGAGAACTCCCCTCTCCGCACCGTAAATTAGTTTCGTTGTTGGTTGGTTTGCCTCCAGCAAATTGAATATTCGACGCTTCCTTCCTTAGATGCCGCAGATAAAGTTATATTCGCTCGACTCCGGTCCCCCCCCCCCCCTCCCTCATCCAATCCCTCCGAGCCAGGAGAGAGTAAACATTTCACTTTTCTTCTTCGCGGACCAAGTTTGCCCTTCGGCTTTTAAAGTAACTGATAATCCCCCTTGCGCAGTTGCGTGATCCCGCCATGACAGCTAGTTGCCGCGTCTGCTGTCACGATAGATGGACTGCGAGAGTTACTCCGGTGTTGATCTTTCGCCAACGATGATAATGGAGGATTACTTCTGTTCTAGCATTCGTACAGCTCTCGCAGCGCGACGATTATAAAAAAAATATAGTCCATTCACGTTTACTTCCAGCTTTTCTGAAGCCCTGCTGAAGTTCTACTTCCAAGATATTCCTCCGCCTCATGCAAACAAAACTTAAACAAGTCTAGAAAAATTACACCAAAGGGACAACAAAACCGCATTCGTGGGCTCTCTGCCCAAAAACACGTTGGGGGATCGACTTAAATTCTTGAACAGGGGATACCTGTTATTATGGTACCTACTGCGGGTAGATTTACGAAAACATTTACAGAAGAGATTGAGAGTGAGATAGTGAATCATTTGAAGGACCTATACAATCGCCTGTTACCACTCACTAAATCTGAATTTCTGTCACTTGTTTACCAGCTGGCTGAACACATAACAATTCCCCACCAGTTCAACAAAAATAATAGAAAAGCTGGAAACAAATTTTACAGGGAGTTAGTTAAACGGCATCCACAATTTTCTCTCCGTACCGCCGAATCCACTAGTCTTCAGCGTGCTATAGGCTTCAGTAAAACCCAACTTCACCTGTTGTTCTCTAAATATGAGAACTGTTGAAAGAATATTCGGAACCCATCCCCCCCCCCCCCCCCACAAACAGAATTTTCAATTGTGACGAAACAGGAGTGTCTGTTGTCCACAAAAATTCTTTGAAAGTTTTGTCCAGGAAAGGCAAAAAGCAAGTCAGTAGGTACATTTCAGGGGAAAGGGGAAGGAACATTACAATAATGCTGTGCATAAACGCTGCAGGAGATCAGTTTATTCCTCCACTTTTCGTGTTTCCGAGGAAACGAATGGATCAAACCCTGAAAAAGGATGTTCCAGATGGAAATGGTTTTGATGCTCAGGAAAGTGGATGGATTTCTGCAGCGGGATTTTTGTAGTGGCTAGAAAAATTTGTTGATAGTGTTAAACCCACAATTGATAGTCCAGTACGTCTGATTCTCGATGGGCATAGTACGCACAAGGACTTGCAAGTTATTTTGTTTGCAAAGGCGAACAATGTTCACATGTTAAGCTTGCCTCCCCATACGACCCACAAGCTTCAGCCTTTAGATAGTGCCATTATGAGGCCGTTTAAGACTGCATTCAACGCGGCTTGTGGGAGCTGGAAGCACAAATATTGACAGCTGAGGCTAAAAAAATCCACGAAAGACATCTGTGGCCTGGTTAAAACAGCATTTACCTCAATTTTCAGGAAGGATCTGGCCAAGTCAGCTTTTGCGTGTAATGAAATACACCCATTCAGCAGGCACATATTCACAGATATTGATTCCATTCCAAGTAGGATGAGCCAGCACATTCGGGAAAAGAGTTCGAACGAAGAGGATCAGAATTGTGAAACTCCATCAACATCGAGAGACTTCCGAGCTGTTATTGAGAAAATATCGCCAGTACCAGAAGAAATAGAGAAGAAGACAGCAACTAGAAGAATAAGAGCAGAAACTAGAGAAGTGCTGACATCAACACCGTACGAGACAACTCTGGAAGGAAGAGAGGAAGCTAAAAGGCAGAAACCAGAGAAAGTAGAACAAAGGAAAGCCACGAAAGCGGATAGAATAAAACAAAATACTAATTAAAGAAAGAATAAGAGAAATATATGCAACAGGAGGGAAAGGAATGCTCCCAAAACCTCCAACGTTCAAGGAACACGATGAATGTTGAATTTAGGAGACAATGAGAAATAAGACAGGCAGGTGGGAAACAAGAAGAATATTAAGAAGATGTAACCAATCGTAGTGAGTGTGTGATATGCGGCGAAACTTCGCAGGACAACTGGGTGCAGTGCAATGTTTAGACTGCAGTGGCGGGCCCCACATGAAGGATTTGCATACAGCGACCATATCGTGTTTTTCAGGCGTGAGCGTTTTAAATAGATTTTAAAATGTTTTTTTTTTTATCACAGGTACTTATACTAGATTGTATATTCAGGTTTTTCCATAACTTTAGTGTTATTAGTCTTGTTCATAATTGTACATGCATATTTTAAAATGCTGTCAGGTACTGGGAACCACTTTTTGAGATTATCAAAAATGTAGCACATTTTAAAAATATGAAAAAAAAAATCTTATAATAAACTACTGTTAAATTAATTTATATGATCATTTTATTCGTATGTTAAACTACACGTCCATCATATATTTTTTAATATCTGATTCCAAATAATAATGCAAATCACAAAAAAAAGCTAAAGCGTCCGTTACTGGGGCAATCTCCGCTGTATAGTAGTGAATTCTACTGAGTGCTCCTTTTTTTTTTTTTTTTTTTTTTTTTTTTTTTTTTTTTTTTTTTTTTTTTTTTTTTTTTTTCGCGGAAATTCACGGCCCTACTAATAGCTAGAGTTAGGAAAGATTCGCGAATTCTTTTCAGCACAAGATAGATTTCAAACCCATGTACACCGAAACCACCATTGCAGTTGGACCCACAGTTTATTACACGCCCAGGTTTACTCTTGAGTCAATAGCAGACTTGCAAGGAAACCAGAAGCGAATGTCATTCTCGCAGGTGTGAGGTAACACTCTGGCAGCAGCCGATGAACAAACCTATAAGGCTCGTCCGGACAAAGAATCGTGGAACCTAGCATACAGGTCCTTAAACTCGCTACTAATGGCGTATTCCAACGACTGCTGTGAACTGCTCTTGGTGAGCACCGGTCGAGTGCCGTGTGCTCCAATAACCGGAACTCGCTCTGAAAGCAGTCTCGGATTGTCCTGTTACAATTGCTAGTTGCACTGGACGAGAGCAATTATTATTTTCCGCTCCGTGTCTGGATCCGGTGCGGCAATTTCACAGCAATATGGCGGCGACCTGTGATTACGAAAACAAGAGAATTATTACAATGTTGGATATTCTACAATACCCAACATTTCGGCAGCTGAATAATACGTCACTCATAGTTAATATGGAACAAATAAGCGCTTGGTCTACTGACGCCCAGCGACTCGTGCACACATTTGCCAACAAGTTAAAAAAAAAAAAAAAAAAAAAAAGAGAGAGAGAAATAAAAGACAATTTGCCTACGGAATCTCGTAAATTTAAATTTAAATTCTTTTATCGACCCCTTAGTTCAATCATTCTCTGCAAAAGATTATATGTTGTCGCAAAATATCTTGCACTTTCTTTTCGTGGGGCGAGTTCCAGTTGTCGGTGCGTATATAATGTACACTCGTTTCTGCCAATCACGTGACACATGCACTCAGTGCGCAACTGGAGCAGTCGGAATACGCCATAAAAAAACAACCTACGCGTTATATATGGAGTGTTCTTTCAAAAATATTTGATTCAAAAAGTGCGCCCTAAACGAGGTGGTGCAGTGGTAACTCACTGGACTCGCATTCGGGAGGACCCGGGTTCGATTCCCGGTCCGACCACGGTTTTTTCCGAAATCTCTCCAGCGGAATGCTGGTCCCAAACAAAGGCCATGGCCGATTCCTTCCCCAATCCCTCTTCCCTGTGCAACTTGCACCGTCTCTAATGACCTTGCTGTTGACGAGACGTTAAACCCAACAACCTGCCTACCTTGAATGAGTGAGAATTGAGCCAAATCAGTGGAAAATGTGAAAATTGAGCGACTGGTAATCAATGCAAGATAACTAATTAATATGGTGGCTGGATTTCACTGATTAATTTGTGATTCCCACTGAATGTCAAGAATTCCATTGTTATAAGTGACCTATTTCCCGTTTATTTGCTTGATTCGCCAGTCGGCGCAGTAGCTTATCAACTGGCTTTCAGTGAATGTTATTTCACTGATTGATATCACTGATTCGGGCGTAGTGTGCGTAAGGATACTGCGAAGTCTGGCCCATGGTAAAGTTAATTGTACATATTGTTGTGGTTGTCGCTTAAGGCGACACCACAGCATACAGGTTGAGCTGAGAGAATGTGAAATAAAAGAAGTAATGAATATACTACTTCCCTTCAATGATAATGAAAACAATTGCAATATAATAGGAGTAGGTAGGGGAAGGACAGATGAGAGAATTGTTTTTTTTTTTCCCTCACTAACTCACCTCTGAAGATAGCTGGAGATCGCTGACCTCGCGTCGCCGACGCACCAGGAAGACGCCGTTTCAAGGTTCGGATCCCTCGAATACACTTCTCGCCCGCTATTGCGGTGTAACTACACCCCTATTCGCCGATAGCTTGGCGTGGGCGGAGCTAAAATTGCCGTCCGATGCTGCTTACTTCTGTGTCAGCCAGACCTAATTACAATGAACCAACTTGTAGGTTTGTGTCAAACGATTCCGCTTCCGCAGCCCAGCTGTTGCTGATCCAGGCCCCGAGTTGGCTGCCGGGGGACTGCCTTTCGCCTGGGCACACCACGTGACTAGTGTCGCTATCGTCACAATGTGGTGGAAGAATACACAGTGTGCTCATTTTACCGTGAACATCCCATACGCCATGGCACAAACAGAAAATTAACACTAGAGTATACGTTTTTCAAGTCTAACCTGCCACAGAAAAAAAAAATTGCCGAATCGACGGACCTCTCAGTTATGCATGGAATACGTCTCGCTCGTATCTCTTCCAAGTGCCGCGTGCTCTCTACATTGCCACAGCCGATGTAACTTGCTCGTAATGGCGTAAACAGCTGATTGGTAGGTTTGCGAGATGGCTGACGTCTTCCCTTCTACCCGCTCGTCGACAAGACGTCGGCAAGTTGGCGCCTCATTAGTGTTGACATGTTGGCAACTCGAGACACAATCACGACTGTCAATTACGTTCCTCTCTCTCTCTCTCTCTATCTATCTATCTATCTATATATATCTATCTAGCTATCTATCTTCACCGAATGTAAATTAATATTACAGAAAGAATGAAGCCTTCAGGCCGTTCGGCAACCAACATCTCCCCCCCCCCTCCCCCGGGTTCCTCTATATTTTGAAGGCATTATGCTTTCATGATATGATAACGTTGGTAACTTGATAAAAACACAAAATTACAAAAAAAAGTTCATGATATTTATGTAGCATTTCCAGAACGACGCCCGTACGTCATACGGTTAACGATTTATGAATAAAGTCTGAGTATTGAAATTTGATTCATCAGTGTATTCAATTTCATTTTTTTTTTAGTTTGGTAATTAAGTAGCACAAATATATCGTTCGGTCGAATAAAAAAAATAGCTGAATCGTGAACTATAGCTATATAGGCTATTCACGGTATAGTGAGCACTTTTTGAAGCCCTCTAATTTGAAATAATAGTCAATAAATATAATCTATTTTAGCCTTAGATGTTAACTTTATAGTACGTTCGAATCTATAAACTGTGTTTATTACTTACATAGCAATATTTGTTTTAGAACAGGGGTGGGATTGGAAAAATGGCTGACAGGAAAAAAGTAACTAGGGACTCAAAAGTGCTCGCTTTACCGTGAACAGACCATAATTGAATTTACTGTCTCTTTGACAAGTGCACAATTATATTGCGGCCTTAGCAAAAACAAATAAGGGCTGGACATAAGTGCCTTAAGAGGGATTATGTTCGGGTACATTTTCTGTGAAAATCGTCCTTTGCACGCAAACGCGTATCTCGGTAAATAAGTCATCTAAATGCGACTTTTTGGCAGAAAGAATAAAAACTATTGTCTATATCCCTATCGTTTTAATTTTGTAATATTTAGTGTACTCTTGTGGAAAAAAAAATCGTGAATGTGATCAAATGTCGCGATTTTATACCCTCAAGGCGATGGAATGGAGTATGTGCGGGCACAATGTTGGAAAGAGGGAGCGATCTGTATATAGGATGTTCACGGTAAAAGGAGTACTTTTGAAAGCCCTGCTTAAGGTCTACTTGTACGCACGTTGTGTATTCCTTCGCCCTATGTAAAATTAACATAGCCATGGGCCTCATTCCTTTATTCATGCGTCGGTCAATTGAAACTGTGGAATTATTAGAAAAGGAAATGTGTCACAAATCTGCACATTCTTATACTTAGATGCATTAAAAAGAACAGAGAGGAAAATAAATAATTTAAATTTGCACAAACGGTTACCTAACACTATTTTCTTGACGTTCAGATATGGAACTAGTTCCCCATCCATCATTACCAACTTTACTGGACCAACTTTACTGGGCGCATGTCACTCAGTGCGCCCTTTAAAAGATATGTAGGCAGGGGCAGTGATTTTTTTTATGGTTGATTTCAAAAGCGCTCACTTTACTGTGAACGAACTATAGTGTCTAAAATTGAACAGGATGTGGTCCTAATATTAAATAACACATTTTCCCCGTTGCCAACGTCCTCAAAGTGAGTGCGTTATCCTTTTGGTGTAATTTTCTATACTTTTAGTCGCGCCGACCTAGAAACGCACTTGGCTCGGCCGAGCCTGGTGAAAGAGAGCGACAGGACGACTTGCAAAGCACCAATCACAGGTAGCGGGCAGGCGGGCAGAAGGCACTCCCTCCCACCTGGCGTATCACCTGTCGTCCAATAGTCTCCTTTCCCCGGGGAGAAGTGGCCCGACATTGGCAGATCCCCCAAGTCCTAAGCCACAGGGGCGCTACTCTAGTTAAAGGATGTTAACCTTAGAAAAAAGTCACTGCTCCTACCTGCATATATTTCAATGGGCGCACTGGGTAACATGTGCCCAGTAAAGTTGGTAACGATGTAGTGGAAAGTAGTTCCATATTTTAACATCGAATAAAAAGTGTTAGGTGTCCCTTTGTGATAACTTGAATTATTTTTTCGCTTCCTGCTTTTCTTTAATGCACCGAAGAGTAAAAATTACCACATTTGTAAAATATTTACTTTTCTAATAATTTCACATTGTCGCCTGACCAACGCATGAATAAAGTGCTGAGGCCAGGGGCAATGTAAATTTTACATAAGGCGGAATAAGACACAGCGTGCATACAAGAATATTTTAAACAGGGCTTTCAAAAGTGCTCATTTTACCGTGAACAGCCGATAACACTTTTGAGTGCGGCCGAAGCACTATTATACTTCATCTGAGCTTCACCTAGTTGCATGGAGTTTGCCTACACTATATGACACCCGTATTCTTTGAAGATATTTGTGACGAAACAATACTTTACCAGCCATCTTCCTGGGGTTCTACGCAACGTATTACTCCAACGAACAAGATGGATTGCGTATTATTATACGCGGGAAAGAACATTTGATTGGATTGGGACACTTTCAACTCTCCGTTATAAACGTTCTACAGTATAGTATGTATGTACTCGGTTGTGTGACCCAATATCTCTGTTGTCAATTGGAATAGAGAGGCCAACATAACTGATGACTATGGAGTCGTGAATACAGACAGCTCATTTCTACCTTGTCTTAACACATTGAGGTCTGCACACATCTACTGGCACTTAAGACAAATTAGAAGTGTGTCACCTATATCCACTACTGCAAGAACACCGGTTCTGTTGGTGTCTGTGTTAGAACTCACCATCGTCCTATTGGTCCATACCACACCGGACACTACCCTGTACTTTACAGCGTTCATTATTAGCCGGTCATCAACCAATGGAGAGCCGAGATATTGACCCAATATAATGTCCTTTATCGCATAAAAATATTTACGATCAATCATATACCTTTGAATGGCTATAAAAATAAGACATTCTGTCGTTATCAATGTCATTGTTACTGCGCTGTCGTGTTCTTGAGAGGTCGTGTTAAACACTGGCTGAACGAAGACTACACATCCATGCGAGTTTTGTTCTGAACAACGAAGACATATCCAAATTAGCTTTGCTCGAGCTACACTCGAGCATAGTCTACAAAGTGTTAACTTTTAATTAGTATGTACCGCTCTCGAAGTGTTAAGCTTTGTTTGCACGAGGCGGAGGAATATACTGAAAGTAGTACTTGAGCAGGGCTTCAGAAAATTTGGAAGTAACCGTTAATGTACTACAGATAGGGCCCGTGACTTTTCGCGAAAAAAAATAGGAGCAGTCGGTATAATTCGATACTACAGGGTGAGTCCTATAAAAGAGGCCCCGTGGGACATGTGTGTAACGGAGCGAGGGAATGAGGGATATACAGACCAGTGTGACAACAAAATACCTGGAGTAGGTGCTGGAAGTGGCCACCAAGTGTATAACGAAGCAGGAACAATCATAAGTGACCTTGAGTTCTACAAGTATCAGTAACAGGCAGGGATGGTAAGGGGTATTTCCAGGAGCTAGGAACAGGCTACACATGTGCCTTCTCAATACCTGTTACTGGTAACAGGTGTTGGAAATACAGAAGTGGTGCCCACTTCCAGAACCTACTCCAGGTATTTTGTTGTCACACTGGTGTGTATTTCCTCATTCCCTCGCTCCGTTACACACATGTACCAAGGGGCCTCTTTTTAAAGTTATATATATATATGTATAAGTATTTTATTATTATTTATTATACACACACACACACTATCGCCATGCCTCCATTGGCTTCTGGTGTCGTTTCCACATTTAACCGAGCCACTCGGGATTCTGTAACTCCGACGCTGAACTTCGTGATCCTTGCGCACACATTTCACACGAACCAGATCAGGTTTCAGCCAATTAAAAAAAAAAAGATGGACGACTCTTTCAGTGCTTTCAACTGTAGCTTGTCTCGAAATCTTTTCGCGAAATATCACTGCCCCTAGCTATAGGGCTAGCTGTAATTCGAATGCAGTGTAGGTTGCGAGTGGGATATTGACAGGGGCTAGACGCTTCATCACCATAACTACGGTATTTTCCCCGGCTGTCAGTCGCCCACGCCTGGAGGGAACTGCAGTCGGATCGCAATCTAATTACTTCCCCCCCCCCCCCCCCTTCAACCCACCCCGCCGCGAGCAGCAACGGCGCGGTATAAGCCCTCAGCTTAGCCTTGCTCCTGCGTAATGCGCGCATGGATCTGCCGTAGATACAAGTCCGTAAAGCCTCGCAAATTTTCTTTCACTGACATATTTATGCCCGGTTGCACCATCGTGATTTGTAACTCAATCCGAGTTCGGATCTAAGATCGTCACAGAAAACTGTTTCACCATTCTAGTTCAGCGCTGGACTGGAGATCGAGATGAAGTTCAATTCGAACCGCCGAGATCGGCGGTTCGAAATCTCGATCCGAGATCAGCAGCCATCATCAGCAAATGTAGTTTGAAAATGCGCCAACAGATTGTTTTCTTGGGGATATAAAACAGCATTATACGCACTTGAATATTATTCAGTAAAATTCGGACAATAATAACTCACAACAGATAAAACATCGCACATCTAGTTCTATCTATAGTGAAAAATACGCGTACTTCCATGACATCATATATTACGAACCAATACTAAAATTTGTCTCATATTTAATCTCAATCTCTCACTTTGAAATGAAGATCGACGAATCGGAGATCCAGAATCATGAAATTTCGTTGGTGCAACACTTTTACATTGGAACCAAGATCAAACTGGATCCTGATTCGGAACTAGGATCATTCGATCTCGGATCAGGGAAGATGTTGGTGCAACCCGGCATAAGCCACGTAGTAAAAATAAATACGCAGAGAAGAAATTATGTCTTAGTCCCTTTCATGTGGGAATGAACTCATCCTTTGATTGGTTGTGCGAGGGTCTGAGAACGGGCCTCGTGTCTGATTGGCTGCCGCGTGCTGGCGCCTGTGGCTGGACAGATTTGGGCGGCACGAGGTTTCGAGAGCCGATGGAGGTGAGGCAAAGTGAGCATGGAACAGCGCCGAAACCCGAGGGGGAAGGGGGAGGGAGAGGTCACCGAAAAAACGGCACGATTCCCACATGCGAAAAAACACTTCGCTGCATAAAAGAACAGAAACGGAAAGAAATAATTTAAGTTATTACGAATGGTTACCTAACACTTTTTATTCTACGCTAAGATAAATAACTAATTTCCCTCCAATGTTACCAACTTTACTGGGCGCATGACACGCAGTTCGCCCGTTAAAATATACGCAGGTAGGGATTAAGGGGGTGACAGTAGATAGGGTTTACAATCGCATTGTTTGAAGTAAGTGCCTGTGGAAACACCAACATAGACATTTTCCCGCTAGAATTAATGATTTTATGGAACAGATCGGTTTTGAGTTGAAACTTATGAGTGTCTTATATTTCAAACGTAGTGATTTAACGTGCATGTATTTCAGGTGCTGATTTAATAACTTGCTAAAACGATTAGACATTTTTAATCCGTTTTTTTTTTGTATTGCTTGTGCAATATTTATTCTATTCTGTTGGTCACACTGGGAGGTAACGTAAATATTTACAATACAGAGCTAACACAACTCGGGGATATACTTAATTATTGCCGAAAATTAGCATTCGGCAACCAAATTGTGTTTTTAAGAAGGTTCTAATTAAGCAATTTTAAAACTTCGTTCTAGAATCTCTCGAGAATAATGCAAGCCGTAAACATGCTGTAAATGCTACCCGGAAGTAGCCCAAAAAATATTTTTTTGTAAATAAGCTATTTTATTAAACGCTCAACATAACGTGATTACTAACTACTTCAATGATTCGTGTTTATCGCAAAATAATAATTAGAAACTATTATTTGTGTTTCATTATACTAGGTAATTATTTTTCGAATCGCGTGTCTGCTGTTGGAATTAATCCAGGCACCTACCACCCACCCACCACCTCTGGAAAAGACTCTAAAATAAGAAGTCGTTACAACATGGAAGTGTGCGCTCTTATCTCCTTACTTGCTGCGTGACCTGATCAGTCCTAGACTCGCTTGCTCTCCTGATATAGATAGAGTCTGGCCGTGGAATCTGGTGAACGCGATGCAGCTCCTACAACCTGGTGCAACAACAGCGGGGGAAAGGGGTCGTTAGTTCCCTGCCTTGCTGGAGAACTCTCCAGGGAATAATTAACGCCCGTAGTATCCAGTTTCTCTCTAGCCGTCTTACCTCCCCACCTCACTGCGTAAGTTGAGCAGTTCTGGCCATTCCAGGAACAGAAACTAGCGAGCGATAAGGGCGGCCACCACCTGTGTACCTACTCCCCCGTCGCCTCTACATGCAAGGTTATGAAATGGCGTGCAGTGTTCCCGCTACAACTATGTCTCGGCTTAACCCCTTCTGCAGAAATTCGTCGTGTTTTTGTAATAATTTCAGTACCAAAGTTACAGGATGAGTCCTTTAAAAGAGGCCCCGTGGGACATGTTCGTAGCGGAGCGAGGGAGTGAGGAAATACAGTCCAGTGTGACAACAAATGCTGGAAGTGGCCGCCATTAACCTCGAGGCAGGTGTGTGTGTGTACAGATGACGCCAAAAGTTGTGAAAGGCGCGGGCGAGGACATACTGCGGGATGGCATCGATAGCTGTGATAATGTTGGTCTGGAGTTGTTCGAGTGTGTGCGGGTTGTCGCTGTATACCCGTCCCTCTAGACTGAGCGCCCCACGAGAAGGAATCACAGACGGATATATCTGGAGAACGGGGTGGAGCAGGTTGGTTTATTCCGCGGCTGATCACACGATCAGGCTGGAACACACCGACTCAATGCGCGCGATCGTTTCACGTGCAGAATGTGCCGTGGCTCCATCCTGCTGAAAGTAAGCATTGTTGCGCTCATCCTAGGTCAGTTGTTCCACGAAAACATGGCGGCCACTGGACTGTATTTCCTCATTCCCTCGCTCCGTTACACACATTTCCCACGAGGCCTCTTTTAAAAGACTCATCCTGTATTACTGTAAATGTGCGATTATAGAAAAGTTACAATTTACTAGTTGTTTAATACGTTTATCACATTTTCACTGCGTACTATTTCCTGCTTGAAAAAATGTGATAACTTGATGATAAAATATAATATTGTTCTCGACGTTTTACGAGCTGAGACACTATTACAACAAATCGCAGAATGTAGATTTTCTATGATCGTGCATTTTCAATAATTACTGTGAATCCGAATTTACGGCGCTAAAACGAATAATTTCTGCAAGCGTAGTGAAGTAGAGCCTTAGGTGATGACACTCTAGTTTTATTACTACGAAGTTTTATTACTGCAAAGTTCAGCGTCTCTTGTACTTTATTCGCGGTTTCTTCACACTTCTCGAATGAAACCTTTGCAAAAACAACACCATGTATGACGTACTTCTTTGATTCTTAAAATTTTCATTCACCACAACCGTCTTATTTTTTCGTGTACCTAAAAGTACCTTATTTTTGGTTAAATTGAACTTTCGCCTTTATTTTATCTATTTATTGCAGCCATCGTTCCTGTCCTGTAGCGCCTGGAGGGGTTGGGGTGTTAAGGGGAAGGTTGAGGTGGTCATGAGGGGGAATAGTGGGGAAGGGGGAGCGACCACCAGGAGAAGTCAGGTGAACGCGTGGGCCAATATGCTTAAAATTCATTAATTTGACAACAATTTTTTTTAATTTATGATTAATATCAAAACATAGAGAGAACGTATGTGTTGGTAATGCCTAGTTTGTAAGAAATAGTTCTTACGCAGAATATTATTACACTCATACCACATTTATTTCAATGGCATTATTTGTCACAGTGCTCGGTGTGTGTTATTTTTGTTCGGGACGAAATCATAAATTTCGTGTTCAGCTTTTGGGTGCGTTTTTCACTGTGCGTTAATTAATCCTCTACACGGGAGGAAAGTTTTCCCACGGTTTTGGCATATATGTAAGTAAAGGCCGTTCAAGGTTAAACGAGCACTTTTGAAATCAACTTTACAAAAATGTCACTGCCACTACCTGCATATATTTTAACGGGTACACTGAGTGGCATGAGTGCAGTACTGTTGGTAGCGATGGAGGGAAAATACTTTCACGTTTTAACGCTGAATTGCGCAGACATGTTACGCAAACCTTTGTGAATACTGAAATGTCTTATTTCTCTTTCTATCTTTTAACTATCATAGGTGTAAGCATAATTAAACTTATCAAATATTTACTAATCTCTCTATTACATTTGACCGAACCTTGAATAAAGTGATAAGACATGTGACAATGTTAATTTTACATATCGCGGAAGAATACGCATTATGCATACAAGTAGATCTTAATCAGGGCTTTAAAAAATGCTCGGTTTACCGTGAACAGCCTATACGTGTTACACTCTGCATTGTCATAACTTCTCGTGACATGTTTACAAAAGTGGAACAGGTAAAATATCGTATCGTGAGATATATATCGATACATCGCGAGCCCTATATATGGGAAGCCAGCGATGGCGCGAGCTATTTCTGTAGCGTCGAGAGGAGAGAGGCGGAATATTGTTGTTAATAGCTTCATCCATCGTTCGTGTAGCGGCTTGAGGGGAGGGACAAAGGGAAGGTAGGAGGTGGTGCGTCAGGTGGATGTAGAGCGGGGAAGGGGAAGCGACCACCTGGAGAAGTCGGGTGAACGCGTGGGCCAAATGGGAGGGGGCGACCCGGGGCGCTCATTTCCTGTTGCAAGGAGCGTGTTTTTGTGCCAGACGTATTGATTGCTGACCGCCCCGAGTGTCCGACGGGCGCTCGCCGGTTCCGGGCCGGAAATGGGCCCGCGCGCCCAGCCACTAATGGACATTTTGTCGAGGGGGTTGGAAGGGGGCGGGTTGTCGCTGGGAATAGCTGCACTCCACGTGTCTACCGGTTCGAGAAAGCGTCCAAGGTCGTCGGGTAAACGCCGGTGGAAATGCCATTGGCCCAGGCGAAGGGAGGAAGGGGAAATTCCTTTGGTCATATCGATCGCTCACTCTCGAAGCTGGAAGCATGTAAACGGTTTTGGATTTATAATGAATAGAGAGAGAGACTATGGCTGTTCGATAACCTAAATATTGATATCGATGTTGGGCCCCAGCAGCTACAACTCGATATTTTAGATTTATCGATAATATCTATATCGCCAGTATTATCGAAACCAAAGATAGTATGAAGTCATCGATATTATCGAAACTACCGATGTTATCGAAACCTCCGATATTATCGAAACGATAATATATAGTAAACATATGTTGTTAATCTATCATTTAATGTAATCATTAATGACTAGGTATATTATTGAAATATCAATAACACCAAATTAAGCTGATAAATTCAATATCACCGAAAATAACTGTCTAATCAACATCATTATCCTTAGAGACGCTATGGATAGCCATATATTTCTTAAACATATACATTACATGTATTTGTGTAACAAATTAAGAAAATTGCCCATTGTTGGTTTTACACGTCCGTCGATTATAAAGTAGCAACTAAGCTGATTTCAAAGCATTTATTCTGGTTCTTCATTCGTGAATAAGCGGTAATTTTAACTTCATACACATCACTAACGTCTGTTACTAAATAGTTTTTTACCTGCCAATGCAAGGCACAATGAAGTGAGCTATGTCTCGTGAGGAGCGACCAGCATGCAGTTCAGAGTATTATCAACCCCACGTGCGACACTCCAGAAGCTGCAATCACAACTCAGGTAAACGAAATAGTAAGAAGTTAAATTATAGTATGTGTACTTTCGCCTAAGTACACATTAGGAAAGTGTGTGTCGGTAGATTGCGCTGAAACCATTTGAACGCGTGCATTTACGCACTCCTCTTGATACACTTATAGTGCATATGGCAATGAAACCCGAATGTTATAGTCTTTGACCATGACAGCAATTATTGATATGTTACGAGTACAAACCTTTGACATTGCGTAAGTACATCGGAGCGACTTTACTTCTGTGTTACTCTCTCATTGTCTGCTAAGAAGTATAAATTATGATTGAGATGGTATATTATGGCAATATACACCATACTGTTACAAATAAAGTAAGAAACTTTTGATAAAATTAATAATATACTCATCCTTAATTGGTTGTGGAAGCGATTATAAGTAATAATGGGAGATTTTTTTCGGTATGAGGATTTACTATTTGTTTGCATTTAGTTATTGAGGTGTAAGCACTGAGACAATTTCCGTTCGCAAACGTGTTCATACATGATTGCCATACGAATTTATAATACACACGCTTATATTACTCGTGTCACCGCGGCCTCATTCATCAACTATCCTAAGTTAGTGAAAACTTCAACACTCATTCTGTTAATACGAGGGTGAGTCAAATGAAAACCTTAAAATTGCAATGTAAAATCTGAACATTTTTCGAATGTCCGATAAGGAGGTAGGAGAAAGGGGCGTTATGTGATGCATAACCGACGGACAAGTGGAAGAACCACAGACAGGTGGCAGAACTTGTTAGATACGGGATACTCTGTTGACAGGTGATGGATGTAAACGCACATTCACAGTAATTCACCCACTGTTATATGTTAGTTTACGGGGTCTTGTTAGATTTGAGATATGGGATACTGTGTTGACAGAAGATGGGTTGCAAATGCACATACTCAGTTATTCGCCCATTATCCTGTGAGTCCTATTACGTGTGGGATACTGTGTTCACGTATGATGTATGAGAACACGCATGCACAGTAATGATGGCCGTTCACAGACGCAAGCGCAGTTACCATGGCATATTCGGCCCACAGACTTTAAGGCTCTGAAGGCCATTGTCTATGTCATTGACACCATTCCGATGTCACAGGCAAATTTTACGTAGGCTTAGAGGAAACATCAAAAAT
Organism: Dryococelus australis; assembly: GCA_029891345.1. NCBI lineage: Eukaryota > Metazoa > Arthropoda > Insecta > Phasmatodea > Phasmatidae > Dryococelus > Dryococelus australis. Next base: position 58,345,335 of record CM057008.1, read on the forward strand.
TTTAATTTGGTAATAAAAAATATATATTCTTGAAATAAAAAAAAATTAACAGTCAATAGCTTTGGTTTGTTAAAGGGAAATTTTCTTCTGCAAAATGTATTCAGCAAGACAGGGTTTCTATCCTCCTTTCTTATCGTATACGTCTCCCACAAAAGAAGTGCATTGTTCTGTGGTCGCGGTGAATTGTTCGATCCGCCAGGGTATGAAATATTAAAAACATCCCTGGCTGAGTGGGCCTGTAATGAGACTGACGGAACAATGGTTGGTTTCACATTATTTTTTTACCCTCGGCAGGAGAGCGAGTCTCATCAAGCTGTTATTAATTTCTCGTCGCCTTTCTCTCCTAAATACTTCTTCTTATTGTCAGCGAACCACGGCAGAGAAATTGCCCGTCCGCGGAATGCAAAGCCGCTTATAATGTACTGAGTACGACCACCGTATCCGATTTGGTCATCTACAAAAATTTCGGCTCTCAATAGAGATCATTTTTTGTTTAAATAACACCACTGCTGAACAATTAAAAAAAAACAATAATAATAAAATTAAGGTTGTTCAGGATAAAGTGAGCACTTTTGAAATCAGCGTTAGAAAAAGTCACAGCTCCTACCTGCACATATTTTAACGGGCCCACTGAGAGACATGCGTCCAGTAAAGTTGACAACGATCGACGGAAAATAGTTCCATGCATTAACGTCGAATTAAAAGAGTTAGGCAAACATTTGTGATAACTTACATTAATGGAAACGAAGTGTAAAAATGAGCATATATTTCTATCATATTTACTTTTCTAATAATTTTCACATTTTCACTTTACCGACGTGTGGCTAAAGTGATTAGGCCCATGGCAATGTTAATTTTCATGCTATGAAGAACACGCATAGTGCATATGAGTAGATCTTAAGCAGCGATTTTAATAGTGCTCAATTTACCGTGAACAGCCTGTACTATGTAGTTAAGGAGCAGCCGTAGTAAAACATTTGAAACACGATCATTTCACGTGTGGCGGTGTTGAAGTATTCCAACAGCGACGGGAAATAGAAAATAGCCTAAACAAGTCTCGTGTGTTTTCTGTTCCCACATAGTTTGAAACAGTGACCATAGGCTTTCAAAACAGTCAAATACTCTTAGAGAAACGCCAACAATATATTTGTTTCTATAGGACCAAGATTATTTTCAGTTGCCCCAACAAGATATTATTTATATTTATTAAGCAAAAATATAGAAGCAACAAAATTAATTTTGTTCGTCTAGCAAAATACACGTTTGAATAAACATAACCTTTGTGTTAGACTAAAATAAGTCATAATGCCAAGAAAATATTTTGTTGCATCAACTTTATATATTTGTTTGGCAATGACTTCGTTCGGAAATACAGCTCGAGAGGTTTTTTGGAATTTTTTTTTGTAACAATTAGATGTTTGTAGATGTATTTATTTGTGCTTTATATTGGTATAAACATCCTTATAAGACATGTTCAGTATAAAACTATAAAGCTGTAAAACTTCCGATGTTTATTCAGTTACGTTATATGTAGGTTAAAAAATACTTAAAAATATAATAAAAAATGTTTATATGTAAATAAAAATGTAATAAAAAATAACCATGGCAAGATATTTTTTCACCTTTTTTTAACAATTTGTTCGCTCTTAAATTCAAAATTGTGTTCCTGCTGGCATTGGGTTACATAATTGATATGATATCACTATTGAATGCACCCTGAAAAGACGATTCCGGTGATATGCAACACATAATATTTATGCCTTTAAATTTTTTAATTATAAAAATATATTTTAATTTAAAAAATAATTTTTAGATTTTTTGAGTGAAATGTCAATGGCCTCCACGTAGGGGTGACCCCAGGGTCACCTGGGTCACAAGTCTGCCTCGCCTGTCTGGGGGGAAAAAATTGGTTTTCTGGGGAGTCCTTTTTTTGCAGCTGGGGGAAAAAAAAGAATATTTTTAAGGAAAAAAAAAAAGTAAATTTTAAGGGGTTTTTTTTTTGGGTAAAAACATGCTGTTTAAGGGCAAAACAAGCGATTCTGAGAGAAAAACTGCTCATTGGCTCCCGATCCTGAATCCTGTCCCAGAACTCTCTATGACCTACTACTCTCGGTATTACTTCAATGTTCAACATTTTCTGTACAATGTTTCGCAGTTCTGCTCCTTCAGCGACTATGATAAGCTAATATCTTGAAGTTTAATAGCTTATCTTCCAGTGAGCACGAACCACTCCAACCAAATTGCCTTTATAACATTTTTTTTTTTTTTTTTTTTTTTTTAAGGCGTGTAATTTCGTCGTCAACAATGTTCATAAAAGTCACCAGACGCGCCCCGTCAACAACACCAACACCAACACCAACACGAACACGGCGGACAAATTCGTATGAAATTGCGTAACGATGCTTCGTACAGAAACTTCAAAATATGCGCCGGGGAAAATAAAACAAGAAAGCATTTTTCGCTGCGAAACTCGGGAAAGTTCGCGCATCAGTTGCCATAAAGTGGCGATGACTTTAAAGGGAAATTTATATCATGGCTCTAGGTGTAAAAAAAATCACTTAAAACTTCGAGAAAATTATAGTTTACGACAGAATGTAAACGACCCTGTATAAAATAATATTAGTTTTCAAGGTAATTTAAATTAGCGATACATTTTACGTGCCGGAATAATTACTATATATTACATCAAATATGCATCCGGTAGTAAGGTGATGTTTAAACATCATTAATTTTTTTTTACTTTAAAATTACTTCTTAGGTTAAGCTTCTGTGCTATTACACTCCTTTCCAATATCTCGCATATTTGTTTAGTTTTCTAACTGCTAATTAAAATTTCCATTGCATAATCATATATATTTCGCCTTTTGCTTTAAACTTTAGATTATCATTTTTATTTTGAATGTGTAATAACTGTGAAATTTCCACTTGATACATATATGTATATATTAGAATGCGTTGTACAACAATGATACTAACGAAACAATTGGGTAAATAATTTTCATATTCTGAACAGCACAGGAAATTATTATTAATATTCATGACTAATTCTACATTTTGTTCAGCTGATGCTCGATCGGTTCTTCGCACGAGACTAATTGTTAACAGAAAATAGACTTTTATGATGACAGGGGAAAAAAATTATAAATAATGCAACAGATGCCTTGACTCGTATATTCATGGTCCGAGAATCCACCATCAAGTTCCTTATATTTTCCTTGGCGCCATTTGAATTCCTGAAATAAATAAATACACGAATTTACATTTGGCTTTTTAAAATCTAAAAATATTATATTTTAAAATGTCGCTGTATATGAAATCTAACGTTCTTACCCATATACTCACGATGTGTAAACTTCTTATCTTCTATCATCCTTGTTAAAAAAAAAAAATTAACACACAGTTTGACATCAAAATAAAAATTATTCAAAACCTAGGCATTATGAAAAAAACATATTGGCACCATTAGAAAGTAAATAATAAAAATTCATGTTATTAAATATGTGTAGAATACGTTAAGCTGTTGCGTAATAAAGATGGCTGACGCTTGTCCAGTCGACAGTTGATTCTGTCTAAATCAAGACTGTTCATGTTAGTAACGGAGTGTTCGTTATAGGTGCCCTTCACTCTTCCACGTATTATACAGTAAAGTTTCTCTATCTCCCCCCCCCCTCCCCACTCTCTCATATAGACTGATTGTTTCGGCGTAACATAATTGAGCGTAAACCATCCCCCATTTAATGCGAAAGCATTTATTACAGACTAAAAAACGATTATTTTCATTTAAAACAATTTAGTCACTCGCCATTACAACAGTTCACTAGTTAACAATATATCTGGCAATCAGTAACACTCCCTATTACAAGTCGTTCCAGAAAAGCTTGTAATGCATCGGCCAGCAAGAGGGGCGGGAAGGGATGGGGGCCTTAGAACGTACTTTATTGGCTGGCTAGATTATTTCAATAATGTCACGGCACACACAACATCGTTGCGATAACGACACGTAATATGCGACGTAGTTGCCGTACCTGTGTGGTGTGTATTGGAAAACAAGCCGCTGAAGAACTAAGTCCTCTGCCTCTGCAACGTAGTTGTGGAGTCGGCCGCCGTGTCCCACTGGCGCTGCTTCCGACGTGACGTACCAAACAGGCAACCAGCTGAGGAAAGACAACTTCGGCATCCCAGTAGAGCCATGCCCACGCCATCATGGAACAAAAGACGTAGAAGGCCGTGATTATATTTACGTGGCCACGTAACATTAATACATCACCGCACATATATATACACACACACATCAAAATTAATTGTGACGTTATTACCTGTTGGAAAACAAACAGCATTAAACATTATAAAATTAATTCAGAGTATATAAACGTTCGTGCATTACAGCACCTGGTCGGCAAAACAGGAGTGCAAAAATTTCCATTTCATCCCTAAAAGTCACTAGCCAAAGACCCGAGACGATCACGTAATCTCACTTCTACTATAGGTAATTATGTGTTGCATATTGTTACATGGACGCTGAGGGGCGTATCTGAGTTCGTGAGGGAAGGAGGTCCTAATAAAGACAATAGAACTAAATTTTACTTCTAATTTATTCACACAGCTATTATTTACAGCGACTAATACTCTTTTTATTTAACAGTGAGCGAAATATTTAATCTCTATTTAAACTCTAATTACTCTAATTACAGTTTTCTTTATTGTCCCTCTTTGGTTACAGTCATGAACACGTGTTGCCATCATTTTTAATGCCTTTCATTCACGCATCTAGTCGAATAGTCTAGCCTGCCAGCCACACTCTTCACTGCTTGAATCTCGCAGTCACAGATTTCCCTTCCACTGGTCACTTCTCTCACCGCTCATCTTCTATCGCTCTGAACTCGGACACTCATTCACTCAACTACTCGGCTCGGATTCTTGCCACACTTATATAGCGTTCGCCCTGCCCATCTGGAAGTTTCAACGCACCCCGAGTCACGTAAGAGAACGAGGTCAGTAATCCAGAGCATTCTTCAGATAAACACACAGATAAACACAACCAGTGTCAGCAGCGTACGGCGCAAAAAAAAATATGTGTCGCCTCGCTTTCTGTAACAGATACGCGGCCACCGGCCTATCACTAATCTCTTCATTCAAAACAGTCCTTTGACTTGCTGCTGCCGCTATCATACAACTGCTATCCTTCACTTCCACTCACCCGTGCGGAATACGAAGTCGCGAGCGCGTAACAATATTTTTATTTACTACAGTGTATACATCCGAAAAATTCCTGTAGTTCCCTAGTTGCATTGTGAAAATGTTCTATAGAATGATCGGAGATGTCGATTGTCAGTTTTCTTCGCAACAATGGCTCTTACTAGTTCGCAGGCTTTCGCGGCCATTGTCGTTAATTTATAGACTTATGGGTTCGACCCGCGTCGTGGATTTCTTCTCGAAAGTTTCGGCAGGCGTTGCAGCTGCCGTCATCAGGGAACAATACCTGACCAACTGAGGACAGTCGAAGGAAGAGGCCCTTACATATTCTGTGATTTCTGGAGGGCTGTTTCCTTATTGGCTTGGCTCTTCGGCCAATCACAGGCTGTCTTCCTCCTGATTGGCTGAGGAGGTCGGCCAATCCTGGCGAGTCTGTTTTTTCTGCTCTCGCGCCACAGGATTTCAGGTCTTCTATGAAGATATTTGCCCATGTTTTGTTTAACTTTTAACCCATAAATTAATATGGGAATTAAAGGGATATACTTTTCGTTTATAGTTATGTGAGGAATGACGTGATGGAGATAGTCGGTGGTTTTTGAGGACAACCTGTGTAAGAGCAACGTGACTGAGCCTAGGCGAGCGTTGCAGGTTGCCCAGTGGTTCGACACGGACGCAGCTTCCAGCTGGACCAAGCAGATCCCCCCCCCCCCCCCGGAGAGCAGGAAATGCTTCCTGAGCGGCCAGTGAAAGGCACTCAGCGCTGGTCGCCACATACATAATACATGGCGCACGTAATGTCGCTCGGCGTATCCGGGGTACACTACACTACACCAGCGTGTCCTACATGCCGCTGCGAAAAGAATGGCTGCAGGATGTAAAGCTGAATAAAAAAACTCGCGTGAGAGTTTCAGATGACGTCACGCCGCCGTAAAATAACCCTGTCTACAGAGTGGTTCGCAATTAGACCGACAAACTTCGGGAGGTGATTCTTCATGAAAACGTAAAAGGAAAATATATGTGACGCTTTATACCTAAACAGAATATTAAGAGAGGTATGAGCCCTTAAAAAACGAGATTTTAAGCCGTGTTTGTGCAAAGTATTGGCTCTTACGTTGAAGGTCCCGATAACGTACAATAATGTTCCGAGAGTTGTCGTTGTATTTTGCCTACTTCGTTACCAATATTTTGTACAGATACGGTTTAAAACCTCGTTTTTTAAGGGCTCATACCTCACTTAATATTCGGTTTAGGTATAAAGTGTCACATATGTTTTCCTTTTAATTTTTCATGAAGAATCACCTCCCGAAGTTTGTCGTTCTAATTGTGAATCATTCTGTATAATGCGCGCTACATATCTGCGGGCCTGAACGGCGCCTGGAATCCACACACGGTTACTTCCAACTTTTTTTGAAGCACTGCTAAAATTCTACTTCCTGGATATTCTTCCGCCTCGTGCAAACAAAGCTTAACCGAGTCAAGCAAATTACAGCAAAGGGACAACGCACCAGATTCGTGCGCGCTCAATGTGGTATTATTTCGCTTAAGAACTTTTTACTAGAGGCTGTTCACGGTAAAATGAGTACTTTTGAAAGCCCTGCTTAAGATCTACCTGTATTCACATTGTATATTCTTCCGCCTTGGGCCACATCACTTTATTCATGTGTCGGTCAGGTGAAACTGTGGAATTATTAGAAAAGTGAATATGTTACAAGTCTGGTTAATTTTTACACGTCGATGCATAAAAAACAGAGAGCGAAAGGAATAATTTAAGTTATTATAAATTGTTATCTAACACTTTATATTTGACGTTAACATATGGAACTGATTTCTATCCAGTATTACCAACTTTAGTGGACTCATGCCACTCCTCGGGCTTGTTGAAATACATGCAGACAGAGGTTGTGACTTTTTTCTAAGGTTGATTTATAAAGTGCTGACTTTATCGTGGCCAGTCTTGATTAGGCATTACTGAAACTGCTCTTTTCTCTCAGGTTTTATTCATATTAATTAAAAATTAAATATTATTATTTATAAATTGATTATACGTTAAAGTTCAATTTAATTAAAAATAAGGTAACATTTGCAAAACGCTTGTATAGTACGTGAAACAATTAGTCAACAACGAAACGCGCCATACATGGGGTGATTTGTTTCAAATAGTGTGAAGATGCAGCGAATAGATTATACATAATATTTCCTTGTAAAGAGAAATCATGTTGCTCTCACGCGCGTCATTGAAATAAATTTTAGGATTCGTGGAAAGAATGCAAATAGAAGAAATAACTGTGTTGTTACGATGCAGCACTTTCATTCATGTCCGTAGGAACGCTGTTTACAAAACGTGATTATCATCATAGCGTTCTCTACTCAATCGAGCAGTATTTTTCATGTTCTGATTTCTTCTTTTGAAGGATGAGCGAAAAGGAAGTGTAAACAATACGCCAATGTATATCTTGGTATCGCCTTGAGATGATGGTTTATCGCGGGGAAAGTTGACTGTCTGCTAGGTTCCAACGTACTGTACACATGTCCGACAGTTTTCTTTCCTTATTGGCTGTCATGCACATATGAAGCTATTACCTCAGTTCACTGGGCCAATGAGGATTCCGATACTATAAGGCAGAACGTTCGTGATTGGTCTGCAAACAACCTAGCCGAGTCAAAACTCTGTCCATCCAATCATGAAAGAATAAACTAGTTATAGTGTTATAGAAGATATGTTGGCTCAGAAAATTTTCGCGATTTTCCATCATCTCTAGCGTATCGGGTTTTATAATCCACGAACTTCATAAGGCGCCACATTAGTTATCATGACATAACAATATGCATTGATGTAATTTTAGCACTTAACTATTTATTTTTATATTTGCTCTGTTTCCGCTTACACGATTTCTTGAACATGTTAACATTTATAGTACTCGTATGACCCCATTCGTCGGTTTCGAATGACATTGCACTACAAAAAATGTCCTAGTTTGTGAACTTGGGGTAAAGCATTACAAACTCAGGAACAATAAGACTACCAAGTACAACAATCATACTTTGTAACAGTAAGCGAAATTGTATTATATGTAGAGATAGGAAAATGTCGCGAGTTCAATGAGCTGTAGGCTAGGCTCCACAGTCCTGTATATACTCTAGTCTCAGATGTTTGTACATTGGCTGCTGCTCCAGAGAGTAGCCAGTGTTACTTCTCACCTGGCAGTATGGCACTCGCTACTTGTTTCCTTGCAGGTCTTGTATTGGCCCAGAGTCATCCATAGTGTGTCTAGTGAACTGTAATCTAATTGCAAAGGTGACTTCAGTGTACGCGTGTTTCAAGTCTAGCATGTCCTGAAATGAATCTGCGAAATTATCCTATCCCTAATTATATGGTAAGATCACAGAATAGGCGAGTATGCAAAACTGATATTACATGGCTATTTCTTTGATGTAAGCTAACTCGTTCGACCATTGTAAGGTTTTTATTTATGATATACGGCTGTTATTTTTAGGAATTATCATAGAAGATATAATAAATAAAATTACATCTACAGGACAAATGAGCGCCATGAGTAAATATCCAAAAGAAGACATGTGACTCTGGTTATACAAAAATCAACACTCTCAAATCAGATTATCCCACAAAAAAAAATTCAATCCTTTATTTTAATAGACCTTGTTTTATATTTTCTGACAACTAACGAAAAGAATAAAGTAATTACATTAATTTATTGAAAATTTAAAAGGGAGATAGAACATGAATTAACGAGAAAATAGAAATTAAGATGCTGCTCACTTTGGATTGGTATTAGAATTTAAAAGATGAATATTAAATACTCTCTGCATCCTTCCTTACAATATGTGATTAGAAGAATATATAAGTATTAAAATTATTTCAAATTTGGAAAACAGTTTATAAATATTTGGTGTTAGTTTTTGTTGTTAAAATTTAAAAGCAGCTGTTTCCACTGTTAAGGAAATGTTTAAAATTTGCCAGCTTGTCCATAATTACACGAACTCTCAAAATGGGACTTCTGGGACACAGGACCTGAGTAGGATATAAACTTTCTTACAATTCCACTAAAGAAATATAAACGGGTGGAGTTCACCTTATAAGTCTGCATCGAAGAGAGCTGGAACAGAAGATGCCAAACGAAGTTCACACTGCATATTGGTCATCTCGCCATGGACTCTAAACTCGAGTAGATAGCTCCGGATCAAATTCCACAGTTGCAGAATTACTTCAACAGTCCATCTCGACACATAATTTTACCACACTCTTCTTATAATTCAAAATAATCTCTTCAAAATGCTGGATAACGCTATTAACAGCATGAAATACTGTAAAACATTTTAACTACATGCAGCAATAATTTTTCCAGACATTCAAAAATTTCCTTTTCTTGATTATTATATTTGACTTTCAGATTTTTCCAATGTTTCCCTAGGTAACTCATAACTCCAAAGAGAATTTTTGAATAGCAAATGTTAAACTGAATGGAAGGATGATCTAATTTAACATAGTTTTCACAGATATATGTTTATAATATTCAATTGAAATGCAAACAAAAATAATTTTAAATTTAAATGCTAACATATTAATCGTAAGAAAACCCTTTGCATCCTGTAATATTCTGAAATATTATCCTATTGGCCACGCGCGAAGCTGTAGAAACGGACATTGAGTCTGATTGGCTATTCCAGGTCGGGTTGCAGTCTGGCGAGTTAAGTATCTGTGATTCTCAGTTAGACGGGAAAAACTTATGGACGTGATGTCGAAACACACAACAGTCTTTCTTCCCGTGAGGAGGAAGGTGTACACCTTTTTGTTCACCTAGATTTGTAGCGAACTTGTGTCGTGTGAGCATTCCACTTAGCATGCTAGTTGCTAGCATGCAACGACTTGTATACTAGCTAGTACCCAATAGGGACGGCGCTATTTTTTGCTATCTTTCTTGTACAAGTTTAACGTAAACAAACAATTTTGCGCATGCGCGAAAGTGTATTTGACCGAAGTTAGCCTAATATGTACGATAAAATGTCTTGGAGTGGACGAAAGAAGCAGTTGAAGTGTTATTAAATATTAATGAAAATTATGACTTTTATATAATAGCAGGGATACAACTTTTCAAAATCTTACTTATTTTTATATCTGACATGATTAATTTTGCACAAATTGCACCAACAACTACAAATACTGCATCTAAATCTGCACTTGATGCCGCCTTTCTTGTTCACCAATGTAACGTCTCGTTTTTTGCGCATACAATTTGTACGTAAATTTGTCACACATTTGTTTATTCAACGGAGAAATATACTCAATATGTGCTACGGGCTACAGATATGTTAATTATTCAGTAATTTAATTTTCCTGACAGTTATTATTTACGCAGCAACAAACAAGCGAAGCTAAGAAGCTAAACAAATCTCTATTCAGCTAGTTTATTTTATTCATTTGTTTTGTGTTGTTAAGTTGTAATCCTGTATATGTATAGCAGGCATTCTCATGAACCCCCTTCAACTTTGTGTTCTGCTATCTCATGTGGCCAGCTCAGGGATGGTGCAACACTGAGTCTTTTTAGTTCGTTTGTCATCCACAATTATTAGTATTGCACAATTCGTCGGGTATTTGTTACGAATGCCTATTTCACCGCACAGACGGCTGATATCCTACGTTTCTTATGAAGAGTGTCGTTGACACTAGTAAACAGTTGCATACCTGCATAACCTCGTGCAGTAACACATAATAAAGATCAATAATGATTTATAGTAGATAAATACACTTATTCCGCCGCGACCCTTTCACAAGAGTGTACAGCCCTCAGGAATAGTTTTAGACCGTCAGTAGTTTGTATGTTCTCGGTATATCTTATCGTTGGCAATCACGCCATAAGTGTATGTATGTGTATATATATTATAGTGAATTACCTAAAATTTACACCGCAAGTATTTCTGAAATCGAAGGTGCTTTTGATGTGCTGGTTTTACAGAAGTATAAGTTCAGACAAGGGCTCATAGTTGGCAGCCCACACACAGATATTTGACGCTTAGTAGAATGTGTAGTTCTTGAACACAGTTCCATGTTTTTGAAAAGGAACAATACCTATTCACATAAAGAAAATAAAACTTGAGGAAATTGAAATGCAAGTGGTGTTTTTGCAGGATCACGTTTTTGCAGGAGCAGTTTACGTGCTATCGTATTACGACAATTTTAAATACCGATGTATAGCGTACGTTTTCTGTCTCAAGTACGTGTCAATTTTCTGCAGTAATTTGTTGCAGTGATGCACGGTTGTTTGCGGTGATGCGAGTAAATAAACTGGAATCATAAGTTAAGGGAACGTGTTGTTGCTGAGATGGGGTCTGAAGGGTTGTGAAAGAGAAGGGTTGGAGGGTTTAAAAGGGGACCGCTCTTTGTTTGCAAGCGAGGCGATGCCTCAGGTCATCCCCAGAGCGCGCGGTCAGCATTCAACCCCTTTTCACTCTGAACCCTCCTGCCACCCTCCCAAACCCTGTGACAGAGTGCTGGCACTCTATCACCAAACTCACCCCACCCACCCTGCTGCGTCCTTCAATCAAGAGAACTCACCCCCCCCCCCTCCCCCCGCAGATCGCCTCATTTCTCTGCGACTTCAAACATGCACTTCTTCACCCACCCCCTCCGAACCCCGCCCTCAGCTCACCCACCCCTGGATCTAGCCGAACCACGACACGCAATATGTGGCCTCTTATTGCTGGCCCCCCACCCCCGCTCCACCAGCGCATTCCGAGGGTTGAAGCGAAACTATTCGGCGACCGCCCGACATTCCATACTTCACTGCCGTCCTTAATAAGCTACTCGAATAATAATTATACTCGAAATCGTCCGTAACATTTTAAAAATCACCTCCTGTATGACGCCTTTGGTTGTTTCTTAAATTTATCATGTATCACAGGCGTTCTATCCTTCTGTTAACATAAAATAATCTTATTTTTGGTTACACTGAAGTCTCGCTTACATTTCATCTGTACATGATATTATTTCATCTACAGTAAATATGGATTAAAACACAGAGACGACATGTATGTTGGTAACGCCTGGTAAGAAATATTGATCGTGTAAAACGTTATTAAAATGAGTGGTTACGAATGCGGCGGGTTGTCGCTTTAGTGAAATTTTCTAGACTTGATTAAAGTCGAAGTAAAGCAACTGCCTATAGAGCACTGCACCCGACTATACAACCTGAAGAACTCATCAAAAATTAAGTAGTACAGACACCATGAAAATTGTCAGGAAAGTGCGAATTACGCTGTAATGAAAGAAAAATGTATATATTTTGCACCATTATAAAATATTTTAATACGATATATTTTTTTAATGTACAAAAATGATCGATTAAAGTAGTCTGTATTTTTAACCAAATTTAAGCGCTTTTACATTCTGGTTGCTTTAGGAAACAGAATTTGCAAGAAAATCTTCTTCGGGACTTCAGGAAAGATCGTCGTAATATTTACTGTGACTGCATGTAAGAAAATTGTAATAATAATGTAAGAATTAATTTTCATAATTGGCTTTATATGCGTCCATTTGTCACAAACATTTATGGCTAAATCTCACGTAAATAAAGTTAATTATAACAATTGATATGATACATTACTATATTTTATTACATATGATCACAGATAATATTATAACATTTTTCTTGAAGAAGATTTTCTTGTAAATTCTGCTTTCCGAAGCATCCAAAACGGAAATGCGCTTAAATTTTGTTAACAATACAGACTATATTAATCGATTTTTTTTCACATATAAAATTTAAAAAATAATAAGTTACTCTGATAAGAGATTGTTTTTAGTTAAAATTTCAACGTATTTCCATTTTGGATGCCTTTTTCTCTGTTTTTGTTAGTATAAGAAATAAATGAAACATTACAATACATAAATAAAGTATAAGTAAAAATAAAATTTAATGATAAATGAGATACTTTTATGTTAACATGAGTAAAAAACGCTTGTGACATATTACATATTTAAGTAATGGTTTCATACCTGGGGGGATTTTTCAAAGGCTCTATTCGAAAAGTGTCAAGCTACAGCGAGTAGATTATAGACTTCTATGGTCGCATGCAACATTTATTGACGCCTCATACCTTCTTGTTGAGCTCGGTGTAATATTGATGTCCAACGTGTGCATTCTACATAGGAGCGCGACGTGTGCAAGTCTGACCGCAGGAGTCCTCCCTCGACTGTAGGCCGCTGGCTTCCTGACTCGTGCAGCAATCAACGACGTTTGTTTTCGTGCACTAGCATAGTCCTGCCTATCTGTCCGGCAGTCAGTGTCCGGCAGTCCGTCGTCCAAGTGCATGCGAGTTGCCGCACACACGCGCCCTACGCTCCATTCACGGCAACTTCCCAATTTTCTGAAGCCCTTCTAAAGTTATACTTTCAGGATATTCCTGCGCATCACACAAGCAAAGCTTAACCTAGTCTAGAATATTACACCTAAGGGTCTCAGTGTAATAATATTTTGCATAAGAACTATTCCCTGTTCACGGTAAAATGAGCACTTTTGAAAGCCCTGCTTAAGATCTACCTATATGCAAGTTGTGTGTTCTTCCGCGTTATGTATAACTATCATTGCCGTGGGCCACGTCACTTTATTCATGCGTCGGTCAAGTGAAAGTGTAGGATAATTATAAAATAAATATTTTACAGATCTGCATATTTTTACAATTCGATACATTAAAAAAACACGAAGCGAAAGATATAATTTAAGTTACCACACTTGGTTACCGTACAAATTTTATTCGACGATAAAATATGGAACTACTTTCCATCCATTGTTACCAACTTAACTGTGTTCATGTCACTCGGTGCACCCGTTAAAAATATATGCAGTCAGGAGCAGTGATTTTTTTTCGAAGGTTGATTTTAAAAGTGCTCACTTTATCGTGAACAGGCTTTAGATATTACCAACGCATCTATTTTCTCACTGTTTTCATTAATATTAATTATAAATGAAATAAAAATAATTTATAGCTAGAACATAAATAACAGATTAATTCAGTTTAAAGTAAGACATTGCTATGTTAACAGAATTATAAAAACACTTGTGGTACATGACGCATTTCTAAGACAACCTAACACGTCATAAATGGGGTGATTATTCAAAGGTTTGATTGAAAAGTGTGAAGAAGCAGTGAATAGACAATACGTCTAATAGAAGCTCGTGTGATGAATTAAGGCCCCCGCCTGACCTGCGCTTGCATTGTGTTTCAAGTATGGAAACGTGCCTACAATGTGCTAATCTTTGAAGACAACACTAACTTCAGACGAGGGTCCTTAAGGCCAATTTTGCACGAAAACAGTATATTTACCCAACTTTCGTTATAAGTTGTTTTTCAGAGGGTTTATCAAACTTTTTAGCACGAAAAGACGTAAATATTAATTTTTAACGGCCTATTGCATTGTTAAATATTCGCTACCTTTATTATTCTGTGAGCACTGGTGGGCGATGAGAAATAAAATATTCTTTCTTATCTTCCATCAGTGCTCCGATAGTAGTTATAGCTCTTAAATGTATGTAATTATTAATGCATTTTGATTTGGTATTTTGTGTTATATTATTGACAAGGCTGTGCAGTAAATACTGACAGAATAATAACATAAAGTGTTATTCCTTATTCGATAATAAATCGATACTTCTCTTAACGTGAGTTCATTTCTAGTCTTGTGTGACTGCTTGAAGACAGACACATTCACTACGAACCGTACTTTTATGTGAACGCTGTATACGTATACGTTACTTACGTACACGTAATTATTGATCGTGAACAGACTTTTGGGCGGATTGGGAACATGGACTAAAGTTGAGGTAGACCGCTTATTGGTCTTCTGCGCGTATACCCAACATGACCTACCCCAATGGAACACAGCTGTCAAAGTCGCAGTGTCAAGAGTGATGAACGTGTTCGTTATTTATTAGTTATTTTGACGCGAATACGTCTTCGAATTTCCAACCCTAGTGGGAGGCAATCCAGAAAATCCGATGATAACAAAACCGGGGGATACAATTTGGCATTGCAGCTCCGAATCTACCATCTACGTTCAAAATTCAATGACACCACTCGATTGCCAAAGGATCAAATAATATGTTACGTTGAGTGCTGACTGCGAAGCATCACGAGGAAAAATATGGAGGGGGGGAGGGGAGCGCCGCAAATTTTGTGTTCGTTTCGCCGCGTCTCATAACTTCCGCGTAGTATAACTTTTGACTAGGAGAAACTACGACGCTCGTTTAAGTTTCAATCGACAGCTCTCGTCAAGATCAATGGATTTCGTGTATAGAAACATTTGTGTGGCGTAATTATGGTGAAATTGTGAGTTTAATGCAAAAAATTAAGAAAACTTAATACAGTGTCGACCTATACTCGCCAAAAAGCTAAGTCAAAAATACAGAAATCGTATACGGTTGGAAAGAGCATCTCAAAAGCAATCCAGTGATTCCCATAAAACCCCATGTGATCGAGTGAAGCGGTGCCGGGAACGTAAAATAAACATCAAGGCGTCCGAGCGCGTCAACGTAGACGTATTCACGTAAAACAAACTGCCGTGTCCTCAATACAGCCAAGCCCAATTTTTGTCAAAAGACGAGCACTTTTATATAAATAATACACTTTCGCCAAATCGAATGTAATATAACTGCATTCCAAATTAGTTACAGGTAATATACAAACACCTCAAAGCACTTGTTTACTAAACAGTGTTGTAACCTCAAAACCTATCCACTTCGTTTATGATAGTTAACGATAGTCACTTATGAAATAAATCTTAGAAAAAAGTCACTGCGCCTACCTGCATAATTTAAACAGGCGCACTGAGTGACATGCGTCCAGTAAAGTTTGTAACTATGGACGGAAAGTAGCTCCATAGCTTAGCGTCGAATAAAAAATACCAGGAAACCATTTGTGATAACTGAAATTATTTCTTTGGCTTCTTGTCTTTTTTTTTAATGCATCGAAGTGTAAAAATAAGCAAATTTGTAAAAAAAACTTACTTTCCTGATAATTTCGCAGTTTCACTTGACCGACGCATGAATAAAGTGATGAGGCTCATGGCAATGTTAATTTTACATAAGACCGAATAGTACACAGCGTGCAAACAAGTAGATCTTAAGCAGGACTTCTAAAAGTACTTTTTTTTTTTTTTTTTTTTTACCGTGATAGCCTATAGAAAAGCAGTTCAGTATTGGGACACAGATATTGGTTGTGCGCAGCCAGCATGATCGCTCTACCTCATCTGTAATCTATGGTATAGACTGTAGTGGAGATATTCTCTGACTTCTTTACGGCGGAGCACTGCTGAATGGATTACAGTTCTCTGTCGTTTTTGAGTCTGACTAAGCTCGACGTGTTCCACCTAACTGTGAGTTCATCCTTTTAACGTGCTTTGTGCAGGAATCCCGACAATCAGCCGCTGCGATCAGAAACCTCTGTTCTGGGAACAACTTTGCGTGTTTGTTCATGTGTAGGAATGTCCATGTGTTGGTATCTATCAGCACGCTAGAATACATACCTATACAGTAAATATAAACATTCGTTACCCACATGTGAACAAAACAGTGCAAATACTACATGAGTGTGTTATGTTATATAAAATATGGTGTGGAGTTCTATAGTCTATATTAACGTACAGGTTGGAGGTCAGGCGTAACTCAAGGGTGAACACTATTTTACCTCTTTATCGTCCTGTATCGTCCTTAACTCAGGGGAGCTATATTAGTTGGTCACATTGTGTTAGTGATTATTATTATTATTTAATAACTTAATTACATTAAAGTCACTGTGAATAGTTTCTAAGCACCGTCACCACCTTGCCCGCGATGCCGACGGCTGGTAACTGGGCGGACGGCACGTCACCATCTCTGGACGTCTCCGAGGTATCTGTTTTTAAGTGCCCAAGGCTTCGTTCCACATCCTCCTAGTATGTCTGTGCTCGCGCACGCATGTTACTGCCTGCACGCGACGAGTGCAAGTTATCAACATCGTATTATCTTTTCGTTTGGTTTACGTGTATTGTCTGTCCTGTTTTGTAATAATAATTTGTTCCTCCGTCTTTTTGCCGTTTATTTATATACACATGTTTTCTATTGACAAGGAAACAGCTTTTCCTAAATTATCTGTCTGTGGTGTTGTACAGTTTTTCTTTCGTTTTTTTTTTTTTTTTTTTTTTTTGTGTGCGCGAGCCATTTCTTTTTAGTCTCATGGCCAGCAATGGACACTGACCAATCATACAACCATAATAATTTGAACTTGTCATTGTCATTCAACCTCAAAGGTAATGTCAAAGTTTGTGTTTATGTAAGTATGAAACCCGTCAAACGCGGCCGTGTATCTCAGTTCTACATCGGTCGACGGATCAGAACAATGTTTGGCAGCCGTACCCTTCAGTACCGAACTTAAAATATTGTGTAGGGTGAAACGTACTCTAGCAGCCCATTGGCCAGAAGAAGTAGTCTAGTAGTATTGTATGTCTCAATGCCCTCTTGTACCCAAGCAACGCCTATTTGTCTTCCATCGCCTACTGATTTTGTGGTTTCGTTACATAATTACTCTTTTAAGCAATGAACAATAGAAAACTATGCACTATGTCAAATATTTCTGCTTGCGATAGTAATGTTACTTCACACTCATAGCCAACAAAACAAACATGTAATAAGAAATGTTAGCATTCTGTTTTTTTTTTTTTTTTTTTTATATATTTCGGAGACACGCACAGTGAGATCTTTCCATAGCCCAGACTCATTTTTCTGACATTCTCGTCAACAATCCGCAAACTTATATCTCCAACTGTTTATGTACATCGTGGGTGAGATGAGGGTGATGGATGATTCCAGCATCTAGGTTCTTTGAATCTCGCAGCTAATGTTATATTCCTGCCTGCACGGTCGAGATACAACATGCAATGAGATCGGTGCAAACGCGCTTAGACTGCTAGCGCATTTCGTCAAGCTTGTTTGGCCTTGCTCCAAGAAACAACGCGACCCCTTTATAATCTTTCATCACGATCTCTTCCTCGCGTGCGAATTTCTTTCGCTAGGTCAGGAACAAAGTTGGTATCTGGCATCTTGCACGCTCTTTAGCGCGCGTCTTGTTTCGTGTCACTCTTGATTCCTGTTTTACCCTCTCCCTCTTTATTGCCACATTCGTATTCAAGCAAGCAGGAGTATCCGTGGTTCGTGACAGCCCACTTCGTCATTACGATAAATTTTTTAATTTTATTAAATGGAATTATTAACACTTCAAACGCCGTCCACTTAATATTGCGTCGTCTGAATTTAACCGTGTTGAATAGGTGGGGATTTCTGGACAATCGCCATTGCGATGCAGATATCTTGTCATGGCAAAAAAAAAAAAACTGAGCACAAACAGTAAAATACTTAAATAAGACAAGTAATACATGGACAAGAAAATAAATATATGTATATTACACTGGGAAATTGCAAGAGGGAATAGGGTCAAAAAACAGTACATCAACTAGTCACGAAAAATGTATGTATATATGGGAACACAACTAACAGATAACACATAGAAAACAGCACAGGTTAGAAACCTGTTTGAAAAAGTTAGGAAAACACTGACAAAATATGTAGGAACAAAATGGGACAACACGTCAAATAAACGCACTCAAACACAGCAGTTTTACTAGACACGACAGCATACAATCCAGGCATGCTATAAGCTAAATGACGAAAAAATATAATACACAATGTATGAATACGAAACAACTATATACGATCAACAGACAACATACCGAAGACGACACAGGCTAGTTATCTGCTTACACCAATAAAACAACATGCGAAAAATAATATATTTTTATAAATGTGGCACAATAACGACTACGTTCAAGCATTTAAGTTGTAGGGGCTGGATGGTTCTACTTCACTTTTACTTAATCGGATTAACCCTTCGATATCAAATTGATTGAAAGGTTTTATCCGCAGTCCTATTTGATCCGATCAAAAATTGTTAATCCGATTTTAATCCGCTGAAAATGTTATTGATTAATACTTATTCCGATATTAATAAGATCTATTTTTTTAAATTCTCATCGGATAAAATGGTATCTTGATATGATTGATAGAACAAATTAAAAGTATTTGTGTGATAAGTATATAGTTGTACTTGTTTTCATTTTTTATGGGTTGGGGAGGAACTCTGGTACGTCCTCACCCTTGGAGCTCTGGCACTCGGATGAGGTGGGGCGTGTTGGGGAGGGGGCATATATGTGGTGAGTTTTGTGCAAAAGTGGCATAAGAATTTTTTGGTGGGGATATTGCTTGTAGATGGTATATAAGTGATTTTTGGTTAGTTAAACAGATAATAGATGTATAGTTAACACATGAGAGAAATAATTTAAACAAGTTCTATGTATGAATAAATTATATGCATAGAATCACAAATTTCAAATGTTCACAACTATACGAATAACATCTGGTGTAGACATATGCCAAACGACCAAGATTATGTGAGTCTCCAGTATGAAATTAACTAATGAATAAAAAATGTCTCTATAAAATAAACAACTAACGAACACAATAACAAGATATATGAAAAATGTGACACTACTCGACACTTCTTGCACATACCTGACAATATTTTAAAACACGTCCGTCTGCCCGTGAGACTGGTGAGAAACTTTAGAAACATAATCCACATGTAAAAATAAATTTATTTATTAACACACGTAAAAAAATATAACATTTAATATACATCCACTCGCTCGGGAGGTCGCTGCAGCAAAGACTTGGATGTAGGACTTACATCAACTTATAACCTATGTTTGATTATAGACTGGTGTGAAAAACTCGGAAGTTTGAATGAAAATACAAAATGGCTAACGAACAAAAGTACATGAAAATGACTAAACATGTAATGAATATCACAAGGATCTGCCACAAAACACATCCATCCGCCTCAGAGGCTGGTGAATGAATCATGTGCGCCGGCTTATAAGTTGTTATATATACATGGAGTGTGGTTGGAGGCTGACAGGCAACCGAGTTGAAATTACGACTGACTAAATGATTTACACACTATCCATATGCATTCTGAATAATTTCTAGAAAAAAGGTATCCCTACCAAGTTAGTATTAATGATGTGCAATTTAAACAGTGAAACACACAAACAACGTTTTAGCACTTCCAGTTAACATGGACAGATAAAGATTTCCAAATTCGCATTTTGGATTTTAAACAGACACATCTCCCTCTTATTTGCACACATACCTTAAGTATTTTTAAAACACACCCCTCTGCCTCGGAAGTTAGTGAATGAATTATGTGTGCCAGGTTATAAGCTGTTATATAAACATGAAGTATGGCTGAGTTGAAATTTATGAGAAAAACTCTGAATACACTATTCGTTCTACAACAAACAATGAAAGTTTCACTATTGTAAGAATAATTCACTGCAAGTGATAGAATTGAATTTTATTATTTTAAGTAGTTTTCAATTATGTTTTCTGAGTTTGTATTAAGTATGAATGTGTTTTTACCAGCCAGCATCATTGTGTTGAATCTTCAGCTGCAGTAGCTGTAATCTTGTTGCTGTGAGAAAAATATTTTTATTTTAAATATTGGCAGGACTCTCCCAGCTGTAGAGTTGCAGGACAGTGGGAAACATCGTGGTCTGTCGCCAAGAGGTCTTTCTGCCTGGCCCTGAATAGGTATTTGTGTGACTCGGCTCTCGGTTTTGTTAAATTCCCTAGGGTTCTTCAAGTTTACCAGCGCCCCAGCAAAGTTTTCTCGATGTAGTAGTCTGTTCCCTTTCCTTTCAAATTCATTCATTCAGGCCTTTCCTGTTTATCTCCAAAAATTTTGTTATTTCTCCACAACTCTTCAGATTGTGTTTTTATTAAATCGCAGTTGAAATGTTAGTTTTTTCCATCATCAATTTGGAATCAACAAACTTGTTTTTTTTTCGTGAAAGTGAGCAAACAAATAACTTGGCTTTAAAATCTTTCAAGTTCCAAACCTCAAACAACTTACTATCAGCTAGTTATCTCAAGAATATTTTAACATTTAATATCCAGTCATATACAGGTACTTATGAAACATCAATCATTCACTAGATATTATAAATGTACACAAGGAAAATTTTCAAATTAATAAATAACAAGTCACAGTATTCAATTTTAACATATAAAAAATTTATTAAAAATTCTTTTTAAAAAATCATCCTGAAGAGCTAAAATATTTGCAATGACTTTACAACAAACATTGACATACTAAAAGACATTTTCAATCCCTCTATGTTTTACCAATTATATACAAAAACCATTTTTATTACAAACTTAATTACCAAACATTTTTAACGACAATAAGACAGTTTAATGAAAACAAGAAATTTTAACAAAAACAAGGCATTTTATCAAAAATAAGACTTTTATCAATGACATTTTGTGATTTAACATTTCATTAAAGTTGTTTACATCTTAAACCTACTACTACTGCTACTACTACTGTTACCACATTTCAAAATTGTCCTACACAGATTACA
The DNA here is from genome assembly GCA_029891345.1 of Dryococelus australis. Lineage (NCBI taxonomy): Eukaryota > Metazoa > Arthropoda > Insecta > Phasmatodea > Phasmatidae > Dryococelus > Dryococelus australis. The sequence goes on from CM057008.1 coordinate 58,367,053, forward strand.
AGATCAAAAAAATATTTCCGAATCAAAAAGGATTATAAAAATATTTACAAATCTAATATATCGTTGTGGTTGGCATCCTTTTCTTATCTATTTACAGCGACTATTTACATGAACCACGCTTTCGGGTGGTGTGTTAGCAGACATGCACAGAGGGGTGTTCATCTGTCATATCTGATAGTGTAATTTCCAATCACTCACAACACACCGACGACAGGGTATAACACACTCGCACGCACTGTTTCCAGTAGATTTGTCACTGGGACTATCTTAGTATTATTTAGCAATGGGTAAAGATATTGTAGACAGTTTTATTCTTCTATACTAAAGTTTGACAGGACTTACAGATAGGCAAACAGGGAACAGCAGCATTAATGGTATTGTAGATATTTGTAGATGTTGTAGACATCTGTAGATATATGTGATGATGGTTGTGTAGCAGGAGGTGCATGTGGTGGCGGCAGATTGATGTCATCGGCGGTGTGGTGGTGGCGGCAGTTGTGGTGTTGTGAGTGGGCTTCATTTATTATGGTGGTGAAACTAGTATAGGGAGGAAAACTAAAAAAAAATTACTTAGGTATTCTGTATTGCCTCCAAGGTAAGGTTGATATTCCAGCTGCCTCAATGTACCCCTTATCATCCATACCAGACAACGCTCCCTTGGTTAAACATTCGGTGTAGTCTTCATGAGCATGCAAACAGAACTTATATTGGGTCCCCAAAACTCTTGTGCAATTTTTAAGGTAATCTCGATAATCCTCGTACCTCAGATACCGTAACACGTTATGTTTTACACCCTTCACCTTATATATACATTGTTCATTCCAAACAACATATGCAGAAAGTTTGGGACGTAAACCCACAAAGTGTGTGATGACATGCCCTGCACATACATCTTTCATCACCCCAGTATGGCCTTTGTTCTCATGAGGGAATCCTTGTGAGTTATTGTGCACATAGGTAGATATATCAAACAGCACCTTTAAATCTGAGGTAGTTACTTTATAAATGTCCTCACAAGCAACAGATTATACCAAAGAATCGGTGTCACAATAAAGGAGGTATAAGGCTGGTGGAAGAAATGTTGTACGCATGTACTGATAATGGAATTCGTGGAGGGTTAATTTTAATAGATCAAGAATGGCAACACCAGTGTACAGTGGTTTGTTGAATGCAACAGAACTCTATGACATCTAGATAAGGACCAAGTTTTCATCGATGATCTGTCTTGCCTGGAATGTAGGACGTCCTATCAGCTCTGCAGCCTTGTAGATTGTGTCAACCCCGGAACAACTCTGATGTTCCTTTCTCTGTGGACATTCTGCAAGGTTTTTCCATAAACTGAATTATTCATTAACTTGAAACACGATTTTTCGAATTCGTTCGTAGCCTGGGCAAGTTTCTCAATGTTAAACTCAATGTACCAGGCCATCCAAGGCTTCTGCTCAAAGCATAAAATTGCAATGAACAGAGTCAAGTTTGGTCCATTACATCAAGTACTGCCTCAGTGTGTCCCTGTGTATAACATATTTCTTTTGCGATGCAAGTGTTAAAATAAGTTTCTCATGCGAGCTGTTTGGAGGTATGCCATTTTGTGAGGGCCAAAGGCAGATCACATAGTATATCATGACACTTGTCTGGAAAAGACAGATTAACTTCTGCGAAAAAAACAAATGTCACCGTCATTCACTGTGTTTGAAATATCCTATGTTGAAAACATGTCAGCCTCAACCCACTCAAAATTGCCGATCGGAAGTTTGAATTGGATCGTATGACTGTACAGCCCGTTGACGTCGAAATAACATATATATTTCGAGCCACATTGGGGTATATGTCCTCACCCATGTAAAAATTGATGGCTTCTCAGACATCCTTTTGAAACCTGGGTATTGCCACCTGGAAGTGAGGGGTTCCTTTACCGCACAACCCCGTCACATTAGGTTCCGGCAGAGGTAACGGCTGGTGGACGGGCGACCGGTGTCCTTTAATAATCAAGGTTAGGCAGGCAGCTTCTAACACTCTGGATAGGTTCACAAGGTGTCCGTGAGCGAGAGAGTAGGAGGTGTTGACCCCATGAAGTCAGAGAAGCAAATGATGTGGAGCACGTGTTAACCCCTATTTATACCCCACCTCTCTCCATCATCACAAAAATTGATATTGTGTAATTCGCTCTAAAAAATGTATAAAATGTACATATTGTGTATTACCAACAAAATACTTAAATCAAATTTACAAACACAAACATTGTTGTTACAAACCTTACAGGCCCACATTCCACATGGTGATCTTAGAAGTCTGCTACTGCCTTTCATTTGTGCGATTCTCTACTCAATTTATATTTTATTTGATGAAAACCTGGTGTTTTAAAAATAGACGTGTAGAAACAATTTCCATCTCCCTTGCACATCTGTGTTTTGAAGTACATGTTATCTAGAGACTGGAACCATAATTTCTTGTATCCTCGAAAAATACTCGAGTATGTCTTCTCTGGGTTGAATTTCTCCATTTTTTTTTCTTTCGAAATCTTATGTAGGTAACCTGTAGCGATCCATTTTTCGAAAATGAATATCTCTACACATAGGTAGGAGGTTGGTACAAATATTCTCTAAAGGCTTTTACATTGTGAACAAAATGTTTCTTCCTCACAGTGATTAGTATTATAGCATTTGACAATTGAATTAATACTCGAACAGTCGTGATATATTCTAATATTTATCATTTCAACATTTGTTAAACTTTTTAAAATTTCCTTCTGCATTTTTCCAAGCACATATATGGGGTAGTCTTCGAATAGTACATTATTTACATATTGAAAACATTTGTTACCAGAGTCCAATTTCAGGTTTTGTATCTAGTAAGTCTGTTCCCAAAACATCATTTTAACTTCAGGTTTTAAACTGTACCAAGGTCTGGGAGATTTAATGCATAATACTTTACAGTCATTAACATCAGTTGAATAAGAAATACCAAGCTCCTTAATTACAGAGGAGTTGTCTTGATAGTTTTCGAAACCTTGCGCATAGCACTTCATTTTTTATGTTATTTCTTCATACACTATGTACAAAAAGTTTCTCATAAAAACATTTATTTATAAGATCATGGTGCTCGCCTCGGAATCTACTTCATGAACTCCAGAATCATCCATTATTACATCTGGAATAATTCTAGCTTCAAGTAACTGTTCCAGTCTTCACAACGTACAATCCCTCTGCATATTTCAAGTTCCCTACATTAGCGAAGGCTGGGCATGCCACAAGGGCAGTCTTCACATGACAAATAGGATACTGTATCCTCATCAGCTTGTAACTGTTATTCAAGGAACAGATAAGCCATTTTTATTTTGTGGAGCGCAAAATAAATTATAAATTCTTTTGGCAACACTCACAGTTGGGAGCAGTCTAAGCTCAATAATGTTTTCTCCTTCCAATATGCTAAGATCGCATTGAATACTTCAACACATTCAGAATCACAATTGTCACAGTAGTGACCTTGATGCATTGTACCTGTTGCGAGCTGATGCAGAGATGAAAACTTATAGATCTAGATGATGTAGTGAAGTTGTTGTAGACGTTTGGCATCGTTCTCGGTGTGGACTCCTATAGTTGTTATGGACATCTAGTATTGATGTAGATGTGATGGATGCCTGGCATCGTTCTCTGTGTGGACACTTGTCGTTGTAGTGGTCGCCTAATTCTCACTACTGCTAATGCAATGCACATGCACGCATATGTACATGAAGTGAGCTTGGCAGATGGTCACTTAACACTGAGAAAAAATTTAATTTATCCCTCCTTATATAGTAAACTTATTCATTTTCCCTTAAATTTGTACCTTTTAGAAAAGTCAATTGAAATATCACCAAATTTAACAGATTTCAGCTTGGCTAGCGGTCATTTCAAGCATTTTATGGTAGATAGTAGAGTCGAAATTCAGATGTGGGAAAACTACACGTGAAATATACACAAATACTTAGAAAAACAGATTGCAAGTAAAACACTTTTTGAACGAGTTTGTTTCACGTAAGTGTTCAATGTTTGAAAAAAGTTTAACTTGATTATTGCTTAAATCTAATAATTGTGTTAAGTTTAACTTGTTTAAGTGTAAGAATACATGGTATGAAAATTAATCTTTCATTAGTTTAAACTTAAATAATTTTGCTGGAAAATGGAATACAGTTTATTGGATTAAACTTAATATTTTATTTAAAATGGTTTATATTGTTAATGATTTTATTTTGTGTTAAAGATATTTGCAACTTATTTCTTAATGATGAGGAAAATAAAGTTTCATCAGTGGGACTTGTGAAGTTTTTATTTTGTTGGTAATACACCAGGTTCTAACATCTCTAGAAATAGGAGGAAGTTTCAATCTGCAAGTCAAAGTAACAGTTGGCTGGGAAGAGGTCGAAGGGGAAGCTAGCCCAGGTCAGCTAAAATTCCCTGCTGCCCGAGGGATGGAGGCTTCCCAAACGTTTGGCACAAAAGACTCGCTTTGGCCTTGAAGCAAACCTCCGTTCCTCGCTGACACAGCTCTAGTGTCGGAGAACTCGTGCTCTGGGCTGGAGGTGAAGGGAGAGGGACCAGGGCTGCGTGGCCCGGGCATTTCTTCGGATACGTGTTCTTGACTTGCGGACAGATGTGTTTTGTGGCAGATCCTTGTGATATTCATTACATGTTTAGTCATATTCATGTACTTTTGTTCGTTAGCCATTTTGTATTTTCATTCAAACTTCCGAGTTTTTCACACCAGTCTATAATCAAACATAGGTTATAAGTTGATGTAAGTCCTACATCCAAGTCTTTGCTGCAGCGACCTCCCGAGCGAGTGGATGTATATTAAATGTTATATTTTTTTACGTGTGTTAATAAATAAATTTATTTTTACATGTGGATTATGTTTCTAAAGTTTCTCACCAGTCTCACAGGCAGACAGATGTGTTTTAAAATATTGTCAGGTATGTGCAAGAAGTGTCAAGTAGTGTCACATTTTTCATATATCTTGTTATTGTATTCATTAGTTGTTTATTTTATAGACACATTTTTTGATTCGTTAATTAATTTAATATTGGAGACTCACATAATCTTGATCGTTTGGCATATGTCGACACCAGATGTTATTCACGTAGTTGTGATCATTTGAAATTTGTGATTCTATGCGTATAATTTATTCATACATAGAACTTGTTTAAATTATTTCTCTCATGTGTTAACTATACATCTAGTATCTGTTTAACTAACAAAAAATCACATATCTACCATCTACAAGCAATATCCCCTCCAAAAAATTCTTATGCCACTTTTGCACAAAACTCACCACATATATTCTCCGGCCCCAACACGGCACACCTCAGTCGAGTGTCAAAGCTCCAAGAGTGAGGATGTACCAGAGCTCCTTCCCAACCAACAAAAAAGAAAGCAAAAAAGTTGTCCCTTAGTACACTATTGCACCAAAAAAATTTTATCGGGTTATAAATTAACCTTTTCAATCCATTCAACCCTTTCATTCCATTTAATCATTTCAATTCGATTAGCCATTTCGATTTAATTAACCCTTTCAATGAATTTGATTGACCCTTTGATATCAATTTGACCCTTTCGACCAATCAAAAGGGAAGTAGGACCATCCAGCCCCTACTACTCATTTACATATTATCTCGAGTTTACCTATTCGTTCATGTCTGACATTCGGAATATGTGACTACATGGTCACTGCTGTTGCCGAAGGGGCGGCACAGTAGTTTACAACGGAGACATTATTTACTAAACAGCCACATTCAAAATGCCCTCCAAAGTGTGATGTCATGCGTCTCAGCCAACATAGGTGAACGGAAAGTATTATCAATACATAACACAATGAAAATAATTAAATATTAAAACTTCTGCATAAAACACAATAAAGAAAACAGAAAAATATCAATACAGAAGAAGTTACAATAATATATCACAAAACAAATATTTCATTAAAATAAGTATGTTAATAAACAAATGTGTGAATTATGCACGCAACAGTATATGCCAATGTGAGTGTCAGCTATTAAAAAAAATAACTATACATCACAGTTTAAACATATGATTATGATGACAAATTGTAATTATATATTTTCTTACACTAAATATTAGTTTAACATACTGAAACAAAGAAATATTTGTTATTCACAAAATTTGTTTTAAATAAATTATTTGGTTTTGTGAACAAATTTCACTTATTTGAAGGAACTGAGACTTTTTTTATACCAACAAAATATTGTTTATATGAAACAAACGCTACGTAAAGAAATATATTTGATATACTGAAACAATTATTATTCACAGCATAAATTTCTCCTATTTCAACATATGAAATTAAAAGTTAATGCGTAGGCCTACTTCAAGATGTTAAGTGAAGTTATCCTGACACAGGTGGAAAATTCTGCAATAAGACTCAACTAATTTAGAGTTTCCCGAACAGCAGACTTCCCCGCAGTACAGTGGGATTATTTGGGCAGTTGTAATTAACATTCCCTCCTACCAAGACCTGAGCTAAAGAGCCTCGAATCGATGAAGTTCAGGTTGTGTGATGCCCTCGCAGTATATTGGAGCTCCTGCTATGATTTCAGTTAGTTACATGCTACCGAATTTAGGTTTCCGTAGGGACCTTCGCTCGACCTCTTTAAGGGCTATATTTGGTTTCGCCGTCTTTATCCTGCTCAATTATATATCCTCGTAAAAAATACACATTCCATGGACATTAGAATTCGCTCGAGTTAGCTTAAGTTGGAAACATAAAGGAAAAGTAACAAAAACACTGTTTTATATTTGTTAACTAATGTTGAATTTTAACACGCACGTTCTCTAGACCTCGTGTGGCATAATAAACTTGGAGCTACATAAACAAGGCCACGTCTAGTTGGGGTTAGGCATGCTAATCTTTACTTAATCGATTTCTTGGATCGATCTAGATCGAGGCACAGAAAATTGATGCGTATAAAAAATTACGAAAAAAGTATATTTACAACAAATCGATTTTCAATCTTCCTCGGGCCAGTAATTCGAACATAACGTGTATTCCATGTTCTAGGATGTGCCATGAATTTGGGAGCAAACTTATAAAGTTATAAATACTATCAACCGAAAACTCGTTAAGATTTCAACGACCAAAACATGACATTCCATAAAAAACAGACCAAACCATAAATACGACAGTCCAGAAGTCAAGAAAATTCATAAGTTAAATGACCCGTAAGTGCCGATGAATAGGAAATCCATTCTACTCTAAGTATATCGATAGCGAAACGAAGTCGGCAGCCTTACTATCGATATAAAATCGATTTTTGAAGAAGATTTATTCGATTTTCAAAAATCGATTTTAATTGGAATCCCTAGTTGGCGCTGCGGTGGCGTAGTGGTAAGACTGATCGCCTCCCACCGAGGCGAACCGGGTTCGATTCCCGGCGGGAATTGCGCCGAACGATGCCTCTGGTCGGCTGGTTTTCTCGGGGATCTCCCGTTTCCCTCACCCTTGCATTCCGGCGCTGCACCATACTCACGTCGCTTGATACTCATCGGCTCTCGATATCTCGATGTTAAGAGTCGCTCAAATCTCTCCACTCGACGACCAGTTGTATTCCTAAACACGCTTGGTTGAGAACTAATCTCGAAAGTTCAGCGTCGGGGTAACTCTATCCTGATTGGCCCAGTTGAGCAGAGAACGTCTTCTCACACAAATAGCGGCCAATAGAAAAAGGTAATTTGCAAGCATGCACGTGAAATTTTGAGTTCAGCGTTTGCCTGACCTCTCGGCAGTCATAATAACCAAAAAAATAGATTGTGTTATGACCTCAGATGTTAACTTTTGTGAGTTATAAAATGTATGTTCTGTTTTTATTAGCTACATGGCGATTGTTATACTAACAATCACCGAAAGGATACAAATACGCTGAGAGGAACTTTAAGGCGCGTCCTTAAAAAGTGCTCACTTTATCGTAAACTGCCTGTACTTATATACAATCACAGTTAATGTTGTGATAGTATTTCTCAATTTTTTGATACTAAACGTGCTTTATAGAGAATCTAGAATTGAGTTACGCTTTTTTTTATAAAGGGCGTTTGAACGTCCCCCGGTTTTGTGCATGAAAGCTTAGCAGGGGCGGATTACAGACTAACATAACTTGAGACCCGGAAATTTCGCGTATTAATTTCAGGACGAGTTAAACTCCGACCACATGTACATGGGAGTATCTGCTTCTATTGGACGACAGTTTGTTAGACACACCTCGGACCACGTTCAACCAATCACAAACCTGCTAAGACAACAAGGACTGAACAACGTGCTACCTGATATCGAGTTAAACTTGAGCAACAGCCAATGAACAACATAAAGGAGATTCACTACATAGAGGATTGTGGAGTCTAGCTTGTTGCAAGATGAATCCGCGAAATTTACTGGTGTCTAATCTAACTTAAATTAACAGCCATGCATTGCCCGGAATTCGAACCCAGAGCCTCCCGCACTCCATATTGATGGCACACCAACCGACTGCGCCACGGGAGGTTGGCTTGACTCTTATTAACTGTCGTTTAAAAAAACATTTAAATAAGTAAATTCCAACAAAATATTTTACAGTGCTACAAAATATAGGCATTCTCCATTCGTATACAACATAAACCGTTTTTTTTCCTGACAATTTTGATAGTGATTCGCGGTAAAATGAGCATTTTTGAAATACCTGCTTAAGATCTACTTGTATGCACATTTTTATTCTTCCACTTTATGTAAAATTAACATTGCCATGGGCTTCATAACTTTATTCACGCGTCGGACATGAGATACTGTGAAATTATTATAAGAATCATTATTTTATAAATACGCTAATTTTGAAACCTCGATGTAGTAAAAAAAAAAAACAGAAAGCGAAAGAAATAATTTAAGTTATCACAAATGGTTACATAACAATTATTTTTTTTGGCGTTAAGATGTGGAATTACTTTTTCCTCCATCGTTACCAACTTTACTGTGTGCATGCCCCTCATTGCAGCCGTTAAAATATCCGCACTCAGGGGCAGTGACATTTTTCTATGTTTGATATCAAAAGTTCTCACTTTATCGTGAACCACCTTTAGCGGTTTTTATTGAGTTGCGGATATTGCACAGTCAGCCACTTTTCTTCTACGTTGAACTTCCCGGTGAATCCTTTGCTACATTATTCTTCTGTGAAGACGCGGCTTTTCTGGGTAGAAGAAAGGGGGGGGGGGGTGGAAGAAGAACACGTTGTTTCTGTGTTGGAGGTCGTATTGTAATGTTGCGAGTGAGGTGTTTATTTTCAGACAAATACCGGATGGCATCTCTCCAGGTCGTCGTCTCACGGCGCAGTAAGGGTGATTTGTATTGGCTGTGGAGTGCCTGCAGAACTTCCCCTCGTTTCCTCGGCAGAGAAAACAACGAAGTTATGCCCGAGGAAACGTGGTCGGGAGATCTCGCAAACTTTCACTGTCACGTAATCTTCTTCTTCTTTTTCTCACTCTCGAAGTTCTTGAAGCACGACACAAGACTCGGCAGAACTTGGACCTCCGCCTTATCTTGTCTCTTATTTCTCCCGTCCGCAATCAACTTTACTGCAATAAATGAAACATACGTGTCTCTTTGACACGCGAGATCTCCGACGGCGTTTGACTCACACTCCTGAATCAATGCGTGAAAGTTCCGTGTTTCGGCCCGGAACACAAAGCAGTTGAAGTGGCCATTGTACACAACTAACAAACACCCAGTGGCATCTATTCCATAGGCGCAAGCTAAGCAATGCTTACACTATACATGTTGGAAATGTTTGACCATTTATAGTTCTCGCCTTAACTGTAGAGTTTTCGTGTAAACGCATAGTGCTGCTATTTCCACAGACGGGAGCGACTGGCGATGACTCGAACTCGCAAGCAACAACACGGGCAGTGTACGCAGGCGTTCTTTTTGCGTCCTGCGTCCTAATTTTTCCTTGGAAAGTGGATGAAAGTGTTCGAGGAAAACGGGAGTTTTCTTATAAATTGTAATATGCTCTCTAAATAATATTCAGTTTGATTATTATCATATTCATTTCGTTTCCGTTTATATAACTAATGTTAGGTATTATAAAACGGTAAATACGTGTGGAGGGTAAGCAAATTTGGAAGTGGCATTTAGTAGTAGAAAATGAAAATTAAACTTCAGTCCAGCTTATATCAACCATTTATTTATTTTATTGTTACAATTTCTCTCTCTATAAATTAAGTGTTCTATACCAAGTTCGTTAAGAGATGGAGGTCTTAATTAAATAAAAGAATTAATTATAATTTCCTTATTTTATTTACAATAACAACAGAAAAATTCTCTGAAGTCAAAATATCACAATAAATTGATATCACTTACGGTTCACAACTAATTAATACAATTTAATACAAATCACCACAAATAAATCAATCAAATTGAATAATTAAACATCCGTCCCAATAGACAGTGCATCAGCCTATTCAGATATTCTGCAAAATATGTGTCCAAATTGACATTTATAATATTTACAATAAGATCGGTATTACACTTCCATTCAGTCCCACCTCAGTTCAGTCTATGTCCCGCCAGTCGCAATATTCTAGAGTCCTCCAAGCGTCCTCACGCACAGTAGGCCTCACTCGTCGGTTTCATACCCTCTCGTCCATTCAAGACACGAACACCTCACCCGCCGTCGTCCCGCAATCTCCAGTCGTCGTCCACAATTGACTTCGCTCGCGCACACTCGGCCAGGTGGCCTCCGTCAAAGACTGCCGGCCACTGGGTTGCGGTAGTATATATAGTGTCTTAGGCCGCCACCTAGAATCTTCCTCAACTCGTGTGATGAGTCGTGGAGGGCTGAGGCGCCATTCAGTCTCATCAGAACATTCTTGCGTCGTCGCCAGAACCGTCGAAACCTCTAGCAGGGGAGAGGGGCTGTGACGAAAGCAAGGCGCCGAGCAGTGCGACAGCCGGACGGCCGCTGTCCATTACTCACGGGTTTCCCAGTAAAGGAGGTCACGAGACAAGTCTGTCAGTCTGTGGGAGGGGAGAGATGAGGTGTGTCCACCGCCGCAGCGCCGGGCAGCAGCGCTTAACAGTATTGTAAAGTGTGTATGGCTTTATCCAATGATATCCATTATTTACTGGAATACCAATCATTCCACTATAATTAAAAATTATGTATAATATTTTTATGGCATTTAACTAAATGTGATCTAAAACGCTCAAATATGTGGGGCTTTTGTATTGCTTGCCCTGTAAAAATAATCACTACATGCCACTGCTAACACCAAATATGTCAATTGAATCTTGAGCATTTTTGGAAGCCAACATTGAAAAACCAAAAATGGGCAATATTAGTCCATGTGCAGTTACTTATAACGTCTCTCCGTCTAATGTGAACAAAGCTTAACCCGTTTAGTCCTCGTATCCATGATCAGGGACATGTTGCACGTGAAATGTATATATGGTCAGCACTGTACACAACATGGAATCAGCGGCCCGTGTTTTGAGCATATTTCTCGTGAGTAATCTGATTCGTAGAAGTTTGTGCACCTCCAGTTTGTGAATGGTTAAAGATGGCACCAAGGAGCACGCAGTATGTTGTTCACTGGTTGTGACAAGCACGACTGACACGGGTACAGGGCCATCAAAAAATGTTTCAAAATTAATTCTGAACTGAACGGAGTTAACTGAGCCTAGAAAATTGCACTGTGAGGAACTGCGCACCACACTATGCATTATAACTATTTCTTACTAGAAATTGCCAAATTACAAATAAAAGAATACAACTTGTAGATAGAGCCACCTGTTTTTCGCGAAAAGAAGCTAGGACTAGCTGTGCTGCTGCACACGTCGGTTTATAATCAGTTTCGTGGTTGGGGGATGTCAACTATCACGCCAGCCATTCACAGACGTTCAGCTTCGGCGTAGTTTACTTCTGATTGGCCCAGGCGAGTTAAAATGCCTTCTCGCACAGAAGCGCTGCCAGTAGCCAAAATTAATTTGCAGGTGTGTTCTTTATGCACGCACGAAGTTGAAGTTCAAACATGCAAATAAAATATAAAAATATCCAATTTGATAAAAAGAAATAAACTTTTACCGTAAGACAAGAATAAAACGCTTGTGAGTGAAGTGATTTAAGAGGCTCTTAACAGCGAGGTCTTGAGAGCCAATGAAGGTGATTGAGGTGAGTATGGAGCAATGCCGAAATGAAAGGGCGCGGTAAACGGGAGATCCCCGAGAAAACCCGCAGACCAACGAGATCGTTCGGTACGATTCCCACGTGCGAAAATCCTGGAGTACCCGGTTGGGAATTAAACCAGGTTCCCCTTGGTGGTAGCCGAGCAGGATAACCGCTCAGCCACCATGCCCCCAAAAAACGTTCGTGATTTATAAGTATATCATTCGAACGCTATTTCGTACGAATGTGAATTTTTTTTTTTTTTAAGAGGGCAGCACCCTTAAACCTCTATCACTCTTACCAAAGATCCGAGAGTTACGGTATTTGACCATATACACGGTACGAAAACCCGTCAAACGAACAAACTGGTTAGACGTTTGTCTCGTCGTACGATTTTCAGTAGTAACAATCTCGTAACTGTATGGGCAAACTCGAAATCGTATCCATCGTACGAGCATCTAACGACTTGTTAATCCATCGGTTCGCCATTCCGATAGATCGCCGCCGTATTTTCATTATCCCCGACGACGAAGGGTGATAGAGCAATTCACGGCATGTACACTTCATTTTTTGTTTAATTCAAAGTGCATATGATGGGATTCAAGCTCACGACCCTTGGGTCGTGAGTCTAGGAGCGAAAAACCACTACGCTACCCGATCCTTGTGAAAATGAGGTTGGCCTTTGCTTGCATTGAAATGTCATGTCTATTTTAAAAGGTTTTTTTTTTATTATTGTAATTTAATTAATTTACATATGAAAAAAACCGAATACTCCAGCTGTATCGTGTATGAAACATTATACATTAAAGGGTTAAACCAAAAACCGGGCCACAGGAAAGTGTTGTTGCGAAAGAAGGCTCCTTCCAGTTGAAGATCAAAGCAGGGAACATCCAATGTATTCGCTGCTAATGATCTCAAGCGCAGGAACAAACTATCTCCGTCTGCGAGGCGCTGTCTAATTGCAAAGTTGCGACGAGACTTCGTCTTAACCAAGTCGGCAGTTTGTCGGGCAGTTTCCAAAACAACTTTCACATTAACATACCCAGCCGAGTTTGCAGGTATCGAGGCAACAAGATCGTAATATCTTAGTGCTGTTGTTTACGATGAAGTGAGGGCTTTTGAAATCGACCTTTGAAAAATATCACTGTCCCCAACTGCACAATGAACGACACGGGTCCTGTAAGTTGGTAACGACAAAACGAAAGTACGCTCTAAAACAACATTTTGTACTTTTACACAAAAAAAAATCCTTGGAAACCCAGTTGCCAAATAATGCCTTTGTAAAACTACAAACAGTTTCCTTGTAAAATCTGCAAAACCTATATATGTACTGTTACAAATGATAGCCTTGTATTACAACTTACAGTATTGAAAAATGAACATAAAAATTTTTTTTTCTAGAAAACAAATGTGACAAATTAATAAAAGTGAATATCTTTAAAATATATATATATATGTATGTTTCATGATATAATTTATTTTTAAAAAAAGCATTACAGTTTGCATGTATGGGGACTAGAACCCACACACCTTACATTATTAGCCTGCACTCTTAATCTCTAGAACAACTTGACTTACGTACTTAGCACTTATTTTTTATATTAAATAAAACTCCAAGTAATTACAAAATGTTAAGGGAATCATTCGGTTAAGAAGAATACATTTACCTTTATTGCATTTCATTTTAAGAGTTCCGTGTAGCTAGGAAATATTAACATTTAATGAGTAATACGGTCGCGTTTGATTGAAATTGTCGTCTTATTATCCTTGAATTCTTTAAGCGTTTTGCGTTATTCACACTCGCAATACATTTATTTTTGCACGCAAACTACACTTTACATCACCTATAGTTTTTACACAAACTGCTATATACGTTTTACGTAGTTGGTTGAGTATCCGCCATTTTACTGAAGCTCGTGGATACGTCTCAGTAGTTACAGTACAAACATTTCCTAAGGCCTATTAGAAACACGGTCCTTGTAGTTTTACAAGAGAAATCTTCGTACTGTTATAAGCATTTGTAAAACTACAAACAGTTTCTCGGTAAAAATTACAAACAATTCTTAACAGTGTAGTTTCATGTTTTAACGTTGAATGAAAATTGTTACGGACACATTTCCGAATACTGCGACTTTTGCTATTGCATTCTGTTTTTTTTTTTTTTTTTTTTTTTATTCATATAATGGAAAGAATTAGTAAATTAGAGCCTACTTACTTTTCCAACAGTTTCAAGGTTTTACTTGACTGGCGCGTTAATAAAGTAGCCAGGTCCATGGTAATATTAATTTCACATCACTATTATTATTATTATTAAGCAGCTATATCAATCCCTTTTTCAGGATGCATCCCTTCTAAGCCAGATGAGCTACACTTTACAACTTAGCGTCACATATGCTGTTTCTAATTCCTTCTAGGCTAATCGATATTGTGCAGTGTTCTTCCAGTTCACACCTACTACTTTACGAATGTCTCTGTCCCAGCGAACTGGAGCTCTTCTTCCTCTCGATTTTTTCAGGTCTCTTGGTATCCAATCCATCACAGCCGTTGTCCATCTGTCACCACTTCTTCGAGCAGTATGTCCAGCTCACTGCCACTTTAGAGTCTTCATTCTTTCTGTAGGATGTCCCTGACTTTAGTTACTGGTCGAATGCAGTCAGCTCTCTTCCTGTCTCTTCTTGTAAACCCAAGAATTGCTCTTTCCTTACCTCTCTGGCAAATTCTCAGTTTTTGCTTAGCTTGACAGTTCAGGGTCCAAATCTGACAAGCATATGTGAGGACAGGCAATACGCATTGATCAGACACCTGCTTTTTAAGGCACGCTGGCATGTTTGATTTAAAAACTATGGAATTTCTTCCATATGCTCTCCAGTCTTATGTTATACGTCGATAGATCTCAGGCATCGTGTCGCCATTCATGTTGATTAGTTGACCAAGACAGATGTAATGTTCTTCAGTCTCGATATCAATGTAGTTGGTAACCACCTTGTCTTTTGCTACATATTTATTTTGCATGATTTTAGTTTTAGAGAGATTTATTTTAAGGCCTACTTCTCTGCATACTATCTCTAGCTCATTTAGCAGTTGCTTAATCTCTTCCAAACTGTTTGAGAGTAAAACTTTTCCATCAGCAAATATTAGATTATTAAGACTTCTTCCATTTACCCTTAATCCCCTGTTTTAGCACTCGATTTTCGACATAGCCATTTCTAGGACCGATGTAAATAACTTTGGTGATACGGAGTCGCCTTGTTTCAGCCTTCTTTCGACACAAGACTCTGTAAACATTACCGAAGCCACCACAAAGTCAGTAGAGATGCTGGAGATGTTATGCAACATTTTGACGTAACCTGGATCCACACCTTGTTTCACTTGTGGTGAAAGAATTCCCAATGTGCATACATGGCTTTCGAAAGTGCCCAGCTTACCTTGAACAATTTTTAAAATAAGCATGAAGTGCTTGAGGTATTTAAGAATAACTAAAAATATACTAAAACTTTTTTTTAAATATTTTATTAAGAATTGTACAGAAACTAGTCGTCCAGATTATTTCAGTAGAAATACAAGTAAGTTAGAGTGGAATTTACAAAACGTCAATATGGAATAAGTAAAAATTATATTGAGTTTCAAGTAGCAAGTATTGTACACTCCAAGTTTATTAAAAACCTTTTTTATAAGTGCAGTTCAGTATGTTTCATAAAACTGCGTGTTTTAAAGAAACAGTATTTCGCTTGTAGGGTTACAAGAAATTTTTTGGCAACTAATTTCCAAAAGAAATTTTGTAAACCGTACAAGAAATTTTTACTGCGTAGAAACAAATATTGTAGCCAAAGATTGCAAGTCAAACCACAACTATAACATAATATTTAATTTGCCTATTGTAGGGCGGGAAACTGGGTAGTCTGCTTGGACACCGATTTAACTGGCTCCAGGCAATTTTCAGAAATTCATATTTAGATAGCTTCAAAAAGACAAGTTTTGTTCTGAATGGATAAGCTGGTCACGCGAGTTTATATTACCGCATATAGTCTATCTGAGCTAGGACTACGTATCAAATAATTCCACTGCCAACTATATGTGTTTTTATTATGTAATTTATGCATAAATATCCGTGAAATTTATTATTAACTTACGTGTGGATAACTAAAAAATATATATTTGGTTAGCAGAAATGAAAATTAAATCTAGAAAACTATCCTATGTGCTAATACAAGGCATACATGCAAATACAGGATCGCCCACAGATTAGTTTACTGTATTTTTAGAAGTTTGAACACTAGGAAACTTTTAGGCGATTTCGATAACAGACATTTCAAGAGGTCTGCGTACATCTACTGGCTTTCAAGAAAAGTTACATGTGAGTCACCTAAGTATACTGAAGATGAGGTAGAGCGATCACGCTGGCTGCGCACAACTTGTCTCCGTGTCCTAACATCGAACTGCTTTCTGCCAACACGTTCAGCGAAAACGGCAAGGATTAGATTTGGAGTTAGAATACTGATTAGTGCCTAAACAAGGGATTCGAGATGTCTGTATACTTCCTCTAACCAACTTGTAATGCAGTTTGATTTAATTAAAATTGATCGGACCCACTGCAATGTTCATTTTACACGTGTGCGGAAGAGTACACAATATGCGTACAAGTAGAAATGTCCAGTTCTTCGCGAACACATGAATAGGCTGTTCACGGTAAACTGACCAATTTTGAAGCTCCAGTTAATTTTTTTTCAGCCATTTTTTATCCTTCCACGACCTTTTAAAATAAATATAGCCATGTAAGTAATAAACATAGTGTGTATATTCCACTCCACCCGGAAATTAACGTCTAAGGTCAAAATAAATTATATTTATTGACTATTATTCCAAATGGGAGGGCATTCAAAAGTGCTCACTTTACTGTGAACAGTGTGTACTAACAACATGGGCAAGTAGTGCAGCGACGAAAATTTTCCATTTAAAATTTTAAGCGTCGAAAAATTAGGATTAATCTTCATAAAAGGACATACCCCTTTTTTTATTTCTAGTAAAAATAGACGAAATGAAGGAATAAAATGCGCTGGAATGTACTACTGTTTGAATAAATTCCGTTAAAAGGGGAAGTAAGCTTCGACATTTCCTTTTGGCTGTCTGATGCTCGCATCACATAAAACGAAATTATTTGAATTTCAGATTCTTTCCTATTCCTGCTGAAATATAAATTATTTTGATGGCGAAAAAAAAAAACTGATTTGAATGGCTAAGTCGAAACCGAAACATTCAAACTTCGAAACTACACCTTACATATAAGGTAAAATCTTTCACTCGCACACAGAGAGAGAGAGAAAGAGAGAGAGAGAGAGAGAGAGAGAGAGAGAACACACACACACACACATCACTTCTTCGTTGTTATGTACTTCGTAAAAACAATGTCTCCTACCCGTAATCCGAAAGTGAAAACAAAATTGTTTGGGTTAAAAAAAAAAACTAAAAATATGGTTTTCCATTTTTCTACGTTTTACTTATAAAATTTACTTTGCTGAAGTATTAAATTTCTCCAGTAAAGTTTAATAATTCTATAAATATGCATTATACTCATATTTTCTTTGTGTAAGTAAATGAATGTTGGTGGCATAAAGCAGAATTTTTTTTTTGTGACGTGATATATTTTATTTGCAAGATAGCGTGTTATTGCATTCCTAATGCGAAGATTAATTACGAGAGAGTATATTTGATATTATAGTTACAGTGTACATTATTTTATATACACTTATTATATTAATGGGGTAAGACAAATCAGAAGTGTTATGTATCAACTGCTACATCTTGATAATACAGTCACTTTTACTTTCTTTTCTTATTTCATCACAGACAATTTGCACTTTACAGACTATCGTCTATTCGCCGTTTCTTCCACTGCTTTAATTAAACCTTTGAAGAATTACCCCATCTATGACGTCAATTGTTGTTTTTTAAATATGTCACGTATCACAAGCGTTTTATTCACGTGTTAATTTATGAATACCTTATTTTTATTAAATTGAAACTTTGCCTTCATCTTATCAAATATGTATAATATTTAATTTTTAACGAAGATGAATAAAAACAGGAAGAAAAATGGGCGTGGCTGTGTCGGGGACTCGGTCGTTTATTTTGCGTGCATGAATACGTCTACGTTGACGCGCTCGGACGCCTTGATGTTTATTTTACGTTCCCGGCGCCGCTTCACTCGATTTTATGGGGTTTTATGGGTATCGCTGGATTGCTTTTAAGATGCTCTTTCCAGCCGTATACGATTTCTGTATTTTGACTTGGCTTTTTGATGAGAATATGCCAACATTGTGTTGAAGTTTTCTTAATTTTTTTTTACATTAAACTCGCACAATGTCACCATCACCATGCCACACAAATGTTTTAAACACGCAATCGATTGATATTGACGAGAACTGTCGATTGAAACTTAAATGAGCGTCGTAACTTCTCCTAGTCAAAAGTTATACTACGCGTAAGATACGAGACGCGGCGAAACGAACTCAACATTGCGGCGACTGCGCCCCCCCCCCCCCCCCCGAATGTCTCACAGTCATCACTCAACGTAACATATAACATATTCTTTGATCCTTTGTCAATCGAGTGTTTTTGAATTTAGACGATATATTAGGAGCTGCAATGCCAAACTGTATCCTCCGATCTCGTTATAATCGGATTTTCTGGATTGCCTCCCACTATGGTTGCAAATTTAAAGACTTATTCACGTTAAAAGGGTTTGTTGGTATTACCTGGTGATAAATAGTTATTGTGCAAAGTATTATTATATTACGCTGAGTACGCACGAATGTGGTGCACTGTCCTTTGGTTTGGTGTAACTTGCTAGATTCTGTTTAGATTCGTTTGCTTGAGGCGGAGGAATATCCTGGAAGTAGAACTTCAGCAGGGCTTCAGAAAAGTTGGAAGTAGTCGTGAATGGACTGTGTCCGAGTCTATAGTCTGTCTCACATTTAGATTGCAGTAAAGGGCTTATGGCGTTCACTGTTGCCAGATTGCTTCAGCTTTGTGACGTAACTGGGAAGCTGAGAAACAAATGGCCGGTGAAGGAAACGGCCCGATTAAGATCATTTTTATCTGTTTACCTCCCTTCCAACTCAAAGGAATCCAATCCTGCGACGCAAAGCTAAGCGGCTCCTTTGAAACTGAAGCCTGTGAGATGCCCTATCATTGTGATTGGACTGCGCGCAAGCAACGAAAATGGCATTTTTTTTAAAGTCTGGATAAAGATAACTTATCAGGCAACAGCGCCCTCCCGTAGGAACAAGGACAGAGTTAACGACAGAAATCGTGCATTGAAAAGAGAGAGTGAATGTACATTACACCGCCCACTGCAATCTAAGAGTAAGACGCTCTATAGCTCGGGCAACGAGAGGTCATATTGACGGCACCTGCGGCTTGATCTCGCAATACGCTGCTCTTTTGCTTCTGTATTGTTTGATATTTTGTGCTTCGCAGAGAGTGTCCTGAGTTACGACCATGGGCTATCCGGATCTCATGTATGTAACACGTCATGTACTAACCGTATTGTTATCCAGCTCAAGGTTCACAAACTTATTTGTCAAATATAAACACAATTCACGTAGCGAAAGAAAAAATTAATTCCTTTCGACATGTATGGAATTTAGTTGTACAATTAAAATAGGCTATTTATGGGGACAGGGAAATGTTGCGTTTTAAACTATGTATTGTAGCGCCTCTGCTTACTCTCGATTGGCTATTGCCCCAGCGTGTAGCCACACTGTAAAAAATGTTCTGGTAAACTTCCTAAACTGTAATGGAAGTTTTTAACTGTATGGTAATAATACCACACATCAAGCTGCAGATATAGGATGTCTATCAGCGCTACTATACAAAGTTGAGAACTTCCCTATGTAGGAACGCTACAATGGATGTAGACTATAGGGGAAAACATTGCTATTCCTGCTTTCTCACTAAGCGTGTACACTGCTATGGTAAATTTCCGAATAATTTCTTAGAGTGCATATTTGCCTCGGGACAAGTGGAACCTGATTCAGTGCTTGTATCCTGGCAGGTATCTTATTGGCTCGGAGTTCACATGGGCGTATCTAATAAACTGCGATCCAATTGCAAACATAACCGAACTGTACATGTGTTTGAAGTCTAGCTTGTCCAGAAAGGAATTCGCGAAATTATCCAGTCCCTGCCTATTTGATATGATGAAATGTTGCGTATATTAATAAAACTGGGTCACACTTATTTTTTTTAATATGTTATATCACTCTAAACTTGAAACTGGGGGAATTGGGTCAAATCAGGGAAAACAGTGAAAATTGAGCATCAGGTAATCCGTGCCAGATAACTAATTAGAATAGTGTCTTAATTTCACTTATTTATTTGTGATTCCCACTGAATGTCAAGAATTGCACTGTCATTAGTCACTTGTCCCCAGTTAATTTACGTGATTCGTCAGTCGGAAGTATGTTATCAACTGACTTTCAGTGAATGTTATTTCACTGATTGGAGTGCATGGAACTAAGGTTATTGTTGTTATTTCACTGATTGGAGTGCATGGAACTAAGGTTATTGTTGTTATGTCACTGATTGGAGTGCATGGAACTAAGGTTATTGTTGTTGTTTTTACGCTTGCGTTCCTGGGACAAGTTCATAATAAGGATTGCTCTCGTTTGCAAAAAAAAAAAAAAAAACTGTTGGATATCACTATACTAACGCGAAGACACTTGAGCTGAACTAAATTTCCACTTGATTATCTCCTTACAGTTTATTCCAGCGAGGCTACGAAATAACAATCATACAAATTCAGAGTAAACATTTTGTAATTGGAAAATAGTTTTTGATAGCGTGCCTAACAGCATCAAAAAGGATTTATGTATTTTTTCCATATATTTACTAGATAAACCGCCTCGACTCAGCTATTTTACTGACGTTTCAAGCCAGAGGGTAATAAACTGCATTCACTAGACTGTGTTTGAGATGTTTCGATTGTTTTTGAAGTTTCGATTCAAGTCTTAGTTTATAAAGCTTAAGTTTTAATAATATTTATTTTATTTTCCCAGTACTAGAATTACATAGTTCAATTTTTCTAAATACATTTTCGAGAATAAAGATCAATAAAACTTCATTGTAGCTGGGGTAGAGAGTTGCACGATTAATATTAATTTATCAACCTGACATATTGTACTGATTTGATGTATTTAGGTGATCATAAACAAAAAAAGGATGTGCTTTATGCTTCCCAATCACATCTATAAAATAAACCCATGATGAATCATTCGAAATTTCAATATCGTCAAAAAAAAACATAATCGTCTATTTCATACAACTCACTTAATTATGTGTTACACTCGTACACATCAACGTGGAGGCGCTATATACATATTCATTTCATTTCAAAATGTACGCGAGCTTGCAAACACATTTATACTTGAACTACGTCGCTTGAAATTTTCAAACGCATGTTAACAAGATTTCTGCTTGCTGTACATTTTACCGAAATAGCAAACTTCTCATTACTAGTCTAGACACCGAACATCGCTTATAAAAGGTCATCGACTTAGAAATTATTAACAATTTTTATTCCTCTTTCACCCGCTTTTCATGCTAATGTAATCTTCCTTTGTACTTTAAAGGGCGCGCACACGATGTTAATAACGTTGGAGCAATATCGTGTCGCTCATTCAGAGAGTTCGTGTTTTGCTGCTACATATAAAAGCAACGAAAAAAAATGAGCATTGCAATGTACTAGTCTGTTAAAAATATAATTAACGCCAAACTTCACAGTGTTTCGTAGAATCAGAATACGTAAATTAGCACAACACATTTTCAATGCAAATTTGTACAATATAAGTTGTAACCTACGCCCACTTTGACTGTTTATTTATTTTTATTTTTTTTCCGTTTCTGGATACTACTTCTCACTGGGGCCGCGGTTAAGTGGTGGCTAGAGCGCTCGCATCCCGCCAAGGAGTGCCGGGTTTGAATCCCGGCGGTGTCGCCCCCAGATTTTCGCCAGTCGGCGGGTTTTCTCGGGGATATCCCGTTTCCCCCGCCCTTGCATTCCTTTGCTGCTCCATACGAGTGGTCTGACCACTGCACCTCCGTGGCCCCTCAATTACACTGGAAATAGTTAGTGTTTATCGAATTAATATTGCATGCACACATAGTGTAGGCTGTTCACGGTAAAATGAGCACTTTTGAAAGCCCTGCTTACTATATACTTGTGTGCACGTTGTGTGTTCTTCCGCCTTACGTAAAATTAACGTTGACATGGGTCTCATCACTTTATTCATACGTCGGTAAAGTAAAAATGAAATTATTAGGAAAATAAATATTTTACCAATCTTCTAATTTTTACACTTCGATGCATTAAAAAAAATTGAAAGGGAAAGAAATAATTTAATTGATCACAAATGGTTACCTAACACTTTTTATCCGACGTTAAGATATGGACATCTTTCCATCCATCGTTACCAACTTTGCTGGATACGTGTGTGTGTATATATATATATATATATATATATTATATATATATACATATATATATATGCACTTGGATGATGCTAGGTAGTCCTAGGATCGACTTGGAGGGTGCTAGGTAGTCCTAGGATCGACTTTGAGGGTGCTAGGGATATATATATTTATATATACATACATAAATACATATAACCATACCTGAAAAGTTTAAGCCATATAGCTGAAATTTTCATTTTCAGTGAGTATTGATGTGAAGGCGTAGGAAAGGCCACAAAAACCTGCGATCACACATACACGGCTGTTACCATGCCAGTTACAGCAGATTGTAGCAATAAGGGTGCTATTGCACAAACCACTGCTAACTTAAACAGAAAGAATCTCTTCCGCCATACTGAAGGCTGTTCATGATAAAGTGAGCATTTAGGAAATCAACCTTAGAAAAAGTCACTATCCCTACCTGCATGTATTTTAACGGACGAACTAAGTGACATGCGCCCACTGAAGTTGGTAACGATGAATGGAAAATAGTCCCGTATCTTAACGACGTATAAAAAGTGTCAGGCAACCATTTGTGATAACTTAGGTCATTTCTTTCGCTTTCTGTTTCTTTGATGCATCGAAATGAATGAGCAGATTCGCAAAACATTTTCTTTTATAATAATTCCACAGTCGCACTTGACCGATGCATGAATAAAGTGAATAGTCCCATGGCAATGTTAGTTTTTACATAAGGTGGAAGAATACACTATGTGCGTACAAGTAGATCTTCTGCAGGGCTTTCAAAAGTGTTGACTTTACCGTAAACAGCCTATAAGAACGAGTACACGATTGCGCGTTCTTGAGCCGACATACCTCGCTCTGGCTGTTATGGTGTGTGTTATTTCCTCTACATGACACCGTCCGAGCAAGATAGACCAGGACACCGCCTATATGTGACGACTAGGACCGGGCGGTAAGGCGGGATATCGATCACGAAGCAATGCTTCTGGAATATCGCAACTATGCAATAAGGCCCAGCAGTGTAGAGCAATGTGTGGCATGTCGCTATGTTACCTATATGCGATGATGGCGCGTTGTGCAATAACTTCGATGTCAGTATGACCGATATATTCGATATGGATATAAAAGATATTTGGGATGTACCGTACCGATTCCGATATGGTCAGCATGTGTCGGGACGATATTGAGAAGTGGATAGCGCACATCATTATTGGAGATCACCGTAATCCATTATTCCATAAGCTTTCAATTCTAATGTGAGTCTCTTCTATCTAACATTGATTCCCTGTGGGTGAGTAACTTAGTTTAGTTAATTATGATATCAAAATCTCCCCTTGACTATAATAGTTAATACTCTGTACTATTCACTAACAACTAACTACACATTCGTGGCATTCATCTCTCTTTGTTCTATTTGTTGCCTTGCCAGTTAATCCATTAAAATCTCGCTCATAGTATAATAAAACCTATAATTTGAACTGAAGCGTAAAAATCGAAAATAATATAAACTTAAATCAATAAACAATAAACATAGATAGGAGTGATTGTAGCTCTTAACATCGAGGTCTTGAGAGCCGATGAGGGTGAAGCGAATGCAAGGGCGAGGTAAACGGGAGATCCCCCGAGAAAACCCGCCGACCAATCGCATCGTCCGGCGCGATTTTCACATGCGCAAATCCCGGGAGCGACCCCGCCGGGGATCGAACGCGGTTCGCCCAATTGGTAGGTTAGCAGTCTAACCACTACACCACCCCAACAATAAAAGTGTTTTTCTTCGCGACTCCCTGGAGCTATAGTTTCCCTTTCCTGTTTCTAACGATGAACGAAGACATGCTGACTGCGTTTTATGTGCACCACACTGTCTTAAAAGAACGGAAAACTGGCACCCTTGGTGGGTGGGCGGCAGGTTTACCTCCCCGGGAAGGCAATTTGTCTTGTTTTCTTCCCCCCCCCCCCTACTTAGCTGGGAAACGAGACTTTCTTACCTCCCTACGACTTTATTTCAGAATTTCCCTGAAAAGAGGCAGTAAATCTCCACAGGACCTGCTGTATATGAGAAAGGAAAACAAGCGCAATAGGCCGAGATGAACATTGCCTACAAGCCTTGGGTCACTACTGAAGCTGCGTTACCCAGCACCTTCATTGCTCCAACACATGATTTGCTACCGCAAAAAAAAAATGTTTCGATTGAATATGGACCACTGCAAATTAGGTTTGCCCCCCCCCCCCACATAATAATGACTATGATAACCTAGCATTGTTTTCAAAGGCTGTTCACGATAAACTGACCACTTCTGAAATCAACCTTGGAAAAAAAGTCACTGCTCCTACCTGCAGTGAGTGACACGCGCCCAGTAAAGTTGGTAACGATGGAAGGAAAGTAGTTCTGTATCTTAAATTCAAATAAGAACAGTTATATAACCATTTGTGATAACTTAAATTATTTTATTTCACTTTCCCGTTCCATTATGCATCGAAGTGTACAGCTGAGCAGATTTGTAAGATTTATACTTTTCTAATTATTTCACAATTCCACTTGACCGACCCAAGATTAAAGTGATGAGGCCCATGGCAGTGTTAAATTTACATAAGGCGGAAGAATACATAACTTGCATACAAGTATATGCTAAGCAGGGCATTCAAAAGTGCTCAGTTTACAGTGAACAGTCTATGCAGTAGTTCTGAAGCATTCTTTGTGGTAGAGCTGGGCTCACAACCATATCCGTTGCACCCGTTAGTCGTCCGTCAGTTGTTTTCGTCCGTCACTTGAAAGCGACTCACAACAATCCGTCATCCGTAAATCCTTCTGTACGACAACATTCCAGTGTGACAACTTAACATCGTGATCTTTCTTTAGTTGGAGATATATTTTGGTTGGAAATGCAGTTTCAAGAGAGAAATATCGTGGGCAAATAATTATTTTACCTAATAAGAACTTATGCTGATTTATTGTTTACATTGTAAATTCCTCAATTTACAACAACATGTAAATAAACACACATCCACCGCTACGTATTTTATTTCAAAGTGGGTATTCGCGTCTGAGGAACGTCATCAGAAGACGGTGGCTCATCCGTCCGTCCGTCGAAAGTTATAAAGTTTGGAAAATATTAGACGGATGAACGGATAGAAAGAAAAGTTGCCCTAAGGATGCGACGGATGGTTGTGGGTCCAGTTCGATATGTTAAACCATTATGTCGATGATCTAATAAATTCCTTACTAGTTAACTAAAGTTTATAATTTGTGGCTGCTTGTATCATGGGCTGACAGAAAACGCTCTCATGTGGTACATTATGTGAGTTATTACTGGAGTTCACGTAGCACTAACAATAGTTCCCTCTGTTGCAACAACTGATATAGGCCGTCCACGGTAAAATGAGCACTTTCGAAAGCCCTGCCCACCATCTACGCGCACGCGCACTGTGTTTTCTTCGTCCTTATGTCAAATTAACATTATCACGGGCCTCGGCATTTTATTCATTCGTCGGTCAAATGAAACTGCAAAATTATTAGCAAAATAAATATTTAAAGATTCTGCTCATTTTTACACTTCTACGCATAGTTTAAGTTATCACATATGGTTACCCAGTACTTTTTATTCGACGTTAAGATATGGAACTACTTCACAGCCATCGTTACTGGGCGAATGTCACTCAGTGCGCCCAATAAAATATATGCAGGCTAGGCCAGTGACTATTTTTTTTACTAAGGTGCTCACTTTATCGTGAACAGCCTTTACTAAAAATTAATGTATAGCTTGGGTGGTTAGATTAGTATCGTGTGACACTCGTCCGCTGTTCTGGAACAAATGTTATCAGAGAAGTGACAGCAAAACAGTTCTGATTTCAAGGTACCGGTATTGATCCTTGAGGACCAACATCAGGTCAGGATGTTCTGTTGGTCTGATACAATTATGTTTGTTCCAGGAACAATCAAAATATGTCTGACGTTGCTCTGTTGAATTAACTATTTGTTCTGTAGAAAGGGAAGATTGCTCTTTTCTAGAAACTATATCTAGCGTATAGTTACGGGTACAATTGCGTACAAAACTACAAAAGAAAACTGTCCCGTTGCTATTACTATCTACAGTAACATCGTTTCTACTGTACCAACAGATCACGCGATTGTTGTCTCCATATTAACAGTCTATACGGGTTATCTGAACATAAAATTGGTTCCGACAACAGTATTTTTCTCTGAGTGTGTTTACCTTTCCAGCATTAAATTCTCGGCAGCACTATAAAGTGTGTGCGGCATTTGTCGTAAGATCGTTTATCCTGAACTACGTAAGTGTCATGTCCTACGCACAAGGACAATCGAATTTAAGGTAAATATATTAAAATGGGAAATCGATTCTCACAATTCAATTGTAAACGATTAGAGGCTAAACGACTTTTACAACAAACAACTTTTCGGGGAAAAAAAAGAAAAAAAATAGCTGAATTTATCTGTCTGCAAGTCGTTTGTGCTCAAGTAATTTGTGCTGAAGTCATTTACTGTCCTACTTCTGGGATGAATTATTTGAGGGCAGACGAAGACTTTCTCCTCTGCTGGGTTCGTGTTGTGTGTTTAACCATAAAAAAAACTTTTTTTTTTCTAATCGTGCAAATTTCGTTTTCAAGTACACTGTAAAAAACATGTGTGTAATTTTACACTAAATTTATCTGGCAGCAGTGTCTCAACTGATGTCAGTGTAATTTTACACCCACATATGACAATGTTTTCTTACTCTACGCCCAAGTGAATTTAGCCTACAAAATAACAACTAACTTTACATAGAATGGTGTAAAATTACTATTGCTATGTAACAGGCAATATAAACTGCATAATTCGGCAAGTAAATTTACACAGACATTGCAATTGTAATCTCACCCCTGTGTATGTGTATTTGTTCACTAAAAAGATTGTTAATGTAAATACAGTTGGGGGGGGGGGTGTATTTTTACGCATACTTCAACATGTGCAAATTAACACCAACATTGTGTTTATTAAGCCATACATTCATGTATTTTCACCAAAGACATGCAGTAATCACTGTATTACTAAGAACATTTGTGTAAATTTACACGCACTGCAGTTGTTTTTACAAATTACACATAATAAATTTAAAAATACAGAAAATTTGTATTTGTAAATTTACACATTCTTTTTTATTTTTTTTTGAGTTCTCGACGTCGGTGCATATTTTGCAAATTTGAAGCGATCAGGAAAGTTGTGTCGTTGCTACCTCTGAGCGAGAATTTTCTGCGGTCATGTTCGCAGCGCCTGGCGCCTCCCCAGCAGAACTGCGAGGCCACGTTATATATTTATTATCGTGTGTTCACGTCTCCGGGTAATGGCTCGACGGAAGGAGGCAGGGCTGATGAGAACCCCTCCCCTCCCCCCTCCTTAGGATAACTGAGCAGCCAGGGAGGGGAACTTGGTGACGTCGTCGATACAGGCCCGTGAGATGGCAAGAGTTTCCACTGAAGATGCTGAAAGTTTTGCCTCATCGCGGCGCCATCACCGAAG
Source organism: Dryococelus australis (assembly GCA_029891345.1). Classification (NCBI taxonomy): domain Eukaryota; kingdom Metazoa; phylum Arthropoda; class Insecta; order Phasmatodea; family Phasmatidae; genus Dryococelus; species Dryococelus australis. Next base: position 58,395,213 of record CM057008.1, read on the forward strand.
CAAAGTAATCCGTGTGAATTATTTTCGAAAGCGTTCCTTGCAGCCGAGTGGAGGAATGTGCGACTGGATGAATTATTAGTGTGGTCTGACGCTATAGTTAGTGCCACGCGTCTTTCGCAAAAAAAGATTTACGCCGAGTCTATAGTCTATTCACGGTTTCTTCACACTTTTTGGGTCAGATCTTTGAAAAATCACTGGGCCACTGCGGCCCCACTTGATATAGTTCCATCCACTAAGTCACTACCGCCCCACATGGCATAGTTCTAGCCACTGAGCCACTGCAGCCCCACTTGATATAGTTCCATCCACTAAGCCACTACCACCCCTCATGGCATAGTTCTAGCCCCTGGGTTACTACGGCTCTTGGGAAGGAAAGGAGAGCAGCCTATAGACAAAAATAAGAAAGGAGACATGACGGAACTTGTTTTTTTAACAATGCTTTCTATGCAGTATCCATAAGAAAAATTTAATCCAGTACCATTTACATCCCTGACCACCATCACATATTCGGAACCGTTTGAGATATCTCGATGAAACAAACAATTAGTCCGGGTGTTATTATCTATAGACTATGTACATTTCATGTCAATACGTTCAATGGTTTTTGAGTTAAATACAGTCGGACAGACAGACATGAAAAAAAATCACAGACGGACACTTATATTTCTTTTTATTTATGTAGATAAATTATATTATTTTATAATGAATTAATATGGATGAAAACAAGGCGAAAATATGTGTGTTGGTAATGTCTAGTAAGATATAGTTATTATGGAAAATATAATTGCACTGGATACGCACGTTTGCGGTGCGCTGTCGCCTTGATGCTATTTTCTCTAGACTTGGTTAAGCTTCGTTTGCACGAGGCGGAGTGATATCCTGGAAATAGAACTTCAGCAGGACTTCAGGAAAGTTGGAAGTAACTGTGAATGGGCTATAAACTTCAATACCCTACACCCACGCTTGCAGAGTTCCTTTTGCTATTGGCCGCCTGTCTTCGTGTGTAGACCGGCTGCTATAGGCTGTTCAAGGTAAAGTGAGAACTCTTTAAGGCCCTCCAAACAGACATTAACCACTAATAAATACATTTTATCGCAGCCTCGGGGAATTCATTTTTAGGGTGATGAAATGCATACACTGTGTTTGTTGGTAATATTAAAATGTTTAAATTAAGAAGCAGCAGGGAGATGGAAATTGGTTGAAAGGAAAAATTTAGAAGGGCCTTAAAAAGTGCTCATTTGACCGTGAACAGCCTATACATGAATGAGCCAATCGAGTTATCTAAGATACCGACTGTTCTTAATTGTCAGACAGACTGATAAGACGCTTAACAAGTCGCGTGATGCAGCTACGGGAGTGGTTCTGAACTAAAGTGTTGGTAGACAACTTGTCCTGAATTATTTTCGCGGAAAACAATGTTCCGCTAACTATAGTCCATCTGTGGTTACTTCTACCTTTCCTGAAACCCTCCCTACTGAAATTCTACTTCCAAACATCACCAAAGGGACTACGCAACCGCACTCTATTTAATAATATTCCGCATAAGAACTATTTCTTACCGACCGTTGCCAACACACTCGTTTCCTCACTGTTTGTGTTGAGATAGTGGAAGTGCAAGCCAACCAAAAAAAGAAAAGAATAATACGTTTATAGACACTTTTGATACGTGACAATCTTGGAAACAACAAAATATGGCATGCATGGAGTGATTTTCCAGAGGTTTGATTCAGAAAGTGTGGAGATGCCGCGAATATGATATATACAGAAATGTTTATATTTGTGTGTGGAGGTAACACTAGAATATAATATAAAACACATACGTCTTACGGGTGGAGGTCGCCGAAACATTAATTACTTTTTAGTTTGCGCAAAATGCCATCCAAATTGGAGATATTGCTAGTAATTACTATTTAATGGCATGAAAATATTTTTACATAGCGTAGTAGGGGTTCGCAGTCATAGGCTATTCGCTGTTAAATGAGCACTTTTGAAAGCCCTGCTTAAGATCTACTGGTTTGCACGTTGTGTATTCTTCCGCTTTATGTAAGATTAACATTGCTATCGGCCTCATCACTTTATTCATGCGCCGGACCGGTAAAACTGTGGAATTATTAATAAGGTAAATATTTGATAAATTTGCTGATGTTTACACTTCCATGCATTAAAAAAAAAAAAACAGAAAGCAAAGGAGACAGGTTAAGTAATTAGAAATGGTTACCTAACAATTTTTTTCGACGTTAAGATACGGAAATACTTCCCATCCATCGTTACCAACCTTACTGGACGAATGTCACTCGGGGTGCCCGTTAAGATGTATGCAGGTAGGGGCAGTAACTTTTTTCTAAGGTTGATTTGAAAAGTGTTCACTTTATCGTGAAAAGCTTTATTTCTAGTTTGTAAATAGTGGCTGTGTGTATATTTTATAACAACAGTAATTTTTCATTTAGAGCATCTTCACTCACAATCTCGGCCACAGCTATGGGTAAATTTTTGCAGTATCGCGTGTAACCAAGTTGAATTAATGGAAAGACTGTTGTCATGGCAGCATCATATGAACAGATACCAACGACATTGATGCTGTTATTGCTTACTTGGTCTACATCTACACGAGAACAATTCGAACAATTCGTGTTTTCATTGGCTATTGGCGACTGTACGGCATCATCGACCTGTGTAATGGCTCCACTGTACAGAGATTGAAGTATCTGAATTAGGCCGGTAATCTTCGGAAGTAAGTTAATCACAAAAAAAAAAAGTTACGGAAAAGAATATGCGACTTGGTCTAAAGTGAATTGTAAGTACGGTTCACATATTTCGAGTTCAGCCTGAAACACTAGTTTATTACAAATATTAACCCATTCAGACCTAGTGTAGTGTATACGCATGTGTACATTACGCATGTGTAGGTAATTTCTGATTTGTACAGAACACTGCAAAACTCAGTAACCCATGATCTTACTTGTGGGTAAACCATTCGCTAACCGTCTTACTGGTCTAGGCTCTAATTGGCTCGTGTAACTGCAGTCGAACGTATACCCTACAGCTCATTGGCTGCGAACACGGAACAAGTATCACGTCGATGTAAGTACAGTACGCATCATAATTTTCTTTGTTTGCAACACCTCAAACTGTAAATTAAATTGTGTTTGAAATGGTTAAAGAAAATAATCAAGATGACATACTGAACGCCTGCGTAATGTGCAATGGAACAAAGATCTATAAACACCGTAGTTCTTATCTGTCGTCATCAAATTGATTCATGGAAATAATCACGGTTACTATCCTTAACGTGGGAATTAAAACATAGATAATTATTAATCCGCATGTCACAACTAACCTTGCGAGACACTTAGTGTTCAGACTTGTATAATTTATTCACGATTTGTAATAAACTACAGCTTCTGGTGCAACTACAAAGATGTGTACCGTCCTCTGGATTTTCTTTAGACCGTTTTCACGTTCTTTTTTCGTGATTAAGCTGCTGCCGAAGTTTGTCGGTGTAATTGACATACATACTGTTTAGGTTTCTCAGCCACTGAGCCTTCTTGCTATTGGCTGGAAGCATCGTTTGGGTGGGGGTGGGTAAGGGGGTACCGCACAAGTTTACGACCAATTGCGGAAGGCAAGCAAGCATAGAGCGTCTTGAGACGCTGTCGAAGAGTAACCTGGTAAAGTTAACCCAATTAACTCTGTCACGTGACAAGGTTTGCCCGATAACTTGCAGTTAACTAGTTAGCTTTGAACGCTTGGACTAACTCTGGTGTTTCGAGATGGCGGGAACTCTAATTAAAATTAATCCCGAATATTTAGTGCAGTTACTAAATTCTGTGCTAGATGATGATGTTGAAGTGTTTTTGTTAAATTATATTATGAACAAACAACTTAAAAAAAAGACATTGCATTAAGCGGTACAGCGATAGTACAATACCTTTGTATTCAGTGTCATGTTAGTGTAAAATTTAATTTCCGGGCTGCAATGACTGGCCAAAGCTGCTACACATTTATAATTTTACATATTTTGATCGTTTCCAGATTTCAGAATTCATTTTCGTTTACCAGTTTGTTTTTGTTGCTGCAATGTTCACACATTTAAGCGCCATTTCACGCGTGTCGTCTGCTAGAGCCAAGTTATCCTCCTGTCGAGCATGGCTAGCCCGGAGTTGATCGAGTTAACCCGGGTGACTTTTCGTAAGTTCCTTTGCAGTTCGGTCTGCAGCTACGATATAACGCCGATTGTCTAGGCCTCTGTGCCTATGTATGAACACTTGAGGCCCGAGCATGCAAACTACTGAGCGTTTAGGCCGCCGCCAAATGAATGATTGAAGTTGAAGTTCCTCAATTCCTGAACGTCATTGTTGTAAATATTTCGCGGCTGGCTTAGATGATTCTCCGGGAAAGAGGTGAGTGTTGACCTACATCCGGAGCTATGTCCAGCCCAGGGAAATGTCCCTTCGTGACCTTCCTTTGTGCGGGGGTGAAGGAATCGGATGGACACGCCGCTTATCTCTCTCTCTCTCTTCTCTCTCTCTCTCTCTCTCTCTCTCTCTCTCTCTCTCTCTCTCTCTCTCTCCTGCCTGACCCCGCGCTCGGCACACAAACACTTTCTTCCTCGCAGAATGGTTTTCGCTTTGTGAACGTTGTGGAGCTGGAGAATGGTCTTGTGGTGGCAGGGGGGGGGGGGAGGCAACAAGTGAAATGCCGATCCGTATTGGCACATTCCACGCCATCTCGCCCCTCTACCCCCTCTCGGGTTCACCCTACACTACACTGCCCCCCTCCCACCTAGCATCGCGGGCCCATCAGCTTGATTGATTGCTCAGGGAACAGAGTCCAGCTTCGAGACAACGCCGTGGCCACGGAGTAGACGAGTTTACAGAGGCGGAGTGAGTGCCGCGTGGGTGGTTCCTTTGATGTAGGGGGGGGTTTACACTTCGCTGATTGGCTGTGCGGGGGGGGGGGTCTGATTGGCTGCAGTGGCGTTGCTATAAACCAAAGACCTTGGATGCGAAAATCGAGTGAAGTGATTTGGACGGCTGTTAACATCGAGTTCTTGACACAGCTGAATCGACTACAGAAAATTTACTTTTTACGATCTATTTCATGTTTTTGTACATGATTTTTTTAACCGGGTGTTATTCCTTTCGTGTAAAAAGGCAGGCATGCGTTTATATTCTGAAGTCATTACTTTGCTATTTGTGAAAATTGTATACGTTGATCGATGGGAATTTATGTCCCTACAGCAGGACAAGGTATAACTTTTATTTCTTTTTAATTTTTATTTAGTATTAAATTTAATTAGCAGTAAATGAAATAAGCCAATACTATGGGTGTTGGCGATCCTTAAGTGCACCGTCTATATGTCGCTTAAATTGCGTTCCAGAATGTTCGAATTTTGTGATCGAATCTCTGTTCATCTGGTACTCTCTTGCGTGGTTCTGAGCTAGCTGTAAATATTTAGCGCTAGAGAGGTTATTCCGTGCGACTGATTCAAATATGATGGTTGTTTCCAACGTAGCTCACGTCCAAAATAAATAAATTACTAGAGAAGTTGGCACGGATTGCTGCACTTATCCCCGCCTTTTTTCAAGACTCTGCACCAGGATGTTCATACAGCAATCAATTTAGCCGTTTTCACTTCTTGAAGAAAAAAAAAATCTTTGGAGAGAAATGGATCATGTGGGATTCGTACGCACAAGTTCAACGTGTTTCTCAAACGATGTTGCTAAGTAGACATCACCCAAGCACATTTCGAGCAGTTTTGTAATAACGAAGTTTTCTGCCTGAGTTCTACGCGCACGCCGTTTTGGCGCTCGAAGCAGGCGGCCATATTATGCGCCTGCTAAAACAAAAAACTTCTAAAGTCAACTCGCTCAAAGTGTTTTGATGACGGGGATGAATCACAGCTTTTTAGTTAGCCAAAACACTAGCTCGACGTAGCACTTTCACGTAAATGGTTATTACGTAAACGGTTTCAAAAGTTTAATATCATCCGCTCGTATTTGCAAAAAAAAATTACCAAAATTAACTTATTTTCAGTTATGTTCTCTGGCCAAAAACCGATGAAATGAACTTTAGACAAACATTGTTTCTCTAAACATTCTTTTAGACGTGACTTTTGGGTTATAGTCTGATCGCAGTATCTTAACACTTTTTGAATCAAACCTTTGAAAAATCACTCCATGTAGGGCTATGGTGTGTTTAGTTGTTTCCTAACTATGTCATGTTTTACAAGCGTTCAATACTACTGTTCACATTAAAGTATCTTACTTTTGATTAAATTTAACTTTTAGTTCAATTTTGTTTCTGAGTTAAAATATTTCGTTTCTAATTAACATGAACGAAGAACAGTGAGAAAATAGGTGGGTTGGTAATGCCTGGTAAGAAATAGTTCTTATGCAAATTGTTGTTACAGCGAGTGCGCACGAATGCGGTGTGTTGTCCATTTGGTGACTCGGGCAAGCTTTGTTTGCATGAGGCGGAGGAATATTCTGGAAGTAGAACTTTAGAAGGGCTCCAGAAACTCTGAGTCGCTTTTATTAATATCACCTTAATAACGTGCGCGCCTAACAAATGTTGGGGGAACTAATTAAGTCCTCAACTTTCAACAGTTAGGTACCTCCTGACAGTAAAAATACCACGCTAATTAGGCTGTAACTTCTTGAACAACCTTGCGTATGTACATCTGTTTTGGACAGTGGGTTAAACTCCTGAGCTATAAAAACGTACTGGTAGGATTTAGTTCTGAAATTCTGTTTGAAAGCTGCATGTACACTCGGACACTTCGTAGAAAGCAAAACAGAATTTGGTAGTAGAACTCGGAAGATTTTTCCTTTCATCAACAATACGACGATTTACGCTTGTTATATATATTTAAATTATACGTACGATACTCATGTTTATAGAGGTTCTTGGCACGCGAATACTTTCTCTACTGCTAACAAATAATCGCAGTTGAAATTTTTATCTTCCGAAACACGCTTGTAATTGAAGTAATTTGCAAAATCGAAAAAAAAGGAAAGATTGATAATAGAACAAGCAATGCAGTCTATCAAATGGGCGTCAGATACGATTTTTTTGTAACTGTTGTGTGCACCTCATCGATAGGGACATGCAAAATTCGCATTAATATTTGGCATCAGGCTGAACTTTATAGTACTGTATGTGCCGGAGCTGGCGTCGTCTCTCCATTGGCTGCTGCACAGATGTGAAGACACTCCCTCTCCGACGGAACTACGCGTGATTGGGGCACACAATTGTGAAGTGTTCCTTTACTGACGCAGAGTCACCCATGATGTGTCACATGAACTATGATCCAGTGACAAACTTATTACAAAGTTGCGTGTGTTTCAAGTTTAACATGTCCCCAAACAATAACGAGAATTTTGCAGGTCTCTCCTCATCGAATATAAAAGTTATTCCTCAAGACTCGTTTATCATCTTTTGATAATTTATACAGGCCAATATTTTAGGTTACTAGGTTTTTATTTAGTATATAAACTCAACTGTATATCTTGTTTCAGTTGATATGAGACAAATATGTACCTCGTAGGGTGTCTTTACTATTATCTGTCTGATAACGTTTTACGAATTGCTTACGTATTACCTTTTGTAGAAATATTTAAAATCCCGTATCGATTCGGATATCAAACTGACACCCACGAAACGAACTGGTCTAGAACCTCCCAGGAAATAAAGAGGAATAGTGAGAGGTATTTATTGAGACTTGGGTGTATCGCATTGAATACAGACGAGGTAGACTTGTGTTTCTACTTTGGCGCCTATCCGCAATAACTGCCAAAACAAATGTCAGATTTGCGTGTCAGATGAGACGCTTGTTTCTGTTTGGTTCAACCTGAAACCTGCACTTTTATTCATTTGTTTGTGTGTATCGTAACTTTGTTGTAACTTAGTCAAAAGCAGTGCATTAGGATGTCAAAGCACACTGGGAAAATTATTTTGTTGGTATTCACCCTGCCAAATGTTTTTTGTGTACACCACTAAAAATTTGGCAGGGTGAATACCAACAAGATAATTTTGTGGCTGCCACAAACTATATTTTTTTTCAGTGTACATTCAACAGGTTGGCTGTTCACCGTTAAGTGATAACTTTCGAATTCAACTGATGGAAAAGAAATCGCTGTCCGTTAATACGCGTATTGTTAACGAAGTAGGGAAAATAGTTCCGTGTATTAACGTCGTTCGGGAGGCGAGACATTTAAATTTATAGACATCGAATTTACTTACTTTATTTTCTGTTTTTCACACTGCTTATTAGTAACATATTTATATTCCTAATGATTTCACAGTTACACTTGACTAACGCACGAATAAAGTGATATGGTCCATGGAAATATTACATATTGCGGAAGGATAGAAATCAAGGAGAAAAGTAGATCCTTGGCAGGGCTTGCCTGTAGCCAAGAATTTTAAATGGAGAATGAATGCTAACGGAATTCTTTCTCAGTGCATCAATTTTAAAGATAGTATATTCTGCATCCAACGAAAATGCAACATACCAAATGCACATTCCTTCTGCAGTCACTTAACTTCATTCTGAAGTGTAATGATTCTCCAAATCACTAACTTCTGTTGGGGCCACGGTGGCTGTGGAGTATTTATACCACTCGCCCCCCCCACCAAGGCGATCCGGATGAAGGGCGTTAGTTTAATAACATCTGGGGCGCGGGTTCGAGTCGTGAACATAGTATTTGTAATATTTGTTACATCTATCTTATTAAAAAATAACTTTCTCAGAGCACACATTTTCTTTATGCTGTAATTGACACGGCCATGTACTTTTCGCGAAAAGATTTATGATGCTCATGCTGTCCTTCAATATCCTACGTCTACAACCACAACTTCCTTTGGTTATTGGCCACCCGTCTACATGAGAAGACCGGGCCAATCAGAATAAAGCAATCCGCAAAGACCGTCCATGATACGCGGATAAGGTACTTGAGGCACGAGCCTGAAAGGCTCCTATGTATTTAAACGTTTTCTGTGAAATCGTTGTTTGCGCGTAAGCGCATATCTCGGTAGAGACAAGTTCTGTAAATACGAAGTTTTGCCAGAAATGATAAAAAAATAACCTACTGTCAATATCCCTATATTTTTACTGTTATCATACTAAGTGTATTAATGGAGAAAAAAATCCATAAAAGTGGTCAAATATAGCATTTTTAAAGCTGACATATGCATTTATCTAAGCGGTAAGAGAAACGTACGATTATACGCGTGTAACAGAATTACACAGTTACAGATGTAATTTGCCCGGTACAGCGTCACGACGGAAACACTGCACGCCTTGCGCGTAGGGGCGATGAGGCACTAGGCGTGCGTGTTAGTGTCGCCCATATCGCTCCCTCGCTTCTTGACCTTGGACGCGCAGCTACATAGTCCCCTTAAGATCATCCAAACACGAAAAGTGCGTGTGAACTAAAGTGTTTTGGAGTGCAACTGGCCTTGAAATATTTTCACGAAAACACTTATCACTAGTAATTGACGCTACCACAATGAACAATTGTAACGGCAATGCAAAGTTATCATAGTCATTATTATATATATATATAGTGGCTAGTCTACTTTGCAGAGGTTCGTATTTAAACAACTTCATCTTTGGGGTAAAAAAACCTGTTCTAGCAAAGAAAGAGTTTTTATAATGTATGCTCTCGTTTATTAGGACATCTCCTTATCGGCCTGTCTTGAAATAAAAATAATGAATGCGCGAACTTTCAAACTTAGACCGTAGCGCAGAGAGACATAAAGTACAATCGTGAACTTGGATAAGGCTAATGCCATAATACGTAGAGACAAGGAAACAGGAATGTTAAGTTGTTCACAGGAAACGGGGAACTTATGGAAGTCGTGTTTAATATCTACTCGCGTGTACGTTGTGTGCTATTCCGCGTTATGTCGAATCAACACTTCCCTGGGACTAATTGCCTTATTCACGAGTCGGTCAAATAACGCCACTGTGAAATATTTCAAAAATCGGCTAATTATCACTCTTGGTTACATTAAAAACAGACAGAAAGCGAAAGAAATGATACGAGTTGTCACAAATGGCTACCTAACAATTTTAAAGCGACGTTAACTTATGGAACAGCTTGCCCTCCATCGTTACCAACTTTACTGACCGTACGTCACTCAGCGCGCCATTTAAAATGTATCCAGGCAGGAGCAGTGACATTTTTTAAAGGTTGATTTCCAAAGCGCTCACTTAGTCGTGAACAGCCCTTATTAAAGGGTTATAAGAATTAGAGTGTGAGGTCGTCAGGGGAGGAAAGACTGTCAAAACTGCGTAGGAACTGGAAAAGAGCAAGTTATAGTAGGGTTCGGAGTACCAGAGAAATGAATACCCGCTATAACGGTGACAAGATTGATTTAGGAAAATATGAAGACAAAAGAGACTGCCAGAAACACGTAAAAATCAAGTAAACTTTTACGTGCTACAGCAGATGGACGCAGACATCAAAATACACAAATATCAATAACGGTGAGACATTATCCATAAAGGGCACAGATGCAATGGTGATAAAAAAAATGCTTGACCGGCCATAAAATGTTATTTGCCAAAGTAACGGATCGTTCCCTAGGTTCGTTTCTCTTCATTTACGCCCTACTCCTTCAGCGAACATTTTAGAACACTTTATTTCTTGATTGTTCGTATCTATTGACTGCACACGCTTTCTGCCGGCTACTAGTGATTTTATCGCCCATTATATTTTCTCGTGTTTTAGATATCTGTTACGCTAGGCGCCATGAAACATGTTTTTGAGGCAGTCATTCATGTCATGTAAGCACGAAAAAAGATAACTGCTTGTCTTTAGAATTTCAGTTGGTAGGAAACACGTCAGTATATGCTGTCTCAACGTTTCCTAACAAGGTGAAGAGTGGAATGGTGAAATTTGGGCAGCTCCTAACATCGAGGTCTTGAGAGCCGATGTGGGTGAAACGAGGCGAGTATGGAGCAGCGCCGGAATGCAAGAGCGGAGGAAACGGGAGATCCCAGGGAAAGCAGCATCGTCTGGCACAATTCACACATTACATATTTCACGTTAATTTTTAATTTAATAGCGTGATATTAAGGATTTCTTCAAGTAACTCATGGTGTAGGCCATTCACGGTAAAGTGAGCACTTTTGAAAGCCCTCTCATTTGAAATAATAGTCAATAAATATATTTTATTTTGGCCTTGGACCTTAACTTCCGAGTGTGGTGGCATATACACACTGTGTTTATTACTTACATAGTAATATTTATTTTAAATGGTGGTCAAGGAATAACACATGGCTAGAAGGAAAAGTAACAAGGGGGCCCCTACCTGTATATATTTGAACGGGTGTCCTGAGCGACATGCGCCCAGTCAAGTTGGTAGCGATGAATGGGAAGTAGTTCCGTTATCTTAACGTCGAATAAAGTGTTAGGAAACAATTTCTGATAACTTATATTATTTCTTTCGCTTTCGCTTTCTGTTTTTTTTTTTTTTTAATCCATCGACGTAAAAAAATGTGGATATTTATTTAATATTTACTTTTGTAATAATTTCAAAGTTTCACTTGACCGACGCATGAATAAAGCGATGAGGACTATGACAATGTTAAACTTATAAGGCGGAAGAATACACAATGTGCATACATGTAGATCTTGAGCAGGGATTTCAAAAGTGCTCATTTTATCATGAACACCCTATATCTAACTTGGTCGCGCGTGGTATGACCACAGTTCATTCCTATTTATTATTGGATAAGGAGTTAAACAGGATTTATGAGAACCACTTTGCCCCTCCCCCCCCCCCAAAAGGAGCACTTGCGCACACGTGCTTGAAGTCTCGCCTGTAGCGGAAAGAATTTACGAAATTCACGTAACTCCACGTATTACGTGCCAAGTGAAAGGATAGCGTTGTAAGAGTTAAAAGGCTGTTCACGGTAAACTGGGCACTTTTAGAAACCCTGCTTATCACTTTGAGGGCGGCACAAATTTTCTGGCACTAAGGACAGGATTGAAGTGCGCTGCCTGTATTCTCCACAACAGCAATATTAACTGGTTGGTCTCTGTATTTCCACTTACCAACGTCCTATTTGTTCTGGTTACACCGGACACGCTCGCTCTACTTAACAAAGTTTATAATTGGCTGGCCGTCGGCCAATGAAGTCGCGCTTTGGCCGTCTACCAATTACCGTGTCGCGACAGAGGTGACAAGTTTTACAATCCATCGTGTGCATTTTACGAAATTATAAAATATCTAAGTTTTAATAATACAAATTGCAATGTTGGCTTATTGTATTTTTTTTTTTACTTAGATTCCGATAAACTGCAGCGAACCAGTAAAACTATAAAAGTGTTAGTTATGTCTGGAAGAGCAAAGAAATTTCCATATAAATATATCACGGATTATGTACGTGCATACTATTCAAATGGTTAAGAGCTACTCGTAGGCACATTGCGTGTTACTACAATACACGTAAAATTAATATCGCCATGGACTTGGTCACTTTATTACTACGTCGGTCAAGTGAAATAGTATAATTGTTGGAAATGTCAACAAATTTTTCACAAATTTTCTGATTCTTTCACTTGAAAGCATTAAGAAACCCAGGAAGCAAAAGTAATCATTTCGTTATTCACGCATGTTTACCTATAGGTTCTTCACGTAAAACTGAGCACTTTTGAAAGCCCTGCTGAGATCTACATCTATGCACGTTGTGTATAGTAGTATAGAAATGTTGATTCTGGCACACCAGGCTGCAGGCTGAGGACTAGTTACCACCGAATTTCCCTTTTTCTCGTCCAAAATATCCGAATTTCCCTCCCGCCGCCGGCGGCTAGGTTGGCAAACAGTGCCGATCACCATTTTTTGCCCTAATTAGCATAATCGGGTGTGTGAGCCCTCAGGATGGCAAATGATTCATGTGGGATGTGGTATCTCCCTCCCTCCCGCCGATGGTGGCCATCTTGGCAACCAGTGTCAGAAAGTGCATTTGCTCGATTTCGCGCATTGAGGCTGAGGTTTTGCCAATGTGGCTGAAACGGTCGGAGCTTCTCTCAAATCCTGAGCTTCTCATTCCCTGCGGCCATTTTTGTATCGACGACCTATGTTTACCTAGGACAATTGGCGACCAGCTGAGGATGTCGACCGTTTTCGCGGTGGGGCAACAAGGCGTCGTCCCCGCACATACAACACCACATGCTAGAACGATAGGCTTCAGATTACGAAAACTAATTATCCCGTACCTTAACTGGTGTAGCAGTTTATATACGTAAGCCACGAACGCATCTCGCCATCGTCATTGTCACCATCGTCGTCGTCGACGATATGACCTCGCTGGAGGCAGAGATTACAATGACTGGTCCTGCCTTTCTGTGCACGATAGAACCCCCTCCCTCCTGTTCCCTCGCAAGGCCACACACAGTTCCTCGCGCACTCTTACCCCTTGGCACCTCTGCCTGCCACACTTCCTCGCGCTCTTTAGCTCTTGTATTCCTCCCCCTCTGCCTGCGCCCATCACCACTGTTCCTACTTCCTCGCACGCTCGCACCACCTGGCCAAGCTCCAGTTACGTCACCGTATCCCGACCCCCGAGCATACGTGTAACAGAACAGACACCCTTTCCGACCCTCACACTCAGGGCATACCATACAAGGAGAAGGGTCGCGGGGTCAAGTATGACCTATGTCAACATATAAGTATCGTTGACTGTAATTACCAAGCCATTTGAGTTATAGTTGCCAAATTCAAAATTTATAGAGATCAACTGCGAGTAGGAGAAGGAGTGCATGGTCAGGTCTGCCATATGACAACATATAAACATAGTTGGCTGTAATTTCCGAACAGTATAACATAGCCATTAATTTTAGATGTGGGGGGGGGGCGAGTCACTCTGGCAGCACTTCCTATTCATCGGCCTACTGACCGCCATCATGGGCACCCAGCACCACCACCACCACCCTCGACCATCATTGTACAAATGGCTATCATCGGCGCACTGTCCATCCCACCCCTGTCGGCCAATGTGTTAGACAGTGCGACTTCCGAGATCCAGCATTCAGATGCCATCAATACAAAAATTGACAAGGATCGAGGGTTTACTTTTGAACCATGGCTATGTATAAGTATTGATGCTCGTAATTATCGAACCATTTGAGATAAAACTACCAACAGGCACAGAAAATAATCTAGGGGTCTAGTATGTCCTAAGCATCATATATAAGCACAACAGCTACCACCGATCAGTTCGGTGTTCATACATTGAATAATGACGATAGTACACGACTTATCATCAGCTTCTGAAATACACTTTTTGAACAAATCTCCTCTCCCTAACATTATGGAATAATGCTCCCAGCCATATTGGTAAGGAAACTATACTTCTAACAGCTCAAAAGAAAGCATTAAAAATGTAACCGTTAAACTGGTAGATACACATACACACTTTATGTATTAGATCCATTTTTTTACCTCAGACCCACATTCGTGTTCCGAAGCAGTATATAACAATAATAATAATTACAGACATAAATACCCAAACCTTCAATGCATGTACATACTTCCAGACAGTCGGTTAGTATCACACCACTAAGAGGGGACCGACCTTGCACTAGTGCATCGTGTACCAAGACTTCGATGTATGTACATTGTGAGATGTCACTTGCTTACTTGCTACATCGCACATACAACACACGTAGCAACAATGCATGTGTAGCAGTAAATTACCCTGAAGCCACGAGTACATCTCGCCATAGTCGATGTGACCTCATTGGAAGCAGAGACTGCAATGAGCAATCCCGCCCTCCATACACTGTAGATACCGACTAAGTACTGTCTCCCCAACACCTCCTCCTTATCAACATACATACTGGTATACTATTGAAAGTAAACAATGCATGTACCCTGAATCATCCGCATGGTATCGCAGGATCGATTCCCGTAGAGAGTGGTAATACAAATCGTCAAAAAGCCGACAATAGATGTTCGTTCGTTAAGGGGAAGCAAGGGGCCCCACTGCTAAAACACCAATACGAAGAGAGTAACTGTAATTGTCTACAACAGTGTTCGTAATTACAGAGAGTCCCCGACCTGTTGGGACATAGTGAACAATTACAAATAAGATATGAATACTGAATATATCTAGAAACGAGTGAAATATACTTACATATGAACTGTGTGCCAATAAACTATTAAAGTAACCAAGGATTATACTGTATTTTGTTAAAATTACATAATAAAGCTGAGTTTGGAAATTATATTAAATGACTTGACAACATAAGCAAATACTCTGTAATCATATGTAATTATACTAGATGCGATTAACTGTAAATATAACAGCTGAAAATCTGCAATGTTACAACACCTAATATAATTTAACAAGTGAAATCCTAACCTACAGCCTTAGTTTCCGTTGTAAAATTTTCCTTTTGTAAAACTTAGTTAGCATTTTTAATTACGACTGTAGCAAAACAGAAAAATTTTTGCATTTGACATCAAACTATTCAAAAATAGTAGTTGAGAAATATTTTTTATTCGAGGAAAATGGCTTTACATAAGTTTCAATACGTACACGTCGAACAATGTTTGTTACGAGTAAAACATAATTACCCTTAAGGTGGTTGTGCCCGCAGTTGGTTTCCGGCGCTGACCGCTAGGATTCGCTTTTGTTGTTGCAGATAACGGAGGCGCTGTCGTTCCTGCACTACTCTGGTCACGTGCTGCATCGCAACGTCTGTCCTGCCAGCATACTCGTCACCAAGAAGGGCACCTGGAAGCTGGGCGGCCTTGAGTTCACAGGTAAGACAGTCTGTTAACGCTAAACTGCGCACTTCTGAAAGACCTCCTGAACATAAACGTGTATGCAGGCTGTGTCCACTTACACCATATGTAAAATTAACATTGTTAAAGGCCGCCCAAGATAAAGTGAGCACTTAAGAAATGAACCTTAGAAAAAAGTCACTGCTCCTGCATGCCTATATTTCAATGGGAGCACTGAGTGACATTCGCCCAGTAAAGTTGGTAACGATGGATGGAAAGTAGTTCCATATCTTAACTTCGAATATGAAGTGTTATGTAACCATTTGTGACAAATTAAAATTATTTCTTTCACTTTCTGTTTTTTTTTTTTTAATCCATCGAAGAGTACAAATTAACCAGATTTGTAACACATGCACTTTCCTAATAATTGAACAGTTTCACTAGACCGACGCATGGACAAAGAGATGAGGCCCACGGCAATGATAATTTTACATAAGGCAGAATAATACACAACGTGCATTCAATGAGATCTTAAGCAGGACTTTGCAAAGTGTTCAATTTACCGTGAATATCCAATAAAAGGCCTGTGTTACTTTATTCAAGCATCGACACGAGAAACTGTGAAATTATTATAAAAGCAAACGTTTTTACTAATTTGCAAATTCATGCCCTTCCTTGTGTTATAAAAACATAAATAAATAATGATTTCAGTATTCATAAATGTTTATCTGATACTTTTAATTCATCGTAAAGTCATAGAACGACTTGGTATTCGTCGTTGCCAACTTAGTGACCGCATGCTAGTCTGTGTGCCTTTTAAAATACACGCAGATAGGGGCAGATCTATTTTTCAAAAGTTGATTTCAAAAGTGCTCAAATAACCGTTAACACACCGACAGTGGTGGCAATTTTAGGAGGGGGCAGAGAAGAAGAGCTGTTCCCCTGCCTACCCACCCCCCCAAAAAAACACAATAGCGTTAAACACTTTTGAGTGGAGCCATATTATGTACTGAAATAATTATTCCCAACAGGTATACTGAGAATCATCTGTTTTTACCTGTGACGTCATGAACATTTAATTTACTGTTGCACTTTGCGTGAGTCACGTCTGCATTTTTCTAGTTCACTCAGAGAATAGCAGTGTATCGCAAATAGTGACCTTCTTTCCACTCAGTGGTGGCTGCAGTCTACTGCTTCCTTTCACCAAATTGGAATTATGCAACATTACCATTATGAGTTAATATTCTCCTCTAGTTATATCATAACAACTTCTTTTTTCTCTCCTTATATAGACAATTTCACCACCAACAGACAAGTATTTAACCCACTCTCAAACCTCTCGCCAATAAGGCCATGTCGCCTCAACTACGGTAACACGATTTAAAAACCAATATATTTTAAGTGGAGCGTCATTGGAAACAGTCCTTATAGTTTTTTTTCTTTCTCTCTTTCAAAATATCACTTTACCCAGACCACCTTTTACTGGCA
The DNA here is from genome assembly GCA_029891345.1 of Dryococelus australis. Lineage (NCBI taxonomy): Eukaryota > Metazoa > Arthropoda > Insecta > Phasmatodea > Phasmatidae > Dryococelus > Dryococelus australis. The sequence goes on from CM057008.1 coordinate 58,412,445, forward strand.
ATCTTACAGACATTCCTTCACAAAGCCGCTTAATGAAACTATCACAGCGATACTCATGTTTGTATTCTTCAAATACTAGCACATCGTAAAACTCATCGTCCACGTCATGGAACGTGAATTTCTCACTCGGAGCAGAGCTCGCCAGCTGGTTGTACCGACGACAATGGTGTGTTATTGGTCCGTTGTGTTGAAGGGCGTGGCTAGCCTCACGTGCACATGTTAACACTATAGTCGCGCCGGCCTAAGAACGTACTTAGCTCCGCCTAGCCAAGTGAAAGAGAGAGGCAGAACGACTTGCAAAGCACCGACCACAGATAGCTGCCAGGCTGGCATGTACTACCACCTGCCATGCCACTGTCGGCCAACTGTTTCCTTTCCCAGGGAGAAGTCGCTCAACACTGGCTGAGCTCCCAAATTCTAAGTTACAGCGGTCAAACTGTAGTCTTATTTGTGGTTAGTGTTTATACATGTTCATCGTGTTCAGGGGCGTATTTTACATAATCGATTCATGGTTACTTCACAGTTTTCTGAAACCCTCATAAAGTTCTACTTCCGGGATATTCCTCCGCCTCGTACAAACTATGCTTAACTAAGTCTAGAAAATTACACCGAATTTGTGTGCACTCATTTGTAATAATATTTTTAATGAGAACTATTTATCACTATGCGCTACCAACACGTGTGTTTTCCCGTAGTTTTTATTGTAATTTATTATAAATGAAATACTATAATTTACAAATAAAATATAGATGAAATTTCAATTAAACAAAAAATAAGATAATTTAATGTTATCAGACCAAACACGTCATACAGGGGGTGATTTTTCAAAGGTGTGATTCAAAAAGTGTGAAGAAACAATGAATAGACTATATTTGAGTGGTTTTATTCCACCGAAGTGTATTTTTTTAGCGCAGATATTTTATTTCATATAGGACATATAGGACATCATACTTACCCCTCTGCGTACAGTAATACCCAGTTCTCGAAGGGAATTCACTAGGGGCATGCCACCCTTGCGGTGTCATGCGATTTAATTGAAAATTTGATTTCAGATACAATAGTAAATATCCAAAGTAAAGAACTGAATCGAAGATGTAGGTGCACAACTTTGAAAAACTCGGAGAAGATTGATAGATCGCTGCCCGAACGATACACGGGTATCGTGTTAAAATTGTTAATTGTTTTACTTTAGCTTTTGAAAACCAAGACTTTTTTTTTTTTAACACCATCATATAAACTTTTCTTACACACCTTCAGTCGAAGAGAAACAAAGTCGAGATGTATCACTCGCATTCTTTGCAACGAGGAGTAATTTCAAGCTATAAACTGTAAACATGTTGCAAATGCACTGCCAACCTAAGAAAATAAAATTAAAGGAACTATAAATTTCACAGACAACATTTATTCTGTAATAATGAATTGTCTCTTGTTTGCAACACCAGAAACCATAAATTAGTGCGGGCCTGCTCGATTTGAAGTAGAAGTAGAAATGTAATCTGGACTCAACGCTGTTCTAACAGATGATGTAAGCTGTTCACTGTAAACTGAGCACTTTTGAAAGCCCTGTTTAAGATCTACTTGCATGTAAGTTGTGTATTCTTTCACCTTATGTAAAATTAACTTTTCCTCGGGCCTTATCTCTTTACTCATGCGTCGGTCAGGTGAAAATATGAAATTATTATAAAAGTATATATTTTATAAATCTGGCTAATTCTTAAAATTTATACATTAAAGAAAAACAAAAGAGCAAGCAAAAGGACTCCTTTAAGATGAAATGGAAGGGAAACGCAGTGTGTTTCTGCCTCCAGAGATGGCGTTTGTGTCGGCTATAGAAAGTGTAACGCCTGTTGGTAGGCAACCTGTTTAAACCGACCATAATGTTACTACCTTGGAGGAGGGCAGGAGGGTGGTAATTGCCCCGGGGATATTGACCTGTCACTCACACTGTAAAAAAAAATGTTTTTTTTGCTTCAACACATAATTTGTTGCCACAAAGAAAAATATGTTTAAATATGAACCACTGCAAAGTAGCCTTGCGACAAACATAATTTTTTGTTTGATCTGTATAGTAATGACTATGATAACCTCGCATTCATTGTCGTTGTCCAGCAGACACTTTTGTGGAAATGTCAGTTACACCGTAAAGAAAATTTGCGCTTGGACGAACAAACGTAATTTGTAATTAAGAGAGAAGTAATAAATATTTCGAAACTACACTCACAAAAAAAAAGTAGGTTGGCTCCGAGATTTGAACCCACATAACTTTTGTTACTAACCTAACGCCCTGCACCACACGACCACTTTGTCTTTTAGCGTTCGGATTACTTTTGATAAGGGCGTTATTTGAGGAATAGTAACATGCGCCAGAATTCATTGCCACCTCTTGGGAAGAATTGGGGTTAGTGGTGTGAAGAATCGCCGAACTTCAGAATGACATTAAACGTCTGCAGGTGGAATATTAATTTTCTCAGCTGCAGTTTCGTAACTGCAGAATATTCTTATTGGTTTATATGAACGTCTGTGTCGGGATAACAGTTATGTACTGGAAACTGCAATGAACAAGGGAAAACCTTTAAACTGTTACCTTTGGTACAAAGTAATATTTCTTAACTGTGAAAAAAAAGCAGCTCACTTAATGTTTGTTTCTTTGTTATAAATAAAAGTAATGTTGCCATAGAACAAAACGTATAAAGAAAACATTTGTTAGCAGCAAACGTATGCTTCTGTAACTTTCTCTTTGAATAAAAGCTACATTGTGTTGCTGTAAACAAAACAGTTTCAAAGAAATGGGTTTCTTTGTAGCACAGAAAACGATGTGTAATGGATTTTTGTAATCTCCTCACAATCGTGGATGTGTGCTGGATTCTCTGCGACAGCTCGACAGTTTCACTTCCTTCCGCATCTCTGAAGATTATTTCACTAATATTTGCTATAGGTGGTTTACGGTCAAGTGAGCACTTTTTAAGGCCCTGCTGAATATGATTTCTATCTTCTTACACTTTTTAACAGAAACATTGGAATGTGACTAATAGACACAATGTATACATTTTAACACTCCTAAAAGTTAACGTTTGGAGCGGCAATAAAATATATTTAGTAGTAGTTAATGCCTGTTGGAAGGGCCTTAAAAAGTGCTCACTTTACAGTGAACGGCTTACAGTCCTCCATATTCCATATAACGGAGGTTATTTGGAAGTACAAATAAATTGCCGAGCGTTGAATAGTGTTATAGTTCAACTAACTGGCGATAAGGCTGTCTACGTTTTATGTCATGTTGGCAGAACTGTGATAGTAATATCTATAAAATGGCAAAATTTGTACCACTGCATAATTTAAAATTTCCAGCAAATTTTGTTTCGTGAGCTGTACACCCCTATAACAAAATTTTGTTGATGACCACGTCACGAGTATAAAATTAAGACGATAACGTTTTGGTTATCAGACAACGCGAATGCAGAGGCAAATAATTAATGTGGAGTTTACAATATTCTGATAGGTACCTAACCACCACACTTCGAGTCATGGTAACTGACGATCAGACAAGACGAATGAGGACAGAATGAGCATTTCGAGCCTTGATTCGGTTCTTTATAGAAGAGTGCCGTGGATTTATACATGCCGAATCAAGTTCCTTCCATGGTGTGGCTGGGCGAGGCGCAAGTATTCTTAGTTGAGAAACTCACCGTGCTTACTCGCCAAATATGGTCTCGCAGGGAGTGCAGAGCTGCTATTGGCCTGCCATGCTTGCCTTAAGCTCTGAGGCCTGCGGGTCAGTAGCATTGTGATCTATATCAATGCGACGGGATGTCTCAGACAGAGATATTTTTATTTCTCCGCGGTGCCTTGTAACTTAAAAGTCGGGGGGCTTTACTATGCCAAGCAATGCATGAAACAGAAAAATTACACGAAACTTGCTTGAAACAATTGCACGGAAATCAGTTTCTTTTCCAAACAAATAATTTTCTTTTAGCTTGTTATATGCAAATTTTGTTTAATAGCTTAATATAATCTATTTTGGTTTAATAATTTTATATCCTTCGATTATATTTATTTTACTCTCGGGTTCTGTTTCAAATACACTTTACAAGTAAGAGTTTCTGAATCATTAAACGTACGTATATGTTTTTTTTTTATAGTAAGTACAAACTATTTCGCTGTGATATACCAAGCATCATATTAAACAGATGTAAAACTATCTATAGGTTTACAACATTTTGCATGTAAAAGAAGTATTCTAATCAGACTTATTATGTTTACTTTTGAAGTTTTATAAATACAAGCTTACACTATGCTAGTTATATTTTTATATCAAATATAATCTGTTTTCTTTGGAAGTGATACAAACACATGCTTATAGGCTAGTTACATATATTTTAATATTATTGGAGTTAAGTTGTTTTACTTTTGGCTTCCATTTCAAGACACACATAATAGTTAAATGTGATCATATTTATTTTTTCCTCAGAATGTTCAAGTATTATTACATTTGTTTGTTTTTGTCTGGCACTTTTGTTAAGCGGCGAGCATATTGTCTCCCAAGTAGTTTTTCCATTCTTTAAAATTGATGTATGTTGCTCACCCGTACATCTTGTAATGACGTCACTGCCGGGGTGACGAAGTTCGTTTAAAACTCTACTCCTTTACATTTCTCAGTAGCTGATTGGTCATGCTGACCCATGGTTCGGTGGTTCTATCCCGCACTCCTCCACAGGATTTTTTGAGCTTCAAGAATATTAAATAAAACTGACAACTCTCCTAGTGTGCCAGTCAACGACTTAACAGAGGCCCCTGGTAGCAAACTCCGGAATCAAAACGTCAGCGGTCCTAGCGGGCGACGAGGTAACTACAGCAGCATATGAAACAACATGGTGGCTAAAGACAGATGTGCACTCTAGCAGGCCACAGTTGAACGAAGTGAGCATCAGACGAAACAAGATAGCATCGAAAGTGTGATGACATAGGGGCAGTGACATCTTCCAGATAGCAGCCAAAGGTCAAGGCCATCCGATTTCAGCTGACACAATCCAAGATGGCGTCCGTCCGAGCGTCCGACACCCCTACCCCTGTCCCAATGCAATTTTTGGACTTAGTGACTCATCAAAATTTGGCAAAGGAAATTTTTTCAGGAAATTTGGCAGATTTAGAGGGAAATTTTATGGGAATTCTAGGAATTTGAAGTGTTTTTTCCAGAAGAAAGTAAAATTTTTAGTCGAGGTCAGAGATCAAGGTCATCCAATATAGCTGCTGGGATGTAATCCAAGATGGCGACAGTTCGAACGTACGACCCACCCCCCTCCCCCATTCCTGTGCCAGTACCTATATTTCGTAGCCACTGTCACTGAATCAATAAGTGAAGGGGAACTGGCATTTTTCACTGATTCACGAGTTAAATCCACTGAAGTGACTGTTGAATCAGTTGGGTACTGTTAACTGATTGAGATAGTGAGATTTCTCACTGATTCAGATTTAGAGTGCAGTGTGATTCGGAGTGCATGGGGGTGGTTGTGATTCAAGCGTAACTTGTTATAGCCCGGGTGGGGACACTCACAACCCTCACATCACTATACAACACGTATTTAGCCTCTGCACTTGGTTAGTTTACGTGGTCAAGATGAGAAATTACTGGTGTAAACGCGCATGCGCAGTAATGATGCCCACGCACAAACGCATGGCAATATCCTTGACCATGACGATCCAAAGACCCTCGTGGGGTCGCGGTGGCTGAGCGGTTAGGCTGCTCGCCTCCCACTATGGCGAACTGGGTTCAATGCCCGGCCGGGTCACTCATGTATTTTCTCATGTGAGAATCGTGCAGCACGATGCCGCTGGTCAGCGGGTTTTCTCGGGGATCTCCCGTTTACCCTGATCTTTCATTCCTGTGCTGCTCCATACCTCAATCACCTCCATCGGTTCTCAAGATCTCGCTGTTAAGAGCCGCCCAAATCTCTCGTTTTCATTGAGCCAATCAGAACTCTGGTATAGTGAGTACTTTTGAAATCAACGTTTGAAAAATTTTCGTTAGTATATTTTAGTTCTAAACACAAATGATAAACTATAGCCTAAAGTCCAGGATATAAATTTACGATTAGGCCATTGTCTTCCGTGATCAAATCTCGCGCATTCCATATACGTGCCATCTTTTATGTAAGATTATATTAGCTCATATCATTGGTTGTGACAGGTGTTTTTCGCGAAAATATTTCAATACTTGTCGTAATACGGATCACTTTAGTTCATATGCACTTACGTGGTTGGACGATTTTAAATGTCACGTGTCTCAAATGTCTGTCCGCGAATCATATACGTCCAGTGATAGAGAACTTTATTCTGACTGGCCCAGTCAAATAAGAACATGTCTTCTCACGCAGACACGCGGCCAATAACGTAAGCAAGTTGTGGTTGTGGAGGTAGGATATTGAAGTATAGCATGGCAATAAATATTATTGCGAAACACACCTTTCCCTAATCACAGGACGTTGCACCTAACCAAGAAACCACCAGTGATAGCAATATAAGTAATATTAGAAAGTAACTCTGACAACCACAGGACCTCCGATGAGCTCTAGTATTGAAAATGCGTATTATTCCGACAAATAGTTAAGACGCGTTAACCCAATCAAACCCACTGTACACAGTCGTGTGCATTATGCGCATGTAAGTAATCTCGGTGTGTACTGCACACTGCGAAGCCCAGTGTTCAATTCTTACCCGAGACTAAATCCTTGGCGAACTGTCTTACTGGTCTGTGTCACAATTGGTTCATATTACTGTACAGCCTATAGCTCATTGGCTGGGACAACGAAACGACTTTAACAGGCGTGCAGTGCTACCAAGCCGGCAGCCACGAACTTCAAATAGGGAATAAATGTTAAACGAAATTCCTTCTCATTGCCTCAATTTTAAACATAACTATTTCAAACAAAAAGTATTCTGCGTGAAATTTCTTAAGGAATGATGCCACGTAAAAATATTTTGCCAATTTTTTTGTTTAATGTGTTTTTTTTTATAAAATGTAAATATTGAAATTTTCATATAACAAAAAATAAAATATGGATAAATGATTTATTTTAAAAAACAATTTTATGTAGCAATATTCTCTGAGAAAATTGCGTCAACGTGATTTTTGTTTGAAATAGTTATGTTTAAAATTGGCGCAATGAGAAGGAATTTCGTTTAACGTTGATTCCCCATTTCAAGTTCGCGGCTGCCGGATTTGTATACAGGCCCGTAAGTACAGCACGCATCGTAACATTATTTTTGTTTGTAACAACTAAAACTGTAAATTAAAGCGGCCCTGAAAGGGTTAAATTGGATTGTATAGGGCTTTTTGCCGTTCCCCCGGTTATATGCTTGAAAGCTTAGCTGGGGACAGCGTACAGACTAAGTTATAACCTAACTTAAATTAACACCCATGCCTCCCGCACCCCACGGGAGGTCGGCTGAAAGGGTTAAAACAAAATGATCCAATCAGTCGAGGACAGAGATAATTCGGGAGTAGGAAATCTACGCGCGCGTGAATCATGTATGGTGGAAGTGAAGTACGCCGCCAAATGCAGCGAGTGTATAATCGTCGCCAGTTGGCGTTCAGGGCTGGTATAAAAGAAGAGGCAACACGTGGAGCTGGTTCACAAAAAACTCGCGCGCACTAAAACAGGTAGTAAAAATGCGGCCGCTAGCTCGCAGCGGGCGAACGAACGAATCAAAGCAGGCACGCAGATCAAAATGGAGCTCGGCGGGGCAGATTTGCTCGCTCCAGTGGGCCCGCCATTTTGTCGACGTGTGGCTCTATCGCGTTCGTCGTGACACAGATAAAACACGATGCTGCGCTGTGCTGCGTCCTTTGACAGACATGACGAGCAGCATGTAGCCTCTGTGCTAATACTGCTGTGCTGTCACTGTCAGCTTCAGCAGCTGCTTTCAGCTCTTGATAACGTTCAGTTATCTTCAGCAATTGCTTTAAAAGTGATACCTTTTAACAGTTGTGATATTGGGGTACACTGTTGAAAACATTTCCTTAATTGTACGGAAAAGTGCTGGTAAAAATTTATCCAGAAGTGTCCGTAAACTCTCCGTAAAATGACGGACACATTGATTTTCAAAAACGGACTTTCCGTAAAATTCACGGAACCTCTTCGTTAATGCCCTAGTTAGTTTTCTGTACTCTAGTTGAAATAATTTTTAGTATCTATTTTATTTTAATTTTCATTATGTGGGTATTCTACTGTGTATAAAATATATATTTAGAAAGTTAAGATTTCTTATATTTAAGCAAGATTCGAACCCGAGACAAAAAGCTGCAGGCTCACTGCCGTAACTGCTTACCTACAGTACTCACATGAGGAATATGGTATAAATTTTAAATTTCTATATTAGTCACATAAGCAACTTTTACAATTTCTGTTAAAGTTGGTGTATTTTAAGTGTTGCTAAGTGTTGCTAAGTGTTACATATGCCTGTTGCTACTTGTTAATGTTTGGAAGAACAGGTCCTTGTGACATGGATAACCTTAACCTTCAGCAGAAACGATGATTTTCTGGTTACAGCGGCGAAGAATGTTTCGTGTACACTCAGCATTGTTCGTGCCCGAAACCTGAAGTTGTAGGAAATACGGAGATTTTCCGTGTTTCGTATTTATGCGTTTCCGTATATTTACTGTGCATTTTAGTAAAAAATTTCCCTAAATATAGGTAAAATTTTAACAGTGTAGTTATAGCAGTTGCTTCAGTGCTGATGCGTCCAGCAGTTGCTAAAGGAAAGTAGTTTTTTGAAGTTGCATCAGCGTTGTAGTTTCAGCAGTTGCTTAACGTGTGATAGTTACAGCATTTGCTTCAGTAATTATACTTTCAGCAGTTGCTCAACTTTCCATTTTTTTATTATTACTTTCAGAAGTTGCTACACTCTAAATATGAACAAGTGGGAATTGACCGAGCCAAATCAGTGAAAATAATGAGCACTGAGCAACTGACAATCAGTATCAGAAAACTAATTAATATAGTGGTTGAATTCCAGTAATATACTTGTGATTTCCCACTGAATGTCATTCCTTAACCAACGAACTACTACATAAATAAACACATGGAGACAAAAAACTGCGCACACTATACAGCCTTGCAAAGAACCCGGGATGAACAGGTAACAAAATGTACAAGGTCAGAAGGCTGTAATTTCATCCGCCCGTCCATCAAAAGTTAAAGCTTGCTAAGGTTCTGACGGACGGATAGAATTAATGGCCACCTCATATAGGCTGTTCGTCACGTGATTTACGGACGGATGATGGACGGACGCGACGGGTAGTTGTAAATCCTGCTCTAATTCCTCTCATTTAGAATAATAGATAAAAATATATAGCCCTATATTTATATTTTAGCCTTAGTCGTTAACTTCCGAGTGATGTGGAATATACACACAGAGTTTGGTACTGTGTGTATAGATGTCTTTGTAAGTATTACTGTGTACAGATTTGAACTTCCCTCCATTGCCATCAGTGGCATGCTCGTAGTGCTTCTAGGAACTAGTATATTTAGACAGTCTGTTGTTCACAATTCGTTTGGGAGAAATGGTGTTTGGTAGTGCCTGCCAGTTCTCATATAAACAAACTTTCGTGTAATACAGTCCATCAAGATGTTCGACGCAACATTTATTGGTCCTCCGGCCCGGATATTGTTCCGACATAGTTGATCATCTACTGCATCGCTGTTTTTTTTTTGTTCGCGCGGTGCTATTCGGTTGTGACTCGTGCTACCTCGGTCGTGACTCGTATTTCGTCAAGAGTTTTCAGAAGTTGTGGTGGAATTCTTGTCCCAGCACGTTGTCAGTACTTTGCCAAAACGGGAATATTTGCATTTAGTTGTATTGATGTGTGTATCTTGTTGGTATTCACAGTGATCTACACGCACTAAGGATAAGGTTAATGTACATTGGAACAGTTAAGAAAAAAAAAACAGCTACTTAGTTCCATAAACTTTTATAAAATCATAGTTATAACAGTTATAAATCACTGTTAATATTTATAACTGTGATAATATCACTGTTACTGGTCGCGCTTAGTTAATCACTTTTACGAACGGGATTATCAGCGTACGCAAGCTCCACGCGCCTGTTGCTTTTGGCTTTAATAGTGCAGAATAGTGTTGAACATGGCTGATAAACACCGAGTCAGTGAAACTCAAGATTACACATCAACTGAATGGTGGCATCATGTTCATTCGGAGTAAAATCCTGCTGACTGTGTCTCACGGGGTTTGACGCCCGCCCAGCTTCAGAAACATCATTTGTGGGGGACTGGACCATGGGGGTTGAAGGAAACCAGTGATCATTGGCCCTGCTATATGTCAACAGAAGAGACCTCGGCATCAGCCCCCATCATTCCTAAACATAAAACTCTCTCATTCGGCAACTTTGTAGACACCAGCCCCTTGGAGTTATTTCTTGAAAGATGTAGCAAGTTGAATAAGGTTATCCGCATAACAGAATATGTTGTACATTTTATTCACAATTCTCGAGTTCCACAAAACAAGGCTACTGATGCCTTACTACCCCATGAACTGGACAAAGGCTTGAACTTTTTGCTGAGGTATGTCCAAGCTTCATGCTTTGAAGCTAATATTAATGCCCTCAAGAAGTAGCAGCGTGTATCACCTCAGATCCGGAAATTGGTACCATTTATTGATCCCTGTGGAGTGGTCAGGGTGGGCGGTAGGCTGCCTCAGTCAAACTTACCATTTGAGCAAAAGCACCCAGCTTTACTTCCCAAATTGCACTATTTTACAGACTTCATAATCAGTCATTATCATGAAGTCAATCAGCATCCAGGTGTTCAAACTCTTCAGAGTATCCTCAGGAACAATTTTGTATACTTGCAGACAGGTGTACCATTCTTCGCTGTTTTCATTACTGCCTCAAGTGCTTTAAGACAAGACCTGCCTCTTTGGCACCATTAATGGGAGACCTTCCTGCCATGAGGATTCAGCAGGTGAAACCCTTTGCAAAGGCCGGGGTGGACTATGCTGGTCCGTTTACTATTAAGTTCGCCCGAATTCGTCGCCCAGTGTTGTTAAAAGCTTATCTTTGCATATTTGTTTGTTGTGTAACAAAAGCAGTGCACCTTGAGTTGGCATCTGACCATTCTACCGATGTACTTCTAAGTGCATACAAACGCTTTTTTGCCTGTTGTGGCAGGACATCTGAACTATATAGTGACTGTGGAGCCAACGTTGTGGGTGCAAATAACTATCTGAATGAACTTCGACAGCTGCTTGCTTCTCCCAACCACCAACAGACCATGGCAAGCTCCTTGGCCACCCTTGGGGTAACTTGGCATTTCAATCCCCCCTGCAGCTCCTCACTTCGGTGGATTATTGGAAGCCGGAGTTAAGTCTGTCAAGTTCCATATGAGGCGTGTTATTGGAGAGCAAATTCTCACTTACGGGGAACTGAATATTGTTCTAGTGCAGATCGAAGCCATCCTCAACTCCAGGCCTCTTTGTCCACTGAGCTCGGACCCAAATGACTTGTCCGCGCTTACTCATAGCCATTTTTTGACTCTTGAGCCACTTGTCACAGTTCCAGAGCCGAACCTGGAAGACGTACAGCTGAATCGTTTACAGCGCTGGCAGCTCGTGGAGAAGCTTCAGCAAGATTTCTGGAAATGCTGGCATCAGGACTATCTTCACACCTTACAGCAGCGTCCAAAGTGGCAAGAAGAAAATCAACCTTTTTCTCCCTCAGCAGCTTGTATTAGTAAAAGAGGACAGGCTTCCTCCACTGCAGTGGCACTTAGGACACATCGTTGAGCTACATTCTGGTCGTGGTAAATTGCCTAGAGGAGCCACTGTCCGCACAGTGGACGGAACTGTTAAACGTCCCGGCGTTAAATTGTGCCCACTGCCCTTTAAGTGTTTAAATGAATATTTCAAGTTGGGCGGTGATGTTTGGTGATGTCTTTGTTAATATTACTGTGTACAGATTTGAACTTCTCGCCATTACCATCAGTGGCGCGCTCTCAGTGCTTCTAGGAACTAGAATATTTAGACAGTCAGTTTTTCGCAATTCGTTCGAGAGAAATGGTGTTTGGTATTGCCCGCCAGTTCTCATATCAACAAACTTTCCTGTAATACAGTCCATCAAGATGTTCGACGAAACACACACTGTTCATTACTTATATGGCAATATTTACTTACAAAAGTGGTTAAAGGATAAAAGATGGCTAAAAGGAAACATTAACAATGGCTTCAAAAGTACTTTCTTTACCATGAGCAGCCTATATAATGCTTAACAATTATTGATGGAGGAAGTTCTAAACTTTCTTTTTTCACGTGAAAATATACAACTGGGCACATACATCTTAGGCCGGTTTAGAAAATAGATTAATTACGTGGAAAATTTAACATAATTTATATTTTTGGTTCAAGTTTCACAAATGTTTACTGTAATATTCTAATATGTTCAATTTGAAAACGAATTATGTATAATATTTGCAATTACGTAAATTTAACCGCAAAGGGAATGTCAAGCAGATGTACATTAATTCAACCAATTTATACGATTTCCTTTTACAAGCAGGTGGGAAAAATAAGATGCTTAAATATGAACTAGTGTAGCTGTAATAGTGTCGTAGATATACTACAACAAATTCAATTCTAATTATTATATTTTGACTATCAATTTAACACGAATACTTCCTATAAATACAGCTTAGTAGGTCTGCAGCGAAAATATTTTAACCTAAACGTAGGCTTTGACTATCAGTTCCATTCTTAATTAAGTGCATTGAAGAACACACAAACATTATTTCAATGGTGGCTGTTGTTTTAATTCTTGAAAACTATGCATAAATGGCTACGCATAACACATTTAAATTTACAAGTACTTAAAATTAATTACAGAGTTTTTCTTTCTTCGGTGTCGTAGCAAACCACTAATTATTCATTTACGCCTTCCTTCGTCCACGACCCTGCACTAACTGGCTGAAACGGACCGGGACCTACGCATGTGTGTGCGAGGTGTGCCAGCTGCAGGAGTTGCCTCGGGGGGGGGGGGGGGGGCAGGCGGTCAAGGTGTGCCGGCTGGCGACAGGCAATCAAGTGCTGGCGACGTGGCGCTGTAGTAGGGGCCGGAGGTAATTACCTCTCCTTTGACGACGCCGCCTCATTAACTGCACTGTCACCCGCATCATGCTCTGTTCTCCACTGTGTGCTGTATCTGCAGGCCGCCCTTACGCCCCACGCTTGCTACCTACTGCTCTCCATACACCTGCAGCTACTCTTTTACCTCTGACTTTGTAATTACACTGCATTGCATTTACTACTCTTTACATTAAAACAATTCCCACCCTTCCTTAAGGGGATTATGCACGGGAACATTTTCTGTGAAAATCGATCTTTGCGCGCAAACTCGTATCTCGGTATATAAAAGTCATCGAAATACAACTTTTTTGACAGAAAGGATAAAAAAAACTATTGTATATATCCCTATTGTTTTACTTTTGTCATATTTAATGTATTTCTGGAGAAATAAAATCGTGAAAGTGGTTAAACATTGCATTTTTAAAGCTTGCCTATTCAGTTTCCTTAAGCGACGAGAGAAAAGTACGAATATACGCAGATAGTTTAATCTGTGTACTTTCATCGCGTGTAATAAAACCCCACAGTTACAGATCTAGTTTGCACAGTAGAGCGATAGGACGGAAACACTGCACGCCTTGCACATAGGAGCGATGAGGCGCTAGGCGTGCGTGTTAGTGTCGCCCGTATCGCTCCCTCGCTTCTTGACCTTGAACGCGGGGTTCCATCCGACTCTTAATAGCAGCGTGATTGACTATATCCTAACTACGACCTCTGTGTCCTTCTCGCGTTCAATAAGGCGTTACATTCACCACTGAGACTTGTCTGATGCAGCTCAACTGACTGAGGATGGCTCAACATAGGCCTCACCTTGCAGTCGCACGGTTCGCTGGCTCCTGGGACGTATTTGACGGCTGTGGTTCCCTGCCTTAAGCCCCTGTCACACCGTCAATTTTTTTTTCCCCTCTTCTATATTTGACAATAAAATCTGAGGACAGAATACGGCCATCAAATTTTTCCTTCCAACAAATTTTATCGAATAATCTTGAATGTGTTTGAAAATGCGTCACACTGTAAAAAATTTTATTGGGGGAATCTAATTTTAAATTTTATTTTTAAAAAATACATTTTCATAGTGAGTTATTGCTTCTGTTTTTTTCATGTGGTACTTTACAGGAAGGAATGTAAGGAATGTTGAAATTTATTTTCGATTCTTCACTAAATTAAAATTTTATTTATCAGAGGTGTTTCCTGCACAATTAAATGTAATGCCTCCGAGTTTCTAGTATTATGTGCAATATTCACTTAACATAGCATTAATGCCCACACAGCTTCTACATAAATTAATTATCTTTATAACCTGCTTTGTTTCTAGCAGTTGTTCGTTATTTTAAATCTTCTTGACGTACATATTTGTCGTGCACGAGTCTGATTGGCTGCGACCGTCAAACATCAAATAAATTTGAGAAAAGGTTTAATTTTCAAATGTTTGATGGAATTTGAAGGCATCCCACTTTTTCAGACAAATATTGCGACGTTTATGACGTTTCGATGATGTCATAATTGCCCAACTTTATTTGATTAAACTCATTGGAAGCAGTTTGACAGAAAAAGATAATTATGACAGTGTGATATGGGCTTTATACCGGGTGAGACATTTAAAACAGGCCACCTTAATATATCGGACACTTGTAACGATAGAGGAAAATGTTTCAGACAAACGCTGTTTGGGGTGAAAGGGGCCATAATGTTACGTTAGTATATAGGTGTGATGTACGCCTAGGGGTGACGGACATATGGGGGTGAACTGCGGTATATTAAATGGGACGATGTGGTTTAATGTTCACCTTTCTAGTACGTTTAACACAAGTTTGCATTCATCTTACGAAGAGCTGTTCAGAGGTGTGTAGTGTAATAAAGTATGTATTCCCATTTACAAAACCGAACTTGACCCCCATATATCATTCACCCCTCGACTTAACACCAAACTGTTAGTCACATTATGGCCCCTCTCACCGTTAACGACGTTTTTCTGAACCATTTCCTTCTATCCTTACAAGTGGGCGATGTATTAAGGTGGCCGGTTTTATATGCCTCATCCTGTATATCCTCCTGCTGGCCTAGTTTACCTCATGACGGCCCCGCTGTTTATTACGTGTCTCCCGAACACTGCAAACCAGGACGCTTCCCTCAGGTGTGTCTGCAGCGTCTCGTAACAATGCACACCAATAAGACTAGCCGTAGTCATGGCTGCAGTTTGTTCAGTTTGTTCTTTACACTTCTTGAACAAAACATTTGAAAAATCACCCCCATTGTCACGTCTTTAGATGGTTCCTAAATATGTTTTATATCACACTTCTGGCAACATATGATTACGTTATTTTCGGTTACATTGACCTTTCATTTACATTATATATATATATAATATTTATAATTAATACGCATAGAAGCGAGAGCAAGTAAACGTGTTGGCAATGACTATACGCTGTTCACGATAAAGTGAGCACTTTTGAGGCCCTAGTTAATATAAGTAATTATAACACAGCATGTAGATAGGGTCGCGTTGGCTGAGCGGTTAGCCTGCTCGCCTCCCACCAAGGCGACCCCGGGTTCAATCCCCTGCCGGATCACTCCGGATTTTCGCATGTTCCGACATGTTGACTGGCTATCGACGCCATATTGTTGGCCAGTGTGCGGCGTGAGTTCGCCGAACAAGCGGCTATGTCACTTCTAAGAACTCTGTGGTAACGTCCCTCACTATATCACGCTGTCGATGATGGCGGCTACTTCCAACTTTTCAGAAGCCCTGCGGAAGTTCTACTTCCAGGATATTCCTCCGCCTCATGCAAACAAAGCTTGACCGAGTCTAGAAAAGTACACCAAAGGGGCAGCGCACCGCATTCGTGCGCTGTCGGCGTAGTGATATTGTGCACAAGAACTATTTCTTACTACAAATTACTAGCACACCTACTTTCTCACTGTTTTAATTAATATTAATTATGAATTAATTATGATAAAATACAGATAAAATATGAGTAAAAGTTCAGTTTAACGGAAAGTAAGGTACTTATATGTAGGGACCGGCAAAATTCGCGTTATTTTCTGGTGGCACGCTGAAATTCCATTTGAGTCGGTGCCTTTTGTTTATTGGCTTCTGCAGCAGTGACGACACATTTTCCTTTTCAACTTGGTTGGAAGTGATTGGGCGAGCCTCTCGTTAATGATTTCCTATTGGCTCAAAGCCGTACTGGCCATGTCCGAACAAACTATCGTCCTATGACAGAGGCAATACAAAATCACAAGTGTTTGAAGTCTAGTCTGTCTTCAAATAATAACGCGAATTTTGCATGCCTCTTCTTATATGTTATAACAAGTATAAAACAGTTTTAATACATCAGATATTTAGAAAACAACCACACATGTCTCACATGAAAGGATTTTTTCAAGAGTTTGATACAAAAGTGTGGAGGTATTGTGTGTGGATAGTCTGTGCGTTATAAACTGTGGATAGTCTGTGTGGCTATGTTTTGCCGTACTCGCTGCTGTTACGCTCTGCTGGTCATAGAGCATTCCGCTCTGTAACGACGATTGAGATGGGCAGTTTATGGCTGAAGGCGAGGGTGGATGTTGGGAGAGGGTAGGGGGGCAGCGGGCGCCCCACCAGGTGCCCGGGGAGAGAGGCTCGCCGTGTCTGGTAACCTGTTGGCGCTCCACGCGCGGGTCGATAGCGACCTCCACTAGCCGCGTGTCTTGCTCAATAATTCAGCCCCCCTCCCTGCTCCTCGTGGATACCTTACACGCGGCCGCCAAAACGAGGCCACGTCCTCCTTTTTATAAGGGGGGCCGCGGTGGCGCGGCGGGTAGGCCGCTCGCCTCCCACCAAGGCGAAGTCCCTGAAATGCTCGGCCGAAACACAAGTCCACACAGGCTCAAATATTTCCAAATTTCACACTGCCGACTAGCCTCGTCATTTTTCCAAGTCCCAGAAATGCCCGGTCAAAAATAAGTTCATATTCTTGTATTTTATAAGTCCCCGCTGCTGATTCTTCCTTCAGCAGTGGATCATTTTCAGCCCTAACCTGCAGCATTTATGAAGGCTGTTCACGACAAAGTGAGCACTTTTGAAATTAACCTAAGAAAAGAATCACTACTGTTGCCTGCGTATATTTTAACAGGCGCATTCAGGGACATGCGTCCAGTTACGCTGGTAACGATGGATGTAAAGTAGTTTCATACCTTAACTACGAATAAAGAGTTTTGGGTAGACATTTGCGATAACGTCAATTATTTATTCCGCTTTCAGTTTTTTTTAGTGCATCAGAGTGTAAAAATGAGAAGATTATTAAAATATTAGGCGGAAGAATACACAACGTGCATAAAAGTAGATCTTAAGCAGGGCTTTCATATGTTCTCATTTGACCGTGTACATCCTATATTTATCGTTTCATCGACGCGTCATTTCCTCTTACTCTTTGTCCAAAGGAGGAACCACTCCCCTGAGTCCATTCTACTCGCTGGCTGGGACCGCCTAATGTTTCTTGGATAGGCAGACCCGCAACACAAATACACGTTGTGGATAGACGCAACGCGGACAAACAAGGCGTATATAGCTGTGAAACTGAGAATCTCACAAGTAATACATTATTATGTGACGGAACCACATCACATCATATTCTAGCTACAAATCGTAATACATCATTTATAATCATTATAAATGATGTATTATAATATAATAACTAATATACTATAATAATTTTAAATGTGAATAAAAACAGAGAGAACTTGTGTGATGGTAATGCGTATAATAAGAAACAGTTCTTACGCAAAACGTAATCACACTGAGTGCGCACGAATTCCGTGTGTTCTCACTTCAGTGTAATTCTCTAGACTTGGTAGGGGCCGCTGTGACTGAGCGATTAGTCTGCTCGCCTCCCACCAAGGCGATTCGGATTCGATCTCCGGTCGGGTTACTCCCGGATTTCCGCATGTGGGAATCGGGCCGGTCGATGCCGCTGGTTGGCGGGTTTTCTCGGGGATCTCATCCCCCCCCCCCGCCTACTACCTTTCATTCCGGCACTGCTCCATACTCACCTCAGTCACTCTCATCGGCTCTCAACATGTGTTTAAGTATTCCCAGATAGCAAGAGACAGTCGGCCGACTGTCGTTTTAATGATGACATTGCTTGATTACTGCTGGCCCAGAAAACTGGCCCTGTTATGGTTAACTACTGGCACTAGGACATTTGGCATGCCATTTATGGCCCACTGAAGGAATGTTGATGGAAATGAAACTCGTATTAAGAGTAGGTCAACTACAAATGGCCCATAAATGGCATACCAACTGTATTCCAGCAGTGGCCGTACATAGCCTATACGTATTTTGCTGGTGAAAGTATGTGTAGCCATCTGTAGGTCATTTGACGACTGTGAAGTGGTATATCGATGGACCACTGCAGGTGTAAATTGGCGTATTATGGTAATTTTTATGGCTCCCACTCTTCGCAGGTAGTTTTTTTTTTCAAACTACTGTCACGCCCTCTACCCCCTGTGGGCTGGAGACTTGGGAAACACCCTGAAGAAACCCCATCAGCAGAAGGCAGCAGAAAGGTGATTTCATGTCGTCTCAAAAATGTGCCCTGGCATGTTTTTTGAAACCTTTCAAACATTGTTATTTGCATGGTTGGGACTGGATACATTTAAAGAAAATTTAAAAAATAAATATATAAAAAATTACAATTTCAAAACTTGAAATCTTTTTCTTGAATTTTTTTATATAAGTAATTTCCTTTTTACCAATTACAATATTTCATTTTTTTATAGAAGAGAGACATTTAAAAATTCAGATAAAATATTTAGAAAAAAAACTAACAAAATTAATACAAAATCTTTTATATTTTACATGTACATCTGCATATAATTAAAACTACAAGTTAAAAAAACAGCATATGATAAGTTAAAAAAAAAAACAACATATGATAAGTTTAAAAACACAACATACGAGAAGAATTATAGATCGCATTACATCAATTTGGTATTTTTTCAAAGCACCACCCCCAAAATTTACATACTTTAAACAAACCCACCCAGTCTATCATTGTATTTTCGCTCCCCATTCATAGACGTCACGTAAAAATACCTACGGCCGTGTAGACGACATATTTATGGCAAAATGCTGTAAATACAGTATTAGGTGTGACTTCGTGACTGGTATGGAACAATTTGACATATGCAAGGTTTTACATGTACGTCTGCGTTTAATTAAAATTACAAGTAAAAAAAACAACATTTGAGAAGTTAAAAAACAAAAACACTATATAACCAACTTTATAAAATCTGCATTGAAGGTCCTTTGTTGTTTCTCATCGCTAGAAGACTGCATTTCTAAACAGATTAATAGCATCCAGGTGACATACATGCTGCGAAAGATTACATTAAAGGCAGTTTTAATATCGTGATTCAAGAAGGAAGTTTTCTCTCGACAGTATTGTTTTTTTGTTGATCTGCATCATTTTGTTTTAAAAACAGATTTGTTTGGATTGCAAATTTTAAGGCTATGGAATAATTGGTGTAATTTATATTATATTAGTGTTTGTTAATAATACAAGTCCGAATATATTCTTAATTAGTTCAACTAAATATAACAATACAACACAGTGAAGTAATGGTTAGCATGCTGGGTTGTCACTACAAGGGGCGTAAGTTAGCCCCCCTTCCCCAGTAGACATAAGATCCCCATATCGTAGAATGTGTTTAATAGTGAAGTAAACGAATTTTAAAAACAAAGAAAGGTTGCCAATGATGCAAAAAAAAAATTTTTTTTTTTTTTAGATATCGTTTGACATATTGTTGCGTTTCTATTGGGATGACTACTGTACGTCGGGCTATTAATCACAAGAATATACACAAGGAATGTTGCTGAGGCTAATCCTCTTAACGTTACTGTACTCTGGGGGAATAACTCATGATAATACAACGTCACAAGACAATTACAAAAATCTACTAAGTCTTTTATTACTCTTTCTCATACAAAATTATCTCAGTTACTTTAACAAACGATACTGAATAATTACTATTTCTGAAATATCTTAACAAACAATACTAAATAACTCTAGACTTTTCCAAGCTATAATTACGTTATCAAATATTAAGGCTCTTTAACAGGGGATCTCTAGGATCCCCTGCGCGTTATATCGTTTCCGGATGTATCCTGCACCCAGAACCCAATATCTCCTTACCACTGGTAATTAGCGACACCGGACCGGAGCTCCTCCGCCTCGTGATGTGTTGTCGTGGTGTTATTGGCTGATCAGGTCACGTGTCTCCAAGACGTCACTATCTCGGCTCGCCCTGCAGTGTTGCTCTCAAGTAGCTCGCGCCGACCAGCGGAGTGGGGGCGTCGTCATACACCACCGGACTTATATACCTTGTGTGGCTGGCCGACATACAGGGACGCCTTCTGCCACCCTCGCTGCTCCCTATCTCCCCTCACCGCGAGTGCACCAGGACAGTGCTCCGTCATCTCAGTGTGCGGGTTCGAGTCCCGTGTCCTCAACAATATGGTAGAAGCATGGCTAGCCATCAGTAGGCCATCTAGTGGCTGTGAAGTGGTGCATCGGTGGGCCATTGCTGTTGTAAGCATGCAGGCTGTGCTTGGGTTATCTGTGTTCACCACAACTGGGCCAGTTATTGGCAGAGTATGGCTAGTTAGTGGCGCCACTTCAGGACCAGCAGTGGTGCCGGGTGCATGCCAGTTGTTGGCCAACTGTATGCCAGCTTGGCATCTGATTATCCGACTAGTAACCATAAATGGGTCATTGTGTTTCGCTGCACGGGTTATTTGCATGGGGCGGAGGAACACAGTGGAAGTAGAACTTTAGCAGGGCCTCAGAAAAAGTTGGAAATATCCGTTAACAGACTGGTGTGTGAGCAGTGTGGGAGTTGTGGAAGTTAAAGGCTGTTCACGATAAAGTGAGCACTTTTGAAATCGACCCTAGAAAGAAGTTATTGCCCTTGCCTGCATATATTTTAACGGTCGTACTGAGTGACATGCAACCAATAAAGTTGGTAATTATGTATGGAAAGTAGTTCCATATCTTAACGTCGAATAAAAAGTTTTAGGTAAACATTCGTGATCAGTTAAATTATTTATTTCGCTTTCTGTGTTTTTTAAAGCATCGAAGTGTAAAAATTAGCAGCTTTGTAAACTATTTACTTTTCTAATAATTTCGCAGTTTCATTCGACCGACGCATGGACAAAGTGACGAGATCCATTGCAATGTTAATTTTACATAAGGCGGAATAATACACAACGTGCATACAAGTAGATCTTAAGCAGGGCTTTGAAAAGTGCTCATTTTACCGTGAACAGCATATACTTAGTGTGTGTGTTATGTTGTTTCAGAGCGAGTGAACGACATAGACGGGCTAGAGCCGGTGCCTTGCCAGCCCTGGACGTCGCGACTTCCCAAGATGGCGCAGCCGGACCTCGACTTCATAGGTCAGTGCTCCATACAACATAGACTACTGAACTGTACAGACGTGAAGTGGCGACGTGTATGCCCAACTCCTGGCACACACGCCAGCAAAATGGCGGATCATCGCCCACCAATCAGCTTCTGAACACTAAATGCCCTTGGGGCCACGGTGGCTGAGCGATTAGCACGCTCGCCTCACGCCAAGGCGAACCGGGTTCAATCCCCGGCCGGGTCACTCCGGATTTTCGCAAGTGGGGAATCGTGCCGGACGATGTCGTTGTTCGGCGGGTCTTCTCGGGGATCTCCCGCTTCCACCGCACCTTCATTCTGGCGCCGCTCCAAATTCACTTCAATCATCCTCATAGATTCTCAAGGCCTCGCTGTTAAGAGCTACACAAGTCTCTTCACTTCACGCCCTTACATGCGAGAAAACTTTAGCATTTGACCATACAATACAATACAATACAATACAATTGTAAAGTCGAAGTTCAAACAATTGAAAATTGGTTCTGCGAGCTTCGTAAAAAATGTGTATCTTTCAAGAATGCATATTATGTACTTTTTTTTCAATATACTTAGAATTTAAATTAAAAGTCTACTTCAAAACGAAAAACTCACTTGTTAACTTATTCAAATATATTAGTTCACACATTTCATCTTGACATCATATTCTTTTGCCATTTATTTAAATACACGAGCTTGGCTTAATATACCGAGATGAAAATCGCCCTGCAATAAAATTACACACATTCCAGATAACCTCTGTTAGATTCTCGGCAAAATGGCTCCGTGACTTTGACTTTAAATATCAACTTTTCGAAATCGTGAAGTCAAAAGAGCTTGACATTGCCTGCGACGATTCCATTGAGTCAAACTCCATAAGAAACAACATGTCGGAAAGCAAACGTAAAGCCAAATGTTAAAAAGTTTTTCCTTAACTCGAAATACGGCAGCACGGCCAATAGGGAGCGGTCCATAACGTTCAATAGCCAATCAGACCCAAGGGCTGTTTTCATAGCTTCGCGTGCGGCCAATGAGTGATCGGGTTTGATCGCATCAAAGGAAGCACGACGCCATTTCGGTTCTGTGTACTCATCTATTCTGTGATTCTAATTTATTATTAGAGACCCAGAAATTCCACGGCTTCATTCAGCAACAAGCTAGAACCCACAATCCTTTGTGTTCCCCAGCTCCAGTCAGTTGTTCATTGGCTGATACGCCATTTTTACCACACACCATCAGGTATATAGGCTATTCACGGTAAAATGAGCACTTTTGAAAGCCCTGCTTAAGATCTACTTGTATGCAAGTTGTGTTTTCATCCTCCTTATGTAAAATTAACACTGCCATGGACATCATCACTTTATTCATGCGCTTGTCAAGCGAAACTGAGAAATTATTTGTAAAGTAAATATTGTACAAATCTGATAATTTTTACTCTTCGATGAATTAAAAAGGACATTAAGCGAAATAAATAATTTAAATCATCATAAATGGTTACCTGACACTTATTATTTGACGTTAAGATATGGAACTACTTTCCACTACATCGTTACCAACTTTACTGGGTGCATGTCACTCAGGGCGCCCGTTAAAATATATGCAGGTAGGTGCAGTAACTTTTTTCTAAGGTTGATTTCAAAAGTGTTCACTTTATCGTGAACAGCCTTTATAAGGGATTCTATCCTTGTTTTCTTGCAGTTTAGTTATTGGCTCAGATACGTCCAGGGCGTGTCTTAAAATCCGCGATCCAACTGGAAAATAAAGTTAATAGTATGCGTTTTCAAGTCTAGCTTGCCCTCGAATTAATTAGCAAAATTTCCGGGTCTCTAGTTATTATACAGAATGTCATGTAATTGCGCGGATATAGAATGCGCCACACGGACTGTGATCAAAACTAAGTAGAAAATATTCTTTGGCAAAAAAAATCGTAAGGCGCATAGTTAACGAGAAAAACGACATTAAAGTAGATAAAATGATTTTAATTTCACGTTAAGCACAGCATATAGCATCAGCATACAAAACGTCAAAACGTTATATAACAGGTGTTGGAAGTTTGCTCTGCAGATAGCAATGCACTTTGCCGCATGCTGGATACATGCAGCATGCACGTAGCTTGGCTGTCGGATGCCATCCATGTCCCAGTACCCACTGCATGTGAACTCCGTGGTCTCTTCAGCACGGCTCGTTCCTTTGCCGTATTCCTTACAACCGACACATTTGTTGCAGCATTACCACATCACCTCACTTTTATCTCATTGGAATACCACATATTTGCTGCAATGGTTTTTTTGGACCTTTCCTGTTGTTTATATTGTAAACGAAGGACCTCATGAAATTTTAGCAAATAATGTTTTCTCTGTCCATTTCCGCGAATTACCTGACATCCTGTATATCTCTTACATATAACAACTACATAAATAGTTAAAATTTGTATATTATATATACACACACACACTTGTATTAAAAATATAATATACTGTTTGTGTTATGTCAGCCACAGAATGGTCTTGACGAACCCTGACCTATTCAAATGCATGTTATTACGTTCTGCCTGCCATCGAACTGTCAAGAAGTGTCCGTAGTTGAGACAGAGTACATACTTCACAACTCCCTCTGCGCACGTTGATACTGCCTGCACTTTCGTGTGTACCGTAGCGACCATAGAATAAAGAAGGTGTACACCAGGGTGGCACCAGCAATGTTACTGGCCGGTCGCTAATTTTTCTTGGCCCTCTCCACGCACACCAACTTAGCCGGCACGACTACTGCATCCCTTCGAACTACGAAGTTGGCGCTCCTGGCGGATATACCTTGAACTTCTTAAAACTGCACTACAAATATTATTATAATCACACGTACCGTTCAGTATCTTTAGGAAATTTGAACACTCGAGGACCACCTTCAACAGTGGAGTAAAATTAATTATGGATGGGCTCAGAAGATTACGATGTTCTGCCAAGAATTGAAACGCATTTCAGAAATTCAAACTTATTCTGTCGTTACGTTATCGTCATCAACAACAATATGGCTAGGCAACATAATAAAAATCAAGAGGCAAGAATTGTTTTTTGCTTAAACCTATGAGAATGCATAAATGTTTAAAATTGTATAAAATACTTAAGCTCCCGCAGTGTAACAACTATGAAACAATTTGTAATTGCTTTAATGGGTTTCAAAAGATTTCACTGAAAAAATAAGCGACCTGTTGTTCCCTATCCTGTGAACACCCGCTGGTAGCGACCCTAGAGTGAATACGGCGTAGAGTGACCACGATAGCTGCAGCCTCCGCGTTCCAACATTGAACTTCTTTTCTGCCAACACGGCTGGCAGGAACGAGGATTTGAGGTTAAAACTAGAGAACCGGAAATATCGTGGTTTCATTCGGAAACAAGCTAGACTCCACACTCCTACTGTGCATTCGGGCATCAGTTAGTTCATTGGCTGCTGCTCCAGTGCAACCCCAGACCAGGTAGCGTAAAATGCGAGACTTGTATTACTTGCAGGTTCGTTATTGGTCTAAAGTGGTTAGGAGCGTGTGTAACAAAATGTGGCCCAATGAAAGCAGAAACTGAAATGTACACGCGGCTGAAATTCAACTTATCCTCAAAGGACTTCGCGAAATTTTGGGGTCTCTAGTTACACATTGTTCCTGCGAACAAGTGGTTTAAGAAGTTTTTATTTCTCCTATAACCAATTTGTAGTGCAGTTTTATTAAATTTAATAATATGTTATTCATATTCTTATACTGTATTTATCTTTACTTGTTATAGTTGGGAAATGAGTTAGACAAACCGTCAGTATACCGTTTAAGACATTTATTGACCAGCTCAAGTACACCAATATTCATCTCAACATTTAATCCAAAATTAACTCAATATTTAATCCTCAATAATTACTAGCTGAAGCGGGGTCCACGGTAATACCCTACTATCCGGGATAATGAGATGAGACTCGCCGCTGTATTTACCACGCTTGTACACGAGGCGACCAGGCCCTCTCCGCGAGGAAGGTCCAATGGACGTAAGGCCTCTCGTGTCTCTCTCTGCGATGGCGTCTCGGCTCCTGATCCTCGGCGTCAGCAGACGGCGATGTCGGACAGTAATGGAGGCGTCTCTGCAGCGGCGGCGTCTGGCATTGCTCGTTCCTTCTTATATAGGTCGGGCGCGCCCCGCTTTGCCATTGCTCTGGTTTCAACCTTTGTCTCAAACTTCGACTAACTGGTTTGGGAAAGCGTGGCTCTAACTGACGAGACTGGGTTAACTCTAACATCTTGATGTAAAACCCAAGTGGACAACGGTTATTTCAACACCCTACAAAGGTATATTAAGCATAAGTCACGTTATTGTGAAATAGCTATAATGTCTCTGAAGTTAATGGAACCTCGTCACCTTAGTCTTGATCTTGCAATCACGTCTCAGTAGCGTGGTCCTCGGCACGTCCTTATGCGCTACTCTTGACCCCGGCGGCCGCTGGCTGACGTCAGGCCCCGTTTCATGTCGCCTCCGTTATTTAATAGTCGGCGTCGTTTGTAATCTAAGATGCTGTTTTCCAAACGTCTCTCAGCTCGTGGCCTCGCCATTATTGCAGCGGCGTGTCGTTTATCGTCCGCTCTGGCCAGTGTAATGGGCGTGGCTTGCCCACCATAACACACCCCCTCTCACCCGCTCGGGATTATGACAATCTGGCCACAACAATATAAAAGGGAAAGAAGTGAGTTCAAAGTTGAGTCCAAGTACTAAGCGTATTTAAAAGGGACCATGTACTGAAACATTTTCTGTGAAATCAAAGTTTGCGGGAATACGCATATCTAAGTAAATTAATGATCGGAAAATACTACTTTTTTTCCATAAAAGATTTTTAAAAAAATTACTTTTATCATGTTAAGTGTATGTATTCATGGAGAAAATAATTCGTGAAAATGATCAAATATTGCATTTTTAAAGCTTGCCTATGCAATTTCCTTAAGCGGCAAGAGAAAAGTACGACAATACGAACGCATTTTAATCTGTGGGTTTTCATCGTTTTCATTTGCTCAGCTCAGCATTTTGATTGAAGCACTGCACGCCTCGCGCTTAGGGGCGATGAGGCGCTAGGGGTGCGTGTAAGTGTCGCCCGTATCGCTGCCTCGCTTCTTGACCTTGAACTCGCAACTACATAATCCTCTTAACTAGGAAACTCGGATTTTTTTTTCCGCCATCGTGTTGTCTTTTCTTTTGGTTTGTTTTTGATTAACTGTCCTGTTTTGTAGTAATAAGTTGTCCGTCTGTCTTTTTGTCGTTGCAATTATATACATATTTATCTTCTATTGAGAAGGAAACAAATTTTCTTAACTATCAGAGATTATGGTTTATCACGGAAAAAGTTGACTGCTTGGATTCAAGGTAATGTACACATGTCCGACAGTTTCCTTTCCTTATCGGCTGGCATGCATGTATGAAGCTACTACCCCACTTCACTGGGCCAATGAGGATTCTGATGCTATAAGGCAACATGTTCGTGATTGGTCTACAAACAACTTAGCAGAGTCAAAACCTTGTTCATCCAATCACGAAAGAATAAACTAGTTGGTGTTATAGAAGATATGTTGGTTCAAAAAACTTTCGCTATTTTCCATCATCTCTACTAATTAGTTGTCTGTGGTGTTGTAAAAGATTTGTTCGTTTTTTTTTTTTGTCTCGCTGAGTTCTGTGTGTGTGCGATCTTCATTTAGTCTCATGGTCGGCAATGGACACAGTACAATTACACCATCACAGTAACAAGCTAATTTTATGTTAACGTGTGTGTAGAACACTTTTAAAATGTGACATTTTATAGAAAACAACCAAACACATAGGTGAACCAGGTTCGATTCTCGGCGGGGTCGCTCCCAGATTTTCGCTTGTGGGAATCGTGCCGGACGATGCCGATGGTTGGCGGGTTTTCTCGGGGATCTCCCGTTTCTCCATCCTTGTGTTCCGGCGCTGCTCCATACTCAACCTTACTTCACCCTCATCGACTCTCAAGACATCGATGTTAAGGGGCGTCTAAATATATCTACTCCACTCCAAGTACTTATCATTACCTAAACGACACCATTTAGCGAGTTAGTAAATAAACAGTACGTCGTATCTGGTGGTACAACATGAAAGTATCTGGTGGTACAACATGGAAGTATCTGGTGGTACAACATGGAAGTATCTGGTGGTACAACATGGAAGTATCTGGTGGTACAACATGGAAGTATCTGGTGGTACAACATGGAAGTATCTGGTGTTACAACATGGTAGTATCTGGTGGTACAACATGGAAGTATCTGGTGGTACAACATGGAAGTATCTGGTGGTACAACATGGAAGTATCTGGTGGTACCACGTTCACTGTAAAATTAGCACTTTTGAAAGCCCTGTTTAAAATCTACTTGTATGCACTCTGTGTATTCTTCCGCTTTATGTAAGATTTCCATTGTCGTGGGTCTCATCACTTTATTCGTGCGTCGGTAAAGTGAAACTGTGTAATTATTTGAAAATTAAACATCTAACAAATCTGATAATTTTTACACTTAGGTGCATTAAAAAATAACCAGAAAGCGAAAGAAATAATTGGTTACCTGACACATTTTATTCGGCGTTAAGATACGGAACTACTTCCCATCCCTCGTTACCAACTTGACTGGGCACATGTCACTCATTTCGCCCGTTAAAATATATGCAGGTAGGGATGGTGACTTTTTCCTAACGTTGATTTCAAAAGTGCTCACTTTATCGTGAACAGCCTTTACACGTTGGAAGTATCTGGTGATACCACTGGAAGTAAATGGAATTGTCCTGACTCTCTTTGTTCGTCTGGAAGATGCGCTTTTACTTGGAGCAATTTCTGAATACGGCACAGGTGTGCCGCGTATTCTATGGGATTTGCATATTCCTGCCGGAATAAAGGGGCGTCATGTGTAATAATGGAAATGTATGGAACCTTGCTTACCTTCATCTCACATTTCTTTATTGCCGGGGAAAATCTGGAGTTTGGCAGAGTGAATATGGGTTTTGCAGTTAACCTCTTTGGAATCATAGCAGTGAAAACCATTGCAAGTTATTGAAAAAGGTAATTTTATAATGGATTAAATCACTGAGAAAACTACTCCAAGCCTGTGACATTGATGAATTTTATATTAATAATATAGTAGAACGGTTTCAAATCATAGATCTAAATATGAGATAAAAGCGATCTCACTGGCTACGCACAACCAATCTCCATGTTCCAACATGGAGCTGCTTTTCTTCCAATACGAGTAGCTAAACCTGCGTCGATTGTATTTGAACTTAGAACACTGTTTAGTAAACAAGTGCTTTGTTATGTTCGTATACTTCCTCTAACCAAACTGTAATGCAGTCTGATTAAATTCAAATTCGTAATATTATCTTATTAATATCAAAGTTATTGTAATTTCAGAATTAAGATGTAAACAAACACGTGCATCAGTGTTGACCATGTGACCTTGGCAGCTGTATTTCTTTGGGGTAGGTCAATGTTGAGTACATGCACAGAAGATGAATAAGCGGTCCATCACATATTTTGTATATGCTCCAACTCGTTGACAGTGATTAATTCCTTAGTAGCAGAGCCACACTGGAGACTTCTTAATCATATCAATGACAGCATAGAATTACCCATTCGAAGGAGTCGCTGAAATCGTTGTGGTAGTTTTAAATTCCTGTTATTATTATTTTTTAATATTCAAGAAGCTGTATCTCGCAGCTTAGCCCAGAATTTAAAGTTTTTATCCGTTTTGCATATTGGGAAAAAAAAAGTTATTCTTTCAGTGTTCCTTTGTCCGATACGAATATTGGAGGACAGGTAGAAATTGGGTAGTGTGTAACTGGACGGAGATATACAAGCACAAATAATAAGTCCTGTTAATATGTAAATACTCTTATTGCGCTAAACTTTGTGGCCTAGTGGCGTTATTGGTCTTTTAACAAAGGGTCACTTATGAGCGTGTTAGAATCAACGAAGAATTCTCTCTTCTGATCGTTACCCAAGCCCCGTCTTGAGGCCTTTAAAATGCTGTTTTTTCGTGGAGTTGCAAAATTGAATATGCACACTGTAATATGCACACTGTGTGTGTACGTGTTGCCTCAGATTTTGAGTCACCGCATATTTTTCTTTCAGATCTTGTATGATGCTTATGATGATGATAAACATTTTTATTGTAATATATTTACTCTGGACATTTGTATTGTTCTAATAGCGAATATCCATTTTACGTAACGAACTTCAACTTAAATGTTCGTTCTATGCACTCTCTCGCATATATCTTCTATTTTTTTTTACGGTATTATCAAAGAAGAAACTCGCATTTAAAGAAATATATTTTATTGAATTTATTAGTTTTTAGTTGTTATTTCATTTAATACATGTTGTTTAACTGTCATTTAATGCATGTTAAGTTATCCATGAGTCAAAAAACAAATCGCTGAAAAACAGAGAATGAAATGGTTGATGAATAAGTGGAAAATGTCTCTGAATAAATAATTCAAGGAAAACTGACATTTTTTCACTAATTCATCAGATAATTTTGACTAAAGTAACGGTCGAATAAATCAGGCGCTTGTAACTGATTTGAACAGCGAAATTCTCACTGATTCAGGTTTAGAGTGCATAACAGAACGAAGACTGCAGATATGCGTGTAGCGTGTTTAAATATATTCCAGGTGTTTGTCTCATGGCAAAAAAAAAAAAAAAAAAACTGGTAAAGGCTGTTCACGGAAAATGAGCACTTTTGAAAGCCCTGCCTAAGATCTACTTGTATGCACGTTGTGTATTCTTCCGCCCTGTGCAAAATTACATTGCCGTGGGCCTCATCACTTTATTCATGCGTCGGTCAAGTGGAACGATTAAATTATTAGAAAAATAAATATTTTACAAAACTGCTCTCGTTTTTGTACGTCGATGCATTAAAAAAACAGAAAGCGGAAGAAAAAATCAAAGCTATAAAAATGTTTACCTAACTCTTTTTATGCGACTTTGAAATATGGAAATACTTTCCATCCATTGTTACCAACTTTATTGGGTGCATTCAGAAATTCTCACTTTATCGTGAACAGGCTTTAGTCACATGGTCTCAGTACGAAACGAAACATAATTTATTTACTTTAAATCGATAGTTTTTCGAATTCATTTAAAATATGTACTTGGAAGGCTTCTCCCTTAAGGCCATGATCCTTCATTTCTACAGCTTTGGCGAGAATTAATTTTGTTATGTTAATTTTGTTAATTGTTTTTGTTATGTAGTGTAATTTTTCTAGCACAAAAAAAATGTGTATACTTTGTCCAATTAATTAATTAATTAACGAAAATTTTGTTTATTTAATAATTAGTTAAAAGTATACAGTTTTTGTGTTGAAAAAATTATACGGTCATTTGTAACAAAATTGTAAGAGCATTTTACAATATCGGCTCCCGTTTGGGTACAAAAAATTAATTCTCGCCAAAGCTGTAGAAATGTAGGAACTTGGCCTTCAGAACCGTGTCACTGTTACATTTTTTTTTTTTTCGTGGCGTGAAAAGGCCGTAAGTATCTTTGCACGGTACGTAAATCAAAATCCTATAACACAATTTTCTTGGCCGCTTCCCCACTCTCTCGCCTCGCGAACGAGAACGTAGATTCTTTCCCGCGCCTCCTACAACTTGATTTCCTTTTTGAATTTTGAAGGACTTCTCCTTCCAATTTCCTGTTCGCATCTGGTGCTCGCGATCTGGAGCAATTTCACCCCCCCCCCCCCCCCCCCTTCCCCGTGCACATGTGTCCTCGGCGTTAACTTCCCGCTACAGAAAAATTCACACTTTCACATTGAGCAAAATTATGAACCGAAGTTACTAGCGCCACCTGTTTCTTTAGAAAAGATTTGCGTGGAGGCTGGACTTCAATATCCTATGTGCACACTTGCAGTCTTCATTTGACTGTTCGCCGCTTATCTTGGCGCGAATACAGTGTGTTTACATGAGTGAGTCAGTCGGAATTAAGTTTCTCCAATACCGACCGCCCGTGATTCGCGGGTAGACGGACAAGATGAGTAACAATTCAAATGGTCCAATCACGAAAGCGTTTCTGAACTAAAGTGTCTTGGAACACAACTTGTGAAATATTTTCGCGATAAGCAGCAGGTGCCCCTACAAACGGAAAAACTAATTAACTAAACATTTCGTTGGAAGTTCAAACAAGGTGAAATTAATCGAACTTCATATTGCTTGTGAAAATGAAGAAGGGGTCAGCGAATTTTTTCACATACGACCTTCCTGGAAGAGTTCCAACAGCCGCGACATGATCTATCGATACATATCGAACGACTAAGCGGGTAGAAATGGACATGGAAAGACACCGAAAAAAGCACAATGATTCTTTAAAAATTAACATTGGTAAACAAAATTGATGTCTGGGTTAATTTAACAGACATTTCTTTAAGCACAGTGAAAACAGCTTTTACAATTATAAAAACATATTTGCAAAATCTCAAACGAACGTCAGAGCTTTAATTTAAGTGCTGCACTCTATATTTAAGAAAATTAGCTATACTAACAGGTGCATTAGATATCCATTCAAATACATATAGAATACATAACCACTTCACCATCAATTTCGGAATTTAAAAGACAAAAAAAAATTGAAATACACAATCTTTTTATCAGAAAATACAATATAGATAGTGAGTCAAATAGTTTTCACATTAGAGCAAGCTTTGTTTATATATTGAAATAAAATTATATTCCGAAAAGAAACAAGGGAAAATGATAGAAAGGGGCTTTGCCATGAAATAATAACAACTTCTATGAAAGAAATGAAAGAAATCTAAGAAAGAGAATGCCACAGTACGGCGCACACTTTTCCCAATAGGCTCGGTGCGGAACGTCTAAATGTGGCTTGTGAACATGTTTGTTTTTCTCTCCCACTCAGAACTCGTCTGCCGTTGGTCCGCTGTGCTGGAGGGCGTGGCCAACTTCACATTGCTATGAATTCTGCTTCTAAGGTCAATTAATGCGTGAAATGGGCTAAGGGCGTAACTGGATAATGAGTCACGATCAGGTAGAGCACAACAGTACATTATATAGTTTATTGAACATGATGATCATACAATAACTGATCCTGGAGGAAGTTTTGTACCACACACGCTAGATGTGGTCTTGCGTTGTGGTCCACGTCATAGAGTACGGGAGGGGAAAAGAGATCTCACAGCCAGGCTGGACCTCTTTGCTTATTACGTCTCTACGATTGGGCCACTAACGCTTCTCTTGTCACCGACATAAGAAACAAATCATTATTTTGTCGTGGCTATTTTATAACATTAAGATTGATAAAATATAGTTTTAGAGGACATGGTTAGGTCTGTTTTGCCTTAATAATTACCAAACTAATACAATTTATTATTATTATTATTATTTTTTTTTTTTTTTTTTCTCTGCAGGGCGGTACCTTTATCCGAGATTCCCAGCAATCTAATAAGTTAAGTTTCAAAAACCAATTTTGTTTGTTTTGACAGTTAACCGTAGCATTTTAATAAAAGAGACAAGTATTTAGGCAAAGTATATATTATTATAGGAAATAATTGAAAGTTGGTAACCAGATAAACAGCCCATACCTAGATACCAGACAAAACAAACAAGATTGGTATAGAAACTTATCTTTCTAAGATAGCTGGGAAAGTTGAAGTATTCCACAAGTGTGTTTGGCTTCGTATTCTCACAGTGAGGAACCCAACATCTTGTAACACTTTTTTTAATTTCCCCCATTTCAAAATTGGAATTCAGTTCAATTTACGTACGAAGCTTGTGAACAACTAGGTCAAGAACGCCAACTTTATGGAATAATTACAACATATCCAATTGAAAACGTTTATTAAATTGTTTACTTAATGCTTAACGTGGGTACGATTAAAGTTGATATGATCTTAAACGTAATAAATGATAACTCTGTTTGAACGCCAATCTGATGAATAAATTGTTTTACAATTGAATGACTTTTCGATGTCGGTACAAACGGAGTAGTTAGTGTTCGATAAGAGTGCCCAGTGAAAGCCCTATATAGTGACTCGCCCCTGGTCCACGTATACGAATTCATCGTAGATTTCTTCACGGAATGGACGTACAATTGGTCGCCCGTCATTGCGCAGTCGAAAGGCACGTGCCGTCACAACATTATCCCAGCCCCAGAACATGACTGACACTCCGTGGATTGCGTGCCCTTCTCGGATCGGCTGCACCCTGGCACGTGATCCCGTACGCCTGTTGGGGTGGAGGGCGACCCTGGTTTCGTCCTTGAACACAACGAAGTGCCCTCTGCACGTCCTCATTCACGGTGCGCTATAGTTAGGGATAGGAAATTGTCGCGAGTTCAGTGACCTGTACGCTAGACCCCACAGCCCTTTGTATAGTCGAACCTCAGATGTTTGTTCATTGGCTGTTGTCCCTGGGTTACTACACATCTGACAGTACGGGATTCGCTTATTGTTCCCTTGAAGGTCGGCTATTGACGCGGAATCATCCAGGGTGTTTCTAATAAACTCTGATCCAATAGCAAAGGTGACTTCAATGTACACGGGTTTGAAATCTATCTTGTCCTGAAATGAATTCGCGAATTTGTCCTATCCCTAGCTATGGACTCTCCACTGACGGGTAGCTCTCAGGCGGGGGGGGGGTGGGGAGAGGAGGGCTTCAATACGTAAGGGTCTCCTTGAGTGTACGACCCTCGCATGCTAACGATTCCTGATAAAGGCTGTTCACGATCAAGTGAGTACTTTTGAAATCAACCTTGGAAAAAAGTCACTGCCCTAACCTGCGTATATTTTAACGAGCGCACTGAGTGACTTGTACCCAGTAAAGTTGGTAACGATGGATGGGAAGTAGTTCCGTAACTTAACGTCGAATAAAAAACTATAAGGTAACCATTTTTGATAACTTAAATGATTTCTTTCGCTTCCTGTTTTATTTATATCGAAATTTAAAAATGAGCACATTTGTTAAATGTTTACTTTTCTAATAATTTCACAGTTTCACTTGTCTGACGCATGAATAAAGTAATGTGGCTCACGGCAATGTTAATCTTACATAAGGCGGAAGAATACACAACGCGCATACAAGTAGATCGCAGCAGAGCTTTTAAAGTGCTCATTTTGCCGTGAATAGCCTATAGGTAACTATTTCTTATGATTATAGATGATGGAAAATCGCGCTGATTTTTTGAGCCAACATATCTTCTATAGCACTCTAACTAGTTTATTCTTTCATGATTGGATGAACAACTTTTTGACTCGGCTAAGTTGTTTGCAGACCAATCACGAGCTTTCTCCCTTATAGTATCAGAATCCTTATTGGCCCAGTGGAATTGGGTAGTAGATTCATACATGCATGACGGCTAATTGGGGGGGGGGGGGGAGGAACTCGTAGGTACGTTGAAATCCTAACAAACAGTCAACTTTTCCCACGATAAACCATCATCTCTACTTATTATTTAAGTTTGTTTCTTCCGCTTACTGTGTTTTATTTAATGCATCGAAGTGTAGAAATGAGCAGAATTATACAATATTTACTTAACTAATAATTTCGAGTTTTACTTGACCGACGCATGAATAAAGTGACGAGGCCCCTAGCAATGTTAATTTTACGTAAGGCGGAAGGGGAGACAACGCGCATACATATCTTAAGCAGGGCTTTCAAAAGTGCTCATTTTACCGTGAACAGCCTATAGTGTGGGTGGACACTTGCACCCCTGGAGCTGTGTGCAGCTAGCCGTCGGGCGCCTCGTGGCGCTCATGGCAACAGAGCGGCCCCTCAAGGGCTGTGTTTGAGTTCGGTTTTATGTTCCCTTGTTCCCTTCGTGAGTTACATTTCTTAGTATTAATTCGTACGTCTGTGTTCGTTTCCACCTCGCGTTTTATTCTGTCGAGTTTGGCTCTGTGCGAGTTTCTTTTGTTTTTGTGACGTTTGCAAGTGTTTTCCGCGGCCGTACAGAGTTGTAAATACAAAACGAACACAAGCAAATGTAGTATTTCAAACAGTTGCGCAGCGGAATATGATCAAGGGCTTGAGAAGGGCAAGTTGCCCGTGCCCTTGGCTGAAGGGGACATTATGAGGTGCATAATGTGCCCTTGCTGTGAATTCGGACAGCGGCAATGTGACGTCACATCCGGGATGCACTTTTGAAAGGCCACAAAGCCAGATAAGGGCGGGCCCTTAGCTGGCGAATTCTAACACAGCATTGAGCTGCTGTTGTGAAGCGAGGACGACCTGTCCTCGGACGATCAGACACTGAATGTATCTCCTCCATCCTCGGGGCACGTCACTTTTGTTGACTCCACGACGGTTTGCAACAGCTGTCTGCGTTAGTTAGGCATTTCTGGATCAGTGTGACTATGCGCGCAGTGTTGTGGATCGCCTAGGCATGTTGACTTTGACTGACAACATTCACCGGCTGTGGCCAGGCCAGGCCAGGCTGGGACATGAGCTGTATACTCTCCCGCTGTAGCCGGCGGGGAAATGGAGGCAGCGATTGGTGCATGGAACCTCGCAAACACGCTGATGTTTCGATACGATACACTGTACAGGATCATGAAAGGCACTGTAGTTGCCTTAAAACAAGGCTATCGTCCGTTCAATGTTTCTTCGGCCTTTTTGGATCAAACCTTTGCAAAATTTCCCCATGTATGACGTGTTTAGTAATTTCCTAAATACGCCCTGCGTCACAAGCTTTTTACACTCGTGTTCATAAAAATTACTTTTTTTTTTCTGTTAAAATGAAACGTTATTCATATTTTATCTATACATTATAACGCTTCATTTATAAATAATGTGGATAAAAGTTAGGGAGAAAATAGATAGACTATGTTGGTAGCACGTAGCGAGAAATAATCGTTATACAAAATACTGATACACTTAGTGCGTACGAATGAGGTGCGTTGTCCCTCTGGTGAAATTCTCCAGGTTTAGTTAAGTATAGTTTGCATGAGGCGGAGGAATATCCTGGAAGTAGAACATTAGCAGGGCTTCAGAAAGGCTGTGAATTCACTATATATATATATCCCGTACTATTCGTAATTATGCAAAACATATTTTTATGTGTATATTAACTTTGCCAACAGTTCCCAAATGTTCCCTGCAACGTAATATTACGTCAGCAACACGCAGACTGTGACTTACTAAAATAGACAGGATAGGGCCGCGGTGGTGTAGTGGCTAGACTACTCGCCTCCCGCCAAGTCGAATCGCGTTCCATTCCCTGCGAAGTCGCATGTGGGAATCGTGTCGTGCCGGGCGGGTTTTCTCGAGGATATCCCGTTTCCCCCGCCCCTTCATTCCGGCGATGCTCCATACTCACCTCTCTTCGCCCTCGACGGCTCTCGATACCTCGATGTTGACTGCCACCCAAATCTATTCACTCGCTTCGGTATCCAACACGTGCAGAGCTCCAGCAGAAAACGTTTTATTAAAAAACTGTCCAACGTGTCAGTGTGAAATCTACTTATGAATAGCATTTAATAAACATTGTGTGCCTGCATTTGTTTTTCAGTTCTTCAATTTCTCTTTAAAGCATGATTTCGTGATAGCGAAAATGGCTCAAACGGGTGTTTTGACGATCTTTTTTAGGCATGAACATTCCGGTACAAAACATTTAAAAAAAGGTGTAGGGAGGTGCATCAAACCTTTATTTTTGTTATTCCGTCATAATATGGTAGGGTCTCCACTGAAAGTCTCACAGAGGCGCGTTATCGACGGGAAGACTGCAGGCCAGTTCAGTGCTTCGTGCGTAGAGGCGATGAGAGAGTTGATGCTCATGTCTCGGTCGCCCCTAGCGCTCCCACGCTTTTAGGTCTCAGACGTACGAAATTACTTCAACCAGGCGGCCACATTAACCCACTCGGACCCAGTATGCACATTTGTGTACATTACTCACGTGCAAGTAATTCTTGCTCTCTTCTGCACACTGCGAAGCTCACTAACACATAACGATCTTACCAATGGATAAATCATTCGCAAACCGTCTTACTGGTCTAGGTCGTTATTGCCGTAGCAGAGCACACAGCCTGCAGCTCATTGGCTGTGGCAACGAAACAAGTGTTATATTGATTTAAGTACAGCACGCATCATAAAATTTAATGTCTGCAACACCTGGAACCGTATATTTAAGTGGGTTTGAAAGAGTTGACGTGGGTATAGACTATTTACTGTAAAGTGAGCACATTTTGAAGCTCTGTAATTTGGAACAATAGTCAACAAAAATATTTCATTGTAGCCTTAGACGTTAACTTTCGAGTTTGGCTAAATAAATACAGTATGATTTTTTACGTAAATTGCAATATTTATTTTTAAAAGTGTTGGAAAGATAAAAAATGCCTTATAGGAAAAAGTAACTAGGGCATCGAAAGTGTCACTTTAACGTGAACAGACCATACGTAGAGACACGAAAAATTCGCTGTTTTATTTCGGGACAAGCTAGAATTCAAGACATGCTATTGACACATCCGTTAGTTTAGGGACAACTTTGAGCAAATAATAAAGAGAGAAAAAAACGCAGACACAATCACCGTCTTCCGTTAATACAATAAGCAACCAATGAACAGATACATTTGCATGATTTTACATAGGACGATGGAGTATAGCCTGGAGGTAATTGAACTCGCGAATTTCTCAGGTCTCTTAACTATACTTTGCAGTGGATTCGGGCACAGACTCCGCAACATGGACGACCTCAAGATGTTGCTCGTATCTCAGAGGTTCTGACTGCATGGAGCTGCCTCGCGACGGCCAGACACACCAGGTGCTAGTCCAGAGACGTGTTTGTCGTCCAGGGGCATTAATCACCCGCGTGGATCCCCTAGCCGCTGTTGACGCCGGGGTTAATCCCCGCTACACGGGCCGTCCTTGGTGGGTGGGATCTACCGGCATTGGTGGACGACACCTCCCCCTCGGGTACATCCCCTTTCAGGGTAATTGGCCGGATATGGACCCCCACAGCTTGCCGCCATCGTCCATACTAGCCCCTAAAGTGATGCAATTATTGTGTAAAGGCTCATCCCGTTAAATACCAACCCCCAACCCCCCCCCCTTTTTTCCCATTCCACCCTTACACCGCCGCTGCTAATAGAGCGACGATTTCGCCAATTGCGGATTCCGAACCTACCCGTAATCTCAGGTGTATGAATTATTGCGAAGGTCCCCCGAGGGGCGGGGGGGGGGGGGGGGCTAAAGGGCATTGGCCACGGGGAAAAAAAATTGTTATTCGATATTTGTACCACCGTTAAAATTGCAGAGATTATCTGCTACTATTTTTTCCTCGGATGGAATTTTTTATGTCGCGTGGTTTTTGCAAAACGACGCGTCAAAGTCAAATTGTTACTGTTTTTGCAACTCACGAATAAATCTAAATCAAACTATTTGCATAAAATTGAAAAATGGCGACTGAAAGTTCTTGTCTCAATTCATTCTACGATGTGTTTTGCAAAGTTATTTTAGAAAAGTTAAGAGGCAGTTGCAGATCAAAAATATGCAATAAATTCCTTATATTCAGCAACTTTTTGAAATAGCAAAAACATTTCCTTTAACGACTTTGTAAACGACTTGAAGTAAGTACCTCTTGTCATCTTCTTTCCTTAATATAATATAGTTTCTATTATTTGTACATTTATAAAATAGTAAAGTTTTGACTTAGGCATCCATTTGTGCAAAGACCATTCTCTCAATTTTTTTTTGCGAGGAACGAGTATTTATTGATAATGTCTGAAACTTTAACATATCGTTGTACAAACGTAAAATAATACGTTTTTACGTGGCCTATGCCCTTAAGTCTGGCTATTGCACGTCATGGAATATTCCTTATTGGCCGGGCTTGTGTCGGTCAAGTTAGTCTCCAGGAGGTGTTTGGTGAACGATGTATCGCCATATTGCTGGCGAGTGTGGCTATAGTCCTCGATACACGTTGCCTCTCAATTACTAAGTAGCTCTTTGCAGACTATACTCGAGTGTATTTCGGGTAAAACTTGTTCCAATATATTATCCCACACAAAAATACAAAACTTGTCCGGGTGTACTTACATCAATTCCCTACTTCATAAGGATTTATAAACACGAACTAATTCAACAACAACAACAACAATCTTTGTACATGAACGACAAATTCTTGTATAGTTACGGAAATCAACAAGATGGGATGTACATCCTGTTACGTACGAAAGAACATTTGATTGGAAAACTGTAAACTCGGCACTCCATTGGTTGGCAGCCGGCCAATACGTAATGACTGGTGTCGTTTAGTCCAGTAGAATGGCTGTAAGTGACAATAAGGACCAATATAACACGGTGTCCCTGCAACGGTATGGATATAGCTTGACTTTAAAGCTGGTAAAAGTGTGCCGACCTCAAAGCGTTAATAAGAGACGTGCAGAATTCGCGTTATTATTCAAGGGCAGACTGAACTGCAAGTTACTGTGTGCGTTTGACAGGCTTTAGCCATTGGCCGGAAATATGTCTGTCACACCTCGGAGAACTCTTTTGAGCCAGTAATATAAGATCAGCGATGGAGTGGCCAATATCTTTTAAGAAGATCAAGTATACATCGTTCACGGTAAAGTGAGCACTTACAAATCAACCTCAGAAAAAAAAACCATACGAAATAATACCGCGGTTTACAACCAGTTTCTTTACCCCCTCCCCCAAATCAGAGGGCGACAAGTGTGTGAGGTGCATTTTGTATCTCAGCTATAATTGTGGGGTCGATGATGAACGTATATACTTAGTTGAGTTGCGCATGTACCGCTCCCTCGTCTTAGAAGTAATCAGCTTGTAATCCTTATCTCGTTTCCTTCTTGTTCGTCAGGAACTGTGTGTAGCTGTTCTGTGGGGCAGAGTTGGTTACGATCGATATATTTATTACGTGATGCCTGGGAGTGTAGGAAAACAAGACTGTCAGTTTTAATACGTCATCGTTATGAATTTCATATG
Source organism: Dryococelus australis (assembly GCA_029891345.1). NCBI lineage: Eukaryota > Metazoa > Arthropoda > Insecta > Phasmatodea > Phasmatidae > Dryococelus > Dryococelus australis. Next base: position 58,452,943 of record CM057008.1, read on the forward strand.
TGAGAAATTTTTGTGCGTGCAGTGTAAAAAAAAAAAAAAAAAAAAAAAAAAAAACATTTTTAAAAAAACTAGTTACCAAGATTACTTTTGTAACACCACAAGTAAATCAGAGCAAATTTTAAAACTCACGGAGAGTGTGAAACTAGTGATGTTTTTAAGAAGCATATAATGTAGATTTCCAAACCTCAATCATTCCACAAATATTTTAAATCGTATGTCCACTTTGCCCCAACTTGGGCTTACAGAGATATAATGGTGTATTTCTGGATATTTTTTTTTTTGTTCTAACTTATTTTTCGGTGGTAGACGGTTTATAAATTTGCTATTTCGGCTTTATCGTTACCCAACTTCAACTTTCATCTCGGCTAATAAAGCGTCATCTGTCACGTGGCAGTTGGAGGGTGGTTTTGCAAAATTAGTACAGGCGTGAATTACCTCTACCCCAGTGGACACCTCCCCCTTCTCTCACACCCCTCTCCCTCCTTCTCACAAACACGACGGTGTTTTAATGAAGTTTTATGTTAATGCGGGTCGTGTTTGCGGAAGGTGCGCAAGCGACATCGCAGTGTTGTCATCTGGTCGAACACGTGTCCTCCCTCCTCCCACAGGGGTGGTGTTGATGGATTAGCCAGGCACGCCACTCGCCCTTAATCAAACAACGCGTCTGCGGGAGCCGCTACTTCTTTTACGCAAATTAAGGTGTCTGCCTACCTGCAGCTATTTCCTTCCTGCGTTCGAGGCCGAGGAGCGCGAGAGGCATAAGGGTGACTTTGCCACGTGCATCTAGTGCGCCATCGCCGTTAAGGCCACGATCCTTCATTTACACAGCTTTGCGAGAGTTAATTTTCTTGTACCCAAACGGGAGCCGATATTGTAAAATACTCTTACAATTTTTTTACAAATTGTGTTTGTTATGTAATCTAATTTTTTCAACTCCAAAAACTGTATAATTTTAACTAATTATTAAATAAACCAAATTTTCGTTAATCAATTAATTGGATAAAGATATACAGTTTTTGTTGAAAAAATTAGACTAGTATATATTTTTTAAAAAATTTGTAACAAAATTATAAGAGGATTTTACAATATTGGCTCCCATTTGGGTACAAAAAATGAATTCTCGCAAAAGCTGTAGAAATGAAGGATCGTGGCCTTGCGCTAGGATTTCGTTGTGCTGTGTGTCTCTATAGGATGTTCGGCGATGACCTTATTGTTATTAGGAGAAAGTCAGTAGGAATATTCAATGAAGGGTCCTGGAGTACTTTGTGTGTATCCGGTGCATGCATTTTCAGATTTACCGCTTTGAAATAACAGAATTTATACAATGGCGAGTGGAAATGCAGACGCCAACAACACAATTGATATTACTGTAGTGGAGAATATAGGCAGCTCGAGGTAAACTTTGTCCTTGGAGACAGTGAATCTGTGCCGTCCTCAATGTGTTAAAAATGTTACAAGACGCCTGAGTGACGTATCCAAGTTTGTGAGGGATGAAGATCTTAATTAAAAATAGTATATCACTAATTTTGACTTGAATTTATTCACACAACTATTATTTACAGCGTTAATCTACCTATCTCCAACATTGCTCTTCTCATTTCTCAGTATGCTGTTGAAGTCGACGTCATTTCCGGTTGCGTTGCCTAGCAACCACAACGTTGTTAGTCGGCTGTGTTTACCTTATCCGACGAGTTTGTGCAGTCGTTTATTTTAACTGTAGAAATCATTTCCAGAAACAAATCTGTCATGTGACAAACAAGATATTTAAGCAGTACTTGATAGTATTAATTTTCACCTTTGCAAGTAATTCAAGACATGTTTGTTTACTTTCATTTTCGTGAACGTGCATCACCAATCAAATTCGCAGCTGACATGTAAAATGTACTTTCCCGGACTACTGCAGAACCACTTAATGAAGTATTTGTAAAAGTTTATATCTTAGTGCAAACTGCGATACAAACAAAGAAATTGGTTTCTTTTAAATTGGATGACTATGGAACTAGCTGTTGAATCCAGTGTTTGTAACTGACATTTCCAAGATGTAAATAAGGGCAATCGCTACCTACTTGTGTGAGCTATTAAAGTTGGGGTTATTACACATGCGAGATATCGTAGTTTCGACATTTTCTCGTACCATTAATTGTTGCTATGATTTATGATTATTTAACAAAACACACAGATTTCCCTTGAGCTAAAATTTATTAAACCGTATAATTCATGTAGGCCTACCTGAATGTTATATATTAAATGAAAAAATTGTGTTGGACACTTGCCTTTGCAGCATAGCTCATGTCGCATTAAACAAGAATTACACACGCGAACTTAGACACATAAAACCAACCAAGAATAGGTGCCGATAGGTAGGTCTACTTGAAGAACACAAGAGAGCTGTGTAGAAGGAATTCAGTTAGTAAACAGCGAATTAGCGAAACAAAAAACTAATGATGGACACAAACAAAAACAAACAAACACAGTGGTTTTCTTGTAAGATTCCTTCTGCAGAATTATGTGTGTTTATGCACCTATTGACAACTATTCCACTTTGGTATTGTGTGTTTGTATGTGTAATTCTAGTTTTCTGCAACATAATCTCTACAAAAAAGTGTATAAACAAATCAATTCCTTATAGGTTTCATATGCCACTACTGCAGACCTGATGGTCAGTTGGAACTGTGGGTGACGATTATGCCACTATTGTAAACATTAACATCAGCTTGTCAATGTTTTAAAATTGAGTACCTAGGTCTACTGCGAAATTTTTCAAATGCCACTTCCAGGAATACATGACTACTCTATATAATTTTCTTCTCTGTGAACCCCAATGTTGTATGTATACATGTGTAGGTATATTGCAACCAATCTATTATATTCTACAACTTCCAGTATGCATTGGTACCTACGAAAGAAACAAGTAGACCTAAGTATAATTATAAAAATAAAATGCAGATGTGCGAAATACTGTCCCTCCCATTCAGAAACCAGATCAATGATAAGCTGGTAGAGAATTATATTAACTGTTACAATAATTTTTTTAAAATTCAACTGTGTAATTTACTTTACCCAAATATAATTGAAGAAATGAAGTTCCTCTCCTCCCTTCGTAAGGCCAGCTCAGCGAGGACAGAAACCTCGCGTGGAGCAAAAGGGCAAAAACTGGCTTGATCCCGACACTCAGTATGTGTAATAACTGCGAAAGCACGACCTATCGATCCTTCTCGCTTGAGGAGTTTTCAGCAAGAGGTGTCAGTAGTAGTAGTAGGACATTTGCCTTCCACCAAAGTAAGTCATGTTGATTTCCCTCTTAGGTTACTCACAGATTTTCACATATAGGAATTGTGCTGATTGATGCTGCTGGCAGGCATGTTTTCTCGAGGTTTTCCTGTTTTCTCCCCACCCTTGCATTTAAGTGCTGCTCCATATCTGCATTGTTTCACCCTCATTGACTCTCAACACCTTGGTTGTTACAAACCACCTTAACCTCTCTCAACTCTTCCCTTCTTAAGGTGACAGAGGCCGTGGTGGTGTAGTGGCTAGAGTATTCGCTGTTTCACGAAGCACCCTTCATTCTTAACACCAATGAGTCATCATCAATATTAAAACAAGCTTATGATCAATTAGTTTCCCTCAAAATTAGAATTTCAAAAACCCTGCAGAAAGGTGAAATAGCGTTTAAAGAAAATCACGTGATGTTTTTAAATTTTGCAGATGGCGTAGTTACTAGTTACAGGGAAATATTGGCTTTATTTTAACTATCTCTGGAAAACGATCAAATGTAAGGATTTTTCACTTAGGCCCTACTGTAATTATTACAGCCTGACATTAAATACATCACCGTCTAAACACACGAGTAAACTTTATTTATTTAACTTACATCTTCTCGACAGCAGGTTCATTAGAGAATGATACACCAAGAACACAATGAAGTGAATACAAGGAAGGAATTGGTCATTGTCTTTATTAATGAGTCACCCCAGAAATTGCATGGAATGAGTTCGATTAACCATGGAAATTGCTCATCCTGAAGGCTACATTCAATAGCTATTCAAATATGAGAACTGATTTAGTTGTATATTCTTGTGTTGATAAACAGCTGATTTCTTGTTTGTCACTGCAACTCTGCTGACTGGCTTGGGGAGAAAAAAATTATAAAAGTGACGTTTTTTATAAGGTGTAGCCTTGTATTGATTTACGATGTGATTTGCCATTAATGCCCGACAAACAGCTATTTTATCACGAGGAAAGCTAAAGGCTATGTTTGGAACATGCTTGGATCTGTTGTTCACATTTTTGTTTATCTTCAATCTACAAATGAAATAGCACATCGGAATTTAGAAAAATACGTATCTGCAGTTTTATAAAAGTGCCTGTAATTCTAACGAGTCCGCAACTTACAGGCCAGACAGGCACGGCAGGTTAGTAATCGCAACCGCACTTGCGGAAATTAAACACACACAGATAACATATCACTATATACAAACTCACGCAGATAACATATCATTATATACACCATAGTTGTGCGATATCTTTCACGTATGCATCCACGGTATATACGAATACACTAAACACTGTTACTTCCTGGAATATGCACCTCTGAACTGGCATGGCCCGGCCCGTACGCATTTTCATCCATTAATATTAGTTTTCGTTCGTCGCCGAATAAATCAAACATTGATAGTAGTTTTAAGGCGTGTTTACATGCCAAATTCACACGTCACAAACGTGAGAATAACACACATTGAGAGACAATTCAAACAACTAGTGAGTTGATATAACACTCGCATGGCTGTTCAATGTAAACAACTAGTGAGTTGATATAACACTCGCATGGCTGTTCAATGTAAACAACTAGCGAGTTGATATAACACTCGCATGGCTGTTCAATGTAAACAACTAGTGAGTTGATATAACACTCGCATGGCTGTTCAATATAAACAACTAGTGAGTTGATATAACACTCGCATGGCTGTTCAATGTAAACAAATTAGTTTTGAGTCTCCAGTATGGCTGCTCACTTGTAACCAACTAGCAGGCGACTTCAACAGCGTATAAGCGCAGTTTCTAATCTATCTCCAATTTAATTAAAGTCCCTTTCTGTGTGTCTGGTTATAGTCAATTAACTCACGCTCATCAACACATGTTCAGTGTGTCTGTTGCCATCATTTGAAATGTCTTTTACTCACGCAATGTGTATTATTTTTTCCCGTAAATTATATTTTGATAATTTTTTAAAAATATATTCTCTGTTATTAATTCATCACATTGGTTTTCTACAAGAAAAAATAATCTTACGTACATTTCTCATTTGTAATATAACAAAATTAATGTTTTGCGGATTTGACAAGAAAACTCTTTGTAGTTGAGGCCGCAGTGGCTGAGCGGTTAGACTGCTCGCCTTCCACCATGGCGAACCGGGTTCAATCCCCGGCCGGGCCACTCACGGATTATCTCATGTGGTAATTGTGGCGGACGATGCTGCTCGTCGGCAGTCCGTCCATTCCGGCGCTGCTCCATGCTCACCTCATTTCATCCTCATCGGCTCTCAAGACCTCGCTGTTAAAGAGGCGCCCAAATCTTTTGACTCACTCACTACACTGGGGGCCAGGCTTCACGATGCGTGGGAGTATGGGGAATCAAAGGCTAAATTCGGACAAAAAGATTTCTCAGTGGTTTTTTGTGGTAGTATTTTCAACTAAAGAATTTTTGTTAGATATTGAACTCATCTAGACTTGTAAACCTTCCAAATTTTAATTTTTTTAATTTCAGATGTACGTTTTCATTATTGATCAAAGTGTGACATTTTATAAATAATTAAAAAGCGCATTTAAAATTTTATTGGTTTACAAATATAGATGCGTCCAATTTTAAACCAAAAAAACCTTAGTATAAAATGCTATTATAAAAATGAGTGAGAGATCTTTGTCGGAATGTGGCCTTTGTTTCCCTATACGCCCCTACACGGCGAAGCTTGGCATTAACATTAACCTCAAGCGAGGGATGTCGTGGCAGCAGCTTCATGCTTTGTGCCTCCGATGTGTCGCTTCCCCTTAAAGAATGAATAATGAGCGGCGCTCATCCAGTTTTAACCTCTGGGGTCAGGTTCTCCTACCCGGAAGAAGAAGGTAGTCGCATCAACTAGTCATGAGGGATTTCCATCGCTAGGTCCCTCTCCTCTCTTTGCGACTATAAAAAGCGTACAAAAAATTCCTCCTGCAGCCAGTATAAAAGAGGTAGGAGTTTACATATAGTACATTCACAGTTTCTTCGGCCTTTTTGACTCAAACCTTTGAAAAATCACCGCATGTATTACGTATTTAGTTATTTTCTAAATATGACAGGTATCAAGCATTTTATACCTCTGTAAACACAGACGTAGCTATCTTATTTTTTGTTCAATTGAGGTTCTACCTATATTTTATTTATACATTATAATATTTCTTTTATACTAAATACGAATAAACACAGCGAGGAAAGATCTGTGTTGGCAGCACCTACTAATAAATAGTTCTCATGCAAAATAATATTACAACTGAGTGCGCAAGAAAGTAGTGCGTCATCCTCTGGTGTAATTTTCCAGACTTGGTTAAGCTTATGTTGCACGAGGCGGAGGAATATTTTGGAAGTAGAACTTTAACAGGGCTTCAGAAAAGGCCGGAAAACCCGTGAATGGACTGTTACCGAGGTCTGTTTCTTGTGAAAGAGACAGAAATAACTTTCTCTTTAAAAATCTCTCTCTTATTAAAACAGCTTAGCCAGCACAGAAGTTTGCTTTTCGGGATTCTGTGTACTCCGGATAACGTTGAACAACGAACTGCAGCGTCATCAGTTCAGAAATTCCAATTTGTTTCAGCGGCTGCGGTGTTGCTAAACGGTTAGCCTGCTCGCCTCCCGCCGAGGCATACCGGGTTTAATCCCCGGCCGATTCACTCCCGGATTTTCGCATGTGGGAATCGTGCCGGACGATGCCTCTGGTCGGCGGGTTTTCTCGGGGATCTCCTGTTTCCAACGCTTTCTCATTCCGGCTCTGATCCGTACTCACTTCGCTTCACCATTATCGGGTCTCAAGACCTTGAAGTCACGAGCCACCCAAATCTCTTCTTTAAACTCATTCTTTCACATTCCCAATATGGTTTCAATAATAATTACAATTATTGTGACTCTATTGAGAAACGAATACTTTTCGGTGCGGTTCATTTAGTGCAAACCATCTGGGTTTCTACCATGTCACAATGATATCTAATACACAAACGGGAAAGCAACTACCAATAGAAACGGGGTACTCCAGTGGTGAATATGAGTGACACAATTCTAGCTTGTCTTGACTGCAAGTAAATTAGTACAGAATGCCGAATGTTAAAAACGTCACTCATTAAAATACAACGCTCTTAATAAGTTAAGTTTCATTAAAAAACAATGTATCACACTACAAACATAAATAAAAATATGCCAGTGTTTAATCGTGGGGCCTAAATGTTCCTTATTTATTACCAGAACTATTTTAGTAAAATTTAAGTGAACACGAGCGTTAAAGTTGTAAGGATAAGATGGCGTTATGGAAGTAATGACCTCCAACTCAATATAATCATGTCCAGAACTCTCTAGTTTCGAATTCCTGGTCGCTGGTCAAATGTCTTGAAACAAAGCTGGGAAACTCACTTGCCCAATTATGTTAAATTTCTTGTAATTGTTTGACCAACTGGCACATACAATTGTAGGAACTGAAATTCTTTTGATTTAGTGTCAGTCACTTTTTGATACTAACCCGTTCGATCACGCATTAATTTCCGGGTAAAATTGTTGCAATCACGTGGTTTTTCGGGAGAGTTTTCGACAACAGCTGTGGTCGCCTCTTTCGCCCGTTAGGAACTTCATTAAGCGTTGTGGGGAGATTTATTGTCACTAAAGATTCTGCACCTACAAATAGCAGGGAGCTGTGGGTATAGTTATACAGACGGCATGACTCTACATCTCTCTCCACATGTGTTTCGTCTACTTGTGGAATCGAGGTCACAACGAGGACTAGAAGAAGAGATTTGTGCGTCCAAGGTCAAGAAGCGAGGGAGCGATACGGGCGACACTAACACGCACGCCTAGCGCCTCATCGCTCCTACGTGCAAGGCGTGCAGTGTTTCCGTCCTAACGCTCTACTGTGTAAACTAGATCTGTAACTGTAGGGGTTTTATTACACGTGATGTAAGTACACAGATCAAACTACCTGGGTATAATAATACTTTCCTCTTACCGCTTAAAGAAACTTCATAGGCAAGCTTTAAAAATACTATATTTGACCACATTTAAAATTTTTTTTTCTCCGTTAATACACTTAATATGATAAAAATAAAAATATGGGGACATAGACAATGGTTTTTGTTAAATCCTTTTTGGCAAAACTTCGTATTTTCAGAACATTTATTTACCTAGATACGCGTTTACGCACAAACAACGATTTTACAGAAAAAGTTTTAGTACATAGGACCCATAACAGCGAGGTCTTGAGAACCGATGAGGGTGATTGAGGTGAGTATGGAGCGGCACCGGAATGAAAGGGCGGGGGAAACGGGATATCCGCGAGAAAACCCACCGAGCAATGGCATCGTCCGGTACGATTCCCACACGCGAAAATCCGGGAGTGACCCGGCCATGGTATGAACCCGGATCGCCTTGGTGGTAGGCGAGCAGGCTAACCGCTCACCCACCGCGTCCGCCGCAGGACTAGAGGAGAGGCTACGTGATATAGACCCATATACGATGACTTTTGGCATGTCGGTGTACCACCCAGCCAAGAAAAACTATGTAAAAGCTGTTACGTCGCAGCGGCCAGTTAGCAAGTTTTGGCCACTCAGGTGTGTACAGGGCTGTGAATTTTAGTTTGATAACTAATGAGTTCGCAAAATTTCCGTATTTCTAAATCGTGGGTACAGGTGGGGACATGAAACATTCGCCGGAGAACGTAACTTCTCATTGGCTCTTCGCTTCCGCAGTAGGAGGGCGTGATTGGGTCAACATTTCGTTGTGCGTTTATTATTGGTCCAGAGTTCTCCAACACGTGTCAGGTTGCAGGCGAATTCGTGTACCCACTGTCTTGCCTAAAATGTTTTTTTTTTTCCCTTAAATGTACGGTAAACGCCTATAGGCAAAATGCCTGTTGGGAACGCGTGTCAAAAAATATTGTTAAGGCGAAACACGTGTTAGACAAAATGCTAGTTGTGCAAAAGTCCTTAAGGCGAAACGCCTGTGAGACAAAATACTTCTGAGGCAAGACGCGTGAGGCAAAATACTTGTGAGGCAAAACGTCTGTGAGGTAAAATACTTACGAGGTAAAAGTATTTTAGGGCGAAACACCTGTAAGATGAAATGCTAGTTAGGTCAAACGCCTTCAGGCAAAACACTAGTTAGGCAAAATGCTTATTAAGCAAGACATTTCTAGGAAAAGCAATTTTAGCGAAATGGCTGTTGTGCAAAATAATTCATAGGCCAAGTTCCTTTTAGGCAAAATACCTGTTGGACAAAATTATACAGGCAAAATACTTGCTAGGCAAAACGCCTGCAGGAAAAAAAAATTGAGATAGAAATACTCGTTAGACAAATTGCTAGTTAAGGAAAACTCCTTTAGGCAAAACGGCTGCTATACAAATCGCCTACTCGGCAAAACGATGTAGGCAAAATGATTTCAAGCAAAACATTGAATGCAAGATGAATTTCACAAGCAACTCAGACGTACAGATGTATGAAGTATAGCTTTACTTCAAATGCCTGTACTCGTAGGACATTACGATGGTGAGAACAGAAGCTCAGTTGCTGCTACTATAGGTTATTCACGGTAAAGTGAGCACTTTTGAAAACCCTCTCATTTGAAATTATAGTCAATAAACATATGTGATTTTAGCCTCAGACGTTAACTTCCGGGTGCGGTGGAATATGCACGCTGTGTTTATTACTTGTATGGCAATACTAATTTGAAAAGGTGCTCAGTGGGTACAAAAATGGCTGAAAGAGAAAAGTAACTAGGACCTTAAAAGTGCTCACTTTACCGTGAACAGCCTATACTAATGGAAGCCGATTACAAAATGGTATCGTTATCACGTGTGTGTGCTGGTGTTACTCATAGCCAATACTGACCTGTCTCCGGCGCGGTGTTGTGCGAGGGGTCGAAGGGCAGGCAGGTGTGCGGACCCCCCCCCCCCCCACAAGGTAGCAAAATGCCCGGGTGCCCCCCTCCCCCCTCTTCATTGCTCCCCCGCGGATCGATGCAGCGTTCTCCCGTCCTGCCGCAGATGTGATATCGCGAGCTAACGGCCCTCGCCAGTGCCAGGGTTGCCACACTGGGCAATTTGTCATCGCTTGGGCTACTAATTTGCGACCAAAAATTACGGAAATTCGACTATCGCAATTCGGGCGATTTTCTTAATGAATTAGCGATATTTGGGCTAATTGGAATTATTTACTTAGTATTGGTATATGTTTAGATCGTGAACAAGATAATTAATTCTCGTAAGTAAGATCAGTATTTTAAACGTCAACCACTGTGGATACAATTGAAGAGGGTCTCTCGGACTCTGGCTGCTCGCCGCGGACAGTGAAATAGCGCGAATTGAATATCACGTGATTGTTTAGGCGTTTGGCGCTTTTTTTAATATTTTGTGTAGGTCTACATCATTTTTTGAATTTTAGAACAATTGATGTTATATATATAATATTAAATGATTTATTTAATACGTTATAAATTTTTCATATGATTATATATATAATTACATGAAAAAAATTAAAACGTATTAAATAAATCATTTAATATAATGTGTGATCAAATTGGGCGAGATTGGGACGAAAAAAGATTGGCCATTTAGGCGACTTAAACAAAAACCATAAGGCTCAGGGCTGCCTCTGCTTGAACACGAGGATACGGTACACTGATAAAGGTTGTTCACGGTAATGTGAGCACTTTTGAAATCAACTTTAGAAAAAAGTCACTGCTCCTACCTGTCTATATTTTAACAGGCGCACTGAGTGACATGCGCCCAGTAAAGTTGGTAACGATGAAGGAAAAGCAGTTCCACATCTTAACGTCGTATAAAAAGTGCTAGGTAACCATTTGTGGTAATATTTCTAAATTATTTCATTTCCTTTCCGTTTTTCTTTTTATGCTTCGAAGTATAAAAGTAAACAGATTTGTAAAGTATTTTATTTTCAAATATTTTTACCGTTTCACTTGACCGACGCATGAATAAAGTGATAAGGCCCATGGTAATGCTAATTTTACACAAGGCGGGAGAATACACAACATGCGTAGAGGTAGATATTATGCAGGGCTTTCAAAAGAGCTCAGTTTACCGAGGAAGAATATCCTATAACAATTGACCTGTGTTCATCCACCACAACAAGTGCTCAGAGAGGACTTGATGAGATAATACAGCCAAGCACATTTATGGGTGAAGTGTGGTGAAAGATTGGCGATGACTGCATTGGGAGAAATTCGAACGAAATATTTGTTTGTATAGGGCCAAATATATATCGAGTTGCACTAACAAAATAGACTGTTGAGCAAACTAAATTTAAAAAGCAACAAAATTGCTTTCGTTCGTTAACAAAATATATGCTTGAATAAATAAAACCTCTGTGTTGAGCCAAAAAAAAAAAAATTAGACTTGTCAACTAAATATTTTGTTGAATCAACTGTATATATTTGTTTGGCCACTCATTCGACTGCCTTCGTTCTCAAATACAGCTCGAGAGTTTGTTTCTATTTTTTCGTGACTAATTAGGATAGTAACCATGTTTGTTAGTGCATCTATACATAGTTAACAATCGTATAGACACGTTAATAAAACAATGCAACAAGAAACTGACAAGTAAAGCTAGAAATATTTGTTTGCACATGTTGCCCAATATTTGCAGTATATCTATTTAAAGGATTTCCGGCCTCATAAGTTATCACATTAGCTGAGATTACTAAGGCGTAGCGCTCGGACACAGGTGATCTAAGTTCGAAAATCGAACTCGTAAGACATTTTTTTTTCTGTCCAAACTGTTTAATGTATGTGTAGTCAAACAAGTCTTTAGTTACACCAACCAAATTTTACATTTTGGGCCAACCAAATGAGAACAATACAATTATTTGGTTTCAGCAACTATTTCATCGCCCCTATACAAACAAATAATTTGGTTGCACCAGACAAATCTTGTTTGATTCAACAAAACCTTTTCTCAGCGTGAACTGAGAAAAACTTTAACACCTTATCCCGAGTGCATTCGTCCACGTTTGAAGTGTTTCAGAATATGTGAAATTATGGTCGTTTCTGTCGAAATTCAGAAGCCAGCACCAATACGAACATCGCTTTCTGCTGGGCAATGCTATTGGTTGCTGCTGACAATTTAGCTACTTTATAAATGATCACTTCTTTCCATTGGCTCCTTTGCAACACTTAAAGCGAAAAATCTGCGTGTACGTTAAGGATGAAGTAAAGCAACTGCCTATGGAGCACTGCATCCGACTATACAACGTGAAGAACTTACTAAAGTAAGTAGTTCAGACACCATGAACATTGTCAGCAAAGTGTGATTTATGATGCATATGAAAGAAGAATGTATACGTTTTGCAACATTATAAAATGTTTTATTAAAATATAATTTTGAAGGTAAAAAAAATCGATTAAAATGGTCTGTATTTTTTTAACGAAATTTAAATATATTTCCATTCTGGATGCTTCAGAAAGCAGAGTTTGCAAGAAAATCTTCATCATGGAATATCCTCACAATGTTTACTATGATTGTGTGTAAGAAAATTGTAATAATAATTTAGGAAATAATTTTTATAATTGATTTTATGTGCGGCTATTTGTCACGAACATTTATGGTTTGAAACTGACGTAAATAAAGTTAATTATAAAATTGATATGATACATTTTTAATATTATTTTATTACACATGATCACAGTAAATATTATGAAGATCTTTCTTGAAGATTTTCTTGTAAATTCTGCTTTCTGAAGCATCCAAAATGGAAATGCGATTATATTGGTGGTTAAAATAGGGACTCTATCAATCGATTAATTTTTCACATTAAAAAAGTATATTTTACTAAAATATTTTATAATGTTGCAAAACATATACATTCTTATTTGAAATACAGCATAAATCATATTTTTCTGACAATTTTTATGGTGACTGTACTAATTTTTTACGACTTATTCGCATTGTACAGTCGGGTGCAGTGCTCCACAGGTAGTTGCTTTACTTCAACCTTAACCCTTTAACGCTCACATTAATTGTTCAGTTCTAGTGTTACAAAAGAGTGAATTTCTGGTGTTACAGTACCTAAGATGATCTTATAACAATCGATACTTTGTAGCCTATGGAGAGAGTTTTGGTAGATCCATGGCACACGAAGCAACCAATGATAGATTAGTTGTGTCAGCAACAGCCAGTAGCATTGGCCAGGGAAATGCCATGTGCGTATTGATGCTAGCTTCTCGACTTGCACAGCACACGATGGTTTCATTCATTCTGCAATACGCCAGACTTACAGCACTTGGCGATATTCTCTAGCGAAATCATTGCTGTGATCAGGCGGTACGTCCCACTCAAAAGAAACATTTTTTTATTTATTGTTGCAGTTTACTTTAGCTATGTAACTTGTCCACACGGAACCCGCCAGTCGTGCCAACATATGCCCGTTATTGGTGTCCGCTGTGTTAGAAGGGTGTGGCCGCTTTCAGCATCGCCAGTCACTTTTCGAGATTATAGAGGACAGAACGTATCAGTTCGTCATGCCCAGTGGCGTATTTTATGACGGCGCAGTTTATGTCGGCCACGTGATATATTTGCTGAGTGTTCATTTGTTACTGATATAAGGAATAAAATTAAATATATGGGAATATAAGACATACCAGAGCTATTATTAATAAATCGGCATACGAGCGCCGTTTTGAAAAGTGTTATAATTTTGGACTGTGTACATGTTTACTAGTATTCAATACAAGTTAGGATTATGTCTCATATCATAGTTCATATAAATAACATTTTTGTTGGTCGTTGATATCTCACTTACAATCATACTATTGGATCGCGCCATCCTTGACCCACTCCGCTGTACTTTATTACTGTCATACTATTGGATCGCGCCAGTCTTGACCCACTCCGCTGTACTTTATTACTGTCATACTATTGGATCGCGCCATCCTTGACCCACTCCGCTGTACTTTATTACTGTCATACTATTGGATCGCGCCAGTCTTGACCCACTCCGCTGTACTTTATTACTGTCATACTATTGGATCGCGCCATCCTTGACCCACTCCGCTGTACTTTATTACTGTCATACTATTGGATCGCGCCAGTCTTGACCCACTCCGCTGTACTTTATTACTGTCATACTATTGGATCGCGCCAGTCTTGACCCACTCCGCTGTACTTTATTACTGTCATACTATTGGATCGCGCCATCCTTGACCCACTCCGCTGTACTTTATTACTGTCATACTATTGGATCGCGCCAGTCTTGACCCACTCCGCTGTACTTTATTACTGTCATACTATTGGATCGCGCCATCCTTGACCCACTCCGCTGTACTTTATTACTGTCATACTATTGGATCGCGCCAGTCTTGACCCACTCCGCTGTACTTTATTACTGTCATACTATTGGATCGCGCCATCCTTGACCCACTCCGCTGTACTTTATTACTGTCATACTATTGGATCGCGCCAGTCTTGACCCACTCCGCTGTACTTTATTACTGTCATACTATTGGATCGCGCCATCCTTGACCCACTCCGCTGTACTTTATTACTGTCATACTATTGGATCGCGCCAGTCTTGACCCACTCCGCTGTACTTTATTACTGTCATACTATTGGATCGCGCCAGTCTTGACCCACTCCGCTGTACTTTATTACTGTCATACTATTGGATCGCGCCATCCTTGACCCACTCCGCTGTACTTTATTACTGTCATACTATTGGATCGCGCCAGTCTTGACCCACTCCGCTGTACTTTATTACTGTCATACTATTGGATCGCGCCATCCTTGACCCACTCCGCTGTACTTTATTACTGTCATACTATTGGATCGCGCCAGTCTTGACCCACTCCGCTGTACTTTATTACTGTCATACTATTGGATCGCGCCATCCTTGACCCACTCCGCTGTACTTTATTACTGTCATACTATTGGATCGCGCCAGTCTTGACCCACTCCGCTGTACTTTATTACTGTCATACTATTGGATCGCGCCATCCTTGACCCACTCCGCTGTACTTTATTACTGTCATACTATTGGATCGCGCCAGTCTTGACCCACTCCGCTGTACTTTATTACTGTCATACTATTGGATCTCGCCAGTCTTGACCCACTCCGCTGTACTTTATTACTGTCATACTATTGGATTGCGCCAGTCTTGACCCACTCCGCTGTACTTTATTACTGTCATACTATTGGACGGCGCCAGTCTTGACCCACTCCGCTGTACTTTATTACTGTCATACTATTGGATCGCGCCAGTCTTGACCCACTCCGCTGTACTTTATTACTGTCATACTATTGGATCGCGCCATCCTTGACCCACTCCGCTGTACTTTATTACTGTCATACTATTGGATCGCGCCATCCTTGACCCACTCCGCTGTACTTTATTACTGTCATACTATTGGACGGCGCCAGTCTTGATCCACTCCGCTGTACTTTATTACTGTCATACTATTGGATCTCGCCAGTCTTGACCCACTCCGCTGTACTTTATTACTGTCTTCTCATCACGAAATGGAGTGCCAAGTTGATTGTCTCCCGTCCTTTCATATTGTTACAATATCTGTCTCGAAATTCAGTGGGCTAAACCAAGTTCGTTAAAGGATGGAGGTATTAATTAAAAAAGAGTTAATTATAATTTCCTAATTTATTTACGTTAACTACAAAAAAAATTCTCCCGACTCAACGTCTCACAATAAATTGGCAATACTTACTGTTAACAACAAAAGTGCTCACTTTACCGTGAACAGCCTATACCTGCATATATTTTAACGGGCGCCCTGAGTGACTTTCGCCCAGTAAAGTTGGTAACGCCGGATGGGAAGTAGTTCCGCATCTTAACGGCGAATAAAAAGGATCAGGTAACAATTTCTGATCATTTAAATCATTTGTTTCGGTTTTTTTTTTAATGCACCGAAGTGTAAAATATTTATTTTTCTAATAATTTCACAGTTTCACTTGACGACGCATGAGTTAAGAGTGGCCAATGACAATGTTAATTTGCATAAGGCGGAAGAATACACAATGTGCATACAAGTAGATCTTAAGCAGGATTTTCAAAACTGCTCATTTTACCGTGAATTGCCTATAACTGGTAATGCATTATAAACTGCTTATTTCAGTTTTTATAAAAATATCACTATTTTGATTCACGATTATTTCTGTTGTGTCGTAAAGTTTTTTTTTTTTTTAATGATCTTGACAAGCATAAATTAAGCAATGAAACGATATCCGTTCGAATTTTGTTCTTGATGACTGTAACAGGGGGGGGGGGGGGCACGGTGGTTCAGAGGTTATACTACTAGCCTCCCACCTAGGCGAGCCGTATTCAATACCCTGCGTGGTCGTAAGTGGGAATCGTCCCGGAAGATGCCGCTGGTCGGCGTGTTTTTTTCCTTGGGGGACCTCCCTTGCATTCCCGCGCTGCTCCATTCTCACTTCATTTCACCCTCACAAGCTCTCAAGAGCTCGGTTTTTTTTTTTTTTTTTTAAAGAGCCGTCGAAATATCTCAACTCAGTATTCCGTAATGTGTTCATATTTATTTATAGTTCTAGTTATTTTTTTAAAGGGTCTGCAGGCCCCCTTCAGGTCCCCCCCCCCCTTAGCAATGGCACGCCTCTGTCTCAACGTGTGTATACTCCGGGAGTGTATCCGGAAGTGACAAGCGAGAAAGATAGCTCAGTGTGTCACTGGAAAGGCTCGAGGTATTATCTTCGCTGACAGCTGGATTTTGTCGCTCCGAAGTGATCGAGTCGAACTACTAGCTCTACGATAACACGGGTTTAAAAGGGGGGGGGGGGTGAAGGGGAGATCGTAGCAGGGGAGGGGAATCGTATCAATTTCCATACGAAAAGAAGCGCAGAGTGGACAAGCTATACGCAACATGGAGCTCGCTCGCCCCATCACATATTCCATTTGGGTCGGGGCTCCAGGGTTGGATAATGGGGGGGGGGGGGGGGGGGTCCGTGCCAATTCGCCCTCTATTCTCCACCCAGGCGGAAGGAAATCAATGTGTGAGAATTTCTGCGCATTTTCCCCTCTCCGCCATCTCCAACACTTTGAACGCTTTTCTGACTCGCAGTTTGTACTTCGGAAAACGTGTGATGATGTCTGATGTCTCGCAGATACCCTGCAGTATCTGCTGTTCGCGGTCAAGAGAGCACTTTTGAAGCCCTAGTTACTTTTTTCCTTTCGACCTATTTATATCCTTCCACCACTTGTTAATGTGAGTATTAAACACAGTGTATACATTCTCCATACCCAAAACCAAAAGTCCGAGGCCGGAATGAAATGTATTTATATATACTGTTCACGGTTAATGGAGCACTTTTGGAAAGACCCTTTGGAAAACATGTCACTGCCGCTACACGCATGTAGTTTAACGAACACGTCGACCGACATGCACCCAGTAAATTTGGCAACAACGGAGGGTAAGCCGTTCCTGGTCTTACGTTATAGTCATGGTACAATCGCTTGTAGAATAATATATTACTCGATGATTTAACTATAATCGATTAATCAATGATTATTTTTAATCAATTCGATTAGTCACGATTTTCTACTGTTTATACTTTTAAAAAATTCGAGATACCTACATGATTCACATTTTTTACTAAAAATATATTATATAAATTTAAAACAACAAATCTTCAAAATAGCAGACATTATTAAAAATAAACAGAAAAGTTTTCTTGAGAATAGTTTCAAACAAATTTATAGAGAAATACACTAATTGCGGTAAATTTTTATGTATCGATTAGAACAAGACAAACGATTATTTTTACCGATTGTTTATTCGATTAAAAAATAATCGTAATCGACTCATTCGAATTACAAAATTATGCGAATATCATATCACCAGAAGCCTTTGTCACACTGTTAAATTTTTGCCTTCAAATATATTTGACAATAAAATTTGAAGACGAAATACGACCATCGAATTTTTCCTTCCTATAAATGTTTTCCAAATAGTCTTGAATGTGTTTGAAAATGTGCCACACTATCAATTTTTTTTACTGAAAAAATTTTATTTGATTTATTACTTCAAAATGATTTATAAATGATATACCGCTGTCGTGTTTCCACGCAGTCCAATACAGGAAGAAATGTAACGAATATTCATTTTTATTTCCATTTCTTTACTAAGTTCTATAAGCTGTTCACGGTGAAGTGACCACTTTTGAGGCCCTAGTTACTTTCATCAGTATTTTTATTCTTTAACTACCTTTTAAATACATATTGTCATGTCAGTAATAAACACGCTGTGTATATTCCACCGCAAAGAAATTGAAAGTGTAAGGCCAAAATAAAATATATTTACTGACTACTAGCGAGTACCCGGCATGCGTTGCAATGCCACGCAAAGACAGAAAGTGTCTGTGTTTTAGATCTGTTTATTGAAGTGCTTTCGGATACACAATATATTTTTTGTTTTTCCGTCTGGTGCGTAGACGAATAAGTGAGAAGGTTTTCCGGCGCGTGAACAGGCCACATACAGCTGTCCATGTGAGAAGCATGGATTTTCCTAATGTAGTCCACACACTTGTAGCGATTGCCAGTGTGCCTTGTTGATGGTCATTGCAAATGCGAGTCGCACCGGAAACTGCAAACGTTTGAACTCGAATGGCATATCTGTCTGGAATCATTGGGATGCGTGGCAACAGTACATTTTCTCCTTTAAAATTGTTATCCCTGATCTGTTCCCGTAGATTGTAGGTTTGAAACGGAACAAATTGTCATATTTTGATTAGGTACGTCACCTTCATTCATCATCTGTCTTTTGTAAGACAATAGCTAGAATAAACTCATTTGTTGAAACGACTCACGCGCCACCTATTGTAAAATGGTTGTACTAATCGCAATCGGATGATCGCAGTCGGATGAATGGCATAGGAACGCATACGGGACAAACAAAGAAACATTAATTTATATATATATAATTCCAAATGAGAGGACTTTCAAAAGTTCTCACTTTACCGTGAATAACCTATATAATTTTATTTATATGTTACACATGTTTCCTGCGAGATGAAATTTAATGCCTCTAAGTTCATAATATTATGTATTATATCCCCTTAGAAAGCATTCATGCTCACACAGCTTCTACATAAATCTAACGTCCCCGTAACCTATTTCCTTTCCATCAACTTTTCGATATTTTAAATTTTCGAGGCGTCCATTTTTGTCGAGCACGATTCTGATTGGCTGAAGCCGTCAAATATAAAATGAGTTTTACAACCGGTCCAATCCTTAAATGTTTGATGGAAACTGAAGCGGTCCAACTTTTTCAGACAAATATTTCTGCGTTTATAACTTTTCGTTGACGTCACAACTGTTCAACTCTATTTGACGAAACATAATGGAAGGAGTTTGACGGGAAAATCTGACTCTGTGACAGGGACACTAGGTATATATGTATGTGTATATATATATATATATATATATATATATATATATATATATATATATATATATAACAGAAATCAAAATAATTCATTGATATATATATATATATATATCAATGAATTATTTTGATTTCTGTTTTTTTTTTCACTGCATGAAGTGTAAAACTGGGTAATTACTTAAAATATTTACGTTTTGAATAATTTTATGCTTTTTTTTTGGACGACACATGAATAAATGATGAGACCCACGGGAATGTTAATTTTACATTTGGTGGAAGATTGCACTATGTGCATACAAGTGGATCTTATGCGGGGCTTTCAAAAGTGCTCATTTTACCATGGGCAGCGTGTAATTAGCAGCATGTCTTTGTGAAAGACATCATCTGACATGACTGGGCCAATGAGAAGTAGCTTATGCCGATAACGAACGACTGGCATTAGCAGACAGAAGCCTAAGTCGCGTAACATCTGAAAACACAGTCATGATGAATCTGAGCTTTAATAGTTTTGAGGGGTCGCGGTGGTGTAATGGTTAGACTACCCGCCTCCCACCAAGGCGAACTTGGTTCGATTCCCTGTGGGGTCGCACGTGGGAAAAGTGCAGGACAATGCCGCTGGTCGGTGGGTTTTCTCGGGAATCTCCCGTTTCCCCCGCCCTTTCATTCCGGCGATGCTCCATACTCAACCCAATCACCCTCATCGGCTCCCAATACCTCGGTGTTCAGAGCCTCCCAAATCTCTTCACTCACTCTACATACTGTTCCGGGCAACGATTTTTTCAAAAGTTTATGATGCGTGCTCTACTTAAGTCAACACAACGGTTGTTTCGCTGTCGTTTGTCACAGCCAATCAGCTGTAGGCTATGTGTCCGGCTACAGTAATATGAACCAATCATGACCTAGGACGGTTTGCGATACATTTACCCACATGTCAGATCATTGGTCATTGACTTTCGCAGTGTGCAGCACAGACCAAAAATGACCTACACGTGTGTAATGCACGTACAAATGTGTACACTTGAGTCTGAATGAGTTAGGAAGTAAATAATTAACAGTAACCTAGGTAAAACTACGTTTTTTAGTTGATTTCCAACATAATATTACGACAAGCCCAAATGGATGCTCCCCAGGGTTGATGGTTTCGAGCGATGAGCATAAGCTTGTGGATTTTGATTTGAAAACTAATAAATCGCAACCCACACTAGCACAACTCGCGTAATGCAGGAGCAGCTTTGCAGCTCTGAAAATACACACACCTCACCTCAATGCGTAAACTATATTGAAATGCCGAGCAAAGAGTGGATAGCAAAATTAATATACGAGCACGCATACATTTTCTAAAAATAATTGCAGCGCAAAATGGCTGATGAAATGAGCTGGCTTGGTAATTATGTTTGTTCTGTGTTTGTAACGCTCTGTATCACTACATTCTTGGACCGTAGATACAAAACATGCTTTTCAGCTATGTGAAAATTCTGAGGCATTTTCCTTTACCATTATTAATAACGGATCTAAGCACGCTTGAAATATCCGGGGTCTTTTCTAACGTGCAATGAAATACTTTGGCTGTAATTAAAATCACTTGTAATATCATTATCTTTGCTGTCATTAATTTCCTCTTAAACGAGAGAAATTTTATAAGGTTTTTCCTTAATTTTCCCCTCACACTTTTAATTTGTCACGTCGCATTGACTCTGTTTTTCCTTATATCTAGCGATGATGGAAAATCGCGAAATATTTTCGAGCCAACATATCTTCTATAACACTCTTGACTAGTTTATTCTTTTATGATTGGATGAACAAGGTTTTGACTCGGCTAAGTTGTGTGCAGACCAATCACGAACGTTCTGGATTATAGTATCAGAATCCTCATTGGCCCAGTGAAGTGGGGTAGTAGCTTCATACATGCATAGCAGCCAATAAGGAAATAGAACTGTGGGACATGTGTACAGTACGTTGAATCCTAGTAAACAGTCAACTAACTTTCCCCGCGATAAACCATCATCTCTACTTATATCACAAACAGATATTTCAGACATACAGGCAAGTCGTTTTCCTAAAAAAAAATGCGTTCGTTTAGGCGTAACATAAAACATAGAAGTATGTCTTACATGCAATATTCTGTAACTCGTTTTGATGTAGTCTACTTATGAGATTCCTTTTGTGGTACAGCAGCGTTTTTGATGACGAAGGTGTTTTCCTGCGGGTAAAACTTGGTATAGGCTATTCACGTTAAAGTGGACACTTTTGAAAGCCCTCTCATTTGGAATGATAGTCAATAAATATATTTTCTTTTAGCCTTGGACGCTAATATCCGAGTGCAGTGGAATATACACACTGTGTTTATTACTACACGACAATATTTATTTAAAAACTTCGTTAAAAATATAAAAAATGACTAACATTTTAGAAAATAATTAGGGCCTCAAGAGTGCTCACTTTACCGTGAACAGCGTATACTCGTCTACGTGTTACATATACGTTAACTGGCTTTTCTGATCTCTTTTTAAGTGGAAAAATAAAAAATAAAATTTTTTATAGCACAAATGCTAACGCACAACCAGAAGAATAAGTATTTTCATGAGAATCATTACATTTTTTGGTATGTATGTACAATTGAACTTGAATTATTCTGTTAATGATTATACCGGACGAATCACCTAAAACTTGCACCTCAAATATTTCGGAAATTAAAGATGCTATTGATGTGCTGGTTTCACAGAACTGAAGTTAAGACAGCGGCTCATAATTGCAACCCAGAAACAGATTAGGGGCGGCGGTGTCTGAGCGATTAGCCTGCTCGCCTCCAACCAAGGTGAACCGGTTTCAATCCCCGGCCGAATCACTCCCGGATTTTCGCACGTGGGAATTGTGCCGGACGATGCCGCTGGTCGGCGGGTTTTCTCGGGGTTCTCCGGTTTCCCCCGCCCTTTCATTTCGGCGCTGACCCATTCCAACCTCAATCACCCACATCGGTTTAAGACTCGCAGTTAAGAGCCGCCCAAATCTCTCCACAAACTAAACTAATATTTTCGTTTGGTGTGAATGAGGGTTTGGCTAGCTACAATGATCCGATAAGTTTAACATTACAGAATTTGCTGCCGCACCAAAATAAGCTTGGTACAATACCGGCATTTGATTGTTTAACTGCAAAGTGTTCGGGTCATTTGATTGCCTCAGTCCATATTTACAACTCAGGAGTTTGTAGTGAACGTAGGGGATTTTGGCACATGTGTGCTGGGTTCCGGATCCGTCCGCCATCTTGGTAGGCGCAGCCGATCGGTGCTATCCGCCATATTGGTAGGCGTCACTGCCAGAGCCCAATACCATGTTGGATGTTCTTCCCACTAACATCCATATAAACTATTTTAATTTTAAAAATATCAAATATCGTAATAAAAAATTTAAACAAAAGAAAACTATATCGATAAACAATTTAAAAAGTATCGGCTCTCCACGTGGGTTTGGAATAATTATAAAAATTAAAAAAATATATTAAAAAATTAAACTATTTGCTCTCCACCTGGGTTTGGAATAATTATATCGGTTTGGAGTGTCGTTGTAGATCATAATTTACTAAATAAAAAAATTATTTTATAAAACTTTCTTAAATATATTGGCCTGCTACTTCGGTACCCAGTGCATCGGGAAGTGTTGACACCACAACCCCCCCCCCCCCCTTCTCCCCTTCATAAAAAAAAACCTGTAACTAAAAATATTGTATAAATTAGCGCACACATCCTCAGCCCCCTCTCTACTAAGCCCCCTCCCACCTACCTATCCAATCCTCACCCCCCCCCCCCCTCAACAACCTCTCCCAAGCCTTGGCCCGAAAAATTGAGGATAATTTAATGTCTTAACCCCGCTCGCCATGCCACCCAGTCATACCAACATTTGATTTTGTTTAGTGTATTATGCATGCCATATATAATCTGTCCATGGCGTCATGGAAATATCGTGGTACATCGAGGGAGGCGAAGGCACATTCACTGTTGCACCTGGTGATGAGTTGACGAGTGCAGCATTCGTTCTCGTCGCAGGCTAAGCAATGTTACTGTGTTCACTCGTACCTACGACGGAGGTTGCAGCAAAACCCACTTATCAACTTCATAAAGGTATAACTAGCGCTAAGGGCCGTGGGCATGTGAGAAGCCTACGGCCCTTTGCTTATTTCACTTTTCGGAAACCGAACGTAAATTGTAATACCGCGAGTTGTGGATAATATTTAATCCGCAGGTGAACCACCAAATCGAGTGTCCAGCCAGAGACCTTCAATATTATTTCTTCCTCCTCGCCGCATGCCTCGTTTATGCTTTTTTTTTTTTCTCACACCGGCTTCAATGTTACCCGCTACACTCGAGTAAGTTCGAAATCTTAGTTCCTTTCTTTTTGTATACATCTGGTATGCTACAGCTACATTCCAACTATATATATATATATATATCATATTTCAGGGTTCAGTATTCCCCCACCTCCTCTGTAAGTTGGTTTATTAAATTCCGCTTCATACATATCAGAAATGAACAAGCATCTTTCGCCGAAGTTATCGGATTTGGAGCTACATACGTTTTCGAAAGACCCCTGAATGCCGATTCCTTCAGGAAAAATCCATTTACATTCAACTTACTTTCTTATATTGCGATGCATGATCGGGTAAATTGCTAGTTGTAGCTTCTGATTCGAGGCTAGAAGTTGCGTTGGGACACAAAACAAAAAATGAAGTTATATTACCTGAAAATAAGTGACTTAAATAGCATACATTTTGGACACTAGATAAAATAAAAAATTATATAGTTTACATCAAAATGGGCGAAGTTACCAAGGCGTAGCATTGAAACGCAAGCGTTCCGGGTTTGAGTCCTGGTCCTGTTTTCCCTATTTGTATACTGACAGAAACGTTTTTTTTAGTCTACAACTTTTTTGGTAGACAGTATGAAATGTGTGCAGGGCAGGTAGTCACTGGCGAGACGTATATACAGATGAGTGGGTAGATTTATACACACATATATATATAGTGTACGTACAGAGACCCCTTGTAAACAGTAGACATGTATGTGTATGGTACATCAATACTCTGTGCAGTAAACGATGTGAGTAAAGATGAATACACAACCAGAATAGGTTAAGCTGCATATGACACTGTGTTAGGCTTGGGGACATAGATCACTGCGAGTCATTTGTATCAGCTAGAACGCCTTACCTGGCCGTTCAGTAGAGTGTACATACCTACTGCGCAGTATCCTTCCCATGTATGGTGAACCAGGTTCAATACCCGGCCGGGTCACCGGATTTTCGCAAGTGGGAATCGTGCCGGACGATGCCATTGGTCGGCGGGTTTTCTCGGGAATATCCCGTTTTATCCGCCCCTTCATTCCGGCGCTGCTCCATATTCACTTCAATAACCCTCATCGGCTCTCAAGACCTCGCGGTTAAAGAGCCGCCCAAATCTCTTCACTCCCCTCTATGTGACTGCCATGTCTTGCCTCATTACGTTTACTAGATTTGTTTGTGAGGTGCTTTAGAATGTGTAGGTAAATATGAACATGTGGACTCTTAATAACGATCTGGTTAGAACATGAAAGGTAAACGCTGTTCACGGTAAACTGAGCACATTTGAAAGCCCTACTTGCGATCTACTTGTATGCACATTATGTATTCTTCCACCTTATGCAATATTAAAATTGCCGTGGGCCTCATCACTTTATCCATACGGCGGTCAAGCAAAACTGTGAAATTATTAGGCAAGTAAATAGACATGCTCATTTTGACACTTCGATGCATTAAGAAGAAAAGAAAGCGAAAGAAATAATTTACGTTGTCACAGAAGGTTAACTAACACTTTTATTTCTACGTTAATACATGGGAATACTTTCCCCTCCATCGTACGAACTTTACTAGGTGAATGTCAGTCGGTGTGCCAGTTAAAATATACGCGTGCAGGGGCAGTGACTTTTTTCTAAGGTTGATTTCAAAAGTGCTCACTTGATGGTGAACATCGTTTAACTGCAGCACGGTCCTCCGCAAGCTGTAGGGTAGCAAACACTGATTACTTACAAACCTCTGTAGAAGCTCGGTCGGTGCGCATACACTGTGTATGCGAGCAGGTATGCACTGTCAGACAAGGATAACCGCCAGTAATTTGAGAGAGATAGCATCTCGATACTACAAGGACGTGACACGTCGGGTCTAGTCTCAGTATGTAGAATTTTATTTAGATATTTTATTTTTAGTGTCCACTTTAATAATGCTGACAGAAAAATAGTCTTAAACACCCTGGATGGCAAGAGCAGCTGAGACTTAAGAAAAATATTTTCCTGCCGTTGGATAGTTGCCATTCAAAAATGTACCTATTCCCATTAACAAAATGTGAGAAAAACTTGAAAAGGTCTTTACCTCATTCCTCAGATTAAAAATAAAAATTTAAAAAAAATTGTATTGTTTCTGAAAAATACTTTAAAATCTTGCATAACATTCCTCCGTCAAACTCAGGGAAAACACTATACTCAGTTCTAGGGTGATCGTGGTTAGTGAATGCTGGAATACGTGTTCGTAAAGCGTATCAAAATGGCGTTGTACTGGACCTTCCCGAACAAATAGAAATTACGTGTCTTGCCATACACTCTAAATCTAAATAAATGGGAATTTCACTGTTTGAATCAGTCGAACGTATCTAACTGACACAACAGTCACTTCAGTGAATTTTAACTCTTGAAACAGTGGGAAAAATGCCATATTTCCTTCACTGATTGATTCAGTGACATTTTCCACTGATTCGTCAGTCATTTTTTCCACTGTTTTCTCAGTGGTTTAATTTTTGACAGTGAAACATCTGAGCAACTTGCTCCGTCTCTAATTATTTTTGACTGATGGACCAGTGAAACATCTGAGCAACTTGCTCCGTCTCTAATTATTTTTGACTGATGGACCAGTGAAACATCTGAGCAACTTGCTCCGTCTCTAATTATTTTTGACTGATGTATCAGCGGAACTGCGTGTAGCAATGGTCGTTGAATATCGTTTAAAATGGCCGTTATGCAACGTGTATCAAGTGAAGTAACAACGAATAAATGAATGAAACTAATACAGACTACTTTCTTTCAGAACGCCATTCTATTAGGTATTATGAACACAAAGCCATTCGTTCCCTTTTTACGACTTTATTTCGATTCCATGTAATCGTCACAGCGCTCTGTTTGAAGGTTTCAACTGCATTTAATGTGGTGAAGAGAGTGCACTCGTATATACTATTCGTTTTAACAATCCTAACGGTACCAATCAAACCAAAAACGAAAAGTATGAGCATACAACTTCAAATATATATATATATATATATATTGTGTGTGTGTGTGTTATATATATATATACATATATACTCTAACAATTTCAACTTGGCGTGGTAGCTCAGACGTCCACCTGCAAAACTAGTTTTACGTTTTTAAATCACGGTAATTGGCACAATATAAATAGTAAACTATCGTAAATATGTTTATTTCACGTAATTATTGCCTACATCCAATAAAAGCAATATTTAATTCGCCCCTGCAGTCGGCCCTCACTTACTCTATTAGTGAAATTGTTTGACGTCACTAATTTAATAAGTAAACATTTTTCATTGAAACAATCAGTGGTTTGCCGCTGATTGGAATTTAGTGTGTGTATATAGCGTAGGAAACACAACAATGTCTTACCTGGAGTTGTCCCGCTGCAGGAACAAATCAACATACAGGGCGTCTTTAATACGCGAACATACCATTCACTGACCACCCATCGTTACCTATGCTCACTTCCTCCTGAATATCTACCACGTGAAAGAGCCTTATAGCTGTCTCATCTTCATCGCTGGTTCCCTTTAAACATAATTCAATCGGAATGCTATCGGACTCCCTAATATCTTGTATAAAACCTATGCTCCACCCACATAGGGCGAGCGTCCTACGACTGTTCGGTCCTACTCGAATGGTGATGGCGAAGAGAAAGAGCTCAACTCAACTGACTGGCACATACTCAAACACTAGCCTACTGTACCAGCCAATCCTAGAGCAGGCTTTAAACCTTCCAGCCAATCGGAAGGCTGCCAACTTAAAACTACATAAACGAATCACTCCAACGGCCTAACGCCCTAAATTTTAAAGAATACGTGCTCTAGAAACAGCGATTAAAATATCAAAAATCTCTGTAACAGTTATATATAGTAGTCACCAAAACAATATATATATAAAATTATAAAAATAAAAAGCTGGCTAAACCAACTCATTTAAACATCTCTTATTGCCATCCTAACATCTAATTTTAAAAATCCTGCAAATGAAATAATAAATAAAAATATGGAAACCATAAAAATTTACATAAATAAAAATATGACGTGTGTGAAAGGTGTAAAATGCATAAATTAATTAAACATTCAAAACAACGTGTTATTTGTGTATGTTGCTACAAGTATAGGGGGAGAAAAAATAAACGGAGATCCTTGATAACAATTTTTTTACAGCTTTGCAAGAACATTTTTCGTCAGAGTAATGTATCCCGTTACCGTAATATCTAGCACTGCTGTTAGTTTTACACATTTACGATGTAAAAACAGTACAATTGTAACACATACCTCTGGCTACATACTTGTTTGTAAAACAGACAAGTACGTTATCTGCACTGAGAAAACAGACAACAAATATTTTGTTTGTATGGCCAGAAATGTACTTAGTTGCCCCAAAAATAAATTTTAAAAGCAATAATATTCAATTTGTTTATCTATCAAGATGCACACTTCAATAAACAAGACCATTGTGTTGGGCCCAAAGAAATTAGCCTGTCGACAAAATATTTATTTGAATCAACTGTATATACTTGTTTAACCACTATTTTGCTTGCCTTCGTTCGAAAATGCAGCTAGACATATTGTTTGCACTTTCTGTGACACTTATGATAGGAACAGTGTTTGTTAGTGCATTTATCCATAGTTAATAATGGTACCACTACCCTGATAAAACAAATTCAGCAGGAAACTGAAAAATACCCAAGTTCATGAGTACAGGCTGTTCACGGTAAAATGAGCACTTTTGAAAGCCCTGCTTGAGATATACTTGTTTACATGTTGTGTGTTCTTCCGCCTTACGTAAAATTAACTTTGTCATGGGCTTCATCACTTTATTTATGCGTCTGTCAAGTGAAACTGTGAAATGATTAGAAAAGTAAATATAGTACAAATCTGCTCATTTTTACACTTCGATGCATTGAAAAATACAGAAAGAGAGATAAATAATATAAGTTATCACAAATTGTTACTAACTCTTTTCGTTCAACGTTAATATATGGAACTACTTTCCCCTCCACCGTTACCAACTTTACTGGGCGCACCTCACTTAGTGTGCCCGTTAATATATATATATATATATATATATATATATATATATAGTTAGGGGCAGTGACTTTTTGTAAGGTTGGTTTCAAAAGTGCTCACTTTATCGTGAACCTGAGGTTTCTGGCGGCGCAGCGCTCGTCCGCACGTAATCTACATTTGAATCTCGGTCGGTCTTAGATATTTTTTTTTTAATTTTAACCGAACTTGTTTAACGCGCGTAGAGCCAAGATAGTCTTTATTTGCACCACTCAAAATTTTGTTTAGGGCAAGCAAATAAGAACAACAAAGTAATTGGGTTTTAGAAACAAATATTTCATTACCCCTGAACTAACAAGTAACTTGGGTACGTCAAGCAAATGTTGTTTTACTAAACAAAACCGTTTCTTAGTGTAAGATTTCCTGTTCCCCCCTCCCCCCCCCCCCCCCATCAACCTGGTTTTTAAAACGAGCAGATTTCATTTATAGTCCATCCACGATTACTTCAGTCTTTCCTGAAGGCCTGTTAAAGTTCTACTTCCAGGATATTCCTCCGCCTCGTGCAAACTAAGGTTAACTAATCCTGGATAATTACACCAGAGGGACAACGCACCTCATTCGTGCGCACTCAGTTGTAACAGTATTTTGTATAAGGACCATTTTCCACTAGGCGCTACCAACATACCTATTTTCTCCCTGATTTTCATTCAGATTATTTATAAATGAAGAATTATAATTTATAAATAAAACCTGAATATTATTTCAATTTAATAGAAAAAAAGTAACTTTTATGAACACAAGTATAAAAACGCTTGTGCTAAAGGGCGTATTTAGGAAATAGCTAAACACGTCATACATGGGGAGATATTTGAAAGGTTTGATTCAAGAAGTGTGAAGAAACCGTGAATGGACTAAAACATTTTAGGTTTTAGTATATGTTTGACGCAGCAGCCTTAAGGGCCGTCTCCAGACCGTAATAAAGAGAATGTTATTGTTGTTGCAGCTCCAGAAGTTCAGACGTCATCTATCTGCAGTATTCTTAGCGACATGTTCTCCCTGGGGATGGTGATATGCGCCATCTTTAATAACGGCCGGCCGCTCATACAAGCCAACCACAGCAGCTCCACATACCTGAAACAGCTGGAAGTGGTGAGTGACACCCCCCTTGTATGTTATTCTAACCTACCCTAACACTAAGGGCGGTATTCCTAAACATATCTTCAGCTTTAGCTTCGTCAAGACAATCTTATTTGGTGTCTCAATTGCGTATTTACATTTCATGAACATCGCTTAAGCTTGTGCATTCTCATGATACTAGTAGCAAATTCAATTACCATATTAACTTTTTAAATTAAAGAGGCACCATGAAGCTGGTCCAGATCAATGGGAAAAGACTTAACAATAATCTGCCACAGTCTCTTAAAACAATAAAGGACCAATCAACTTTTTGCCGCAAACTGACTGATTTCCTGCATGATTATTGTTATTACGATGTTGAATTTTTTTTTTGCAAGAGTTGTCACACTGGTACAGTTCTATTTCAAAATACACACACACGTGTATACATTTACAGTTGTAATTATTAGTGTGTTTAGAATATAAAGTATTGTGAAAACTTTTTTTGTTGTACAATATTGTTGTGTATTTTATTGTATATATTTGTTTTGTAAAATGGCATGATTTGTTCCATAACTCAATTTTGAGATCTCAGGAATGCAAATAAATGAAATGAAATGAACTGGTCTCAAGCACAGGCAAGCAAGGCGGTATTCATGGAGACTGTATTATTTCTGTGCGCCGTAAGACTGAATATTTCTGTTCCATAGTCGCCGCCCAAGATCGCGATTTGGAACGACATTTCATATTAACATCGAGACCCTTGCTTAAGATGGCAAATAAGCTCGGCTTCGCAAAGTCCACTGTAGAGATGACGAGACTGTACTTGTTTAAACGGCGGACGCTGATCTGATAGTTTCATAGGTCGAATTAGCGGAGATTTCTGCAAAATGGCGATAGCAAAACATGTGTTAGGTTGAGATTAATGTTTAGTTACACATTTGGACGAAAATCTAAATTGTTCTGCTCTGAGAAAGCCTTTACAGAACTGTAATGGTACAGATACCATTATTTTTTAAATTTAATTCACATAGTAGAACTTAAGTTCCACTAATCACAAAGTAGTAACTAAATAGCGCTAAACTCAATATACTTTATTTACAAAAAAAATGTTTTCCATTTTCAAATTTAATAGCAATCTACCATAAGTGTTCATGTGTGTAACAAGAAACCAAATGTATTTTATTATACTGTGTGTTGAGTTGAAATTAAAAGTAGAAATTTGTATATAAAACTATATTATACACAGCCACTTTGGAATCAAAAGGTTATATATATATATGTATAAACTGTGTTGGGACTATACATGGCTTTGATTATTAACGTTCGAAAGTGATGCTCTCGATAGCTGTTGGGTTATTTACTGTCTGCTCGTGTAAAAAAAAATCACATTATTCATACAGCTTCACTTACAATCTCTTTTGACACTCGTCCACAACATTTGACTAAGCAAGAAAAGCAATTTCGTTATTTTTTACTACATTAACGTCACTTTATTCGTATTAACCTTGTTTTCATGTATTTGCAATACTTATGTATCAAATACCTTATTTTTCAATTTGCAGATAATATATACATAATATCACGCATACATAACGTCGTGGTGACAAAAAATTCGTGTTTATTTCTATTTCGTGTCTAGTCGCCACGTTTCGTTATAATTCGAGCCTTTGTAGCGCGGCCTTCAGCTTGTGCTTGACCAAGCCGGAAGTGATTAAATATAAGCAACGCCTGGAGAAAGCCCCCTTCACGAAGATCGTCTTGTTTGTCGACTATGAAACTTGGTGCGGAAATAACACTGTCTTGAGAAATAAGATGGTATCGACCAAGACCAGATAAAGCTCGGCCTTGAGACATGACTATGAATACCACCATAAGTGTTGTGTTGGGTGAGAGCCCGCGGTAGGGGTGCGCTAGACGATCCCGCACGCTTACAAGGGGAGGAAGTCCTGCAAGGAGACATGCATCGCGGCAGCAAGGGGTTGGGATCCCATGGCCTCGTTGTGGCCACGACAATCTCCCTTGATGTACTTCAGCTATACGCTGTTCACGGTGAAATGAGCGCTTTCGAAAGCCCTGCTTAACATCTACTTGTATACAAGTTGTGTATTCTTCCCCCTTATGTAAAATGAACAATGGCAAAGGCCTCATCACTTTATCCGTCCGTCGGTGGAGTGAAACTATAAGAAAAGTAAATGTTTTACAAACATGCTAATTTTTACACTTCGATACATTAAAAAAATAACATAAAGTGAAAGAAATAATTGAAGTTATCCCAAATGGTCATGTGACAGTTTTTATTCGACGTTAAGATATGGAACTACTTTCCATCCATCGTTACCAACTTTACAGTGCGTATGTTACTCAGTGCGCCAGTTAGAATATATGCAGGCAGGAGCTGTGACTTTTTTCCAAGGGTGATTTCGAAAGTGCTCACTTTATCGCAAACAGCCATTAAACTACTATAACTAAGAAGAGAAAGGGAAAAAATCTGGAATAGACGCTGTAAGAACCCTTTCGACAGGAAATAATTAAAAATTGTTGCAGGCATTAATATAAAATTTTACAGGAGAGAGATAAGTAGGAACCATGTTCGTTATTAGTGAGTAGAGAAAATAAGAAGAAAAAAGGGTGGGAGGATGAGTGAAGCCTTTGCGCCAGGTTTATTATACCCAGGTTTGGATGAAAATGTATATATAATTACAATCCACGTACGTGGTGAAATGCATGTAATAAATGGCGAGAAAAACGTAAAAAAATTATGTGGTCGAACAACCGAAAGCAACAGGCCAAAATGAAAGCATAAGGATATTCAGTAAAAGTAAAGGATAACTTATACACCTGCATTTCCCAGAAAGTTACAGTCGTGGAGTGGGAAGAGAAACCACTCGGGTGTAGTTCAACCTATAGCTAGCCGTGTAAAAAAAAAAAACTGTAGGTTCGGAATGGAAAGGCGGGGTTCTCCTTTCATTCCGGCGCAGCTACATACTCGCCTCGATCACCCTCATCGGCTCTCAAGACCTCGCTGTGTGCCGCCACACACTCTTCACGCATTCGGCGGGGATTCCCCGTTGAATTCCTCCGGGTGCCGGAAGTGTTCCCTACGCACTAGGCCACGCTGCTGCTACCACTGTGCCCTTAGTTCGCGATTTAACCGGAAACGGTGGGTCCCAGAGGGTTGCAACAAGGGAGGGAGGCTTCTTTGCTACTTACGTTGTCCTACTTTATCACATCGTACCCACAATCAATTTATCTGCATGTAATCAAAGGGTGGCAACCCCTATTATTGACATGATTGGGGGGGGGGTACCACGGACCATACCTACAGTGTATCCAGGATTTTGGTTTATTACTTGCTATGCATACCAATTTGTGTTACTTCAACGGAAGTACTTTGCCTAATATCTCACGTAATGCCCTTGTCGCTCATCGCCTTTAGGGGCTGCTACAGCACATGCTCGAGTTTGTACACATGTTTCCTATACATCCTGTATAAGGAAAAATAAGAAACTTTTGGCAACACGAGTATATAATGTTGTGATACATGGTAAATTTATGAATCATCCAAACACGTTATACAAGATGTTATTTTTCAAAGCCTCAATCCCAAAAGTGTGAAGAGATCTCGAATAGGCTACAGTATGTGACGAAGCAGGGCTTCCAGAAGTAGCCAGTTAAACCTCTCAGTCGGAAATAAATATATAATTTCAGGCGTTGCAACAGACATATATTTTTTTCGGAGCTGTACTGATATCCATATGACGCTTTATCATATTTCGGGACCAATAGAAATGTATCTGTGCTTTATATTACTGGCCGCAATGTTTGATGAGGTAACGGGACGTAGGTCTCAACAGCGAATGATGATGTCTCACACACGTAGGGAAGCGTTCTCATTGGACGGTATGTTTCTGCTGTGTACAGTGCAGGCCATTCACGCCACTTCACATGCAACACCCCAGGTAGATGACACTGGTACTGAGGCCGTGTCTATACTCGCCAATTCCTGTGGACGTGGACGTAACTCGGCGTTAAGTGACGTCACATTGGCACGGTCCGAATATGCGTTCTCCGAAGTGAGCTTCCAGAATCTGACACTAGATTGCACTAAGTTCGGCATATTATTTGTTAGTGCGTAGTGGTGTTTAAATTTGCTGTAGTAAAATTGTTTACGAAATGTTTGATTGGAATATATATTTCCAATAAACGCTTTAACAGTTTTATTTTAAATAAGTTCGCTAACTTACATCCAAATTTCATTTTTAAACGTACGTTATAAAAATTTCAGCCTTCAAATAAAATTGTTCAGACGGAACGAATGCAACACTAATGATTTATTACAATTACGTCATATTTGTTTTGAGGAAACTCACCTAGGACACCCTTTTTTACATTAATAACGTAAACATTTCACGAATTCGCGCGAAAGTTTTTGAAGTCTACTTCTTTTTCTATCAGCTTAGGACACAACTTGGGACAAAAGTTCAATTTTCCGATCGCTTCAACTTGGGACACGGGTTGACTTGGGACACGGCAGCTTGGGACACGGGTTGACTTGGGACACAGCAGCTTGGGACAAGGGTTGACTTGGGACACGGCAGCTTGGGACACTGGTTGACTTGGGACACGGGTTGACTTGGGACACGGGTTGACTTGGGACATGGCAGCTTGGGACACTGGTTGACTTGGGACACAGCAGCTTGGGACAAGGGTTGACTTGGGACACGGCAGCTTGGGACACTGGTTGACTTGGGACACGGGTTGACTTGGGACACGGGTTGACTTGGGACACGGGTTGACTTGGGACATGGCAGCTTGGGACACGGGTTGACTTGGGACACAGCAGCTTGGGACAAGGGTTGACTTGGGACACGGCAGCTTGGGACACTGGTTGACTTGGGACACGGGTTGACTTGGGACACAGCAGCTTGGGACAAGGGTTGACTTGGGACACGGCAGCTTGGGACAAGGGTTGACTTGGGACACGGCAGCTTGGGACACGGGTTGACTTGGGACACGGGTTGACTTGGGACACGGCAGCTTGGGACACGGGTTGACTTGGGACACGGGTTGACTTGGGACACGGGTTGTCTTGGGACACGGGTTGACTTGGGACACGGGTTGACTTGGGACACGGGTTGACTTGGGACACGGGTTGTCTTGGGACACGGGTTGACTTGGGACACGGGTTGACTTGGGACATGGCAGCTTGGGACACGGGTTGACTTGGGACACGGCAGCTTGGGACAACGCCATGCCGCCATAGGGTCACTTGTACCAATCAGCGGATCCTTGTCCTAAGACACAGGTTGGGATAGCGCAATTGTAGACAGGTCCTGAGAGGGGCAGGCGAGAGTGTCTTTCAGTCGGCAAGTCGGGCCTGCAGCAGGGGAGGAGGAGGCGGTAGGTCGCATTAAATTACAGGCGGCGGGTAAGTTGGCAGGCCTGCGTAATTTTTTTAAACTGGCGAGCCCCTAAATCCCGCTACGCTAGCGTGAGCACCTTCATAGTTCTGTGTGCCCTCCGGCATGCATGTTAGTAGCTAAGACGGTTGGAGAATGGGATGCGCCTCAGGGCAAGCTCTTTACGCCTTAGGTCAGGTTTAATTATTATAATGGGCTCATGCATCGTGGCTGAGCAGGGTCGTCTGAAGAAGGGTCTAGTAAGGGGCGTAGAAAACCAGGCAAAGCGGAGAGGGCCTGGAGAAAACTATGCGACAGTCGCGGAGGATAAAAATAATTCCTTTTATTGTATTAGGGCTGGAGAAAGTAGGGTAAGTTGTTAGTTCACGAATATAAACTTTGTGCGGTTAATGAGTGGTGATGTGAAATGGGTCGAGCCGCTGCTGGAATGTATCCAGGGTCGTACCGCAGTATCGCGGCCCTGGTGGCGGGGGACAACTGTGCCACCCGCCCGCAGATGCCAGTCATCTCTCTGGAAGCAGAAGAAAGTGTTAGTTTCCAGGCATAGAAATAGGAGTAATTAGGAAGGGGACAGGCCTGCGTCGCGGCGGGCTGAAAGGTTATAGCGGGTCCGAACACGCCATTACAAACACTTCATAGCCACGCCCACCTCTGGCTGCACGCAACCCTGCAAGCGGCCAATCACATTAGCCTCTGCTGTAACTACCTCCAGCAGTGCGTGCGCTTGAACCAGGTGGTGACACTATACAGGGTGATTCTCAATTAGACCGACAAACTTCGGGAGGCGATTCTTCATGAAAAAGTAAAAGGAAAACACATGTGACACTTTATAACTCAACCGAATATTAAGGGAGGCATGAGCCCTTAAAAAAACTATATTGTAAGCCGTATTTGTGTAAAATATCGACTCTTGCGTTGAAGGCCCCGATAACATACAATAATGTTCCGAGAGTTGTTATTGTATTCTACTTAGTTACCGATATCTTGCACAAATGCGGTTCAAAACCTCGTGTTTTTTTTTAGGGCTCATACATGTATTCCTTTTACTTTTTCATGGAGAACCACCTCCCGAAGTTTGTCGGTCTAATTTAGAATCATCCTGTATACGGCCTGCACACTTCTCACTAAGCAGTAACAATTTTGCGTATAGTATAATCGCGGTTTCTTCACACTTCGTAAATAAAAAAAATTGAAAAATCATCTTATGTGTGAGCTGAGCCCACGTGGCGCAGTCTGTTCGTGCGCCACCGATCTGGGGTGCGGGATGCTCTGGGTTCGATTCCCGGGTAAGGCATGGGTGTTATTTAACTTAGGTTATAAGTTAGTCTACAAGCCGCCCCCTGTTAAGCTTTCAAGCATAAAACCAGGGGACGTTAAAAAAACCCTTGAAAAAACTAAAAAGAAAAATCTTATGTGTGACGTACTAGGTTCTTTCCTATGTCATGTGTCACAATAATTTTATACTTCTGATAATAATATAGTATCTTATTTTGTGTTAAATCAAACTAAAGCTAATATTTCATTTAAAAAATTATAGTATTTAATTTGTAAATGATATTGATAAAAATGTGAGAAATAGGTGTGTTGGCAGTGCCTAGTAGGAAATAGTTCTGATGCTAAAGATGATAACGTTAATGGCGCGCAAATGCGGTGCGTTGTCCCTCTGGTCTGATTTTCTATAGTCGGTTATGCTTTGTTCGCACGAGGCGGAGGAATATCCTGGAAGTAGAACTTTAGCACGACTTCAGAAAAGAGTGAAGTAACCGCGAATGGACTATATCGACATCCGATTATCGATAGCGGCGATGTCGCTCGCAGTACACTCACCGAGAGAAAATCGAACCAAATATTTGTTTGTATCGGGCAAAATATATACTTAGTTGCCCTTACAAAACATATTGTTGATCAAACAAAATTTGAAAAGCAACAAAATTACTTTTGTTCGTCTAACAAAATATATGTTTGAATAAACAAAATCTCTGTGTAGGGCCAAAAAAAATTTGACTGTCTACTAAATATTTAGTTGAATCAACTGTGTGTATTTGTTTGGCCACTCATTTGACTGCCTTCGTTCGAAAATACAGCTCGAGAGTTTGTTTGTATTTTGTGTGACAATTAGGATAGTAACCCTTGTTTGTTAGTGAATCTATCGATGCTTAACAATCGTATAAACAAATTATTAAAACAATGCAACAAGAAACTGTAAAGTAAACCTGTAAAACCTGAAATATTTGTTTGCACACGTAGCCCAGTATTTGCAGTATATCTATTTAAAAGCTTCCCGGCGTCATCAGTTGTCACATTAGCTGAAGTTGCTCAAGCGTAGCGCTCGGCGGACGCAGGTGATCTTGGTTCGAAACTCCGGTCGAACGGTCCAAACTGTATAATGTACGTGGAGCCAAACAAATCTTGTTTGATTCAACAAATATACCTTTTTCTCAGTGTAAGATTTGGTTCCCCTTTCTATTTTGACTTAGTCCCGTGGCACGGAACGTAAAGAAAATATGATAAATGTATGTTGTAATCGAGAGCACACAAAGATACTCGTGCAGAGATAGACACAACATCCGCTGAAACATCGTAACGCTCTATTCTTCGGGATGAATTTTCAAACTTATTTTGTGCAATAACATCAGTATTGGGGCCGCGGTGTTTGAGTGGTTAGACTGCTCGCCTCCCACCACGGCGGAACGAGTTCTACCCCCAGCCGGGTCACTCCCTAATTTTTGTAAGTGGGAATCTTGTCGGACGATGCTGCTGGTTGGTGGGTTTTCTCGGGGATCTCCCGTCGCCCTCGCCCTTGCATTCCAGCACCGCTCCATTCTCACCTTATTTGACCCCCATATGTTCTTAAGATATCGTTGTTAAAAACCGCCCAAATATCTCTCAACTCAACTGAACATCAGTGTATTTTTTGTTCGGGAAGTTACTGTGAAGCTTGAAAACGATATTGAACAAATAAACAAATTCTACTGCATTAAATACTAAGGGTTAAAATCCAGTAATAGGTGCATCGAGTATATTTTGTAGTTTATCTTTCTTTTTTAATATACCTTAGTTATAATCATCTCCAAATAGTCTTCAGTTTTATATCACGTCATATGAGTTCACTATGAATATGTGTTGGTGATGACATACTTAAATTTTTCTTTTACGCTATAGGCCTATTTACCATGAGATATTATTTTATGAAAAATGTACAAAATAATATCGAAAGAGTTCAAACAGCTTCAGTCAGCGAATTCGAATTCAGATGTGTTTGAAAGTGCACCACTTGAATCAGTAAAATCTTGCTTATAATATTCACTGATTTAGGCCTAACAGTTATTTCTTATGATTCCTGGTTAATTGCATTGGCATGACAGTAGAACCTCATTCACCAGTAGATGACAGCCGTTAACTGAAGAGCCAATAAAATAAGTCTACTGATTGAACTCACTGGTTCAGATTTAGATAGTATCTCGCGCCTCTTGGTTGATTAACCCTTTGAGGACGGCACGTATTTGCTAGCACTGAGGACAGGATTGAAATGAGCTGCCTATATTCTACACTATAGCAATATCAGCTATGTTGGTTGGTCTCTGTATTTCCACTTACATCGTCCTATTGGTTCTGGTTACACCGGACACGCTCACTCTACTTATCAACGTTTATAATTGGCTGACCGTCGACCAATGAAGTCCCGCGTTTGCTGTGTGCCAATTACCGTGTCGCGACAGAGATAACAAGTTTTACAATCCTGTGTGTGCATTTGAGAAATTATTAAAAATGAAAGTTTTTAATTTTACGTATTGCAATGTTTACTAATTGTAATTTTTTACTTAGATTCCGATAAACTCCAGCGAAAAAGTAAAACTATAAAAGTGTGATTTTTTTGTCTTGAAGAGCAAAGACATTTCCATATAAAGGTATTCCCGAATATATACGTGCATACTCCTCAAGGAGTTACGTTTAAAAGAATGTATCTACTTTATCCACTCATTTTGTTAATCTGTTTCTCCACGCCATTCCGCTAGCGGCTCTAATACGGAAATTCTAATATATATGTCTGCCGCTCCGAAAGGTTAAATATATTCGTATTACGTCATGCGCTGCATGCACGAAAGTGTTTCAGTCTCGGATCTTCTTCGCAATACTTTTTTTTTTCGCCGGGAACTGTTTACTCAGTCCTCCAGCGCTGCTTATTTTAATACCAGTAAACTCATCCCGTTATTTTGATTTATGGCGACTTAACTTGTGTGACTTCCAGAGGCAATAACATTTTTCTTTGTTACCTCTTTACAAACTACATAGTTTTTTTTTCACAGTCTCGCTTTAAGATTGCATGTACTGTATTCACGAGAACTGAATTTATAATTATGTTTGGTTTAATTGGAGAGATGGGAGAAATTTCTGTCTCCACATCACTAGCTCATAAACATTGTTTCGACAAAATTTATGGCTAGGCCTATATTTCTCTAAATTCCTCCTTGTTTTTGCCTTTTTTTTTTTTAATTAAAATTCTATTTCTGTGCAATTTTACGTTTTCAAACTTTTTTTTTTTTCAATACTTCCACAAAATAAATTAATTCGTAAATACAAAAATACGGAATGTTGTATATTGTTATATATTGGTCCGAGACTTTTCCGTTACGTAATCGATTAAAAGTTTTCTCATGTGTCAGGGAGTGACATTTTAATTAATGGGAGGTAGATTGAGTAAAGAAAATTTTTTACGAAATATTATTCGTTGTTCGCGTCGTTTCATGAAATATTTCATAGTAAATAGATAACTTCGCTAATGAAATGAGTAATAGTGGTAAAGCACTAAGAGTTCTGGGAATTATGTTATTGAGAAGTTCAAAACTGATGCACCAAGACAAATGACACCAAGATGGCCACGAGAAGTAATCAGAGGAAGTGTACTTCAACGCAGTACCGCGGACCCAATGATGATAAAGCATTATTTTTTACAACCATGTATTGTTACTGCGACAGGACAAACGTACGTTCGAAAGTACCTTACAAAAAACGGGAAATTTTGCAGCAAAAGAAAAAATAAATCTCGAGGTGCTTAAAAGCCCAACAAACATGAATGTTTTTCTTGGACGGTATGAGTAAAGGATGACTTATGACGTGGATAATGAATTTGTTTCTAATAGTTATAATTAGGGCCACTTGTTTTTCTCGAAAATATTTTTACACAGGATAGACATCAACATTACACGTGCACACAAGTGACTGAAGAGATTTGGGCGGCTCTTAACTTCGAGGTCTTGAGAGCCGATGAGGGTGATTGAGGTGAGCAGGGCCGGAATGAAAGGGTGGGGGAAACGGGATATCTCAGAGGAAACCCGCCGACCAGCGGCATCGTACGGCACGATTACCACTTGCGAGAATCCGGGAGTGACCCGGCCGGGGACTGAACCCTGTTCGCCTTGATGGGAGGCGAGCAGGCTAACCGCTCAG
Source organism: Dryococelus australis (assembly GCA_029891345.1). Lineage (NCBI taxonomy): Eukaryota > Metazoa > Arthropoda > Insecta > Phasmatodea > Phasmatidae > Dryococelus > Dryococelus australis. The sequence continues at coordinate 58,493,905 of CM057008.1, forward strand.
CCACCGCAGCCCCCCACGTGCTGGTATTCTTTGGCTATTGGCCAGGTGTCCTTCTCTATTTGACTGAGCCTATCAGAATTAGGTTACTCCGGCATTGAACTTCTGTGATTGGCTGGCAGACACCTCAGTCGCGTGTGAGCTCATATCGTCCAACCAATAATTATTTCTTACAAGGCATTATCAACATACCTATTTCCTTACTGATTCTATTCACGTTGATTATAAAAAAAAGTATTATTAATATTTGATCTATAAATTATAACATTTAATTTAATAAAAATAAGGCACTTTTATGTTAACACAGATTTAAAACGCTTGTGTTAGATGACATATTTATGAAACAACCGAACATGTCTTACATGGGGTGATTTAACAGAGGTTTGATTCAAAAAGTGTAAAGAAATAGCGACTTTACTCATATATCAATCGTGCCCCTCTCACTAAAGCAATACCAGCACACAATTTTCTGAAGTCTGTATTGTTTCGCAAATTTTGCCAAGTTTTCCATTTCCTTCCATTTAAATTACGGACGTGTTACAGCTTGTACAGCTATCAAATAAAGGACAGGAAATAAATAGGTGGAAAGTATAATGACTCATAAAATGTTAATTCACACTAAAGTAAAGTTCCGAAACCAAAGGAATTGCATAAACACGATAAGTTCCTTCTTAACTGGTAATAAATTCAATTTACAACGCGTTTATCGGTTTTATTTTAATTGCAGTGTGAGTTGTAAACGAGAATCTGTATTACTGTTGCTCGAATACTAGGACGGAACTCCGTAGCTAGGCAGATTGCTGCAGTGGATTAGATTGTACACTTGTTACAGAGTCGCCTTTCAGTTAGTCTCCTCTTCACGAACTACCTTTGTAGACGCCGCCGCGCCGCGCCGTGCTGTGCTGAGAAGTAGAATTCCAATTCGTTATTTCTGCATTAATTACCGCGGGGGGGGGGGGCGCTGCCCTCGTTTCACGAGATAAACTTGCAAATCCACGTCGCCTCAGGTAGAGTTGATACCAAGCGAGAGCGATTATGAAGTATTTCTTCCAGTCGTATCTCCGTGTAGGCTTCTCCAACCCCTTCCCCCGGATGGATTTTATTAGATAAAATCGAAAATTATAGTAAATAAATGATTCAATTAGACCTGAGAATCCATGTTATTGCCAAATACACTCCAAAAACAACTTATTTGCAGCTACGCATGTTTTGTTACCGCACAAAAAACGTCGTTAAATATGAACCACTGCAAAGTAGGTTTACCACAAACCTATTTTTTTTAATCTGAGTACCAGTGGTAGTGATAACATAGTATTATGATCAAAATAGTTCAGTTGTATCCTTTGTAATAAATTCAGCTACTGTATTGAGAAGGTTAAACCGTTATGTCGATGATATATGGAATTTGTTATTCGGCAACGCGGAATTGAGAAAGTTTCATTAGGTACGTTTTAATGCTACTTGGGACTTTTTTTTTTGTGTACATCTTTTTTTTTTTTTTGGTGTACAACATAATTTATTCCTGTTAACAAACAGGTTCAAGGAAACTATTTTTCTTTGCTATAAATGGAGGAAACAATATTGTCATAAAAAAGCTCGAATAAAAAAATGTATAACAACAAAAATAAGATCTTTAACCTTCCGAATTAAAGCAATATGTTATAATTGTAAACAAAAGCAGCCCCACAACAATTATTGTTTGCTATACAGAAAACTTTGAACCTAAATTTTAACAGTGTACATGTCATCCCTGCTTTAAGGCATATTCATACACGTTAAATCATTGAAATATTATGAACATTTTATTTATTATATCGTATTGGTTGGTGGGATTTTCATTTGAGTGCAGCCCATAGGATAAATTTGACTCCTTGGGGAAAAAAACACAGCGAAAGAAACACTAATAAGTGTAACTACTTACTAATTACCGACTTATGGAAGCATTAACAATCACTTACTTCGTTAATCTTTCATGATTCTGTTAAGAGCTGAGAACCTAGCATGAACCAAATTTCAGAAGTAAATAAGGGGGCCAACCAAACTCTTCCGATCTATTAGGTTGTCCGTTACACCTGAAGCCTTTTTTTGAATATCATTTCTTTTTCTGTTTTGACATTTTTTTGCTTGTTGCCTACAGTATAAGTGTATCCATATACTAGTGCTCAGAATATCATAACTGTGTTATCATCGCTTCAATATTCGTAAAAGTAATTGAATTAATTATATTTCTCCCTCGAGTTATGAAATGATGATGATTTACGGCGGTCAGAATCCTAAAAGTTCGTAAAATAACTTCTGCATGCCTTCCGCACTAGCACGCTAACATTTGAATGCGAGATCTGAAATGAAGCAATGACGAAACGATATTTAAATCAGTTCTGGAGTCAGGTGTACCAACCGTTGGAAAAGTAGGGTGGAGTGAGTAGGAGATTGCGATAAGTTTACCAAATTTAACGCCTGATTTACAAGAGCGAGTCAAATGAAAACCTAAAATAAGTAATTTTTCTCTTGCAGTTTACTGAACATATAACACGTAAAATGGCACTATAGGCATTTCACGCTAAAGTTACCACTTTTGAGGCCCTAGTTACTTTTTTCCCCATCAGCCATTTTTTTTATCCTTCCACCACTTTTTGTATAATTTAAATAATAAACACAGTGTATATATATTTCACTAGACTCGAAAGTTAACGTCTAAGGCTACAATTAAATATATTTATTGGCTATTTTTCCAACCGAGAGGGCTTCAAAAAATTGTTCACTTTACCGAGAATAGCCTGCATTCCCTTCCGTGCAATACAAGTAAAGACTGTTCACGATAAGAACATTTTTGAAATCAACCTTTGAGAAATGTCACTGCCCTTAACCTGCATATATATATATATATATATATATATATATATATATATATATATATATATATATATATATATATATATATATGCAGGTTAAGGGCATATGTATATATATATATATATATATATATATATATATTTATTTATTTATTTAACGAGCGCACTGAGTGACATGTGTCCAGTAAAGTTGGTAACGATGGAGGGGAAAGTGGTTTCACGTATTAACGCCAAACAAAAAGTAATAGGTAACTATTTGTGATAATTTAAAATTATTTCTCTCGCTTTCTTTATTTTCTAATGCAGCGAAGCGTTAAAACGAGCAGATTTTTGTAAGATATTTACTTTTCTAATAATTTCACAGTTTCGTTTGTCCGACGCAGGAACACTGTGAACAGGCCCGTGACAGTGTTAATATTGCATATGGAGGAAGAATACATATCTTGCATGCAAGCAGGGTTTTCAAATGTGTACAGTTTAACCGTGAACAGCCTATACTCTTGTTCTTATGCAGTGCGTGGATACGTCGACAAATAATGCTTGTGGCGTGGAGATGGCGAGTAGCCACTCGTACACTGCCGGCTACAACTAATGCTTGTGGCGTGGAGATGGCGAGTAGCCACTCGTACACTGCCGGCTACAACTAATGCTTGTGGCGTGGAGATGGAGAGTAGCCACTCGTACACTGCCGGCTACAACTAATGCTTGTGGCGTGGAGATGGAGAGTAGCCACTCGTACACTGCCGGCTACAACTAATGCTTGTGGCGTGGAGATGGAGAGTAGCCACTCGTACACTGCCTGCTACAACTAATGCTTGTGGCGTGGAGATGGCGAGTAGCCACTCGTACACTGCCTGCTACAACTAATGCTTGTGGCGTGGAGATGGAGAGTAGCCACTCGTACACTGCCGGCTACAACTAATGCTTGTGGCGTGGAGATGGCGAGTAGCCACTCGTACACTGCCGGCTACAACTAATGCTTGTGGCGTGGAGATGGAGAGTAGCCACTCGTACACTGCCGGCTACAACTAATGCTTGTGGCGTGGAGATGGCGAGCAGCCACTCGTACACTGCCGGCTACAACTAATGCTTGTGGCGTGGAGATGGCGAGTAGCCACTCGTACACTGCCGGCTACAACTAATGCTTGTGGCGTGGAGATGGCGAGTAACCACTCGTACACTGCCTGCTACAACTAATGCTTGTGGCGTGGAGATGGAGAGTAGCCACTCGTACACTGCCGGCTACAACTAATGCTTGTGGCGTGGAGATGGAGAGTAGCCACTCGTACACTGCCTGCTACAACTAATGCTTGTGGCGTGGAGATGGCGAGTAGCCACTCGTACACTGCCGGCTACAACTAATGCTTGTGGCGTGGAGATGGAGAGTAGCCACTCGTACACTGCCGGCTACAACTAATGCTTGTGGCGTGGAGATGGCGAGTAGCCACTCGTACACTGCCGGCTACAACTAATGCTTGTGGCGTGGAGATGGCGAGTAACCACTCGTACACTGCCTGCTACAACTAATGCTTGTGGCGTGGAGATGGAGAGTAGCCACTCGTACACTGCCGGCTACAACTAATGCTTGTGGCGTGGAGATGGAGAGTAGCCACTCGTACACTGCCTGCTACAACTAATGCTTGTGGCGTGGAGATGGCGAGTAGCCACTCGTACACTGCCGGCTACAACTAATGCTTGTGGCGTGGAGATGGCGAGTAGCCACTCGTACACTGCCGGCTACAACTAATGCTTGTGTGCGTGGAGATGGCGAGTAACCACTCGTACACTGCCTGCTACAACTAATGCTTGTGGCGTGGAGATGGAGAGTAGCCACTCGTACACTGCCTGCTACAACTAATGCTTGTGGCGTGGAGATGGCGAGTAGCCACTCGTACACTGCCGGCTACAACTAATGCTTGTGGCGTGGAGATGGAGAGTAGCCACTCGTACACTGCCGGCTACAACTAATGCTTGTGGCGTGGAGATGGCGAGTAACCACTCGTACACTGCCGGCTACAACTAATGCTTGTGGCGTGGAGATGGAGAGTAGCCACTCGTACACTGCCGGCTACAACTCTACTGTACAATGGACATTAAACACGTGCCACCATACTCCACTTCCGTTCTGTCATTAACATCGATGCGATGGCTTTTATCTCTTCGCTACTCAAGAAAAAAAACAACATAATACACTCTATAATCCATTCACGGTTACTTCAGCATTTTCTGAAGCCCTGCTAATGTTCTACTTCCAGGATATTCCTCCGGATCGTGTAAACTAAGCTAAACAAATCCTGAAGAATTCCACCAGAGGGACAACGCACTACATTAGTGCCTCGCACTCAGTTGTAATGATATTTTGTATAAGAACTGTTTCTCACTAGACGCTACCAATATAGCTATTTTCTCCCTGTTTTTTATTCAAATTATTTATCAATGAAGCATCATAATTTATAGATAAGATATTAAAAACATTTCAATTTATCAATAAGAAATGTAACTTTTATGAACACAAGTATAAAACACTTGTATCACAGGGCGTATTTAGGAAATAACTAAATACGTCATACATGGGGAGATTTTTCAAAGGTTTTATTCAAAAAGGCCGAAGAAACCGTGAATGGACTATAAATCTAATCAGTGAGAATTTCATTGTTTCAATCAGTCATACGCATCTGACTGATTCAACAGTCACTTCAGTGAAATTAACTGATGAACCAGTGAAAAATGCCAGATTTCCTTCACTTATTGATTCAGTGACATTTTCCACTTATTCATCAGTCACTTTTTTCGCTGTTTACTCAGTGGTTTATTTTTGACTGCTGTCAAACAACGTTTAACAGTGGCGATTAAATTACGTGTATCAAGTGAAATAACAACGAGTAAACTAATAAAAACAATACGAAATACTTTCTAAAATGTGCTTCGTCTTTCAAAACGCCATTTTATGAGGAAATAGGAACACAGCCTTTCATTACAATTTTACTTCTTTCATTTCGTTTTCATGTGATCGTCACAGTGCTCTGTTTGAAGGTTTCAACTGCATTTAATGTGGTGAAGAGAGTGCACTCATGTATACTATTCGTTTTAACAGTCCTAACGGTACCAATTAAACCAAAAACGAAAAGTTTAATCTTCACGATTTCTCGGCGAATCTATATGAGATATATTTTCCTCTCGAGTTTTCAACTCGGCGTGGTAGCACAGATGGTTTTGATAACGGTCTGGAGTCGAAAGTATTGCGAGTTCAATCCCGGCTATCTCCGACAACTTTTTGCTTTTTGAATTTGTGGTAAATTGCGCAATAGAAATAGTAAACTATTGTAAATATGTTTATTTCACGTAATTATTTGTTTACATTCAATAAAAACAATATTTACTTCGCCACTGTAGTCGCCGTCAGTTATTCAATCAGTGAAATGTTCAGTGGTTTCCCACTGATTCGAATTTAGAGTGTAACGAACCTCAGCTCCTCCTTGCATGTCGATAGTGAAGCCACCATATTGACACTATTGCTGTGCACTAACGTACTGTGCCATTTTCATTATTCCATCTGTCGGTTATGCTTCACATTATGACCCTTTCTCCTACCATCTTACAAGGCATTCTTAAAAGTGCTTCGATTTTCTATCGCATTTTTAAGGTTTCCATTTGACTCGCCCTTACGTTTCGGTGTCTGATAGGGTGTTGTTTGTAGATAACCGACTGGTATTCTATATACATATACAATTAGCCGACATAGAAAGACTGCAAGTGTTCCTGAACAATTAATGCTACAAAATTTATGTTCAAAACAAAGTATTTCAGTTTTACTCTTAAACTGTTATTTCGTGGCTCCATGAGGCGTGAAAGGAAGATTCGTGTTTCTTCGAAATAAATTTTTCTCGATCTAAAATCCTCTTACACTTCCAAAGATTTCGAGTTTGCGTACGATATACGAGATCATGTATACAAAGCAGCTGTTAAAAAACACAATCTCGATTTGGTAGCACCTGCAGCGGACCTTGGTGATCGAGTTACTTTCGCTGAACACATTTATTCGAGGCTATTGGCATAAAACTTGTAGAGCATGATTGTGATGTGTACAACAAACGTGGTCAGTTGATACGAGAACTACACTTAAATATAGCGTGGTCACCCTGAGGCTGTGCGCCATCTTGTTTCTGGGTTTGCATTGGCCGAGCCGCAAACATCCGCCAATTAAATTCCGCGCATATGCAACGCACATCTGCAAGACGAAACGCCAGTCGGTTTCCCTGTGCCTAAGGTCTACACTGCCTTTGAAGCGCGCGCCGTTATCGCTCTTAAAGCCGCCTTTCATCTGTACTTCGAAAACGAATTATAACTCTAGGTGGACTGCCAATTTAAAGTTAGGTTGTTAACGACAAGTTACAAACACATTCCTGGAGGGTACGGGGAGATGACTGCAGTATAACAGGAAAACTTACATCATTTGCACAGATTTCGTTCCTCTAAAGAAAATACAGGATTGAGATTAACTCTGCCGACAAACTTCGGCAGCTGATTCCTCGTTAAAAAAAATATTACGTACAAATATACAGGATGATTCGCAATTACATCGACAAACTTCGGGAGGGGATTATTCATGAAAAAGTAAAAGGAATGCATGCGTGACGCTTTATACATAAACCGAATATTAAGGGAGGTAGAGGCCCTTAAAAAAAGAAAAAAACGAGATTTTAAGCCGTGTGTGTGCAAAATATCGGCTCTTACGTTGAAGGTCCCGATAACATGCAATACTGTTCCTTGAGTTGTCATTGTATTTTACTGCGTTACAGCTACAAACAATTGTAACACCGCGCATGGCTCGGCAAGGGTCAAAAGGGGAACACCTGTATAGCCCGGAGAAAGATTTTTGGGGTGTAGGACTTTATATAAACCTGACTCACCGGCGCCGGCCCCTCAGTGGTCTTGCTCTCCTCCGGGATTTTGTTTCGCGGAAAGGTTACAGCCAACTCGCGAAGCTGTTCCGTATTGACCTCGGGAGAGAACGAAACCTAGCGCTGCTGCAGAGCGGCAGTTAAAGCTGCCTTGTCGAGGGCGAATTTATGTGAAGTACGCTCAGCCATGATGATGTGCATGAAACAAAACAAATAACCAGATTAGCAGAGTACAGCACATTCTACTCTCTTGTGACGAAAAAAACAACAGCATAAACAGTTTCAATTTCAAATTCCTATTATTCTGTTTTCCTTTCATTCTGTTCATAGCATTTACCCAATTTTATTAACATTAAAAACATAAAATAAAAAAAGAAAAAAAAGTAAACCTGGTATCAAATGGCTGCCAAAGCAGGGCGCTCCAATAAAATAATAAAATAACACATTTAATTATGCAAACTGACTGAAAATTAAATCCAAACAAATCTATACCTCATTCAAAAGGTACAAGAGAACAGATAAGTGAGTATTATAGATTCTTTGAAGCCTTCAAAATTGAGTAAATTAAATCACAACAGATAAGACTTTTACTTTCGAGCAACGCTATAAAGAATTTAAACTCAATTTATATTGAAATATAAATTCTTGACCTTAAATAGCCAAAATTAGAACATTTTAAAAGAAAGTAGCGTCAGACGAGGCGCAATAGCCATTCCAAAGCCCATCTGAACTAAAAATAATAGGCATACACAACATTAAAAAAAAAATACAATTTGAAACACTCAAAGCAATTCTAGCACCGACGATACCAAATATAAATACCATGAAGTTTCCAGGCTACCAGCAGCTAAGAATTCTCATTTACTTCAACAAGCAGACCATCATAAGGCAAGAGAACTATAGGCACCACATACTACAAGTTAATCCAAACGAAATTTTGAAAATACCAAGGAAATGCCAAACAGAATGTAGTATGCAAGTAAAATAGCGCTCACCAAACCCTAACTCTATTTACCATCAATTCGCTACAACATGTCACGAACCCACAACATAGTGCGACTCGACATGCACTGCAGCAGACATTTCAGCTCGCTCAATACTAGCGAGGTTTAGGCTTGTGAACAGAGTCCATAGTGGACCGACGAGCAGGAATACCAGAGAGGTATACCTGAGTAGAAGTGGACGAGCTTTACTCGAAAGCAAGCCTCGCCCAGCCAAGAAATATACCAACCAATCAGAACACTGTTACTCGCGCATGCGCAGAAGGGGTAGGGGGTTGCTAAGAGGTAGGCGGGATAATGGGAGGGGAGAGGTAGCCAAGGCAATCGCAGGTGGAGCAGCAGTTCAAGTTCTTTACACCAGATCAGCGCACTCTATGACGCTGGCGGCGCAGGCACAAGCTGCGCGCACTAACTGCTTAAAGTAACTAGCAAAGGATTAATACTGTGTTGTTCGCAAAGTCTTCGTAAGTGAACCCGTTTTAAAAAGACAGCAATTGTTATTGTGGGTAAACATATGCTGCGGCGGACTTTTTTTTGTAGACCTTTTTGAGATCTGTGAATTTTCACTGGCAGCCACGACGAGCAATGATTGAATCGTCAGTTTACTCCACTACAGGAGCATCGTTTGTATTGATCAATGCATTCCCATTTATAGGCTGTTCGCAGTAAAGTGATCACTTTTTAAGGCCCTGCTAATTTTTCCTTTCAATTTATTTCTATCTGCCCGCCATTTTTTAATATAAACCTTTCCATGTATCTAATGGACACAGTGTATATATTTCACCACCCCCAAAAGTTGATGTCCTTAGCTCAATGAAAAATATCTATTCGTGGTTAATGTCTGTTGGGAGGGCCTTAAGAAGTGCTCACTTTGCCGTAAATAGCCTATACTAGAGTCATATTGGTCCACACTACTAGGAATATGCTTATCACATTGCAAACGTTTGTTACTGGCTGGCTGATGAGAATGGACTGGCGAACTCGCGGTGGCCTGATTGCAGTGACGCAGACTTCCCGTGGCGCAGTTGGTTGGTGCGCCGACGATCTGGGGTGCGGGAGGCTCTGGGTTCAAATCCCTGGCAAGGCATGGGTGTTCATTTAAGTGAGGTTATAAGTTAGTCTGTAAGCCGTCCCTGCTAAGCTTTCAAGCATAAAACCGGAGGAAGTTAAAAAGCTCTTAACAATACAATGCAATTGCAGTTATGACTTGTCACGTGTGACACGATGTACAGTTCATTAATTTCTTTATATATTATTGAATAAAGGTTTAACTTTTTTTTATGAAAGTTACGACTGATGTGAAAGTAACACCAATATAAAATTACGCCAGAAATGGAAAGCATCTCTGAGCAAGTTTTCTCTCTAAAGATAGAGAAAACCATTATACCACTATTTTCCAAGCTATAAGTGGAAGAGATTTGGGCGGCTCTTAACAGAAGAGGTCTTGAGATCTGTAAAGTGTGAAGTGAGGTTAAGTATGGAGCAGCGCCGGAATGAAAGGGCGGAGAAAATGGGAGATCCCCGAGAAAACCCGGCACGATTCCCACATGCGAAATTCCTGAAGTGACCCACGCCGGAAATCGAACCCGGCTCGCCTTGGTGGGAGGCGAGTAGTCTAACCACTACAACCCAAGCTAGACTCGGGCATGACCTTCAAAGTGTAAATTAATTTTTTTTTCTAAATTAATAGCAATTTTACGCGATGCTTTAGAGGTCTGGCAAAATGTCACATGTGGCCTGCGATTTGTTACGTTTACGACATCACAAGCGAGTCCAAGCTCGGCGGGAATGCGACAAACGTTTGCTTTATATAGTGCATTCTCGGTTTATTCGGCCTTTTTTAATAAAACCTTTGAAAAATCTCCCCATGTATTACGTGTTTAGTTATTTCCTACATATGCCATATATCACAAGCGTTTTATACTTGTGTTCATAAAAAGTTCTTTTTTTGTGTGTGTTAGATTGATATGTTATTCATATTTTATCTATAAATTATATTGCTTCATTTATAAATAATTAGAATAAAAAACACGGGGAAAATAGGTATGTTGGTAGCGCCTAGTGAGAAATAGTTCTTACTGTTACACTTAGTGCGCACGAATATGGTTCGTTGTCCCTCTGGTGTAATTATCCAGGCTTAGTTTGCACGAGGCGGAGGAATATCCTGGAAGTAGAACATTAGCAGGGCTTCAGAAAAGGCTGAAGTAACCGTGAATGGATTATAAACTATAACTGCTGATAACGAGGCCAGTGGCGCAACGACGTAAAGAGCAGTTGGCTACAGGAATTACCAGACAATGTGGGTCTGGCTGACTTAGGAGGTTGGGGCAATTCCATCAGCAATCGTCTCAGTAACTCCGCCCAGGCGTCGTGGGAGAGCCAATGAGAACAGAGGATTGTTGCGAAGGTATGGCGCGAAGGAGAAGAGTGGTCGGAACAGCAGTGGCCAATGTGTCAGTCGGCGAAGATTCACAGAGATCTGCGGGTTCCGGGCTGCTATCGGGGGTGAGTGCCTTTCAGTTAGGGTGAGAGAGCTTGCCCGCTCCACAGACCTTTATCCAACCAGCCCTGTCCTTAACCTACCCTAAATCCACCTCTTTATATTAGCATCACAATAATTTGTACAGTGAATGGTGTTATCAAAATTAATTTATATTGTTAATTGGGAGTTATTTCATACACACACAAATCCCATTGTCAGGCTCTCAAGTTTATATACCACCAAAAAGGGAGATATAACGCACGGCCGATGAAACTTGCTGCACGAAATCTGTGCAGACAAGCGTGTTCATGTTTTATCTCGGTACTATACACACGCGCAGTGCGATGTTTAATGTTATTTTTTTATTTAGCACAAGGCGGAAACGACGACAGACGCGCTCTACGCCCCCGGGGCGCCTGATGAGATCCGGTGTTCGCGTAACGAGATATTTATGTGGCAACATGATGGCTTTTACCACCCCCGGGCAGCTTCCGCGTATCTTGTCTAAAATGCGGGATGTCGGTTATAATTAGATTCATCTCGTTCCCTAAGCTCATTACAGTGTAGCACAACGGCGCGCTCTAAAGGCGCCCTCGAACTACAAAGTCGATAGATGTTATGTACGGTCAGTTGCAAAAAAAAATATTCACCTGATGTCAATGGATATTGCAGTGTGTGTGCGTGTGCGTGTTAATTGGAATAACAAAATTTGCTTACACAGTAATAATTGCCTTGTTTCTTTTTATTACAAAAGCTGGGCTCTTCATGCTAAACTGAGCACTTTTGAAAACCCTGCTTCAGATCTACTTGTACGTGCATTGCCTATTATTCCGCCATATGTAAATGTATGTTGCCAATAGCCTAATAACTTTATTCGTGCATTGGCCAAATATGAAAAGATTATAAAAGTAAATATTTTACTAATGTGCTTCTTCTTACACTTATAGATATGCAATTAAGCCGTTAATTTACCAGCTCAAGTGTTTCAATCGGTAAATTTCTCCGACGACTGCAGTAGTATGAGGGGGGGGGGGGGTTGGCTCAAAAATTGCAAGAGTGGCACAAGCGCCATTTAATAAATTTGAGGTTACATCGTGTCCCCCTCCCCTTCCCCTCTACTTCATCTCCCGTGTGCTGTGATTGACCATGCTCCTCTTTTATAATTAATAAGAATAAAAACAGTGAAAAAAACAGGTGTGTTGTTAATGCCTGGCAATAAATAGGTCTTATGCGAAATGTTATTGAATTGAATGCGCATAAAGGAGGTGTGCGATCCCTTTGGTGTAGTATTCTAGACTTCGTTAAGCTTTGTTTGCATAGGGCGGAGGCATATCCTGAAAGTAGAACTTAGCAGGGTTTCAAAAAAGTTGGAAGTTACCATGAATGTACTATAGCTATCGTCAAAGTTAATTATATTCAAGTTGGGAACAAAACGTGATTGCTTATGGAAGAGTTTGGCATAGGGAAAATTCCCACCACTAGGTGAGCAGTGTAACTTCGCAACCTGCAGTAGAAGTAACATTAATAAAGGCTTTTCACAATGAAGTGAGCACTTTTGAAATGAACCTTAGAAGATAGTCACTGCTCCAACCTACGTATATTTTAACAGGCGCACTGACTGACATGCGCCCAGTAAAGTTGATAACGAAGGACTGTAAGTATAAGGATATCTTGACCCTTTGAGGAGTATGCACTCGGGGCTACGTTTATATGGAAAGTTATTTGTTCTTGAAGACAAAACTCATACTTTTATAGTTTTACTATTTCGCTAGACTTTATCGGCATCCATGTAAAAAATGACAACTAGTCAACATTTCAGTTTGTAAGCAAAAAACTGTACTCTTTAATAAATTTCAAAGGAACAGGATGGATTGTAAAACTTGTTACTTCTATCGCGATACATTAATTGGTCCACAGCCAACACGTGAATTCATTGGTCAACGGCCAGCCAGTAATAAATGTTGCGGAATACAGTAGGCGTGCCCAGTGTAGCCAGGACCAATGGGGCAATCGTAAGTGGAAATACAGAGACCAACCAAAATGATATTGCTGTAGTGTGGAATATAGGCAGCTCACTTCAAACTTGTCCTCGGTGCTAGTAAATTTGTGTCATATTCAAAGGGTTAACTTCGAATAAATGTGTTAGTTAGCCATTTGTGACAACTTAAATTACTTCTTTCCCTTTATGTTATATATTGCACAGAAGTGTGGAAATGAGCAGATTTTGAAATATTTACTTCTCTAATAATTTTACAGTTTCACTTTACTGACGCATGAATAGTGTGATGAGGCCCGTGGCAATGTTAATTTGACACAAAGCTGAAGAACACACAACATGCATACAAGTAGATCTTAAGCAGGGCTTTCGAAAGTGCTCATGTTACAGTGAACAACCGTCATCGTTAAACAAAAATGCATTCGCTCTTTTGTTTCAATTTATTTGTTTAACGCTTTTCTCGTGACAGTTGGTTATAAAACCTTGTACATATAGACTAAGGTGAGGACGTGATAATAACCTGCCGTCAAATTCAATTATGGGAAGCCATTCATCATGAGGTTGCGTCTAATGAATGTTGCCTGCTCACAGTGTAGAATGTTTGATGCCCATCATATTAATGAAATTCCTGAACTGCGTGTCTCGATGTACGGGGAAAAAAAAAAACAATTTTATGAAAAGTTATGTTTTGGCTAAGAAGTATGTTATCATTTATATAATATGCAACTAACAGCGGGCTCCCAATAAACATAATAAACTAGATGAAATATACACTACTCAAGAAATGTTTGCGTCAGTTTCAGAGGTATTATTCACACATTTTGTTTATATAACATTTACAGTTTTTTAGTTGTTTAATACTTTTGTATCTAATTTTCACTGTGTTGTTTCCTAGTTGAAAAAAGGCAAGAACTTATTTATATTTTATCAATATGTTATCGAATTTTTACAACTAGCAAATACCACAACATTCAATTTTCAAGAAACAAAAATAACACACAATTCGTAAATTTTAAATTTTCTGTAATCATACATTGTCAGTAAACACTATGATTTCGAAGTTATGACGCGAAAACACAGAATTTCTACAAAGGCTTAAGCCGGGCCTCAACTGCTGCTCATGGACGAAATTCCACGATGACTATTATAATGTACCACACCAGACTTAACTATACAGTACAGTAATAACACACCAGACTTGACTATACAGTATAACACACCAGACTTGACTATACAGTATAACACGCCAGACTTGACTATACAGTATAACCAGCTTGCCATACAGTATAACACACCACACTTGGGTATACAGTATACCACGCCATACTTGACTATACAGTATACCACGCCATACTTGACTATACAGTATAACACACCAGACTTGACTATACAGTATAACACACCAGACTTGTCCATACAGTATACCACAGTATACCACCATACTTGACTATACAGTATACCACGCCATACTTGACTATACAGTATAACACACCAGACTTGACTATACAGTATAACACACCAGACTTGACTATACAGTATACCACGCCATACTTGACTATACAGTATAACAAACCAGACTTGTCCATACAGTATAACAAACCAGACTTGTCCATACAGTATACACGCCATACTTGACAATACAGTATAACACGCCATACTTGACTATACAGTATAACACGCCATACTTGACTATACAGTATAACACACCAGACTTGACTATACAGTATAACACACCAGACTTGACTATACAGTATACCACGCCATACTTGACTATACAGTATAACAAACCAGACTTGTCCATACAGTATACCACGCCATACTTGACAATACAGTATAACACGCCATACTTGACTATACAGTTAAACACGCCATACTTGACTATACAGTATAAACACACCGACTTGACTATACAGTATACCACGCCATACTTGACTATACAGTATAACAAACCAGACTTGGCCATACAGTATAACAAACCCCGACTTGCCATACAGTATACCACGCCATACTTGACTATACAGTATAACACACACAGACTTGACTATACAGTATACCACGCCATACTTGACTATACAGTATAACACACCAGACTTGACTATACAGTATACCACGCCATACTTGACTATACAGTATAACACGCCAAAGCTTGACTATACAGTATAACACACCAGACTTGACTATACAGTATAACACCCAGACTTGACTATACAGTATAACAAATCCAGACTTGTCCATACAGTATAACACACCAGACTTGACTATACAGTATACAGCCATACTTGACTATACAGTATAACAAACCAGACTTGACGATACAGTATAACACACCAGACTTGACTATACAGTATACCATGCCATACTTAACTATACAGTATAACAAACCAGACTTGACTATACAGTATACCAAGCCATACTTGACTATACAGTATAACACGCCAGACTTGACGATACAGTATAACAAAACCAGACTTGACTATACAGTATACCACACCAGACTTGACTATACAGTATACGACGCCATACTTGACTATACAGTATAACAACCAGACTTGACTATACAGTATAACACACCAGACTTGACTATACAGTATAACACACCAGACTTGACTATACAGTATAAACACCAGACTTGACTATACAGTATAACACACCAGACTTGACTATACAGTATACCACGCCATACTTGACTGCTATAACAAACCAGACTTGACTATACAGTATAACAAACCAGACTTGACTATACAGTATACCAC
Organism: Dryococelus australis; assembly: GCA_029891345.1. NCBI lineage: Eukaryota > Metazoa > Arthropoda > Insecta > Phasmatodea > Phasmatidae > Dryococelus > Dryococelus australis. The sequence goes on from CM057008.1 coordinate 58,509,887, forward strand.
GCCATACTTGACTATACAGTATAACACACCAGACTTGACTATACAGTATAACACACCAGACTTGACTATACAGTATACCACGCCATACTTGACTATACTATACACGCATGATACAAACACGCCATACTTGACTATACAGTATACCACGCCATACTTGACTATACAGTATACCAACGCATACTTGACTTACAGTATAACACACCAGACTTGACTATACAGTATACCACGCCATACTTGACTATACAGTATAACAAACCAGACTTGACGATACAGTATAACACACCAGACTTGACTATACAGTATACCATGCCATACTTAACTATACAGTATAACAAACCAGACTTGACTATACAGTATACCAAGCCATACTTGACTATACAGTATAACACGCCAGACTTGACGATACAGTATAACACACCAGACTTGACTATACAGTATACCACACCAGACTTGACTATACAGTATACGACGCCATACTTGACTATACAGTATAACAAACCAGACTTGACTATACAGTATAACACACCAGACTTGACTATACAGTATAACACACCAGACTTGACTATACAGTATAACACACCAGACTTGACTATACAGTATAACACACCAGACTTGACTATACAGTATACCACGCCATACTTGACTGTACAGTATAACAAACCAGACTTGACTATACAGTATAACAAACCAGACTTGACTATACAGTATACCACGCCATACTTGACTATACAGTATAACACACCAGACTTGACTATACAGTATAACACACCAGACTTGACTATACAGTATACCACGCCATACTTGACTATACAGTATAACACGCCAGACTTGACCATACAGTATACCACGCCATACTTGACTATACAGTATACCACGCCATACTTGACTATACAGTATACCACGCCATACTTGACTGTACAGTATAACAAACCAGACTTGACTATACAGTATAACAAACCAGACTTGACTATACAGTATAACAAACCAGACTTGACTATACAGTATACCACGCCATACTTGACTATACAGTATAACACACCAGACTTGACTATACAGCATAACACACCAGACTTGACTATACAGTATACCACGTCATACTTGACTATACAGTATAACAAACCAGACTTGTCCATACAGTATACCACGCCATACTTGACAATACAGTATAACACGCCATACTTGACTATACAGTATAACACACCATACTTGACTATACAGTAGGTATACCACATCAGACTTGACTATACAGTAGGTATACCTCATCAGACTTGACTATACAGTAGGTATACCACATCAGACTTGACTTTTTTTTTTTATGCGCTGACTCGCCTTGCTAACATTCTTCATGTGCAATCAATTACGGGTGTTGCAAACTATTTCCGAGTGGCATACAATATTTATGTTTTAAATCACCTCTCTTTGCTCGGCGTTGTGCTTTGTAAGCTGAGGAACAATCTTCCGCGCGTGCCGGAACGAACGTCGATCTTTGCCGCCCATCGAGCTATCGATTTTTGGGACCGCGGTGAAGTGTTAATACGGTGCGTATCGATTTTCGTAAATCTCCTCGGCGGGCACACGCTACGTTAACACTCGAGGGGCCGCGGTGGCAAAGCGGCTAGATGAGTCTCCTCCCACCTGGGCGAACTAGGTTCGATTCCCGGTGGGGTCGCCCTCGGGATTTTTCAAATGTGGAGATCGTGCCGGTCGATGCCGCTGGTCGACGGGTTTTCTCGGGGATCTCCAGTTTACCCCCGCTCTTGCATTCCGGCGCTGCTCCGTACTCACCTCGCTTCACCCACATCGGCTCTCAAGACCTCGATGTTAAGAGCCACCCTAATCTCTCCTCTCCACTGAGGCTGAAAACCTGTCTTTATTTCCATGTTTATGTAAAGCTGAAACACAGCCACACAAACACTTTCAACACTCGGCGAGACAAAGTAGCGAAATTATCGCTTGGCCACGAGCCAGTTGCGAAATATCTTTATGGCTCTGTGAAGAGCAGAGCATTTCATTGGCCGTTGCATATTGCTTTCGTAGTTTCTCTTGTTCACTCGTCCACGGAGATCTCATCCGGTGTGCCTACAGACGAGTGGTTGTTACCGGCTCTATATGTTCAAGAGTGCGGCCATATTCAAGTAATACACCAACAACGGCGAACCTGATGAAGAGAATTTACAAGTCTATTGAAGTAATTAACGTATTTTATTGTCGAGCGTTTTTTTTTTCCAGCATTGCCATAGTTTTTTGTGGGGCAGATTTTTCATCTAATGCTCCTGTTGACCACACGTCAGAATTTCATTGATAAAGTGAGTGTATGACATTTTAAAAGCCTGGGAATATAAACAAACGATTGCCTATGCGACCTACTGTGACACCACCGTGTTGGAATTGTTAAGGTGATTATGTATGGTAAGCATGTGTTATATTTTTATACGTGTTAAATAAAAATCACTGACAAACTCAAGACAGGAGACAAACTCAGTCCTGGCGTGTATACACACACACACACACACATACATATATATATATATATATATATATATATATATATATATATATATATATATATATATATATATATACAGAGTGAGTCTCAATTAGACCGACAAACTTCGGGAGGTGATTCTTCATGAAAAAGTAAAAGGAAAAAATATGTGCCACTTTATACTTAAACCAAATATTAAGGGAGGTATGAGCCCTTAAATAGCGAGATTTTAAACCGTGCTTGTGCAAAATATCGGTAACGAATTAAAATAGAATGACAACCCTCGGGACATTATTGTGTGTTGTCGGGAACTTCACCTTAAGAGCCGATATTTTGCACAAATGTGGCGTAACATCTCGTTTTTTTTAAAGGGCTCATACCTCCCTTAATATTCAGTTTAGACATAAAGTGGCACGTATGTTTTCCTTTTACTTTTTCATGAAGAATCACCTCCCGAAGTTTGTCGGTCTAATTGAGAATCACTCTGCATATAAGTATATGTATGTATATATATATATATGCATGTAAGTATATGTATGTAAGTACGTAATATATATAATGTGTGTGTGTCGCATTTCTTTGATGTGATTACTGAGTGAGCTATGCGCCCTCAAAAGTCGTATATTAAAATTATTTCCATGTAAATATCAGGAGTTGGCTGTAAAGATTTCGGTGGATCGTAACAACTTTGTCTTGAGAGCGGATAAATATCAGGAACTAGTTGAGATTAGATTTATAGGTGAATTGTGTTTTGTAGAACGGAGATCTTACACCAGTTCAAACGCGGTTGGTAACACAAAGACCTAGCGATTTTTTGGCGAGAAAATATAAGTACACATTAGACGTCAATACTATGAGTACCCAACAGGATATTGTATATTGCTCTTCGGTTGCTGTCTGCTTGAGGTGTTTTCATATTTGACCGGGCCACTCAGAATTCGGCAACATCGGCACGGCTCCTACGTGATTCGTGTCCAGACAGTTAACACGCGTATAAAAGTAATTCAGCCAATTAATTGTAGTGTATTGTAAATGGCTTTTTAACGTCCCCCGGTTTTATGCTTGAAAGCTTAGCAGGGGACGGCTTACAGGCTAACTTATAACTTAACTTAAATTAAAGCCCATCCCTTACCCGGGATCCGAACCCAGAGCCTCCCGCACCCCAGATTGGTGGCGCACCAACCAACTGCGCCACAGGAGGTTGGTTTTGAAATATAATTTGTCTTGAAAACTTTTCGTGAAATTTCACTACACCTTGTAATACACTATTGTTTCTGAAAATTGCAACGCCCAGAAAGAATATCCCGAATAAATCCAAACTCGCAGTATGTGTGGAACCTAGTGTCAGCAATGAGAGATTACGATAGCAGAGAGATGGCGTACACGTAGGCCCATCAGCTTCCTCTAATGTGTGACCGGAAATGTCAGTGTTACGTCAGGGTCAGTCAGTGAAGAGACGTCAAACGAAGTGAAAGTCAGTACCAGTATGCCTCGTCGACGTCAAAGGACACCACATCAGCATGTCAGTGAGTTGGTACAGGGCAGAATGATCGGTCTCCGGGAAACGGGTTTGTCATACCGTGACGTTTCAGCTCGTACAGTACATGCTGCTACGACAGTGATGCGTGTGTGTGGAATCAGTGGATAGAAGAGGGTCGTACGCAGCGACCAGGCAATGTGACCACAGCACGGGATGACCGCCATCTTGTCTGCATGGCCGTAATGGTCTGGTCCACAGTGTTGGCTCGACACTGGAGAACTGCAATGGGTGTAGAACTGTCTGTGTTGATGGTTCGACGATGTCTGCTGCGGGCTGGACTGGTGGCACGCATGCCATTGCGTCGTATTCCACTGTCCAGAAATCACTAACGCCTCAGACTGCAATGGGCTCGTGAACGCCGTCGCTGGCGGGCTGGGTGGCAAAATGTGGTGTTTTCGGACGAGTCCCGCTTCAACCTGTCCTACGGTGATGGCCGCATACGTGTTAGACGCTACCGTGATGACCGCAATCTGGCAGCCTGCACTATGGAGCGGCATAGCGGACAAACATCAAGTGTGATGGTTTGGGGCGCCACTGGATAAAACATGCGATCTCGACTCCTACGTATTGAGGGCAATATGAACAGCAACCGCTACATCAAGGAGGTTTTATAGCCCGAGGCACTGCCCCTCCTTCAAGCGACTCCACATGTAATATCTCAGCAGCCACATGTGGCGAGGAATGCCCAGCTTTCTTCAATGAACGACGGGTACCACTGCTTCCCTGGCCTGCACGTTCGCCTGACATTCCGCCCATCAAACATGTCTGGGATATGGTTGGTCGGCGACTTGACGTCAAGCAACCACTGTTGATGCTTTGTGTACTCGCAAATAAACCGCGCGGAGGGAGATTCCTCCGGGAACATATCCAGGTCCTCTTTGATTCCATGCACTGAAAAAAAATATTTTGTGGCCTCCACAAAATATATTTTTTTTCAGTGTGCCACGACGTTTAGGGGCTCTGATTTCAGCACGCGGGGGCTTCACGCCATACTGAATTCTCGAGGACAGAGATTCAAGTACAGTTTTATAATCCTAATCAACTGTGTATTACCTAAACTGTGGTATAAAGTTCATTTCAATCACATGTATCATTCTTGGTGTTGCATTTTTCACAAACGTTAGTGTATCACCCCCCCCCCCCTTCATTAAGAAAATAGGCTTGCTGATTCGTAACAAAACACAGGGTGGGAACCGTTATTTTACAGATGAAGGCGGATGATATTACCAACCGCATTTTCACAGGTGTTATATCTCCGTTCTACGAAACACTTTTCAGCAACTTGTTGCTTAATCTCAAGTTGTCCCTGATATTTGCAATGAAAATAATTTCTTAACACGATTTTTGAGGGCTCATAGCTCCCTCGATAACCACTTTAAAGAGAAGTGGTACATACATTTCCTTCAGGAACAACTTGCCGCAGTTTGTCGGTGATTTTTAGGTAAAGGCTGTTAACGATAATGTGAGCACTTTTGAAATCAACCCTAAAAAAAGTCACTGCCCCTGCGCTCAGTAAAGTTGGTAACGAAGGAGAGACTGTAGTTCTATATCTTAACGTCGAATCAGAATGTTTAGGTAAACATTTGTAATAACTTAAAATTATTTATTTGACTTGGTTTTTTAATACATCGAAGTGTAAAAATTTGCGGATTTTAAAATATTTACTTTCCTGATAATTTAAAAGTTTCACTTGACCCGACGCAAGAATAAAGTGATGAGGCCCATGGCAGTTTTAATTTTACATAAAGCGGAAGAACACACAACGCGCATACTTGTAGGTCTTAAGCAGGGCTTTCAAAAGTGCTCGGTTTACCGTGAACAGCCTATAACACTTTGTATAGACAAGATGGCGTCAACAGCGCGTGGTCTGCGGGGCAAATTTTTCAAAATAAACACACGTCTTCTTTAAGTGCAGTACTGGTGGAGTTTCAGTGAAAGCATTAGGCGAATCTTAATCACTTTAAAAACTTCCCCTCCATCCCCCTGGGTTCTGGGCGTTGAACAAAAAAAAAAGTCTCTTGATTAATTTTCCCGCTCCGCCTAGCGCCTAGTACGTGGGCGGTGGAGGATGGGAAAAAGGGGGGGGGGGGGGCAGAGACGAGCAACTCCGCTGGTCTCGTAATTAATAGCGGCGTATTCTTTGCGTGTCTTTGATGGCGAGCCAAGTTCTTTGATATGTGGGTAGCTCGCAGTTTGCTTCCTGCTCGCTCTGTGGTGAACACGATGTCCCGTCTGAGCCGAGTTACGCGAAAGCGTCTGCTCGGAAGCGTTTATGTGCTTCCCTGTCCTTCCACCCACGGCGGACCAGAATAAACGACGGGAGATTATGCACCTCCGCCGGTAATCCATTAGCAGATGAGGCCGGCGCGTCGACAAAGAAGAGAGAACTGTACAGAAGTGTAAGTACTGTGGCACTACCAGTGTTTACGGCTGGGCGATATGGCGACATATCGATCACTAAACAGTGTTTCTGAAATATCGCAATGGTAGCGATGATGGTTTATCGCGGGAGAAGTTGACTGTTTGCTAGGATCCAACATACTGTACACATGTCCGACAGTTTTCTTTCCTTATTGGCTGGCATGCACGTATGAAGCTACCACCCCATTTCACTAGGCCAATGAGGATTCTGATACTATAAGGAAGAGCTTTCATGATTGGTCTGCAAACAACTCAGCCGAGGGAAAACATTGTTCATCCAATCATGAAAGAATAAACTAGTTATGAACGTTATAGAATAATGTTGGCTGAAAATGTTTTCATGTTTTTCCATCATCTCTACGCAATGGGGATATAGTCCCGAAGTGTAGAGAAAATATATTGCATATCGCGATATTTTCGCTTCGCCTTGTGCGGTTCCAGCGATTTGCAATGTGATGTGAACACTTGTGATGAACATGAACTGTTCACTAAGAACGTCCAAGTTAGGGCCTTCTATATGTCCGCACGTCACAAACTTTGGCAAGCTTTAACTTTCGATGGATGGACGGACGGACGAAATTATAACCTTCTAATTTTTTTCTCCCTTTTTTGTTACCCGTTGATTCCGAGTATATTAGAAGGCTGTGTAGTCTGTGCAGTGTTTTATTTTGCTAGTTTTTTTTTTTTTTTAATGTTTTTGTTTATGTATCTGTAAAATACTATGTTACATTTTTTCTGAAGAGATGTTGATAATCAAGTTCCTTCTGTGAAGTAGCAAACCTAATAAAATTAATCTTAAGTTATTTAAAAACATTAACATCGACTGATGTTCATTATTTACGTGTACTTGTGTTTCGTGTATCTACACACACACGCGCGCGCACACACACATACACAATACCTCCAATAATGTTCGCTTATAATGGAGAAGTGTTTCCTAATTCTAAACAGTTTTGTTTGCATTAGTTTGCAGCAATGGACTGACGACACAAGTAAGCAGTTAGGTTGTAAATCTCCCGGCTGGGAGACGGATGGACGTATGACGGACTGACGGATGAACGAGACGGGCTATCGTAAACTCTCCTTAACACCGGTTGCGGTCATCGCTCTTATGCGATGACCGAGCCTTAAGAAACGATATTTTTTATTTATCAATGATTTTTTCCCTATGCGATTTTTTTTTTTATCAGAGTATCGTCATCATAGCCGTGGTGTCCTCATTTTGTATGCGACCGTTTCCTGTTTGGAAGTTTCGCATTCGGGAGGACCCAGATTCGATTCCCGGTCCGGCCATCCTGATTTCGGTTTTCCATGGTTTCCCGAAATCACTCCAGGCGAACGCTGGGATGGGTCCCAAACAAAGGCCATGGCCGATTCCTTCCCCAATCCCTCTTCCCTGTGCAACTTGCACCGTCTCTAATGACCTTACTGTTGACGAGACGTTAAGCTCAACAACCTACCTACCTGTTTGGAAGTTCCCAAAATGCCGTGAGTTTGCCACTACCTTAACAAATGTAGTGTTTTGTTGGTAGAAAGTGTGTATCTACGATTGGGCAGCGTGGAACACTTTTTCCATGACAGAAAATTAACTTTTCGCTGGCCATTTTCGACGAGAGAAGATGAGAGTCCTGTAGCAACGTTTTCCTGATTGACGTAGTCCTTATAGTCCATTCATGGTTTCTTCGGCCTTTTTGAATCAAACCTTTGAAAAATCTCACCATATATGACGTGTTTAGTTATTTCTTGAATACCCCTTGTATCACAAGCGTTCTATACTTGTGTTCATAAAAGTTACTTTTTTCCTGTTTAATTGAAATGTTATATCTATAAATTATAATGCTTTATTGATAACTAATTTGAATAAAAAACAGGGAGAGAATAGGTTTGTTGGTAACATCTAGTGAGAAACAGTTCTTATACTAAATATCATTACAACTGAGTGCGCACGAATGTGGTGCGTTGTCCTCTGGTGTAATTCGCCAGGATTAGTTAAGCTTAGTTTGCACGAGGCGGAGGAATATCCTGCAAGTAGAACATTAGCAGGGCTTCATAAAATGCTGAAGTAACCGTGAATGGATTATAGTTAATATTTGCGGCCAGCATGTGTGTGTGTATTTTTTTATACTACATGAACATGACTTGGGTTGCACGCACACAAACCTTAGTACCCTGCAAGTACGACATTTTCTGCAGCAAGAGGACGAATTGCTTCATTGTGAGTGTAACTCTCAACCAAGGTTCAACTCCTCAAGAGGCAGATCTTCTTATGTTGACTAATTTTGTACAAGTGGTCCCGAGGGAAATATTTTGTACAAGTGGTCGTGAGGGAAATATTTTTTTGCTTCGAACAAGCTACACTGAGAGAACAGCCAACACAATATAGGTTTTTATAGGACCAAAAATATGTTTAGTTGCGCCAACAAAATATTTCGTTGAGTAGACAAACCTTGAAAAGCAGTAAAATTAATTTTGTTCTTCCAACTAAATACACGCTTGAATTATCTAAACCCCTGTGTTGGGCCAAAATAAATTAGTCTGTCAACTTAATGTTTGGTTTAATCAATGACGTCTATCTAGTTACCACACAATGAGTTCACTTCAGTACCTGAGTTGCCAAGGCAGTTACACGATTGAGAAACCAATCTCTGTAAGGTGGAGGGTTATTAGACACAAACCATATCAATTTCTAGGCTTCTTGGTTCGAGCCGCGTCGTGGATTTCTTTTCCAACGATTCGGCAGTTGTTGCAGCTGCCATCATCAAGAAACAATACCTGACCAACTGAGGACAGTCGAAGGAAGAGACCCTTATATATTCTTATTTCTAGAGGGCTGTTTCCTGATTAAAATATGAACATATCTCTTCGTAGACGAGCTGAAATAGTGTGATGCGAGAGTAGAGAACATAGACTTGCCAGGTTTGGTCGACCATTTCAGCCAATCAGGAGGAAGACAGACTGCAATTGGCCAGAGAGTCCAGCCAATCAGGATAGAGACTACTCCCGCACAACTATTGGCCAATCAGGAAACAGCCCTCCAGAAATCATAACATATAATGGCCTCTTCGACTATTGCCGCGAAAGCCTGCGAACTATTTTAAACAAACCATATCGTTTTTTTTCTCCAAGAAATGACAGTTCCCAATCAACCTTTAACTGGGAATCGAACAGCCATTCCTTCCCAAAGACGTTTAATAATGCTATCAAAGTGATATTCGTGTTTGTATTACTCAAACATTATCACGTCATAATATCGATCATCTAAGTCTTGGAACGAGAACTTACCAGACATCGGGATATAAGAAACTCGCGCACCATGCAGTATTCTATTGCAGCAGGTGGGTTTGCCCACACCAGAGGAACCCCCATAAGTACAACTGCATTTTCTTGTGAATATGTCCCGTCTGCAACCTATATTTGTGTCACTCGACAACATTATTATACCAACACAGGACTGTGGTATCGATAAGGTTTAAAGGGCCCTCTCTGTGCGAGCGCACATATTCGTAGTATGCACCACGGATTGATTATGTCTTACTACAAAAGGATCGAGCAAGCTAAAGCGTCCTGTCCTTATTAGCAACACTGAGAAAAATGATTTTTTTTTAATCAAACAAGATTTGTTTGGTGCAACCAAATTATTTTTTTGTATTGGGGCGATAAAATATTTTGTTTCTGAAACCAAATAATTTTATTGTTCTCTTTTGGTTGCCCCAAACTGTAAGATTTGGTTGGTTTGTTTGGCTACACGTACGTTAAACAGTTTGGGCCGATATAAAAAAAACTTTACAAGTTCGACCGAGTTTCGAACCTAGATCACCTGCGTCCGAGCGCCACGCCTTAGTAATCTCAGCTAACGTGACAACTGATGACATCGGGAAGTTTCTAAATAGATATGCAGGAAATATTAAGCAACGAGTGCAAACAAATATTTCAATTTTTACAGCTTAGCTTGTCAGTTTCTTGTTGCATTTATTAATTAATGTGTTTGTACGATTGGTAAACATTAATATATGTACTTAAAAACACGGTTACTATCCTGATTGTCACAAAAAAATACAAACAAACTCTCGGCATGTATTTTCGAACGAAGGCAGTCAAATGAGTGGCTGAACAAATATATACAGTTGATTCAACAAAATATTTAGTTGACAAGTTTAATTTTTTTTTTTTTTTTTTTTTTTTGGCCGAACACAGAGATTTAGTTTATTCAAACATATAGTTTGTTAGACGAAGAAAAGTAATTAGTTTGCTTTTCAAATTTAGTTTGCTCAACAATATATTTTGTTAGTGCAACCAAGTATATACAGGACTAGGGGTTAGCCCACGGCCGTCTTTTCACTATGGTCACGTGCCAAGAATATTTACAATGTTAAAAAAAATTTAGTTATAGTACAAAAATTGAAAAAAATTATATTTGATATTTTTCTATCCATTAAGCCACTGCGGTCTCACTTGGAATCGTTCTAGCCACTTGGCCACTGAGGCCCCACTTTCATAGGAATAATTAAAAATGAGTTTTAAGGTCAAAAGTCATGAATGCGTAATATGGTCTTGCTGAAATTCGAACTTGACCTGTATTTGACCCTGAGAATTCTCTCTGCAGAATTTGAAGAACTTCTGTTGAGTTTCAAGGGACTTAGAGGTATTAAAGACGAACGCACATACAGATAGAGACCGTCTGCTTATTATACAAGATGATTCGCAATTAGACCGACAAACTTCGGGAGGTGATTCTTCATGAAAAAGTGAAAGGAAGACATGTGTGACATTTTATACCTAAACTGAATACTAAGGGAGGTATGAGCCCTTGAAAAAAGAACGAGGTTTTAGGCCGTATTTATGGAAAATATCGGCTCTTACGTTGAAGGTCCATATAACATACAATAATGTTCGTAGAGTTGTCATTGTATTTTACTTCGCTACCTATATTTTGTGCAAACACGGTTTAAAACGTCGTTTTTTATAAGGGCTCATACCTCCCTTAATATTAATTTTAGGTATAAAGTGTCACACATGTTTTCCTTTTACCTTTTCGTGAGGAATCACCTCCCGAAGTTTGTCAGTCTAATTGCGAATCATCCTGTATATTTTGTTGGGTTTCCTCTGAGTGCAGCGATGAATAGTGCGTGACGCAGGTGTGTTGTTGTTGCAGCTCGAGGACCAACTCCACAATGTTCTACCGAAAGTGCCCCTGGCTTTGCAAGAAGCCTCAGTGAGACTACTCAGTAGAGACACTAGGCAGAGACCCACCGCTCAGCTACTGTCTCTCATCAAATACTTCAGGTGAGTGCAGCTTCGTAACTACAGCCCTCCCCACCCCACCAACACCATTCCACAAGAATCAACCTTTCAAGCAGTATGCACGTGTACATTCGGGGATGGATACCCTTACACGGTAATTTATTTCCGCTTCAATATAAAACTCACACTTTTATAGTTTTACTGTTTCGCTGGAATTTATCGGAACCTAAGTAGAAAAAATAACAATCAGCAAACTTTGCAGGTTGTAAGATTAACTCTTTTCTTTTTAATAACAACCCAAATGCACAGGGTGGATTGTAAAACATGTTGAAGGCTGTTCACGATAAAGTGAGCCCTTTTGAAATCAACCAATAAAAAAAAGTCACTGCTCCTACCTGTGTGTATATAATTTAATCGTACGCACCCGAGTGATATGTGCCTAGTAAAGTTGGTAACGATGGAGGGGAAGTAATTCCATGTCTTACAGTCAAATTAAAAACTTAAGGTGACCATTTGTGACAACTGGAATTATTTCTTTCGCTGTCTGTTTTTTAATGCCCTAAAGTGTAAAAACGAACAGATTTATGAAATATTTACTTTTCTAATAATTGCACAGTTTCACATGACCGATGCAGGAATAAAGCGGCGAGGCCCATGACAATGTTAATTTTACATCAGGCGGAAGAATATACAACGTGCATACAAGTAGATACTAAGCAGGGCTTTCAAAAGTGCTCATTTTACCGTGAACAACCATTACCTCTGTCGCGACACGGTAATTGATTCAGTCAACGCGTGACTTCATTGGCCGACGACCAGCCAATTATAAACGTTGTAAAGCAGAATATGCGTATCCGGTATATACAGCATCAATAGAATGAACATAAGTGGGAATGTAGAGACCAATTAAAGTGATACTGCTGTAGTGGAGAATATAGGCAACTCATTTCAGTCCTGTCCTCAGTGCCAGCGTATTGGTGCCGTCCTCCAAGGGCTAACCCGCATAGTCCACAGTGAATTTACTAACTCAAGTGTTAGGTGGCCGCGGTGGATGAGCGTTTTGATTGCTCGCCTCCCACCACGACGAACCGAGTTTGATCCCCGCGCCGTGTCCTTCCTTTCCTTGGATTTCCGCAAGTGGGAATCGTGCCGGACGATGCCGATATTCGGCGGGTTTTCCTCCGTGATCTGCCGTTTCCCTCGCCTCTTGCATTCCGGCACTGCTCCATTCTCGCCACTTTGACCCTCAAGAGCTCCTTAACAGCCGCCCAAATCTCTCAACTCAGCCGTCGCCGAATGTGAAGGTGTGCATTGTTCTTGCTTCTCGAAGACACGGACCAATCACAGGCTAGAGGTGCAGTAACTTCAGCAAATCAGATTTATGACCAAAAAATACGCTCAAAATAGGAGCCACTGATTCCTTGTTATGTGTAGACTGTCCATGGTAAAACGAGCACTTGTGGAAGCACTGCTCAAGATCTACTTGTATGCTCTTTGTGTATTCTTCCACGTAAAATATACATTGGCATGGGCCTAATCACTTTATTCGAGCGTCAGTCATAGGAAACCGTAAGTTTATCTGAAAAGGAAATATTTGCATACTTTTGTATGCATAAAAAACGGGAAAAGAAATATTTCAGTATTTGCACGTTTATAGATAACGCTATTGGTGTTACATTAAGACATAGAACTACTTTCTATCCGTAGTTGCCAACTTTACTGGGCGAGTGAGTGAGTGAAGAGATTCAGGTGAGTGTGGAGCAGCACGGGAATGGTCGGGAGGGGGGATACGGGAGGTCTCCGAGAAAACCCGCCGACCAGCAACATCGTCCGGCACGATTCCCACTAACGAAAATCCGGGAGTGACCCTGCCAGGGATTGAACCCGGTTCGCCTGGGGACGGAGGCGAGCGTATTAACCGCTCAGACGCCTCGGTGTGTAGGAATTGCCTAGTTAGAAACAGTTCTTGTGAGAAATATTGTTAAGATTAGTGCACATGAACACAGTGCGTTGTCCCTCTGGCTGTCTACAACTCGGTTAAGCTTTGTTTGCACGAGGCGGAGGAAGATCTTACATGAGCCAGGTAAAAAGTTTTATGAGTTGAGGGGAAGGGGAGGGATTCCCTAGAAACCACTGACCTTAGAATGGATTCTCACACTGCATACAGTGCACGCTATCCTGATGCTTCGTGCCGTAGTTTTAGTCCACCCACTGTTAACTCCAACTTTTCTAAAGCCAGCACTGCCTCAGCCTCGTGCAAACAAAGCTTAGCCGAGTCTAAAATAATTACACCAAAGGGCAACGTCCCGCATTCGTGCGCACTGTCTGTAATAATATTTTGCATAAGAGCTATTTGTTTCTAGGTATGTCCAACACAAATATTGTCTCCCTATTTTTATTCATATTAAATATAAATAAAATATTATAATATATGTATAAAATATACGTAAAAGTTCAATTTGACTAAAAGTAAGCTAGGTACTTTCATGTTAACAGAAGTGTAAAACGTTTATGATACATGGCAAATTTTTTTATATCGGCCCAAACTGGCACAATAAATAGCAATGAGAACATAACATATTTTTACCTTTGAAGTAATCAGAGCCGGTGTGGTAGGCAGATAGCGGATCTTACTTGGCGAAGACTCCGAGCAATAACAAGCCTATGTTATGTTATATGTACACAGCAAGACGCCAGTGGCCAGCTGATCTGTGGAATTGACTACATCTCTTCGACATGAATGGTTCCTGCACGTAGCATCTTGTCCTCTGGTTGTTGGACACAAGTACAGTGTCTGCCACAAGTATCGCAACACTCGTAGTCAGAAGTTAATATGTGACCGAACAGGTATAGGCTGTTCACGGTAAAATGAGCACTTTCGGACTCAACCTTGGCAAAATGCCACTCTTCCTACTTCCACGTGTTTTGACGGACACACTGCCTGGCGCTGGGCGCCCAGTAAAGTTGCTAACTAAGGATAGGAGAGTAGTAAGACGTCCTACCACTAATTAAAAGTGTTAGGTTAAGTAGTTGTGAATACTGACACGATTTATTTCACTTTAAGTTTTTTTAAATGCATAATAAGTGTAAAAACTAGCACGTTTATAATATGTTTACTTTCTTAATAATTTCACAGTTTCACTTGTCCAACGTATGAATAAAGTGGCGAGGCTCTTGGCAATGCTAATCTTCATGTAATATGGTGGAAGAATACACAATGCGCACTCAAGAATATCTCAAGCAGGGCTTACAAAAGCGCTTAGTTTATTGTGGACAGTTTTTGAAACAAACCCTATAGTACTAAGACTAATAGTACGTTTACGGTAACATTTCAATCCGGATTGAACCTGGAGTGGACTGAAGAATACGGATTTAAAATGCTAGTCCTTACTGGACTGAAGTAAGAGTGGAGTGAGATAATCCAGTTCAGTTGTCGAGGTGGACTGGAATGTAGAATCCGGATTGAAATTTTACTTTAAACACTGATCGGACTGAAATTAGAATAAAGAAGAAGTGGCCGCCATATTGACTCGTTAGTTTGGTTATGTAAGAGGTTAGAATCATTCTGAGACTAGAAAAATAAGAGATTTTTTGTTTTGTTTTGGAAGTGAAGCGAAAAATAAATGGCCACGAAGGAACTGATAAATATTTGGATGGAGAAATTTGTGAAATTCGTTTTATATTATGTTTGTTTTATAGTTCTGCCAGTCGCCAATAGAGTGCTTCTATCCCGTATTCTGTCTTGTTTGCACTTTAATCCACGTTCGAAACTTTACCTTACACACTTATTGTCGATACGAGTTTACTCCGAGTTCGCTACAAGTGGATTCCAATCCGAGTTCGATCCAATCCGAAATGTTACTCTAAAAGCACTATAAGTTACATCGGAGAGTATTGGCGTTATTTTCGTGGACGTTAGAAGGGAAACCAACCTGAAGATTGAACGGATGCGTACAGAAATAACAGTTTATTCGCAACAGAGAGCTGTGGAGCAATGTTGTGGGCACGAGGCCCCGAGGAAGGTCGGTTGGCGGAGCGTATAGAATGCGCCTACTGGGCCGGAAAATTCTCCATCCGTCTGGGATTCGTGGGCGGCAGTGTAGCAGAGTCAGCGCGGAAGAGAATTCGAGATTGTACACTTTGCACACAGAATTCAAGACTAGTGCCTGGAGGAGGCTGATTTGTACACAATCCTGTGCACGCTGTTCTAGGCTGTTCACGTTGAAATGAGCACTTTTGAAAAAAGAACTGCTTATCATCTACTTGTAAACCCGTTACGTCTTCTTCCGCTTTATGTAAAATTAACATTGCCACGAGCCTAGTCACTTTATTCATGCGTCGGAGAAATTAAACTGTGAACTTATTGTACAAATATGCTAATTTTCGTACCTCGATGCATTAAAAAAACCACACACGCAAAGTGAAATAAATACTTTAAGTTATCACAAATAGTTACTTACCATTTTTTATTCGACGTTAATATATGGAACTACTTTCCACCCTCCGTTGCCAACTTGACTGGGCGCATGTCGCTCAATGCGCCCGTTAAAATACATGCAGGTAGGAGCGGTGATCTTTTCTCTAAGGTTAATTAAAAAATGCTCACATTATCGTTAACAGCCTTTACACGTGCGTAATGTAAACAATTGTATACACTGAGTCTGCGTGGGTTAACCTATCGCGAAGTGCGTAAAACATGTTTGAAACACGACATTTTTTTTAACGAACTATTTGACATCTCCCCACGCGTGTTTACCTACGAAAGAAAAGCATACACTAGAGGAGGGCGGAACGGAGCTAAAGGTGGCTCACGATAAAGTGAGTACTATCAACCTTAGAAAACAGTCACTGCCTATGTCTGCATACACGTCAACGGGCGCGCTGAGTGACATGAGCTCGGTAAAGTTGGTAACGATACATGGAAAGTAGTTCCATAACTTAACGTCGAATAAAAAAAGTGTTAGGTAGTCATTCGTGATAACTCAAATTATTTATTTCGCTTTCTGTTAGTTTTTTAATGCATCGAAGTGTAAAAATGAGCTGATTTGTTAAATATTTACTTTTCTAATAACTTCGCAGTTTCACTTGACCGGCGCATGAATAAAATAATGAGGCACATGACAATGTTAACCTTTCATAAGGCGGAGTTCTACACAACGTGCATGCATATAGATCTTAAGCAGGGCTTTCAAAAGTGCTATTTTACCGTGAATAGCCTATACTTGAAAACAATTGCGCATACTATAAATGTATTTGGTGCACTCAACATTGTTTAACCCCTTAACACGTAATCTCGAGCATACTCGTTCGCGAATGACATGTTGCTGCTCCAGTACAAACAGCGCCTATTGGCTGGCTAATGGCATTGGCTGTTGCTAGCGCGCCTACGTTTTTATCATTGGTTCCTGCCAGTGCTACAAAACTGATATGAACTATTTTCTTATGTTACTTTATGTAGGTTACTGCAAGGAATTCGTAAGTACTTGTCAAACCAAATATCTCCTCTTTTGCAGCACCTAGAGCAAAAAATTGGTACGTAAGTTAAGGGGTTATAAAAATTGCTTTTTCAGACTGTTGTTTATTAAAAACATAATAGCTGGACATGGACTAAATGAAAGAATATGAGCCTGTTTTGAGCCTCGCTACCTGCTTTGTATCCATAAAATGACTTTCCATAAATCAGTGAAGATCTCTATTTGAATAACAAATTCAAACCAAATTTATAAGCTTACAGGTAACATAAAGTCTAAATTACACTTGTATAAACTGAAAAATTTGTCAATACGTTGGTAATTTATTTAGTTCTTCGAAATTTCCTACAAAAACCGTTAATATCAGGCTTCGGATCATCCTCCATAGAAAAAGCTTAGTCTTCTACGCTTGCCGTTTAATCAAGTTCTTTTTCAGGTTAGAAGAGCTTTTTCCCTAATTGAGAAACTGCATTAAATTCTGCGAGCCAAACTTTTGAACATCGCCTGCGAAAACGCGCTGTCTGTTCTTCTTGTTTCACAGCAACCAAACTGGAAAAATTGTGCAGAGGAAAATTTACATAACAAGTTGGTAATCTGTTTCCTCGGAAGCTCTAAATTATACTCTGTTTGCGGTTTCATCACAGTTTCTGAATCAAAACTTTGAAATAGGACTCCTTGTATGACGTTAAGTTATTTCATACGTGTATCATGTATCATAAACGTTTTATACTTATGTTAGCGTAAAAGCATTTACCTTACTTTTAGTATAATTGAACTTTTACTTATAATTTATCAATAAATTGTAATATTTTATTTATAATTAATATGAATAAAAATATGGAGAAAATATTTGCATTAGTCATACCTAGAAATAAATAGCTCTTATGCAAAATATTATTACAGACAGTGCTCACGAAAGCGTTACGTTGTCCTTTTGTCTAATTTTTTTACGCTCGGCTAAGCTTTGTTTGCATGAGGAGGAGGAATATCCTAGAAGTAGAACTTTAGCAGTGCTGGCTTCAGAAAAGTTGGAAGTAACAGCGAACGGACAATAACTACGGTATGGAGTATCAGAATAGCGTGCAGCTTATACAGTACGCGAATCAATTGATCAATTGAAAGGTTGGCGGTTTCCAGGGAATCCCTCCCCCCGTCTCCCCCTTTTCAAAATCATAAAACTTTTTTCCCCTGGCTCATGCAAGAAAAATGATTATTTTTTGCCATTGTAAGTGATTCCACTCCCTGGAGAGTAAAATTGCATTTTTACTGATAATACGAATCGTTTCGCGTACAAATTATAACAAGGAAGATTAATTAAACCACTTTACATACGCCAACGTTACAATTTGTCATCATACTGTGACAGCAAGGAGCTGAGCAGTAAAAATAAGAGATTTTTTTTTTCTGTCCTGTAAATGCAGCTATCATTGTATTACCTTACACTACCTGCCATAATCTTTACTGCTAAACAATCTTACCGTTGAAGATAACTTGCAGACATTGGATTTTTATTTCTTGATTTCCAATATGTCATAGTCCATTCGCGGTTACTGACGTCTCGAATCAATTCTAAAGTTGTACGTACGGGATATTCCTCCGCCTCATTCGCGCCAAGCTTGCCCGAGTCTAGGAAGTTACAAAAAAGCGACAACACACCGCATTTGTGGGCACGTAGTCTAATAATATTTTGAATAAAATAACTATTTCGTATTAGGCATTATCAACACACTTATTTTCTTCATTTTTTCATAGTAATTATAAATGAAGTAATACTACGTGTAGATAAAATACAAGTAAAAAATCAATATAACCAAAAATACAGTAATTTTATGCTGACGCAAGTATAAAAATCTTGTGATACAAAACATATTTAGAAAACGACCACACACGTATTAAATAGTGTAATTTTTTAGAAGCTGGATACAAAAAGTGTGAAGAAACCGTGAATAACCCAATACATCATCAGTATTATATTATTGTAGGTATCGTATACGAGTTTGATTTTTTTTATTTATTTTTGTCGAATATTGCATTTTCAAGGTCATTCAAGGTCAGGGGGTCAAAGGTCCAGGTAGTCTACATCTAATATGGTGGACGGGTGATGTCTACCAAGATGATGGTCACCTACCAAGATGGCGTAATTGGTATGGGTTAGGGGTGACCTCTGGTAAATTTAAATATTTTTTAATACTTTTAAATAAATTTTAGTGTTAATGTTTAATCATTTTTAATAATACATTTTTGGGATTTTTTGTGATTTTTTTCGGAATTTTTTGAATGTTTTTGGATTTTTTTGGGTCAAAGGTCCTGCTCTCCTGACCCCTGGGTCACTGATTCCGGTCTCCTGTCTGGCTCAGAGTCACTGATCCTTCTCGCCTGATCTGGGTAAAATAGGAAATTTTTAAGGAAAAAAGAAATTGTTAGGGTATTTTGGTCGATTTAGAGGGAAGAAAGGGAAATATTGAGGGGTAAAAGGAAAAAAGATGGCGGACGGTGACGTAACAACATGGCAGCCGGTCGGCTCCTACGCTTCCTTATGCCAGACTCCCCCAAATCCTACTACTTATGCGACTTATAAAAAATCTTAAATCCTGCCAAATGAATTCCATGTTAGTTTTGTTTTTGATTATGTATCATATAATGTTTGTACCAAATCTTAAAATGGTCTTCAGTTAATTTTAAAAAATTCCCCCACTCGGCTAAAAGTTTAATTTACCCCCTTAATTTGTGACGCTCCTAGATGCCAGAGGAACAATCTTAAACCTTGCTGAATGTTGTTCCGTTGAACAGACTAATTGCATCCTGAAGAAGAGACTGTGTTCTCTGGAGCGGCCTCGAACATTTATATTACTAAATTACTTTATTATCAAAATAATTATAAAGTTATCGTGACGAGATAACCAATTTTTGTATGGAATGGAATTTCTTGAATCGAAATCTGGCATTCGTGGAAATTTGGTAGTACAATTGTTTTTCTTGAGGTCTGCATACATTTGCTGTAATCCAATACAAGTTATATGTAGAGCGCTGTAAATGTCGCGGATTCATTTTGCATCAAGCTGGAGTCCACAATCCCTTGCGTACTAGAGCCTCAGTTGGCTGATCCCCCAGTCTCATCGCAGACCATGTAGAACAGTATTAGGTGCCAGTTTTCTTGCAGGTCAGTTATTAGTTCTTATTCGTTCAGGGCGTGTCTTACAAACTGCGATCCAATTGGGACAAAGTCAAAATTCGCGCGTGTTTGAAATCTAGCTTGTCCTCAAGTGAAATCGCGAAATTCCCGGGTCTCTAGTTATAAATGTACCTCCTATAACCAACAGAGCAGGACACCAACTCTGTTGGCATAGTTGTGTGCAGAGCGGTGCATTGGGTACATCTGCGCCCTTATTGCATCATATAATTAAGGGGAAAAAAAACAAATATTGCTGATTTCGTATTTTCACTAGACAGTTCTTTGGTTCTAAACAGTTAACCCCTTAACCTACAAATTCCTTACAACACCTGACACTTTGTAACCAATGGAAAGAGTTTCACTAGATCCATAGCACAATTAACAACCAATCATAAAGTAGTTTGTATGCCAGCAGCAGTCATTAGCATTGCCCGGGGACATGTGGTCAGTAACAGATAGCTTATTCATATGACGACTGAATTTCACTGATTTATATGTGTTATTCCCACTGAATATCAAGAACTCCACTGCCATTGCTCATTTGTTCCCAGGTCATTTGCTTGATTCATCAGTCGGTAATACAGGATGGGTACTTTAAAAGGTGCCCGTGGGACATGTGTGTAACGGAGCGAGGGAATGAGGGATATACAGTCCAGTGTGACAACAAAATACCTGGAGTAGGTGCTGGAAGTGGCCACCAAGTGTATAACGAAGCAGGAACAATCATAAGTGACCTTGAGTTCTACAAGTATCAGTAACAGGCAGGGATGGTAACGGGTATTTCCAGGAGCTAGGAACAGGCTACACATGTGCCTTCTCAATACCTGTTACTGGTAACAGGTGTTGGAAATACAGAAGTGGTGGCCACTTCCAGCACCTACTCTAGGTATTTTGTTGTCACACTGGTGTGTATTTCCTCATTCCCTCGCTTCGTTACACACATATCCCAAGGGGCCTCTTTTTAAAGGACTCACCCTGCAGTTTATCACCAGTATTTCAGAGAATGTTATTTCACTGATTGGTATAGCTGATTCTGGCTTAGAGTGTAGACAATGATCCCCGGCGTGTAAGGATCAGGTCATGCATGTCCTGTGTGTGCAACAACCCCACTGCCGTGAAAATAAGGACTTGGAGGGTTCCGGTAACAAAAATTTTGTTACGTCAGCCACATTATCTTTTCAGCCCTTACAGTCAGTCTTGATCAAGCAGGGAGTAGATCTACATCCAGGATTATATCTATCTAGGGCAGCTACAACCATGAACAGGGACTTGATCAAGCAGGGAGTAGATCTACATCCAGGATTATATCTATCTAGGGCAGGTACAACCATGAACAGGGACTTGATCAAGCAGGGAGTAGATCTACATCCAGGATTATATCTATCTAGGGCAGCTACAACCATGAACAGGGACTTGATCAAGCAGGGAGTAGATCTACATCCAGGATTATATCTATCTAGGGCAGGTACAACCATGAACAGGGACTTGATCAAGCGGGGAGTAGATCTACATCCAGGATTATATCTATCTAGGGCAGCTACAACCATGAACAGGGACTTGATCAAGCGGGGAGTAGATCTACATCCAGGATTATATCTATCTAGGGCAGCTACAATCATGAACAGGGGCTTGATCAAGCGGGGAGTAGATCTACATCCAGGATTATATCTATCTAGGGCAGCTACAACCATGAACAGGGGCTTGATCAAGCGGGGAGTAGATCTACATCCAGGATTATATCTATCTAGGGCAGCTACAACCATGAACAGGGACTTGAAAAATTCACGGATTCATTGCGGAACAAGTTATACTTAGAATACGTGTACATTTGTATTACTTCAAAGTTTTGCCCGCGACATGTTTGAAGCCTTCTTCAGAACTCCACATCAATAACAAACAGGCGTCTAGGTCTGTGCGATACCAACTTTTGAATATTGTTTCAAAACGTCGGGAACATATCGTTATCGGTGCGGTATATCTCTCCCAGAGAGTACTGAAAATAAATGGCGACATATCGCAAATATCGTACATATTGGTTCCCTTACCAACTCATGTCGCTAATGCCGCATATCGCTGAAATCGCGGCATGTGATACATTGCCCTACACTGCTGGACCATATCGCCTTTGCAATAATTATAAATATTGTTTCGTGATCGATATATCGTCATATCGCACAGCCCTACACTCAACGGCCTCTCACTGCTCGAGTATAAAAACAAACGTGCAGGTGTCTAGCCTACAGGTCATCGAGTTCACGAATTTCTCCGGTTTATTAATTTTTTTATTAACTACTTATTTTGTTTACAGCGGTATTAACGGGGAACTTTGTGCTTTCAGCGATCCTGCCGTTCACGCTCTGCAATTCCTGGACGTCATCAACATGAAGGACCCGTCACAGAAATCTCACTTCTACCGGAATACGCTGAAAGATGTGCTTCCATACATACCAAGGGTAGGTACTTGTTTCACAAAGGAAAAAATATATAGCATCAACATTGGATGCTGTTTTTCACTTGGCTGTCTAAAGATGTGTTGATTGTTTATATTCATATATTTAGTTTTATGATTGCTAGAACTAACTTCTAGTGTTTCCTTCAACAGCCTTAGTGTGGGAAAGAGTTTTAAGGGCCCTCCCTAATTGTTATTTATGGGTACCGTAGTCCATTATAAATATAAAAAAAACTATGTGATATTTTAATATAAATATTTTTTTCAGGACAGAAAGAAAATCAATTTTTTGATCGCTAATTACCAGAGACCTGCAAAATTCGCGTTATCATTTGAAGACAGAGTAGACTTAAAAAACATGTGCGTTTGCATTGCTCTTGTTATTGGACTACAGTAGGTTTGACACGCTGTGGGCGGCCTTGAACCAATCGAAAACAAGTTACGAGAAGGTAGCCCAATCACGTCTCGCCTAGTCACATGAGACTATGGCTCCTCGCCTTTGCAGAAGCCAATTAACAAATCGCACCTACTCTAATGTATATAGGCAGGTGAAATCTAGCGTGCTGCCAAAAAATAACGCGAATTTTGCATGTCTCTACTAATTACTAATTTGGCTACAGAAACATAGGTGTAGTCGTTGGAAAGTGTCAAAGTTATCAAAAACCTCTGTTAAGTAGCTCTCTGGTTAAGATATTTATTCTTCTGTAAAAAATTTCTTTTAAGGGTGTTTTCTCTTGACATGTTGCTGTAGTGAAACCCTATAGCCACCGCTCAAAATTCTGTGGAAGCACAACACGCACGAATCTTGTTTATGCGAATTTCCATCGCCGAGCCGTCACAATGCTTCCTTATGGCCGAATGTAACCTCGAGGCGTTAAAATTTTGTAACTAGAGAAGCGACTTAAATCTGGGCATCTTTAACGTATTCCACTTATTAAGTCGTAATTAAGGGCCTGCTGCAGTGTGCTGCTGACATATTGCTGACGCCAACTGCAGTGTCGATCTTCATTATCTGCGTGTTACAAGGAATGCTGATTTACTGCCGAGCGTAATAACATTGACGGGTTCTAGGTTACAGGTTGATCTATTTATTTACGTTCGTTCGTATGTTTGCGAGCACATTTCATATGTTATAGTCCATTCACGCTTTCTTCTGCCTTTTGGAATCGAACCTTTGAAAAATCACCCTAGGCGTAACATGTCAACCTTTTGTGTTCAATCACTTGTATTCCTAAGTTATATAACCCTGTGATTAATGTTGAAGTACTGTGTTCTTGAATATATTAATAATCAACTTAGTATCCTCTATAACTTGTAATATTCATTTCGTATTAAATACGAATTAACAACATTGAGAGCGCGACGTGTTGTTAACGGCCGGTAAGAAATAGTTCACAGTTACAATATATTCTTTAACCTCGTTTTTATGTATACTATTTGTAAGCTAAACGTTGCCAATTGATATATTTGTATTGTTAGGTAGCAGTGACGGAAACACATTTTATTGCTGCAGTTAAAAATATCAGGCCCTAGTGACACTGTTTTTTTCTTTCTGTCCGGAACAAAGGTTCAATAAGCGAAGTGGAGCGTGCATGTGTGTGTGTGTGTCTCTGTGTCTCTCTCTCTGTCTCTCTCTGTCTGTCTCTCTCTGTGTCTCTCTCTGTCTCTATCTGTGTCTCTCTCTGTGTCTCTCTCTGTCTCTCTCTCTCTCTCTCTGTGTCTCTGTCTGTCTCTGTCTCTCTCTGTCTCTCTCTCTCTCTCTGTCTCTCTCTCTGTGTGTCTCTCTCGCCCTCTCTCTAAGTTCATACAACCTGTGTAGCAGGAAAGGTATATATATATTTTGTTATTATTAATTTCAGCATATCTCATACTAAATACAGCAACAATAATTATTTTTGAAATTGTAATTTACAACTGAAACGAGATTTTATTGTTTAAATACCTATTATATGTCACTTAGATGCGATGGCACGACGCTTACAAATCCAGCAGGTTGGCAGAAGTGGTGTGGAAAGGAGAATCTAGAACTTGATCAGCTTTCCCTGTGGAAAGGAGAATCTAAATTTTGATCAGCTTCCATATGCTTGTCCCAATATGGCGGGCGATTATACGCAGTTTTTATAGTGCCTTACGACTGGCAGTGATGTGTCGACATGTCAATGATATGGAGTGTTTCTGAACGAAGCGTCAAGTTTGTACTCGTGTTTTTTAAACATCCTAGACAAGTTACAATGTTGTGATAAAAATGTGTTTCCACGGCAGATTGAAATGTGTTGTGATCGTTGCGTATGAAAGCGCGTGGTGGCAGTGTTGTAATCGTTACGCAGGCCAGGTGTGCGTGGATTTCAAATATGTGCAAAATTGATACATTTTAACCATTAATTGATGTTATTACGAAGTTAATTATTGAAATTCATGTATCTTTATCACAACGCTGTACCGTTATGCTATGTGTTTGAAACACAGTTGTGTAACGAGATTATGTTTCTGTGATTTAATTAGTTGCCACAATCCCATCAAAAGACTAAGCCCAACCAGCTAAATTAAAATAAATAATAAAATTAACCTACTGTCAAAGTTTTAGTATTTGTACAAGTGATATATATGTATTTTCTTGTTTAGATGTATGGACAACTGATAAATTTATTGTTGCATTTTATATGACTGATATTCTTCCCCATAGCTATTACATTTTTTTTTTTCACTGTCTTGTATTATGTCATGTTCTTATCGCACAGTTTTTTTTTAAATTTGATATATGATACTATATAAATATGTGCACACACATATAAGTGTATTGTTATGTAACAACCCTCTCTTGCAGCTCACCCCCACAAAAGATTCACCACACGCCACTGGTTAGTACCGACGTTAATATAACTACTCTGTATAGTTTCAGGAACAGCGGAAGTTGTGATCAGAGTTGGTAGAACTGCGTGCTATTACACATGTAAAACAGCACATATAGTCAATTGGCGGTTACTTTCAACTTATCTGGAGTCCTGCTAAAGTTCTACTTCCAGGATATTCCTCCGCTTCATACAAGCGAAGCTTAACAGTGTCTAGAAAATTGCACCAAATACTTCGCATTAGAGCTATTTCTCACCAGGCATTACCAGTATACCTATTTTCTCACTGATTTTATTCACATTAAATGAAAATTAATGCTATAATTTATAGAGAATATAAGTAAAATTTCAATTTATTAATAAATTAAAGGATGTTTATGTTAACAGACGTGTGAAAAGCTTGTTATGCATGACATATTCAGGATAAAACCAAACACGGTATACATGGGATGATTTTTCAAACGTTTGATTCAATAAGTGTGAAGTAGCCGTGAATAGACTAAACATTTAGAGTAATAGCTGTTTTTCAGGTCGGAGCTGGCAGCACTCCGGGTTATATATATATATATATATATATATATATATATATATATATATATATATATATATATATATATATATATATGCGTGTCTACCGCATGTTCACTCTACGATGTAAGCAGCGCGAGCAGTTTAGTTGTGTGTTGGTATCGCTGCATGTTGGTGAGACGTGCGTTGTGTTGTGTTGGCAGAAACTGTGGTTCCAGCACGTGTGGCCATGCCTGCAGCAGGAGATGAAGACACAGGAGGTGCTTGCAGCCGTGCTGCAGCCAATCATCTTCCTCATACAGGAGTGCACCATCGAGGAATACGAGTCCATCATCCTGCCTTCCTTCCGGTAACCAACTTCCGCTTTCTCTCGCATCCCACACGTGTACCAGCTGCGTGTGGTGAGCTGTTGCGAGGCAACACGTGTTTTGCTCTGTGCTATACCTGGTCGTTTGCTGTCTTGACACTTCGAAGAGTTCTATGTACTGAAACGTTTCTTGTGAAATCGTTGTTTGCGCCTAAACGCGTGTCTCGGTGAATAAATGTTCTGGAAATACGAAGTTTTGCCGAAAGGATAAAAACTACTGTCTATGTTGCCATATTTTTACTTTTATCATATTAAGTCTGTTAATGGAGAAAAAAATCGTGAAAGTGGCCAAATATCGCATTTATAAAACTTGTCTATGATTTTTTTTTTTTAATGGTGAGAGAAAAGTATTATTATACGTTGGTAGTTTGATCTGTGTACTTTCATCGCGTGT
Organism: Dryococelus australis; assembly: GCA_029891345.1. NCBI lineage: Eukaryota > Metazoa > Arthropoda > Insecta > Phasmatodea > Phasmatidae > Dryococelus > Dryococelus australis. The sequence goes on from CM057008.1 coordinate 58,536,804, forward strand.
AATAAAACTCCACAGTTACAGATCCAGTTTACACAGTACAGCGTTAGGACGGAAACACTGCACGCCTTGCGCGTAGGAGCGATGAGGCACCAGACGTGCGTGTTAGTGTCGCCCGTATCGCTCCCTCGCTTCTTGACTTTGGACGCGCAGCTACATAGTCCTCTTAAAGACACAGATTTACTGTCGCTGAAGACAAGGTTGAAGTGAGCTGCCTATATTCTCCACTACACCTATATCAGTTGTGTTGATCTCTGTATTTCTACTTACCTTCTTCCTATTGGTCCTGGTCACACAAGACACGCCTACTGTACTCTGCTACGTTTATTATTGACTGTCCATTGGCCAATGAAGTTGCTTGTTGACTATGTGCCAATCAGTGTGTCGTGACTGATGTAACATGTTACACAATCCATCGTGTTCATTTGATAAATTATTAAAATGAACAGTTTTATTCTTACGAATGGAAATGATGAATAGTTGGAGTTTTTTCGTAGATTCCCATAAATTCCAACGAAACAGTAAAACCATAGAAGTGTGCGTTTGTATTCAAGGGCTAAGATATTTCAAAATAAACGTTGCCCGTGTATATACGCGCATACTCATTTGTAGTAGCTCGTTAGACGTCACAGCACGTGTGTAATTGGCAGGGATAGGAAAATTTCGCGAGTTCAGTGACCTGCAGGCTAGACTTCACAGTCCTGCGTACACTCGGGCATCAGCTGTGAGTTCATTGGCTGCTGCTCCAGAGAGTAGCCATTGTTACACCACACTTGGCAGTATGGGATTCGCTACGTGTGTCCTTGAAAGTCTGCTATTGGCTCAGAGCCGTCCACGGCGTGTTTAGTAAACTGTGATCCAATTGCAAAGATGACTTCACTGTATATGTGTTTGACGTCTATCTTGCCCCGATATTATTTCGCGAAATTTTCCTATCCGTAGTAATTGGTGCCTCGCCGCTCTCTCGTGAGTGGCCGCATTACGTTCAGTTTGTCCACGGCTCCACTCTGGTTACTGGCTCCTGATGCGTGCGCCGAGTGTGTACAGCACTGAGCAAGCACCAGCTTACCTTGCAACACTTCACCACACGCCACTGCATGTGTATGTTTCTGTGCATCGGAGGTAATGGGCACCGTGTCACAAATATGTAAGTTTACATGAGTGCAGTTTACCCCGATACCATGATGGTACTTGGTGCCCTTTCTTACAGGCTATATGCAAATACAATAGAGACTAATACCAGACAGCTGTATACGAACAACACAGGCGAGCGTGTGAACAGCAGCAGCAGCGAACCTAGCGGCTTGAGGTGGCAAACACCCGCGAACTTTGAACCTGTGTATACTCACAGTGCACATAACGAGTGCATGAAATGCAATATTCCTATAAAGTATTTTATTTGGAACAATTTTCTTTTTATTCTATATCGTAGTACAGGTGTCTTAATTCGTGTACAGTAGTTTTTATTTAAAAAAAGGCAGCATGCAATGCCGAAAATCTCGAATAGTATGTGAACTCTACAATCTTTACAATAATAACTGTAAAATTTATCTTGTAATGTTCAGGACGTATCTGAAGATCTGGAATACACCGTCATTAAACATGACTTGTTTTTAACTTTTGTACATGTGTGTATGCTTGTTTTTCCTCACTAGGCCTAATACCTAACCTACAACTCATACATTTCTGACATACTGTTTCGTAACATCTATAGCGCATTAATACTATTGTGTTGGTTATTTTCATATAAGAATTATATTCTATAAATAAACATTAGTGATATTCCTCATTACAGAAATATAAAATGATAAACTAAATTTGTTGCTTCAGCAAGTATGAGTAGTCCCTCTAGCTAAATACCGATCCAATGCGCATCTCCAGCTTACGAGTATCAACAATTTTAAATGAACAAATAACTTTAGTTCCCACGCAGTAAAATATTTTGTAAATTAGCTTCTTGAAAGCTGCTGCTGTGTTGATTATATGTTTGTGATTCACGACTTAGTAGTTCCAAACAAAGCAACATTAATCCTAAATATATATCGCTGCCATTATTTAAAATCAAGGACATATTAATGCCAATTATTTTTGTTTTATTGGCCAGTGTGAGATCGCTAGTTTTTTTTTAAGGGGGGGGGGGGCAAAGTTGGCGTCTGCCCGCACCACCTTTTCTATTTTCAATTGTAAAGTAAGGTTTTGTTTAGTAAATTGTTTATACCAGAACATAAATGTCGAACTTCGGAAACTTGTGTTTCATGTTATGTATGTGCTGGAAATAACGACTAAAAATATTACAAAGATATTTGTTAGTGGAAAATCTAATCCGAAAATGAAATATATTTTGCAGAACTAATAGTGTAACTGAAACAATTATACACAATGCAAATGCCACCTAACATAGTAATTCAATGAACGTGAATCACTAAAATCATTAAAACTATATAGAACATAAGCAATTCCCATTTTAAAACGCACGACGGTAAATGTAAACAAATGTGTCGCCACCTCAAGCCGATAGAGTGCAGGGCAATCACTTTTCGCACGGGAAATCACCAGCTGTCCGATATTAGTCTCTATAGTGTTTGCTAGATGCCTTATTATTCCTTGTATAAGCTGTTCACGGTAGAATGAGCACTTTTGAAAGTACTTCTTAAGATCTACTTGTACGCACGTTGTGTATTCCTCCTCCAATTGTAAAATTAATATTGTCATGAACCTGATCACATTATTCCCGCGCTGGTCAAGTGAACCTATGGAGCAATTGTAAAAGTAAACATTTTACAAGGTTCTTCAAACAACAGAAAGCAAAATAAATCATTTCAGTATTCACAAATGTTAACCTAACACTTTTAATTAAACATTTATACATCATAATACACTATCTACCAAAAAGTAATTGGCCACCTGTCCACAATGTATGCTCGGAGGTTGTCACCCCGTTTGAATCTCGTAGGGCCACCTCTTGCAGCTATAACAGCAGCCACCCTGTCTGGCATGCTCTCTACGAGTGTTTGCAGGACATCCACGGGGATTCGTCGCCATTCCTCTTGCAACCATTCCATGAGTTGAGCAATGGATTTTGGCCGCGCCTGACGAGCCCTCACCCGGCGATCCAATTCGTTCCAAAGATGTTCTGTAGGGTTGAGGTCGGAGCTCTGGGCGGGCCAGTCCAATCGGCGAACATCGTTGTCGGATTACCACTGCATATTAGCCCTTGAAACATAGCACCTGGCATTGTCATCCTGGAAGTAACACGGGTCCATTCCGTAAAAACGCCACAATGTTGGGAGCATTTCATCATCCAGAATGTTACACTAGGCCCCTGTGTTCATGCTACCACGGACAAACACCAGCGATCCTACCCCGAAGGCCGTGAAACACAAGTCAACTGACGTACTGAGTTACCTATCTTCACGGGTGCCCAATTACTTTTTGGTATATAGTGTACTTTCCCTCTGTTGTTGCCTGCCACCTTAACTAAGTACATGTAAGTCAGCGTAGCCGTTAAGATATTTGCATGTTGGGACTGTGATGTTTTTCAAAGTAAAATTACGGGAAATACCGGTTATAAATGATCCAGATTCGTTTAATTACGGTCTCTTCGTTTTATTTCAATAACTTCCTATACGTAAACATCCCCTAAATCTTCATGAATTCGCGGAACGTGTCCACAAACTGACAAGTTTGTTTTGTTTTTTAATCTGCTCTTATTAAAAGGGGTAATTAAAAGAAATTTTACTTTCGTTATGTGGATGATTCACTGTGTATAAAAATGACTACAGAAATATAAAAAAGTGTTGCCCGGTGGCGGGATTTGAACTCGTAAAATATTTTGGCAGTTCAGTGCATTATCCACTCGCCTACCAGACTTTAAATATAAAACTAATGCTGTATATACGGAATTGATATGGCATTATCCATGTACCTCTTAGTTCCTAGTCATGTTAGAGTGTACGCAATTTTTTTTATTTCAAATTTACAAACAAGGGTATGAAAAAGAGTTTTATTATCGTAATGTTCTTCACTTTGTAGGTATAACCGAGAAATCAAAAACAGTTATGAATATTTAGTCCTTGGATTTGAACGCAAATAGAAAAATTTGCAATCAGTAACTTGGAAAGTCTCACACACCACGCATTTACACGACGTATTTTGTAAATATGGATTTTACGTTAAAGTGACGAACGCGCCTGGCTTAGTTTCAAGTAGTATTATGACGCTTGCTAGTTGATATATATATATATATATATATATATATATATATATATATATATATATATATATATATATATATATACACGATTTATAAAACGAGGTTACGAAAGTATCTGTGTTATTTTCGATATGTGCGTGTTTCGCTGTGTATACACCAGGTTTTGTCCTGTAGCAGAATCTGAACAAGAATCAACGAATTGGCACTCCATGAGTGATTCGCCACTCACTCACTAATATTTTACACGAAGTAATATTGTGAAGACGGGATTTTATACGCTTAAGGTGTCATCGGCATTGTTTGTGACTCAAAATCGAAGCCATCAGAGTACGAAGATCTTCCGTGTTTTATATTTACGGAGCTCATTTCCGTTATTTATAATTACGAAGAGCCTTTCTGTAAATTTACTCTATATCTCCGTACAAGTTTCCGTAGATCCACATAGATTTCTAACAGTGCAGTTAGCCATGAGACGCGTATAGCTATATGAATCTCACTTCTGTACCCATAACTAGGCGGCGTGTGATAGTCGAGAAAATATTTCTGCTCAGGTTAGACTGCCATGCCTTACCTGTACAGACCCAGCAATTTCGAAAATGCATCTAGACATTATACTTATAAGCAGAGACCTGAAAAATTTGCTAGTTCAATGACCTGCAGGTTAGACTGTACAGTCTTATGTACAAATATGCGGATATCAACTGCACATTGGTTATCTGCTGCCACAGTGGAAGGCGACGATTGGGCCAGCCTTCTCCAGGAGGTGTCAAACATCGTGTGGTCCAATGACTAAACGTATATAAACACACGTGTTTTGAATTCTAGCTTGTACCAAAATGAATCTGCGATTTCTTTAGGTGTCTACCTTCAAGTAGATACATGCAAAATTTGCGTTGTTATTTGGTATCAGGTGGAACTTCTGTGTACTCTATGTGTATACCGGAGCCGGCGTCGTTTTCCCATTGGCTGCTGAACTGCACTTGATTGGGGCACACAATTGTGAAGTGTTCATTTATTGGCGTAGATTTACCCAGCGCGTGCAAGATGAATTATGGTCCAATGACAAACGTATTACGAAGGTAGGAATGTTTATAATTTAACGTGTCCTCCGATAATTACGCGAATTTTGTAGTCTCCAATTATAGGTAATCTTTCTTCGCATAAAAAATGTTTAGATCGCATGGATTTTGCATCATGGCGTGTGAAATTAATAGAGACCTGAATAATTCGCTGGTTCAATGACCTGCAGGCCAGACTCTACAGTCTTATATACAAATATGCCGATACCAAATGCGCATTGGCTGTCGGCTTTCACAGTGGGAGGCGACAATTGGACACCGGTCTCCAGGCGGTGTCAAACAAAGTATGGGCCAATGGCTGAAGTTATATGAACGCACGTATTTTGAATTCTAAATTGTATCAAAATGAATCCGCGAATTCTTCAGGTCTCTACAAATTAACAATTTCGAAATGGACTACAAAAAGGGCAATGAATTCATCTTTAGGTATGGAATAAAAGCTTAAAAAGCCGAAATTGGCGGTAAGAAATCTCGATCCGAGATCAGCAGCCATCGTCGACAATGTAGTTTGAAAATACGCCAACGAATAGAACTACGTTCGATTGTTTTCTTGGGAAATTAAAACAACATTATACGCACTTGAATGTTATTCAGTAAAATTCGTACAACAATAATTCACTTAAAACAGATAAAATATCGCACATCTGGTTATATATATAGTGTAAAATACGGCTACTCCCATGACGTCATATATTACGAACCAATAGCAAAATTTGTCTCATACTCAATCTCGATCTCTCACTTTTGAATCAGGATCGACGAATAAAAATTCCATAATAGTGCAATTTCGGTGGTGCAACATTTATACATTGGAGCCAAGATCAACCTGGACCCTGGGTCGGAACTAGGATAACTTGATCTCGGATCGAGAAAGATGTTGGAGCAACCGGGCATAAGTACTCCGTGGTTGGGCGTGAGTATGGCCACACAGTTCTTGTAGACGGAGGCCTTAAGCTTGGCTTTCCGCCCCTTCTACGCGTGTCGCCCCGAACCCACTGCAAACTGTAGCCCTTTCACAGCAAAATCCTTCCCTTTTCGACATACTGCTTTCACCCCACCCCCTCCTCAACACACTTTTCCCGTAGATTTCAACCACGTAATCTGTGACTGGTGAGCCGGGAATATGAGTATTTAAAATGGCGTGGTCGTCAAATGTTGCCCCCCCCCCCCCCTTCAGCAAGGTGCACACGCTCTACAATTCTCTACAGGGTTTTTCGCAGTTCCTTCACACTACTTTATTACACCTTTGAAGTATCAACCCATGTGCGATATGTTTTGTTCTTTCCTAATTACGTTCTGTATCACAGGCTTTTTATACTTGCATTAATACAAAAGTACCTCATTTTCAGTTAAATTCAACTTTGACATATATTTTATCAATAAATTGTAATAGTTCATTTATAATTATAATAATTAAATACAGATAGAAAATGTGTTGGTAATGCCTAGTAAGAAATAGTTCAAAAGTAAAATATTATTAATCTTGAGTGCGCACGAATACGGTGCGTTGTCACTTACGTGTAATTATCTAGACTCAGCTAAGACTTGTTTGCGTGAGGCCGAGGAATATCCTGGAAGTAGAACTTCAACATGGCTTCAGAGAAGTTGGAAGTAACCTTGAATTGACTACCATTGGCTGGCGAAGCGGCTAGCACATTCAACACTAGGTCGAAACTAACATTTCGCTCGCGCATTAAATTCTGAGTTCAAGTGTTGCAATCACGTTTTTTTTTTGTATTCGCTGCACTTGCCTTGCAGCCAGTGTACAACGAGCTGCACTTGCCTTGCAGCCAGTGTACGACGAGCTGCACTTGCCTTGCAGCCAGTGTACAACGAGCTTCACTTGCCTTACAGCCAGTGTACAACGAGCTGCGTGCTCGATGACGTTGGCATGAACCATTCACGTCAAAGAGGCGAGCAAAATTTTACAAATCAGATGAGCCACGAGGGAGGTTCTCAGTATGTTGGCTGAAAAGTGAAGACATTTGGCAGCTCTTTAACATCGAGGTCTTGAGAGCCGATGAGGGTGAAGCGAGGTGTGGAGCAGCGCTGGAATGAAAGGGCGGGGTAAACGGAAGATCAGCATCATCTTCTGGTGAGATTACCACGTGCATAAATCCGGGAGCGATTTCCCCCTTCCCCCACGGTGATTGAACCCGGTTGGCCTTGGTGGGAGGCGAGCAGTCTATCCGCTGAGCCACGCGGATATGCACGCACGTGTGCGAGGTTGGACTATGGCTATTCGAAATATCGATATATCGATAATTATAGATATGAAACATTTTTTATGGAACGATATGTAACTTTGAAAAATAACGGTATATCGATGTTTCTATATTGTCGAAGTTTTCGATATTATCAAAAATTTCGTACTATCGAGAATTTCGGTATTATCTAAATTTTCTTTATTATCGACATATCGAAAATACCGAATAACTGATAGCAAAAATATCGATATTAAATTTTTATGATATCTAACAGTTCTAGGTTGGACGTGGATGCAACATGCGTGCGAGGAATATGTACACGAGTCCACGCGGAGCAGCGTCCATTAATGGTTACCTCCAGGATATTCCTACGCCTCGTGCAAACAAAGCTTAACCGAGTCTATAAAATTACCCCAATGGCTCTTCGCGCATCACTCGTGCGCACTTTGTGTAATCGTATTAGAACTATTTCTCTCTAGGGATTGCCAACACGCATATTTTCTCACTGTATATATTCATATTAATTTTAACTGAAATATTATAATATATAGACCTATAAAATGTAAGTGTAATTTCATTTGAAGCAGAAATATGGCACTTTTACTTTAACCGAAGTATAAAACTCTTTTAATACATGTGTGGTATACAATACTAGGTATCGCAAGCTACTTTTCCCACGAGGAATTCGTGTTTTCATTACAGTAATTTCAAATAGTAAGTATGTCTTTAAAATATAATACGTTTTGTAAAATTGAAACTTGACTGAAATCCAAGTCCAAAAAATAAGATAGTAATTGTCGAGGCTGTATATTTTTTCTCCATACAAACTTTATATCCCTATTTCACCCCTTCAGGTGTTAAATTGAAGAAATAATATTCTTAGTGGCTTCGTATATTACATAATGAACGTTTCCTCCAAATTACATGTTTCCAGGACCAGTGGTTGAGGCTGGGCGTTGATGTATCAGTCAGTCAGTCAGTCAGTCAGTCAGTTTTTCCTTTTATAGGCTGTCCATGGTAAAATGAGGACTTTTGAAAGCCCTGCTTAAGATCTACTTCTATACATGTTGTGTGTTCTTACACCTTATGTAAAAGTAACATTGCCATGGGCCTCATCACTTTATTCATGCGTCGGTCAAGTGAAACTGTAAATTATTAGAAAAATAAATATCGTACAAATCTGCTCATTTTTACTTTTCGATGCATTAAAAAAAAAATACAGAGAGCGACGTAAATAATTTAAGTTATCACAAATGGTTACCTAACACTTTTGTTCGACGTTAATATATGGAACTACTTTCGCCTCCATCGTTACCAACTTCACTGGAGACACATGCCACTCGTTGCGCCTGTTAAAATATTTGCAGTTGAGGGGCAGTGACTTTTCCATAAGGTTAGTTTCAAAAGTGCTCACTTTATCGTGAACAGCCTTTATACGGGATGATTTATCAAAGGTTCGATTCAAAAAGTGCGAATAAAACGCGCATAGACCATAGATACACGTGTTATTGAATCTCTGCTAGCATGCTGTCGCGAATGTCTCAAAGCGAACGGTAGAACTGCAGTGCGGTTAGGTTCAGTTCACTGAAGTTCGGTAATCAAATTAATACGTGGAGAAGCGCTCACGGCACGTTTGCCTTCCCACACACACACGAGTCGGCGCATATACGTCCGCTAATTGAAGCGCTTTCGCTCAGTTCGATGACGGCTAATTGCTTTGATGTGATTGCACACGTTTCTTCAATACTCTATGCTCATATTTACTGCCATACAAGACAAGCTGGGATATTTAGTCACTTATGTAAACAATTACAGTGACGCCATTTCTGCCAGTCTCTGCTTTCCCAAAGGGTGTTCACCCACAGGGAAAACAGGAAAAGTCAGAGAATTTCATGTGACAGGGAAATATTATTAAATAGATATATAGCCCTTCCAACACAGCTCATCTCAGTACAACGGTAGACATCCAAGGGTGAGGACCTACCATGCCACTCCCAAAAAAATAATAAAACCCCTAGCACACTCTTGCACTAAACTACACTCATCAATTCACACAAAATTAAAAAATTTAAATTTTCTGATTAATTAAATTAATTGGATCGATCATTCAATCAAATTTTATCGGATCAAGATAAGCTGATTAACGATTAATTATTTCATTGGATTAATTACCGTATTGGTTAGGTCAATAAATTTGATATAAAATTGATAGTCCGATTAATCAAAACTGAAGTACCAGGGAATTTTCACCAGGGTCGGGGAAAATATAAATAATTTACTACTCTACAACAGTTGTTAGATGTGTGAATACAGAATAATGTTGTTATAAGCGTAGGCAAGTTAAAATTTCAATTTTTAAATTCGTGAACTGTCAATGCATTTTTGACAAGTCATATAGGGTCTGTATGTACAAAATAGATTATTTTTGTGTGATGACGATAGTGTATGTCGCGAGGAATGTAGATGGACTGAATAAAATATTAGCCCTGCTTGCTCTTGCCTGTTGCAGTGTAATTTATTTCTGCTTCACCGATAGCATGTTGTTCTGCTAGTCGCGGGACAAATATGGTATCGGAAGGTTTCGACCCTGAAAATAGATTAGGGAAAATGGCGATATTCTGCCTGGAAAACCGGGAAAAGTCAGGGAATTCCAAAATGGAATTTCACTGGAAACCCTGAATCACATTCCAACTGGCTCAAACCACTTACGAGGTAACGAAGCTACGAGGTAACGAAGTAAAATTCAATGTCAACTCTCGAAACATTATTGTGTGTTATCGGGACCTTCAACGTAAAAGCCGGCATTTTGTACAAATACGGCTTAAAATGTGATTTTTTGAGGGCTCATATCTCCCTCAATATTCGGTTTAGGTATAAAGTGTCACATATGTTTTCCATTTACTTTTTCATGAAGAATCACCTCCCGAAGTTTCTCGATGTAATTGAGGATCACCGTGTATATGTAAATCACACCCGAGCGATGCCGGGACGGGTCGCTAGTTTGTAATAAACTGGTGTTTCGTATCTGACTTCAAAGATGTGCACCGCCCTCAGAAGTCACTTCAGAACATCCGTCGTACGTGTGTTTTCACCTTCCTTTTTCCGTCAATAACCAGCGACCGAAGTAAGTTTGACGGTGGTTTTATTTAGACACACCCTGTAGAGCCATCTGCCCCTATACTTTCCATACCAGGGAATTGGAAGCCAGTGCGTGAAAGTGATGTTCCGCTCTACCAGACGCACGCCGGAAGAATACCTAACCTGACTTGATATTGATGGATAAGTCGCCTCTATTCACACCGTCCCGTGTGGACTCTGGGGGCTGCGGTGGCTCAGCGGTTATGCTGCTCGCCTCCAACCAAGGCGAACCAGTTTCACTTCCCGTCCGGGTCACACCGGGTTTTCGCACGTGCCTGACGATGCCACTCGTTGGCGGGTTTTCTCGGGGATCTCACGTTTCCCAACCGCCCTTGCATTCCGGGCGCTGCTCAACTGTGTGGACGCCATGCGGCTATAACGTTCCAAGTGATAATTTATCAGATATAGGTAAGTAGGGACAGCAAATTTCCGCCTTTTAACACTTTGAGAGCGGCACAGTTTTGCTGGCACTAAGGATAGGATTGAAGTGAACTGCCTACATTCTCCACTACAGCAATATCACTTACCTCCATTCTATTGGTCATGTCTACACCGGACACGCTTACTGTACTTTACAACGGTTATAATTGGCTGGCCGTCGGCCAATGAGGTCGCGCGTTGACTGTGAACTAATTATCGTGTCTCGACAGAGGTAACAAGTTTTACAATCTACCGTGTGAATTTGAGAAGTTATAAAAAATACAAGTTTTAATCTTACAAACTCCATTGTTTTCTAATTGGAATTTTTTTGCTTGGGTTCCGATAAATTCCAGCGGAACAGTAAAACTACCAAAGAGTGAATTTCGTCCTGAATAGCAAATATATTCTCATATAAAGGTGTCCCCAAGTATATACGTGCATACTCCTCAAAGGGTTAAACTAGCTGTAGTCTAGACTCCACGGTCCTATATATTTTCGAACCCCGGTTTTCCTGTTCATTGGCTCCTGCCTCAGGATTATAGACAGTGTTACCCCAGACCAGGAGCACGAGATTCAGTGCATGTTTGGTTGCACGTCATTGGTTTAGAGGTCACATTGGCGTATCTAGTAAACTGTGGTCCAATTGCAGGCTTAAGAGAAACACGTAAGTGATTGAGGTCCAGCTTGTACTAAAATTAATTCTCAGAATCTTCCAGTCGCTACATTTAAGTTAAACACTGGTGGTCTCTTAACGCTTCAAGGACTATGCATACGTGTGGCTTGAGCAATGCCAGTATAATATTTCCCCCTGCCGTTGCGAATAATCAGAACTCTGGGAGAATTTCATTGTTTCGTTTATCAATACCAATCATCTTACACGAACATTCCAACTCAGTAACATTATAATATACGTTTCTGAAGCCCTGCTAAAGTTCTACTTCCAGGATATCCCTCCGCCCTCTGCTGCAGACAAAGCTGAACTAAGTCTAGGAAATTACACCAAAGGCACAGCTAACCGCTCAGCTACCGTAGCCCCACTAAATTATAGAAAAATTAACTAGCTAATTTATGAAAAATTTCCGTGAATTCGGGGGAAAAGTCGTGAAATTTACGGAAAGTCCATTATTGAAAATACAATATGCCCGTAATTGTACGGAGAGTATCGTTTTTTTAACAGTGACGCAAAGAAAACGTGCGATTGTTTACGCTACACTTTCGTGAAAATTGCAACTTGAGTGTTTTTGGAAAGTACAAAATGTATAGTAAAAATCAAATCGCCGAAATGAGAAAATCACATTGAAATTAACTGCCATGAGTTACTTAAAGATACCATTAAAATTCCGCAATCAAATTTTTTGCTAATTAAAAAAAAATAGCTTAACATAGGGGAAATCTTGCATATTTTTATTTGTAGCAAGCAGTGATTTCTTTGAAAATACTTTTTGCTAAGCATACCTTGAAATGGCCTTTCAACCGCCGTTGTTAAACTTTCTGTAAATTGTTTCGTTTATTTTATTTGGACGTCCCAAAGGACCGTCCAAGGAACTCCCAGAAGCCGGAGGCACACTAGGGTCAACACATTACTATAGGCTGTTCACAGTAAAATGAGCACTTTTGAAATATCTACGTGTATGCACATCATGTATTCTTATGTAAAATTAACATTGTCATGGACCTCATCATTTTATTCATGCGTCGATCAACTGAAACTGTGAAATTATTAGGAAAACCAATATTTTACAAATCTGCTCATCTTTACACTACCGTGTATTAAAAACACACAAATCGAAATAAATCATTTTAAGTTATCACAAATTGTTACCTAAAACTTTATATTCGACGTTAAGATATGGAATTACGTTACATCCATCGCTACCAACTTTACAGGGCGAATGTCGCACCGTGCGCCCATTAAAATACTAGGGGCCCAGCCCGTGACCTTTTTTTTTCTAGTATTGTCAACGTGCCTAGAACAGTTACGATGTTACACATGTTTGTTATCGTACAAATACTGAAAAAATGATGTGAAATTAACTCAACACTGGATATAGTTCTGTCCATTAAGCCACTGCGGCCCCAATTGGAATCGCTCTATCCACTGAGCTACTGCGTCCCCACTTAATTAATTCAACATTGAAGCGAGAATTTTAAAGTATACAAAAATAATATTCCATTACCTTCATCTCTCTATGCAATAATCTCTATGCCTTAATACAAAAATTCCATAGGAAAAAAATAATTTAAAAATGAGTTTTTAGGGTAAAAGGTAATGATTGCGTAATATGATCTTACTGAAATTCGAACTTGACCTGTATTTGACCCTGAGGATTCGCTCTGCAAGATTTTAAAAACTTTTGTTGAGTTTCAAGTGACTTAGAAGAATTAAAGACGGACAGACAGCCAGCCAGAGATCGTCCTATTATATATTAAAATATATGCATGCAGGTGCAGGGACATATTTATATGGCTCATTTCTAAAGTGCTCACTTCATCGTGAATAGCCTTTTGGCAGTAGATGAGGTCGTTTCGATCAGGTACTTTATCCAACCTGTGGGATAGAAGACAATTCCTGGAGCACCCTCAGAGGCAGAGGTCTCTCTCCAGCGTGTACAAGTGCGTGTGTGTGTGTCGTGTTCCAGGAACGTGTTCTCGATCCCAAAGTCTATCCAGGCGACGGTGACGCTGCTGGAGAACCTGCACGTCATCCTGGAGAAGACGCCGAGGGATGACATCCGCTCCGAGGTACTGCCCATGCTCTACAACGCCTTCGAGAGCACCACCATCCAAGTACAGGTCAGTCCTCTCTCTCTCTCTCTCTCTCTCTCTCTCTCTCTCTCTCTCTCTCTCTCTCTCCCCTCCTCTCTCCTTCTCTCTCTCTCTCTCTCTCTCTCTCTCTCTCTCTCTCTCCTCTCTCTCTCTCTCTCTCTCTCTCTCTCTCTCTCCTCTCTCTCCTCTCTCTCTCTTCTCTCTCTCTCTCTCTCTCTCTCTCTCTCTCTCTCTCTCTCTCTCTCTCTCTCTCTCTCTCTCTCTCTCTCTCTCTCTCTCTCTCCTCCTCTCTCTCCTCTCTCTCTCTCTCTCTCTCTCTCTCTCTCTCTCTCTCTCTCTCTGCGAGATTATCTTCGTAACAAGCTAGGCGCCAAGTATCTATATATGACCGTTGTAGGGACTCCCTTCCTAACGCCTATGCCCTCTCCTCTGTTTCTACTGATCACTTCTTCTTTTATCTCCTACTCACAATACCTCTTGTTAGGATAGGGGCCTACGTGGGGGGGGGGGGGGTTAGCTAGCTGTAGATGGCTATTCAATAAGAGAGGGCTTTCTACAAAACACCTTTATTACAATATCTTAGTTATGACAGAACAAGACATTAATGCAACATGACAAAATACTCCTGAATACATTAATGTTACTTTACTTTGGTACGACGGGTTGATTACAAGAATATCAATGAATACTGTTACGCAAAATGCCCTAACCTCACAACGTATTAATGAAGTCCTTAAAACGGGGCCTCGAGATCGGGGATGACACCCTACTGCCTAGCCGGAGTTATGCTCACCAATTATCATAAGGGTTGATTGCTGTTTGGCCTAGAGCTCCTCTAGATCCTTAACTCTCGTAGCCTTCTGCTCCGTACCGCTCCGGCACTGACTTCCATACAGTTCTTGTACTCAACTGGTCTCGTGTGTCTGATCGCCTTCCGCTGTAAACCCTACTCTTCAGGCAACCCCAGAAGAAAAAGTCCAATGGCTGCTGCACCACGCACATTTCCGTCGCAGTATCAGTAAACAAACTCCATGTCTGTGTACTGTGCATGTGTAAACATTCCTGGCATAGTTGCACAATCACTCGTCTCGACACACTAACAAAGACTGGCCACGCCAGCCACAATAATAGTGTCTGCTTACAGTAAGGGTGGGCACATTTCGAACAGCTTGTATGGGACTCACAACATGAATGTATTAAATTGCATTAGAGATATTCAGTAAATTCAATTTTTATTGCATCCACATCCCTGTAGCTCTGAAATAGGGCTGCATAACCTAATTGTGTATATGACATTTTTTGTTGCCAATTATCTGTATAACACACTGCCGAAGTATGTCGGTTGAATCACGGAACTTCCTGTATACTGATAAGTTTTCATCATGATTGCAATTGAGGATTGCTTAGTTGCACATGCCTTTATCTGGCATGTAGTAAAAGCAATACTTGGTTGGTTTGAGATGGCAAGGAAATATAAAATCTGGAATTCTTATGATATATGTAGATTAAAATACTCCTATACCTATATTCAGTGATATTCCTAGAATACATTCCAGTCCAAATGGGAACAAAATAAGTTATTCTAAAGTACTGACATGGCCTGGCCTTAATTGATATTTAATACTTTGGAGAGTTTTGAAACTTAATCTCCTTATACTCCAATATATTGGTATACCGAAAACTTGTTAATTATGTACTCCAGGCTATCTAGAAGCCCTTTGGTAGGTATGTCTGCTTAATTAGCAGTTTGTAGACATGAGAGGATTATGGTGAGCTTGAGGAGCCTAATATACATGGCAAAATGCAAAATAAAAGTAGGCCTATGATGGCCATAGTAGCATAGTCTTAATGTACAGGATCTAAAATATTAAACAACTTGTTGTCCTGGAACTTACCATACCTGTGTTGTGGGTGAAATTCTGGCAATTCTGGCAACTTGGTGTGGTTCAATTGCTATTCGTGTCAAGTGCTGCAGTGAGGTTTGAAAAGTGTATGCCAGTGGAGAGGTGAACTTGTTGAAGGTGGAATGAGTGTTGTTGGAGCCAGTGCACGGGGATCACAGTTTGCTATAGAGGGACTATGGATGCCCGTGTATCGCACAATTGATTTGCCTCGATGATGATTTGGACACGTGTAGCAACATAGCAGTCACCAGGAACATGTATTTCAATTGTACCCAACTTGTAATTTTGCACATCTACATTTAGAGATCTGTTCGAGCATCTTAGCATGGTACCTTCTGGAGGATTGGTAATAGTGTATTGGTGGGGTAGAATGGGGTGGATGAAGAATAAATTGTCGGGAGAGCACTGAAATTTGCATTTGGAAAACAATTCGTTGGCATCTGACAAAAGGATAGCTTCTTTTATACATTTGACATTTTCACAGGCGAGGGACTCTTTAGGGATGGCTAGAACATCCGGGGAAATGCCTGACGAGGGCGATATAGCCTTGACAACGCCCTTGTCGGGGTCAATTGTATCAATGGTGGATGGAACATGAATCTTGCAGGTATGATTCTGGAAACGATATGGGACAGGCATAACATTGTAAATCTCCCAGTTTGAGTTGGCACGTATGACAGGTATTTGTAACATAACTTTCTGCGTAGTTGAAAAACTGCACTCAGTCAACATATTTATGTAGTTATTAGTAATGTCTTTCATTTTAATGGCTAGTGTGAGACCCATTTTGTTTAGCTGAATTTTCAAGGTGTACAAATCATGTGTCAGCTATGATTTGTTTACAGCACTAAGGGGCAATTGTTTTATCTGACATGAGTGAACATAAATTTGTACCAGTTCCTCAATTACTATATTTTTTAAAAGCTGCAAAATGGCAGGGTACAAAAGTGTGAATTGGTTTTCAAAAGTATTGTAATTATTAATATCTCTCTGTTGGTGTTGCAAAATTTCTGATATGTAATTTATGGTTTTTGATAATGCATTAACCTTGTCAGTGACCTGATGCTCGACCTGAGTGATAACTTTAAGTGTGACATTTAGAACTTGATTGGTGACTTTTATATTATCTGTAAGATCATTGATCTGGGCATCCAGGCGTGCATCATTGTCGAGTAATGCTCGCAAGTGCTTATTCATGAGCACATTGCAACACCAGGAGGATTCTACGTCGCCCAGAAATTGGATCCCACGCTTGGGGCGAGAACGTGTCAAGACCTCGTCAAGGAATTCGTGCAGGATTATGTGTTCCACATCCTCTAAATAAGCATACAAAACCCTTGCATTTGCACACGATGTTGACGTGCTGTTAGCGCACACCACGTGCAACTACTGATCCAGTGTTTCGGGGACCTGGGGAATTGTTAAAGGGATAGTGTAGACAATGGGTAAACTGTATCATAGATAAAGTTGACTGATGCCGGCCGCCAGTAGACGCCGGCGTGGACACGATATGTGGCCGGCAGTGTTAACACAGCTGGCACAAGGAGCACGCCGAGGGCCATCACGACCTTGACAGCCATGTGACTGGAGTGGGCTCCCCTCTCCATGTCTCGAAGACAGCCCGCATTGGCGGTCACTATGGTAACCATCATGTGCCTGCACAGGGCATGGCTTTTGGCATGTAGTGCTGCCAATGACGCGTGGCAGGAATGGCAGCTTCGCATCGCTGTTACTGCATCCCCCTGGTGTGCTGTACGGTTGGCAGCTGTGGCTCCCCTCTCTAGAACATGGGCAAGTCACAGAAGTCGTGAGGTGTGGTAACAGTGAGGACGACCGGCTGACGCCCCACGTTTCCTGCTTCCACTACGAGCCATTTTGCTGAGGCTAGGCCGCTATCAACACGTTCCCATCACTGTGTGGACAAGCTTTGGAAACGGCGCTCGTGCTTGCTGTGGCACTGTTCGCTGATTTGCATATACTATAATACTCCAATTATCAAAAGGGTTGATTGCTGTTCAGCCTAGAGCTCCTCTAGTCCCTTAACTCTCGTAGTGTTCTGCTCCGTGCCGCTCCAGCACTGACTTCGACACTGTTCAAGTACTTGCTGCCATCTGGGGGGGAGGGGGGTAAAGCACTCTGATATCTTTTATAGCCTGGCGACAATGTGTCAGCCAGGCTTGTTGAATAAACAGGAGGCTCGCAAAGGAATCTATAGTCAGTTCAACCTTGACTGGTGTATGCAGCCTCTTGGCGTCCACCACACCGTGGTTACACGAGTGCTGTTTTAAACACACTCAGCTAAATATATTCAGTAACCATGTCTGAACAAGTTCAAAAACAGAATATGTTTCTGCGGTTACATACCAAAAACATAGAAATTAAAATGTATGATATTTAATTATAATAGCCTCCAACATTCATCACTATTGATCTTTTTAATTGTTATGAAACGTACACTTTTACTGTAATGGCATAATTGATGGGTATTAGTACATTCAACCTTAAACTTAAGTTAATTCAACAAATGCAGGAATTCCCGCCAAGTTCAGCAATATTCATTACACTGCTTGTTTACTTGGAGGCAGCCAATATGGGCGCAGCAGAGAAGAGAAGTCGTTCGAAACTACTCATGAAAACTGTTCACTTTGAAGGACAAACAACTGCGATCGGAACTTGTTCGAAAGTAATGTAACCTCTTCAATATCTGAACTTGTTTAAGTGAAGTAGTTCTGCATCCCGTGTAACCGCAGACTATGTCTGTAAAAAGATCAACATTTCATTGGCCGTCGCATATTGCTTCCACCATGATTCTTGTTCACTCTTCCTCAGAGAGATCAGTAGGTTTACCAATGAGCAGTTGTTAATGGCTCACTAATTTCAAGAGTCATACTAATTAATCTAGAACGGAAGTTTTTGCACAAGAAACGCTGTTTTGGAGGGCCGCTGTGGGTAAACGGAAGGAAGGAGGGGGAAGCCGACCCCCCTTACTGATCCACCAATGAAACCCTCCCTCCAAAGTGCCTCCCTCCCCCTTGGGAGGAGTTAGAGGTACAAGGGGGGTATGTTTTCCATTTTGTGGTATTCTGATGCGTCCCATATTTCACCTTTTTGAGTCGCTTTATGGTGATACCAGGGTGGGAAAATAATATTAGGCCCACAGGGGAAGGTCTAAGCATAATTTGAAACAATTGTACTTCCCCCCTCACAACGGAAGGGAGGTGGTTATTCAATGGCCGCAAATGATGTTTATGGATATTTGACTCCCAAAATCAGTGTGATCGGCGTTATCCCTGGAGTCCGTGTACATGCGACCATTTTGGTCGGTGATAAAAGCCCTCCGTTGGGGGGGGGGGGCGAGGGCAATTCCCCATTCCTCTTTTCTTTGGCTGTATTCGGCCTGGAAGGCGCATTTTTCGACCGATTTTCTTCACATTTGGGGGAGGTTTGCCTTTCTGTGCCCCGCCCTCCCCCCACGGACAGTTAGGCCCTTCGTAGGCCTTACGCCTTAGGTATTAAGTATTACATCTTAATTTTTAAGTATTAAGCGTTAAGTCATATTTTAACTATAATTGCAATTACATTTCGGGATGTGTGTGCGAGCACGTGCCGAAGTTCCCAGACGACATTGCACCGTAAATACTAATTCGTATTGTTACCAGCTTCACCTATGGTAGCTCAGCCCGCGGTTTCCGCGGGGCCGAACCCTGGTGTGGCTATATGCACGTCTACGTACAAAAACACTGATAAGAAAGTTTATGTTGGTTTACGAGGTTCATTAAAGTATTTTATGGTCAATCGGTGTTTTTGCGTCCTGTTATATGTTTTGTGAGGCAGATTTCTATATCACACCTCTTACTTAGCAGATTTTGGAATAAAATTGATCATACCAAAATATTATATAATATTTATTAGTAGGGACAGGTGTATTTCGCAATAATATTTATTGCCACGCTATACTCCAATATCCTACGTCCACAACCACAGCTTCCTTTGGTTATAGGCCAGGTGTCTACATGAGAAGACATGTTCTTATTTGACTGGGCCAACCAGAATATAGTACTCAGATTTAGAACTTCTATGATTCGCTGGCAGAAACTTGAGGCACGTGACATTGAAAATCATCCAATCACGAAAGGGCTACTGGTCTTGAAATCTTTTCGCAAAAAAAAAAAAAAAAAAAAAAAAAAACTTACAGTTTGGGCCAACCAAATGAGAACAACAAAATAATTTGGTTTCAGCAACAAATATTGCATTGCTCGTATACAAACAAATAATTTGGTTGCGCCAAACAAAATCTTGTTTGATTCAACGAAACGTGTTTTCTTGGTGGAGAGTGGGGTCTAGCCTGCATGTCGTTTAAAATGAGAATTTCTCCTAGCCCTAATTATAGGCTAAATGTGTCCTTAGATAATGCCTCACAAGTTGTAGACCTGTGACAAAAGTCAAATGACCATACAACATTCTGGAGTTTAGCCTGCGGCCGCAAAATAACGCGGATTTTGCACGATATCACGTTTTTAAAAGCGTGTGACTTTAATGTGGATAAATTATATATTATATATTAAACGTACATGTTGGGGCAAGGCGTGCTCAATGGTGAACTCAAATATATTCAGTCTCGCCCCTGTATTTAAATCACTATCAAATTATATAGCTCGTTACGATGTGTTTTACAACTCGTTACAGGATATTAGTTACTCGTTAAATCGGAGGAGCTCTCGTTAAGCTAACTTGGTTACATTGTGTTAGATATTAATGCGATTCGTTATTAAATTACTTGTTTATATAAAAGGCCACTGACTAGTTTACTATGGTCCGACTTCACCTTGTCCATGATGACGTAGACTGAAGACTAGACGCATGTCGGCGGACGGCACGCCTCCATCTCTGGACGTCTTCCTGGCGCAGTGTCGCGATGACAAAGGCCTCGTTTGCTGTGTTTCCAGCCGTAATATAATCGGCGCACTCGGTCTGCCTGGCCGGGTTTGTTTAGAAGCGCTCAAGGCTTCGCTACACTTCTTCCTAATATGTTTATGTTACCGCAGTCAGGCCATCATGCCTGTTGCTGTACGTAACAGCGTCCTTGCCAGTGAAACATCCGGCTGTGCACAGACACATACAGAGGTTCTTGGCATCCATCTTGTTGCAAGCGATGATTTGCCTACGTCATTCTGCAGAGTACTGAAAGTTTTAAGCTTGTTTTTTTTAATGGTTCAGTTTCTCATGAACCGCCTATATATGTAAACATTGTTCATAGTAAACTGAGCACTTTTGAAAGCCGTACTTAAGATCTACTTGTATGTACTCATTGTATCCTTCCAACGTATGTAACAACTAACATTCC
Organism: Dryococelus australis; assembly: GCA_029891345.1. Classification (NCBI taxonomy): domain Eukaryota; kingdom Metazoa; phylum Arthropoda; class Insecta; order Phasmatodea; family Phasmatidae; genus Dryococelus; species Dryococelus australis. The sequence goes on from CM057008.1 coordinate 58,557,872, forward strand.
CATCAGCCTGATCAATTTATTTATGCGTCGGTCAAGTGGAACTGTAAAAATATTAGAAAACTACAAACTCTACCAATTTGCTCATTATTACACTTACATGCATTGAAAAAACAAAAAACAGAAAGTAAATGAAATAATTTAAGTAGCCTATGTACGAATGTTTACCAACCATTTTTAGTTCAACGTTAAACCAAGGGACTACTTTCCCTCAGTCGTTGCCAACCCTACTGGGCTCATGTGTCTGTTAAACGTTTGAGGAATACGCGCGTATATACTCGGTGCTACGTTTATGTAGACATTTCTTTGCTTTTGAAATTAAAACTGACACTTTTATTGTTTCACTGTTTCTCTGGTCGTTACCGGAATATAAGTAAAAGAATTACAATTAGACAACAGCTCAGTCCGCAAGAATAAAACTGTACCTTTTAATGAGTTTTCAAATGAAAACGGCGAATTGTATAACCTATTACATTTGCCGCGATACATAAATTGGTACAAACGGTCAATACGCGACTTCACTGACCGACGGCCAGCCAATAATAAACGTTGCATAATACAATAGGCGTGTCCCAACGTAGCCAGGACCAATAGGACGAAAGTAAGTGGAGATGCCGTGGCATTTCAAAATTATACTAAAAAAACTAAGGCCGCTCCGAGATTCGAACTCGCACACCTTGTGTTATTAACCTAGACGCCCTGCGCCACACTACCGCTTGGTCTTTTTGCGTTAGAATTGCTTTTGATAGGAGTGTTATTTGAGTTAGGCCCGAATACAACGCCGTCTCTTGGGGAGAATTGAGGTTAGTGGTGTGAAGAATCGCCGAACTTCAGAATGACATTAAACGTTTGCTCAGCTGCAGTTTTGTAACTGCAGAATATACTTATTGTTTTATGAACGTCTGCGTCGGGATAACAGTTATGTACTGGAAACTGCAATGTACGACTGAAAACCTTTAAATCGTTACCTTTGGTACAGAGTAATATTCTTTACTGTGAATAAAAGCAGCTCGAATAATGTTTATTTCTTTGCTATAAAGAAATGTAATATTACCACAAAACAAAATCGTATGCAGAAAACATTTATTAGCAGCAAACTTATGTTTATGTAACCATCTCTTTAAAATAAAGCTACATTATGTTGCAGTAAATAAAACGGTGTAAATATGCGCAGTCCTCAAAGGGTTGAAATTATGCAATGTAGGGGCAGTGACATTTTCCAAAGGTCAATTTCCAAAGTGCTAAGTTTACCGTGAACAGCCTATATGTGTATATGAGCGCGCGTATTAGCGACTTAACGCCCATGTTAATTTTTCATTTCTTGGAATCTTATGGTGTAGTAAAAAGTACTTACGAATTTCTCGTAACAAATGACACTTTGGAACTTATGGAAATGATTTCATTAGATCAATTATAAAAGAAACAACCAATTATATAATGGTTCGTGTGTCAGCACCAACCAACACCACTGGCCAGGGAAAGGCGCTTTCTCTATTGGGCGATAGCTTGTGGGCTTGCACAGCACTGATCATTACTTTATCAATTTTACAACGTAGACGAGTCTGCTCGGTATGATGTGTTAAGATGTTAAAGCAGCAACATTTTCTATTCCTGGGATCATGTCCATATTTCTCCGGAAACCACGCGATCGCAGGCTCAGTGATGGAATATTCCTCTCGCTGATAAATCGAATTACTGGGCTCAGGAAAGTAATCGGACGAAATTAACCGTAAGAAAATCTTATTAAAAATTAGCATTTAGAAGGAAGCGTTTCGAGGAGCTTATTTCCGCTGGAGAGCGAGAGATAATGATATTGCGTCTAGAAAGGCGCAAATCGCATTAACCCTGAGATTTATCTCGGAGCAAAACCTCGCGGGAGGTTCTTTTGGGTGAGGTAAAAAGTGGGTGGGAGGAGTCTGCAGGTAGTCAAATTAGTAGACTCGTGGGTGGGACGAGTCTGTAGCTAATAAAGGCTGCCCGTAATCAAGTCATTCATAATCGCGTTAACTCGCGAGCGTGTGTGTTCGATCTACCGCGACCAACTTTCGTCATATGAAAAGAGGAGACAGAAACTAGATTCATCAGCGAACATATCGCGCGCCCACGTGCGATCTGAGATGATGTATTCAGTATTTCTGATCTCATCCGCGCGAATTTCGAACACCTGCTGCAACGGGGATGGCATTAAGGGCCCCGCCTATCGATCACACAGCCGCGAGTAATAAATGGAGAACCGGTGTTAAAAGAAATTCTTTCTTATTGCATCAATTTTAAATGTAACTTTTTTTAAAACAAAAAGAAATATTCAGCGCAGCTTTCTCGGAGAATACGGCCACATAAAAAAATTAACCCTTGAACGTATTATCCCGAGTAGACTCGTTCACGTCTCATGTGTTGCAGAACAGGTAAAATCATGATAGGTGCTGTGTAAATACAGAAGGTAGTACAAATACGGACGTCGCCAATTGGTTGCTGCTTGCGCCAATGATCTACTGAAACCCTTTCCGTATGTTCCAAAGAGTCAGTTGTGAAAAGAAATTCGTAAGTACTTTCCACAACATAAATTCCTTCTTTTGTAACAGCTGAAATGCAAAACTATCGCGTATGTTAAGGGGTTAAACAAATAAAAAATATATTATTATTTTTTTGTAGAATTTAAATTATAATATTACATTTTAAAAATATATAAATAAAACATATAAATGAGCAATATCTCTTAACATGCCAATATTCCCTATGAAAAGTCACGTAGAATACTTTTGTTTGGGACAGTTATCTTATTTGAAGCAGCATAGACTTCTCTGCTAGTCACATATTCGGGGCCGCGGCGGTGGAAAATTTAATTCTGATTGGCTCACTCACGTGTGAGTCTTCGCACAATAACAAGAGGTTGAATGAGTGAAGTGATTTGGGCGGCTCTTAACAGCGAGGTCTTGAGAGCCGATGAGTGTGATGGAAGTGAATATATGTAGCGGTGTCGGAACGAAGTGGCGGGGAAAACGGGAGATACCCCCGAGAAATTCCCCCCCCCCCCGGACCAACTACATCGTCCGGCACGATTCCCACTTGCGAAAATCCGGTGACCCGGCCGGGGATCGAGCCCGGTTCGTCTTGGTGGGAGGCGAGTGTGCTAACCGCTCAGCCACCGGGGCCCCAATAGCGAAAGGAAGGTGGATCTAGACATCATTGTGAAGTATAGTGAGGCCTTAGAACAGAAACTTCGTGCTGAGAGACACGGCGGTACTTCAAAATAAGCAAAGCCCGTGAATTTACTTCGCTGTTACCAACCATTGTAATTACGGCTGATATGTCAGAAGTCATGTTTACAAAATACAGTATTCATGGCGGAGATAGTGTCAGGGTATCGACAGTCGAATCAAAATTTGTTATGCAGTGCGTCACACCTCGCCTTGTATTTGCATTAATTATTATTCGTGCTGATTAAACGGACCCCTTCCTTCATCATTAAAAATCTGGCAGGAAGATCACGCGAATACTCATCCTATCCTGCTGCTTCACCTATCAGTAATTAACGTTGTCACTGTGTCCGTAATTTATGCACACGCGAGCCGACAAAACCAGCGATTAAACATTGAAACAAATGTATAAACTACTGCCTCGCTAGCCTTCATCGTTCGAAGCGCCCCCCCCCCCAACTCCCTTTATCCATTTAGTAGAAATATAATTCAAGGGGGGGGGAGATGGGCTTCTGCACCGATAATACTTTGTGTGCTATCTGCACAGAGAAAAGTATGATGTAGCTGCAACAAAAAAAGTTACTATTGAGGCATTTCTTTAATTGTTTAATGTTGTTGTAGCATTAATGTTTTGACAAATTTGCTTAATGTTAACCATTTACTAAGTCTCATATTCCTGTAATGCAAACATACTGTTGAAGTGTTAGGCTGGTTCCGCAATAGTGCGATGCGATGCGATGAGATGAGCGGTAGCCAATCAGGATGAAGCAGATTCCGTTGCAGTACGTCGGCGTCGAGTGCTGTTGCGCGAGATTCTTGTGTTGCGATTGTCGGCCTCAGCCTGCGACGGATAATAAGAAGAATAATAATTGTTCATTTACAAGGAGGATAAAAACATATTTTTTTATTTACAATTTGAAAACGACGATCGCTTATACGCCGACGTTTTAGTAGGTCTATTTGTATTCTTATTATTGCTGCGTGGATTTTCAAAATAGAATACGAGGTTTCTTATAGATATGGACAATGTCATACAATTCGTTTATTAATATCAACATAATTATCCTTCGTCTTATTATGTCTCGTTCCCGCTAGTTTTCGTCGCATATCACGTTCATACTATCATGTGTTTATCTTCTACCACGTACAACATATAGTTTCAACTTTTAACGCGTGTGTTTTGTTACATTCGTGAGGTGTGGAAATGTAATTTCCACCCTTAAACTAGATAGCAGCACCATCTCAGACGGCGTCTGTCGCCGACAGATCATCGCTTAGTTGTGAAACAGCGAGTAGCTATAGCTCGTTACAGTCCAACAAATCGCACTATTGTGGAACCAGCTTAAATGTTAACAAAGCCTCTAAGTAATGTTGCCGCAACCAAAAGTTGTATTACACTAAAATTAATAAGAACAAAATATGTTGTGTTACTGCGACATTAAAGAAAATGTCCAACCAACACAAGGTTACAACGACTTGGCGTTGTAAATATGGCGGATAGCAGAGAACAGCGATAACTTCGTGAAATGAAACCATTGCATATTAATTTCAAAGCAGAGTAGGAGAACTAAATGTAGTTTAGATCAGCTCCCAAGCCTTGCAGTTTACGTCTGCCAAATATGTATTTCCAGAGCATAAAGTATTTCCACAAAACTAAAGGATTCCAATATGAAATACGATCAGATATGGTACGGTGGAGCAGTTGGTAGAGCAGCGCCAGCCGTGCTCCGTGAAGTGAAGTGCATCAAGCACTAAGAGCGTGGATCCTATTACCCTGCCTGCCTGACGTCATTTTGTTTTCGTTAGTAATATTTCTTTTTGTAACAAAATAATTGTACTTCATTTATTTGAGGCTGCAGTGTCTATTTAAAGCAAAAAAAAAAAAAAGTACAATAAAATTTTTAACACAAATATTAACATCCGTGAACATTTGTTTTTCTGCAACATAAACATCATCTTAATTATGCCAGTATAGTAAGGAGGTGATGTTGTTACAGAAGTATTTAATGTTACAAATACATTAATAGCTTAACATTGTATTATATTAACTGCCACATTAGTAGTTACTGACGGCTCACAGAAAACAAACAATTAGTGTTGTAAAATTAATATGCCCTTCCTACAGCATTAGACTTTTTCTGTATATAGTCCGTTCACGGTTACTTCCAACTTTTCTGAATTCCTGCTGAAGTTCTACTTCCAAGATATTCCTCCGCTTCGTGCACACAAAGTTTAGAAAATTACACTAGAGGACAAACGCGCCGAATTTCTGCACAACCACTGTAATAATAAATTTCATAAGTACTATTTATTACTAGGCATTACATGGTTTGTTACTTATTTCCTCCCTGTCATAACTCACATGGATTATAAATGAAATGTTATCATTTATAGATAGAATATAAGTAAGAGTTCAGTTTGAACAAAAATAGGATACTTTTATCTTGACAGAAGTATAAAACGCTTGTGATATTTGGCGTATATAAGACACGACCGAACACGTCATACAGTGGGTGTTTTTTTTTTTTTTTTCAAAGGTTTGTTTCAGAAAGTTTGAAGAAGCCGCTATTAGAGCAGCCATGCCGGACGCCGTTTAACTCTTCGCTTTGATCACGGAACTCTCTCAAACAAACAACCGAGAGTATAGCAGCCATGGCGAAGGCAGGCTACACTCTATTTCAAAGTGGCAGCTTGTATTAATCCGCCAGTTCGCGCTCTGTGAAGGTATTGGTTGTGAAGGGAGCCTGTCTCGCCCCCGACTGTGTCCGCCATGTTGCAAAACACGGGGAACTTGATGCGCCATGCCCCGAAACCAAAGCAATGAATTAAAAAATATATCCAAACTACAAGGATTTTACACTCGCATGTCAATGTATTACTGCAATACGTGCTATAGACCAGCATTGACGAAACAATTAAACTACACCCGTGCGAATTTTTTTTGTTTCCAGTGTAAAAGAAATTTTCTTTTAGTGACTCAGGCATAATGGTTTAAGTGTTAAGTTACACGCTTGTAAAGGATATTCACGATAAAGTGAGCACTTTTGAAATCAACCTCCGAGAAAAGGCACTGCTTCCTACCTGCGTGTATTTTAACGGGCGCACTTAGTAACATGCGCCCAGTATAGTTGGCCACGATTGAGGGGACATAGTTCCATGTCTTAACGTTGAATTGAAAAAGTTAGGTAACTATTTTAACCATTTATGATGAATAAGATTATTTCTTTTGCTTTCTGTTTTTTTCTAGCGTATCTAAGTGTAAGAATAAGTGAATTTGTAAAATATTAACTTCCCTAATAGTTTCACTTTTAACGGACGCATTGATAAAGTGGTGCGGTCCATGACAACGTTAATTCTACAGAAGGCTGAAGATGACACAACGTGTGTACAAGTAGATCTTAAGCAGGACTTTCAAAAGTGCTCAGTCTAACATGAACAGCCTTTAACAGTGAAACAGTATGTATATCTACACTGGTACAAATTCAGCCATTTGTCCGAGAGAATCTCACGTTTACATAACATATCTGTATTACACAAAAACCTCTGAATCAAGGAACACGGTCTCGTGTATACAGATTAAGCTCCAGTTTAGTTATCATGAGATAATCTTGTCTTCACGCATTTCCACCAAAGCTTATGCATTAACTCTTTCATCCCACGAGGTTATCGCAACAGTAATCACTGCAGTTTAATTACAGAACCGGAAATAATATGAAAGGAGCAATTCCAAAGTTTTAATTGCCATCTAAACCCGTGAGGAATATTCTAAGCGTTCTTAATTTACACCGCGTTTAGAGTTCAAGCGATAGAGCGTTTCCAAAAATGAACGAGACGTCATAAAAAGCCACGTATTTCTCTTTGCGATGGCGTCCTGAAAAGCCGGGCAAGTAGTATTAAAAATAACCTGAACACAAGCGCAAACGAAAAAAAGACCGTTTCGTAAGGGCAGTCAAAAGAAACGAAAAGAGCTAATTGGTTTTTATAGCTTTTTAACGAGTTGAGCTATATATTTATATATTAATGGCTGGTTGCTTTCCATTTTTCGTTTTCGGTTTGGCCTTTCCTCGAATCTCCCAAGGTATTGCGCTATATTTGCGATAATCTCGCATACACACTCGCGAGCAACCAAATCGACTCACCCACTAAGCGTGCATATATAGACACTGACGATGGACTGACCAGCACTCAGTCCGGACATGAATACGATCGAACATGTATGGGACGAACTTAAACGAAAGGACCGGGCCAGAAATCCAGTTCCTTCGACTATCGACGAGCTCATAACGGCGTTGTTAGAAGAGTGGGACGGAATTCCTCACGACCACGCACTGTTACAAGCTGCCATCAGTATTGATTGTTATCGTGCAATTGTTTGTTTCATTAGAACAATACGTGACTATACTTCCTTTATCTAAATTCCCAATTGTCCCACACTTCGGCGTAAATGGCAATATTGCATAACGTTTTTAAGTGAGTTTTATGTGAACGATGTCGACGTAAAGCTAAAGTGTCGGGGTTTCAAACGACATACTATGCTTTTCATGAATCTGTATGTGCTTTTTGTGGGAAACATGTCTGTATGCACGCGTTATGGGTGAGTCGATTTGGTTGCTCGCGAGTATATAATATTATCAGTATCATCACACGTTTTGAATTAAACCTTGAAAAATCACCCCGTGTATGAAGTGTCGTATGAAATACCCAGAGAACCATTGACCCGATAAAAAAAAAAGTATGCTTACAGTGCATCGTGTAAGCACTGAATTTAGACATGAGTATTTTTATCTACCGCTATTTTGTGAGATAGCACGATATGCTTTTACATTACCTCTCAAAATTTCCTCAATCAATCATGACCAAATTTGGCACGTAAGTAGTTCTATGGCAGGGGGCCATGTAAACATATGCACTTTAAATTTCAATTTGTAAGGCGCATATTTTCAAAATGGCAGTCCTACTAATTTTTTTTTTTTTTACGTTTATTTGATATATCTACCATACCGTTCGGCCAAGTTTTGTATGCTCAATACATTATTACAAGCATCATCCTTGCCAGCAACTAGCAACTTCTGCCCGTCATTTTGTAAGATAGTTTTACAAAATAAATACAGTTTTTATGTCATATCTCGGGAAAAAAAAACAACTGAATCCTACCAAATTTGGAGAAGTTGTCTTACAGTACACCACATGATCGTATGTGTTTAAAGTGGACACTCTACTTATCTTCAGAATTACTTCTACAACAACATTTTACCTCGGTGTGCTACGTATATCTACGAAACCACGTAGCCGACTGTAACTTAATTTTTTATACTGACAAAATATATTCAAACACCAAAAGATAAACATAAGTACGTAAACACTTTTCTCCGCCATTTTGGAAGAGAGTACCACATGCAGGATAAATTTTTATGTCCTATCTCGGGAAACATTTGTATAATTCTCCAAAAATGTAGGCGTCTAGGTATACTTTTCTATTTCATCTAACATATATATGGGTCGACCTCCCGTGGCGCAGCCGGTCGGTTGGCACCGATCTGGCGTGCGGGAGGCTTTGGGTTCGAGTCCCGTGTAAGGCATGGGTGTTAAGTTAAGTTAAGTTTATAAGTTAGTCTGTAAGCCATCCCCTGCTGAGCTTTCAAGCATAAAACCGGGGGACGTTAAAAACCCCTTTAAAACACAATACAATAAAAGTATATGGCTTAAGGGGGCAGTTAAATATTTTCAAAACAGTGATTAAAATACAATTGCTTTGTATGCCATGTGGCCCATGAACTTTATATGCTGGTAGCATCAATGACAATCATCGAATGTTTTAATGCAAAAACTTTATTCGTAAGTTCACGTGATCTTACGGTACGTTTGCATCTCATGGCTTGTAATAACGTCTCGGCTCAATGCATGTGAGTATCGCCGCTCTACTTATACCTGGTTGCACCATCGTGGCTCGAAACTCGATCCGAGATCAGATATAAGATTGACACAGAAAACTGTTGCACCATTCGATTTCAGAGCTGGACTGGAGATCGAGATCATTTCGAACCGCCGAAATTGGCGGTTCGAAATGATATCGATCCTCGATCAGCAGCCATCGTTGAAAAGTGTAGTTTGAAAATACGCCGCCAGATAGAACTACGTTTGATTGTTTTCTTGCGATATCAAAACAACAGTATACACACTTGAAAATTATTCAGTAAAATTCGTACAACAATAATTCACTTAAAACAGATCAAACATCGCACATCTAGTTCTATCTATACTGGAAAATGCGCCTACTTACATGACGTCATATATTACGAAACAATAGCAAGATTTATCTCGTACTTCGTCTCGATCTCTCACTTTGGAACCAAGATCAAACTGGATCCTTGTTCGGAACTAGGATCATTCGATCTCGGATCGAGGAAGATGTTGGTGTAACCGGGCATTAGTTTCAACTGAAAATGTGCAAGGAAAGTACACACGATAATTAGAATAATTGATGCAAAAATTGGGAGGGGGGCGAGAGGGAAAGGACTGGTCTGCTTGCCACCCCCTCCCCTTACCATGCCACTCCCTACCACTATCGACGATTGTCGAACATGCAACTTAGTCTCAGGGAAGTGTGTATTACATGCAACCAGTTTTAAAAGAGTCACGAAATCCAACAATTTCACTAGAAATGATGAAAACGGTTTGGTACCGTTAATGCGAAAAGCACGTGATCATCAGCATGTGTTATTTCCACAAACTACTATCAATATTATTCCCCAATACTTCTAAACGTACTAAACTAATGTGAAATGCTATATTAATGTTGTGTTCCAATTAAAACGAGTAATACTAGACGAATCAGTATTGAAATAAAAGTCACTTTCAAGACGCCCGAAGAAGCCATTTCAACAGCGTCAAGGATTTTTTTTCTCCTTATTTTATGTTACCTGCTTAGTCATTATTTTCTTTACGCATCACCAAAGTGTGGAAATAAATAAATTTTAATGACAAGGCATTTTTTTTAAGCCTACTTCATCTGTATTTCTACCCCCTTACGTTTTAGAAGATTTTTATTATATATATCATTACAACAAATTATACCGACTGTAAGTCTGGGGCCTACGTTTGTCTCCTTACGCCATACTCAACGAACTGATCGCCGATTTTGTGCACTTCTTAATGTTTTAATATATTCTCCATAGGTGAATGCATTCTTCAAGAACAGTTTATAGTTTTTACCATATTTCCGCTACGTCATTAGCAAATGCTTCGAGGAAATGTGTCGGAATGTAGTGTGAAAAACGCTACTTTCAAAATTTCTTTGTCCCTGTAAACAAAACTCATACGGAAATAGATACATCGTTTTGCTTGTTTAAGCTAGACTTTCAGCTACCGATAGGGGCCACGGTGGCTGAGCAGTTAGCCTGCTCGCCTTTCCGGGTTCAATCCCCGGACGAGTCACTCCGGATTTTCGCATGTGGGAATAGTACTAGACGATGCCGTTGATAGGCGGGTTTTCTCGGGGATCTCCCGTTTCTCCCACCTTTTCATTCCAGCGCTGCTCCATATTCTCCTCAATCGCCCTCATCGGCTCTCAATACCTCAATGTTAAGATCCGTCCAAATCTCTTCACTCACTCTACGATTTATTTTGCATATAAACGAAGAATGTGTGTATATTTAACACTGTAAAATCATTTGCTGGTCATAGCATATTTCAATGATTCCAATGTTTTTTTATATATATTTTACAAGAGTAAACTTTTATTCAAAAATAAACATATTTGTATTATGTATGCGTTAGAAAGTACATTTTGCAGAAAACATTAGTTCAGTATGCAATTATAACAATTACAGTGGTTTTATGCAAGAACATATTGGTATTGAAGTTAAGAAAATATATTTATAATGATTTATTTTGTGCACACTCATTCCAATTATAAAATTGATAACTTTCGTGGTTGAAATAGACTTGCTGCAAATCGATCATTAGAAATATTTGAAAACATTATTAATAACTTTTATTAAATAGAACCAGATCTATTATAGTAGAGTTGGTTCATAAAGCTTATTTACAAAATAAGCTTAATGAAGCATCCATTATCATTGACATCTGTTTGACCTGAATTGTTAAATGCGCTCTTAATTGGGGAGCTGCGATTGTGTAGTGGTCAGAGACTAACTCACCTCCCACCATGGCGTACCGGGTTCGATTCCCGGCGGGCCCGTTTCCAGTGCTCTTGCGTTCCGGCGCTGCTCCAATCTCGCCTTACTTCACCCTCATCAATTCTAAATACCTCGATGTTAAGGGTCGCTGATATATATCCCCCCAGCTCTCTATACTGCGAGCAGTGTATAAAAGTGTGTACGCCTGGAGGGAGGGAGCGGCTTTCACAGACGGAACAAAACTTGTTGCAGAGCGCGGCGCTGGTCGCTGTTGCCAACGTATCCGAGTACTTGGACGAGACAGCTGTGAGGCGCATGGTGCTGCCGAAGACGAAGAGCGTCTATGAGAAGAACACCGCAGACATCAAGATCGTAGGCAACGTGCTGTCGTGCGTCGAGAAGACGCTGGACCGCCTCGACAAGTCGCAGATCATCGACGAGGTGCTGCCCTTGCTGTGGGATGTGCGGCTGCAGGACCCCGACATTACTATCAGGGTTGTAAGTAAGTGGCTGTTGCTACCGCACATTACGATCAGGGGTTGTAAGTAAGTGGCGGTTAATATCACACATCACGATCAGGGTTGCAAGGATATTCTGTGGCTGCACAAAACTAAACGCCTGAACTGGTTTGCGCAGCAACCCGCTGAACAGTATTATTTGGCAGGTTGGAGCACTTCCAGGCCAGCACTGGGACCAAGCATAATTATGTCCCTTGCAAATCCTATCACTGGTTGTGAATGCAATATAAACGTTTTGCGACAGTGTGGGCCATGCATTATTACGCCTTAAACATAACGAGATCTGAATTTTCGAAACCGACAGGAAAATTTTAACATGTGACGAGAAAACTCCGTCGTACATTACACTCGTATTTCCTGCTGATAATTATTTGTCGTATTTTTCGCTATATAGAATGCAAATCAGTCTCACCTTCAGGTCACTGTTATTACTTATAATAATGTTTTCAATACCGTTGGAACTGCCTGTATTAAGTATATTTGATTGAAACCACATTGGTAAAATATCATTCATACTATTTCAGACGTTATGTGGTGTTCTGGAAAGCTCCATTAATACAATAATTTTAACATGATTTCTCTAGCTCTCGAACAAGTAACAGCCGAAATAAATATGTTTGTAAACGAGTACTATCAAGAGAAGGCATGTTATAAGAGTAGTTCAAGATTAATTTTGAATACCATGGTACCCCAACTTAAATGTAACATGGCGTAGTAGAAGACTAGAACACATCACTTAACCTTACAAATATGTTACATACAACGTTCTTAAACAACAGCGAACCTAATACTGAGATGTAGTTCGCCAGAGCATAGAATTTGAGCCGACTCAAGCTCGTGTGTTGTTGAACTGAGAACTAAGTTCTAAAGACTACTTATGTCTATGTTTGGATGAAATTTACCATACCCCATATTTTGTTCAGCTTTCGCTCTTCTAAACATACATCTTAGTCGAAGTTATACGTAATTCTATCCATGTGTATCGATACTGTGCCCAAGTGAAATTGAATGTAAAGAGAGTTACGTTACTATTCTGTATGTACAGCCTCAAATTCATCGACGAATTCTTTGCAGCACTTAAGGTCGGCATTCATCGTGCTACTCAGTTACGTTGTTTCCGTTCTCAGAAACGAAACGAAATCGTTTTTCTCAACCAGCCCACGGCTAAAGTGGTTTTATTTTCATTTACTGTTCGCTCTTGTTTCGTGTTCACTGACTATAAAAAGCTGGAAAGTCGCATACTGTAAACAAGTCCCAGCTTCCAAACCAACAGGATTGAATTTCTCTCTTGCATGTCGAACATGGATGTATTTTCGCTTCGTTGGTACAGAAAACACGTTAGTTTAATTTTAATTTTCGTAAATAGGTTTTCATTTGTGAACTAGAATAGGAACGCAAAATATTGGTCCAGTTCACATAAAAATGAACGAAGTTTGGAACTCCGTTTATATGGTTAAAAAATGAACGCGTCCATATGAACGTATTCTTTCTGAGCTCTGGGTCGGAAGCAACAGTGTCCAAGATTATGATTACATACACAACTCACCTGGCTTGAACATTGAGTGCTGTGGTCCGTTTTAGAGCGGATAATCCGGTCCTGACCCCCCCCCCCCCGGCTAAGCATGGATAATTTAACTTGGTGCTTCACTGCATAGCGAAAGCAACAAATTTGCTTTCGAAACTATTCGGGAGTTGTATGCCTCCATTCCACGACAGCCGTAGCTGTTAAGACAGGCTGAAGGTGGTCTGACTACGTATGAATCATGTTCGTTCAGGTGTTTCCATAATTTTGATATAGGCTGTTCGCGGTAATTTGAGAACTTGTGGAATCAATGTTTGGCAAGTATTACTGCACTTATCTCCCTATATATTTTACAAGCACGCTGATGGGCCTGCTCCCAGTAATGAATTAGAGGAAATGGTTACCTTCTTAACGTTGAATTAAAAGTGTTATGAAAGTATTCCTGAATACTGAAATTATAATCCATATAAGTGCAGTAATTAGCAGATGTGTAATATATTTACTTTCATGATACTTCCACAGTTACACTTGACCGACGCTTGAACAATATTGCCATACCTGTGGTCATGTTAATGTTGCACATGTTGGAAGAATACGCAATGCGAATACAAGTTTGTTTCAAGCAAAGCTTTCACAAGTGGTTTGTTTACCGTGACTTCTCTGCTAGTTACATGGCTTCGGACATCACTGCTTCGTCAAAACTATTCCCACAGTCTACGAAATGTCGGCACAGTTATCTCAGGATATTCCTCCGACTGAACATCACACCAGAGGGTCTGTGAAAATTAAAATGCTTATAGATTTTGTTATAGTTTAGTGTTTTTATTTTATCTTGTGTGTATTTGTGTGCATGCATAATAGAGAAACTGTTTAATATGTGGTTCTGGACTTCCTCTTTTGAGGGGCAATGTTCATTCTAAATTATGTGTGGAGAAATATTGTCCATATGAACTGTACACATAAAACCCTTGTAATTTAAAGGTATCAAATTGGCATTTAAAATACTTTACCATAGGTAAGTACTGAAACATTTACCTTGTTTTGGGGGCACCTGAGAAAATACAGGAAATCAACAGAAAATTAAGAGATAATGAATCACAACTTCGGGCAATCTATAATCAGAGTCAATCATTAACTCCTACCTAGTAACTCTAATACCGATTATGATTGAAGTTCTTGTAATTAAAAATTACTTGGAGCAATTGAAAAAGTTCTCTCTATCTCTCTCTCTCTCTCTCTATATATATATATATATATATATAAAGATACATCACAACACAAATTGAGTGAAAGCAAAACTTTAGAGTTCTGATGGCACAAAATAATTCTAGTAGCAAATGTTTATGTAGTGGTTCATTGTATATTTCTTCAAAAGTCAAGGCAATGTTTCGTTTTTCATTCGGCTAGTTTGGAAAATCGTAGACTCGATTATCACACCTTTGGGTCAATTAACTTGAAAATTAAAATGTCTTCGGTCCAAGACCTTAATTTAAATAAATTTTGTTTTATCACAAGCAAACTAAAATATGTAAGCAACTTCTGCTCGTACCAGAAATACAGTTACTGTTTCTGTAATTATCTTACGGCCATCTTCATGTATGCCACCCTTAGACGTCCTCTTCTTTCGTGAAGACACCAACAACAGATAAACAGGTTGATTCTAATGCCTGCGGGTATTTAAAGATCTCTCAGTGGTCTCACCGCCCTACCATTCATTGGGCTTGCTTAAGGCGTCCTTCCTACTTCCTTAACAAATCAATGAACAAATAATTCCCTGACAAGGGTAACTTATCTATGAACAGTTTAAAATAAACGATCCCTTAGGGCTATAAAATTAACTTTAGGCAATTCATTAATCTGATAAAGCGAAAACACTTAAAATAAAACATAATTAGTCACTCTACCTGTGACATTAGAAAGGTTCAATTAATTAAAATTTCAGAAAATTAGAGCCTGTTCATCAAAATTCAGTTGTGATAAAATATCTACCATAACCTCGAATGTAAACAAATAAGTAATATTATATTAACCAAGACAAGTGTCAACTAGAAAATTGATAATTAAACAAATACAATAGTTTCTTTTAAATGCTCACGAGGGACAACACACCGGATTTGTGCGCACACTCAGTTTAATATTATTTTCCACAAGAGCTGTTTCATACTAGACGTTACAAACATGGATTATTTTCTCTCTGTTATATTCATATTAATACAACTAAATAAGAAGTGTGTGTCTGTGATTTTCGAATTTTCCACTTTTAATTATTTTTTCATATAGTATAATTTTGATTTCAAAAAATTGCGAAGCGACCGGTAATACCTATATGTTTGCTGCAGAACAGAGAACAAATATTGCGTTTATTTATACTTTTTTCCCCTCCGCTGTCTTTCTCTCTCTATTTTTACGGTTGATTCGCACACGAGTTCACGTGAGGACGGTTTGTAAGGTGGCAACAGTTGCGCAAGGAAAACGACCAATCACGTCGATTGCAGCTCCCTGGAGTGCGAGACATGTGGCAACTCTGTCGCCGTGATTACGCAAGTAGGGGGACCCCGGCCGCCCTCAACCCCAGTCCTTTAAGGGTTAAGGTCCTTACACTATTGAAAACTTTAACAAGTTTGCTTTCCGACATGTTGTTTCTTATGGAGCTTGACAGAATGGAGCATGGACAATTGGGAATTTAGATAAAGGAAGTATGGTCACGTATTTTTCTAATGAAACAAACAATTGCACGATAACAATCAATACTGATGTCATAGCGTTAACATATCACGATGCAGTATTCACAGAATTGTTTTGTCATCTCAGTAGGTCCCATTGTGTGATTTGTGACATTTCAGATAGTTTTAATTATAAATAGTGTGACTAGACCCACAGCAATGAAATTGTTTCATAATGAAGCATTATGACATGGGTAACTTAATCAAATATGTTCCGTTTTGTCTCATGAAAACTTGTATATAAACTGCACTCTACATTCGAACCAGGAGAAAACCACTGATTCGCAGTGAAATTCAACTACTCGAATCAGGGGGAGGGGGGGGGGAAATCCCACTGATTTAACTAGTGACGTGAAACAATTTTACTGATTAAATAAGTGACGGCCGACTGCAGTGGCGAATTAATATTGTTTTTATTAAATGTAGCCAAATAATTACGTGAAATTAACATATTTATGGTAGTTTACTATTTATATTCCGTACTGTAAATAGGTAAAAAATGTACCGCGGCCAGGCCCGAACTCGCAGACCCTCTTCACGTAGCTTGTAATCTGGTCACCTTGCGGATTTTTTTCCCCCACCATATTGTTGACGCTACCATTAAATTACAGGTATTGAACGTAATGCTGTCTTGGATGGAGATCCGAAATGTGCGAACTTTCGTTAAGTAATATCATCCCCATTCTCTGAGTAAATAGGAGGTGAGTAAAAATCCTTGTGCTTTTAATGACGTTACGATCATGTACAAAAATAGTTCCCTTAATGTCGTTACGGTTAGTCGAGAAAACAAACAACGTCCATAAAGGTACAGGTTGCCTGACAAAGGCCCGACTACGAACGTATTCAAAGTGCTCGCGTTATAACGCGAAGGTTACGGCTTCCAGTCTCGGTGCCAGCGGGCAATTTTTTGTTTTTTTTTTTGTTTTTAATGAGTAAATTTGTTTCTTCTATATTAAATTACATTACGTACGCTATTAAACATGCATGTTGTTTTACGGGAATGCACAGTAAATATACGGGAACGCAATCGGAGCCGAGCTTTGATTTGTAAAGTAACTAAACTAACAAGGAAAAGAAACGGTAGGTTCCATGAATTCACAGAATGTGCTGTAAAACGTACAGAAAGTCTGTTTCTTGAATAATTTATTTTTATTTTTAATATTACAGAGAGGTTAATTTTTTCCCTCTACTACGGGCTGTTGAAGGTAAAATGAGCACTTTCCAAATCTCTGCTACTTAACCATATGTACAATTAGTGTCTGATCACTATATTCGTGAAAGAAAATATTTTGCATTAAAAATAAGCAAATGTTTACGTTAACAGTGCGCCCGTTGAGATATGCTGTGTACGTGTTTACACGTAGATCTTAAGCAGGGCTCATTTTACCGTGAACCTCATATAACGTGGCAACGTGATGTGTGTTGGACGTTTTATAAACGTGGCGTGTTACTCTGCCCTCGTAGCTCAGGGGCAGGGTGTCTGACTTGTAACCTGAGGGATTGGGGTTCGCGACCCGGTACCTCTAAGGTGGATTTTCACTTCAAATGACTTTCGACATTTGAATTGAAGGTTCAATATTCAATAAGTCAGGCTGAATGAGTTAGCTAATCTTGGTGGGAGGAAACAAAAAACCCCCATGTGGTCACCATGTAGGAATGTCTTTCTTCGTCCCCCCCCCCCCCTTTCCGACGTTCCTACATGGTGATCATATGAGGATTTCTCCTTGAGGGAAGTGGAGTTTTGCTTTTTTTATTTTTTTAACACACCTCAGAACATAAGTACGCAGAAACTGTATTAACACTCAAGCTGATTACTAGAAATCTGATTGGAAATCAGATTGCCACTTAACTTCTTGGCAACTCAAAGGCCAAATAAAAAATACTGTTGCAAAACAAAATAATAATTATGGACCCTGTTTCAAACCAAATAGATAAGTGAAACATATTATTGAACCTGTTAAATATATAATTACGTGTTAATTATTATTGATTCGTATATTGTTCATATATTGGTTCTGGCCTAACGAGAGCTTACAATTATAGTAGCACATATAGGCCAGTGTGTTCAATTGATCAAGTGTAAGAAAAGGCAATTACTAATTTTCTGCAACCTTTTTGAATCAAACCTTTAAAATTCTCCCCATGTATGATGTGTTTAGTTATTTCTATATAGTGTACACTGCGTTTCCAGACTCTGTTAAGCTTAGCTCGCACGAGGCGGAGTAGAACGTAACCGTGAATGGTTTGATTTGGCACTTCTATCCCGCTAATTGAACTACACCTCGCCCTAGAACTTTTTTTTTTGCATGGGAGAAGTCGAAAGGTACACTCTGCAGACGTGGGGCACCTTTCAAGCAAGTTACATGCCGTAGGTTGGTGCCAAAAGTTCGGATAACTGCCCTTTGTTCATCGACACTCTCTTGATTAGACCATCCGAGCTGAAGTGTGGCCTCTGCAAAAAAGGGAAGTTCATCGAGAGAGAGAAAGAGAGAGACTGCCTGTAATGAGTTGCCTCTGAGGGCTTGCCTCGTCACAAGACGGCAACAGCTTCCCAAAACTCTCCATTCTTTACAAAGTACTACACAAGGGGAATAATTACGCCAGCAGATTGATTGATCTGATAGTGACACAATGCGTATTCTTCAAACGGCCGTAGCGGCAAAGTTCCTGGTGGAACTGGCGCTGGCCTCTCTGAACATCCCCTATTAAAATGGCCTATTAAAAGGCCATACTTGCAACATCTAAGTCTGTGCCCAGTAACACGATTATGTTACAACTGATTGTCCTTGTTTCAAGTGATTTGTATCCAGCGTATAAATTGATAGTTTGTTTTGCGGTGGGGTTTATTTCAATATAAGATGAAATGACATGTCGCTGACTAAGTTACAACATTTCTACTAATTTTTTATGTCTGCTGATTCGCACTCAAACGTTTTATTCAATTAGCACGGCGGTGCCCCGCTCGAGTGTGTTTTGGGGAATGCCCGGTAACCAAAAACATTCCCTGCCACCCGGGAGCGAGGTGGCAGGGAATAATATGTATTTACATTCTTTGATTATGTTTGATTTCGTCTATTTTTTAAACAGTAATTTTTTATTTTTTCATCAAAGTTATAATTTTGATTTCTGTGATTAATTTTAAATTTCTTCGAATTGTTTAAATTAAGGATCTTATTAATGGTAACCTAAAACAAATCTCTCGTTTCTTAATAAAGAAGGGGCTGTGGCTAGACTACTCACCTGCCAACTAAGCAGACCGGGTTTCTCGCATGTGGGAATTGTGCTGGACGATGCCTCTGCCCGCCCCTTCTTTCCAGTGCTGCTCAATACTCAGCTCACCTAACCTTACCCTCACCGGCTCTCAAGACCTTGATTTTAAGAGCCATCTAAATCTATATTAGATAAAGCAATTTTTTCAATTTTTTCAAGTGTTTATAATTATTTATTCTTCTTTATATTTTGGTGTTTTTTTTAAACTGAATTATAAATATTACTTGCTTTTCCTGCTAAACCACCTAATACACCTAAATCTGGAATTAACATTTTTTTATTGTAAAAATTTAGTAAACTACAATAAT
Organism: Dryococelus australis; assembly: GCA_029891345.1. Taxonomy (NCBI): domain Eukaryota; kingdom Metazoa; phylum Arthropoda; class Insecta; order Phasmatodea; family Phasmatidae; genus Dryococelus; species Dryococelus australis. The sequence goes on from CM057008.1 coordinate 58,577,545, forward strand.
TTACCTTCTTATTTTTATTTACTATCTCAATTTGATCATTTCTTAAATGTTATTAATTTATAATATTTAAAAAAAAATTTTAGTTAACCTACTTCAAGAAACAATGGCAGAATATTTTTTTTCCCCTGGTTGGAGTATAGAACAATATTGCTTTAGGATGTTTTTGAAAAATTTTATCTGCTTCATATCTAGGTTATACATCTTTATTATTTTATCAAGCCATGTCATGATGTATACAAGCTGTGCCTAATCTATTTATTCTTTTATCACCTACTTCGAATCTTTCATTTAATTCAGAAAATATACCACAATAGTTATGTCCAGGTAAATGAATTTCTGGTAAATTTAAATTAATAAATACCCAATTTATTAATTTAAAATTATGTTTAGATTTTCAAAACAAATCTATATAGAATTTAAAGTTCTTATTCAACAAGAAATGCTTTTAGCATTATTAATAACAAAATCAGATAATTTAATACTTAACATGTTCCTTCTAATAGCTTTTTATCACTATAATAATTTTTATTTCCAGCCTTTTCTTCACCATGAATAACTAATAATCGATCAATTGTCTATAATCATTCATCCAAACACATTCTTTTGGTAAATTATATATTTTTTTAAATCCTAGGCCAGATTTTTTTACTACTTGTTACATACATTTTTTCTGTAGTATCTGATAAAGAGTTAGATTATTTAGATGTAGAACTTTCGTTATTAGGTCTGTCATCCAATATTGATTTAATTATCGTTCTATATTTGTTACCGATTTATTTTTATGTAAAAATATGAACTTTGATTTTGGAAAATAATTTTTATGAATAATGTTTGTGTCTTATAAATAAAATATCATCATTTTCTTCAATCAACACCTTAAATATCTTCATTAATATATTTCTGACTAAGCTATTTTAAAACACAATATATATTCCTTTGTATTTATTATTTATAACAATGCCGGCATCCAAATCTAATTCAGAATTACAAATTATATCATATTTAATAAATTATTATTTCCAAAAGAAATTTTTGTATGTGTTTTAGATGATGTAATTTTTTTAATGCTAGGAATTAACGAAGTAATTATTTCTTCGCAAACATTTTCAAATTTTTCACCGGTATTTACTAATAGTACATAAATTAAAGATTGAACTAGTGTTTTAAAATCTCATAACCAGGTTTTCCTGATTATTTTACTGTCTAATCTTATTAGCCAATAATATAAATATATTAAATCTTTATTTGTTAAGTATTTGTCATTTATTTCAATAAATTAATTCGTATTTAAAATATATTAAGCATTGTTTTTTTTCCCTGTTTGTCATTTATAAATATCATTTTAGTTCTTTACAAAAATGATTTCACTTTTGTTTTTTATTTATTTATGTTTTATAAAAATCAGTGTAATTACAAGTGTTACATAAGTTGCAGAAATTCCAGAAATTACTAAACTATTTAACTAAAGTCACGAAATTAAAATTATACAAAAATGTAAGGAAATGATACTTAAAGTAACAAGATCCATACATAAAGTTGTGTGATGTGTAGCATAATTAATTTAACCTATTTGTTTAAACATTACTTCAAAACAAGTTGCTTTAAATGAAAGTGGATAAGTATATAAAGTTCCCACTGCAGTAGTTCCTTTTGTACAGAATTTTTTTTATTACATGTCTGTACAAACTGCTAATGATACATACTGACCCATGTACTTTAAGTAAACAGTCTATTGGCGACACACATTCGACAATGGTCCCAATTGCAAATTCGCTGTGGTTCGGAATTAATGGGCTAAAATTGTGTCGCCCATCTATATCAACATGCATGTGGTAAGGTTTAAAGTGAGAGAGCAATAAGCGTGCTGGGTGTGAAAGAATGGTGCAGAGTTCGTCAGTGAAAGAAAATATGTTAGAAACGAGCATCTCAACGACACATAAGTCAGTGCAACCACTGCCAACTTGTACAATTGCATCGATGACAAATACGAGACATTGCTAGTGGTGCAGTTATTTCAAATGGCATTACTCACGACATCATTCACGACGATGTCAATTATCGCAAAATGTGTGCATTTTGGATGCTAAAATTTCGAAAACAGCAACACAAGGATATTTATTTTTCCATTTAATTAAAATATTTAGTGAATTAGGATCTACATAAAAAAGGAAATGACTAAATATAAATTGTCGTAACCAGTGATGAAACATGGATGAATAATTAAGGAACTAAAACCAAATTGTCTATGATGGAATGGAAACAAATACATCGACACCGAGAAATAAGTTCAAATCAGAACCCTAAAAAACTGTGTTCTGGGACACAAAATCTCTGTTCCGCTTTGACTTCCTGCAGCATGGTAAAACAATCACATTCGACTGGCAGTGTACATTACTACGATAAATCTTGGAAATTTGTAGGAAGAAGCAAAGTTGTCCACCCAAATATGATATGCTTTTTGATCATGACATGCATCTTATTGCACAGGCAGCACAGGAACTTTTGTAAGCTTTCACTGGAACATGTCGCATGTACGTTTTCGACGCTCCTTTTATATTAGCACATTAGAAACGAAAATTTCATGTCATAATAATAGCTTTAACATAATCGGTGACATATGCAATGAAGCAATTCCACGTAATAACGTTTCCCAAGGAAGGTACACGTCTTTGGAGCTGGGCCTGAATCACCAGATCTGCCTTTCGAAGAACTACGATCACTAAGATTATTGCGAGCCACTCGACATTATAATGTAGCATATATGCATTGGAACTTCCTACTTAAGACAGCCATTTTCTTGGCTAGTGTAGATAATCCATGGAGTTTTCTCGCCGTGTTAGTAAAATAACATATTATCAAAACACAACATTAACTTAAGTTTTTCCAGAAAATAATGTATATTTTTCTATGATGCATAGTATATCAACGGTTATTTAAAAAACCTTTGTTGAAATATAATGAATCTCTCGACATGGAAATGGCACACAGACAGATATAGTGTAATTTGTTATCATTTTGCAAGCCACTGTTACGTACCTCTACATTTGCTAATGCAGCGTGTCGAATGGCTCGCAATATAGTGCCATGAATTAAACTGATGACAGCTTCCTGGTGTGTCTGATGCACGATTGTTACTGGTGATATCCACCTTTCATCTATGACATCTGTTGATATATGCTTTGCTCTAGTTAGCACGTTCCAGAGCGTCTATAGAATGAAAGGCCATTCTGTTGTAAATGTATTGCAATCCAATCTGTAGTGCTGTCATGTAAAACTAGGGTCCCTTGAACCATTCCTAATGTTAACTGTTACATGATAAGTCATGATGTAATAGAACTCCGGCAGGCTGTGTGTCCCATTGATGGTGTGCTAGGGTCATGCCTCATCTGATTAGATGTTAATGAATTGGTCTTTGCTAAAGGATGAAGCTGTAGGCCACTTCGCATGCCATTAAAAACTCTGAATTGACTCTGATTTAGTGAGACAGGCCCCTTAAGGCAAGACTTACACTGATTTGAATACTGCATTAAGAGCACACGCTGCTAAAAGAAAAATTTTCCACAATTTTTCATAAAAGTGCTGGCAAAAATTTCTCTACAACTGTCCGTTAATTTATGGATACCATTGCGTGCTTTAGCGGATGGTTCCGTAAACATGATTTCACAGAACTGAGTCCTCCATTTTTGCAAGCATTTCCGTTACAACGGCAAAGGTAAATTGCCTTTCAAGTGGAAGAAAATACATATAGGTTATTTTACAAATGTTGGCATCATCTACATAAACACACATTTCCAACTTTTCCATTCACTGTAACATGATGTTCATCACAAGAATAATTTTGAATAACCTAGTGTATGTTATCTTCACAGCACTTCTGTATATATCATGAAAACAACAATTACGCCCCACTATACTGTGTTATAGATGCTCTTAAAGCTTGAAAAATTATGTTAGAAATACCTATGTGATGGCTCCGTAGTGGAGGCAGAATCGATTTCATAATAGGTTTTGAAAATTTTGCTATTAAAATAATTAGATCACTTTGCAAAAATAATTCGTGTTACTTTCATTAAATATTTATAGTTAATTTCTATACTCCCTGTAACATGTTATTTTCATTTGTATGTACACCATGTTATAATGTAAATTAATTTGGAATTGAAGTTATGTCGTTTGTAAATGTTGTATGTGGATAACAAAGCAAACTGCAGACAACTAAACATGACATTACATACAGCTCCAATGTAGGTAAACTTACAGCGTTAGTTTTACTTGGCAGGCTCAATTTGGTAAACAAACATTGTAGTTACCAATGTGACTCCAGTACCACCTGTGCCATATGCAGTTCATTCAAATAATGTGTCTAAAGGTATGTAGTAATTTACAAGATTTTCCATTTATGTTCACTAAATGCATTCATAGAGGCAAAGTACATTAACTCATTCTTGTACAATTCAATTGATGTAATAATTTATAGTAACATGATTCATTTTCTCCATAATGACCTAAACCTGTCAATTTTATGGGATGTTAGGTAAATAAATACAATGAATATTGATAATATGGGTTAAACAAGTACTGCACATTACGTAAAACAAAAGCACTAATTATTATTTATCAACAGAAACAGCATGCTTGTGGAAAATATTTATCACCGAGTTGCAACCAAACTGTTCTCCGACAATCTTCTGGGGTGGCTGCACCTATACATACCTACCCATCCATACATATCCCATACATACCCACCCATCTCATCCCATTCCATAAATATCTAAACACCTATACATACTTAACCCATACATATCTACATACCCAACCACCCATTCATTACAGTTGTAATATAGCCATGTCTATATAGCCATGTTGTTTACAAGCTGTACAAGAGCACTGTCTGGGCTACTACATGTGTTCCAGCATGTAATGAGTTAAGACTTGGAAATTTATTAATTTGAATGAAGAATATATTGTGGAATTGGTATATAATGTAATTTGTGTAAAGCTCAACACAATGCATGATGGCGTGGTAATGTATGTGACAACTTCTTTCCCTCAGATATTTATCGGCTGATGTTAAGCGACAAGAAGTACGGACTGTCCGTGAACCTAATGGCAACTCGTGTCATGCCTTCTCTCCTACCCCAAACCGTAAATCCCTCCCTGAATTTAGAACAGTTCACTAACCTACTGGAAGTTCTGCAAGAAATGCTGGATCACATAGACAGGTAATCAATTATGCACGCTTGTCAGTTTGTGTCTGTCATACATTAATCATAGTAGCTCTATTCTGTGTACAAGGTGATGCTTAATTTGTGATTATCCTCAGCTGTGAGTGTGTTTGCTGTGTGTCGCAAATGCCACATGTAAGGCCCATTGCACGCACTCCGGTTTTTACCCGTCCCGTTGGACGGGAAACTACCATTCAAAAAGAATGTGATTTGTAGTTATCTTGTGTTTACATTATGGGTATTCACTGGATACAATATACACACATCTGTACTGGAATGCTTTTTATTTGAATAACGTTCACTGGTTCATTTGAAACAATGCACCACCATCAGATAGCGCTCAGTGGATTCTTTACCATCCTATCGTAATACTGGAAGGTGAGACTGGATATCCAGGTTTCCCTGTCTGATGTTAGATGGGCAAAAACTGGATCATGTGCAACAGGCTGAACACACAGCACTAGTTAATGTAGTAGGATGTAAATATCATATATCACTTGCATAAGTATGGTAATGTACTATTCTGAAAACCTGTTTCTGCCTTGGGCGACTTCCTTCGTTTTGTGAACATCATATCTGCATGTTGTTATTACAACCTATCTGTCACACCATTCCAACGTGAAACAAATACTCTCCAGGTAGGTGAATATGACAATGTAAGAAACTAATTTACTTTACAAAAATATCAAATACCAATAATGCCATTGTCATAGTAGAAACTTCACATTCGCAGCAGTTGCGCACCCTTACGCCAGTTCTAGAGTTCCTTGTTTCTTCGTCTCTGGGCTTGTCATCAGCTCCGGACATCGTACATTTGTCAACTCCTCCACGTCGTCTTCTTAAATATATTCTGGCGATTGCATCATCCAGAGGTTCCAATTCTTTCACCTCTTTAAAGCTGTATGCTAACGGCATCTTACTAGTTTCCGCCCTATCATTCATTATTGGAGGTGAACCAAAGGGGTTCAGAAGCAGATCATTATCTCATAAGTATTCATTCCTGTAGTGTTTATTGACAATGGCAGAAGGCCAATTCCTTCAATTTTGTATGCCCTGGCTATAATTTGTTGTGAAGACAATAAGACAAAGGTTTCTAACACACACTTCCTTCTCTAAATATGGCTAGAATTGCTTACCCACCAATACGTCAAGCAAACATGAGAATTATTTCTACTAGGAGATATTTATGCTGATATTCTTCACTCATTCTATGACAACTCTTGACATTGTACTATCACACACCATGTATGGTATTCTAAGGTTTCTTTGCGTTTGGCCTTTAAATAGTCTAGGTTTGTGCAAACATTTACCATTAGGTTGTGTGTACGTTGTCACATTCTAAGCTGGGAGGAAATCGTTCTGTAAGAATCTTCTCTATTTTGCCGACGACAACAACACAGTCAGGAAGAGGACTCGGTTATTAAGCAGTTTCAAAAGCAAACTAATACATTTTGCGGGATGCAATGAAAGGGTACAGCAGCAAAAAGATTAATGTCCGTATTTGCTTGTTTTGAGGAAACTGCAATCAGAACTATAAACTCTTTTCATGGAAGTGTTACTTCTGACTGAGGTCTGTAATTGTGGACTCTCATCTCCTTTCACTGTCCAACTTTGGCATGACACCGTAACCTCTTTTACTGTTAAAAAAAAAAAAAAAATTATAGACACTCATCCTTTTTCCCCATGTACCTTCAGATGTCAACTCCTATTGATTGTTTGTACCTACAGAGTTTGTTTTATGTGTCAAATTTCCCTGCAGGAACCAACGCAACAAAGTGAAACTAGATAACATGTCTCTGCCGAGCCCAGAGCGCCATCGTCCACTGCGTCATCAGTTCAGCTCCGACAACATGCATGTACCTCCCTTCAACATCCCGAACCTAAGGATAGAACAGCGCAAGACCTCCAGTGCTGAAGACATGGCTCGCAAGAACTCAGCCGGTTAGTAGAGTATCGCAGCCATTCACACTGCCCTCTGAAAGAGAAGTTAACGTATGTAACTTCACCGTGAGGAATTGCTCACACTGCTGAAACACCAGATCCCTGGCAACTCTCATGTCAGCGTTTCCTTTTTTACTTTCACAGAAGTAAGTTTGGAGTAAACTGCACCCAAATATACAATGTCAATAACTCATAAAATGTACTAAATCACTACAACATTCTCCGCTTTCGGAAGTTATGTAATGGGTGTTGAACAAATGCCGTACAACTTCACTGGGGACAGAAGGGTATCTGGTGACTTGGCCACGTAATGTCCCAAAAAAATGTAATCACATATTCCAGGCCTTTGAAACGCCAACAAACAAATGGTTAAAAATACATGACAGTTTACTATTATTTTCAGCAAAGGCAACGGAATATTTGTAGCAACATAACATTATTGTTCTATGCAACTACGTGAACATCATCAGATGATCTGTACCGGGAATGTGAGTGTGTTACCTTATATGTGTTGTTTCTATGCTTTCCATCAGTAAAGAAAGAATTTCTGGGATGAATCACCAAAGTCTAGCACACTATAACTAAATGTAGAACATACACCTTTTAATATTGTCATTACCCTCTTGTAGTAGCATAAGAAATACTGTACATGTGAATGTTATAAGTTTCTATTAATTGATGTTTTTCTCAGAGTCTTTCAATTAAATATGCACAGGAAAGTATTACTTGTACAATAAACATAAAGTGATAGGCTGTCTGTGGTTAAGAAAACACTTTTGTGAGTAGTTTCTTCTCGCTGTCCGTTGTGTATCATTCCGCCACCTGGACACACAAACATAACTAAACTTTACACGTGATATCAGCTACTCAAACTGAGTAAATACAGGTACAGTAGCCCGCATATTTTGCAAATGTGGCCATGGTTCCAGTAATGTCACAAAATTTAAATTCATATTTTAGTGGCCTGAATTGGTTTTGTTTACATAAAAAACACTGTAAAGTTCCTGTTTAATAACCTCTGGCATTATACCCACATTTATATTATGTTTAGTAATAATGTTAATTAAATAGTCGCATGTCTACCGAATAAAATGATACCCCAGACGTGTTTAACTTACCTCCTCTCCTCAAAAATACAATGTGTGATGCATTTTACTGAATGTTAAGTCCATGTTCAGTGGTTTGTTGCGCGGAAACTGGAGGTAATGTTACTTTATTTAAATAACTGCCACACTTCTGAATAAACTCCTATTTTCTGGAAGGACATATATGGCACTATGTATTTGTTGTCAAATAGTGCCATATATGGACCAAGTTCTGAATAATTCACATCAAGCACCAAGTGGAATATTGAAGAGATAAAATCTGATACGATTTTGAATTATTAATTATTGATGTTCATAATGACCATATTTATTCACCACTGTCTAAAAAAAATTGCATGCATCTTTAAATGCCATATCATTTACCGCTTTACAAGATATACATCCGCAAAATATGACCATTTTGTATGATGCGTGATCTCTGGTGCTCGGCATCCATAAAGTGTGAAGCAAAATTGCTGCCAAACAAATATCCGGAACAGAAGGTTAACAATGTAAGGAGAGGAAACAATATCACCTAAAGACAGCTGATGTTAACATGCGGGAGATGGTTGCCGATTTATGAATACTTAATTAATTTACTAACATTGCATCAAAACATTTTTCTTATTGGTTATGGTGGCTAACATATGATCATAAACACAATTAACTGGCAGGTAGAAGATTCTCCAGTAAAAGTATGCATAGTTCACATTTTTATTTCAGTTATTCCATGGCTTCATGTCTTACTACATTCATAGAGTCTGCAGTTTGTTAGAGAACATACGTACTTACAATATTTGCATTTACATTTTACAAAGGTTAACGTCAGAAGTGTTCTATTAACACCAGACAGCCAACAATATTGATTTACGTTTCACACAAATCACTGGCTTCACTGCTGATTCAGTGAGCGACTGTTATGACAGGAACATTCAACAGGCAAGTGCTCAACCAAAGTGAACTGTTTTCTGTGTACAGTCCTGATCTACAATGCTGCCAACGGTCATGCCATGAAGAACTGCACATGGACACTGTGACACACATACCCATGCACACACCTATGTCCAACATGTTTGCAAACCTGTAAAGTATTTGAGTCCATGTGTTTTCCCAACCACATTTTGCAGGTAACTGCACCCATATCCACTTCCTCTGTAGCTAGCTACCTAGTCATGTCTCCTACACGACTCTCCCTGTAGCTGTGCCTGGTGTTGCCGTGAAGCCTCGCCTGCTGTCCCGTAATGAGCGTGTTTGTTTGTTTCTGTGTGTGCCGTGCCCTTCCGCCCTCCCCCTCGGTGTTGGTGGTGCGCCCTCTAACACACGCAGACTCTGGCATCCTAGGGGGCTGGTGGTTCGGGGCATCGCCCTCCTCCCCAGACACCAACTTCCTGCGGGTGCAGAACGCCTTCCCCAACCGCAGGCTGTCCGACAACGCCCTCATGATGCCCCCCAAGATCCGTATCGCACCCTCGTGCGCATCCTCCCCCGGGGGCACCCCGGGCGGGGGGCTGCCCATACGCCGGCACTCCAGCATCGGCCCGCAAGAGCGCCGTGGCTCAGCTATCAACCTGTCCCCGCCAACAGTGAGTATCCCCGCACCCGCGCCCTACCGCACTGTGCTGAGGCCATTCCTGACCTCCCTAACATGTATGTCCCCATACAGAACATACTGCTAATATCTGAAGGGCTCCAAACCAGAGCACTTCACTTTCAAAAGTACAGCTTTCAAATTAATGCAATATGAGATATGCATACAGATATTTAATATCAAATATTTACACAGTGAAATTTCAGTACAAAGAGCTTCAAATATATTATGAATAACTACGTATAATTAAAAAGAACCATTAGCGATGGTTGATTCGTTCAAAATGATTTCATCATTGGGTGAGCTAAAACATTCAATTAGTTTTCTATGAAAGGAAATGATTCTTTGTAAGTGAATGATTCAAAATCTGAACGAGGACAATCCTATTCGTTTGGGAATTAGAGCTTCGTGCACACTGTTTTGCTTTCACGTAACACCTGACAAGGCCGAGTAGTAATGTAGTTTAGAATCACATTGTACACAAAACTTCCATGATGATAAAAGCATTGTTTAGAAATCATGCGAACTAAGAGAATAACTGAGAAAGACTTTGCAGGTGTGGCAAGGAGGAGAAATAATAAAAACCCAAAAGGGGGAGTATGTCATGACAAAAGAACTGTGGTACATGAGAAAAAACTGAATACTTTTGAATGAATCATTTCACTATGCTGAATTGTTCTGTTCATCGCTAGTACCCCTGAATAATTTAATAACATTAGAGTAATCGTTCATTCATAAACTTAACTATTCAACGAAGATGGTGGTAGAACCTTAAATGGAACTAACTTAAAGAAAAATAAACTTTGTGTACTTGTAGTTCGAACCCTCTTGTATTCACATTTGTATGATACTCGTTTTGCTTGCAATATAAAGGTCAAATTTGCTAACTGGGACAGGCAAATGTTTGGTAAACTGTTAGAAGTTTGGATTCCATCTGTTGTCATGTGAAAATGGTTTCCAAGTTTCTGCAATGCCAGATGTGCAGTGTGTCCATCACTTGATGTCACAAAATATTGCATATATATCCAAGTGACATAGTAGTATGTGCTGTACAATTTATTAATGACTTACGACAGCCACTGTGAAACATGCTGTTCTATAGTTTAGGGAAAGAGTGACGTAGGCCTACAGTCTATACAAAGTTTTCCATTAAAGAAGTGTATATTACGAGCGCATTAAAATATCATACAGTCATCATATGGTGGCCTCAGCACAGATGTAGGCAGCGCACAAAGCTACTTGACCGAAATTAAAATCTATCAATATTGAGAATTTTTGTAGGTAATTATATGTATCTTACATAAATGTTAACCTTTCAACATACATGTGTTGCAAATTAATTTCCAAATTTTTAACTCTGAGAATAAGTCAGAAGATCAATTATATTTTCCATCTGAATGAGAATAATATTTATTCCAGCAGGCCCAAAGGTTCAGCATTATGTACATCATGTCTGTCTGTACGCTGAAGGTATTACATAACACTGATGTGCCAGGAAAAATGGAAGCGTTAATTGCTCCATTACATGTCAAATGCTGCATTTGCACCCTCCAGCTACTATATAAAGTGGTGGCTCTCGCTATAGGATGGCAAGTTATCATCATTATCTGCACAACTTGCTATAGTGATACTGTAGGAGATTGTGAAATAGATCACAGTATTTCAACAATACTAGCATTGGCTGCCAAAATTCAATGCAAAATTGCGTAATTTGGAACTGGAATTCAATACTAGGGCAAGTCCAGATGTTAAGAAAACCCAATGAATCCTTGGACTGCGCATACCAAAAAAGGACTGTACCACTGTAGATACAAGGCGTGTCCAGCTAGCAGGCAACAGGATCCTACGACACCTGTAAACATTGGATCTGACATTTCTGGGAGAATGTGCACATATTCACGTTCTACATATATCATGACAGAGATGGCCACTACCAAATAACAGTTATCCATGTTTGGGAGTCGTGTTATGGCACACAGGGGTGTGTACATGCACGTAGCGGTGTGGGACCCGCACAGAGCTGAGGTGTCCCCAGCGCCATCTCTAGCGAAAGCGAGGCCATGTTCAAGAACTTTGGAATTAAAAACCCCTTCCCAGAATGCAATCTCCCTTCGAACAATATGCTCTGCTCTCGAGCATCCACACATGTAACATTTTATAAACAAACAATTTTTTTTGAGCACGAGGCCATGTGCAGCAGCACCTGTCGGACGTTAACGTTCTAGTTACGTCATAATATGTCACTGTTAGAGATGCAGAACTGTATGTTCCTCCTAGTCAACACATTTAGTAATTGATTATATGTTAGGAAAACAAGATTACAATGTGTTTGGGGGTGTAAAATCATTAAAATGCATTCCACGTAAACTCCAAAGCTGATGCGACTTTCCCTGAACTTGTCTGTTATACCACACTTGTGATGCTGGCAATGTTTGACTTGCCAGAGAAGTTTACTTTTCCGGCATAAACTTCAATATCGGCTCCTCTGCAGCTTGCAAGAACCAAAACTGCCACAGAGCACTGCTACCTGTGTGCTGTCACCAGTCACCTGATTTGAACATTAACAAGCATATCTGAGATGCCCTGTAACATAGCATCGAAAACGGAGATCCTCCATCACCATGGAATAATATTAAAGTGCGGACTGTTACGGAAGAGTATGGTTGGCTGTTGCCACAGACTACTAAAGAAAGCTCATAGTATACATGTACACGGGTTGCCTATCTAGTATGTATGGTTATCTCCATTTTGTCTGGCTTTTCAGAAAGATTTATAGACAATGTACCGCAGTTATCTGTTAGCTAATAATATTTTTGCATAAGTAATCATTAAGAAGTAGATTATGCACCACCATTACATAATTTAGTTTAATACCGTAAAACAGAATTAAGCTCTTATACGAGTGTGAATATGTACTCCAGTAATGTTAAGAACATCTTTAACAGAGAAATAACATTTATTGGGTCTGCTGGTATTATTTATGAATACGTTATTCTTCTGACACAGCATATGAATCAATAACCTAAAATATTTCACTTTACAAGAGTACAGAAATATGACTATTTCAGGGGCAGTGGCTCCTGGTAAGAAATAACACTATACATCTAGTCAACACAACACAAGAATGTTTCCAAGGTATTCTCATTGTACATGGGGTGGGGAAGATGTGCAGGTTATTTGTAAAATGTGTAGCGTAGTAATAAAATCACAACAGTGATAGCCTCTTGGGAAAATGTACACACACAATTATGTAACTGTATTGTAAGTATGATAGACTTCTTGGCTATAATGTACAATTAATTAAAAATAGTTTCTTTCTTGCACAGCGAATGTCAACCTGAATTGTGAGTTAGTGTGCACTAGAAGAGCGGGGATGATAAACCATCCCCGGAGCACCCAGTCGGGGCTGGTCCTGCAATCTTCTTAGTGTGACTCACGTTCTGAGTTGTTGAAACCCATGTGAGATTATGTTGTGGTTGTTGCTCTGAGCAGTGAAGGGGGAAGTGCAGATAGGTGTGAAGGATGTAGTGTAAGTATTGTGTAAGCCCCACTCGCAGCGCAGTGAACACCACTTGTGTTTGTGTTGTTTCTCCCACACCAGGGACTGCACTACGGATCTGTGTCGAGGGACGGCTCGACGCTCTCCGTGCCGTCGGCGTATGTAAGTCGCAACCACTCGTGTGCACACCATGTGTAGAACATTAGCTCTCTCTCTCGTCCCTTCTGTGGTTTCCTGTTGCAACACAATCTTGGCGACTTGCCTCGCCACCTCTCTCAAGAGAGTGCAAGGCAGAACATTTGTGTTCCATACATGTGCACACATTAGCATTCTTTTCAAATATGTAATTATTTATTAAATAATCATGTTCTTGAAGGTTGTGCTGAAAGAAAACTATTTCTGACTCAACCAAGGTTAAATCTATACAAATACAAAATTTTCAAAATATGTTAAGATAAATAAACCAATACAAAAAAGGAGATCAGCCAACTACGTGCTTCGGAACCCTTTTCAGTGTTTTTTTTTTCTACTCTTAAGAGCATTCATCACTGCTGTGGACTCTTGCCAACTCATGAGATGACAAGCATTATATTTCTTGTTCAACATATTTCTAACAGCCAAACAATTTAAATGTTTTCCTAAACTGTAATGACAATTTATATTTATTTGTGCTGGAATTATGAGTTTTGATAGTATATCTGGAACTGATTGAATCACTTCTGATAAGGACTTTGAACATTTCTTTCGTTATCCCCACACAGTGTTCTAGAACTTGAAATGGCCAATTAATATGAAGTTGCTGCACACACCTTTCTAGATTAAGTTGTGCAAGTGTATCTGATCAAGACATCAGCAGGCTGTATGAATTCTACTACAGATTCCAAATATAAAATACCTACATGTGATGAATCCTCTTAATGAAAAAAGTTAGTAAGATACATTCAATAAATTTCTTCCAAAACAGAGCAGATCATCATGCTGCAGTAACTGCATTCACATTTTCCATTTGCATGGCAATACGTACTACTGTATGTTTGTAGAGTCTTGTGACAACCATTGTACACTACCTGATCAAAATTATCGACGTCCCCAAACAATACTGCCCTGTACGTGTCCCATGAGTACGCTGCCCATTAGAAGACAATGAAAGGGAGTCAACCAGGTGTCATGGTAGACCATTCTCCCTGCAGCACTATATCAAATGTAGTTGGGGTCTGGCATGTTGATAGCTGCTAGATGAGATTGAGATCAGGCTCTGGGCTCGTCAGTCCATTTCTAGAACACCATTATCCACAAATCACTTGCAAACAGACCATACTTTATGCCAAGAAGCACTGTCATGAAGAAACACACTGTCATCTCCAAACCAGTCTTCTATCGTACACGAAACACAGTCTATCAAAATGTCCTTGTATGAAGGTTTCCTTCTTTAACGTGCCTTTTAATATTACGAGACACAAAGTCCTATCCATGAAGAACACCCCCACCTCCGCCATGTGTGTTATACAGTGCAGCATTTAGTATTCGCCACACCCAAACCCACCCGTCGAACAGGCACATGATGTAGCGTGATTAACTGCTACAAATCACTCGTTTTCAGTCATCCACCTACCAGTGGTATTGGTTAAAGACGTTTGGGTTACAAGCTGTCCCCTATTTGTTTCTAGTGGGGGGGGGGGTGGTGTTATATAGTCTGTGTGTGTCAACAACACTAGTAAAATGAGCAATTTTCTTGGCCAAGTTGTTGTGTGTTCACGACAACTTTAATTTGGTATCAAGAAAAATGTAGTATCGACCCATCCCTACTTTGAACACCGGTCGTATCTCCCAGCATGCACTCGTGGTACTAGCGGCCCAACAGAATGCATGGGTGATGGTATCACACCGTGACATTCACTGTCCTCACCGGTCCGTCAGTCGACACATCTGACCTACCTGGCCATGATTTTGTCGTGGTTGTGTTCTTTGCTACCACATGGTTGACTTGAGAAGAGTAGAAATGGTCCTAACAGACTACGTTCTGATGTGGCAGCCAAATAGCTAAAGCACATTGACAGTTGCTGACCAACACCAAGCCCTCTGCCTCCTTTTATGGCAGCAGCTATGGTGACATCTAGGCACGAGTTTACGTTTACAGAAAGTGTCCAGATACTTTGATCAGATAGTGTATATCGTTAACCTGTACAGCAAATATTTATATTAACGTATCACATTTTAAATGTTCCTCAATAATAGTGTATTAAATATCCAGCAAGTGAGAAATTTGGTGGTTTAGGATGCAGAAATTGCAGCATCTCATATGTTTATGTTTACAATCACAGTATAACAATGGCAGGTTTCATAACCAAAACCCTTGCTGACACAGAGAAACGCAGAGGGACAGAGCTATCTTCTTACCATGATGAGTAACGTTCTTCAGAAATGTTGAAATTCATCTTCCTTTTTTCTTTTATCTTGTTGATTTAGCCCGATCTATGTACATGTAAGTAACAGTGTATTACTGTCTATTCATTTCTACATGTGTGTGTGCGTGTCTTGCCACCACACGAGTGTTGTAATCTGTCACCTGGTGCCGTTGTCTACGCTGTTTATACGTCTGTGTTGCATGCTTCTGTTTCTCTCGTTCTTGCAGTCGTCACCTTGACCCTTGTTGCTGTGAGCGTCCTCAACACATGTGCCGTCTCTCCTATGCCCACACAACATTCAGCATTATTACCCATTTATGTGTGGATGGATGTGTAATAATATGTTAAAACTATAAACTGTGATAAATGCCAACACTATAAACAGCTTTTAAATTAAACCTTATATTACAGCCTTCAAAATGCATAATACATTACTGGAAACATTTTGTTGCCCTATGCTTATATTACTTTTGCACATTATCGTTTAAATGAAATTATGTCCAATATCTATTACCAGCTCGTTCAATAAATTTTTATTCTAAAATCAAAGCTTCTACACCTACTTTACCCAATACGTAACACTTCCTATTCAAACGTACAGAAAATCCACCAAACAATGCACATCTTTAGTAATACAAATCAATATATAAATAATTTGATAATAAATAAATGTTTGACTGTACTGTAACTTTTCTATTTTATAAACAAATGTACTATTACCCAGAGTAATGACAATAATTTACAAACATCTAAACAGTTTTTTTTATTGAAACTACCAAGTACATCTTTCAGTTGTCATCCAAAATATTTTCCCAGTATTCTCTCACATGGTTCTGTAAACTTTGCTTCATGCATTCTGGTCATGTGCACATAAATATACTGTCTTCAGTATGTTGTCCCAAAATTTCCACTAAAGAAACCTTTATTGTATTTTTTTTTTTTTCGACTTTCGCCTTGAAGACACTATCTGCCATTTATTTAACAACCTTCACTTATTCCAACATACTACCTAGTTTTATTCCTCCTTTGTTTCCTGAAACACATACCACCCCCCCCCCCCCCCTATTTTTAAAATTTATTTTGCACTCCTGAAAATCTTGTGATATATTATAAGTCACTAACTCTTCCCTATTCACATTTTTAAATGAAATAATGCATTTTTATTTTTACTTAAGGGTGTGCAACAGGCTAGCGTTTCACATGTTAGGTGTACATCAGATACCTCACACTTTATCACCTTCAAACAAGAAACACGTTTTACACTTGTAATATCGCAGAAGTCAAAAGTGGCAACTTCAAATCACAGCTCGATTTTGCTCAATCGGTAGAGACATGAAACTTAAAAGGCGCCATATTAAAATTAAAGAAAATTCCAGTACGGCAGATTCACAGTCTGATCAACGAGACTAACAAAACCAAACAGCACCACATTAGTTCATTTACTATTGACGTCACTCAAAGGTCGCATTGTGAGAGAAGTTTCAGAAGGCAGGAGGGAAGTTAATTCCTTCGTGGCACCCTATTGACCTCTCACACTGGCAGAAATAATTTTGTAGACCGAAAGTACTTATAAATAAATTTAAAAAAATTGCAGGTGCTGCCGGAGTGGGCTAAATAATTCAAACTCAATGTGTCCTTCACTGACTTGTAGTAGACTGCTAGCGGGCAGTAGGCACTCAGTGCTCAAATCGTCACATGCCTATCCTTGCTAGACATGGACAAGACTGTTCACTGAGAGACAGACAGAATTTTATATGCTGAATTTCTTAAAAATTAAATAGTCATTGATTCTCAAAATATACTTTTGAATTAGCGAATTTTGTCCATATCAGCATAAATAAATACTTCCTAGACATTACCAGGTCCTATAATTCTAATCTTCCACATAAAACAACATTTTTGGGATATTTTTCGGGATTTATAAATAATTTGTACTTTAAATAACTGTAATAATTTAGTTTATAATTAAATTTTTTTATATTAACGATCTTACATGTAATTTGAAAGCACAATATTGTGTTTTGTAAACAGAAATAATATCTCCCAAATGGAACAAACACGGCCACTAAAGTGAGTGAAGAGATTTGGGCAGCTATTAACAGCCGATGAGGATGATTGAAGGGAATATGGAATGGCGCTAGAATGAAAGGGCGGGGGAAATGGGAGCTCCCTGAGAAAACCAGCCAACCAATGGCATCATCCGGCATGACTCCCACTTGCGTAAATCCGGTGACCCGGCCGGGTATTGAGCCCGGTTCGCCTTTGTGGGAGGCAAGCATGCTAATCGCTCGGCCACCGTGGCCCCTAGGCCACTAAAGCTAAATATCACAAACATAGACTGTGAAATTGGAAACAATAGAAAATGACGTAACGAATTACCCTGTGTTAAAAGTTGCACAAAAATTAATTAATGTATATGCACAAACATCTTGGACTTGCAGGAGCTCTGTAGTTAATTAGTTTAGCCTTTAATTACTATGTACTTTGTTCACTGATGCAAGGGAAAGATGAGCGGTATTTGTTCAGGGCGTTGACGAGAGAGAAGGCAAAAAAGGAGAAATAAGTGAAAGACTTGCCGAAAAAAAAATAGGATCGGGAGCAGAGCCAGTAGAGAAAAAAGAAAGGAGTGAAGAAGAGCCTCAAATTGCTATCCGCCATGATCCTTGTTCAGAGGCGTGGGGAGCAACGGAGCTCTCTGTGTCTGTGAACCGCCAAACTGCATTCTTTTTCCGTGAACCAGTTCTCACGAGTTCTGCTGTGCGAGTCGGTTTGTTAGTAGTTCGCCCATTTCTAATCCCCACTCCTCACACCAGAGTGCCAAAACCGTGATCAAATAAGACCATGGCGTGGCCCGTAATCCCTTCCCCACGGCATGACAGATTAACAGTATTTGAATGTTTATTTTATGAGGAATTGTCATATTTCAACCAAATGTCCTGATTTAATGACTATTAATAACTTGCATCATTACACACTTAGTAGAAGAGAACCATTCTACAAGAGAGCAAGTAGACGTAAATTAATGAAATTTGTTTTTTATTGTGTCTATAAGTCGTAATTTGCCTGTAAATTTAAGGGTATTAAAAACTTTGTGCATCTGTGCCTGGGCTACATTAAAGTGTTTCTTGTTCAAAAGCGCTGCAATAAAAGGTGGAGAAGACACGCCTAAAATCATATTTAACATGTGAAACCCTATCCTCTCAATCTGCCAGTCCTGCACTAATGAATTATGGTTCCTTTATAATACAGTCAATAACAACTTCAAATAAATAAAATACACGAAAGAGAAAATAAAAACTGCATTGAAATCCTAACAACATTCATCTCAGTTATCTAATTACTCTGATGGGAATCAGTAAACTTACACATCATCAAGTGCTACTAGGTAAGAATGTGAGAGAAAAGGAACACAACAGGTGAGCCATTTTAGTACGGAAGTTTACTTTTGTGATGCCATGTATTTGTGTCAGGTGTTTAACATAAAAAAATGCAGGGACCTGGAGTATAGCCGTGTGCTGTCCATTCTGTTGTATACACTTTCTTGTTCTATGTTTCTGTGTGTGTGTGTGCGTGTGTACTGAACGTAATGTGTGGCTTGGTAAACTGATTGTTGCTATTCGTTCTCTTCCGTCCAGCTTGCACGGAGCATGATCGTGAGTACCCATCTAAGATACGAAACAAGTATTTCTTGTCTACGTTTTGTAGGTGTAGTAGAGTAGTTATTAGAAATAACAGTAGTGTAGCCAATTTTTCTGTGTCGTACTGACTGAAAAATATGTGTGTGTAGCGTTATTACATTATACATAAAAAACTTTTGACACAAATTATTACTGCAACCAATTAAATTTTTTGTATAACTGTCTAAGAAACTAAAGCTGAGTTATGTGAAGTAATATATGTAAAAACATAAAACAACTTTAAATACTTTATACAGGATTTTGGAGCTTAAAAAAATGTGAAATTCAGAGTAAATTAGCAGCTTGAAAAAATTTATAAATAGTGCAAAATAGTATGGATTTTCATTAATTTTAATAGTACACTGTAAATGACAATATGGTTAACAGTAATCTGCCAACTTTACCAATGCTTGCAGTATATAATTATATGATCATGTCAAATTGGACTACACAATGTTGACTTCCTCTTCGCATATACAACAACTTGCCACATTCACCAGCTTAAACTTAAATGAATTGAATAAAAGGAAACTTAACAAATATATGTATTAAATCAGCTGAACTACATCGTGAAAGCATGGTATTTCTATCTCATTTAGTGACTAAAAGATGTGCAATGAGCTCGCTGATGTACTTGTAGGTAGTTATATATTGTACATTCATGACAACTATCACTAATAACAGATTTTTTAATTCAGCGCAGAACCTCAAAACATAGAATATGTATAAAACTACTATAAATCAATACTACTATTTGGAAAAGCTTCTATGTGTGCATTTAGCTAACAATTATGCTGTCAATTTTAATAAATGTATGTCAATCATAGATATTTCATTCAATAAAAATTGTAATATCCAATTGTTTTCATAAATTTAAATACTGTACTTTGGAAATTTTTCAAGTTCCTTAAGAATACTCTAATTAAAAATAAATAATGCAATACGTATTTACAAAAATTAAGTGAAACAAAAAATATATTTATATCCCAGGAAATGGCATGTACATATTGTACTAATCATGTTGAAACCTAATAACATAGTAATGTGCATATGAAATTGGGGAGCGCTATGAAGATCAGAGAAATTTTGGAAAGATAAACATCATCGCTACAAATGCTGATGGTATGGAAAATCATAGAACACATACATAAATTGTTTGAGTAGAGACAACTCCCAACAAATCTGCGCTACTACTTCCCGGAGTACAAGAGGTGATGACAGCACCAATTTACCTGCTTCATATGCATCTGGTAAAAACATGAGAAGAATATAAATTAGTGCACAATCTGTGTTCACTATTGCGCATGCTTCAGGAAGCAGAGCGACAATAGATTTGTACAGTGCTGACAGTTTCATACCTTAAATAAATGAAATACAGACACACACTTCCACCACCAACAAAAATACTGAAGTACTTGCCTCATAATAGAAAACGACATGAATTTTCTCAATACATTATACAGGACAAAAAAATGGCACCTTCAACACAGATGGTTGATGCATTGATACTGTCTGCGCCAGACTCCGTGTCACTTGTTCGATAGCGGGTGCTGGGGTTTGCTTGTAGAGGGGAAACAGCTGTACGCGCAGCTCCGGCTTTGCAGCATCTGACCTGAAAATAATATCCCATCACAGGCAGTTCTGCTGCTGGAGTCGTTCGCTATAAATGCCAGTAAACGTCCATGGAGATATCAAAAGGTTATTAATAGCAGTGAAAGTGATGTAGTAAAACGTATAAGTAGGTGTTGCGAACGTTAGGCTAAAAAGTGTTAAGACATGCCGATCAACATAGCAACTGACACGAGTAGCCATAGGTCTAACCTAAGATAAGGTAAGAGTGCAAACTGTGTCCAAACCAACCATGTAAAACATAACACTAATATTAATACAAGTGTTTCACCTACCAGGATGTAGTTTGCACGTCCGTAAGCCCAGGCATGCATTTCACATGTCTCATTGTCTATGCGCAAGGCGCTAAACTAGTGTGCAGTCTTTCCTTCACCAACTCGCCTCTGTAAAGATGCTTTTAAATAGTTGTAATATGTTATGATTACCAAACAATAAAATGACAATGTCTGTTCCATCTACTTTCTTGCGGTGTATTTTCACTGGAACCTTAGTTTTAATTAACAGAAACTCAGTACAGTCATAAATCAAGTTTTCAACCATGTACCAAAATGGTAATGCAGATATCTGCTTGCATATAGACAAGCTTTGTTCGTTGTGGTAGGTGTAGGTATGAACTGAACCAAGTTGTACTTTGAAATCTTGCAAAATGTTTTTAAAGGCTGTTCACGATAAAGTGAGCACTTTAGAAATGAACCTTAGAAAAACGTCACTGCCCCTGCCGGCATATATTTTAACGGGCACGCTGAGTGAAATTCGCCCAGTAAAGTTGGCAATGATGGCTGGAAAGTAGTTCCATATTTTATCGTCGAATGAAAAGTGTTAGGTAACCATTCAGGATAACTTAAAATTATTTCTTTCGCTTACTGTTTTTTAATGCATTGAAGCGTAAAAATAAGGAAATTTGTAAAGTTATACTTTATTAATAATTTCACAGTTTCACTTGACCGACACATGAATAAAGTGAGGAGGCCCATGGCAATGTTAATTTTACATAAGACGGAGGAATACACAATGTGCATACAAGTAGATCTTAAGCAGGGCTTTCAAAAGTGCCCATTTTACCGTGAACAGCCTATAGTTACAAGTATAGATAACCACGACACTACCAATTCCCCTGCTACAATGTTTGGCCCGTGATGAGCCCCATTAGTGTAGAACTAAAGAGCTCAAATGCCATGACGTCTGGTGCAAACAGTATACTGTAAGGAACCATTTTTTTCAAACAGATATGTGAAGGTAACACAAATAATTTCTTTATACCCATCTGCATTGCCAAGAAGATTCCTCAACATTAAGCTGCACTTTATCGTATTCCTTAGGACCGGTGTGCTCATGGACTATTGCAATGGGAAAATAATCACTGTCCACTGCCATTCAAATTACAGTTAACGTTGTGATTTACTGAGAACTTGGAAAGCCAATGCACAAACATTGGTCGTGTCTCAAACGTCAGACATATATTTACACAGAAAACACTGTTCTCATACATACTCAAACTCCGCTCACCATTTAGATGTAACAGTTCACTTGGTCAAATTAAATAATATTTACAAATGCACATTCTGCAGCTATACTAACGGGAAACTGTAACAAAAATGACTGTACTAATTTGTGTCTTTCACTTTGCTTTATTTCTCGTCATTTTGGCTTTCTAGGACAAGGCAGATCACGTACATAATATGGGTTAACACCTGCAGCTATACCTAATGTAATATGATGCAACTGCACATTATCAACACTGTCAGCTTTTCAAAAGCCAAATGTAGGTACAACATTCATCCCCCTCAGACATTTCCTTTAGATCGAACCCTAAATCTTCACGATTACTATTTAATACAGTGAAAAAGTAATATACTAAACACTGGGCAGGCCTTGCCTTCAATCTACTGGGATACAAGCTTCTGGCCAAATTCAAACTACGGGTCAGATAAATGCTTTCGGTACAGATGTTCTCTTTTCATCAATACCAAATATCTTGCACGGTAGGCTCACAGATGAAAACTAACAGAGCTCTCAAATGCATGCTAAAGTTAGCAGTAACAAAAACAATATTTTTAAACTGATACACTTAATAACGTAAAGCCAGTTTTGAAAATGATCTTTGAACAAGCTGTAAAGTTCAGTTTTATTTGCCATGTTGGATTCTTTGATTACTTACTACGTTAAACTTTTTAAAAGGGAAAATTAGAACATGCCCCAGCGGTATATCTGTTTACCTTTTCCTTCAATATGGATGTAACCTCTAAAATATATAAGAAATAATAATGTCACAATTAACATAATATAACATTCAAAATTAATTTGTATATTATGTTATATATATATATATATATATATATATATATATATATATATATATATATATACACACACACACACACACACACACACACAAAGCTAGTTCAGGTGTTACATAAGAAGTGAAGTGGTATGTATCTTTTTTAATCTTTAGGATATGGCAGGAGTAAGCAGCTTTGCCAAACACTACACTGTTCAAAAGGAGACAGAAAACACGAGTACGTACAGGACAGTGCTGGCAAGTAGGCATGGACGTACTAAGTCAGACAGACACATTTTCGACATGATTGCATGGTCCAGACATTTTACTGACTGGCCCAGCTTCTTCAGGCGGCAACCGTACACATGTATGGAAACTTTGTGGCTATAGGCTGTTCACAGTATAATGAGCACTTTTGAAAGCACTGCTTATAATCTACTTGTATATACATTGTTGTTTCCTCCGTTTTATGTAAAATTAACATTGTCATGGGCCTTGTCATTTTATTTTTGAGTTGGTCAAATGAAAGTGAAATTATTAAGAAAGTAAATACTTTACAAATCTGCTAATTTGTAAATTTTGATGCATTAAAAAAAAACAGAAAGCTAAATAAATAATGTTAAGTTATCACAAATGGTTACCCAACACTTTTTATTCGATGTTAAAATATGGAACTACTTTCCATCCATAGTTACTAACTTTACAGAGCTCACGTCACTCAATACCCCCATTAAAATATATGCATACTGGTGAAGTGACTTTTCCAGAGGTTTGCTTCTAAAGTGCTCACTTTATTGTGAACAGCCTTTAAGAACGTGTACCTACTGTAAGTATTCTTTTTTTCTGTCTCCTTTTAAAAACAGTTAATTTTTTTATTTCATTTTTATTTGTAAAAGATTATATTATGAAGTAATCAAAGAATCTAAAATGAGAACCAAGACGGTGGTGATGACTTACCCTGCGGGTGAAGTAGAGAGGAAGCGCGTGCTAACACGGCGCACGTGTGGCCTGTGCAGGGAGGCAGCATGCCCAACACGAGCAGCAGCGTTCCCTTCCTGCTCAGTTCAAGCATGAGCAGCATCAGATCGCGGCGTCCGTCCGCCTGCCTGTCCGGCTCGCAGGGCTCGGGGCTGCTCCAGCAGCTCGGCTCGGGCATGGTAAGACAACTCACACTGGGATCCTCCTATCAGCACCCGGCCAACGGAAGGGCATTCCCTAGTAGCAACGTAAGGAAATGTCCTTCCTCTTAATAACAACGTGTCCTTCAGCTGTGTTGCTTCGCTGTGCCGTCCCTTTTGCTTACATCTAAGTGTGCTTCGATGTTTACCCCACTTCCTGTCCTCTTGCCTGCGGTGGGTCAAAGTCCCATCTCACGAGTGCCAACGGCTGTTTGTGCAAGTCTGACCACTCAGTTTGCTGCAAATCATTTCATCTCTTTTTCCACCATCTTGTATTCTCACAGGCTGCAACTGCCTTCCAGAGCTACGAGCAAGTCACATACTCATCATCGCAACATGGTTACTAAATCACAATATTTTACAAAGGTAGTGTTCCTTGGCAATAAATTTCATTTTATAATCTAAAGTTTCATTACACTTGCATACAAGTGAACATTTTATTATTATTTAGTTTTAGAAATACAAACATTTTTCTATGGTAGTGCTGTTGCAGTGCAATGGTTAATAGTTCAATATAATTTGTTGTGCGACAGATTCTCTGGAGAAAAAATTACTAGAAAAATAAATAAATGAATCAAATTATGGTTTTGAATGTGAATGCCATCCAACTGATAAAATGAGATGAGAATAAGAAAGCATAATTTAGAACAAAATTGGTGTAAATTTTCTGCATATTATTTTTTTTACATAAACAAATATTTTGTAACAGGAGTGAAGGAAAATACGTACAGAGATGATGCATGTGTTAGCAAATAAAAAACAAAACAGGACTGAAGAGGAAAGACTGACAACATGGAAGAATAACTTAAGAAACAAGGCAAAACTACGTTGTTGATTGTTTTGTATGTTTTAGAAATGGAAAAAATAGACAAACGATGACAATGGGGAGATGCATTATATAACAGAAGACTGAAATAACCCAGCAGTTAAAAAATGTGTAGTCAACAAGTTACAAAACTTACAAATTCAAATAACATTGAAAATAATTCTACAATAAAAAAGAAACGTACGACTTGATTACCACTGAAAATGTAATTAAAATAACCACATTAATCACCAAATTAACTAATAAATTTACATGCATTAACATTAGTTTAACATTAGTCAGAACAAAAATTATTTTGCAACACTTTTCATTGTTAAGTCAAGTATTCTATGAAAGTTAGTCTATATTATGATTATTATAATTATTCAAACTTGTAAACTATACTGAAAATTACATTCCAAGAGTCTTATTTTTATCTGTGCTATTTAAGGTTCGCCTTCACTTCTTTTGTATAAATTATTCATTTGTGTCAATTTTGGATTCACAGTAATTACTAACAATATATGGCTATAGGAAATTTAAATTTTTTAAATTGTTTAGTATAGTTGGTGCATAATTTTCATTGTGTGTTAGCTGCTGGTTGAACAACAGTCAGGAACATTGTCAACAAGTTCCTGCCCTTTTGCAAGCAGGAAATAACACACAGTGACGATTACGTACAAAAACAACTAGTAAATTGTAAATGTTCAATAATCAAACATTAGCTGAAGGCGAGCCTCTCAAGGTGAAATTAGAGCAGCATCCAACGTGTTCTGCACCTGACTGTACAACATGCTGAATTCTTTAAAAAGTAGTACGGACACTATAAAAATTGTTAGTTGCATATAAAAGAGGAAATAATATAACCATAAAACTACAAAATATTTTGTAGACTTTATTTAATATTTTAAATACTTTTAAATAAGAATAATTTGGTTTAAAAAATAGATTCAAGTGTATTATCATTCTGGATGTTTAAGAAAGTACATAAGCAAGAAAACCTTCATCCAACAAGACCATCATAAGTTATTATAATACTACATAAATGAAATATCAGTAATACCAGTGGCGAGTATTCCACAGGCGCACGGTAAGCAATGCTTAACCTATAACATATTGGAAATGTTTGACCCTTTATACTTTTCATGTAAATGCATAGTGATGCTATCAAGTATTTATTTCCACAAACGGGAGCGACTAGTGATGAATTAAACTCGCAAGCAACAACATGTTTGTGTCCTCCCGTCCTACATTTTTCCTTGGAAAGTGGATGAAAGTGTTTGGGGAAACAGGAGTTTTCTTATAAATTGTATTATGTTCTCTAAATAATATTCAGTTTAATTTTTATTACATTACTTTAGTTTCTGGTTTTATAACTAATGTTACGTATTATAAAACGGTAAATACATGTGGAGGGTAAGCTAAGTTGGAAGTTGTGTTTTTTAGCAGAAATTGAAATTGGAACCACAGCCCGGCTTTTATAAACCATTTACTGTATTTCAAAGTGTGTAATGTATCCTGTTTTAATGGTATTCAAATAAAAGTTATCTAAAACACTCAAATATGTGGGGCTATTATATTGCTTACCCTGTAAAAAAACTCACTACATGCCACTGAGTAATACCATTCAATATTTTAAAAAATTAATTTTATGCTCATCCATTTTAGTTTAAAAATTAACATATTTCAGTCATGAAAAATTTATGTTTAAAAGATATTTGTAACTATTATTACTAATGTGTGTGCACACGCACACACTAGGAATTATTATTATGATCATGCTTGATGAAAGATTTTCCATAAAGTGTGCTTTTCAAAGCATCCTTTATGGAAATACACGTAAATATATATTCAAAACACTAATTGATTTTAAAAACATTTAAATAAGTAATTTATGGAAAAGTATTTCCCACTGTTATGCGTGCGCACACACACATTCTTCTTTAATACGCAATTTAAATCATACTCCTCTGACAATGTAGGTGGAGTATGTAGTATTTTTTAATGAGTTCTGAATGTTGTACAGTGAGGTATATTTCTTCATTGCAAGCCAACTCTACTTTTACACAAGTGCGAGTCAATATAAAGTGTAAGAAGACCTTCTGCACAAATTTATTAAACTTATTCATGCAAGTGTGATCTGTAGGATGGTCATATTGAACACAGTTAATTTATCCACACAGTTGCCTCAGTTGTCTAAGCATATGCCAACGATATGCCAGAGGATCTAACCCAGCTCGCTCGACAGTAATTAGCATCAAGAGACTGTAGTCGTTGGCTGTAAACTGTCTTCTACAAGGATGCTTCTTCAGTGGTCCAGAGCGAAGGGAATCGCTAATACGTGCCAGGACACGGCAGTTGAGCTTCTCCCGATAGAAGTGCCGTAGCAACCTGCACAACAAATAAGTCAGCTGAGCGTCGCCTGGTCTCGTCATGGAGCAATATGATGCCAGTTCGCATCAACCCTGGTATTTTAAACACGTCATCACATGTAAACATTTCAGTGTGTTGCAATAGCAGTCAGCATTCACTATTTTCCCCACAGTGAGGGAACCAACACGAAGCATAATCAAGATTGTGCTACTACTCCGGAGAATGAATGTTTGTCCTTCGTCGTGTTACCATGATGTCAAGTGCACAACACCATCAGAGTGGCTTTATGAATGTCCATGTATTGTCATGGTACCAAGTGTGAGCACAATATCCACAGAGGTCCAGCCCACCAGCAATATCGTTCAATCAAATTTATTTTTCCTCTGGCACGAGATCTTCAATGTGGCATACAATGTCTCTTCAGTTGTGGACTTGCTTGACTAGCCACATCACCACTCACCTTGCTCTTCTGCTGTTAACAAAGATGGTGAACCTCACCAGAACTTGTTTCCAAAGACGTGACATACCTAATTGGTGGTATGCCCTTTATATGGAACAATCTGACTGCACAACAAATAATCTCAATGTTTGACCGTGTTACATCACACCTAGCATTGAGTAACTAACATCTGGCTTGTATGACTAACATCAGATGCCATATGCTGGCGGAAGAGGGGAGCAATGGTGTACTTGTTTCGACCTCATGGTAATTTTTCATGAAATATTTAACATTACAAGTACATGAGGAATTGTTACCTCCCTTATTGAATCGCCCTTGTATACATACTCATATTCGTGAAAAACAAATTTAGTATTAGAGAACATCTAAATAACACTTTTGCAATACGTTAACTTTATCCCATACTTCTCACTCATAGTTTACGAACAACTGTCATCATTTATTTATTGACTTTTGTAATGCTCCTGAAAAGCTTATGTGCCAACCATATACTTTATCATTTATTTCACAAGTATAAACATATTTTAATCCAATAATGGCAGTACATAAACAGGTACTGTATAGCGCATATTTGAATACAATAAATGATTAAGACTTCACACGAAACCAAACAGGTATTCATAAAAAAATTGTACGTGTATTGCTAACTGTAGATGTGTAAGATGTGTGTATCACAGTGTACATGTAGGGAAAAACACACAGAAGAAAATGTGGAATATTAACAAGATGTATATACATAGGTACTTTACAGTCTAGCAGGTGAAGCAATGTGAAGGTATGACAATTTTTATAGTGTTGTTTACATGGAGTCATTTGTTATGTACTTCCTCATAGAATTGCGTATTTCCCTTGTCAGCTTCAATAATGCATGCATACACATAAAACGCCAACACTTAAATATAGTAGGCTAGTGTTTTTCTCTTGCAGTGTTGTTGTCAATCATTCACATAAACAATCTGTAACTGCATAAACACTATTACAATTGCAACATCAGGCATTCAGATACAGCATCACACAGTACGGAAAAAAAAAAAAGCCAAAAACTTGCACACACTAATCGTCTCCAATTTACATACAGGTAAGTTTATATTATGTCTGCAGTTTTCAAAGAAATTATTTTGTTTTCAAAAATTCCACACAACATTACTAATTACCCATCAGTCGAATCACATCCCTCATTAATTTTCCAAATAAATTTCCTTTTAATATTTCCTCAATATACATATAACACAGACTTCAATATGTCGTTGAACCTCCTCCTATGCATGCTCATAGCCATGTCCAAGCATATCTCTCTTGGCATCCTGACATACTGTGAGCTTGCCAGCTTATGATGTGCATAGGTAGTCAAGAGTATCGTTGAGCGAGTCATGATGGACGTGGCTAGGAAAAAAGATGGCAGATTGGGTTTTTACCCAGACTCAGAGAGAGGGGAGCCTAAAACCAAAACCTACCCCTTCTTTGTTTGGCCTCAGCCAGATGAGAGTGGGTACTTGGTTACGTACTGATTTAGAAATGTTGGCAAACATGCGTCGTGAATCTACGGAATACAGAACTTTGGCTGCTTTGCGATAGCCCTGGCTAGTCCTTTCTTGGGGTGTTTAACTTATCCGCTGCCCTGATGCCTTCCAGTCATGGTGGCATTATAGAATTGTATATTCGGCAACTCTGTGGCCGAGACAATGGCGTGCTAAGTCTGTGTATGTTGGTGTGCTGCTAAACTACTAGTCTGTCATTTTTGTTTTGGGTCAGAATACCCGGACCTTGATACGATACGTTTCTACAGCCAGTGGAAACTTTAATAGTAACCCTCGTCTGTTACTCATGACATGGATGTAGGTAACACCCTCGAGGAGTCTCGTGCATGTTGCGACACACTCCCACGTACCCCAACTGGCATCCTGCCACGTCAAACTGGAACACCTGATTGGAGAGACCCTGTTCCCACCGAGAACCAACAGTATTTATTTTTCCTTGATTAATGAATGTGTGAATTTTTCCCATGTACCTGTTTGGTCACTTACAATCTTCCTGCAGAAAGAACACGTTGCAGTTTGCAGACTGGCACGTTACTTATTTTGCCAACAGTAAACGTGGGTAGGTAGGGCTTAACCTTTCATAGACAGCAAATTCATTAGAGCAGAGCAAATTGCTCACAGAGGCAGGAAAGAGGGAGGAATCAGCCATGGCTAGTATTCAGGATCTATCTCAGCATTCATAATTGAACCAATGTCCAGTGGCTTAATGTTGGACCACTTTGCTCAGTGCAGTACCAATAAATACAGCGTGGGAATGTGCTCCCAAGGGGAACGTTAACATTCATGAGTTGTAAGACCTCAAGGCAGGGCCGTCAGGTACACGTCATCCTATATGGACTACACTGCATGACTTTCTAGGTTGGATCTACAACAGAATGCAAGGATACAGGAACAAGTAGAGCTCTGAGAAAACCTGCAGGCCAACAGCGACATCCACCTCATTGCCCAGGTACAAAAACCGGGAATGATTCTGTAGTAAATCAAAACTAGATAACTATGGCAGGTTACACAGCCACCACACCCCCCCCCCCCCTTCCCTGCTCATTTACAGAGCAGCACTGTGTATTAGCAATATTACTTATGGAAGTAGGTGCTGATGGAATGGTGAAAGCGAGCCTCAGATGAAATATCACACATTACGGCCCAAAGTGAGACTCAGTCATATTAAGTCTCAGCTGGTATGTTCAAACACTATCTCCACATGAGCGAGATCAAGAATTCTCATAACTCGCGAAAATCTTGGGGAAGCAATGTGACTTGAATCTGCAAGTTGTAACCAAATTATTCATCAGATATTCTTCAATGTCTGCCCAATTTTAGTTATTCATTACAGTTGTTATAAATTAACTACATTTCAAATAACTACTCGTAAGTGGTGGAGTTTATTTCTTGTGAGCACCCAGCTTGAGTGTCTTAGACTACGGAGAAAGGACCGTACACTGTACTGTCTAATAAACTATGACAGTACGTGCATAACAATCATACAAAAGACACAATTTTTCTTCACTTTGGGAAGAAAACTGTAAAGCCACAAACAAACCTTACAAACTGTTTTTAATTACGTGCATCAGACATAAAAACAAACATATTTATCATCAGACTGGGATGTTCACTAATTGCAGGCATGTGCTTTGAATGTGTGTGTAATGTGGTACAAGTAACAGAATGTCACTGTTTAATGATTGTTTGAAAAAAAAAAATGTTTTAACAATACAATTCAGCCATTCCTATAATTCATGTACTTCCTTTACTTTACTTTCCCAGATGCACTGCATAATTTATGAATGGTGTTCACAAGAATCTCAAGAAATACAACATTTCAACAAGTGCATATTTCGACACACAGTGCCAGGTTGTTTACAGCACACAATTTGGGAACAGATAACCTTCTGCCATATGCAGTTACACGGAGCTACAGACTAAGATAATACTACTATTCAGATAATTAATTCATGCACATTACAGAGATCTCTACTGTTCTACTCAAGCACTTCTGATAATTCCATCAGCATTTCTTTCAATCACATAGATTCACCTTGTAAGCCGCAGTCTTCAGAAATCTCATCACATAATGGACAGAGTTGTAAGAACTATGTCACGGTTACTTCACATATTTTAAATCAAAACCTTCAAACACACACCTTATGTTTGATGTGTTTGGTTATTTCCTAAGTATGTCACAAACTACAAGTTGTTATTGATGTCAAGTGGTGAGGAGATAGTTGAAGATGGAGGTACGGTAGTAATCTCAGGCCACCAGGCCAATCAATTGATGCCAGTAACCTAAATGAAATAATCTGCTCTGGTTGGTCACGGAGCACACCAAATTCAAGTACAGGTATGGCTGCATCACTTAAACATACAAATTAAGGGTGATCATGAGCACATTAGATCCAAAGCCATTCTATAATTAATATATTGTTACGATTTCCCTTTCAAAAGTCAGTGGGCTAAACAAAGTTTATTAAGGGATGGAGGTCATAATTAAATAAAAGAGTCCTAATTTTATTTACAACACCTACAAACAAAATTCTCTCGACCCCAATCTACACAATAAATTGATATCACTTGCTGTTTCGATTTTTACAATTACCTCATCAGAGAAATTAATGTATTTAATTAATTAAGAATCACTCTCCAATAGACAGTGTATCAAAACCTATTCAATTATTCTATAAATTATATGTCCGTATTTGAAAGTTCCAATATTTACAATAAAATCCGTATTACATGTCCATTCAGTCCCCCCTCAGTTTAGTCTATGCCACGCCAGCCCGAAATGTTCTAGAGTTCTCCGAGCGCCCTCATGCACAGTAGGCTTAACTCGTCTGGTTTCACACCCTCCCATCCATTCACACCACAAACACCTCATCCGTCGTCGTCTCGCACTCCGCACACAGACAAAAGGCTTCTACCAAGACTGCTCGTCATTGTGCTGCTGCAGTATTTATAGGGTCGTAGGCCACGCATTGCACTGAGGTCTTAATTCCCAGAATATTCTTGTACCTACTTTACATTTGTCAGCTTACCAGCAAAGGGAAGACGAGGGATTGTAACGCCATCCAGGTCTCGCCAATGTCAATCATTCCTGGGCTACCCCAGGGGGTGGGTGAGGAGGGGTGGTGACAAGGCAGCAAGTGCGTCCGTCTGGGGGAGGTTATGGGTGGGTCATCCTCACAGAGCCAGACCACGCATAACGAGAGCACGCAGTGGGTGCGAGCTACAGTGCGTAATAATATGACAAAAACACTACAAAGTGTGCAGGGCACTACATGAATTCAATTACAATGACAGGAGACAGTACAAAAACACTTACATGAGGCCTTGTCTAAACCAGCTCGAGCTACACACTTGTTAAATGGCAAAAGGCCATAAGGTGACAAATATTTAAGGGCCACCTGTACAATGGAAGGGCCTAGCCAGTGAATGAACAAAACAACTCCAAATTTCTACATCGAAATTAACTTTGCGTAACGAGGGGTGGTTGTCAAGACGGGGACAAAACCTATTACCTGCTACCGCGGAGTACAGAGGATTGACTTGGGGTAGTGAGGATGCAGGTGTAAGGACGTTGAGATACCTGGAGTTACAGCATCGTTGGAGATCCCCCTGAATCTCAGTTGGTTTTCTCCGTGTGCTGCGGGGGTTGGAGTTGGATGAAGAGCCAGGCTGGAGAGTCTTTTCATACTGGAGAGAGCCCTCCAAACTTATATTAAGTTGGCGGGCCGATGAAGACAGGCGAGAGGTGTCTCGCTTCTCCTTATATAGTGAAATTTGCAGTTCGGTGGATGCCCAAGGAGTGCGGGGGTGCTAGCGTCATATCGAAGGGATTGTTTAAAACAGGGCAGTGAGCCGCACCACACATTTCTTATCTCCATGTCTGGAGGCTGTTGACATATTTACCACCACTCCAACGAGGCTCGGGTGGCAGTGACATCGGCCGCAGGGTGCTGCTCTCTTTCAGCATCTCTGTTAACTAGCTTCTTCATCTCTGCCGTGTCGGTGGGTAAAACATGCTTTGACTTCAGAGGTGGCGACCACACATCCACGCATGAGTGGGCAGTACAATTTCCATTTATTATCAGCATGCCTGTAGTTGTTCGTCCTGCTTGGATCATCCCTGTAGCCACGAGATTCATTGCCTGCCGGCGTGTGACTTGCCCCAAATTGCTATCGTCGTGTGATGAGGCGAAGTCTTAGAGTAGAGTGCGCATGCTCGATGTGCAGTAGAGTGGCATGCGTCAATGTTCACTTTAGCTACTTCCCTGAAAACAAAATCTTTAACAGCTGCAGCATTAAATTGAAGATTCAAAATTCTACGTAACCTAACTTCATTTATCCTTTCATCCTCAATTTAAGGAGAAAAATATTATACCTGTGCTAGGTTTAAAAAATAAGCAATTGACATGACAGAGAATTTTTTTAAAATTAAAAAACAATCAAAAAAAAAAAAAAAAGTTACTTCATCCCTATTGGGACTAGCTTACTAGATCATATAATACAGGCTTGTGTATTACATATCATGCAAAAAATCAAGCCGTAGCCAGCTCACATGAACTACTTACTTATAACGTCAAATCATTGTGATCCTGGCCTTATACGGGTAACAAACACTAACATTATTGTTATGAACTTGATCTTGAATATACTGTGCTTCAGTAATTCACCAGGTTAGAGACAGATTTAGCTGCAATCGCACGCTGAAGCTTCTTTGAATAACACAGTTTTACTACTTTGCATTACTTTTTGATTAACAACTAACAAATTCACTAATTTTACAGCCCTAAAACTCTGCGTCCAAATTGACAGTTTTCAATTTCTCACCTGCACCTTATTAAGTAAAATATTTTTGTTTACAAATCAGCATATAATATGCTAGATATCATGTAGCAGTACTATATATACACCATTAAGCAAAATTATATAGCACTGCACGAGGCCCTTTCCATGGTTTATGCATCTATTTACACAATGCTTAATGGCATTCATAATTCTGGTCAGCTGAATGTAAGACAAATAATACACAGGCATTGGGCATGTTACACCAAATTACATGGATCACACTGAACATACGTAATATTCCAAATCCAAAAATTAACACACAAAACATAAAACTTTATATTAGATTTTTTTTTTTCTGTACGTGTATTGGCAGCAATTTGTTATTGCTATTTTTAAGAATGTTTTTGACATCTTGCTGTGTATTTTTAGCCCTTTTATTTATTATCTTCTTTGTGTTATTTGTGTACTAGCATATTTAAATTATAAAATAGTGATCAGGGTTACCTACATTGGCAACTCTATAACTGAAAACTAACTTCTAGTACACAAAGGTGTACGTGTAGTATGGCTACTCTTACAAACTTTATAGACATCTCTATTTTACAGCGAGAAGCTAAGCTAACAAAAACATTTTAATGAGAGGTTAGTATTAATGATCAAGTGTGTTAAATGTTTCAGTATCAACTGTTTTCTGGAAGATCCTAGGCAGAATTGTGATATTTCATACACTTGTTAGCTGCTAGAGACCACTCTGATGAAGAGCTACATCAGACGATCGACCATCGCCAAGGATTGTAAAATTATAAGTATACCTAAGACACGACTATAGTGTTAAGCTACTGGTGTCTGACTTTCTTGTAATCCGTCTGGGGCACCCTGAACCCAGAGTCTCCTCCGTGTATACTCGCACATAACGCACACAATTACAGCTCTCATTGGTTGATCGTGCTGATGATGCTATTACAACACTGCAAATGTACTTGCAATTCCAATACTACTACTTGAGAGCATTCCAGAGGGAAGTACTGATAAAAATGTCAATTCATTTCAATTACCTGAACCACTTATGTGTTTCTTAATAACAAAAAGTTATTTTGCGGATGGTGACAAAATTATTGCCTTTGTCATATAACTCCAGTCCCAGTCCGTTCTCACATGAACTAAATATGTTTCGCGAGATAGTTTACAGTGAATAGTAATTTTGTCAGCGATGGAAATGTCACCGTTGTGGGGCGACTAGAATCCTGTTTAAGCTGTATGTACCCTTCAAGCTGTTGCCACCTAGCAAATAAACACCACAAGCTAGCAAAGCTAAAAAATGAGCATAATAGGGCACGATATTGTGCACCATTATTTCTGAAATACAATACAAGACTAAAATTTTATTTTGGCACACACACACTAGCTTGCAGTAAATTCCCAGTAAGTAAAATGTGACAAAGTACTATATTGGAAAGTAATTTTCACTGCAATAGTATCTTTATGGTAACCAATCTTTCCACGAAGTAAATATTATTTCTTAAGAAGATCTATTGAAAGGTTATATGGTGTGAATCATCATAAAATTGTAACATATCTGTAGATGTGGACCCCAAAATATGTTCCTTAATTGTAAGCAAGGCATAGAAAAAACAAATGTATGTATTATAAATTAGTATAAACCTACATATTTATCTCCTCAAATCACTCGCCTATGCTTCACCCCCCCCCCCCTAAAAATTAAATAAAATTTGGAAAAAGTTAAAACATTGGTGTTAAGACATACACATGAAGTTTTAACATTTCATGAATGATTGCAAAGTTAACTTTTACACACAGGTTAAAATCATACTGTCTGAATTTTAGTCTGAAACTATTACTACCATCAAATCATTTTTAATACTTCACTTGTCTTGTATCTGTTGTGTGAAATGAAGGCATTATGATAAAGAGTTTTCCCTGTACAAGGTGTAAACTAATTGGGTTGCAGTTGCTATTTGTCATACTGTATAAAATACGGCATCATATTCTCTTATCTCTCTGCCCCTGTTGCTAAAGCTATCAGTTGCACAGCTGAGGTAGGTTAAACAGCATTGTTATTCAACAAGAAACTATATCAGTGGTTCTCGATAGACGG
This sequence comes from Dryococelus australis, assembly GCA_029891345.1. Taxonomy (NCBI): domain Eukaryota; kingdom Metazoa; phylum Arthropoda; class Insecta; order Phasmatodea; family Phasmatidae; genus Dryococelus; species Dryococelus australis. Next base: position 58,614,124 of record CM057008.1, read on the forward strand.
CCCACAAATATTTTCAGTCTGGCCAAGTCGGGGTAAATAATTAAAACAGAAAAAGTATGCATGTAACCCAACAACACTGTTTTACACCCTGCACCTTACAAACCTATGCTACGTGTGATGGGAGAAGGAAGAGTGACGGTAGGCACAAAGATGAACAGTCGAGCTCGCCTGCATTCGTGAGTTCGTACAACAAAAGGATGATACAAATTCCTGAAGGGCCTTGCTCTCACTTTTCTTACTAATTTTTTGACAGTGAAAGTAATACTAAATTTATTCTTCGATAAACTGTTAAATACTGTTCATGTTTATAATCAGCAAGTACTTCAATTTATATATATATATATAAATTTGTAGAGTTTAAGTTTCACAACAGTTGGTCTCATCCATGAATAAAAAGTATTAATGTGGCCTTTGGTAACAGTTAACAGAGAAATGTTAAACTACATGAAAACAGATCACCAATACTTGAGTCTGTCTTTTACTCAAGCCTCCTCCTGCCCCCCCCCCCCCCCCCCGCCCGCAAGTTAATCCTTCACTAAAATAATGAACTGAGCAGTTACAGTGAAATGTTTTTTTTTTTTTTTTTATGTCTTGCTTATTTGTAGTGATGTGGATCTCAGAAAGACCTTATAGAAAAATGTGATGCATCGTGGGAAAAAGGGACCTTATCTTCCTCCTGGGAAATACCTCAGTTTTGTTAACATATAATGAGAATAAAATTACGAATGTATTCCATTTTCTCATAGCAGTATCTTCAAAATTGACCAAATTATGCCATTTTGAAAATGGGAAATGTATATTGGTATTTGTGAGGAATTAAAGGTTAAAGTTTACTCATTTTCAAGAGTACGGTATAGTTAGGTTACCTAGTCTAGTTCCCTGTCTAGCCCAGGTACAATCTTCTAAAATATTTTGTGTTGAATTCAGAGCTGATACCAAAATTCCCTTATGATAATAATGATACAAATATACACCATTTTGTCCCATCCTGTAAAATTACAGACTGATAGATAAGGTTAATTTACCCAAGATGCAAAACAAATACTTTAGTACAGAAATTTAAATACTTCATGGGGACATAGTAAACAACTGAAATTCAAGTATGTTTTACAACTTCGGAAAAAATTTCATTAGAAATTGGTTTTACATTTACGGTCATTTTGAGATATGCACAATATGCAATTGTATAACTATTAATGATCTAAAAGAAGACCTCCCTCAATTAATTTTTATCATGCAACATACCAGACCTGTAATTACACATGGGTTTAAAAAAATTTATGTTTAATTAATATCAGTAAAACTTTTTGCTGCGCTACAGAAGAATCTCCGCTAAATAGTCGGTTGCTACTAATGTCTCCACAATGAGATTTATTCCACGCTTCATGATTCTGGTTACGTGGCATATCATAACTGTACATTGGAATATAAATTTTAATTTATGTCAAGAATATACATACTAGTTGTGGTCAGGACCATTGGGAAACTAAAAGTCCCCATTGTGCATTCAAACTGAGGTCCTGCTTTATGTTTAACAATGTGAAAAAAAAACTTTTATATATGTAATATGTATGTAAGCTATTACAATGTGATCAGTTACAAATTCTGAATAACAGATTTTTCGCACACCTACTGTTCATTCCTTGTAATGTTAGCAGAAACACACAGAATCTGGGTTTTTTTTTTTTTTTTGTAAACAGAATTTATGCTACAGTTGATGCTTCCTACAATTAACTTTGTTATTATTAAAATCTACCAGCCAATTTCTTTAAAGCTGTATACTGTATTTTGTGTCAATCAAAAATATCTCTTAAGGTGCAACAATTGAACATTTTTAAGTTATACAGATATGATTTAAATGCCTATTACTTTCTTCTTGACCATCTTGGATTTTGCAATAATTTTATTTACCCTAAACATGACAAAGAATAGGCAAGAGAAATTGAGCACATATAGTAAAGTTAAAAATTGCAGAATTATGTAGTTTTTTATATATGGTATGAATTATTGTACTCCTCTAAATTACTAAACAATTTGCAGCATTCTTAAAGCTGGTTCCAAGAACAGCATCCACATCTCAGAAATCTAAGATGTCTTCCATTTAAAACTATTAACATTTTTTTTCCAACTCACCACTGCTATCATTTTGTAGTTTGTAATTTTCATGGATATTTTTAGCATTGTTTGATGTCTGCATGGTTGGCAACGTTAACAGAAAGTATTGATTAATTAAAGCTTAATTAAAAATAATATTAACTGAAATTAAAAATAGAACAAATGTATAATGCTGTCAGTCACAATAAAGTGTCAAAAATATTATTATTTTATTTTGAACACTAAAAAATAAACACAGTTCAGTTTCGTAAGATTGAAATTAGTAAAACTAAGCTTATTTTTTGATACAAAAAATAAGTTTGAAACGTAAATGTGTATGTTCCCACTACTTTTGCTTGCTTAAAATGGATGCATTCCCTGGCCACAGGATGGACATAATAAAAACATTTTAAAGTTATAATTACTTTTTATACAAGAATTATTTAACTAACTAAATTGATGATTAAATATATATATAACTTGTCAAGAGACCATTAAACCCAAGTCAGCTATCAAACAGCAATACAGCTGACAGAGGCGTGAGATTGCAGCTCTGATTACCAAGCGGCAGACAATGGTGCTCCACCCACTTAGTTACTTGCGACTGACTGATAAAACACCTGCTGCTCTCAGCAGTTACTGTCAACCTGCATGTAATGGTATGTAGAGGCGCATCATGCATGCACGTATGTAATGCCAATGCAACGACCGGTGTGAACACAGCATGCGTTAAATTATTCGTGTAGGAGTCGTGCCTGCCTGGGCACTTCCCTCGGCTTCCAGGCAATAATAAAGTTAATGAAATTTATAGTTTTAATCACCGACAAAACATTTTGAACATTTAAACGTTTAAAAAAGTTAAAACATTTGTAAAGTTAACAAGTAACTTAAAAAGTGAGTATTATTTTTAACAATGTCTGGCATAACCTAGTGTTGAAGGAACTTTGCTCATAATTTGGTTGAAATGAAAAACATCACATTAGCATTACGTATGTATTAGAATAGGGAGTTACTGCTGCAGGCCATATAAAGTTTTATTGTTACTGGGTCATGGGTACTTTTTTACTTGGAAAATGCTCGCTTCCTTCAATGGTTCCATACTTATACTGGAACTAGTAACATCTGAGTCCAAGTAGTATGTGAAATATTTACTATAAATTTCTAAAAATATTCCAACTGACATATTAACAGTATTATCACGTCTGAAAAATATTACATACAGAACACTAACTACAGACACTACACAATAAAATATACTTAAAAGGTCTAAGCAAAACAACTAGAATCACAAATGGTAATAAGTAAGTCACTAGAAACTAGCACAGTGTCACTCTTAGAAGCTTCTGTTAAGGCCATTGGAGCATGAAAGCAGTATATTTATATAATTTGTGTCAGAACTTGTTTCACAGCGCCATTTTTCCAAATTTTTGGCTCGTCAAGGCGTAAATAACAACTTTAGTACCTTGTTACGTTGTTAGATATTCAATGCTGTCATTATTCTCGAAGCACTGATTGCAGATAAGAAAACAAAAGTTCTTGCTTTTCTTTCATCAATGATTGGAGAATAATGACGGCATTGAATATCTAACAACGTAAGAAGGTGCTAAAAGTTGTTACTAACATCTTGACGAGGCAAAAATTTTGAAGAATCCGCTGTGAAACAAGTTCTGACACAAATTATATATATATATATGTTTGTGGTAAACACATATACATCTTGAGGGCCACTTCAGTTGTGTTTGCGGGCAGTTTCCAATGTTGCTGTGGAAAGTTACGGCTGGCCAATTACGTCAAGCTCGCTAACCGTGACTGGTCCAAAGTCCCTATGTGTTTGTGGGAAATCGCTAGGGTAAATCTTGTTTCTATTTTAGGTATTGAAAACATTCGCCATTGGCGAGAGGATAGCTGTGGTTCATACTTGTCTGAGAGGAATAACGTACAATGCAGTGAGAGCTGAATGCAAACTGAGATTTAAGAAACCTGGAGGCACAAATGTGACCATTTGCCATATTGTCAACAAATTCAGCCACACAGGGAGTGTAAAAACTTTCACACAGTGTATTGTGGAACATCAAGTTTACGACAGACGCACGAGAGCTTTGTTCAATGGCTTCCTGAATCCATTGCACAGTGTTTTCAGGTACAGATGGCCTGCCTGAACGCTCTTTGTCCTTAACACTCTGTGCGATTGAATTTATCACAATGACGAACTGTCACATTTATGGGGACAGATTTCTTAAATTTTCGTGTGCACTCAGCTCTCACTGCATCGTATGTTAGTCCTCTCAAGCGAGCATGGAACACAGCTATCCTGTCTTCAATGGTGAACATTTTCAATACCCAAAACAAAAATTAGTGATTTCTCACAAATGGCTAAGGACTTTACAAATCACTCTGTATATAGATACACATGCATGCACACATGCCAAAATGGATTTCTTAATTTTCTTGATTTTGTCTAAATCATTTTATTTGCAAACAAGATAAAAATCCAGAGAGACCTGATGACGGTAGCATAGCAAAAAATATTTGAAGTGGAAGTTAATGCTTTTAAGCAACTTCAGCATCATTAGTGAAAATATAATGAGTAGCGTGTGTAGAATGAGTGGTAATCATGAGATGAAGGCAATTGACTACTCAACACTGCTACCTGTACATCCTGCTGGTGCGGGCAGGCTGGTTAAACCACTCAATAGTCATGTTAGTACCAGAGCAGATATTAAACATATTTACATTACAGGGATTTCTAACTTATTGGTTTTAAACCAACATTAAGTAAAACATTCACCGGGTATGTCAGATATAAATTACACTTCACAAAAATAATCTCCGCCCCCCCCCCCCTTTTTTTTTAAACTGTTGAATTATTGGAATAATAGAACGCATTGAGTAAACTTCAGGTTTACAAATTTACATCATTTTTCGGAAGCATTGACAATAGCATTACATTCTGCATAATAAATTGTATTAGTTAATTGAGTAAATGAGTTTAAATACAGTTTTCCACTGAAATGTATTCTATAAACATCAATAACATTATTTACAATATTTTAATTATAAGTTCTCCAACCATTTCTTGTTAGTTTGTGATAGTACCTACTGTAGCGATGTACACTCTAATACAAAAGAACTGTCAAGAACTTAAAAAGCAGAACGTGAGTATGCACTAAACTAAAAAAAAAATAATAAAATGCTATTACGTAAACATGTCACCTAGTGTAATAGCTCAGTACCATAATTACAAGAATTTCAGGCAAATGAACTTGAAATTATTCTTGAATAGTTGTCTTCATCATATATAACACAAATTTTGAAGTTCTCAAACTGTCAAGCACCTTGCCTTTCAACATAATATAGAAATACAATTATTAAACCCATTCTAAACTTTATCGTAGCTACATTACGTAAACTGTATGTAGGTCTGTGTATTTCTTATGTACTGAAAATAAATTTCTGACTATTAAAACTATAAGTAAAACTGTTCTTTGGCCTTGTAAAATAATCCTAGACAATCTTCAATGATATATAAAAAAAAAAATTTTTCAAGATATTTTTAGAGTGACTTGTGATGTTTACACTATTTCTGTGTGTTACATTGAAAGTATAGCATTAATCCATTTATCTATCTTCTATGGTATAATTTTCTTCTCACAGTAACACATAGCCGATACTTTCTACGTCATAATAGACACTGTGTTATCTCTATGTAGTGTGTTTCCACAATGATTGTGTTCAGAGTTGTCAGGTCCGAGGAGACGAAACCTTCAACTATAGTGAAATAAACAGTTTCGATTTTTCCATGACTAGACTATGTTTTTCTATACTACTTCAGGCACTGCACTTTATATATATATATATATATATATATATATATATAATGCACATACACACGTAGGTTCTGAATTACGGTACTTAAAAATTCTGGTATATCAAAGCAGGTGAAAGTGGACCATATAGTTTTAGCACCTACCGTAGATAGGATCAATTGCTATGCGGAAGCGAATGCTCCAAACTAAGTGTCACCAGTGATGTTTTCTATTGGGAAATTATTCTCACCCAGCCCTACAACAGGTTATGACAACCCCTTCTAAAAACAACTTACTCCAGCAACCATGCTGTAAATCTGATATTATAATTTTCCTTCATTTACTGTTTGCATTGGCATTGTTTTTTGTACCTGTTAGAATTGGCGAGGGACTTTGAGCTCTCGTCAACTAACAGCTGGACTGCATTCTGTGGGACATAATATCTCTATCTCCTGCCAAAGGCGGTCCAAGCGTGGATGGCCACCAGTTACGAACATTGCACTAAAATACCAAAATGCAAACACTTATTTTGGCCCCATCTGCCTAACACTACACATGCTGCCCAGGAATGAGCCTTAAGCTAGAGAGTTTCGTACCTCAGTACAAAGCCCATTCAATGTGTGTTCTAATTTAGGAAACTATCAATGTGAATGCAAGCGCTGTCAAAAAAAATGCTAATTTGGCAATTCTTATTGTGTCTGGCAAACTCGTCTTCTACCCTCGTACGCTCAAGCTACATGCTTCAGACACCAATACAACATGAATCAACCATTTCGCAGAATTCTAACTTTGATTCATTAACCGCCCAGGATCATATCAAGAAATGGTACAACACACTGCCAATCATATGATGTACAAACACTTCACAGCTTTCTATAACACTGTTTCACTCTTCATAAAGAAGAAACAGGCATGCACAGACTTAATAACTTGAATGAAGTGTATTACAACATAAAACTTTCTGTTTAGTAGCAAGACTTAGATACGCCTAATGAGCTCAATGGGAGACTAGTTATGAAATGTACAACTAAGCGACTCCTTAAAAATGTCTGGCACCTGACAACTCTCAATACTATCCTAATCTTACTGTAGACATAAGTTTCTTTCTCCTGTTAACTTTCTTACATCAAAAGCTGTGATTTCTGGTGAAACTATTTTCTACTCAATCATTTTTCCAAATGGTTGTGCTATTTGCTCAATGTCTACCACTTCATTTCACCCGCCCGAGGTTACTTTCGCATTTGCAGCGTAGGTAAACGAAACATATCTCTGCTGAAAGCGGGTAAAACAATCATAATGTACTACCACATTAGGGCTACATCTGCATAAAAAAGGTATTACATTAAAAATTGCTACTGCACATTAAACAAATCAAAAGGTTGTGTAAATTGATGATTATAAACATAATATTTTTTTAGACAGAAAATAATGATGAACATCCAATAGGAATCTTAAACATTTATAAACATAAAGAAGAGATGAATAACAAACAGAAGGAATCAGTAGTTTCACATTTCCTAAAAATATGAATAAACTATTACAACTAAAACCAATTCATTGTTAGTAATCAAGACAATTCTATTAAAGAACTTTATCCAGTACCATACTGATCTCACTTTGTATCATCAATATTTACTAATACTGAACCGCTACTACACGAGTCGTGTAGAGAGCTTCTTTACGGCAATTACCAAGTAACTGTTGTGTCAAGCTAGTTAAGGTGCTTGTCTACCTTCAGGCATCTTCCCATTTCCACGACACGAAAGCGATAAGGGTAACACTGGGATGCTCGTCAAATGCTCCGTTTCCACTACACACTGGCACTACATACTGGCACATAGGCTTTCTGTCATACAAAATTTACTACAGGACTTCAATAATTTTGTTGGTGGATAGTTTGAAGCAAAGTTCAATGCAGAACCCTATACCTACTAGCTTTGCAGGAATCCACCTAAACTACAGTATCTGAAGCGATAACCGTATGAATATAATGTTTCTGGCCTTGTTGAACAGTTTCAAAATGGAGTTTGCATTAAGCCCAATGCACTTGTTGAAAATTCTATTCCACTGGAGTGTACTTGTAAAAAAAGGGCTTTTAGAAACGTGTAATTAAAACACAACGCAACCCAGTAGGCATGCACGCCAGGTTAACTAGCTCTGGATGACTTAACAGATGCATTGCAGACGTTTTGTAGAAAACACGACTAAAAAACTGTTGTATATTTTGCATTGGTGTCTAAACACAAAAAGCATCTGGGCTCCATGATAATTTTCAAGCTCTCATTTTAACTGCAAGAATTATTTTTTCACATGAAAATGACTAAACACTGGTGTTTTCATAATCAATTTTAGCAGCTAAATTTTCTATGCAGAAACTACGAAGTTGTCTTCAGACATGCATCATACTTTTACCTCTATAAGCACGCTATAAAGATATAGGGTCACATCCAGATGAATTGCTGACTGTAAGACTGCGCGCCAGTTGAGAACCTTGCGCGCAGAGGCAATAATGCAAGTGGCAAAGACTCTCTCTTAGACTTCAAGTGTTTCAAGGCCTCAAATATGCAGACTAGCTGCAACAAGGCAAAACCCTTAATCAACTTGGCAATTGGAAGCCGACTTCGCAATCTGTGGTTGGTGACAAATTTGGGGGGAAGGGGCAATAATTTGCTCACTTGCCATAACATGTCGCTACACTATTTTTTTAACTTTGATCTTCAAAATGATCCACATTTTCCAAACAGGAAACATCGGAAACACATTTAATGTTGCGACCACTTCCTCTCCCCTGGTTTCAAGTCCACTTCAAAGTGGACTCTTGGACCTGCACTTACTTGGTAATTCAATGCTTGCTCACCACATCAGTACAAAGAGACAAAGAATTGCACATGCTCCAGCATTATAAACACAGTGTAGGAAAGAGTAACCTTATTGCAATACAGAACTACTTGAATTGTGAGGCACAGGAAGGCAACGGACATCGCCCAAGAACTTTGTTTTGTAACTTTGTATAAAACCATATCAATTTTACATCATCACGAGAGTTCCTATTTTTGGAAAAGTTCTCTGCAGTAGCACAACATGCATAGTATATACAGTGGGTTAAAGTCCAGATTTTTTAAATACATTTTATTTAAATATTTAAAATATATAAAAGGATAGGCACACACACAAAGTAGGACGACACATTTTTTTTACGCGGTTACACGATCGCGTGAAAAAAATGTGTCATCCTACTTTGTGTGTGTGCCTATCGACAAGTACTAGACTGTGAGTATTTGGAATCTTGTCCTTTATATATTTTTAGTAGCCTAGCGACCTATTTGCAATCTTATTTAAATATTAATTTAAGATAAACTAGTTATTGCATGAAATTGTTATTTTCTAATTCTTTTAAAACATGGATTTCTTCCATTCTCTTGTGGGCATGACAATAATATTTAGTTAGCTGTGAGAGAGCGTTGACATCAATTTTGTGAGCTTTTATTGGACACACTGCAGTGTTCCTCATCCATGAACACTGTGGTGTAAGTATAAGGCAAGACAATTATTACAAATTAAAAATAAACATTGCAAAATTATAACAACCTACAATGCAATTCTCAAGCACACTGACGTATAGAAATCTAACACAAAATTACACTTGTAGATTGGCCCACTATTTACCACTGTAAAAATCAGTAGTTTCACATTGTACCTACAATAAACAGGATTTGTGGGCTCATATTTCTCTTGCAACAAAATTGATGAGGCCATTATTACAGCAGCACACGAGAAACTAAAACAGTAAACATTCTGTAAATTATGAATATTCTTTGCTAAGTATTTGCTTCCTTCTACAATCTGACCGAAAGGCATTCTTCACACTTTGTAAATTGTAATCAGCATGTATAAATATTAATACATAATAGCAACTGATGTAGTATAGTTCACCAATCTTGAAGTACGTGGATAATTAACCTTTATGTGGTTAACATTCATTGAAGACGGCCTCATTTTTAACTAAACGCTGTTCTAAGGAACGCTAAAGAAACTAACATCCATAAAAAATCAAATTATCTTATTTTTACAGACCAAAATTCGACACGCAGTCAGAACTGATGCTACATATCAAAAAGAATATGACAATACCTTCTATATGATGAAAAACTGCAGTAAACAGACACGGTACTACGAACTGCTAGTGATAACTGCAGACTTTTGAAAGCTACACTTTCGAACACTTAATAACCTTCCGTTATATGCAATATCAACACCATCCTCCAAATCACTGTATGTATAAATAAAGAAAACTTGTGAAATCTATAGGAAAGTAAATTATGTTACCAAAATAGCAATTCTTACTGTTCTGTTCATACATACAAACTGAATTGATTAAATACAACGTCCATATATATATATATATATATATATATATATATATATATATATATATATATATATATATATATATATATATATATATATATATATATATATATATATATATATATATATAGTAGTCTTTCACAGCTATTATCATCTACTGGGATTCTGTGTTTGACCAGCATCCAGGATTTCTTGTCCGATGTTCTGGCAGTCGCTACAGCTGCCATAATCAGGAAGACAGCTGAAGAACAGAGCCTTGCATATCCTGGTCTCTGGGCGGGGAAGGGGAGCTGTTTCGTAATTGCCCGAAGTGGATGGTCAATAATTGGGAGTTTGCGGTCACTGCCCTGATCAGCCTGCTACTGGCCGAAGGGAACATCCAATAAGAAAACGGCTCTCCAGGGATCTGAATATTAAGGACTCTATTGAAACGGCCTTGTGTTTGTCAGGCTGAGAGATCAATTCCATCTCCCACCACCAGGACTGCATGTGACTCTCATTATAAACCATAACACGTTTCATATCAACCATCACCATAATCACATCTTTCTTTGCTAACTAACAATGAACCTACTTTCGCCCACCCTATTTCCATCAATGGTAATTAATTTTTACTTCCACGACTGTTGCACAGAATTCTCCAACGCTCACTCTGCTGTATGGTTTGTTGTGCTCCACCATCTATACTCTTTCTCATTTGTCGTGTGTCCATGGCACCACACAACCCTGCTGGGCCGTAATCAATGCATATTTTGCATGCCGGAGGATCACTGAACTGCGAAGGGGATTGCACGTGCATTGTGGTATTCAAAAGCCAGCCAGAAAAATAACCCTGGATATGCTGAAACTCAAAAGCCCAGTAGATCAGCGTCATTAAATTTGAACATCACACGTTCAATAAAACATTAAAATATATACATCTATATTTCCTACATCACTGACACACATATTGGGAGCATTTTGTGTTCGTTATGAGCAAGAATTTTTTTTTTTTTTTTTAAACACTGAATTCAAAAGTTTCCAGTTGACTACAAGCCTGCTACGTCAAACTGTTTCTCTGCACGGAGCTTCTAGAACATGGGTAAATGCTGAAAGTAACCCGGCAATATTCTCTACCACACTCGCGCCTTCCCCTGCCTGTCCTAATAGTGTGCAGTAGTCTCTCTCAGATCCCAGGGAATCTGACTGTGAGAACGTAGTCGAGACATGTATAATGGATGTTTTGCCACAAGACAATCTAAACCTGTAGTGTGTTGCAAATAATGAAAATGACAATATCGTCAAAAGATAAAGCAACAGATAAAAAAATATGTCGTAACTTTATTCCACATTAATTTAATTTTGAGTGATAGTCTTTGCTTTGAAACTAAATTGTTGAAAGAAAAAAAAATTAGTACTCTCACAACAAATATAAAAAAATACCTGCAGGTATCAAATACTTGTGACTAAATAAATAATAACTGTGTTAGCAGGAAATGAAAATTCTCCAATGTTAACCATACAGGTTATGTGCATTACGGATGTCTGTGAAAAGAGGATCCCTGTTTACAATATTATAAGCTAAAAAATTACAGCTGAAATTCTCTACCAAATTATTTAATTCATTTGTAAATATTTTTACAAAATCCCTCCAGTTTTATTGCCAAGTGTTAAGAGAAACAAAATGAATTTACCTTCCTGGATAGCAAGGAAATTATTGGCTCCTAAAAGAAAAAGTTGAGTCTCGAATAAATCTATTAAGTCATTACAAACATATGCTTCAAAACTGCAGTATAAAAATTAGAAGTTTACCAAAATATGCTTTGTGAATAAAGTAACATTTGAAGTTACTATGTATTCTTACAAAAATGAGATCCACACACAATACTTTTTCCTCGTACAGACATTACAAAAACAGACATAGTTTACTACTGAAAATACCATTGGAAATGAAAAATTATAGAGCAAGATTCTCAGCATATACAAAATCAATAAACATTACAATTCAATCATTACACTATCACTGGTGCACAAAAACTTGTTAAAAGCTCTCTGGATACCCCAAAGTGTCCCTAATACAAATTGCACATAAAATGGTAAGTACATTGTATTAGTCCTGAGATATAAACACAGGAACTATATATAACCCAGAATTCATACTTCCCATCAAACTGTATGTATGCACAATTTAGGAAAAAAAAAAAAAAACCAAATGACTTACCTGCACTTTTAATAAAGGACACTTCAAGCTAATCAAAATTACAACTATCTGATGAAAATGCAGTTTCAAAGCCAAATTATAAGCACAGCGAGAAAAATTCCTGCAACGCAGTTATTATTACTTACGCAGTGGCATGCAAAATGTTGAACCACACAGGCCTGCAACACACACACACACACACGATTATGTGACAAATTGTTTTCGTGCACAATTGTGGTCAATGCTGCAGAATTTTACTGCCGATTCTTTTCACAAAAACGTTCAAGTTTCGGCCCAACCTGACACACATCTATCAGCAGTGAATCAAATTTTTTTGCTTAAATAGAATTCACAAAATTTTATGACCACCACCTGAAGAATTTTTATTTCAGCCCCGTAGCACTGACGACGACGAGGACTTTAAGCCAAGCAATTAAACAATTTGTGCCAGTCGGAAACCACACACTTATCAGCATGAACTTTCTTTGCGCTTCTTGTCAGTCTGAAACTGTCACCTACAATGAGATTGCACGGGTCTGGGCTAGAAATTAATCACACCGAGTGCTGTGGTAAAGTTCTGCCGCAGCTGTTTTAGTATACCTAAGTCTCCATCCCTTCAGCAGTGTTGCACTTCCTATTTAGGTGCCGTACTTTGTCAATTAAATAACTGTACACTGTATTTCATATTACAGCACATTTACAATTTGCATACACCGTCAAAAGTAGTTGCCAAATTTTATCTAGGATACATGATTTTTAAACGATGCTGCACTAATTGCGTAATAATTACTGGGTGAAAGTTCTGAATTTATGTCTGCTCTACAGCATAATGTGTAGATAAAGAGGTACAGTTGTATTTTCAAAATATCTTTAAACAAGTGAAATAAGCTTTACTCATTTAACATGGTTTGTGAGGCAAAGCCTCAACCTGGTTAGGCAACGTGGAAACTCTTCCTGTTTATATATTCTCCAAGTGAAGGTTGTACGAGGCTAGCGATAAGAGTCAAACACTTGAGCAACTACTGCGCAGACCCATATCTAAAAGAGATGGAGGGGGGGGGGGGGAGTGTAAGGGGCGGGGAGAGCCAGCACCCCCCCCCCCCCCCACTTAAATTTTAACTCTCTAATTATTTTGTTTCCCATGAAAAGCTCATCATCATATGAAACATTACACCCATAGTAATCTATACTAAACCAAAATTTTTCAATCTCATTAATACTAATTTTGGTTTCATATATTTTCCTACATGGGCTTTCAAGCTTGCAGGAGGTCGATTACACATACTTTTTTTTTCCCCCCATTTGGAGTAAATATAGGCCCATTGTTATATATTCCTTTCCTATTCATACTTTGGTCGGAAGACAAAAATTATGCAAGAATTTTCAGAATAATATATACCATGTGAAAATATTATTTCTATAAATATTTCTTTTTAGTTAGTTGTATATTGATTATAGCTTGTGAAAGCAGATCCTCATGAAAAATACATGTAATTGTTGTGCATGTGTATGTATATAAAAGCACGTGCACACTGGTTGGACAGTCACGTGCCTCCTCCCGCCCCGTTATCTGCTGGACCCTTCTCAGCTCTAAGCCTGGCTTTCTACTTGAAATCAAAGGCATAACTAAGAGGTGGTCCAGGGATACGTAAAGGACCACGCATAGATAAGCTTCTAACACACCAGTGCTTGTTCTGCCCTGTGGCTCAACATACCTCAACAGGTGGTGATATAGATACACCTCAGCAGAGTACTGTTTTGTTTGTTTGTTTCGTTGCACTAGATCAGTAGCTCTCAAAGTGTGGCTTGCAGGAAACTGATGGTCCACAGCTAGGTCATGGGTGATTAGCAAGATTATTCTTATAATTGTTTCTTCAATCAAACATTTTAATATAAAATTTTTACGGTGGTACTACCAGAGTTTTATTGTGGTAATGTTTGGTAAATAGTTAATTCACAATAGAAAACACCTGTGATAGGTGGCCCGTGTTAGGCTGACAAGACTACACCTAATGGTCTGTGAAGGAGAGTCTGAAAACACAGAGAGCGTTGAGCTCCAATATCATTGAATGAAACTTCACAGGTACATCAATACTAACCTTGACCACACGGTATGTTACATCAAGGCGTTGGTTCCTGGTCTGGTTAAACATATACCAACTACCATAAGACTAGCAGACTGTGGCCAAGTCGTATGATCCCATCAACACTTTTTGGCTATACAGAACAGACAGTTCAACACTTTGCATGCTATCTCTTATCTGCACAGTATTTGCAAACCTGCCAAAACATGCAGCATGTTAGATGTTAACTTTAACTTATTCTGCTGCATGTAGAACACATTACTTGTCAAAAAAATTTTATTCAGTATTCTTTAATTTATACAGTAAAAAAATTTTCAATGAGTCTGTTTTGATTGTAAATGTGGGGTCTTTGTATTCATATCACATATATGTAATAAATAGATTACGTTCCTTCGAGAAAATATGAAATTGTATATACTGTATTTTTTTCATGTTGGTTCAGTAAATTTATATCTCATGTTGCCAAAAGAGTAACTATTTTACAGACATAGCTTTATATATTTTACTCTTGCATTGTGTTTGTGCACCACGTTGAGCGTGGGAAATTTTATAAAATATGAATTAGCATTAAACCAAATTGTAATCCTCTAGTTTAGAACCGTAATTAAATTTATGAGTGTTTTGAAGAAACATAGAGTAAAATGTGTAAAATAAATTTTATGACTGTTATGAAATATAAACTTCCTTCTTTAAAAATTTAAACTTTCGTTCTGTGCAACTGTGTTCGGATGATATTTTAAAAAATCTTTATACATGTTATAAAGATCTTTACTAATATAAATGTGTAGAAATGTATTTGTGTACAAAAAAGTGTAAATATGTTAGATATTTAATAGTGTGTATGTATAAGATGTTATAATTGTATGAATGGGACAGAAGAGATAAAACAAACTTTATCTAAGAAATCCTCATTTTATTTATTTTGTACCTTAACCTCTCTTCTTTCTATCTCACTACGGTCCCATCCACAATTTACTTGGCTTAAACAACAGTCCTTACGTGCAACATCATCTCTCTATATTCAGTATTAATGTAAAATAAAAAAATTCTTGTCTCTCCAATTAGAAAGAGCAAACAAATAGGAATTAAATTTCCAGAACAAGAATTTTAATACATGCAAGATGACTACAGAATAATTTACGACATTTCACATTTTCATTGCCAACATTAAAAACTTTGCATACGATACTCCGAGATGACCATCTTAATGCCAAGTCATGCCAAATAGTTCTTGTGGATGCTGCAATCTCAAATACAGGTTTTTACTTCTTCATCCTACGCATGTTACGTGCGCTGTCGATTGTAGACAGGGCCTAATGGTGTGTTCCAATTGACTTCACTGGATGCACACTTGGTGCATATCACATCACTGCCCAAAGCGAGTGCTTGTTTGTCACCCATATTTCCACTCAAAACTGCTACACCGAGTAGACACAGTGTGGGGAAAATTGCACTTAGCTTGCACTTTTTCACTGCAATTGACAGAATATGGAATACAACAGAAGATTCAACTTTTGGAAGTCTAAACTCAACACTACCGCTACTACCGAAATTCTGGGAGCATTTTCTGGTTCTTCCTTTGTTGATCTGAGCTCAATGTAATTACGTTTCAGCCAAGTGTCTACCTTCATCTATAGGCTATTCGCAGTATACTGATAACTTTTGAAAGCCCCGTGCTTAGTATCTACTTCTCTGATTACGTTGTATCCTTCCACCATACGTACATTTAACACTGCCACAGTTAAAAGCATTAAAAGAAAACAGAAAGAAAATGAAATAATTTCAATATCCACAAATTTTTACCTTACACTTTTTATTTAACAATGGAACTACTTCCCCTTCATAAGTAACCAACCTTACTGGATCCATGCCGTACACTGTGCACTTACAATATATGCAAGTAAGGGGAGTGACATTTCTCAAAGGTTAATTTCAAAAGTGCTTACCTTGAACAGCCTTTACCTGCATTCACAATACGCACTTCTTAGTAAGCCCATGCTTTAGGATGAAAACAAAGTGAAAACTTTTATAATGCACCTATGGATATGTAATAATGCTAAGCACTTCAGTATTGAACATTCTGAGAAATGTTTGAAGCAACACTGTTAAAAAAAAAACGTATTACTACCACTGAAATTCCATTTCGGAACTCCCTGACTTTTTCCCTGTTTTTCAGGCAGTATCTTACAACTTTCCCCAACATATTTTCAGGAATACTGAAATCTTCTACCGTTATATTTTTTTCACAGCCGTCGGTGAAGTTGAATTTAATAACACTGCAACAGCCCAAGCAAGCATGTACAACACTGCAACAGCCCAAGCAAGCATGTCCAACATTTTATTCAGCCTATCAATATTTCTCACAATACGCTCTATTGACAACACACGAGTTTCCTTCACAAACACACAAATACTTAATTTTGTACGTACAGGCCCCATGTCACATGGAAAAGATGTGTTATTGCCAGTTCACAAATTTAAGAATTGAAATCTTAAAACATATACGCTGATCATTACATTGTACTGTAGCATATTCACACAATTAACAATTTAGGCAGAGTAACAATTATTCACAATTTCCCTGACCCAGGTGAGAATTCCCCAACTTTTCCCTGTGTGTGGACACCCTGTGTACAGGACCAGTCACAGGGTCACGGGAGATGGCCAGTTGCTCTGATAATCAAGAACCGAGAAGCAAGCCACCATGTGCTGTATTAAGGCCATGGGTGCATTTTTCTTCGCCCTTTTAGAATATAATTTTTTACGCTGAAAACACTTTGTGGATAATGAAATTCAACCATACTTTTGTCACACATAGATTCACCTTTGTGCCTTAATTTTTTTGTATCAGTAGACAGTACAGTAATATTAAAAATTTGACTCCAACAGCAGAAATGTTTTTCCACAATGCTTTCCTTATGGGACAATCATGCGGTCACTGCAGCACAAATTTATTTACGCAAATGAAGACAGGATTTCACAAAATGTATACATAGAATCATGCAAAATATAATTGTGCATATTCATTATTTTATTAAAATCATTTGAACAAGAAGTTTAGTGGAAACATCAACTACCATTCTGTTTGATGCAGCCCCCAAGGCAATTTCAGCCACATTCTACTAGAGAAACTAATTTTGGTAGTTCCACTCTTAGGCGAGGGAGCGCAGTTGGAGCGATACGGCTCAACGTCTGAAGAAAAAGGATCTAGGTCGTGTGCTGCCAAGGGCCGGTTACTGGAAAGGGGGGAAGAACAGGTAAAGCCTACAAGGTGCTGGGGGGAGGGGGAGATGACTGACAGGATCAAAAATAAAGAGGAAGCCGGTGTGCTACCTGTAAAACTGTGAAATACATTCCGCACTCTGGTTGAGCCACAGCTCACTACAACTGGATTCGAAACTTCTTTCACGCTGTAATTAAAATTTATGTAATTGCCAGTACCTTTTGTTGAACATGGCTGTTAGGAAAATAAATAATGATGTATTAGATACAATCCGTCGCTTTCAGAGGAATGAAATGATAATGCTACAAATGGGCCTGTGCCAATAAAATGCTTTATGTTTTACACACAAATAGTTTTTGTAAATCCTAAAGCTTTTATGGCATTTAAATATAACAATAAAGCATATGAGTTTTTTTCTATAATTTTTTTTTAGTGTCTAAGGATACCAAATATTCGGCCTACCACAATTACTATTAGAACTTGTTCATGGATGCGTCGTGAACAAACCATGTATATATTACAAGACCGAGCAAATATTTTGGTTTGCTCTTGAGAGCTGCATGTAATAACTTGTTGAACCGAAAAAGAGCTACTGCACTAATTTTAAAAGAACAGATTGTGGAAAGAAAGAAAGAAAGAAGAAAAAAAAGTCCTATTTTATTATGTGAATTGTAATGAACAAGTCATTTAATTGGTCCCTCTAGACTGGTCATGTGGCCAACTGTACATTATCCACAGGAGTCACAGAAAATCATTAATTTTGCTGTTAAGTGCAATATTTTGCAACACATTGCTGTAGAAAATTCTTATGATTTGATTGATTTTTTTTTGGAAAAAAATGGAGTTGAGTTTAGATAATGTAAGATTGTTGGACAAGGAGATCCCATCACATTACTGTATTTACTATTCACAATGTTAATACGTACAGTCCCAAGAGCTTTCACGTTAATACGTACAGTCCCAAGAGCTTTCATGTTAATACGTACAGTCCCAAGAGCTTTCATGTTAATACGTACAGTCCCAAGAGCTTTCATGTTAATACGTACAGTCCCAAGAGCTTTCATATTAATACGTACAGTCCCAAGAGCTTTCATGTTAATATGTACAGTCCCAAGAGCTTTCATGTTAATAAGTACAGTCCCAAGAGCTTTCATATTAATATAATGGCAACTGAATATTCACTGGCGCCATCAACTAAATTGTTGCAAGAGAAATTTTGCTATAAGTTATCCATGCTAACTAGTTTCGTATGGAATACATGTGACAAGTCATTTCTGTAACCCCGGGTATAGCAACCCTTTTCCCGGGAACTATGAAAGGTCGTCAAATTGAGAGTTTAATTATTTATATAAACACTTCGTTAACCACATAATTTTCACATATGAATGGGAAAACAGCCATTACACGTTGCAACACAAAGACTGTGCAGCTATAATGTGTACTCTACCTCCAAAAGTTTTCTTTTGCAACTGGTATCTATTAAATAATTTATATCCACAGCTAGAATCATTTAAAGAACCCAGCAGAAGATGTCACACTTTGAATTCAAAGGAATAGCTGTCAATTGGGGCTAACATGACACAAAATTGCAAACTTTAAATTATAACGTCTAACTGATTGCACACCCAAGTAAAAAAATAGAGTTGAACAGCTTCACTGCCACATTTGCGTCAAGAGGAACCTCAACAGGGAAGTGGAAGGATTGCTGAAAATGTGCCCAGTCTGCTTTCTTAAGCACCCAGCGAGGTGGTTTGAGTGGGGCAGCGAAAGAAACAGGATCTAACACAATTGGAAAATGGTTACTTCCACAGAGATCTGGGTATACAGACCAATCAAAGTGGGTGACCAAAGCTAGGCTACAAAAAGAACGATTGATGCAGGACATAGTGCCATTACGGGTGGTGAAATGTGTAGAAGTACTAGTGTTCAACAGGGCAATATGTGAATTGGTGAGCCACGACTACCACATGACCCTGGCTGTCCCTGTTGTCTGAACCCCACATCTGATTGTGAGCGTTGAAGTCTCCAACAATCAGAAATGGAGGTGGCAGCTGAGATGAGAGGACCTCAAGATCAGCCGAACGTAGACGCTGGTGGGGAGGTACATATATGCAACAAACAGTGAGAAACATACAGAGGAAACCCTGACTGCCACTGCCTGCAGAGCAGTGCGAAGGGCAACAGCTTCATGGTAAACAGAATCCTTCACCACAAGCCAGACACCGCCACAGGCACGGTCTACCAACACGTTATCCTGGTGGTAGAATGTGTGACCTCGAAGGGAGGCCGTATCTGTAGGAGAAAGGTGTGTTTCCTGAAGGCGAATGACTGTAAGGGTGAGGGACACTATGAGCTGTTTCAGTTCGTCATGATTATTAAAATATCCTCGGCAGTTCCACTGTATGAGGGACATATGTTATGGAAAGAAAGTGTGTGGAAAAAAACTACTTAAATTTCCCTCTGTCTGTTTATCACTGGCTTAAAGGCCTCTGAGCCTTCACCAGTGTTGTGAGAATCAACATCAACCACCATCTCGGACTTTGGCTCCGAAGAAATAGGATCGCAAGTGGGCGAGTTGATGTGTTCCCGCGAACCACAATTGCTTGCAGGAAGGGGGACAAGTCTTTGACTTGTCTATCCTTTTCACGGCAGCCTCCTGACGAGATCTGCTAACAGAAGGTTTAGACAGTTTCATTTCAGCTGGCCTACACTGCATACCGACAGACGTAGTCCTGGTCGTCTGGACTACCTGTGGCTTGATCGTACTCGCAGACAATTCAGTCTGGGTAGCCACATCGACTGTCTGTGTACACACATCCTTCACTGCCGGTCGAGCATTAGCAACAACACTATAAGGCACAGAAGGCTTCTGGCCCTGGAGAGCATGGAAACGTTTCCATGCCTCAACAAAGGAAACCTTGTCTGTGGCCCGGATCCGTTGAACAGCCTACTCCTCCTGGTACACAGAGCACTCCTTCGACCAGAACGGATGTCCTTTGCCGCAGTTCACACACTTCAGCAGCATGCTGCACTGAGTATCTGGATGCGGTGGGTCAGCACACTTCAGACAAGCTGGTGTATTCCGACATTTTGCAGAGGAATGTCCAAACTGTTGACAGTTGTAACAACAGAGAGGAGCAGGAATAAACTGCTTAGCACGTACGTTCAAGTACCACACTTTGATAACGGAGGGAAGATCACGCACATCAAAGGTCAAGATCAAAGTAGCTGTAGCTGACTTGACACCATCAGTAGTTTTCAGCACATGGCGAACATCTGTGACATACTGTATTTGCAGCTCACATTGATTAAGTCGGGACACCAAATGATGCCCTTGCTGAGTTGAGGGATACATGGGACTTGACCTCAACAGGCAACTTTGAAGTTGCCCCATTGAAAGTATTAGTCGCAAAGAGCCCCAGAGTCTGGGCGGCATTCGATGTCTCCACCAGGAGCTCACACCTTTCGCTGATCTTTTTCCAGTCATTAACAGGACCACCAACTCCTCAGTCAATTACTTTTTGTAACTTAAAAAGTGACACCTTTTCAAAAGTGTGCCCTTCGAGACCTCAGACGATCAAAAAACGTGGCATAGGTAACTTCACCAGAATGGAATCCAGCAAAACCGAACCACAATCCGAATCACTGCCTGTGTCATCGCGGTGCCATTTCATGTGGCTGTTGAGGGTGCCACCATTTTTGGGAGTGCTTTTAGGAGCCATGGTGAAGGCCCCCTGTACTGGAGCTCGTCGGCCTCAGTCTGCCGTTCGGGAGGAGGGGGACCAACCTCCCACAGACCTAAGAAGTACATAAGAACAGCTACCCTTCGCCACTATTCACTGCAAATTACTGCCCCAGTAGCACACTAAGTGTATGCCAAGGCAAACCAGGGGCAAGTTGTACATCCTGAGCGAGGCTGGTTTTATTCCCCTACCTGGGAAAACGTACCAGGCTCCCCACTATAGAGGATACCCTTGGGTGCCAGTTAAGGAGACTTGTGGTTGATTACATCGGCCTCCTCCGTACAGCGGTAAAACGTCTTCCTGGCAGGTTTAGGCTAGTCGGCCATGACACCACTCCTGCCAAGAAGACACCAATCAGTGCTACATGGGTGTACATGCACATGGATTTGGGCTCCGCACCTAAAATTGCCTGCTGGGCCAGTGAGAAGGGTTTGCTAGACCTCGTTAACAAAGGCACCATGTATGGTCACACAATTTGGAGGCAGCTCTCATTTAGCGAGGACAGACCCTCATTAGGAAGGAGGACATTGCCCTGGCCTGAGACGATGCTGTAGAGAAGGAAGAAGTGACGGGACCTGGTGATATGGAAAGAAAAAGGATGACAAAAGAGAAGAAGATGAAGGAAGAAGCACGAGATGATGTTCCGAACAAATTGCAGATCGCGACCGTGTCCCGATTAGTCACCTCTTATAAGCACTGGATGGCTGTGGTTGTATTCTAAAACCCCACCACCAATACGGGGGAACTGCGAAGGAGATTTCACTCGAGAATCATAAGAACAGCAACCACCACTAACAACCAAAATATTGGGCAAAGAAAACTTTTCAATCCGTCTTCTAGAACAATGCATACCTGAAGACCCAGCTGCAATAGAAAAAATTTCACTTTCACCCAAGTCAGAAATTGGGACACAAGTACTCAACCTCTATCTTTACCTCACAAAAACCAACCATTCTTGAAAACTACTTTAAATTTGCAACACACAAAGATCCCAACTTTGGATTGGGCAGATCAATGACCAGACAAACAAACATGTCCAACATTCACAAAATGGACAAATAATCAGTGTTACTATGTCCCGTTACATAATACAATTATACATGCTTTACATAAATACTGCTACAAAAACTCAATTTAAGCATTCAATGCCAGCTACATGAACTCTGAAAGAAACCCAGAAACAGAGCCCTTGAAATTCCCCACAAACCTCATATATTTCACTAACGAACATCAATGCAAAAATGAGCACGCACAAAATTAAGAAAATTCTTAACAATCTGAAACCATATTGTCCATCTATGTAGTGGATACAAATGCTCAATAAATAAAATCTATAGACCAGCTTTTGCATCCACACACACATGCACGCACACACACGCACAAACAAGTAACCGATTACTACCTGCTTACAAATGAAAAAAGATCTGAATGAAGGAAAAGTGCAGAACACACTTCCACCAAGGACAGTACCTCACAAGATAGCGTATAAACATCAAGAAAGGAATTTCACAACACCAACCAACGTCTGTCCTACGGCAACCCTGAGCCAGGGTCCACCTCCTGAACCCCCCCCCCCCCCACCTTCCCCGTCCTCTCATCCGTAACACCTCACGAGGCTGCGGTGGTGTGGTGTGTGGTGGTTAGACTACTTGCCTCCTAAAATGAACCGGGTCCAATTCCCGACGGGGTGGTCCCCGGATTTTCGCATGTGGGAATCATGCTGGACGATGCAGATGGTCGGCCGGTTTTCTTGTGGATATCCTGATTCCGTCCCCCTTGCATTCCAGCACTGCTCCATACTCACATCGTTTCACCCTCAACTCTCAAGAACTTGTTGTTAAGAGACGCCCAAATCCCTTCACTGACGTAAATCCAATGATGACAAACATAAGAACAAAATAGCAAGACTAGACATAGCTTCATCCTCGTCCATCACGGAACACACCCTCAGTTCATCTTCCAATCAATATCCAAGGTTTCCAATTCTATCAGCCAAATTTTGACATACCTTAGTATGACACTTAATCAAAATACAGAATCTCTTTGTTGCCTACAACGAATCTGCTTCCTCACAGACGTTTTGGCTTATCTCGAGCTCCATAGTCTCCAGACTTCCTTCACTGAACTCTGGGGGATAATTGTACAGTTCTTCGGACTTGCCTACCTGAAGGGACAAATATGACAGATCACCTAAACATTTGTATTCCTTAAGTCAAAGGGGAAAAAAAATAAAAAATTGTACGAACTTTCTGAACAATTCCTAATTCATCACAAATCTGTGGTTGACACACAATAATGTTGTAAATAAATAAAGTAATATCATTAAAAGAACGTCATATTAAAAAATCCCATTTGAATAAAAACTTAAATAAATACACCTATACAGTAATAGTTTAAATGCAGTCATCAAACACAGTGAAATTTAATAATAAAAATACTGCAGGGAAAATGAGACAAACTCAACTTAATCATCATTGAAGATCTGCAATATCCCGAGATTTGAGATCCAACAGTTGCTGGAAGACTTTTTAACGATAAGAAATTTATAAAAAAAAAAATTCTACTCGGATTTCCTAGTCACATCTGACCGACATCATCTTAAAAAAGTCAATTTGATCATCAAGGGACCAATAAAAACAAGGCAATTTTTGCAACTACTCATAGAACCTGTACAACCGACTCGTGATTTCCAAGGAATAAGATTGTTCTGGCTTTCACCTCGACCAACTACCAGCTGTAATGAGCGTGTTCAAAGAACCCTTCATCAACAACACTAACAGCATATAATTACTGATACACAAATTCCATCAACTGATCAACCACCATTACCAACCAAGGCATTTGCCATAAATTGGTCATAACCTGAACTGCAGTGAACGAGATCAATATGCTGGTGACCGAGGCATGCGGTGTGTATTCACACTAGTGTGTTCGTTCCGTGCCTTTGAGGACAGTCTCACTGCTGGCATTGGGCTGGCATGGAGCACGGGAACATGCCTACCGGGTACTTCAGATGTCACGTATCCACGACGCTACTTCTGGAGGCATACTCGTACAGGCCGACACTAACATGAACCCACCAATATACCCAGCACATGGAGTATGCCCCAACAACAGCTGCGACGTGACGACCAGCATCGCTCCACGTGGTGGCACCTGTTTTTCATGAAGTACAACTAAACCAATGAAGTGCTCCCAAAATACGGGTTTTCACACGTGCAATTTATTACTGGACTTCAAATTCTGTGCCACCTAAACATTGTTTTTAATGTTACAATCAGACCCATATCTCCCACACATGGACGTTCTCTGGATATATGCAACCACGACTTTGTCTCATCTGTGTGTATCTCCTTGGCACACCATGCATTGTCTGAACAAGTAGGATAGCTACCATAATGGTTACAGGTTACGTCCCTTGTCCAGAGGAGTAATACAGACAGGTCAGTATTGTACTGTTCACTGCAGTCTTGAGAGCCATACCCTCAGAAGAATGTGTGAGCCAGCGACCGAAAACAACCCCGTGATAGCAAGCAGTCGCAGGCACGCTGAGGGATGGTGCCACCTGCCATGTTCCAGCCTCCAGCAGAAAACCCTTGACTCTGCCTCCTAGCAGATGACTTGACCACCCGCCACCCCTCAACCCGGACGAGGACAGGCTGGCACTACTTATACCTGTGCGCGGCCCAGAAACGTCAGTTGTTCGTCTGCTCTTCTTAGTGCCACATAGCTCCGGCAGCTCATTCCACCACCACGTGTGATGGAGCTCTCTGACCGCTCTATGTCTTCCAGACAACCCAGAAGCTCTTCAGCGTCATCACCAACGTCTTCCAGAGGATTTCTCCTGCAGACCATGAAAAAGACGACGACCCCCCTTGCTGCTTACCCCTGGAAACGGCAACACCCACAACCCTTCAGGACACAGAGACAGAGTAGTTAGGGAAACTTATCAGCTACCTAGTCGAATCTGCCATCCAGGTCAGAACCAGGTGAAGTTGTAGGACTGAAAGTTTGTTCGTATTGTAGAATAGTTAAAAATTTTGCTTAAGTTCACTCATTCCATTCATAGAGTAAATAACATACTAGTTTACGTGTTCAGAATTCGTGTTATTATGAATCAAGTGTGTCATGGAATGGATACGTATAGAGTGATATAGTAAAGAAAATATAAAATGCAGCAGTAGTGCAAATTATTGTATTTCGGCATGTATAGGCCACACATTTTTACAAAAAAAAAAAAAAAATGACTACAAAAAGTGGGGTGTGTCTTATATACAAGATATTGGCAGGATTTTTTTTTCCCCCCCAAATTTTCTTCTCCAAAACATGTTTAGAAATTTGTCCAGTACATTTTAATGTTTTAACTCTTAAAGAAAGGAAGGAATGAGAAAAAAAAAACACTCATGTTCATAAACAAAATGATCATCCTGCACGAGTACACTGTTAACATGTTGGGGAGCTCGGTGATATTGATTTATGTTGTACATGAAAAAAAATTTCTCTGCTTTACAAGAGATATACAGCTTACATAGGTTGCACGTCCTCCGCAGCTCTACAAGAGCCATTTTGTGTAACATGTTGCCGTGGTTTTGCTGTCTCAAGTCACGTTACCATCCGTGGAACAGTAATTGCGCAATATATATTCGTAAACATTGCAACGTAACACAAAGTTTCTGTCACAAATGTTTTGTAGGGGAGAAATTAAGTTGGAATTTATTATGTTTGTATGGAATAGTGACTTAACAATATTTAAAGGAATACAAAAATTCAGTGCGACGTATACTTGAAATATTATTTTACCCTAATTTTTCATCAAAAACTTCTGGTGCGGCCTATACACGCAAAAATACAGTATGTAGTGGACGTAGAATAAAGAGAACGAGTGTGGCATTATATGTAGGCAGAAAGTGGACAATTTTGGTAAAGGTAAGCGTGGAGAAATATAATTACAAATGTGCCTATGGGGTGCAATAAACAGTGTTGTAGGTAGGTAATGTTAGGTCAGGATTCTGTAGCAGGTAATGAGACTTTACCATTTGTAAATAATAACTGGGTTTGATGTTTATAGCTTGTCGAAACATGCATCCATTACAATGAATCACCCACACACGACCCGTGGTAAACAAGGCGTGGCTGAACTACAGAAAATTATGATTCATCTATTACAAATAATATACATACGTTTAGGTGGCAAAATAGTAATTTATTGACTATGATCCCATTGTAGTTGAAGTGTAATTCCTGATACCCCATGCGGTATCACATCGTACACTTGGGCGGATGGGCCCAAGTGTACTTCCTGATACTAACGTATGTAAATGCTAGAAGTGTCCCTGCCCGAAAACCCCCACCCACATTGCCATGGATGCCCCGTTAGACTGTAAAAGAAAAGGAACGGGGCAAGAAAAAAATGTATGGCATCATTGGTGTCATATAGGTGACCACTTGTGTAGCATATCTGGTTGTACACTTATCCCGATAAATCAATTAAAATAATACAAAAAGTATTACAATACTACTTAAATTATACTAACAAATTGAGGTTGTTAAAGTTATTGCTTCGTCACAGCACTGTATAGTAATTACAATAAATTAAGACTCGTTAATATTTATTTTTATGCAATTTCTTTATACAGCCACTTCCCAGGCTGTGAATATATTTTAGTATATTTCTTGGGTGCTATAGAAACAATGGCTGTCAAACATTTTATAAATTTTTTTTGTTAAAAGTTTTTATACATTTTTCAGAAGTTACGTCTTTTGGCAACATATTGGACATTCTAAGTCCAGTATTATAAAGTCCTTTCTCAAATATAGCATATCTCAAATGCTGTATAATGTATGTATGAGTGGTACAAGTCATTTTTACAGTGGCGCGATAAATCACAACTTTTACTGCAGTATGACAGTGATTTTTAGAGTGGCCCAATACATTACAATATTTACAGCGATGTTTAGGATGGAAAACTTACAAATTAGTCGTACATATGAAGCAGGTGATTGGTGCTACCCTTAACTCTCGCCTCACTCGTGCTCTGGGAAGCAAAGTGTCTATAGATTTGCATGAACAATAAAAAAATATATTTGTCAACATATTTCATATTGTTCATGCTTTGCCATGTTATTGGTTACTTTTTGTTACCTTGATCTTCAAAGTTCTTCCCACGACTCATTTCATACACAGGAAGTAGGATACTGCAAACAAAAAAAAATTCACATGAGGAATGATGTTTTGGTAATTTTCTAGAATAGGGGCTTTTTTGAAAATCGGGAAAATAATATCTGGATGTTAGGTATTATTATTACTAATCACACCTTATAGGAATTTTAGTGGGGTTTCACATAGTTTGCAGTAAAAAAAATCTAATATGATAGTGTCTATGAAGATTGTGGTGGTCATGCAGTAAAAAACGTATAATTTACATCAAATATATTTATAGCAGGTCGCTAAATTATATTACATGTATGAATACAGTTTGAAACAAATCTTGAATGTATAAAACTTCATTTACAGGGTACATTTGTGCTGAGAAAACCTAGGTGAGACGGGTAATAAACAGCAATCAGTGTCGGGATATTATGTAATTGTGGGGAATTACCAAGGCTTACCGTCATATTTACAAGAGCAGTGTATTACATAATGTATTACTAGTAAAATAAATATACGTACAGTAGATTATCCATGAAGGTGTTCAGAGATGGTGTTTATAAACAGTAGACTATCATCGCCATAATACATTATAATGCATTCTGTGACCAATGATGTACAGATAGGAAACAAACGCGCAACTTAATTTGTTTAAATCACTGTTGTACAGTGGGCATTTCCCACACTTCAATTTTACAACTGCAATTTGACCGGCCAGACATGTGACGTAGCAGTGCTTTTATGCACGTTTTATTGCAATTCAGTGTGTTTGAAGTGTTAAATAAAAATAATTGTGATAATACGAGTGTTTCTGTGGTGTTATGTTAATGGGAAATTTTAAAAAATATTTGTGCCGTAATGTGTCTAAAAGTGCTTTGAAAATTGAATACGGGTTAACGTCTTCTTAACTATCTACGACGTACGAGTGACGACTGAATGGGTGAGCACTATTGAAATTTATTATAGGACTTATTGATATTAGCAGTGTAGTATTGGGTGCAAGTGTGTTGTGTAGTAAACAGAGTGAAAAATATTTACGTAATCGTAATATTTAATTATGTAAATATGTTAAATTGCAGAAAGACCTAACCGAACAATAACTAAATTGACAATTTTACCAATACAAGTTACAAATACGAGTGGGGTGGGCTATGAACTGGAGGGAAATTGCGGGGTAAAATTTTATAATTAAAACATACATATTTTTTTATTTGTTTCACCCCACAATTTCCCTGATCATCATAGCCCTTCCCACTATAGTTTTTGGGTTTCTATTTGATATATCTTGATGCCCCCAATAAATTAGTGTTCTGTCTGATTAGTAGAATGGAACTATACCATTTTCTGACTATTTTTTTTAAGGCCTCTAAATCTAGAATTTTACCTATTTTCGTGTAACAATTTTATCACTATGGTAGGCTAATTATTAAAAATCGCAATATATATCTCTCTCTCTCCTGCACACTTTTATTAAGATGTATTAAAAGTCCCATACTTAAAAAAATGGAAATGTTTACTAGAAATATGTGAATATTCACTGAAAACATGTAAATATTCACTAAAATACAATGTAAATGTTCACTATACAAGTTATAATATAGAGCAAGATTAAAACAATCTTAGAACTGGTAGTCAATAATTGTATCTACCCACTGTCTTTAGCCATACGAGCATAATACTGCAAAATTCTCTCTGCCTTCAAAAATGCTTCATTGAATTCATCTTCTTGAACACCATATTTGGTGTAATGATGCAAGTATGCTTTGTATGCAAAAGTGTTCCACGCTTTGTCAACTATGGCATTCAAAGGGTGACATACTAGGTTGTTATTGGACACGAGAGTGATAAACTTATCATGACTCAGCAACCGTCTGGGTTGGTGGAAATGAAGTAACCTCGCCTCCTGTGGTATCCACCTGCAGTAGGGTACGCGAGTACTTAGCTCTGAAACAGTTTCAACATCTGGAGGAACGCAGCCCCTCGTGAACAACATGTTCGTTACGGACGGCACAAGCTGAGCTACCACTGAACGGGGCAGCTTCGACAAAGGTTGTTTGATCTCCCAATCTACAGCCTCCGCACTGCCCGAGGGCACTTTCCGCAAACTTCTCTTCATGTGCTTCAACAAGACTGGCCAAGACAATATGCTTTCAAATTTTTCGGCAACCCGGGAGACATGTGGTGCCGTTTTGACGGTGACCATTTTAAAAGCTGGGTGGGCGGCCAGGTGGGAAACTATGTTCGACACGCCGGAGTACACTTGTACTGGCTGGAAAACGGACGCCAACTTACACGCCATCAAGTGATTCATGTCTGCCAACTGAGTGTTCTTTTCCCCTAGCAAGGCAGCGCACATCCTGTGCAAACTATCGTTCTGGAAAACGACGTGGAGGTCTGACATGTCGTAGAGTTTAGCCAACGTCAACACGGTGTTGTAGTTCTGAGTGGCCACCTCCCCAGCGCTGTACGGCAGGACGACGACGTTCACTAACTTCTTGAAGACGAACTCGTGCCTCAGCTCCTGGACGACGTAACTGCCGACACCCGAGCCTGTCCCCCCCGACGAACTAAGGAGGTTAAGAAACGCCAGCGGCACGTCGCTTTCCTCAGCCTGTCTCCGGACACACTCGAGAACGCGTTCGTGCAACTCCGGCCCTTTCACGTGGAACCCGTACGCCCAGTTGTTGCCAGAACCTCCGCCCACGCTCGATATCCTACACTCGCGGCAATACCTCCAACTCGACCCCGACGATTCTTGCACCTGCGAAACGCTATTCACTACTTTATCTTCCGTGTCCACCAATACAGCTCGCGCAAAGTGTGGTCCTTTCTTGCGAGTCCTGAACCACGTATTCCACGATTCTTCTACGTACTGAGAATCCTCGGGATGAAGTCTGCGGGACGATGTGTTGTCTCTTGCTAGCGTAGAAAACAGTGCTTGCCCCATTTGATTTCCACACTGTCCGAACTGAAGAGTGAGTATTGGCATTTAACATTGTTTTGGATAAAGAATTTCCCGCCAACTACGCTACCACCTTAACACGTTCGTTATTCAGCTGTTCAATAGGCACGGACAAGGAGCACAAGAAGCAAACAAATTATTGGATTAAAATTGAAACGAAATAACTTTATCTGCATTTAGGCAAATATTTCACATCCCTATTCAGAAAAAAAGGGATTATAGTGATAACCTGAACACGCCATCCGCGACCAGCAGTTCTGTCAACCCACACAGCGCACCATCTACCGTCTAGGTGAGAACTATCACGATGTATAGAAAATGCCAACAGACGTAAAAACAAAAAGCCAAAACCTTCCAATGCAATAAAATCAAAAAAGAACAGTGACTGTTTATTTGCAATGGGTAACTTTTAATTTAAATACCGGTGCTAATTAAAGTGCTCAGTCTTTTAAAATAAACACTACATAAAGTAACGCACCACAAATAAATGTAGCAAAATCCTAAGATACATAAAAACGTAACGAAAGTCCAAACAGTGAACCACGTGGGTACGTGGATCTGAGTAATCCCGTAACATTTTGGAATACGAACTAGTACATTGTAATGCCCACGTTAAGTACAATCAGAATAAAATAATGAGCTAATTTATCACTGCAAAAACAGAAATTACTGACATTGATTTGTCATCAGCAGTGCTAAGTGCTCTCGAACTGTGCCGAATGAAATTACTTTTATATTTTATTTAAATACTGACGTTTGCCATGCCCTAGCTCCCTCGAGTCCGTTTGACAGCCGCAGCATATAGCAAAGGCGCAGCGCACACTCTACGCCAGCGCAGTCCTGTACTATGCAAGTGAAACACGTGCGAGTGTAAAGAGAGCAAAGCAGACCAGAGCGAAGTTTAAACAAGTGTCAACAGTGCAGTGTGATGTCTAAGTGCTCCGCGCAGTAACGCACGCATAAATACATGCCACTGCAGAGAGATCCAGTATTAAGGGGAAATATGTATTAAGGGTTTTGTATATAATTTGGCAACATGTGCATCCATGTGTGTGGTAAATGTGGGCAACGGAATAGCCCGGAATATAATCAGTGCAGGGTTAGAGTGTTTTGTTGGGTTTTTGTAAGTGTATCAATCCACATGTGTACCATCCTCACCTCATTCGCGTCATGTTTGCAAGTGATTCCTGTTTAGCATTACAGTTGTAATATTTATGTATATGTTAGATTGCAAGGTAAGAGGAGCAGAGTTGTTTGTTATGTAGAACATGTTGAGAAAGAAGATCCATGTGGCTCGCCGACCTGCTAACGCCAGCTGGCACGCCATGCCGAGCAGTTAGTCAGCATCGAGCATCTTCGGAGTGTGGTTGCATGTTACTATGGCTCGGGTTTCAGGCGCTCTGGCAGCCATCAACTTTTATCTCTAATCACTTTCATTGCAATAATCTAATTTTTTCCGAAACTGTTTTCAACTAGCCGCCCGATACATCACCTCCCTCTTCAATCACCTCCCTCTTCAATCCATGCACACATCACCAGGAGAAGTTTTAACTGCACAAAATTAATTTTATAGGCTTAGCACTGTTTTACTGTAGCACCTTATCGGCAGGTTAAGCCCGGCAGCTTATGTAAAGTGTTGGCATAAGAGCAATGATAATATACGAGTAAATACCACATTGAGAACAGTCGTGTGTGTTATTTATTTCGTGGTCTTCGGTCTCTTCAGGGCACGGGCCCTTATAATACCCACTCTATTTCCAAGTGTTTATGTCAGTAGTTTTCACAAGGGTTATGCGGATGTTCCACTGTGTGTAATAACATAAGGTGTGCGACTAGACTGAATAAGTCATGGCACAGTATGCAAAGTCAATTTTTGGCCAGCTTTTGTTTGCAACAAGTCACATTGGGTGAGTGGATGACCCAAACAGACCACAGTGCAATACACAACTTGGATAACTTCTACAGCACAGCCTACAGAGGAGCTTTACGCCAGGATTATGCTCTGCTCATCGACCAAACAACCCTGATGTAAGAGTCTCCTCTACCATCAACATACAGTATTGTCCAGCAATGATTGGCGCCCCGGGTAAAACCATCCAAACTACCAAAACCAACCTCCAAAAATTTAACCGCTCCTCAAATTCCACCTCTACCCACTGAGGCTCCATGACACCACATCAAAATGGGGCCCAACTTTGTTGCCTTATCCTGGAAACCTGCCATAAATTCCAAATTGAAATTTTCCATTACTCTCGAAATTTCCCTGCCAGGAACTTTCCTTGTGAATACCAGCAACGAGGGACATGTTCCAGAGCAACAGCAGCACAACAATGTCTTGGGGGACGCCAACAGCAACATCGAGTGGTCAGCGGAAGGAAAGCACGCCATAAATATCAGGGCAGTTGCCATTGATTCGGTAAGGTCGAAGGAGAGCAGCAAGGCGGCCATCTTAAGATGACTGCCTTGCTCGTCGCTGAGCAGTTGTCTAAAAGAACAGGGGGTGCATACCCATGCTACCCCTTCTTCGCCCGGCATTGCCGCCTGCCACAGCGCATGAAGAAGAGGAGTAACAAACAAGGGGAAGGAAAAACAAAAGGACTTCCTCCTCCCCGTGTTCCACGCTCGCTGTACACCAGCAGTCAGCTGAGCACACTCTGGTCTTTAACCCCCTGCACCATGCTGCACTGAGAAGCAACAACAGTGCTACAGCACACTACCCTTACCTTATGCACAGCTCACATGGCAGTGTTTTCAAACATGGCTAGCCACACATCCACGGGTACAGCAGTACTCACGTGTATGCAGTGTTTATGACTCGACCAATCAAATTTGTGGACAAGTACGAACTGGGTACCAAGTACTGTCAATGCAACCACAAGTCCAGCCTGCGATGCAACCGCGGGGATAATCTGCAACTTCTGGTAATTTTTCGGAAAGCCAACCAACAAGCTAAATTCCAAGTTACAAACAGCCAAATTGGTGCCTGAATTTATTGTGCACTGTAATGGGTACTTAACTGTTAAGATGTGTCGCGAACAGTGTCAAACCAGTTTTCAAGGCAAATTTTTAAGTGAAATTGCAGCGAACACCATGTCGGGAAAGCACTTTGTTTGTGACATATGATTGGGACAGTTTTGTAGCGGAATTAACATGTATTGTCCTGGATCAGCTGTACGGGGAAGTAAACAGACAGGCTAGTAACAACCACAACAGTAGCATGTAATAACAGGAATGATGTTTAGCACACTATGGAGATATGACAATGCAGGGAAGGCAAGAGAATGAGGATTGCAGCATCAAGGAGGGAGTTTACAACGGTGTGTAGCACATTACACCAACACACATGACCAACAGCAGCACAACAATTGTGCAGTCCATTCTGCCCATACCAACCCTGACTACAGTCCCATTACCACTTAAGCAATACATGCCATATCTACCACCAGTCCCAACCAATTGCCAACCGCAAATTTTTCCACCAGCTATGTCCGCAATGTTACCTGCCCCTTTTCCCACAGCAATCCCAATGACATTTCCCATGCACAGCAACGAACGAACCAATCAACAATCAAAATTGGCCTCAGGAACAGGAATGAAAACCTGACCCAGTTACTAAGCAAGAGACATCACAGGTAAACCTACACTCCCGTACCTCAATGAAGTTCCAAACACTACCAACATTTTCCAGAATAGCGAGTGAGGACCCATCCACTTTTGTTAAGGAGTGTACCGCAAGGCTAAGGAGGTACGGTATCTTCGAGGTTGAGTGGGCTAGTTGTGTAGGGAGCAACATAACACCTGGGCTGAACACCTGCCTGCTGCCCTCTTCACCCTCTGCCAACGTGTGAATGTGGCCAAGGGCTGTACACCAGCAGAAGTCCTGCTTGTCCAGAACCTGGCTCTACCAGGGGAAAAACAATGCCTGTGAGTAAGCACGAACAACAGTGCGGAGAACAGCACCGAGCAAAGGGAGGAGAGACGTCGCCAATGGTGGCAACAGCAGCAGCCCCAATGCCAGTACGCCACGAATTTGGTCCCGACCACAACAAGACCACCCCCGGCATTGAAAATTATGGCAAAAAGTTAATGTGCATGCACACAAGCAGTCAGCAGCAAGTCAAAATTTTTGCACAAGTGTGGCCATGAAGTGGAGACGCCCACATAAAAGAGAACGGAGTGTTCGACCAACCACAGGCATGGTCCAATTGGGCAGGAGGATAGTAAGGACCCATCGAGATTACATGCATCGAGCACCTGGAAATGTCACCAGCGAGGACCAGCCCGACATCCCTGACCACCATGATGAAACAGCTACAGAGCTTCATGAGCAAGCAAGTGAGGAGGAAGATTGGTCAGCACCTCCACTGGAGGAGCCACCACCTGATACCCTAGTGCTGCTGATGCCAGATGTGGCCACGTCTCGCAGGAGTCGAGCAGACACGGTTACAAGAAGGGAGGTAGGTGAAACAAAGGTCAGTGTTTCCACCTTGGAACAGCACGAGAACGCCCACCAATTCAGCAACTCTGATGGAAGGGGCGAAACAGGAAGAGGAGGCTAGTGAAGCAGTATGGCCTAGGTAACCACAGCAAGGTGGTCGCTCCCCCCACTCCCAAAGCTAGTTGTGCTGGTCATGCCCGGCAATGGCAGCACAAGGATGAAGAGAGCATGAGCAGCAGGACAGTGAGGGCAGCGTGTCGGCTGGCTTGTACTGCCCCCAGCAGTCACACTTATGTCAGAGTATGGGATTTATCATTACGTTATATATTCTGAAATAGAAGCAGCTGTATTCGATAGATTAAAAAAAAGCTAAAAACAACTAATATACAGAAATATCACTTCGATTGAGACTTGCAAGTGGGTGGACGTTTTGCCTAAAATACTGAAGTTTTATAATTCAAGATACTGTGGAAGATACCCGAAAGGTTGCAGACAATAGATTGATGAAAGCCATTTATAATAATCCTAGAGTACTCGACGAAAGTAAACAATAGTTCGAAGTTGAAGAGTATGTATGTATTTCCGAGGTCAAAGGTGTTTTTGAGAAGAAATATACCTTTAATTTGTTGAATGAAATAGGCATTTCCAAGAGCATATCACCTCAAAAGCTAATTGTGTCGATATTGTAATTCAATCTTTATTGACGTAGGTTGGATATTCTGAAAATGGGTTGGATAGGATTTCACAAGCGGTGAAATGTGAGGTCGATGGAAATTTTTGTTTTATCCAACTAGGTGCCAGGCATCAAGTGGATGCGTTGATGGTGGATGATGTTGTAGTATGATGATTCTCGATTACCTCAATATTGCAGGTCATACTTCCAAACAAAAACTCCCGTAGAATTGTTGAACATTGCATTCCCACAGTTAAGGCTGAAGAGAGGCTATTGATGAAAGTTTACTAAATGGCAATCCATTGGCTGATTATACGCCGTGCTGTTGCAGTGATGTTTTTGTGGCAAACTACTAATTACGATGACTGCTCGTGATGTGGATTATCAGGGCTACCCACATGCCCATACCGATATGGTACAATTACTCTGATTCATACTTATGTAGAGTCCTGCTGAAAAAACACTTGCATTGAATGCACATATTGTTAGGGCCCGTCCCCTTAAACACCTTGTGGCGACCGATATAACTTATGCACAGATGAGTTATCAGGGTATTTGTTTGGCTTCCTTAAGACTCCTCTCGGGGAGACACTTTACACTTGCTGAGATGACGTAAACTGGTAATTGTGGTAACACTGTAAAGCCGACCTGCATCATGCAGTAAACTTATCGAGAACTGAAGCTTCCCTGGGTGATGTAAACCACGGGGAGTGAGGGTGGTGTACCCGGCAGCAAAAACGAAACGGTTACTGAACAATAATTCTATCATAGTGAAGTGATAAGTTCCAAAAAGATGCATGCCACCCAGTGCGCAGGAAATGTGGAGCTCGTGAACACACTCAGCCACCCTCCTGGACGTCATAATCTTACTGATTTCCCACCCCAGTGCGAGAGCGGGCGAAGGCTGGCTTGCCCAACAAGGTGGGGACTACTTACTGTGGGACATGTAAACTCCAGCTCTACCTGTTGAAAGATTAATGTTACATGATGCATTAAATTACATCTTAACCCTGATTATATACACATACATCGCACTGGTAAAATTAACATGGACACACCGTACAATGGAAATGAAAATATAAATTTGCATATAAACACAATACAACACTGGCACAACAAAGGGAACAACAAAATACTCTTTATTGACACAACAAATAACAACTATGGAGGCATTAGCCATAAGCGCTTTACTCAGTGTATGGCAAGGTTCTCTTATCATCACTCAGCCTTGCGGAGTCCTGCTACTCTCTTTTGGGCAGATGCCATTTATGCTGCCCCAGCATGGCCCAGGTTACACTTGCACTAGTCACACACTACAAACATTCTGAGCGCTCTGTATGTCTGCAGAGTGAGCATCCCTGCTGCGGTGTCAGTGTATTGCTCGGCCGGATAAACTGTCTTAGTGGAAGGGGAACATGGCACATGTCAGTATTTGTAATTAATCGTGTTTAGATGGTAATTTGTTGTGTGTAATTGCTAATCACATCGTAATTGTAATTCAATCAGTATTTGTAATTGATTGTGTTTAGGTGGTAAATTGTTGAATTTTAATTCAATCTGTATTTGTAATTGATTTGTTATAGTTTGTGATAAATTATATTTCTTTGCTTGCAATGCTATATTTCTTTTGTAATTCGTTTCTCAGCTTAGATTTCTGTGTATGTAATTGATCGTGTTTAGGTAGTATTTTGTGCGCCTAGTCGTACATTTCAGGGTTTTAGTTGGTTTGTCCCATTGTTTGTGATAAATTATATTTATTTACTTGTGATGTCATATTTCATTATTTTCCCTGGAATTGTGACAAATAAAGTTAATTGGGGCGTAATTCCGTTTTTCATATCAGTTGAGATGTCATATTTGATATTTGAGATGTGGTGTGAGCTAGCAAGAGTGAGAGAGACAGAATGCACTTTACCATAAGCCCACTGTAACAGACCAGTTCACTTATGCACGAGTGGCTGTCCGGTGCAGACACTGTGGGGTGCTAGCTGAAGAGAGCAGACATATCTACCCTGTTAAGCTCCTTTTCACACATCACTGTCATACTTACGTGTGTACACATAGGAACAAAAATTAAGTTCATACATTTTTTTGTTATTCATTTTTTTAACTTTTATAAAACGAATCACGCCATATAACACGTTGAATAGTGGGATACACGTGACATAGCACTTCAATGATGAGAGCAACGAAGCGTGGTGCATGTGTAACTTTGAGATGGGACACAACCGAGTCGCTGCGGCCCGACACATGATGCATTAGTAAGAGCAGATGTGGGAGAAATGGGACGTACTGGGCTTAAATGTTTGTTGTGTGTGATTAGTAAATGTTGCCATGAGTTATAAAAAAAAATTATATTGGTGAGGCGGTAAACAGAATTTTTACATGTTAATATAAAATTTGATGTACATATTTGAAATTTTACATCTGGTTGCCTGTGCATCGTAGGTATTTAGGGAAATTATATTAACTCATTCCTTGTTTGTGTTTAAATTGAAGTCGTTTCGTGTCATCTTACATCTCTTTGCATTTTGTTAGTAGTTCTATTTGAGAGCAAATTGTGTTTAAATGGTCTGTCGTTCTGGCTAGTTGTACATTTCTGGGTTTCTTCATTGATTTGTGATAAATTATATATCTTTGCAAGTATACTATGGCATGTTGGTAATTCAATCGGAATTTTTGCTATGAGTTGTTAAAAAAAAAACACACAAATTGCTGGGTGGGGCACACTGTGTGTATTTAATATTTCATTTATATTTTGAACGAGTGCTTCATTCATGTCTCGTTGCCTGTGCATAGTAGGTGTTTTGTGTAATTGTATTAACTCGTTTTTGCTTGTGTTTATGTGTTTAAATGGAAGTAGTCTCAGTGTTTGTTTCATTAGTAAGTGTGTAATTGATCGTGTTTAAGTGATATTTCGTTACAGCTAGTTTTACATTTCTGGGTTTCCAGTTGATTTGTGATATACTATATTTCTTTGCGCATTATTGGTATTTTTGTCGTATTTATTGTGTGTGATTAGTAAATGTAATGGGTTGTTTTTAAAAACACATATTGGTAGGGAAATGTGTTAACTGACTTTGTGCATGCTTTATCAATATTTCATTTCATGTGCGTAGTCGTCTTGTGTGGTCTGTTGATGATATTTTTCGTCTCGTGTGTTTGGTAATAATGGTAATAATTTTATGCCGCAGGATTTATAGTTATTTCATGTTTCGGTCATAGTAGTTCGTTCAAATGATATATACTTCATTAATTTAAAACACTGATTTATTACAATTATCTAAATTCGCATTTCCAACCTCAGTCACTTGCTAGACATCACACGCCTATGTAGAGCTCAGTACGACAACACACAATTCTGTCTTGATACTCCTTACACCCCTTCCCTCCTCTCAACCAGCATCACAGCTCAGTCCTTCTCTGGCGACCAAACTGAATGGATGCGTAGTCTTGCTCTAGGGATCCATTACATTCTTAGACTTTGCCAATGATGAACTTAGAGCCTCACTGCCTTTTCCTCCCATACCCTCACACACCCACAGACTTAATTTCAAACTATGCTTCCGACGATGAATGACCTCTGATGCTAGCGACATCCCCTCACACAGCCACCATACCTCAGTGTCTCGAGAGACATCGACCTGGACGAACTTCTTCTGCTTGCGACACCCTCCTCCCTCCCCTCACCCACTTTCACACCTCATTCTTACAGTGACCTCCCAACTGAAAGGATATGTCTTGGTGCTCCTCTCGACATTTCCTTCTTCCCGTCGACCAGCCACCGACCTCAGTACACACTAACTACGCCGACGACGGACATACATTTTGCCCACTCTGGTCCCAAAATAACTCTTATGCCACTCTTGCACCAAGGTCAACAAAGATATGCTGCTGCCCACACACCTCAGAGCTCAGTCGCTTGCCAGATATCTGAGGGTGAAGACCTATGCTGCTCTCCCAAATTGACCCCTATTACACTTTCAACACCAACTAAACAACTATATATATATATAATATTTAAGAAATGAATTAAAAATATTAAAGGATTAATTCTTATTCCGATACATCGGATTAGCTGACAATTAATCCACATGAGATTATCCAATAAATCAGACAATCTGGTAATCCGAAAAATCTATACTTCGGCAATTCCACCCCTATGTCATTCTACTAGTGAGCCAGAAGCCCCTCCCTCCCCCCGGATCTTCTGTGTGATTTGGGATGGGGTGGTGTTGAGTCAGGCATCCAGAATAAATATCCGGAGGATAAGATAGCCTGTCGCACACTACTTGACCAAGTAATTAACAAATAACTAGTGAAGCAGTATGTACTCACAGAACAAGACTAAACATATGCCGTAAAGCCCTTGGCTGGCATCGGCCCTGTGAATTACATTGCATCCATACCACACGACACACACATGTGCTACAAAGGTTCTCACGTCCGACAGCTGTTTGTATGTATGGTCCGTCGACACTGCCGATTCCAAGGCGGCCTCGCGCAGTGTGCTCTCTGCAGCAGCTAGTGAGGGTTGTGGAGTGGCACACTACACCTACACTAACATTCCCTAGCACATATACATTAACACTCACTAACATACACACCTCTACACATAGCTGCATGCGAGGTCACATGCAAGATGATAGAAATATTACCCCTAGGTTTAAGTTTCCTTTTATTTGTCTGTAATACACTAACACTCTTTCCTGTGTACAGAGAGATGAGTGACATCTGTCGGGTGGGTGGCTCAGTTCTGTCCCCCACCACCAGGGCCGCCTAGTACGACCCTTGTTATCAACCTAGCTACGACCTCATTTAATTTCACCCTGCATCAAACTCACAAAATCTATCTTCGCTAACTAACCACCCTACTTTCTCTAGCCCTAATCCAATAAACGAATTACATTTATCTTCTGTGACTGTTGCATAGTTTTTTCGAGGCCCTCTCCACTTTGCCTGGTTTTCTATGCCCTTACCTAGACCCTTCTTCCTTCGTAGTGTGTCCATGGCTACAATTGCGGCCATGGCACCAGACAACCCAGTTGTAGCCACGATGATTAATTAAAACCGACCTAAGGCATAAAGGGCTTGTCCTGAGACGCATCCCATTCTCCAACCGTCTTAGCTGCTAACATGCATGCCGGAGGGCACACAGAACTGTGAAGGAGATCACGCTGGCGTAGCGGTATTTAGGGGCTCGCCAGAAATAAAAAGCCTGCTGCCTCGCTTCCCCGACACACACTCGCGCGCTACGTAGCCACACCCATCCCTATGTCATTTTAGAGGGCCTGCAGCCTCGCAGCAGGGTACCAATTTAATCCAAAACCGGCCCGTACATACTACTCACGGATTTTCAGTAAATTTCAGAAAACTTTCAGTGAATTCATGGAACCTTATCTTTGCGTCTGAAAGATTTTTTTAAAGTGGAAATACAGAAATCAAATAAATAAATAGTAATAATGATATAATCTCATAATTTCGTTATGTGGGCGTTTTACAGCGTATAAATAGTATTTAAAATACTTGAAATTTCATACTTGAGCAAGATTTGAATCCGAGTCAAAAAAGTTAAACATCCTTGACCAACAACCACACAATGATAAGGTACAACGTTTACATCTTTTGTACAGTCACGTTATCAGTTTTTTTTTTTGTCTAGATTCTGTTAGAATTATTGTATTTTAGGTGTTGCTAAATGTTACAGACGCCTGAATGCCGCAGAAACGATCATGTTCTGGTTACAGTTGACGCCGTATGGACGTGATATTGCTAGTCCTCGAGACCCACATCTATAGGACATACGGAGATTTTCCGTCCTTCGTATTTACAGTGCTCCACTACGTCTTTCTTCATTACGGATTGCGTTTCCGTATATTTTCTGTAAGTTTCCTACTGTAAATACCACGAA
The DNA here is from genome assembly GCA_029891345.1 of Dryococelus australis. Taxonomy (NCBI): domain Eukaryota; kingdom Metazoa; phylum Arthropoda; class Insecta; order Phasmatodea; family Phasmatidae; genus Dryococelus; species Dryococelus australis. The sequence goes on from CM057008.1 coordinate 58,655,753, forward strand.
CTATAGGCTGTTCACGGTAAAGTGAGCACTTTTAAGGACCGTCCAATTTTTTCTTTTAAGCCAGGTTTTTATATTTAAGCAGTTTTTTTTATATCAGAATTGTCACGTGACTAATAATAATAATTACGGTGTATACTTTCACCGCTCTCAAAAGTTAAGGTCAAGCTTCAACTTGCATCGGCGTATAGGGAATTAAATGCTAAATTCGGGCAAATATATCTCAGTAGTTTTTTTTTGTGGTAGTATTTTAAATTAAATATTTTTGTTAGAGAATGAACGCATCTAGATTAGTAAACCTTCCAAATTTGAATTATTGCATATATATATTTTTTTTTTTCATTTTTATAAAACTGTTAAATTTTACAAATAATAATAGAAATTAAAACGGTTTACAAATCTAGATACGTTTAATCTCCATCAAAAAATCTTTATAGGCCGTCCACGGTAAAGTGAGCACTTTTGAAGCCCTAATTACTTTTTTCTGTCAACCAATTTATATCATTCCACTACTGGTTAATATAAAGCATGCTATGTGAGAAATAAACACAATGTACACATTCACCATACCAAAAACCTAAAGTCCGAGGCCACAATGAAATGTATTTATTGGTTATTATTTCTGATGTAACAGCTTCAAAGTGTGCTCACTTTATCGTGAATGGCCTATAATTGATAATGCTACTACAAAAAAAAAAAAAGACTGTGAGATCCTTGTTCGAATTTATCATTTAATTCCCTATACGCCCATGTATGGTGAAGCCTGGCCTTAATGTCTGAGTCTGCAATAAAACATATTTATTAGGGGTTAATGCCTATTGGGAGGGCCTTATAAAGTGCTCACTTTACCGTGAACAGCCTATATAGTAACTGTGTGCGTACTGCAAGGTTCCCAAGGACGCTGTTGTGTTGACGAGTAATGCTCGGTTACACCATCGTGGTTCGAAACTCGACCCGAGATCGGATCTAAGATCGACACAGAAAACTGTTGCACCGTTCGAGTTCAGAACTTAACTGGAGATCGAGATGAAGTTCATTTCGAAACGCCGAAATTAGCGGTTCCAAAACTCGATCCGAGATCAGAAGCCATCCTCGAAAAATGTAGTTTGAAAATACGCCAACAGACATGACTACAACCGATTGTTTTCTTGGGAAATTAAAACAACAGTATACGCACTTGAATATTATCAGTAAAATTCGTTCAAGAATAATTTACTTAAAACAGATCAAACATCGCACATCTAGTTTTATCTATAGTGAAAAATACGCCTACTTCCGTGACGTCATACATTACCAACCAATAGCAAAATTTGTCTCATACTTAATCTCGATCTCTCACTTTGGAACCAAGATCGAAGAATCGGTGATCCAGAATCATGAAATGTCGTTGGCGCGACACTTTTACATTGGAGCCAAGATCACACTGGTACCTGGGTAAGAACTAGGATCATTTTATCTTGGATTGGGGAAGATGTTAACAACCGGACGTAAGTTGCGGCAGGAAATAGATTATCAGGCCGTGCAGTAGCGGATACCGGGCCGTGCCGAGCCGCAGCGGCCGGGCCGTGCCGATCCGCAGCGGACGGGCCGTGCCGATCCGCAGCGGCAGGCGGACAGAGAGATAGGAGACGACAGTAGCGAACTGACAACGTAGATGAACACTTCGTGGCGTTGTGTCGCCGCGCTGTGTGACTGGGCGATGCGACGCGAGCGATGACGGTAGGCTCCGAGCAGGACACGTCCCCGGGGCGGACGTCGACGTGCTCCAGCGAGTTGGCCGACGACAGCAGCGACGCCAGCTCCGAGTGGGAGGACCACGGCGACGTTTCTGGGGAAGATGTGGCCGTGCCGCCGCGAGGATCTGCCGTCCCTTCCTCCGCCGTCTACGTGCAAGAGTCAAGCGACGTGCAGCTGGGACACCGCACAGTTTACCAAGCGCCCGTCACGATCAACCAGCACGTTCACGTACCAAGGACCCTCAACCCCAACGACCTCCAGCAACACGCCCTCAAGTGTCCCATCGACACGGACACTCCCCACATACACACCAATGGATTCGCCCACAGTGAGTACTCAGTACGCTTTTTTTTTTTTTTTTTTTTTTTTTTTAATGTGGCCAACAGCAGAGTCCCCGGCCAGAACAGAAAAATTTTCATCTAACAAAAATAGGAGACGATAAAAGATGGGATCACAGAATAAACCAATGAAAACCAAGGGCACTGTGACGTCAGTCCGACAAAATTACGACCCCGACGGCCAGAAAATGGTCGGTTCTGTTTCTACTTTCCGTCGTGGCGGACTCGTCGAAGCGCGCGCAAAAATGTAAATACAACTTTATAGAACAACATTTCGTGCATATTTCCATACTGTAGTAAATAATAAATTAACTTGCCGCCTAAATGTTTCAGTTTGTTTTTAAATACATTTTCTATTGTATAAATTAAAATATTGTCAAAAGTAAAATAATCATTCGCTTTATCGTGAGATTAAAAAAAGTAAATTTTTGATATTAAGTTAATAGAATAACTTGCCGTTTAAGGCTTTTCCAACAGCCAACTAACACACTTGTCGGGCAGATTTCGTCGTGGTATTGTGAACACTGAATACTATATAATGTGAAATTCCGTCGAGCTCTGACGTCGTATCGTGTTCGTCGGGTTATTGTGACTCCAGCGTGCAGGTAGCCTTCTGAAGTCGCAGCTCGCCGTCCTAATGTCCGAAGGTCACATCCCAATGAAGCAAAATTGAAGCAAAAACATAACTTACTCTCATCCCCTGTAACTAATCGCCGGCCGGCTACACTCACCATAAGAAATAACACGAAAAAATTGAACCTACACATGGGACCAGCTACAACACAACATAACGGCGTAAGATGGCGGCCTGCTTGCGGTAGCGGCGTAAAGAGGACTGAATATTTTCAATTCTCTTACGTCGACTTCTACGCCGGCCAATCACGGGACAAAATTTCCAACCACGAGAGTCAGTGCTCATGCACGACTACATACATACATACACTCGCAATTAGGCTACCGCCCGGTGGCGAGCTCTCTCAACTCTCCTTCACCCAACCACCTCCTTTTCCACTCCCTTCCTGAATTTACCAACCCCTCTCACAGATACCAATTCCTCCCTCAACACATTCCACTCCCTCACAGACCTCACAAGTATGGACTGCCTACCCCGCTCCGTTCTCCTCCTCACTCTCTGAAGCTTCTCACTTTGTGTCCTCTTCCTCTAAATTCCCGCTTACTTAGTTTGCAGTGTAGCCCTCCCCATCCTCCCTCCTCATTCACCATCCTGTACATCCTGACTAACCGTTCAACTTTCCTCCTGTCCTTCAATGAGCTCCACCCCATTTCTTTCATCATTACTGATGGCCTATAGTTCCCTTCTTCCTCATCATCCTGCCCTTGCCTTCTCCATCTACCCTTCATCCATTTTGCTGCCTTTCTCTGCACCTTTTCCAGTTCTCGCACCTCCACCTCCACATACGGGTCCCATACTGCTGCAGTATATTCTAACATTGGCCGTACCATTGTGCCATACGCCTTCTCCTTCACCCCACAGCTGACTCCATTCAGCACCCTTCCCAGCATACCCAGAGCCCTTCTTCCCTTTGCTACCACCCTCTCTACCTGTTTTTTCCACCTGATATCTCCCTGCAGTACAATCTCTAGATACTTATATTCTGCTGCTTCTTCTATCTCGTACATGTCCCATCTGTACATGTCCCTGCTTATCGTCTTTTTTTCTTGTGAACCTCACTACCTTAGTTTTTCTTACATTTATCTTCATTTTATTTTTTCTGGTCCACAACCATATCTTATTAATGTCCGCCTGCAAATTTCCGCCCCCCTCTCCCACCTCAGCATATACAACACAACCATCTGCAAACAATCTGATTTTTCCTCTAATCCCCAAACCCATGTCATTTACCATTATGGTAAATAACAAAGGACCCAGCACACTTCACTGTGGTACCCCTAACGTAACATCCTCTTTCTCCGATATTGCCTCCCCCACTTCCACCCTCTGCCTTCGCCCCCTGAGAAAGTCCCCTATCCATTCCACTACCCTCCTGTCTGGTATCAGCGCCTCCGTTTTCCTCATCAATGTCCCATGGGGTACCTTATCGAATGCCTTCTTTAAATCTATGAAGCAGGCATCCACCTGCTTCCCCTCATCAACTACCTGCACCAGATCCTCTAATAACCCAGCCAGCTGAGTCACATGAGTAACCCCTCCTGAAACCATGCTGGGACTCCTCCAACCAATTCCTATTGTTCATTACCCTCACCTCATACTGCACCACCAGCCTCTCCATTACTTTTCCTGTACTTGATGTGAGATTCACTGGTCTGTAGCTGCCAGGCCTCCCCCTATCCTCTCCCTGCTTGTGTATAGGTACCACCATAGCATCCTTCCAATCTTGTGGTAACTTACCCTCTCCTAAGGACTTTTTAAACAACACTTCTAAATATTTCGCCAACTCCTTGCCACCAAACTTTAGTGTTGCGCTTCCTATCCCATCTGGTCCCCCTGCCTTACTGCTCTCCAAACCCCTAATTACCTTTTCTATCTCCCACTCCCTCATCTTAAACTCACTATACACCCCCCGAACCCTTTTTGTCCCCCTATTCCAACCCTCCTTTGCCTCAAACACTGACAAGTAGTGTCCTTGCAGCATCTCCGATTTTTCTTGGTCCTTCGTCGCAAGCCTACCATCCCTTCCTGTTAGCAGAGAGATCCCTTCCTCTCCTCCCCTTAAGCGCCTAATATACCTAAACAATTTCCCCCATTCCTTGCCTTTTCCTTCTTCCACCATGTTCCCCAGAAATACATTCTTTGCCTGTTTGATCTTCCTTTCAAGCTCCCTACCTATTTGTTTCATCAATTCTTTAGATCTTATCACTTCATTTCTCCACTTGGCATGTAATTTTCTGCACTTCTTCATTTTCAAAATCTCCTGTCCATAATATGGGGATCTCCCCCAGTCCGTAACATTTTCATTGGCACAAATTTCTCCAACATAACCTCCATTAATCTTCTAAACTCCCTGCAACCCCTCTACACCCTCCACCATAGACCATTTCTTAAACCTGTCTCTCAGGAATATTTCTGCCCCCTTCTTGTCTCCTCTCCCATACTGCCACACCAACCTTTCTGCCATTTGCTCTTCCCTCATCCTGCCAATCCCAATCTCCACAACCGGGATATGATGGTCGCTTATACCATCCAATACTATTGCATCAACTACCGCCATCCCAGGTCTGACCAATACCATATTCACCACTGACCCAACACCCTCCTCATTCTATCTCGTAGGTGTTCCTACTACCTGGACTAATCCTCTGTTGACTAACTGTGCTGCCATTCTCTGCATCATGCTACCCATCCCTTCTGCACCCTCTACCCATTTCACCCCTGGCATATTCAAATCCCCTGCTACAACAACCCACTGCCTATCCTTTAGTCCATCGACCCTCTCCTTGATCATCTCAATTGCCTGCCATCCCTGTCCTGGTGGTCTATATGCTGCCAGAAAAGTAATATTCCTATTACTACCACCACTCAATTTAATTTCCATTGCCTCAACATCCTCACTAACACATTCTACCACCCTTTTAGCCCTTTCCTTACACACACCATTATTCCTCCTCTCCCATCCCTGTCTCTTCTCAAGATGGTGAACTCATCCTGCCTACACTCTATGTCCAGTACTTCCTCAGTCAACCAAGTCTCCACAGCTACCACTATATCCGCCCCATATCCTTCAACCTTTCCCCAGAAGCCCTCCAGCTTGTTGTACACACTCCTACAGTTCACCACTATTATCTTTATACTAGTACTCTGCTTTACTATCCTACATTGCTTACCTCCTATCTCCACCCCTGCGGCCTCATCAATGCTATCCTCTCCATTTCTCTCCCCTTCCATTTCCTTGCTTCTAACTGATTGCTATTTCAACAACTGCTGCTCTGCCCTGACCCTCTCCATGCAGCCAGCTACTTCTCTACCTAGCAGGTCACCTAGAATCCTCTTTCCCTGTTCTATCAGGTGAACCTGGTCCCTCCCTACACTTTCCTAGCCTACCCATTCCTACTATCTATAAATGTAGCCCCCAAATCCCTACACACCCACTCATATACCTCACTCGCAGCCACTGCCTTCCTATAGGATACTCCTTTCCTAACCAGCATGCCACTGACTACTGCCCTAGCTCCAGGGAACTTCTCCCGCACTTTCCTCAGCAATCCCCTGAGGTCCCGCTCTACCTCCTGCCCCACCTCCCTATGAGCCAGGTAATTTTTCCCCCTACATGAATGAGAACGACCTTTGCCACCCTGCTACCTTTCATACCACTAACCCTTTCCTCCAAATCCCTGGTATTTGCCCCCCCCCCCCAAAAAGCTGCTTTATATGTCATTTATTTCCTGATATTCCTCAGCTCCACCCCCTTTACAATAGAGCTGCCTAGAAAAACTACCTCTGGCTCCCTTCCTACAACCTTTTTCCTGCTTTGTGACTCTTTCAAACACCTGCCTATCCTTGTCTCCGGCCTCCTGCAGCACCCTTGTTTCCCTCCCTTTGACCAGCCCTCCTCTCTTCCCTCTGGCCCTGAACTGTCCACTTTGCCCTGCTTGCTGGTCTTTGCTAATCGCACACTTGCAAGCCTCAGCATACTGCTTCCTACCTTCTACCACTGCATGTTCCCTGCTTTCTGATTCCCGTTCCTCTATTCCTGATTGCTTCCTGCCTACTACTATCACCTTATGCTTTCATTTGCCTTAGCACCCCCTTTACATCTTCCAACTCCTCCTCTAACTTATTCACCCTCATTTCTACTCTACTCTTACCCATCTCATTCCTGACCTTTTCCTCCATTCTCTCAAGCCTATGCATCATTTCCCTCTCTTTCCTGCTCATCAAATCTACCATCTCCCCTTTCCACCTCTCCTCCTTAGCCCATTCCATTGGCACTGGCACACCCTCTACAAAGCTTCCCCTCAGCATATCCCAAATCCAGTTTCCACCTTCTCCACTTATTTGTGTTTCCTTCTCTAGCAGTAATTTGTTCGCTACCACTGCCTTTAGCCCTTTCCCTCGGCACATTCCTCACACTTCCACTGATGTTCCTGTAGTGATCCCAGTTCCTCCTCCCTGATCCCTATACAGCCAACATGGTACCAGCTGCCACACTGGTCGCACTGCACACCGCTATCTAACCTTCTCCACACCTTTCCACAGCCCCTACACTTACACCTCCCTACCATGTTTTACCCTTTCTCTTTCTAAAAATAATTTAAGTAACTTAAAACTAAAACTACTCTCCCTTATAAAATACACCAAATACTTATGTATACACACACTTTCTTAAGTAGCCTAACTTAAACCATACACCCTTTACCCTCGTACAATTACAAAGGCCTCGGCCACACAATCAGACACTACTCCCTCCTTATAACTAATTACCACATGAAACACTAATCTTAACTCTAATTATACCTTAAACTACTCCTCCACCTATATTTAAACCTATTGCTAGAACTAATCACAAGCCAAAACAGCCTTAAATACGGAACAACACAACCTGGAGTCCGTCTGTGGCGGCCATCTTTGTTTGCACATAGACATGATAGTGCTGTAGACAGTGCTGTACAAGTTTGTAACAAGAACATAGTAATTAAATGAACTTTGCGGTACAGTTCCGATTTCCATTTATTTAAATAGCAAACGCAATTATTTTTTTGTTTATTTTTTATTGCCTCTACGAGTCTTAAGCTCCCATAAGAGAGACTGCACAGTAAGAAACGTATGGCGACAGAAAAGCATTATCAAAAAAAGCAAACTTACAAAGCATATATTACTAACTACTAATTTTTTTAAAATAGACAACTTGAGACTCAATGGTGGGAAATGTACTTATTGAATATGGCAAACAAGAGTATGAATCACTTAGTTAATATACTATTAAATGCAACACAAATTGCAAAATGGATTACTTTAGGAATAATACTAGCAATTAAATAAACCATTAACATTAACAATCTATGGAAGCTAACATAAACAACATTAAGGCTTCAATATCACATTAAGGCTGTTGGATCCGAAATTTTATAGCTGATTATTATGCCTACATATAGGTATCGCACAGACTATCTTTTGAGCCAAAATGATAATCGCTGCGACTTATAGTTTAAGAGCGGTAGGTTCTTGAAGTTTTTTTTTTTTTTTTTTTTTTGCTGCAGCAGTTTTCTGGTGAACCAGAAGAGGAAACTGGCTAATTTTTGTGATACCGTGAGAACTTTATCTAAACTATTGACGTATATGATTTGAAATTCTCAAAAATTTGTCAGTTTGTATTGTGCGCGATGTAATACAGGGCTGTTTTTGCATCCATGAAAAACACAGAGTAATAATTTAAAAAGAAAAATAATACACTCGTGAAGTAGCTACATCAATATACTTTCAAAGCAAATTGTAAAAATTTCTGGTTTTTTATTACTACAGCGAAAAACTGCTACAAAAGTGTTGCATATTTTCGTTACGCCTGGAATTCCGTAATATCTCGGATGTAACCCGTCACACACCTGGCGCCAGGGAGTCTGAGGGTGTCTGTGCACAGCTGGATGGGCCAGCTCTTTCTCTCTGGGTTGCCAAACCTACACTACCCTCAACTGAGATGTTCTTTGAAACTCTGTCGTATGGTTGTCACTCTTCGATCGTGAATGCTAGTTAATACTTCTGCACTTTTTGAATGTATAATTTAACCATTGTATTTTGCGAAACGTATAACGTAATTATACGAGAAACGCTACTTTTTTTGTGTGCAATGGCTCCGGCAAGAATCTAAGAATGGTAGGCGTTGCATAAAAACTAAAAGGAACAAACTTTCCCAAGCGACGAAGAGATTTAATGCTGCTTAACGATCATCACGACAAAATTGTTGCGGTTCCGAAAAAATGGAAGTGGCTACACCATCCACGTCGACGGAAACCATACAGGAAGTTCGTGAAGAGTCAGAATTAGTGATTAATTTTATTAAAGTGATATACAAAATGAGGGTGGTTGAATTATGAGAGTTTTTACCTGCGCTGATTATCTGAGGTCCTTATTTAGTGCCGATGAAGATGAACTGAGATGAAGATTGAGCAACGATGGGATACAATGGACGTGGATGAAGTTGGAGTACTCCAAGAAAACCATAGACCAATGGTAAAGTTCTCCGCGTTTACTGAATGCAATCATACGGGGTAACCCACCGGGATTGAACCCGTGTCACCTTTGTGAAAGGTGAGCGCTCTATCCGTTACACAACCGCGGCTTCGTTGGTCAAACGTGAAACAATTGCCGTTGGCTATAGCTGTATAATATAGCAATAACTTAATTTATTTACTATCCATCTAGTTTCTTCGTAAATGTGGTAAACGTACATGAATCGCGTGCGCTAACCCAAGGGTTTGACTCCGTTTTGTTAGGTTGCAAAACAGCTGTAGTGAAAAACACGCAAATATTATAGTGGAGAAAATTGCATTTATTAATCAATAATACGGGTAAGTGCCACTTTCGCCAAAACCAAAGGTATTTTGGGGTTGGCATTTCTATTAATACTTACACTTTCGTCGGAAAATGCCTTAATCAAAATATTTTTTTACGGTTTCGTTTAATGATGCAGGGTGAAAACAAATTAAGATTTTTGCAAAGTGTATTTTTTTTAAAGTTGTATATACACTTTTAACAAATACCGCATTATACGAGAAAGATCACTGGGAATTGTTTACTTTCGCCAGTATCTGCAAACCTACGAAATTTATGGCTTCCGGCTGGAGGATCGGAAATGTCAATATTTTTACTTTTAAACTACAATAGAACTAAATAATTAAAAACCGTAATATATATATGTGCAAGCCTGTTACTAAGAGAACAAATTGGGGGGGGGGGGGAGTGTTTATTGTGTATCGGAGAAAGCACAAAACCAAACTTTCCATTTATTAGACTATATTTCGTTTCGCAAAAGAAAAATCTCATTATCATAAAGAAACTAAGATTACATAGAAAGGATAAACGTGTCCTTGTAGTTTATATAAAAGTACACGTGTCGTTGGATTCACGGGATCAATTTGGCCCTTAGCTACGTAAAAACTAATTATGAAGTGTAGTCATTCGTGTTTTCACATTATACAAAAGTAAGCTTAATAAATATGTCACTTTTGATAACAATGTACATTTTGTTATTTCTACTTTCCCCCCCCCCCATAATTCAACAAATTATGGTATTACAGATTGCGTTACCTGAACCGTAAGGGAGGTTTTTTTTTTTTTATATAAACTAGATGTAAATAAATACTACAATCTTCGTTACTATTTATTTCTTTATATGCCAGCACGCAATGGTCAACAAAACACCATTGCTTATTATAAGTGCTACCGATATCATAGCACGTCCACGGGCTGAGTATCATACACTTGTGTTTTATCTTTGGTCTGGTATAAACATTTTAATGTATTGGTGCTTTTCAAGTAGCACTGTACTTTTGCAATACGGTACAACATGTAATTTGGGATTAGTTCTTTAGTTAATATGTAACATTCAGCATCCTTGATATTCAGATACATATTTCCAAACAAACATGCGCTACTACAGTCTCGACATCGGCTCATGCGAACTTGCTTTAGACATGTGACTTCAAGACATGTTCGTACTTTAAAACGTTCCTTTTAGAGTGAGTGAAGAGGTTTGGGGGCTCTTAACAGCGAGGTCATGAGAGTGATTGAAGTGAGTATAGAGCGGCACCGGAACGAATGGGGCGGGGGAAACGGGAGATCCCCGAGAAAACCAGCCGACCAACGGCATCGTCCGGCACGATTCCTACTTGAGCAAATCCGGATCGTTTTAGAGGACTTTCAAATTCAACGTTAGACATTTTACAAGTATGCTCTATTCATGAGTATATGAGCGAGCGTACGTGTGTTTACATATCCAAATGTTCTGCTGTGTAGTATCTCTCAAATACGTGCAATGGAAACTACACTTGGTAAACATACTTGGTATTCATAAAGTCAATATGAGCCCTGACTTTTTTTAAAAAGAAATTTGCTTATTTATAGTAGCAAGAAATCAGTAGCACTTAGGAAAATTGTCAGAAAAATGTCAAAATATTTAAGAACTCTGAATTTGCATATACAATATCTGATCTTTCAAAGTTGATTTACTACACTCAACTGAACAATGAATGAGTGTTCCTTAATTCAGTACATTGGCAATTATTGAAGAGTCCACGATCTATCAATTTGCTTGGACGGATGCCATTTTGGACGTTTCAATAAGCAAAGGTTTGATACATATGACGTTTATTCAGACAACTGGAATGTGGCCTATGACATTTTTAGTCATTATTTGTGATGTCCTTAAGTCACTAGTCATTATATTACACAGAATATGTGTGGGGAAGAGTGCACATGCTATTTGCGCATCATCCACTAACTTTTTTGCCAACAGAAAAGTCACATCTTTGGGGTCAAAATCACAAAATATGTTTTTAGTTAAAAACAATTTTGAACGCGTTTGAATGCAACTTTGATCTTATCACATGAAGTAATGTTTCACGAAAGCCTAGATGTGTTACAAAAATAATAACCTAAACATGGTTTGCATGGCATTTCTGTGCAGTTCTGATGACAAATTGTAAACTAGTGTTTTGTAGTTTGCATGCTCGGGAGACGCGCTGGAATTTAGATTAACCTAACGAATCGTACATAGGTAATATTAAAATAATATTACTTTAAGATCGATTAGTGATATTTGAAAGAATATGTATGCACATGTCACAAAACGTATACAAAAATAATTTTAGAGTTAAAAAAAAAAAAAAGACAGACAAGTCGGAATTGATCTCGATTTATATTTTGGATCTTAAAAAAACTGTCAACATATATCTATAAGAAGGCACATGTCGAGTAAATAAAGTGAATTAATTCCTACACATTAATACAAGATAACGTTACCCCTGGTGTTATGACGAATATGGATGCCAACGGTAGGTAATGACATTTTATTCCTATCTTGTATAATGGTAGTTGCGACGCAGTAAAAGCTATTCAGTTCACATATCTAAAACTCTTGACAATTATTTTAATGGTGGAAATATTACGTGCCATACCAAATCAATCGGGACGTAGATTAACGAGCATGGGTAAGTAAGTGTGATAGTTGTGATGTCTTAAATTATAATTATTTAATTAATATATTTTAAAATTGTAAATATCATTGTACGCGAATATACAGACACCTACATTAACGTGTTGGAATTAGTTTTGTATCTCTTTGATTGTCACTCCGGACTACATTCACATTATTTTGTTAAATTACGTGTTCCTTTAAATGGCCTCATCGATTATGTGGACACTATTTTCAGAACGGGTCTATCCTTGCGTTTTCACATTACCGATGCTTATTCAGTACGGAAATATCACAAACTTGATAAATTAGAACATGATTCATATCACTGAATAACACAACATAGTGTTCAATCAATCATAAAACATTAAACGTAATGAAAGGATGACTGAAACAGCTTTTTTTTCCCGTCATTTAATTACTTATCTGTACATTAAGCAGCTATCTGTTTTGTTATGTTATTACAAACTGCTAACTGTATTTTGGTAATATGTAATTCTTGCTTTGTGGGTTCTAGGTAGTGCGTGTTATTAAAGAACTATGCCCATTCCAAACCACTGTATGTATACACATCAAAAATAGTAATGCCACTTGTCTGGTCTTCTTTTCGGCTCCTATGACGTAACAGGTTTTTCTAAGGCACTATAATTCTTTATAGAGCCCTAGGAAGGATTTTCTGACTTAGGAATCAACATTTAAGTGAGGATCCTCCGCGGACAGGTTACTTCCTGTATCTCCGAACTACCAACCTAGACATCCGAATTATGGATACAGTTAAGGAGGCAAATGCCATTTTAAAAATAAAACAAGTTTTATATCCATTTTTGTGTAAGCCGTCCCTTACAGTCTTTACATGTCCATTTAGTCTATTAGTATAAAATACAAATAACTACATACCCGCATGCCATATCACCTCTAACAATCTTTACTCTGAGAGGTAATAATGATTGATGATGAACCTTGTCACAGTTATGAAACAATTAGTAAAATAGATGACTTTTTAAATTTTCGGTTTCAAATAGGGGTTGCGGTTAGGACGCTCGCCCACCACCATGGCGAACTGTGTTCGACACCCGGCGGGGTCACCCCCTTATTTTCGCAAACGTGCCGGATGATGCCGGTGGCGGGCGGGTTTTCTCGGAGATCTCCCGATTCTCCCTGCCCTTGCATTCCAGCAATACTCCATATCACCCTCGTCGGCTCTCAAGACCTCGCTGTTAAGAGCCACCCAAATCTCTCCACTCGTGTTTAAATGAAATACTACACCAGCCACTGCAACTACACTACGCATTACATTAGTTTATTGAGTTTATTAGTTAGTTGATTCTCGTTGTAGTATTCAAGAGAGTTATTCTATTATGGGATTTTCAGTGGTTCACCTGAAGTTATATTTCAAGAGATACCCTCATCTCCAGTCACACAAAACGCCAACACCGAAACAGAAGCTATTCATGGCGATAAGAATTCAGAATGTGTGTGGGGTGGATTTGAGATAGACGACACGGATTATCCACCTCTCACTGCCGAGGAACATCCAAATCATTTAGCACTCTGTGAAGTGATTCCTGGACGACGTGTGGTAAACCCAGCATTTCTTCTCTTCCAACAATTGGAATGTACTGCAAAACATGCTATGGTTTACACAACTGGCAGAATGAAAATGTATGAAGAAGTTCGCACAAGACTACTCTGCATGTGGAGATACAAGTGTGATGAGGCATGAAGAGTCCGAGACCCGCCTTCGTGACATATCCTGCCGGACAGGAAAGGCATCCGTATAAGCTTCTGTTCATAAAACGGCGAATGTGCGTTCTAGTGTAATATATACGATATATACTATATATAATATATACTATATATAATGTAAAATTTCTTTACAAAATGGTCTTTTGTATGATAAAAGAAACGCAAATCCAGTAGCCTTTGTATAAAGGGTGCGACAATCCAAAATGTTTTTTTTGTTCATGAGGCTTTTGGTATAAGTATAAGTATCAGTACAGGAGCGATTTCTCCCATGATTTACTGTAATTATCTTGGCCTGGAGTGGAAATAGTCCCGTGCTTGTTTCTCCAGTCATTGTTTGTACGTGAAACTAAATTGGTAGCTAAATCCCCCCCCCCCCCCAGGCAGCTACGAGGAGAATAAGTTAAAAAACAATTAAAATACTTGATTAAATTACATAACTTTTATTGGCATTTCATTGTTTTTAGTCTAGTCGAATTGTATTTGTTTTGGTGTTCCAATATTTTAAGCGAAACTTTTTTATGAGACTTAAACAAGCATTTGTTCTGGAATGTTAGACTCTACAGTAGAGTTTGTGTTTAGCGGCAACATTCATATACATACTGAGGTATCTTCCTGTGACAGTTTCAGGAGCGGATTTTTTGCTGCCTCGTCAAATAATCCCAAACATACTTAATGAATCACGCAGTTTGCAAAACTGCAAGTACGGTATATATACATTCAGAAACTAACATTTACCAAATATGAGTATTTTGGGTGTTAGCTTATGTAAACAAATTATTTACCAAATGTTTGGAAATACATTTTCAGCATAATTTGCGCAAAGTCCGCTTATGCTGCTAAATATTTAGGAGTTATATTATTTTTAATAACACAAAAATTATCAGTTATGAACACCCTTTTCCTCGGTATTATGATCGACAACCCTCATTCATGAAGTAGTGATACAAAGTGTCCAATACAAAAATCGAACTCTACTTGTTACATGTTTAAAGTACTTTCATGCCTAACTACTAAACAGTGGCGCTAGAGCACAAAGGCGAGCTAAATTCCATCACCAGGAATCGTGCCTGGACAATGTTGTTAGTCGGCGGTTTTCTCGAGGATCTCCCGTTTCCCCCCGCTCTTGCGTGCGTTCTGGATGCTGCTCCAAATCGACCTCATTCCATCCCTCATCGATTCTCAAGACCTTAGATGTTAGCCACCCAAACTCTCAACTAAACATTGTTTGTGAATAGTTAACTTTGCATGTGTATATTTTCGCATCAGCTACGCACAAGTAATTTAATACAAAATATTGTAAATTAAATTTTTTTGGCTTTGTGTAAAGTACTGGCATTTGTAATTTTATGGATCATTATTGTTTCTTTATCTGCTTGACGTATGTACAGAAAACTGAATCTTTTAATTTCCAGAATGTGTATTGGTATTTTCTTACGTATGATTATATATATATATATATATATATATATATATATATATATATATATATAATATATATATATATATATATATATATATATATAATTTTCTTGTGTTTCGCTGACAAGTTCTTTACCATGTAAAAATTGCACTCTGAAACATCAATGAATACAATGTAATTCCATAGTCAAATTCCGTAACTTCGAAACTGCCGTCACGTGACTCGCTCGTCTAAAATGATCAGAAGGAAACGTATGGCGATCTTATTACAAAGCTTTAGTGCTGTGAACAAGCAGCAGTGAAAAGGAGGGAATGACCTGCCTTCCTAGAACGGATTATCCACTGGGGTGGTTTCCAGGTAGTTGTTCGGGGACTATCTTGTGTTGGAGATCATTGTCGCACTTTGGGAAATCCTCACGTTCTAAAGCGAGAGCTGAAACACGGGAGTGAGTGAGACAGAGATGTGGGCAACAGTTTGCTACCTGACTGTACCCGTGGCGCAGACAAACGGAATTTCTCATAGGTCGAAGGTATCCTTTGCTGTTAACACAGAAAAACATACATGTACAGATAGTTGTTATTCAAGGTCAAAACTAATTCTAGTTTATATAATGGCAGAGAACTAATATGTATAGCAGAATTTAACTACCCCGAAACACGATTCCCGCGAAAATTGTTTCATCACAAGTAGATAAACAAAATTAAATAAACACAGTGTTCGTAAATATATATCCGCGATACATGTACAGCCTGTCTTTTTTTTTTTGTGCTCGTTTCTCATTGGCCGCCCAACAGTTATCTTACTGCGGTTGTAGCCAGTACATTTCCATACTTCCATGGCAACGCCACTGTTACTTCGTTACGGGAACGTTACAGCGATTGTAGCCTAGGCTCGGGCCTGTTTCCTCCTCAAGCGGGTTTCCCAATATCGCGTCGCGTCGCATCGCGTCGCGTCCGACGCTGGCCGCCAGCGACGAGCGTAATTCACGTCTTCACAATAAGAGCGGTGTTCTGATGTCGGCCGCCGGCGACACAGGCTGTGCTGCCATCTGGTATCCTACAAGGAAGCTTGCAATTAAACGCTAAAAAACTAACTAAATGCAGTGAAGTTTCTTGCCATTTAGTTAGTAAAATTGTTATTTTTAAGTGATATACACACTCCTTTATTAAAAGTATTATATAATAATTCAAAACGATGTTGTAGAACACTAACGACTCTCCAGGCACCAGAAAACATACTTTGGTTTTCCTAAAGGTAGGTAAAATTGATATAAATTTAGACTCCAATTAGCATATCTGGAAATCGTTTAAGCTTATCTAAGTTTTCCGTTCTTTATCTCAGCTCCTCGCCAGTTATGTCATCAAATATTTTTAACCTACAATTTTTCTTCTTCTTTTCCGTCGTCGCCCGACGCCGACTGTTCGCTGCTTCACTCTGGCTGAAGCTCGACGCGCCGCGCTTTTGGGAAACCCGCTTAAGACCGTGTCCGAACTCGGGTATATACTTGTGTACTTGCATTCTTGTATACTACACTTACCCTCGGAATCAAACTTGATGAATCTGGACATGCAGTTTTGTTGGCTTCGGTGCCAGTTATTAGCCAGCTAACCACTTTAAATGTTCACATGTATTCCGACTAAGAATTTGATAATTGCCGAATGTTTTAGGGGTTAAATAAAGTATTAAATAATATTTAAATTTGATTCACACTAACATTTATTGTCTTGCATTATTGTTTGCAAGTGCAGTTTTTTTTTTTACACTTGGCTTCTTGTAGTTTAGGAACATAAGCCTAATACGGGTTTATTGCTTAGACCGTTTTTTAAAGGTGAAACTTGCGATAATTATTTATTCAGTTCAAAATTACATGTCTACGAAGTAGTAATGTTGCCCTATTAAACTTTAAATCAAATTATTATGTCGGAAATCAATTGTAACCTACAAATTTCTTCTCAAAATGGCAGCACACATTCGGCAAGTATGTGAGAAGTATACAACTTCGTTTACTTGTGTACTTGTATACTTCACTTGCAATTCGGACAGCACTTACGACGTCACTTCCGTCGACAGGTACGCACAAGTACGCAGCCTACTTCAGGCGAATTCGGACACAGCCTAGCGTGCCGTGAATCTTTGTGTCCGAGACGGCGTGTTTTCAGGGTCAAACTCGGGTCCTTATATTAAAAACTGAATTAAAACTGTGCGTGCTAAACTCACGTCGAGTGTCCGGCCTTATCACGTGACTTAGTTACCATGGCAACGGATCAACACCTGCTCAGATACTAGGGCCTTCTAAACACATTAAAAAAAACAGACTAGAAACACATATAAATGTCTTGTACAACAAAATAAAAATTATCTGTAAAATTGACATACTAGGCCTAATTAACATAATCAATGGGCCAATAATTAATGTGTATCGGTGACATCAGGTTACATATTCCAAGTACATAAACTAGTAAATAATTGAAATCTGCATATGGCCCTATTTTACGGTTTTACAATCTTATTAAATATATGTAAGGATACATTAAGGCGTCTATATGCTGTTCACGGTAAAGTGAGCACTTTTGAGGCCCTAGTTACTTTTCCCATTCAACCATTTTTTATCTTTTTGGCCACCGTTTTAAAATAAATATTGCCGTGCGCGTAATAAACGCAGTGTTTATATCCCACCGCACTCGGAAGATAACGTCTGAGGAGGGAATAAATATATTTATTGACTATGTTTCCAAATATGAGGGTTTTCAAAAGTGCTCACTTTACCGTTAACAGCCTATAGGTACCTGCCTCTTGAACTGCTATACAGAGTGTTTGAAATACACGTTCTCCTACGAAACTATTAAACGTGCGTCCAATGTGTTGATCTACGGAGAGCACACACACCAGACATGGGCTGTTAGTAGTAGGGGAAAGTATGTTGACGCACAGGGGGGATGTGCGATATCACCCGACCACCATCTTGGATGTCATTGACCTTTTACCCCGGACCCATATGACCTTTGGCCTTGACCTCGAGGACCTCTGACCTCAAAAACACTAAAAAAAATTATTAGACCTTATAACAATATTATTAAAAGGATTCTCAAAAATTTCCAACTTTTCTCCGGGAGGTATGAGCCCTTAAAAAACTAGGTTTTAAACCATACTTGTGAAAAATATCAGTAACGAAGTAAAATAAAATTACAACTCTCGGAACATTATTGTACGTATGTTATCGGGACATTTAACGTTAGAGCCGATATTTTGCACAAATGCGGCCTAAAATATCGTTTTTGAAGGGTTCATACCTCCCTTAATATTCGGTTTAGGTATTAAGTGTCACATATGTTTTCCTTTTACTTTTTCACGTAGAATCACCTTCCGAAGTTTGTCGGTACAATTGAGAACATTCTGTATATCTTAAACAGGGAGGGCTGCTTAGAGCGATTTTAGCTGAATTAAACACGTTCCAACGAACACATAGCGTTTCAATCACCAAAGTTATCAATGGCCAACAAGGGTTTGCCTTTCATTTCCGTCTTAGGGGAAAAAAAATTTCGTAGAAATATTCCGTAGTTTTTTATTTTATTAAAATTGACACAAATGTTTACAGCGAGAGCCACACGACATACAGGAAAGCCGCGTATGTCACAAATATTTTCCTTGTATGAGTTAGGCACTGATAAGCTCAGCTTACAACATGTGACTCCGAGTGCACCTCCCCTCCCCCTACCACAACATAGTGGTTGTGTATACCGTGGCAATATAGATAACGATGCACTCGCGTAGCTAGTTTCCTGGCCGAAGTTCTTGCTCTTTGCAAACCTCGTTTCAGACATCTGACTAAGAAAACAACACATTAGATTGTAAATGTAATCTTCTCAGCGGGTTGCCAGCAAACCCACGTGGTGTTTCGTGCCTCATGTACGATCTTAACTCCGTAGCCTACTTAATATGCTAATGAGCTCTACAAAAGAGGTACTAAAACCACAAAGCAATTCTCCATCCTCTATCGCTGTCAGTATTTAAATGACTTTTTACTATAAAATTATCATTAAAAAATATAAAAAGTTTGTAAAGAACTATTTGAAAACTTAAATACGAACTCTGGGCGAGATAATAACCGTAAGAACTATCGTCAATTAAGGAATTTTTAAAACGTCATAAAGCTGACGTAAAAAATGTTGTAGGCCTAAACTGTGAATATTTGTATGGAATGTTTTTTGGAATATGACAGAATTCTTTGAAAAGCTGTGTAAACGTTAAACAACGCATTTGACAGGTATAAAAGTAGGTAATATTTCAATGTTTTTATTTTAGTGTAGCGAAAGTATACGAGCACATGTACACACAAACACACAATGGAATGTAAACATTAATTTTGACAGATGCTACATGGCAATGTTTGTTTACATTTTGTGGAAGTATACGAAACGGGCCTGCAAGTAGATGTTTAGCCGAGCTTCGAGAAAGTCTGTTCCAGTCGTGAATGGACTATATGTGTGTGCAGGTTTTACGTATTAGTTCACGTTTGGTGCAGTATAAACTTGCCCAATGACTTGGCGTTAACACAGATAGTTGACGGGTAATGGAACACTTGCGTAATCAACTTACAACATGCCACCGCCCCTCCTACATGCGTATATTTTACTGACTTGTATTCATACAGTAAAGTTGTATACACTATTCACGGTAAAGTGAGCACTTTTTGAAGCCCTCTCATTTGGAATAATTGCCAATAAATATTGTTTATTGTTGCCTTAAACGTCAACTTTCGAGTCCGGTGAAATATATACACTGTTTTTATCACTAACATGGCGATATTTCTTAAAAAAATGCGGCGGAAGGATAAAAAAAATAGCTGATCGGAAAAATGTAACGAGGGCCTCAAAAAGTGCTCACTTCACCGTGAACAGCATTTAGATCAAGTTTACAGAGGCGGAATAGCTTGGTGGTTTTTTATGCGGGTGTGTCCATTCGCTGATTGGATGCAAGCTCTGGGAACGGGCCTTGTGTCTGATTCGCTACCGCGTCCTCGGCGAGTATGTTACGGTAATGCCGGAATCACATAGCCCCGACGCGCACGACACGACGGCCAACAGCCAATGAAATACACGATGGATCGCAGTAAGCCCGACCGATTCTGTCGTCCGACCGGCAATTTTGGATTAGAAATGATTTCTAATCTTCGTCGTGTCGTGCGGCACGACGGACAGAATGTACAACCTTGCAAAATGAAATTGTATTGCAAGCTTTCCCTACAATGGTAAATACGCAGCTTAAAAGGTAAACAAATTAAAATTACTGTATCCAACTATTAAAAATAATAATTTTACCTTGTATGCATTAGCGATACCAATTAGTCACCATTATTTATTGCACATGTCCCTCTTGTTCACCGCCTTTGAAACTAACGAAGCTGATCAGCGCCTTCTAAATAGTTAGGTTAAATGCCGAGAGCGTGGTGTCGGTCGTGCTGTAAATACAATTAGTCACATTGAAATGTGTCGTGGTTGCGTTTTTGGTCGTGTCGTGCTGTGTTGGTCGAGGCTATGTGATTCCGGCATAAAAGTTGTAATGAGAAAATTATCTTGGTGCAGCTTTCAGGGAGGGAATGTGGTGGAGGCAGTGCGGGCTGTGTAGGGGAGGTTCTAACGAGTGTTGTATAGTTCATTCGTGGTTTCTTCGAATGTTTTGAAACAAACCTTTCAAAAATCACCCCAGGAATAATATGTTAACCTGTTAAAATAAAAAACAACTTTTATACTACAAGTATATAACACTGAGCAACTTTAAAAGTAGTGCATTTTTGAATAAATGAAACTTTACCTTTAATAAAGATTAATAAACAGTGAAATCAGCGATGTTTTTGCTAATAAGATATAGTTATGAGTTAAAATATTGTTTTAATCAATTTTCTTGGTATGCTATGTAAAAATTAGATGTTGCCTATTGAAATATTAAAATTTTTAGACAGTCCTGATGGAAACATATTTTATTTTTTACAGTTAAAAACATCAGCGCAAAATATGGTGCGTAAGCCCTAGTGTCATGTTTTTTCCCCTACCGAACAAGAAACTGTCTTCGGAGCGGAGCCTCTCTCTCTCTCTCTCTCTCTCTCTCTCTATCTATCTCTCTCTATCTATCTATCTATCTCTATCTATCTCTCTCTATCTCTCTCTATCTCTCTCTATCTCTCTCTATCTCTCTCTATCTCTCTCTATCTCTCTCTATCTCTCTCTATCTATCTCTATCTATCTCTATCTATCTCTATCTATCTCTATCTCTCTCTATCTCTCTCTCTCTCTATCTCCTCTCTCTATCTCTCTCTCTCTATCTCTCTCTCTCTCCTCTCTCTCTCTCTCTCTCTCCTCTCTCTCTCTCTCTCTCTCTCTCTCTCTCTCTCTCTCTCTCTCTCTCTCTCTCTCTCTCTCTCTCTCTCTCTCTCTCTCTCTCTCTCTTCTCTCTCTCTCTCTACTCTCTCTCTCTCTCTATCTCTCTCTCTCTTCTCTTCTCTCTCTCTCTCTCTCTCTTCTCTCTCTCTCTATCTCTCTCTCTTCTCTCTCTCTCTCTCTCTCGTTCTCTCTCTCTCTCTCTTCTTCTCTCTCTCTCTCCCCTCTCTCTCTCTCTCTCTCTGTTTTGATTTCGCACCGCTAGTAGAATAACGAAAATCACACAAATTTTCAATTGTAGCATATATCATACTTGTTACAGAAGAAATTATGATTCTTGAATTTTTACTTTACAACCGCAAAGAGATTTTAATGTTTGAATACTTATTATAATATTTTTAGATGTGATGGGGGGAGGGTTACAAATCTGAAGTTGGCGGGAGTGGCGAGTGGCGACATGACACGATGACATAGCGTATTGCTGTTGTTAAACGAAACGTTTATTCTTCTCGCTCCGAAAAGTACTTCAACTTACCACATCAAGTTTATACACGTTTTTTTTTTTTTTTTTTTTTTTTTAAGCTTACGCAGGCAAGTTACAATGTTGTGATAAATGTGCGTTTCCATGGTAGTAATAAATATTCTGTAACGTGTGTCATAACCTCTGCATGCGAAAGAGTGTGGAACTCCTTCGTGGTCGTTACGCTGGCCCGGTGTGCGAGTGATTTCAAATATTGGACGCGCGAAATTTACACATTTTACCCGTGAACTGTTTTTATGACTACACGTATGGTTATTTATCACAACGTAACTTCGCCGTAGCTGTTTGAAACAAACGTGCCTACGTTTTTGTGATCTGAATATTTACCACAATCCCAACAAATAACTAAGCCCAGTCAGAAAATTAAAAAATAATAATTATTATTATTATCCTAGCAAAACCTAAGTAGGGCTTACCTATGCAAAGAAATATGAACTGAATAAAAGTTATGGGAGGCCTGTTTGTGTGCATGTCACCACTATCTTTCAAGTTTATCGCTGCTACTTACAAAAAATTAGCGGCACGAGTTGTGTGCTTAAATTTACTGTCTATTTCGTTGGACTGGTTGCTCCTTCGTTTTAATATTTATTCCGACTAAGGCCGTCCTTTTAACGCCCAAAAACACATCAATAACAAGAGGTTAAATACCACAGTTCATTCCCCACAGTTGTAACAAGGTTAAGCACACTCGCGGAAAAATATTAACGTGTTTATATATATATATATATATATATATATATATATATATATATATATATATATATAATATATATATATATATATATATATATATATATATATATATACAATGTGTGCTATATCGCGTATAACAAATACGTTAACAATGTAAAGAAATAACCGTAAGAACTATCGTCAATACAGACAAGCTTTACAAAGCCATAAAGCTGACCGGAATATGGTTATACGCCGCTTAAATTGTGCCTATGTAACGGTTTTTGGCAGAATTCTTCGAACAGCTGTAGTAAACATGCATTTGACATTAGAAGTCACATGTCAGTGTTTATGTTTACGTGTAGAATTTTAGCAGGGCTTCAGAAGAGTGTAAAGTAACCGTGAATGGACTATAGGAACACTTTTAAATACTACGTGGGTACGAATAAACCCACTAAAGTCTCAGGCAGGTACTCTAAACCCGTGGAGTCGCTCCGAGGCAATAATTCGTCCCACGCCACTGAGCTGGAGCGTGACTGAGTGAAGAGATTAGGGCGGCTCTTAACATCGAGGTCTTGAAAGCCAATGAGGATGAATCGAGGTGAGTATGGAGCAGTGTCGGAACGCAAGGGCGGGGGAAACGGGAGATACCCGAGAAAACCCGCAGACCAGCGGCATCGTCCGGCACGATTACCCACGTGCGAAAATTCGGGAGCGATCCCGCAGGGAATCGAACCCGTTTCGGCCTTGTGGGAGGCGAGTAGTCTGGCCACTGTACCACCGCGGCCCCACACAGAGCTGCCTTAAGCACTTGCTTGGCGAGATGTCTTAACGGCGCAGTGTCTCTCTCTCTCTCTCTCTCTCTCTCTCTCTCCTCTCTCTCTCTCTCTCTCTCTCTCTCTCTCTCTCTCTCTCTCTCTCTCTCGTCTACCAGGAACAATTAGGCGTTGATAGCGAATGGCTTTGTGTCTTCCGTTTCAAGGACGCCCGCTATTTGTTGCGCAGACAGCCGCAGCGTGGCAGAATGTCCTCTACAGTAGCGCCTACATGGAGCGAGCAATAATGGCGACACTGCCATGCGCATCAAGTGCGCCATCTCCCCTATACGCAAGGATGGTTCTTTAAGCGGTGATTATCATTTTATTGCTTGGCCGCCTTCCTTTACTGCTGACGAGCACTGAAATCTGTGACGGTTCATCAGTGTTCGCCAGCAATAAGGAAACAGTCGTCAGTAATCAGCTAATATTTCTCTTCGTCAGTAAACTGATTGTTTCGGGGCGTCTGGCAGTAGTATTCCCGCGAGCAGGAAAATATGAACAAGCATGGCGGACACATTAACCAAATTTTCATACAGCATTTGAACTAAAACAGTAAAAATGTTACTCGTCCTCGACTGCGTTTTGTGCATCTTCTGACAGCGCCACAATATTATAAGTGATTTCCTCAGCACCTCTTCCTTCCTTTAGTATGATTCCCTCGAACATGACTGGAACTTTCCGCCAAACCTGGGGTTTACCTGACCACACTGACGTTTTATACGCCGGTAAAATGCGCGATCTCAGCAACGGTTGTAACCTCGCACAGGGTACCTCTCAAATGCGACCATCAGCAGTATCGGAACAATAGCTGATGTTATTGAAATTACTGGCCAGTGAAATCCGTTAGTAACGGAAGGCGGCCATTGTCACGTGTCGTTGGAGCACGCAGGAGAAGCGTTATATGATAGCGGCGGCTGCACGGCGGTGTAATGTTTTGAGTGGCAGGCGACACGATAATCTCTTGTTCGACGCACGCTGCTGACCGTGGTGATATTGATTCCTGCGGTTATCTGTTTAATGCCCTTGGTTACTGATCTCGTTCTCTTAGCACGACTCGGGGCGCGTCGAACCTTCCAGATGGTCAGGGCGAACAGTATATAGGTGTGATAGGCCTCCGAGCCGAGGAGTTGATGAGTGGACGAGTGACTGAGTTCTGAGCGATAGAAGACGAGCAGCAGTGACCAGCGGAAGGGAAATCTGCGACTGCGAGTTTCAAGCAGTGAAGAGTACGACTGGCAGGCTGGACTATTGGACTATATGTGCGAGGGCTAGACATTACAAATGGCGGCAACATATATACTGTACACGTATTAGTTAATTGACTGTAACCAAACGGAGGCATTAAGAAGGGCGTTAATTCGAGTTGAAAGATGTATTAAATATTGCGCTCACTGTTAAATAAAAAGAGTAATTGTGGTAGACACAAAATTTAATGCTGTAAATAATAGCTGTGTGAATAAATTAGAAATCAAATTTAGTTATTTTATTTTTATTAATACCCCCATCCCTCACGAACTCAGATACGCCCCTCGGGCGTCCCATGTAACAATATACTGGTCAGAAACGTTCGAAACTATTATAGGGATCAGCATTAAACTAGTGCTACAGACATCCCAGCAATAAAATTATAGGGTCACCGCTTAAAAGTCCCATAGGTACTGACAACACGACGAGAACACTGCACGCCAGTTTAGTGTCGTGTGTGTAGCAGTGACTGGGCACTAAATACGCATGCCAATATCGCCCTTATCGCTCCCGCGCTTCCCCGCATCAAATGTGCTGAAAAATTTCAAGTAAACGCGTCCCAGAAGTTTGGAATATTGTGAGGCAAGGCAGTTCGGGCGGCAGAAGTTGTGTAGTTCTTTTGTTATCCACGTAGAACGCACTGACGCATAACAGTTCGTGGAGCAAGCTAAAAACAGCAGTTTATAAACGTGTACAACCTCCAGAAACACTTCCACATCACATAAGAGCTGGCCAGATGTAACGTGACCTTCGTCCGACAGATGGCATGAACACACTGATTACAAGCATGCCACGGCGTGTTAGGGACCTGTACCATGCACATGGAGTCCATACACGCTGTCAAGACACATCATTACCTTACTTTTGGACTAAATTTCTGTTAGCGACTACGTTTTGTATCGGTGCCGCTTGCAACTTCGTATTGCTATGCTTTCTGTTATGTTTACTCCACACTTTGTGCATTTCTGTATGTACGTATATGCTGTTCACGGGAAAATGAGCACTTTTGAAAGCCCTGCTTAAGATCTACTTGTATACGTATTGTGTATTCTTCCGCCTTATGTAAGATGAACATTGCCACGGGCCTCATCACTTTATTCACGCGTCGGTGAATTGAAACTGTGAAATTATTAGAAAAGTAAATATTTTACAGATCTGCTCTTTTAACACTTCGATGCATAAAAAACAAACAAAGTTGAATAAATAATTTAAGTTATCATGAATTGTTACCTAACACTTTTTATTCGACGTTAAGATCTGGAACTACTTTCTATCCTTTGTTACCAACTTTACTGGGCACATGCCACTCAGTGCGCCCGTTAAAATATTTTCAGGAACAGTGAGTGACTTTTCCTAAGGTTGATTTCAAATGTACTGACTTAATCGTGAACAGGCTATTCAGGCGGTCCGCGGAGTTGCATTAACTGCATGCAGCGAGGTGGAGAGAGGTTATCAGCAGTCTGACATGCTGCTTCAGTGTGCAGCAGCCACGGCGAGAAAGCAGCAGGCTGGGCTGGTTTTACCCATGACGTCATACCACGGACACTGTCAACACAGGCCGGAGATTCAATATTCTTGGCTGGCCTCTTCAAGCCTTCCTCGACCGCGCAGTCTTTTAAGTACTTCCTGCAGATATATACTATACTAAGCGTGTTGTACATTATAAAACTTATATACCGGGTGAGGCATTTAAAACAGGCCACCTTAATATATCGGACACTTGTAACGATAGAGGAAAATGTTTCAGACAAACGCTGTTTAGGGTGAAAGGGGCCATAATGTTACGTTAGTATATAGGTGTGATGTACGCCTAGGGGTGACGGACATATGGGGGTGAACTGCGGTATGTTAAATGGGACGATGTGGTTTAATGTTCACATTTCTAGTACGTGTGACACATGTTTGCATTCATCTTACGAAGAGCTGTTCAGAGGTGTGTAGTGTAATAAAGTATGTCGTCCCATTTACAAAACCGAACTTGACCCCCATATATCATCCACCCCTCGACTTAACACCAAACTGTTAAAGTCACATTATCTTCACCGCTAACAACGTTTGTCTGAACCATTTCCTTCTATCCTTACAAGTGGGCGATGTATTAAGGTGGCCGGTTTTAAATACCTCATCCTGTATGGTCCATTCACTGTTATTTCCAATTTTTCGGAAGCCCAGCTTAGTTCCAGGATATTCCTCTGACTCATTGCAAACAAACCTTAACCAAGTCCAGAAAATTACAACTAATGTCGGAATAACATAGCCCCGACTAGCACGACCCCGCCAGCACGACGAGGCACTTAAACTAAACAACCAATGAAATACAAGATAGACCTGACGCACGCCCGACAGTTCTGTCGCCCGACCAGCAAATTTGGATGAGAAATTATTTATATTGTTCGTCGTGTCTTGCGGCACGACGCACAGGATGCACAACGTTGCAAAATGAAATTGTATGATAAGCTTTCCCTACAATGGGAAATACGTAGCTTAGAAGAAAACAAATTGTGAAAATGTTTGTACTTAACTCTTATAAATAATAATTTTACCATTGTATGCATTAGCTATAAAACTTTGTCGCCATAATGTATTCCAAATTTCCCGTCTCTCCCCCCCCCCCCCCCCCCCCCGTCTTTGAAACTAGTGTAGTTAATCAGCGCCTTCTAAATGGATACGAAAAATTCTACTCTGGTCGCGTCAGTAGACACTGTCGGGCTGCAAATTCGAGTAGGCACATTGAAAATGGTCGTGGTTGCGGTTTTTGTCGTGTCGTGCTGCGCTCGTCGGGGCTATGTGATTCTGGCATGGGGACAATGCACCACATTCGTGCGCGCTCAGTGTAATAATACGTCGCAGAAGAACTAGTTCTTACCAGCCTTCGCCAACACACCTATTTCCTCAGGTTTCATTCATGTTTACTTGTAAATGAATTATAATTTATAGATAGAATAGAAATAAAAGTTCGACTTAACCAAGCACATTTGATATTTAGGCCTATTTTACCGGAAGTATAAAACGCTTGTGATACATGGCATATTTGGGATACGACCAGACACGTCAAATAAAAGTTTTATTCAAAAATTGGGAAGAAATCGGGAATAGACTATATGTAGCAGTGTAAGAGACTATGAGCCTTATTCACAGTCGTTTGTTTTTAGTCTGGTCTAAGGAAAGATCATCCTCCGATCAATATTTTTGTATTCAGAGAGCAGTTTTATTGATAGTCCGAGGATCATCTTGCTTTAGTACGGCCTGACTTTTAGTCCGGACTGAGGGTAGGATTAACGAGGTATTAAGGTTAATAAGAAACATGGCGAACTTAAAATACGACAGTTTCTTAAACACTGCATGCCAGTGAAAGCTAGATGAAGTTTACGAAACACAAACATTACGTTTGAAGCCGATTCTGTTAATCTGTATGCAAAAATATGCCGACCTAATGAATGAAATGTTCCGGGAATAATAATTCAAAGGAATTTATACCTTATAAGTTTTATAAAACATGAGTTTGTAGCTACAGCAATGCCTTTCTATTTGTGTGTCAATCAAATGTCTTCTCTGAAAACAGATTCTTTTCTTAGGAGACGTGATATTAATACACCCAAAGAGAATTTTGATACAAATCAATCTCTGGAGATATAGTGAAGTATTTAATTATGTTGAAATGTAGTGGCAGCTCAGTGGTATCATCGTGGGTTGATATGCTGAAGGATGCGAGGTCGAATCTTGCCTGGGTAGAAGAATTTTGACCATTTTTAGATGTCTTTTTGTAATGTATTTAGCATTACAATACTCATTTAATATCATTATAAAGACAATATTATTGTAGTAAAATAAAACCAGCCCACATTACAATATATGCTAGAGAGTCATAAAATCAAGGTTAAAAGGAATAAAGTGACGTTAATGTAGTTGAAAATAACGAAGTAGCTATTCTCGCTTAGCAAAATATTGTGGACGAGTGTAAACAGAGATTGTAAGTGAAACTGTATGAATAATGTGATTTGTTTAGACGAGCTGGGCAGAAAATACTCGGCGCATACTATCGAGAACATCACTTCTGAAAGGAAATAATCAGAACCGTATAAGTGTCGAGACCATCCATACAACATTTTGCTTCCAAAATTACTTTGTAGGATATATGTATATTCACAAAACTTCTACTTTTATTTTCAATTCAGCACACAATATAACATATTATATTTTGCTTGTTCTTGCGCAGATTAACGTTTATTGTAAATTACTGTCCAATTTGAAGAGGAATAACATTTTTATTTTAAATAAGTTATATTGAGTTTAGCGTTATCTAGTTCCTATTTTGTCGTGAGTGGAAATTAACGTTTTATTTGAGAGGAATAATCTGTAATGCGCATGCGCGGTAAACTTGGCAACAGTGTATTTCGATGATCCTTCGACTAAAGTTAGTCTCGCTCTAATCGGGGTTCGTGAATACGATATAGGTAGTCCACCCTTACTGACTATGAATAAGGCGCTATGAGTTTCTGGCCAGCGATGTGACTCATACAAGAGTGAAGAGTCAGGATTGAGACAGCCTTGGAAGGTGTTTGTCAGCCTTTGATAACGTCAGACCACGGTCAGGGTTGCCACGTTTACGCGAGTGAACCAAGACGAGTCGTTGCGGAAAACGCAGGCTCACTAGCTCTTGAAACTCCACCAAGTTGGTATCCTTGCTGTCTTCTTCATTTTATTTATCTGTTTACAACTTACTGTTAAAATTGCTACTCCAGCTCTTGTATCCACTCTTAACCAACATGTCATTGTGGATATTGTCTTCAATAATAATAATATTATTACTCTATCAAATACGGTTAAACGTTTAGGAGTCATAATTGATAAAAAATTTATCTTAGTGCCGCTCATATTACGTTACGTAGAAAGGTATATCACTCATTTCATTCTTGCAAAACTGAGCTTTCATTTGGTTGCATTCATGAGTATGTATTTTTGTACTGAGCATACTGTGTTTTCAACTAAGCAATTAAAGCCTGTCAGTTTACTTTTCCTCACAAATAAAGAAAATCAAGTCAAAAGAAAATAAATCTGATAAACAAAATATATTGGGCGCCTAGCTCTTGGGGAGCTTAAAAGAATTTTGAGACTCCTACTAATCCCAGGGTACACTACTGGGCTTCCAGTTCTCAATACTCAATTGTGTACTTATTTTTAGGATTCTCCAGTACATGGCACACAATTATTACACTATTGAGAAAATTCAAATACATGTAACACTTGATTTTCCAATAAAAGTTGGTTATAACACACTGTTCAACAGAAATAAAACAGTTCACTTGAGTTACTCAAAGTGTAGAATGGTCTAGAATACCAATCTAGACCGCCGGTCATAATTGTCTTACATAGGCCAACACCTTGAGCTCTTAATATCACATAAATCGAATTACATTTGGCCCTCTTCTTACTTGTCTTTTAATTACTGTGCTGTGCCAAACTTTTACAACACAACGTCGCATTATTAACATATTCCAGGCACATAAAATCACCATTCTGACAAGAAGTCATTTAGCAGGTGTTGTTCTGTTGAATCCTAGTCCAAGAAGAACTTCGCCGATCGAAACCGACAACCTCCTACTTGAATATTGGCGCGATACTCCCGTATCCAATCACAGCCCGTTCTCATTCAAAAAATGGGCTGAGATTGTACTCAGCTGTGCATGCCAGACGTCACAAGGAGAAAACAAAACAATTACTCTACCTCCTTGGCACCAGCCTACATTACAGCAGCGCTTGCTTACTACAATACACACACTAAAACTTGAGTGTAAATGTTACAGAACTAATTTAAGAATTAAAGACAACAAAGAATATTCATCACATTGAATTCACAAAATAAACACTTGTTAACTTTGCCGCGGTTTTGAAAGACCCAGTATTTCAAAATTATTTGTACATTTAAAAATAGCGGTAAAAATTAAACATAGATAGGTGAACATAGAATTCCCTCCAAATCACATTATCTACAACACTTCATAAATAAACGTAAACATTAGATACGAAAATTCGCTACGTTAAAATTTGTAAATATGCCATTTAGGTTACAAAAATACTTGAAATATTCCTTTTAAATGTGTATAAATACATTCCCAATGTAAATATATGAGTTGAACTATACAAATATATACGGACATATGTACACATACATAGATAAAGGCTTTATTAGGACACGTGAAAATGTAAACACAACAGGATAAAATGAAAGAAAAAAATCGTAAATAAACAACTGTTGCTGGGGCGGTTTTGTTACGCTTAAAATTTTTTTTTTTTTGTAACAATGCGAGGCAATACTAGCTACAATATAAGGAAACCAGATTTAAAACGAGATTGTTGAAACATTTTTAGTTTCTCGGAGAATTAATGTTTTTTAACGGGTCGAAGTAGAGTTAGCCATGTTGGGTTATCGCTAGGACTGTGGTGTGCAAATACACTTCTCGTGCAGGGAAAAAAAAACACGGTTCTACGTATCAAGAACAGAATAGAAACCACTACAGCAGCGGATATGATAGTTACAACTAAGTTTAAGCTATTTCTGCGGTGTATAGCTCATTTAAATTTACAAGTTTTTTTTTTATATTCTGCACCAATTAATAATTTAAATTTTATAAAATTTGCACAAAGATAACATATGCTCACTGAAAGATATTAAGATCTTAATGCTTCAGACTTAGAAAATTTGTAAAATATTATTTTGGAAATTTATTCGCATTCGAAATATTTTAACAAGAAAACTTAATTTGCTTTGCTATGACGTAATATTTGCTAGCTAATGTTGGCATCTATCACCTGTGTAATTAATTGAACTGCAAATTAAATCGCCGAGATTCATATTGAACCCCGAAAATTTGTCTGATCACTTATTATTCCTAAACCTTCTCCCATCTGTTTTGTTAATATTCGAGTAGGAATACTGAGCTGTCACTCTTTTAATTTCGAGTAGCCTATCAGTAGCTAGCTATTGTGTTTTGTTTTCAGTCTGTTAACATACACATAACTGAGAAGAGCTCTAGTAAGTATCTGCCCGGGTGTACCAACTGAAAAGCTTCACGGTCATCAATATGTTTTTTGTATTACAATATTATATTAACTATAATGATTCGGATTATATTAATGGCCCGAGCAATGTGGCTATGACTTTCCGTGCTACAATTTACACATATGCGTATTTAATTCTGTAATCAGCTGTGGGAGGCGCCGTAGAATTCTTGGGCTCGTATCTCATGACTTGACTTGTTCGGAACAGCTGGTTCTCCTTACCTGATTTTATTTTTTCTACTGCTCTGCTGAAATAAAATTATACTCTAAAGATCTTCACCCTGCAGGCTGCATTGCGCCACGGCTTTATTTATCTAACTTCATAACTAACATTCCATGTGGCAGGCTACCGCTTTGCAGTGATGCCAAGCTACACTACACTGTAAAAAAAAAAATTGAGGTTAAATTCCCTTACATGTAAGGGAAGCTAATTACCTCTAGGTACATGCAGGGTAAAATTACCTCAAGTGTAGAGTAAATTTACATAAGTTAAGTACTATTCCCTAATCGTACGGGAAAAGTACCTGACAAAATTGCAGGAAAAATCCCATAAAAGTAACGGGAAATTGATTATATAGTATAATAAAATTATATATAAAAATATCCGGAAGCATTAGTATTGTTAATTTTTACCCATATCCTCTGACGAATAGTGACCGATACCTAAACACTAAAATCCTCGACACTTGCTGGTGGATGGGCGCGAACCATTGTCCTCTATCACGATAGGCCGATATCAAAATATTGTTTCTTCCACCCGTCCTCCCACTTAGCTGTTGAGACAATGCTGAAGAGATGCACGCGTCGTAAGGTAATTTTCCCATACATGTATGGGATTTTCCATTACCATGTATGTGAATTTTACTCCATTGTGCGATAATTTTACCTTACCTGTAAGGAAAACTATGTTTCCCCCTACAAGTTTGCGAATATTACCTTACATTTGTCAGGTAATTTTCCCTTTTTTTTTACAGTGTAGAAATAACCGCTTGGTTCACCGACGGTCAGATACTGCCGCTCGTAGCATTACCTGAATAAAAACTACTCAGGGCCGAAGACTGCAAACAAAATTGTTCTCACTAGATTTATTTTATTTGTTTAATATATAGGAAATATTGTGGAGTCGCGAGTTTTGAAATGAGGCTTATGAAGAAATGGAAACGTGTAGTGATTGCGACGTAATGAAGCCCGCTTGTATCTGTTAAGATGCAGAAGGAACTATAGGCGCACCTCAGGCCCGCGTGTCTTGCTAGGGAAGCCATCGTGGAAGTGCAAGAAAAAAGAAGAGCCAGGTGAATTGATATTGTCCTGGACCAGCGATAAGTCAGGCGTAAGCTGTACGCTTGCTATCCCCTGCGGCGCAAGGTTTGTGCTAATTATCATTTTTCACGCGAGCAAAAATGTTTGGATTTCCTATTTTCCATCTAGGCCTACATTACCTGATTATTCGTTTACGAGACTAATTCAGTTTGTGCCTACGAATAACCTGAATAACTATTTTCAGCAAGAGCAGGCTGTTTCCGAACGCTGACGAACTTAAGTATCCCAGAAGACATGTTTTTATAGTGCTAAGTAACAAGGCAACTTACACTAACTCTCTGGAATATTTTAATTTTTTTCCTCCAGTGTCTTTCAAACTCGTATTTCAATTTCTTTCCCAGTAAACTCTGTAGTGGATTTCTCTGCTGGTTTAATTTACTGTAGTGTAGTTCAGTCTGTTTCTACGTGTGACACATGTTCACTGTCAGCATTCTGTTAAGTGTAGAACAGATTGGCAGGGCTGCAAAACGTGTGTTATGTCACAAAAGGAATTACTGTTATATATACTGGTGGAAAATTAAAAATGAACACCAATACGCAATGGTCCCACATGAATGAAGGCTGTATTGAATAATGATACAGGTTGTACATTATATGATAATGATCACAGTGTCGTACACCTATGGACAATGGCTACAGAGTGTGTTGGACAACAATGTCTGTATCTTGTGTAGCCGCCATTAGGGACGATGAAGTCCTGCAGTCGTGCATAGAGACTATCATAAAGGTGTCGGATATCATCTTGGGGCGGAGGAATATCCTGCAAGTATAACTTTAGCAGAGCTTCAGCAAATTTGGAAGTAGCCGTGTAATGGACTAGAGTTATTATTAAAGCTATTTTACTTGGTAAATCAGTTCGAAACGTGTATTTGATAGTCAAATAAATGTTTTATAAAACAGAATAACGTTGAGAAGTGAGTTCTCTCTGCACTGTTGTATCAGTGTGAGGACCGTGGACCCAGGCTAGCGCGAAGCCAACATTACATTGTCCTCAGCAGCGAAGTGGCGTGCATACTGATACGAGTGACCCTGGCACAAATCACATGTGTCCGCCAGCAGCTCCGACTGGCCCTCCAACATGCTACTGTTGCCTGGTGAATCACATGTGTCCGCCAGCAGCTCCGACTGGCCCTCCAACATGCTACTGTTGCCTGGTGAATCACATATGTCCGCCAGCAGCTCCGACTGGCCCTCCAACCTGCTACTGTTCCCTGGTGAATCACATTGTGTCCGCCAGCAGAGAGAAAATAAAGAGGTATGGCTAGATACATGTAGAGACAAAGATAGAGATGGCTAGATAAGAGGGTGATCGAGAGATAGAGAAACAGAGAGATACACACAACACGTAGAGATAGTGATATAAGTAGACGAGAGGTGGATACATATGTTATACAATATGATAACGATCTGCAGATACAAAAGCCATGCAGCGATTCCGTATGCAAAATGAGATAGAGTTCATTATACTACCTACGGTAATTTGTGAGTGGTAGGTGACCTTGAAAATATATAATTTCAAATTATTTTAATTCAAAATAATAAAACCTAATTAAAATAAAAATTCCGTGAATACTGTTATCTTGAATCGAGATCTGAAATCTACGAACGATCCTTGGGTAGGAGTAAACTTGGTACTTTGAAAGCCCCGCTAAGGATCTACTTGCAAGCACATTGTGTATCCTTCCGCCATATGTAGAATTAACATTGCGATGGGCCTGGTCCCTTTATTCATTGATTTCACTAATCACAAACGTGTGTGCCAGACAGTTTTAATTCAACGTTAAGATACGGAACTGCTTCCCCACAGTCGTTACCGTCCTTACTGGACGCATGTCACTAAGTTTGCTCTTCAAAATATATGCAGGTAGGAGCAGTGTCATTTTCCAGTGGTTCATTTCAAAAGTGCTCAAATATACGTGGACAGCCTCTAGTAAACAGTTTGCTAACCGTAGCGGGAACCACGAGGTTTTGAGAGCTCTGAAACGTCAGAGAAAAAAAAAGGGGGGGGGGGACTGCTGTATCCGTGGACTTTGGCCTTTGAAGGGGCCTGTAGAAGCCAGAAATATTAATTTAAAAGAATTGTAAAAAAATATTTTTTTTTATTTCAGATAGAAAGGAATTTAAACTATTTGTTATAAAATATGGCATTCAAATATAAAAACGCACTTTTTCAAATGTAAAACTTAAAGACGTGATCTCTAGTGGTGGCCGCCATTTCCAATTGGGCGATACTGAATATGCCCTACGCTGCAGCTGGCTTCACTGTAAAAAAAGATTTATAATATATACTGTGAAATTGTTTCTAATTTTCCAAATGCTTGTAAAAGTATTTACAAAGAATTATTTTGCAAAAGTACTCGTTTGTAAGTACATCTACCCACGAGCTTCAGCAAAATGGCGGACACTCAACAACGGAAAACCGTATATAGCTGTTTGTGCAAAAGCTATGGGTGATGTAAAGTGTAGCTGCGTGCAGAAAGAAATGTATTACACTGTCAAACAGGCCAAACAACTCCAATAAAACGTGGCAGTATTACTTATTGACTGTTCATTTTTTCTAGCTATACACAACTCTTAAAATTAAATAAATGAATTATTCTTAATCAAAAACTTCCTTAATGTTTTGTAGGTATACTTGGCGGTATATTTAATTTAACAATAAGTACTGAGCTCATAAGTCTAGTGGTTAAGGCTGCGACGTAACAGGGAAAAGGGTGCACATTATAATCCCCGTATTCACAATGTGTAATTTTTTTTGTTCGTAAATAATATTCAGAAATATCTTTATTGGTTATTCGCTGCTATTAATTAATCACATGTGTTTTCTAGCAAAAAAAATAATAATTTAATGTACACTTCTCAATGATGTAAGTTATAATACAAGGTTATCAGTTGTAATATTACAAATGCATGCTTTGCAGATTTTACAAGAAAATTGTTTGTAGTTTTACAAAGGATATTCTTGGTAGCTGGGTTTCCTGGAATTTTTATTGTAAAAGTACAAAAAAAAATATTTAGGTGTGTTCCGCAGAATTCCTTGTACAAACACAGAAAAGAATCTCCAGTGTACGGGCGAACTCGCACCTGACTTGACTTGATTTCGTCCGACGTGAGTCGAGGCCCTGAAGCCACTTACGTCCTGCCGAAACCCACTGGCATGTAAAATACACTTTTCGTACCTAGCAGCTGTTAAAATAATGTTCATGTTCGAGCTGTCTCACTCTACTAAGTCTATAGTAGGAGACCGTGAGTCTCGCGTACGGCGGGAAGTTGCCAACTACGCCCCCAAGTTGACTGCGAGCGGAGCTACAGCCTATGCCCCGTGGTGCTAGCTCGACCACCGGCTGGCCTTCCTTACCTACAATGCATGACGCAATGTTCCAGCCAAGTTTATTTTTCCTGGAATTGGAAATACGCAAAACACTTGCGTGGTACTGTACGACGTCATAAAAATAAAGAACTTTTACCTTTACCTGGAACTGTGATGTACTCTAGGAACGATATACGTTTTTCACCGTAACCCGAGCCGCTGAGGACCGCCATGCATCTGAGCGGCCCGGAAAACATGGTTCATAGACTTGCCACCTTGGGCGCTAGTGTAGCGGTAGGGGCGTGTACCAGTGCGGAATGCACGTTATAGATGGCGCCACAAGGACCTTACTTCTGGGAAATTAACGACTTCTGGAAGGTGCTGATGCTCTCCATTTTGTTTTAATTGACTGTTTGTCCGTAATGTAGTGGTGTGTGTTCCCCTTCCAACTTGTATTATAAATTATTGGCGATTCACGGTAATGAGCACTTTTTAAGGCCCTGCTGAATTTTTCTTTTTATTAGATGTCTATCTTCCTGTCACTTTTTAGCATAAACTTTGTCATCAGACTAATAAGCATAGTGTGCACATTTCACCACTAACAAAAGTTAACGTCTGGAGCCACAATAAAAGATATTTATTCATGCTTAGTGACTGTTGAAAGGACTTTAAAAAGTGCTCACTTGACCTTGAACAGCCTATAACCCAGCAGCCCACTGGTCTCCAGAGACTCAGCTGCTGGTTTCCAGACACGTCATAAGTTAAGTATTCCACATGTTATAGGGCCCATATTGGCCAGGTTAAAAGTAAAAAAAAAAAATGGACCTTCCTGCCTTCCATGTAGTTGGTAGAAATTATCCTGGTAGGCCTAGACAAATTATTAGAGATGGCTATTCAATTTATTAAAACTTGGTAACAAAAGGTTTTTAATTTTAAGAATGGGTTTGCTTCAGCCTTGTTTTTATAACCAAAGTCAGTTTAAGAAAATGCTTGTTTCAGCCTTGGTGTAGGCTGATAACTAAGTTCATCCATTGGACTATTTATAAAAAAATGTAGTCTCTTGTAGTTTTGCTTTGTCCTGAAAGGAAGTAACTTTGAAATATATTTTAACTATAGTAAGTGGGTATATATGGAATACTTAGCGTCATACTTAAAAGAAGAATAATCTCTTAAACGATTGTAATAATTACTCGTGAGACTTAAAACAAATGTAGGCTACCTGAATAAGAATCTTACACCATTTTAACAAATATTTTTGGCAAGTACCCATACACGTGAATTAATGGAAAAGTTATATCTTCAAGCTGTCTCATGAGAGACTTCAAACAGTTAGTGTTTTTAATACACTCCAAAAGTTGTGATTTTTCCAGCCCTATGTATATATATATATATATATTTTTTTTTTTTGCTTGAATGTGTAACATCTATCTATAATCTATAAACCTATTGAATAGCCTAAATGTACTCAGCTTTAGTGAACAAATGAAAAATTTGTATCAGTGTATTTTGCCGAAGTAGTGTTTTGTAAATATTTTACTCTTTTGCATGGGTTTTACTGAAATAGTTTTAAAATACAAAATCTTCTCCCATACAGTGTGTGTGTTTCTAATTTATAGATAGAAAAATTGTTCGCAAAGTTTGTTCGGTGGTTAAGTGGCGTATCTCGTGTCCTGGTTTACAGGACGTAGCGAGCTCCACAATTTATTACATTGTATTATTGCATGCGAGTGCAATTTATTACATTGTATTATTGCATGCGAGTGCAATTTTGATTGCCTTTTTTTTTTGTCTTACCTTCTGTAGGTTAGGAACGTAGGCCTAATACGAATTTATTGTTCAGACCTTGTTTTAAGGCGAACCTTGTCATAATTATTAACTCAGTTCAAAATTATATGCCTACGAAGTAGTAATGTTAGCCCATTAAAATTCAAATTAGAATAATTATGTCGGAAATCAATTGTAACTAACAAATTTCTTTTCATAATAGCGGCACATGTTACGCAAGTACGCGAGAAGTATACATCTTCGTGTACTTGTATACTTGCATGCTTCACTTGCAATTCGGACAGCACTTAACGACGTCACTTCCGGGGACAGGTACGTACAAGTAAGTATGTACTTCAGGCGAATTCGGATACAACCTTATTTTCACAACTTACTTCATTGCGAAATGGCCGCCGATCAAAATATTTTATCTCGTTTTTAAGAAACAGCTACCATGTGAATACTTACATGGAAAATTGCGTGGGACATGAATGAAGAGAATATAATTTTCTACAAAAAAAAAATCTGATTCACTATATCGATATTTGAATAGCTGAGAAGATATCCACAAACGCTGAGAGTTTGCGCACGCGTATTCACATAATCACCGATGAAAAGAAAGCATGAGTGGCTTTAATCATCCCT
The DNA here is from genome assembly GCA_029891345.1 of Dryococelus australis. Lineage (NCBI taxonomy): Eukaryota > Metazoa > Arthropoda > Insecta > Phasmatodea > Phasmatidae > Dryococelus > Dryococelus australis. Next base: position 58,694,845 of record CM057008.1, read on the forward strand.
GTTTTATTTCGATATTAAGAGAGCGTGAAGTATAATTACCGCCAAGTAAGTTATTTGAAGTCAACCGGCTTGCAGACGCCATTACTGAAAATCTTAGAAAGGCAAATCCTGGCTAGCGGTTGTTTCTGCCTTAGCGAGCGAATGTTTTGACAGATTGATGCATGTGCTTTGCACGATACCTCGTGTCGCAATTAATTACGTGTACAGACGTAAGGCGCATGAAGAACCTTGACAGATATACATCACTGGCAAAATAATTGTAAATATATGTTAGTAAAAACATAAATCTAGAATTGCTCTTTCGTGTTTATCTGTATCTACTGTACTTCCATAAATGTGTTGAAAACGATTAAAGTTTATAGCGTTTATTTACAGCATATCCGAAACATTCTTAGGGCACGTTTACACGGCGATAGTAATGCGCGATAGTTTCCATCGCGAGAGCTACTTCGCCGTGTAAAGTGCACGATAGTTACTGCCACACCGTCGCGATAGCACTATCGCGAATCAGCTCGAGCTAGATAGTTGATAGTAACTGTCGTGCTAGAACATGAAACTCTCGTGTAACTCTTGTAGTGTAAATCGTGTAGTATCACTATCGTGATAGTACGGGCCACAAATGTGTACGTGTGTTTTCTATTTCCAGTTAGATATTGAAGCGCTCGCTGTTTCCCAACTACGAGATGGTTGGTGGTTATTGTACTTACGATGGTCGGCGTGTCTGTGACATGGCATCTCATTAGGAAATGACGTAAGTGGGCTGATTTTTCAAAGGTTCTATCGTGGAAAGTGTTGAAGAAATCGCGAATAGACTACATGCCTGGCCTAGAACTGATTATGCTTTGTTTGCACGAGGCTGAAGAACTGCCTGAACTTGAGCAGGCTTGAGAATAGTTGAAAGTAACAGTGAACTGACGATACGCAAAACTGATCGTGAGCTAGGCTTTGGAAGAACCTTCGCCGCCATATTGGATTCTTTGTTTCTATAGCTCGTTTGTTTTCAAAAAAGAAAATTCCGAATGTTTCCCAATATACCCAACTATAGACTGTTCACGATAAAGTGAGCACTTTAGAAATGAACCTTAAGACAGAAGTCACTGCCTCTGCATGGAAATATTTCAATGGGCGCACTGAGTAACATTCGCCCAGTGAAGTTGATAACGATGGATGGAAAGTAGTTCCATATCCTAACTTCGAATAAAAAGTGTTAGGTAACCATTTGTGATAACTTAAAATTAATTCTTTCGTTTCCGTTTTTTAATGCATCCGAGTGTAAAGTATTTACGTTTCTTATAAATTTCACTGTTTCATTTGACCGACGCATAGCAATGTTAATTTTACATAAGGCGGAGAAATACTGAACGTGTATTAAAGCAGATCTTAAGCAGGGCTTTCAAAAGTGCTCGCTTTACTGTTGACTTGACATAGCAGTACGGGTATAACGACTGAACTACAAACTCGTATTTACGTGGGGCCGCGGTGACGGAGCGGTTAGCCTGCTCGCCTACCACCAAGGCGATCCGGGTTCAATCCCCGGCCGGGTCACTCCCGTATTTTCGCAAGTGTGAACGCGGTGGACGATGCCGCTGGTCGGAGGGTTTTCTCGGGGTTCTTCCTCCCCCTGTCCTTCCGTTCCAACGCTGCTCCATTCTCACCTTACTTCACTCTCACCAGATCTCAAGATCTCGGATGTTAAGAGCCGCCCTAATCTGTAAACTCAACTCGTATTCACGTCGCAGTATATTGATTTTGCCAAAATTTGACGGAATTAATATTGTCATGTAATTGAGTTCGTAGTTCAGCAGTTATGCCAGCACAGCTGTGTGTGAGGCCAATAACCAGTTGGCTGTATCATATGAGTACTTTCAGAATGGTCTTTTTAAGAAAACCACATTTGGGTTGTGCGAAGATTCGGTATACAGAAAAGAAAACGAAACATTACAACTCTCATCAGAAATGTTGCTGTCGAAAATTGTAACGAAACGAAAATGCTCGATTTATATGAATATTCGGGCTTTTAATGAAAGTTTATCTAGTGCATTAGGTTTGGAAATTTTTTGTCTGTAAATAGTTTTCACTGGTTTTTGTTATTTTATATCTAAGGTAACTACATAAAACGGAAAGTATATGCAAGGAACTCTTTGGAAAACACTCCATATCCTCCATTTTCTTTAGTTTGGTTTTGCAACGAATTTGCTAAAAATATCATGAAATTTGTTAAACTTCCGGTAAGACTGAACTCATACTGAAATTTTTTTTTTTTCAAATTTTAGTTTCAATTTCACACAAGTTCATTACATATTTTTCTTTTCGTTTCCTGAGAAAAAGTCTCATTCGCACAACCCTAAAAAACATAAACAAGTGAGCCGTAAGGATGACACTATCATGCGCACCTAGTGCTATCTCCACCCTTACACGCAAGGCGTAAACTGACTCGCAGTGACCCTATCATTATTTTGCTGGAAAGTCTGAAGCGAGGTCCAGTGCTGGTCCGTGTTATAGTTTCGCATGTTACTGACAACTGTATTGTGATATACAGAGTTTGAAAAAAAAATGGGATGTGACTGTGTTGGGGACACGGCCGTTTGTTTTACGTGAATACGTCTACGTTGACGCGCTCGGACGCCTTGATGTTTATTTTACGTTTCCGGCACCGCTTCACTGGATCGCTTTTGAAATGCCCTTTCCAACCGTATACGATTTCTATATTTCGACCTGGCTTTTTGATGAGTATAGGTCGACATTGTATTCTATTACTTTTTTTACATTAAACTTGTACAATTTCACCATAACCACGCCACACAAATGTTTTTATACACGCAATCGATTGATCTTGATGATAGCTGTCGATTGAAACCTAAACGAGCGTCGTAGCTTATCCTGGTCAAAAGTTATACTACGCGAAAGTTATGAGACGCGGCGAAACGAACTCAAAACTGCACCCCCTCCCCACCCCCTTTCGAAAGTGCGTTTCTTCATGCTTCGCAGTCCTAACTCAACGTAACATAGTCTTTGGTCCTTTGGCAATAGAGAGGTGTAATTGAATTTTGAATGTAGACGGTAGATTCGGAGCTGCAATGCCAAACTGCATCCTCCGATTTTGTTATCGTCGGATTTTCTGGATTGCCTCGCACAGTGGTTGCAAATTTAAAGACGTATTCACGTCAAAAAACTTTTTAATATACAGTGACTCGTAGAGACAGTAGAAGACATATCCTATGATATTTCACTGGATTGAGTGTATTGGCGAATAAATGTATTTACAACAGTCATACAACAGATAAAAAAAAAAACTTCGCAAAAGAAATAAATTTACAACAAAAAATTCGACGCATTCTGAGGTCAAGATGTACACCACAATAAAAATGGTACCGTCTGTGTATGCGCTGTCGTTGAAGGCCATGTGTGGACAGTTAGTACCTAGTGTGATGACCACAGTTCATTTATATCTCCTTAAGCCTATCTGGCATAGGTCGAACCAACCTGTCACAATATGAGGGCATCCCATTCCGTTTTAAGGAAATTTTTGAGGTCATTCCGGTTGGATATGGGTTGTTTACGGATGTTGTCTTTTAACGCGTTCCTCAAGTTTGCAATGGCATTGTTGTCCGGGGAATATAAAGGGGTATTCAGTACATGGGAGCAAATATACAGTAACCACTGGGCCTCAAGTGTGCAATGGCATTGTTGTCCGGGGAATATGGAGGGGTATCCAGTACATGGGAGCAAGTATACAGTAACCACTGGGCCTTAAGTTTGCAATGGCATTGTTGTCCGGGGAATATGGAGGGGTATCCAGTACATGGGATCAAGTATACAGTAACCACTGGGCCTTAAGTTTGCAATGGCATTGTTGTCCGGGGAATATAGAGGGGTATCCAGTACATGGGAGCAAGTATACAGTAACCACTGGGCCTTAAGTTTGCAATGGCATTGTTGTCCGGGGAATATGGAGGGGTATCCAGTACATGGGAGCAAATATACAGTAACAACTGGGCCATAAGTTTGCAATGGCATTGTTGTCCGGGGAATATGGAGGGGTATCCAGTACATGGGAGCAAGTATACAGTAACCACTGGGCCTCAAGTGTGCAATGGCATTGTTGTCCGGGGAATATGGAGGGGTATCCAGTACATGGGAGCAAGTATACAGTAACCACTGGGCCTTAAGTTTGCAATGGCATTGTTGTCCGGGGAATATGGAGGGGTATCCAGTACATGGGAGCAAGTATACAGTAACCACTGGGCCTCAAGTGTGCAATGGCATTGTTGTCCGGGGAATATGGAGGGGTATCCAGTACATGGGGGCAAGTATACAGTAACCACTGGGCCTTAAGTGTGCAATGGCATTGTTGTCCGGGGAATATGGAGGGGTATCCAGTACATGGGAGCAAGTATACAGTAACCACTGGGCCTTAAGTGTGCAATGGCATTGTTGTCCGGGGAATATGGAGGGGTATCCAGTACATGGGAGCAAGTATACAGTAACCACTGGGCCTTAAGTTTGCAATGGCATTGTTGTCCGGGGAATATAGAGGGGTATCCAGTACATGGGAGCAAGTATACAGTAACCACTGGGCCTTAAGTTTGCAATGGCATTGTTGTCCGGGGAATATGGAGGGGTATCCAGTACATGGGAGCAAGTATACAGTAACCACTGGGCCTCAAGTGTGCAATGGCATTGTTGTCCGGGGAATATGGAGGGGTATCCAGTACATGGGAGCAAGTATACAGTAACCACTGGGCCTCAAGTGTGCAATGGCATTGTTGTCCGGGGAATATGGAGGGGTATCCAGTACATGGGAGCAAGTATACAGTAACCACTGGGCCTTAAGTTTGCAATGGCATTGTTGTCTGGGGAATATGGAGGGGTATCCAGTACATGGGATCAAGTATACAGTAACCACTGGGCCTTAAGTTTGCAATGGCATTGTTGTCCGGGGAATATAGAGGGGTATCCAGTACATGGGAGCAAGTATACAGTAACCACTGGGCCTTAAGTTTGCAATGGCATTGTTGTCCGGGGAATATGGAGGGGTATCCAGTACATGGGAGCAAGTATACAGTAACCACTGGGCCTCAAGTGTGCAATGGCATTGTTGTCCGGGGAATATGGAGGGGTATCCAGTACATGGGAGCAAGTATACAGTAACCACTGGGCCTCAAGTGTGCAATGGCATTGTTTTCCGGGGAATATGGAGGGGTATCCAGTACATGGGAGCAAGTATACAGTAACCACTGGGCCTCAAGTTTGCAATGGCATTGTTGTCCCGGGAATATGGAGGGGTATCCAGTACATGGGAGCAAATATACAGTAACCACTGGGCCTTAAGTTTCAGGTCGTTGTGCTGGTAGAACGTGAAACAATCCCCCAAGCCTGATTTCTCTGCACTCGGTGTTAGTTCTATCGTAAATATGTCCAAACACACAACTTGGTCCATAGTACTATCTATGAAATGCAGTTTCCCCACATACGAAGCCACCATACAATCCCGTACCACCGGGTACCCATCCCAGTGTTTCGCCGTCGGCCGAAGATTTCTTTCTGCACTCTAAATTCGAATCAGTGGGGAACCACAGATTCTCAGTGAAATTCAACTACTCTAATCAGTGAAAATGCCTCCACTTAGTCTCAGTGGAAAACCACTGATTGTTTCAGTGAGAAAATTTTACTGATTGAATTAGTGACGGCCAACTGCAGTGGCGAAATAAATATTGCTTTTATTGAATTTAGACAATTAATTACGTGAAATAAACACCTTTACGATAGTTTGCTATTTATATTGTGCAATTTACCGTAAATAAAAAAAATATATAAAAAAAATATAAAAAAATTTGCAGGTGGCCGGGTATGAACTCGAGCACCCTTCGACTATATACTGTTGCCTTGCCATCTGAGCTACCACGCCAGGTTGAAAATGTGTTATAGTATCGCGGTGAAATAGTGTCGTTTAAAGTTGTATACTCATACTTTTCGTTTTTGGTTTGATTAATACCCTTAAGATTGTTAAAACGAAAAGTATGCATGCGTGCACTCTCTCCACCACATTATATGCATTTTAAACCTGCAAACAAAGCGCTGTGACGATTACAAGGAAACGAAATGAAAGACTTAAAAACGGAATGAAATGCTGTGTGATCATATTACCTCGTAAAATGGCGTTTTGAAAGACGAAACACATTTTAGAAAAGTGTTTTGTATTGGTTTTATTCGTTTATTCTTTGTTATGGTACTTCACTTGAAACACGTTGTATAACGGCCATTTTCAAACTATGTTCGACGGCCATTGTTACACGTAGTTCCACTGATACATCAGTCAAAAATAATTACAGACGGAGCAAGTTGCTCAGATGTTTCACTGGTCCATCAGTCAAAAAATAAACCACTGAGAAAACAGTGGAAAAAAAAAGACTGACGAATTAGTCAATCAGTGAAGGAAATATGGAATTTTTTTCCACTGTTTCAAGAGTTAAATTCACTGAAGTGACTGTTGTATCAGATACGTTTGACTGATTGATACAGTGAAATTCTCACTGATTCACATTTAGAGTGTGCAAGTTCCGTGTTTGGCTTACGCCAGATACTGACCTTCCCATCCGATGCAAACGCATTGGATTTATTTCATCGGTAAATATTACTATTTTCCAGTAGTCAAAAGAGTCATCAGTGTAATCTGTGGCTAACTGGAACCTGAGACGTTTGTTCTTCTGACTGATGTATGGTTTGTTGCGCGCTACTCGACCACTGATGTCCTCTATATGAAGGACTGTCCTCACAGTTTCTAGGGAGGATTCTTTCCCAAACATGACTTCTGGTTCCTTCTGGTTTTGGTGCACTTAACGTGGGATTCTTCTTTGTTCGATGTCGAATCCATCGCTCGTCTGACGCAGTGAATATTTTTCTTGAACTACACATCTCTGTACTGACGAGAGCGACGAATCTTATTTTTCACAGTAGAATGACTGCGATTCACAATTTTGCCGATCTCACGCAGAGAGTTACATCTTTGGTAATGCAAAATGACCATCTTTCTTACTGCCACAGACGGCCGGCCTCTTTCACGTTCCATGTGGATCTACGAAAGCTTACTTGAATGTAATGCTTGCCTTCATGCACAGAACAAAGTGGTTAAGCGTGGTTCAGAATGCGTGAGCCCCACATGGCACGCCTGGTAGCCCAATGGAGAGCAAGTATTGGGCAGTGTGCCACTTTCACTGTGGCGTTCAATCTGCAGTTGTTTTAGCAGATATAATCATGGAAATGATGCGCATCTTTATAGGCCCTAATAGCTCGATCTGTAATGCATTAAATAAACTGGGTTGCCAGTAATTTTCATTTCGAGGGAATATTCATATCCTGTCTGTCAGTCCTTACTTAGGCGTACCCCTTACACTAATGTACATTGGTGGGCTCGGATATAGCATTTATAGTGTGCATGATGTAATGAGAGTATTATTCGTACCTCTTCTGAAGTGTGTTTTCTTTTCGTACAGTTGTATAATGGGCACATGTAAACAAAGCGTGGATTTATTCCAAGCGCAATTCAGGCGCCCCGCAGGCGACGCCCGACGGCGGTATGCGAGGACGGGAGAGCAAGGAGCACCCCGGTGTAACCAGGGAGCGACCAGCGTTCGAGACTCCATAGCAAACACTATGGCCGTATCCGAAGTGACAAATCCCGTTGTTTTGTAAATTCGTGATTTGGTAGGAATCAATTCGGACGTTGTCCACAGTCACTTGTTCAGCACTCGCTGCAACACATTATTACATTAACATTGCAAAATATTTCTATCTAAATTTAATGCTTAAAACTGACGTAATTTTTCTGCAATCATCACTGGAATGCTACGAATACGATAATAAATAAAAGAATAATAAATTATGCAATAACGACTTTAAAAATATTGTTTGCTGTGTGTGTGTCTGTCTGACTGTATGTATGTATGTATGTATGTATGTATATATATATATATATATATATATATATATATATACAATACACAAAGTACAACACGTACTTTTTTTTTAAACATGACTAGTGTATGTTATGTGCAGTTATTTGTTTCAAATGTCATTTTATTTACACATTCGAACATGTGTCTTTTAAAGTATAAACAAACATGGCGCTGATTTTGCAATTACGTATTTTTGCTAACATCCGCTAAATACAAAATACGAAATACCAAATCAGCAAATACGTCACCGTTTTTGTATACAAAATCGGGTCATGTGACCATTTTTGTCTACGAAACCTACCAATTCGGATACGGCCTATTTGAACTACTCGACGAAGTTTAAAAGCTAATTATATGTACGATTTTCTAAATATACTTTGCAAAACGTTATTGTACTTGCGTAATATGCTTAACGTTATAGAAAAATAGTTTATTTCGTAAATGTAGACATTCTGTGAACGTTCCTTTTATTTGTGAATTAATGCGTATACATTTAAATAATTTACAGTTACATACAAGAATAACTAAAAACATGTAGTAATAAATTACATTTATTAACTTTAGCACTATCTAATGACGGCAAAGTGTTTATTACTGTTGCATACGAATTAAGTTATTTTTTTGCGAAACAAATATGGATGAAAAATTACAATATAATCGTATATGTAGTGTTTCAGTTCCATAAGTACATTCTCTTAACATCACGAATGTGTGAACATACAGCCCCGTACGCTTTAAAACTTTAAATCTTAGTCAAACACGGATACTGTTACCGCCATTTTGCAGAAAATCTCCACTAGAGGGTAATTTAGGGAGATCGTTCACCGACTAGATTTCTCCACTTAAAAAGTAAGCGCCACTACAACTTAAAGTGACTGAGCATACACACAACGAGTAATATATTACCTATTTCCCTTCGGCTCTAGTACTACTGTCGACTAGATACTTCTCTACATACAGCCCGTCTCGACACTTTACAAACAAGGAGGACTAATACTATATGTGACTGAGCATACACACAACGAGTAATATATTACCTGTTTCCCTTCGGCTCTAGTACTACTGGCGACTAGATACTTCTCTACATACAGCCCGTCTCGACACTTTACAAACAAGGAGGACTAATACTATATGTGACTGAGCATACACACAACGAGTAATATATTACCTATTTACCTTCGGCTCTAGTACTACTGTCGACTAGATACTTCTCTGCATACAGCCCGTCTCGACACTTTACAAACAAGGAGGACTAATACTATATGTGACTGAGCATACACACAACGAGTAATATATTACCTGTTTCCCTTCGGCTCTAGTACTACTGTCGACTAGATACTTCTCTACATACAGCCCGTCTCGACACTTTACAAACAAGGAGGACTAATACTATATGTGACTGAGCATACACACAACGAGTAATATATTACCTATTTACCTTCGGCTCTAGTACTACTGTCGACTAGATACTTCTCTGCATACAGCCCGTCTCGACACTTTACAAACAAGGAGGACTAATACTATATGTGACTGAGCATACACACAACGAGTAATATATTACCTGTTTCCCTTCGGCTCTAGTACTACTGGCGACTAGATACTTCTCTACATACAGCCCGTCTCGACACTTTACAAACAAGGAGGACTAATACTATATGTGACTGAGCATACACACAACGAGTAATATATTACCTATTTCCCTTCGGCTCTAGTACTACTGGCGACTAGATACTTCTCTGCATACAGCCCGTCTCGACACTTTACAAACAAGGAGGACTAATACTATATGTGACTGAGCATACACACAACGAGTAATATATTACCTGTTTCCCTTCGGCTCTAGTACTACTGGCGACTAGATACTTCTCTACATACAGCCCGTCTCGACACTTTACAAACAAGGAGGACTAATACTATATGTGACTGAGCATACACACAACGAGTAATATATTACCTATTTACCTTCGGCTCTAGTACTACTGTCGACTAGATACTTCTCTACATACAGCCCGTCTCGACACTTTACAAACAAGGAGGACTAATACTATATGTGACTGAGCATACACACGAGTAATATATTACCTATTTACCTTCGGCTCTAGTACTACTGGCGACTTGATACTTCTCTACATACAGCCCGTCTCGACACTTTACAAACAAGGAGGACTAATACTATATGTGACTGAGCATACACACAACGAGTAATATATTACCTGTTTCCCTTCGGCTCTAGTACTACTGGCGACTAGATACTTCTCTACATACAGCCCGTCTCGACACTTTACAAACAAGGAGGACTAATACTATATGTGACTGAGCATACACACGAGTAATATATTACCTATTTACCTTCGGCTCTAGTACTACTGTCGACTAGATACTTCTCTACATACAGCCCGTCTCGACACTTTACAAACAAGGAGGACTAATACTATATGTGACTGAGCATACACACAACGAGTAATATATTACCTGTTTCCCTTCGGCTCTAGTACTACTGTCGACTAGATACTTCTCTGCATACAGCCCGTCTCGACACTTTACAAACAAGGAGGACTAATACTATATGTGACTGAGCATACACACAACGAGTAATATATTACCTGTTTCCCTTCGGCTCTAGTACTACTGTCGACTAGATAATTCTCTGCATACAGCCCGTCTCGACACTTTACAAACAAGGAGGACTAATACTATATGTGACTGAGCATACGAAACGAGCCATCTAGTGTCTATTTCCCCGTGTTTCTAGTGTTAATGGCGACTAGATTAAGGCCCTTACACTATTGAAAACTTTAACATTTGACTTTACGTTTCTTTTCCGACATGTTGTTTCTTATGGAGCTTGACACAATGGAACTGTCTAAGGTAAAGTCAAGCAGCCATCTTGCCGAAAATCTAACAGAGGTTATGTGGAAAGTGCCTTATTTTATTATAGGGCGATTTTAATATCGGTATATTAAACAAAGCTTGTCTTAGATTAAATAAATGACAGACAAATATAATGCGAATAAAAAATATATGAATTGACATATTTTAATAAAGTAAACAAATGAGTTTTTTGTTTTGAAATAAACTTTTAATATTAATTTTATGCTTATTTCAAAAAAAAAAAAAAAAAAAAAAAAAAAAAAAAAAAAAAAAAAAAAGAGGTACTTAAAATGTATTCCTGGATAATATCATAATTATTTACATAACAAGATACACATATTTACGAAGCTCGCAGAACCGATGTTCAATTGTCTGAACTCTGATTTTACAATATTGTATTGTGTATTGTTTGTTTCGTCAGAGTAAAGGAAAAGTAGTCAAATGCTAAAGTTTTCTATTGCGTAAGAAGATTTATTCTCTGCATGTGGGCCTATGTCCCCGAGTGTCTGTGGGGTGTTTGTTGACTCGCCGTGTAAACAGTGGGATTGCGAGTTGTTGAGTGGGAACAGCCAGCTTCCCCGGCTCGCAGGAAACTCTCTCCAAGGCCATGCTTAAATATAACCCCCGTGTGTTATCGTGTGAGGGGGGTGTCGTGTCTCAGCCTTCCGTCATATATAGAGCCGGGCTTTGTAGCATACTTGTGTGTTGTTCCTGGCCGCGCCCAGTCCAGTCCAGTCCAGTCCAGTCCTCATGGCCGGTAAGTTGCCTTCACTCCTCACACATATTACACTCACAGTTACTTACAACTTTTCTGAAGCATTTGCTACATTTATACTTCCAAAATATTCATCCGCCTAATGTAAACAAACCGCAACTAACTCTGGAAAATCACACCAGAGGGACAATGCACCGCATACGAGTGCGCTCAGTGTGATACCATCTTGCATAAGAACTATTTCTTACTAGGCATTTAAGGCTGTTCACGACAAAGTGAGCACTTTTGAAATTAACCTTAGAAAAAAGTCACTGCCCCTGCCTACATATATTTTAATGGGCGCACCGAGTTATATTAGCCCAGTAAAGATGGTAACGACGGATGAAAAGTAATTCTATATCTTAACATTGAATAAAAAGTGTTAGGTAACCATTTGTGATAACTTAAATTATTTCTGTCGCGTTCTGTTTTTTTTTTTTTATTAATCCATCGAAATGTAAAAATGATCAGAGATTTATAAAATATTTATTTTCCTAATAATTTCACAGTTTCACTTGACCGAAGAATGAATGAAGGGATGAGGCCGATGGCAATATTAGTTTTATGTATGGCGGAAGAATACACAAAGTGCATACAAGTAGATCTTTAGCAGGGCTTTCAAAAATGCTCATTTTATCGTGAACAGCCTATACTATCATGTTTATTTTATTCCTGTTTAACTTCATAACATTAATAAAATTTCAACAAAACCTAAGCAATTACGAAACGCTTGTGATACATGACGTCATAATTAAGAAACTACCGAACGTGCCATATATGGTTCGTTTTTCAAAGGTTTGATTATTAAAAAATGTGCAGAACCGCGAATAGACTGAACCCATCCTCTGTTCAAGCAGAATCTTTTTTTCTACTTCATAAATTGCATGTTTTTATTTATTTTTTTAATTATTTTCTTTCGGGGAGTTTTTACGGTGTGTATGCAGGTTTTCCTCAGCACCCCCTTTCTTGGCTCAGAAGTTAGCATGAGAGGTGACCATGGTCCAAGTTGCGTTCGTGTTTGCCCAAACCAAGGGGGAGAGAGAGCGGGAATATGTAAGGGTGACTGTTATAGGTGTTGGATCCCGAACAAATTAATTATTTTATAATTGTACCAAACATTGTTCATCTCGTACGCATTGTACGTGATTACATTTTCATAGAATAAAAAAAAAAATTTTACACTTTATATTTTTTGAATAATTTGATATCAGATACAGAATTATGCTTTGTTGCAGATGAAAACATTTAAGAAGTAAACTAATCCTGTGGGCTACCGCGTGACACATATGTAAATGTTAAATATAAAGATATTTTTGCATTTTTAAAGATTTTTTAAAGGTATGAACCGTTATTTGGTGACAACGCACATCTCCAGCAGTAACCCACGACATCACTTTATATTGTACATTTTTCCATCTTCACATCTTAGATAGTATTAGTTATAATGGCTGCAAAAAAAAACACAAGCATTTTGTATTTGACATCACATTTTTCTAAAAATATAAAGTGCAATCTTAGATTTTTAGAATTTTCGCAAAAATGACCTGCGTTATAGATTTTGTATTTAATTTGACGGAACGACAGGATTCAGAGCAATCTTGTGTACATTTTATGAAGTTGGCATTGCTCGACTACAGTGCTGTCGCCGCCAGCAAGAAAAAAAAGTAATTTTTTTTTCTTCTCAGTTGTTACTAGTTAAAAATTAATAAAGACAGTGAAAAAAAAAAACAGCTCGGTAAAGCACGAGAAGGTATTATTGATGCTGTGTCGTGCGAGAATTTTCGTTGAACTGACTTAAAATGTAAGTTATGACGAAAAATGGTCCAAGATGACAGGGCCCAATCCCCATCAAGGAAAATATTATTTTGTGAGATCGTTGCTTGCACTAACACGCATTTCTCAGCCTGTGTTCCAATTGGCACATTTTATTAAGAAAACAAAAGGTAATGTGACCCGTGTGGTCTAAAAAAATCTATGACGTGTTTTTGTAGTTTGTTTTTTGCGATCTTCGAAGCTGACAAATTACCAAATACAATTTATCAAATCGCCGCCATATTAGTTTCACGTGTTTGAAATGTTTAACTACATACATACGCGAAGTTATTGGAATAAAAAGAATGTGTATTGTAGTAACAATCATTACTTCGCATTTCACAAAGCAAGTTGCTGAAATTTTCTTGAAATATTTATTTTCTCATGACACAATTTTTGTTAAGTAATAATTTCACATAAGCCCTAATATCAATTTAAATTTTAAACGGTCCCTTAACAACTTTCGTGAATAATAACTGTTTATTTAAAGACTTCGTGGAGTTATGATTTTAGAATCATAACACCGAAATAATAGCACGGCGTGCTAAACAGATGACTGTCGCGGACTTCAGACTAAACCGTACAAAATGCTAAATACAAATGTCGGTAAACAAAACACGAAACTAATTTAAACACGGCCGAGTCCATAAGTGTTCTGGGAATACAAATTTTTGCCAGAAATGTTAAAAATCAAACATCTTGGCCGATATTTCCCCCGTTGAGCGCTAGGATGAAAGAACAACCATACAATAAGAGTAGTTAACTCTTTGGTCTTCCATCACGCGCAATGAAGCCACGCTATTACCGATATCTAATATGCACAGTTGAGCGCATCGACAGAAAAAACAAACTGCACGCCCTGCGCGTAGGGACGACGAGGCGCTAGGCATGCGTGTTACTGTAGCCCGTATCGCTTCCTCACTTCCTGACCGTTAAAGCACAAAACAGCTCCAAGATAAATCTGGAAAAGAGAGGAAATTCTGCTTTTCTGGAAAAGTCGGGGAAATGCCAAGGATATTTATGTGAGCTGAGAGAACTTACGTAAAATGGTTAGAAACTTATTTAATAAAAATTAATTTTAGAGTCTAGCACTTTTACTATATGCCAGTTCATGAATTGTGATATGAATTATTTTGGTTTATTCCGTTTATGTTGGAAAATTTAAAATCTTAGGGGCTAATTTCGTTAATTTATGCGGAATTGCAACTTTTATTACACGTTTTTTCTTGGTTGGTTTTTTTTCTGGTATAGCAAGTACTGACATAGGAGAAAATGTTATTTCAGGTGTCAGCTTAAAATTTTGGAAGTAAAATATTAGCTTAAGGTGGCCGCCTGAAGGGACTTAGCACGTCTGAGACCTAAAAGCGTGGGAGCGCTAGGGGCGACCGAGACATGAGCATCAACTCTCTCATCGACTCTACGCACGAAGCACTGAACTGGCCTGCAGTCTTCCCGTCGATAACGCGCCTCTGTGAGACTTTCAGCGGAGACCCTACCATTTCATTACGCAATAGTTAAAAATAAAGGTTTGATGCACCTTCCTATACCTTTTTTTAATGTTTTGTACCGGAATGTTCATACCTAAAAAAGATCGTGAAAACACCCGTTTGAGCCATTTTCACTATCACAGAAAAATGCTTTAGAGAGAAATGTAAGAACTCAAAAATGTATACAGAAGCGTAACGTTTCTTGTATTACTATTTCGTAAGCAGACTACTCAGACAAGTTGGACAGATTATTAATAACGTTTTCTGCTGGAGCTCTGTACACCCTTTGGGCGTGTTGCCACATTAAATAATAATTTAAACACTTGTAATACTTCTCAGATAATTACTACTTTGTATAATATATTGCGACTTTCCTTCTGGCACTGAGATAGCTAGCATTTCACCTCTGTGTCATTTTTTTTCGCGTGCCATCTTTGTACATCTTTATTTGCAGTGTTGTTTTAAAATATTTGCTTTGCACAAAAACAAATCCATAACGAAAGGCTATGTTGGTGCTACCCAAATAAAAAGTAATTTTCGAGAATATAACGTAAACGTAAATTTAATTTTTGCTGTGTGTTTCGATGAGGGGAAATGTAACAGGATACCTGGAGGAAGACTTAATATCGAGCTCCTGAGAGCCGATGAGTGTGAAGCGAGGTTGATTGTCTGTAATAAAAATTTAATGTATTTTTGAGCTTAAATCGCTTTACAAACTTTTTTTGTGGTTATGTTAACTCTATATGTAGTTTTGAAACGTGTACGCGGATTAGGAAGACAGTGCTCGCAGTTGCAAGACAGTGCTCGCAGTTGTAAGACAGTGCTCGCAGGTGCAAGGCAGTGCTCGCAGGTGCAAGACAGTGCTCGCAGTTGTAAGACAGTGCTCGCAGGTGCAAGGCAGTGCTCGCAGGTGCAAGACAGTGCTCGCAGTTGTAAGACAATGCTCGCAGGTGCAGGACAGTGCTCGCAGGTGCAAGACAGTGCTCGCAGTTGTAAGACAGTGCTCGCAGGTGCAAGGCAGTGCTCGCAGGTGCAAGACAGTGCTCGAAGTTGTAAGACAGTGCTCGCAGGTGCAAGGCAGTGCTCGCAGGTGCAAGGCAGTGCTCGCAGGTTGCAAGACAGTGCTCGCATTTGTAAGACAGTGCTCGCAGGTGCAAGACAGTGCTCGCAGTTGTAATATAGTGCTCGCAGTTGTAAGACAGTGCTCGCAGTTGCAAGACAGTGCTCGCAGGTGCAAGACAGTGCTCGCAGTTGTAAGACAGTGCTCGCAGGTGCAAGGCAGTGCTCGCAGTTTGCAAGACAGTGCTCGCAGGTGCAAGACAGTGCTCGCAGTTGTAAGACAGTGCTCGCAGGTGCAGGACAGTGCTTGCAGGTGCAAGACAGTGCTCGCAGGTGCAAGGCAGTGCTCGCAGTTTGCAAGACAGTGCTCGTAGGTGTAAGACATTGCTCGCAGTTGTAAGACAGTGCTCGTAGGTGTAAGACAGTCGCACAGACGCGCGCCAACAAACAAGTTTGCAGAGTCAACAACGTTAAATTTAATGAGAAATCCAGATTAAGCACTTAAAAAAAATTAGGCGAAATGGCCGGTTTTCCTTGAAAACAAAACCAACGGATCTAAAAGTTTGTCAGAACAACAAATACTGCACATTGAATTAAATTGGTTAGGAAACGGTCGACAGTTTCGTGGAATAGAATCTTCCCCCCCCCCCCCCCGGCCCAAACAAAAACTATTATAATTTACAAAACCATGTTAACTAGTCTTGTAGAAACCATCTACAATTTAGTGTAAATTATTATAAGTTGAGTCTCTCATCTTGTGTTACGTGACTTGTTGCTAAAAGTCAACAAGTTTTAAAGGCTGTTCACGGTAATGTGAGTACTTCTGAAGCCCTCTTTATTTTTTCCTTTCAGTCATTTTTTATCCTTTAACCACATTTATAAATAAACATTGCCGTGTAAGTAATACACACATTCCACCGCATTCTGAAGTAAACACCTAAGGGTAACATCAAATATATTTATTGGCTATTATTCGAAATGAGACGGCTTTCAAAAGTGCTCACTTTACCGTGAACAGCCTATAAGAGGCTGTTAACGTATGCACGGCGGCTCCAAGTAGCGCCTCGCTGTCTGCGTGTTTCCTCTCCGAGTGCAATACATTAAAGCCGATAGTTTTCGATCACACAGCCTCGTATCAACATTGTATTATGTGGAGTGATTTTTAAGTTGTGTCGAAGATTGTATGCTCGCTGGGAAGTCTCCAAACATATTTCCAATCAACGCCGTGTCGAAACAAGCGCAAGGTTGTTGTCAGTCGCGTGAATAGCTAAAGGCTGTTCACGATAAAGTGAGCACTTTTGAGGTCCACCTTAGAAATAAGTTACTACTCATATCAGCATATATTTTACCGGGAGAGATGAGTGGCATGCGCCCAAAGTTGCTAACGATGTATGGAAAGTTAGTTCCAGATCTTAAATGTTGAATAAAAAGTGCCACGTAACTATTTGTGATAACTTAAATTATTCATTTCACTTTTTTATATATATTTTAATGTATCTATGTGTAGAAATTAGAGTATTCGTTAAATATTTACTTTTGAAATAATTTCGATTTTTCATTTGACCGACACATAATAAAGTGGCGAGGCCTATGGTAACGTTAATTTTACATAAGGCGGAAGAATACACAACGTGCATACAAGTAGATCTTAAGCATGGCTTTCAAAAGTGCTCGTTTTACCGTGAACAGCCTACAGTGATGTTGGGGGGGGGGGGAGGTGTTAATATGCTACTGGTGCGCCCACGGGAAATTTTTTTTAAGAACTTACCCTCAAAATGATGCATTTTAAGTTAATTTCTGAAGCTGTACTCACAACCAGCCGTCGCCCCAGTCGGTTGTCCGTCCGCCAGTCGGTTGTCCGTCTGCGTTTACATCCGTCAATCCTTCTGTACCGTAAACTTTCAGCACGGCAACTTAACATGGTGATCTTTCTTTAGTTGGAGATATATTTTAATTGAAAAAACATTTTCAAGAGAGAAATGATTTTGTAAATTGTTTTTTTTTTTTTCCACGCGATAATAATTTATACTGACCCTTGTTTTTTTTTCTTTGCATTTGAAATTACTGAATCTACCACCGAATATAAATAAACGCAGATACACCGGCTTGCATTTTATTTCAAAGTACTTATTCACGTGTAAGGAATGTCGTCACAAGGCGATGGCTCAGTCGTCCGTCCGTTGGAATTTACAGTGTGGAAAATATTCGCCGGACGGACGGATAGAAAAATAAGTTGCTACGCGATTGGTTGAAGATCATCTGACTGCCAGACGGACGGACGAACGAACGACTGACGTATGCAACGAATGGTTGAGACTCCAGCTTGATGGAATAAGTAGTGCCCATTGAGGGAAATATTTCCACAAGAGAGAGAGTGTAGTTTTGTACCGTTGGTAGTGACTGGAGAGTGTCACTGGCCTGATGCCTGTAGGTACGACATTAATGTTGTTCCATTTCCTACATAGACTAAAGATGAGGTAGACCAGGCCGCTTATTCGTCTTCTGCGCGTGTACCTAAAATTGACCTCCAAAGGAACACAACTGTCAGTCACATGGATAACAGCGAGAAAGTTTTTGTTTATATCTACATTTTTAAATGACAAGCAGTATTATACTAATAAAATCCTTTCAACAATTTTAATTTAATCAAATTGCAATACAAATTGGTCAGAGGAAGTACAAAAACATCTCAAAGCACTCGTTTTCTAACCAGTGTTCTAACCTCAATTCAATCCACGTCGCTTATGATAAATGTGTTGGGACACGGAGATAGGTTGTGCGCAGCCAGCGAGATCTCTCTACCTCATCTTTAGTCTATGATTTCCCAGTGCAATCAAGAACGTAGTTGACAGTGTAGCTGCATCCCGTGGTGGGTTTTTCTAGCAACTGCAGGGAACGAAACGTGACCAACATACATGTCACGGAAGTGAGTGTGGTTGCGCGAGGATATAAACGTAGTTCTTGGTGATACGTGTCATCTGGGAACCACGCGCCCTTGAATTACGTAGTCACGTACCTTCCCACACTAACGTCTGCAGCCTGAACCAACACCTCCGCAGTTCCACGTCTCAATAATGGTGCAGTAGGCTCCGTACAACTTGCAAACTGACCCGACGCCTTTCGATAAGATCACAGAATTATAGGCTGCGCGGTTATACGGAGGACAGAACGACACAATATAGAGGGTGACTCGCAATTAGACCAACAAACTTCGGGAGGTGATTCTCCATGAAAAAGTAAAAGTAAAATATATGTGACACTTTATACCTAAACTGAATATTAAGGGAGGTAGGAGCCCTTAAAAACCCCAGATTTTAAGCCGTATTTGTGCAAAATATCGGTAACGAAGTAAAATACAATGATAACTCTCGGAAATTATTGTATATTATCGCGATCTTCAATGCAAGAGCCGATATTTTGTATAAATACAGCTTAAAATATCATTTTTAAGGGCTCGTACCTCCCTTAATATTCGCTTTAGGTGTAAAGTGTCACATATGTTTGCCTTTTACTTTTTCATGAAGAATCACCTCCTGAAGTTTGTCGGTCTAATTGGGAATCATCCTGTATACTATAATCTTTCCTCGGGAGAATGGGATCTCCCAATAATGCGCCTTACCCCACGGCTAGGGTCCGCAGGTGGCGTAGAGCATGATCTAGACTTCAAAGTTTCTCCCTGGCCCTCAAAAGGGTGTTCCTTCTTAAATGTTATCTCCAATATTTACAATAAGCAAGTATTTCAGGTCCAACTGATTATTCACAACTGTTTGTCTAATACTTTCGATTGAACATTGTAACTTGGAACTACTTCCCCACCATTGTTGCCAACTTAGCTGGTCGGTCAGTGCGCCCGTTGAAACAGGCGCAGGTAGGTGATATTTTTCAAAGGTTTAATTTGGAAGACTGCTCGCTTCGCCGCGAACAGCTCTCGAGGTCGCCACCTCAAGAGAATGTTCTAGACAAGAAGTGCTGGGGTGCGCGCTGCGGCTAACAGATAGCCGAAAACTATGAGCACTTGGGGGGGGGGGGGGGGGGGGAGAACCAGCCGGCTTACTCCGGCAAAATAATTTCCGTTTGTATCCGCAGCATTGCCGTTGTCGTGGCAGTGTGAGACGTATGTCTGCATTCTCCGTGCCCGAGTATAGCCAGCTCACGGTCAAGTAAGCCTTTTCGAATGTGAAGACATTTGGGCGGCTCCTAACAGTGAGGTCTTGAGAGCCGATGAGGGTGATCGAAGTGAATATGGAACGGTGCTACATTGAAGGGGCGGGGGAAACGGGAGATCCCCGAGAAAACCCGCCGACCATCGTTCGGCACGATTCCCACTTGCGAAAATCCGGTGATCCGGCCGGGGATTGAACTCGGTTCGCCATGGTGGGAGGCGAGCGTGCTAATCGCTCAGCCACCGCGGCCCCATTATGAAACCAACCTTTGGAAAAACTTAACTGCCCGTTAAGGGGAAAATATTCACGCCATCTTGGATTTACGTGTTTTTTTTTCATTAATTTTTGGAGCCAGTACTTGAAAACCAAGCTAGAGAAGGCGTAGGAAACATCTTAACGGTTATTTCGAAGTCCAACTTATGTTTCTTACATTATGAGTTTCACATCTGTGACCTTCATCAAATAATACCTAATTATTTAATAATGTAAATCCCACATAGTAAAATACAGGTACATGAAACCATACAAATAAAAAAAAAATACTTAAGTGGTCTTCTATGTCATGTCTGTCTGATTTTTTTATGTCTGGTCATAAATTTGCAATACGAATATTTGTAAGAGAAATCGAAGTTGAGATGGATGCTAGCCCTCAGTTGCATAATTCTACCGCCAGGAGCCACGCGCTATAGACGCAATCAGATCACTAGAAATTAGAGCAGCCAGCATGCTGCCAATGTGGAAAATAAAAATTTCACTCCACGGAAGTTACTGAATTCTATAATTGATATAACTCGTTAGAGAGTTTTTTGTTAGTATCTAGTTCAAAATGAAGGTGGAATACTTAGCAAGTAAAATTTTTAAATATATTACCGAATAATGTTGTTATTGTGGCAGCATTGCAACAAGAACTCGTCCTTGAGCAAGAAGCAGACACGTTAGAAAAACAAAGCATGTCGCGGAATGCCAGTGTATTTGTTCAGTGTGGTAAATAACTTGTTCGCCCGTGAAAAATACGCGTGAAGAGAGGGCAAGTATTATGTACCACACTGCGGGTGTACACATAGAAATGCTGTAACACTACGATTTCAAATAAATATATATATAAAAAATAGCGTAAACACTAAAAAAAAAAATTAAAAAAAACTACCAAGGTTACCTGAGAATGTTTTGGAAGAAAAGTGAATTTCACTTTATATTAAACATTACAAAGAGTTGCAACAAATTCGTTCTCCAAATATAACTTCTCGAAAATTATACTTTACATGAAGAGTTTTCTGATAAATATTTTAAATTTTTTTTTTAAGTAACTACCTTTAAGCTGTTAGGTTGCTTTGAAATGACCGCACTATTGCCGGATTCGCATTAGAAAACACGAGCGTTAGTTGTAACCATAAACTCATCTTTAGTATATGGCTGTAACAATGAGTTGCAACCACGGTCGTAGAAGACAGGTCTAAGGCCCTATTCTCTAACTTTTTACTGTCTTTATATAAACACACTTACCGCTTAACTGTTTTTACAGGGTGAAATGATATTCCGTAACACAATATCCTTCCATGATGATCGTTCGAATGCCTTGTGGCTGTCTTTATGTAAGGACCTCTAATGGCACGAAAATGACTCGTATATTGAGGTATATTATACAATTACGTCTTATAGAAAAGAAAACGTTTTTAAAATGTCCTAAACATGATGAATACTGTTTTCTGTTATATTTCAGCATAAATAAACGGTTTCTGGAATGCATTTCAAGTGTATATTTTCTAATTCATTAGTGATACTCTCCCTTGAACATAATCACGAAGTGAAGGATTTTGTCACGGGTCGATAGTAGTATCGCATGTAATATTGTATCCGTAGAAAGAAGTACAT
The DNA here is from genome assembly GCA_029891345.1 of Dryococelus australis. Taxonomy (NCBI): domain Eukaryota; kingdom Metazoa; phylum Arthropoda; class Insecta; order Phasmatodea; family Phasmatidae; genus Dryococelus; species Dryococelus australis. The sequence continues at coordinate 58,716,818 of CM057008.1, forward strand.
TTATTTAAGAAGAATTATTCAAAAATTCATTAAGAAATCAATTTCACTTATAGTTAAAAACTCACTATAATAACGAAATTTGTGACACAGTGCTTTCTGTAATAACGGAAAAAATATAATTATCAAACAGATGATGATTTCAGAACACAGCCCACTGCGTTTCCAAACGTACATCTCTGCACAAATATGTCAATAAGGATACAGCTTACAGAATACCAAAGACGTCAACGAGTAACCATCGTTATGGGCCTCTTTGTGATTGGACGATCACATTGACCGTTTCTAAGCAAGTTCAAGTTAGAGAATATGGCCCCAGGTCACGAGCTTGAAAAGTTGACGCCTTTGTCGACCCATTTAGTTCATGGACCCAAACACAGAGCACAGGGAGGGGAATTAAATTTGTTTCTTAAAATGGGAAACTGACGTTCATATCCCTATGGTGTTAGGCTGTATTTAGAACAATCCCTGTACTTCTGTCATACGTTCGTTTGTCACACGTCCGTCCGTCTCTCAGCCGAACGATTTACAACCAAACTTCATCCGTCCGTTGTACGTTCATTGCTGCAAACTAGTACAAACCAAATTGTTAACAAATAGGAAGAACATTTTCCATTTAAAAAATGCAAATTTTTTTCCAGTATTGTGTTTCCAAGTGCCCAAAACAATTGCCGTTACATGTACGTAACGGCAATTAGTCGATGTAAAAAAAATTAAGTGGCATATAAAGCAATATTTTATTATTTTTACTATTGCACAAAAGGTGCTCGTGTTTCCAAACGTAAGTGTCTATCTTCAGGAAAAATATTTCATTATACAGTTACGTAAACAAACATATGAAAACAAAAGACAGCCAACTCCAAACACTGCACACACCACACAGCCTTGTAAATAACTCTGGATTAACGAGTAACTAAACGTGCAGGGTTAGAAGGCTGTAATTTCATCCGTTCCTCCGTCAAAAGTTAAAGCTTGCCAAGTTTTTGACGGACGGACGGACGGATAAAATGAATGGCTATTGGTCACGTGATTAAAGGAAGGAAGAGACGGGTAGTTGTAAATCCTGCCTTATCGCTGTACTATCAATGCTAACATCGCTAGTTTGGTACAGCGCTCTTGTAGTCACTTGATGAACTAAATGCGTTACTAGAAGGGCCTCAACTCGCTAACATCGTTAGATAGGCGAGATGTCTTCTTCGGCTTTGGTTGAAACTCCTTGGGCTGGTTTCACCAACACGTCTTAACATTTAAGCGCTACTTAAACACTGAATAAGCTGTCTCTATAGCCTTGTACCGTCTCACCAACTTTAGGCTCGTCTTAAAATGTTTTAATCAGCTCTTAGTTTAGGCAGCCGAAATCGGATGCCTAACTCTTTAAGCTCTGCTTAAATCATTGTAAACAAATTGAAAGGAAAATGGCTGCTACTGGAAAAGTTGTGAGTAGATAACCCCAAATGTGCTACAAAGTTTTTGGTTTTCTAAATTCATTTCTACAGCTAAAAATAAGAAAGGAATACGTATTAAAGTTATTGAGCCTGGGTGCAAGTCCTTATTTGCTGAAATAACCTATTACGATGGTCGAAAACAAAACTGGTGGAAGGCAAATGTTTATGTGCTTTTTCCACGTATTTTCAAGAGGCAAAACCAATATATACATAGAAAATGGAGTGTAAAGGCAGGTAGCTGATTGATAAAATATGATTTTATTGAGTACGTACAAGCTGCGGAAGTATTTGAAATAAATGGAAAATATGTTTACCTTCACTACACTGCATAATTTTTACAGCGAAAATGTGTGTACATTATGCCTGTATGTACGATATGTAAAAATATTTGATTACTTTGATTGAATTTGAGACTGGACATAATATAATGCATTGTTTTACTACACATGACAAATATGCAGTACAAGTTTAGCACACATTCGACTTTGTTTTGAATTAGAAAAGCTAGCGGGAGCCCAATTAATGATGACTGGCGATAATCATTCTGGCTAGTGATGAAAGCCAACATTTGAGCATCCTATCCTTTAATGAGGAGATGTATTTTCTTCGCAGTGTAATTGCTTGAAATATTATCGGCGAGACATTGCATTGTATATCTTTAAAACATAGCAGTAATGTACGTAAAACATAAAACCGTTCTATTAAGTAGAAAAATTCGGGATGCTTTTGTAGCAAATGTAGGCCCAGTGTTGTTTTTTGAGGGCAATATGATTTTTACACGGAATATACATTACGTTTAGGGAATATTTAATCAGTGCCTATACAGCCCGGACTTAATATAGATCGTTGTAACTTTTGCTGCGAAAAATCACCCTTGGCATTGATAATTAATAAAAACAAGATCACTAAACATCACAGAATTGCAACACAACACGTCCGCGATAGTAAATTAGCCTCGAAAAATTATAAACTTATTTGTTCACGTACGGAATTTTAACATAAATAAATTTCGGTACGCTTAGTTAGTTGAAAAAATAGAATACACATTTTTTTCTTCGTATATGCAGTGACATCTATTTTAATTGATTCTTAACATTGGCCAGGCAAACGATAAAGTTTTAATAGTTTATTATAAAACAAATATTTGCGTTGGATTCGTTTGCTCTAACAAAAGTAAACACAACATTTCAGGGGAAAAAAATGTTTTTTTCTTTCCTTTCTTTGAAATAATTTTCATTGGTTCGTTTAGTCACATGACCACAACGCACCACTACAAACATGGTAATAGTTGTAACTAGTTTCTTTAAGCAACGCCCAGCTAAGACGCGCTTATAAATATGAGTTTTATTATGGTGAAACACCTCGACATCCCTAAGAGCCACTTAAGCTTAAGCGTCGCTTCGCTGGAACCTAGTTTATTCCTTGTTAGTGAAACCGGCCCCTTATCTTACTTGCTTCCCAGCTATGCCCAACCCGTACCGCGTATTAAAGTAGGGGCCGTATGCCCACTTGTCTCGTTTGCACTTTAGTAGTATATGGGTAGGTTGGGGACAAGACTTTTGAGACCCTAAGATCTATGAATTTTAAGCTTTTTTCCTCAAAATTTCAAGCTTTTTACCGCGAATTTCAAGCCTAAAAATAACCTTAAAAAAGTCTAGGAAAAAGATACCCCAAAAAACCAAAAACAAAGGTTTTTTTTTTTTCAAGTATAGCCTCCCGCGCGAATCGACACGCAAAATTGAGGCCCAAAATCAAGCATATTTATTCGATTTCAAGCAAATTATCCATGTTTTCTAGAAATGTAAAAATTTAATTGTATTCTTAAAAGCAAACCAATTTATGCTAAAAACAAGTGAAATAAGCTAAAAATCAAATGATAAAAGATAATTGATAGAATTTAAGAGAATTCAATATTGTGCATAAATTGACCATTTTACATTTTGTAAGCCTTTACACATTATAAAAACTTCTTTTTAATTTATTACTTTTAAAGTTTTTTTTTCTCGAAAATCTCAACATAGCGATCAGGTAATGTAATTTTATATATACTATCTAGAATACAATTAGTTCTTTTACCAAATTTAGATTCATAAATCTGAAAATCTGTAGCAGCATACAATTTATTCTGTTCGAGATCTCCTAGTTAAGTAAGTTCATACTAAACTTGCCGAGCAGAGATTCCATTTTTGTATTATTTATAAGGGGAGAAAATAACAAAGAAAAAAGATTTTCTTTCTCTTAATAAATTAATTTTCTAATAAATAAAATAAAAAAATTGTACCCCTCTTGCAAAATGGAAACCAAGCAATGCAAAAAGTGTGGCGAAGTATTAAACACAGAAAGTTTTCCATCACAAACACACGAAAGATAAACATATTAACACATGTAAAAAATGTTACAATGCATATGTTAAAAATCGTTATGAGTTAAATAAAACACTATGCTAATGTGGAAAATATATTTATAATGCAAAACTCAAAAAGCATACAGATAGTAAATTACACATTGCAAAAGAAATTAGTGATTATTCAACTAGGACATGTGTAGTATGAAATGAGCATTAATTTATCGATTCATTTTATCCTCATAAAGCAACTATAGGCAAGCATACAACAAAATGTTTTAGTGAGAAAATATTGTGCGAATGTGGAAAATATGTTAATAGTGCATATATCAAAGAGCATAAAAAAACTAAATCACACAATACAACATTAGGTATTCTAAATGAAATTCAGTATGAAAAAAAACATGTACAGTATGTAATGAGAATAAATCTATAAAATAATATTCTCTTCATAAAAATGCTAAGGATAAACATACAACAATATGCAAAAAAAATATTGTAGTGAGAAATATTATCACAGAAGAAGTTAAAGAATTATTATCAATAAATTAAACACTTTTCCAACTTCATTCCTTTATATTTTTTGAAGTGTTTATAAATTTTGTTTCTCCATAAATAAACAAATATGGCTACGAATTATTCAGTAGTAGATCTGCGCGAAATGAGAGTGGGTGAATTGAGAAATATAGGTAGAGAATTAAACATAAGCAATTTATTTAAATTACGTAAAGACGATCTTATTACAAGTATTATTGAAACAAGAGAATATAAATTTACAAGTCCTATCGAGTATAATCTAAAAACTTAACAGTAGCGGAATAAAGAACGAAAGCTAAAAGCTTTAACGTATCACCTATATCTAATTTAAGGAAAGATGATTTAATTACAACTCTTATACCGTTTATTATAAATGAAGAAACAAAGAATAATTTTAGAAAATTGCCCTTTGCCGGTTATAAAATAAACAGAAAAAATTTAAAAGAATTAAAAGAAATATTCCCCTTTTCTAATCAGATATTTATACAACCAAGAAATAAAACTAACGAAAATGCAACTTTTCCAATCCCCGAAATTAAAGAAGAAAATAATAGTTTAGGTCAAATTTTTTTCAAACAAAAAATGTTTAACGGACGCGTAGAAAGAAGACAACCATTCGAAATTCGCGAAATTAGTCGTAATTTCATTGAAAGATTCAACATTTGGCAAACAAAATATGGTATTCGTATAAATAATTTACAAGGAACTCCGATAGAAAAACTGAATGCTGCTCGAAATGCTGTTGACGCAGCAATGAAAGCAGTAAGAAAATTAACTGGTTATAAACAAGGCGATCAAATGAGAATATATGCAAATAATCAGAATATATGCAAATAATCAGAATTTTCACCATACTATTTCGGCTGCAAGAAATAACAATCTAAATGCCGAAAATGTACATAATCAAATTGAAAGAATAATTGCATCGAATGAAAATGCAGTTATAAATGAAACTGCTTTCGATATTGATATTTACAAAGTACCCAGTGGTGATGGTGCGAGAGACAAAAAAATTGTCAATTTAACTAAAGATATAAAAGCAAAACAATGGATTAATCAAATCAACAATGGTGACAATTTATGTGGGCCCAGAGCGATAATTACAGCTTTAACATACCAAACTAATATCATTTTAGATAGAGAATTAACGAATAATGAACTTATTGAGATTAGAAAAGGACGAAAATGACAAGGAGAATTGGCTCGTGAACTTTGTGCAAGGATGGGAAAAAATTGCGAAATTGTCTTCAGTTTAGAAGATATTATGAATGCAGAAAATTTTCTGGGTATTCAAATTAAAATTGTTTTAGCTGCACATTTCAATTTAATTATTTATTCTGGAACAAAAAAAAAAAAAAACCATTTTCTTACATTTACACGACGAACACTACGATGTGATCTATAATATGAAAGCATTTTTAGGTAGTGTTTATTATTGTAAAAATTGTGACGAACCACACAACAATAAAGATCAATATTAGTGTGAGAAAAATAATAAAAATATATGTAATTTGTGTAGAAATTCACAACACGAAAATGAAGATCGTATTGGAATATAGAGCGGAAAATGTAATAGATATTGCTTTGGACACAAATGTATAACTAATCACGATTATGTGTGTAAGACAGCTTATAAGTGAAAAAATTACAACAAAATATGCTTGAGAAATAAAAAACACCAATGTGGTTATGCCAAATGTTGGAATTGTACAACTGCTGAACATAAATACTATATGCAAAAGAGGTGGCAAAAAGGTGGATATTGTACAACACCTTGTGCTTGTAATGGCCAAGAAAATAAAAAAAATAAGGATTCTTCTTACACAGAAAAATACTACTTTTTTTACTCTGAAGCAACACAGGATACTGGGTTTCACACATCCATCTTTGTATCTGTACATGATTTTAATGGCAACAAAATACATTTTAAAACAAGTGAGTTTTGCGAATGGGTAATATCTGAAGAGAATATACGATATACATTTACTGCGCATAACTTAAAAGGCTACGGCACATATTTTACTTTACAATATTACGTTAGAAATAGTAAACATCCTCATACAATATACCAAGGTTAAAAAATTATCCAACTTATCGAGTCTAAATATCGAAATAACTTTATTCGAGGGAGTCTTGCAACATTTCCAAAAACATTTGGTTTAAAAGAACTAAAAAAAGGATATTTTCCACACTTTTTTAATACACCAGAAAATCAAAATTATATTGGCAACATACAAACCACAAAATTTTATGGAGTCAATACAATGAAACAAGAACAACGAAATGATTTTTTTTTTATGGCATGCTGAACAAGTAAATCAAAACTATATTTTCAATTTCAAAAGATAACTTGCTGAATATTCTGATTCTGATTTTGATATTTTAAGATGTGGATACCTTAAATTTAGAGAATAATTTCTAGAAGTAGCAAATATAGATCCTTTCCCATATATAACAATAGTTGGTGTTTGTATGCCTGTTTATAGATAAAAAATTACCCAGGAATAATACTATTGCAGTAGTTAAAGATGATAAACAGATATGTTTAGTGAAGAATCAGTTTCATGGTAGAATACATTTCCAAATGTTCGACGCGCATTAAATGGTGGAGAAGTGAACATTTGTGGAGCAAAAGTTGATGGTTATGATGAAAAAACGAAAACAATATATAAATATTACAGATGTTTTTGGCATGGAAGTCCTGATTGTTATTTACCAGATACAATAAATAAATGTCATAATGAAAGTATGGATGACTTGTATACTAAAACAAATATTCGAACAACAATTTTAAGACAAAATGGATACTATGTAATGGAAACGTGGGCTTAAAAATGGAAAAACTCGTTACCATATAAAAGTAATTTAGAGAAAACTAAAGATGTAATAAAGCCTTTACAGTCAAGAGATGCATTTTTTTTAGAGGTAGAACTAATGCCACAAAATTAAAAGTCTCAGGGGAAAAAATTAAGATATATAGATATATGTAGTTTATATCTAACAGTGATGTTTTATGATTATTATACAGTTGGTCATCCAATAAAAATATTTAATCCTAAAAATTAAAACGAAAATTGGTTTGGATTGGTCAAATGTAAAGTTTTACCACCAAGGAATTTATATAATCCAGTACTTCCCATTAAGCAAGAAAAATGATTGTTTACTTTATGTTCAAAATGTGTTGTAGAGAAAAAAGGAGAATATAAACATAGTTATGAAGAAAGAGAACTAAATGGAGCTTGAACAACATTAGAATTAAATAAACCTATCGAGAAAGGCTACAAATTACTTGAAATTTACGAAATTTGGCATTTCGAACAAAAAAAGTAATAACATGTTTAGAGACTACATAAAAAAATTTATGAAAATTAAGTTGGAAACTAGCCCATGGAAAGACAAATATTAATCAAAAAAAGAATATATTTGTGTTTTTTAAAAAAAAGAACAAAATATTGATCTAGACCTTGAAAAAATCGAGCAAAATCCTGGAAAACATGCTGTAACAAAAATTTGTTTAAATTCACTTTATATGAAATGCTTGATAAATTAGGTAATAAAATAGTATATCATGATACAGATAGTGTATGTTACATTGACGATAAAAAAACACTGTTAAAACGGGTTGTATGCTTGGTGAGTGGACAGATGAATTAGGCAAAAATGATTATGGAATAAATTGGATAAGCACTGGTCCAAAAAGCTATGGTTATGAAACTTTTTGGGAAAACAAGTTACAGAAATTAAAGGATTCATTCTAAATCACGAAAATGCTTAACAATTGAATATGAGTGAATTAGTACAAAAAACTAAGAGAAATGGGATTTATTGTAGATATATTACCATGGGGATATGAAACAAATAATTTGATATTATTATATTTCTATATTATATGGTTAAACAATTTAAATTTCTAAAACAATATCGATATCTGCACGATCGAAATCTATTAGTTTACCATTTTCGTCTCTAATTTCCAAGACAATATGATTAAACCTCTCATTATTAATAATATAAAAAACTGGATATGCAGTCTCATTAATTTTATAATCTCCAAAACCAAGCATATGTTTTGGCGGAAAACTAGCATTTATATCTGTTTCTAAATTATTTGATTCATCAGATTTGATAAACTTACCATATGATAAGTTACAGTGAACATTTATTTTTATGGGTTAAAATTAGGAAATTTAGTACCTATAACAACTTTGTCTTTTTCAATAGTCATATTTCTTTCAAAACCAAGAATATAAGATAATCGATCGTCAAATTTAACATCAAACTTAGATTTAATAGATATTATATTTTTTACATTGTCTGCTGTTAATTCAATGCTATTTGTTGAAAATTGATCAATAGAATTTATAGTTTCCTTTAACAATTCGATATCGTATTAACATCTAGGAATAGTTGTAACTTCATATTTATCAACATTACAACTAATGTGTTCAATTGTCATTATATTATTACTATCTATATTTGGTGTTAAAAATTTTGTATGAAAACTAACTAATGCAATCGATTTTTCAGTATAGATGATATCACAATGAAGTTTTTTTCTTTAAAATAGAACTAGTATTTGTTCATTTAAATACTTTATTATTCATTTATTACAAAAATTATCTTATTAAATGAACAAAGTTAAATGGGGGTCTGTGTTTTAATTCATGAAGATAATTCTGAAATTAAAAAGAACGGTGAATTATTGCCTGATAATATGAGGGCTATAATAGTTGGTCCAAGCAATTATGAAAAAACTAATTTGATGATAAGTTTTATTTATAATGTAGGATGGATAAATAGTAATAAATTGTATGTTTGTTCAAAAAGATTAAATTAACCAAAATATATTGAGTTACAAAACGATTTTAATGTATTATACCAAAATCGTAAAGTTAAAAAAAAGGTATACTTTTTTAATAATACTGAGGAAATGGTCCCTTTAGATAAATGTGAGAATGATTCTCTAATTGTATTTGATGATGTTTGAAACAATCAAGACATAGTTCGCGATCATTTTACTAGAGGAAGGCATAAAAATTTAGATGTTTTTTATTTAGCTCAAACTTATTCAAAGTACCAAAACAATTGATAAGAGATAATGCAAATTTTTTGTGCATATTTAGACAAGATGATACTAATTTAAAGCACATTTATAATGATTTTGTTGGTGGCAATATGTAGTATGAAAAATCTAAAGAAATTTGTTTAAAATGTTGAGACTAAGATTATGTATGGCTTTATTGCAATAGATTTGAGTAGACAAATAAAAGAAGGGAAGTATGTAAATAAAATGAAATATTTTATTATATTTTAAAACTTTTTGTATATAAATGAACAATTATATAATTCTTGCTATCACCAATACAAATTCTGCACTGTCCAAAAAAAAAAAGAGAATCAGACAGAATGTGTTATCAATTTTTAAAATAAATATGGATATCTATGTGGTGATTCAAGTTCACTTTCAAAAATTAACAAAGAAAAATTTGAAAGTTCTTTAAGAATATTTCAAGAATATTATTACACTTCTTCGATTGATGGCAAACTCAATAAACACTTAGTTTAATCAACAAGCCAAGATGTGGTGTTAAGGATGAGATACATGTTAACCTTTCTTTAACCACAAAATGGACTAAAAACACATTAAAATAGAATTTTGCATATGCAAATAAATCAATTACAAATTTGAATTTTGTTTATGATACGAAATTTCCAGACATAGTTGTATCATACAAAGAAGGTCAACATAGAGATCAGAAACTTTGTCAGGCTAAATTTTATCCACATGGTAGATCACTAGCACATGCAATTTTTCCACATCAGTAAAACAGTCTTGTCGAAATTCATATCAATAGGCAGGAATATTGCGATACTGATGGACAAAACACTCCTGAAAATAAAGTTAATTTACTAGCAGTTTTTACACACGAAATCGGCCATGCGTTAGGTCTTCAACATACAAGTGATAAAAATGCAGTCATGTATCCAATTCTTAACAATGATTTGTTTGATTTGCATCTAGGTGACTTCCAAAGCATTCAAAACTTTTATGGACCACTCCAACAAAATAATTTTAATGATGATGAACCAATTGATTTATGCAAAGATTTACATGTAAAATCATTTTTAATTTTTGATGATAAATTGTATATTTTTTACAAAAAAAAGTTTAGACAAAAAGCTTGAATGACAACAAAATAATCAATAAGCGAATTTTAATAACAAAAAATGTTTCAGTTATTTCCACACACTTCAATAGTTTTTTTTTATATTTCAAAGACCATCAGGTGAGTTAGTTCTGTTTTTAAATTGTGAAATTTATATGGTAAATTACCCTACTTATAAACTTATTAATGGATATCCGAAAGGATTTTCTTCATTTGGAATAAGTGATTAATATAAAATGAATGTTTTTAATTCATATTCGGGAAAAACTTTTATCGTCTATGAAAAGTTGTATTATGGTGAAATAGACGAATGTAGTTTTCAGATAAAAGAGAATGACCCAATTACCGAGAAATTTCCTCAATTATCAATTCCTCGGCTTTTAGCTATACAAAAGGTTTACTGTATTTCTTTAGCAACAAAACTTTCATGGAATATAATGAATTTACAAACAGAGTGACTAGAGTTGGTATAATTAGCATTTCATTGTTTAGATATAAAGTATAAAGTGTGAATCTTATTAAGAAATTATAAATAAAATGAAAGATGTTGTTAATGAATTAGAAAATTAAAACCAATAATTATAAAGAATTTTTATATCAATTTTTTATTTTCTTTATAAAAAGAATATATATAACAAACAGATTTGCCTACATACAAGATGACTGTATAACTGGACAAAACAACTAGAGAACCTAAAACTAGAAGATGAAAATATTAATAATACAGAATTGACCACCAACTCATGTTTAAATATTTTTGAATTTATTAAGGCAGATCAATCCCCGCCATCTTGGATTTTCATTATATTAGCCATAAGATCCATTTAAGAATATTTAACGAAATAATTCGCATGACATGGCATAAATATTAACCTCTAAAGCTTTATCAAACTAATACATTTCTACTGTTTCTATTAATTTTTGACAAGTGACCGCCAGTAAGAAATAATTGGTTTGCACTTACAGAAATGATACTGGCAAGGGTACTCAAGCAATAAATGTTTTATAACATGTGCAAAGCAATACCCTATGGCTTGTCGATGCCCAAAATAAAATACAAAATCTGTTATGCAAGTTACAACAAAAATTTTGTAAATCCAAAATGGCAGGGACTGATCCGCCTAAAGAATAATAATTATGATATAACTTAGGAATTTGGTTTGAAAATATTTGGTACCCATTGTTCAAAGAGAAAAAAGTATTGAATACAAATTATATTTTATGTTTTATTTATTATGGAATAGCAACCGCGGGGAAGCCCGTGCCTGGAAAATTTACTACAGTAAAACACAATAATAAACTTGCCTTAGAATATGAATATATACAAAACGAAATAAAAACTATAATGCCAAACAATTTATCTAAAAAAATACTTTGATTCTACTTTCTGTACATAATTTTAAAAAAAATCAATTCAATCTTTAAGAACAAAAGTAGCAGATGAAATCAAAGATTATTATATCATGCTCGGAGTAATTTTTTTATGATTATTCAAAATATGTTAATAGACATAATGAAATGTTAAAAGACCAGCAGATAAAAATGGTATAAATTGAAGTTAATCGATTAAAAAATTAAAATAAAATGATGAGAAATGAAGTTCATCATTTTGATGATACAGTTCAAATGGCTGTAGAACTATTAACTCACAGAAATGACGAAATCAGAAAAATGAAACCTCATGTTGTACCAAAAACACAAAATATAAATTTTAATCCAACCTTTATTCTTTTAAAATTACATGATGGTGCTTGCAAATACAATTATTATGTTTTAGAACTCAAAGATAAAATCTTCAAAGATAAGTGCTTAGAATTAAAGATTTGCATCCAAATTATATACAAATATTGAGATTTGATTATAACCCAAATTCTATCAATTTATATCAAAGATTGAAACACTGATGGCTCACATTGAGTGGTATAATTATTTTTTAATTGACTGCAATTTCTATACTCAACAACAATTGTTAAATGATATTATTAATCCTTATCAAATTGAGTAAGAATCTAATTTACAAAACATCTGTTTTATTAATCCAAGAGTTATGCAAGTAATCAAAGCCTAACCACTTAACATAAATTTTATCTCCTTAGTCATTAAAACTTTTTCAACCAAAGATTCATCAGGATAGTTAGTTTTCATGATTTCATGTTCATAAAAAGTACCTATTATTTCTTCTCCTTTGTCATATTTCAGTTTGTAAGTTGACATCATAATTTAAAACCTTAACAGTTGTAAAAAATTCTGTTGACAAATTGGCAGTATAACCTTTTTCAAACAAATGTTACTCAGACATCTCCAAATTTGTATTTTGGATTAGTAATCATATATTTGGTATAAATTGTTTTCATTATTCTTATTAATTTCAATAGGTTTCATACCAGTGGTTCTATGCTTTGTATTGTTGTATTCTTTAACTAAATCATCTAACATATTTAGCCATTTGTAATTGCCATTCAAAGCAAATTTCTTCCACATTTTATTTTTCAATGTTCGATTAAATTTTTCAACAACACTAGCTTTCAATTCGCTGAATGTAGAATAATGATTGATATTATATTTTTCCATAAGTTCTTTACATGTTTAATTATAAAATTCTGAACCATTAACACTTTGTAAATTATTTGGTTTTCTTTTCATCAAAATATTTTCGAAAGCATTAACTACATTTTTAGCTGTTTTATCTTTAATTGTTATAGCAACTGCATACTTTGAAAAACATCACTAATTGTTATAATATATTTGTATCCATTATTTATGTGATATTCCTTTCAAATTACCAGTATCAATCTCTACAAGGTCAATTTGCCATAAATCATCTATTACATATGAAATTACTTTTCTTCTTGGAAAATTTCGACTTGCCGGTTTATATAATTAATTGATTATTCCTTCTCTTATTTCGAGTAAATTGTTTTTCTTAATGCTGATTCATTAGAATTACAAACTGAACCTTTACTTTTTTGAACTAATGGTCCATTTGTAGTATTTCCAATTTTTATATTATTATTTTTAGTGACTTTCTTGCACTTCAAACACTAAGTATTCTCCATTTAATAGTAAAAAAGTAATTAATCGTTGTATTTCACGAATATTCATATTGTGGTCAGCATTCCATCAACATAATAACTAGACAATTTTTCTTATTTTAATTTTAAGAGTTAAAAACTCGCCTCTGTTAACATCAAGAGGCTTACTGTAATCTATTATTGTAGTTCACTTAATAATAGTTAGAGTATCATCAGGTAAATTATCAGAAATTATTTCATAAACAGTACAATCCATCAAAAAAGAAAATAAATTTACATAATTGTCTATGCGAAAAAACATATTTTTTTAAATTCCACTTTACACGTAATTAAAATGTGAAATTTTTCTTCCGTTTTCAAATCGACAAGTTTATCACATTAAGTCGAAACTGTTTAGTCTAAATTTTGTAATTTAACATCTAATTCTTTATCACAATTTTCTATGCTTTTTCAACTTTTGTGTTAACAAGTATATCGCAGTAATTCAAAACTATTGGTTAAAATTTTGCAATTTATCAGCTATTTCTTTTTCAAAATATCTTTTGTTGACAGCATCTTTGTCATCTACAGGATCAGCCATGTTATTATTTATACGATTTTGAATAGAAACGTAGTCTGTTGTATAAACAAAAACTTTACTAAGTTGATCTTGTAAAGCAGAAACAATGGTATTATATTTTGATTCTACATATGGTTTTAAATCAAAAACACTAGTGTTGTATTTTGATTCTACGTCGGATTTTAAAGCATAGTCAGAAACAATTGTTTTATATTTTGAATCTAGACCCTTTTTTAAAGCCTGCTTCGCACTATTTAATCGTTATATACAATCATCAATAGTATTACTGAATTGTAAATTTGTATCTTCTTTTAGAGTATAATCAGAAATAATAGTTTTATATTTCGAATATACATCCTTTTTTAATGCATAATCTGATATATATATATATCTTTTATCGACCACATCTTTATAGTCTACAGGTTCACCTATATTAACAATTCTACACCCTAGAAAAGAAACATGCGATTTTGTAAAATCAAAGCAATAAGTTAGTTAAATTTGTAAAGTAGAAACACTAGAACCTACATATGTTTTTAAAGGATATGCATTAGTGTCAAAATTGTTATTTAATAATTTGATTAATAGTTTCTCAAATATATCTGTCATTTAATAACATAGAAATTATATCGTTGATCTTAAATTCTCTAGAAAAACATAGATGTCCACAAATAACGGAATTAAAATTCTGAATTCGATCATCATTGTAATAAACATTTCTGTTTTTGTAATAATAAATTAATTATTAGGAATATTGCCTCCAAATGAATCGAAATGGTAAACATCACTATTTTCTTTAAAATAGCAAACCGAATGAGTGCCAGACGCAACAATTACAACAAACATACACTATTGTGCAAAAGGACGTATTTCTGCTGGCATACTGGTTTTGTTTCATGGAGCTATTTTGTTGTATATCTGTATACTCATTGTGCATTTGTAATAAACCATTAAAAGAAGGCACGGGAGCAATAAGGTTGACTATGAAACTCGTATTGAGTGCGTTATCGCCCCTACGTTCTGTGACCTGGCTTGCAGTGCTCTCCTCCACGCTACAAGCACCCGTGGAACTGTTGCCTGTTTTAAAAGTAGTGAGAATCTGTTATAAGGAAATACGTATTAATGAGATGTGAGAAATTATACTCTGTAGCTCTGTATAGACGCAATGACAGCGATTTATTTTTCAGTAATTCTCTATTTAATTATTACAATTTCTAGTTTCTCTAGGAAACGTACAATACATCAATGTTACAAAAGGCTTCTGTATCTAAGAAGCACACATTTTTCTGCTCAAAAATGTCCCCGGTGGTATATATCTATCTTTAACACGAGCGCTAAGAAACCGACGAGTGTAAGTTTGTTGTTGGTGTTTCAGAAACGTGCAAATTTGTTGTAAATGTTGCAGACGAGTGCAGATTTGTCGTTGTTGTTGTAGGCGAGTGCAGGCCCAGGGCGCTCCCCCAGAATAAGTGGTCGATGTGCCGCACGCAGCCCTTGTTCTGGGGGCTAATGGGGGTGGCAGCCCTTATCTCTATTGCGGTCGTCATCACAGTGCGCCTCTTACCTTCGGGCTCCAAGGACAACACGGCCTTGTTCCCCACAGGCCTCAAAAACCTGCCAACCATCTCTCCGATAGGTGGGTACATACACAGAGTGCACTCTCTACTTAAGTCATCTTGAAACAAAGATACAAGCCATAGAGCAATCAAAGTGCAATAGAATGTTCTCTGAGACAGTACCACGTTGCAAAGAGGCATCGAAATGACAGGCGTGGTGTATTGTACCATGTGTATTTTCATCCTATTACTTCGCTTCGGATGTGAGCAGAGTAGCAATGCAGTAATACCAGTGATGCAAAACTTTTTTTTTTTTTTAAGCGTGTACTTGCACCATTGCATACTTCTCTTACCCTTAGCACCATACTTGATTCATTCGGACAGGCAGTTTCGTTTCCTTTGACGACGATGGTTAACCAGCTAATTGCTTTTATTGAACATATACTTCAGCACAGAAGAACCTGATAAATGTCGAAGGTTATAGAGTTAAATCAAAGAATAAAGTTGTATTTCACATTGACTCGAATAAAATGGATTATCTTTCTCATTGTATGCTAATTCGCAGTTTTGATTGCTTGTTTCACCTTGACTTCTGTAGGATATGAACTTGTAGGTATAATACAAATTTATTTTTTTAGAACTTTCTTAAAATACAGCTTCAAAAAAATATTAACTTAGTTCAAAATTCTATGGCTACAAAGGAGTGCTGGTGCCCTATTAATGTTTAAATAAAATAATCATGTCGAAAAAAGAATTGACATACAAATAGCCTCAAGGGCACTAGAAGTAAACATGTTAATTTGTATGGAATAGATACTTGCGTAGTTCTCTTGCAATTCGGACAGCACTGGTGATGCCACTTCTGGCACTCGTGTGAAGACAATAGCGAGTATCGCGAGAAATATTGATGGGCTGAATAATATGATATTGGAGGGTTTCGGTCCTGTAAATACGCCACGGAAAATGGCAATATTCTTTCTGGAAAACAGGGAATAGTCAGGGAATTCTAAAATGGAGTCTCAGTGGACACTTTGCCTTAGCACTTAAAGCTGACACCCTTAGGGCCCTTTCACACAAGGCCACTAAAAATTTGAGCCGGCGTGTTATAATTTATTTCATCCCCCAGACACAGTATCAACAACGAGTCAGTACTAGAAATGGACCAGGATGAAGTAGGCACTGTGCTTGCCTGTGATGAGAATATACTCCTTACCTTAATTTTTTTTTTTTGGTGACTTACTTTCTGTTTATCAAAAGTTCACAATTCCTTCCCAGAACTTATTCTTCATTTCTCTATTTGAATACTATTCAGCAGTCATATGTAAACGTTTTATTAAAGAAACCATCAACGTGAGTGAGATATGCTTACGAATATAATTAAAGAAATATTACGCAACTGTGTACGTTTTTCAGTTCCTCCATTTCGCTCTAAAGCATGGTTTGTGTGATAGTGAAAATGGCACAAACGGATAGTTTCAAGATCATTTTTAGGTATGAACATTCCGGTACAAAACATTACAAAAGGAATAGAAATGTGCATCAAACCTTTATTTTATTACTACGTCATAAAATGGCAGGGTCTCCGCTGAAAGTCTGACAGAGGCGTGTAATCGACGGCAAGACTGCACACCAGTTCAGTGCTTTGCGCGTAGAGGCGATGAGAGAGTTTATGTGCATGGCTCGGTCGCCCCTAGCGCTCCTACGCTCTCAGGCCTCAGACGTGCAACTTTCCTTCAACCAGGCGACAACCTTAATGGGTCGATATTGACCAATTAGTTCAGGAGACAACTATTCAGTCACACGTCTAAATGGTTTAGTTTTTAAACAGAGAATGACAGTTTCGTTACCTTCTTTGTAAATGTTTCGGAACGACATTTATATATACATAAGTAATATGTACCCATTTTCTCTTCGAAAGACTGTGGCAAGATTTCCACCACAGTTCTCTAAAAGTCCTGACAAAAGAAAAAATGACATGTACGTCATATTTCATCACATGAATAATGTCGTAAATGGAGCAATGCATTTAATTGCATATATACCCATGTATGCAATGCCAATTTAGGGATCCCAGATACAGATTGTTTGGTATATTCCATTCACGATGTAACACTTTTTCAATCAAACCTTCGAAAAATCGTCTCTTGTATGACGTCTTTGGTTATATACTAAATATTTCATGCATCACAAGTGTTTTGTACTTCTGTTAACATAAAAATATCGGGTCAAATTTAACTTTTACTTACGTATATTTTATCCATAAGTTACAAAATTTCGTTCACATTTAATTTGAAAAAGAGAGAGAAAATAGGTGTGTTGGCAATGTCTATAAAATGAAGCTGCAGTTGAATGTGGTGCGCTGTCCCTTTGGTGTAGTTTTGTAAACTTAGTTAAGCTTTGTGTACATGATATTGAGGAATATCCTACAAGTAGAACTTCAGCAGGGCTTCAGGAAAGTTGGAAATAATAATGGTGGAAAATGAAAAATGAACACCACTAAAGCAGCGATGTAGAAACACTAAATGTGCATGGATCACTGCTAGAGGGCACTGCGTGCAATTATAAACAGTGGTGTGCTGTGGACGGAGTAGGAACCGTGTACTAGGCATAACACCGCTGAGCCCAATACAACAGTAGTTGACTCGTCGTTGAAGGAGTAGTCTGTTGTTTCAAGCATCGGCTTGTGTGTAGTAAGCCTTGTAGACATGCCACGATGGCATAGACGACCAAACTTCGGAACTTTGAACGAGGTTGAATTGTGGGCTTCAGGAAGGCTGGATGGTCCTTCCGAAGAATCGCCCAATGTGTAAGATGTGAAGTATCTTCTGTGCATCATTCATGGAGCCAGTGGTCCAAATATGGTGCACATGCTCGTCAACCTGGTTCCGGATGGCAGCGGCATACAGAATCCCGCCTGGCCCGCCGCATCAGACGAGCAGCCATTGCTGAGAGTACGGCGAATGCCACACAGATTAGGGCCCCTGTTGCACCCAGGGTGTCAGCTAGGACCATCACTAACATTTTGCTGGATGCTGGGCATAATGAAGGGTGCAGCTCGCCATGCTTCCTCTCACACCTCATCGCCGTGCAGTCCGCCTCGAATGGTGTTGCGAACGACGCAGCTGGAGGGATGAATGACGCGGAGTTGTACTTAGTGATGAGAGCAGACTCTGCCTTGGCGCCAGTGACAGTCGTTTGTGAGTGTGACGTTAACCAGACGTTAACCAGGAGAGCAGCACCAACCAGAGTGTATATGGCAGCGACATACAGGACCAACTCCTGGCATCATGGTCTGAGGGCAGCGACATACAGGACAAACTCCTGGCATCATGGTTTGAGGGCAACAGCCTACAATGACCGTACGCCTTTTGTGTTTGTTGAGGGAAAACTGTACAATGAACACTACTTCCAGATCATCATCCACCTTTTTTTTTTTGCAGTTTCTACAACACCAAGGATATGTCCTCTTCAGTAATACAATGCCCGTGTACACACATCTCGTGATATCTAACACACACCCGAAGGTGTTCGTCAACATGTCTGTTCAGCACGATCACCTGACCTGTTCCACACGGGACATGATGGGACGGCGTTGGGTGCGGTCTGCAATACCGACAGCAAACTTCCACCAATTTCGACAACAAATGTAATTTGGGTGGAACACTATTCCCCAAGATGACATCCGATACCGTTATGATCGTTTCTATTCACGACAGCAGGACTCATCATCGCTAAAGGATACTACACAAGATATTTACAGTGTTGTTCAACATACACCGTAGCCTCTGTTCATATGTGTACGACCCTGTAATCATTATATACGGTGTACAACCTGTATAATTATTTAATACAGCCTTAATTCATGTGGGTACATTACGTCCAGGTGTTCATTTTTTATTTTCCGCCAGTATTACTGAATTACAATCAAAAACGAGCATTTCTCAATTACAAAATGGATATAAGTGTGATTTTATAAAAAGCTTTGACACAAAATTAATGCAAAGACAACAAAAGTCCCATGTTAACTTAGTGAGACTCGGCCTCTACTTTCTTCGGCAGGAGATGGGTGTGATGAAAATGGATGTTAAAATTGGTCAATATGTCATGCAGTGTTGTCTGATAATTTGCATGTAGTTGCTATTTATGCTTAAAAGTTAATTTCCTCATAAGTTCCACAAGTCCTTAAATTAATTTAGTAATGCGAACTCACAGCTCTTGTGAGGTGGTTTAAAAAAACTGGTGAGCTAGCTAGCTTTCAGAACAATAAGAGATTGCTATTTTCAGACCAGCAAAAAAATTGACAAACTATTTATTGTTTATCATTTAGCATATCATTAAAATATAACTGGGATGGATAGCTTTGTCATTTTGAAAACAATACAACATAAATATTTTTAGTTATCTACGACCATCCCAAAGTTTTCCTTTGCTGTATCTACTTCCGGTAACATACAGGTCTTGTTGTACACTAATTTAGGGCTCTGCCTAGCAAAAATATAGAATTTTAAATTTTAAACGATTTTAGGTTTGTGTCGGTTACCTTACCCAATATCGCTAACAAACAAAATCCGCATTGTGCATTTTGAGAAGAAAATGTAGTGATGCGGCCCAAGCGAAGACACAGTGTTATTGATACATCATGCAATGCGACTGAAACTTGCCTCGAATAATTCTACCTGGTCCTTCACTAGGCAACTGTGTCAATATTTTATTTAACGTAAAATATATGTTGTAGTGTGATGGCGTGTTTGTTTGTTTTCTTCCAGATGATAACAATCCAAACAGAACACTACCCAACAGATGCAAGATATTCTCCAAACAGCAGTGGGGAGGCTATGAAGCAAAATCAGTCACACTTCTGGAACATCCTACCAAGTATGTGGTTATATCGCACACGGCTGGGCGTAGTTGTTTCGAGAGCAAAACGTGCTCATACTTCGTGCGAAACATACAAGATCTCCACCACTCGCAACCTGCCTATGATGACATTGGCTACAATTTCTTAATTGGCGGTGATGGGAATGTTTATGAGGGCCGGGGATGGGACTTTGCGTCTATGCATTCAGGATTCGTTCGCAACAAAAACATTGCTATATGCTTCATGGGCAACTTCGTTAAAGACTCTCCTACATATATTCAAGTGAGTTCTTGTGAACAACTCATAGATCTGGGCGTGAAACTTGGCAAACTGGATACAAATTACAAGGTGGTAGCACACAACCAAACCTATAATACTCTTAGTCCAGGCACTAACATTTATAGCATCATTTCAACATGGCCACATTTTTATGTGCCTTCTGCAGACGATCCAGTGTAATAATAATAAAATATACAAACTCCTGTTTCAAAATGTCAAATATTTATTTGCAACTGAAAATTCTAAATAGAGAGAGAGAGGGAGCAACAAGATTTGTGTGAATTTAACGATATAGTTGTGTACCACACAGAAAATAAAATAATTGGTTTAAAATAAATTTTTTGCCAAAGTAATGTTATAATTTAAAAACACACTTTAGAAAGTCTGTAATGTTGTATTTACGGACTGTATGTATTTTGCAGGGCAGCATTACTCAAAAAATTGTTGTCGATAATTGGAAATGCAAACAACTTTTAAGTGGAGTAATTTTAAATACTGTGTACCGTAAACAATATTCAGTCTCTTCATGTAAAAGTGTAATTGACAGTTATAGAAATGCATTTCGTAATTTAAATAATGTAAACTACAAGTCATTCAAAAAAATTTTGGGTTCTTTATTTGACTCTGTCACATAGACCTTAAAACCCTAATGGTGGAATATCATGTGGCATGCTACAATGATAGTTTCAATAAAATTCGCCCACTTTATTTTGTATGCTCTTAATGTTTTAAAATGAGACTTAACAATATGTCAGTTCTACACCTGCTTACGGGCACATGATTAATGTATAAGATTAATGTGGTGTGTACTTTTAAAATAAAATTGAGTTATTTTTTTCCTCTGAAATGTGTTGGTGTTCAGACTAAAATATTTTTGAACCCCTATTTTGACTGAAACCGTCAGTAATTGCATAAGTAACCTATGTCTATGAAATTATTCTTGTAATGAGAAAAATTCACAACTGATTGCAATACAAGCAAACAACATTGTTATTAGTTGATCATTGTCTCGTATGTTATAATCCATATAAGTGAAATGGTCAATCTGCAACTGCAGTCGAGTTATATGTTAGGAATTTTACTTTATAGGTGCACAGTGATGCATCTAGAAGAATAAAAGCACATCATGCTTGGGACTGTTGTTACAGTTCATTGCTGTGTCAATTATTATAATACGTGCAATTAAAGACTGTCTGTTAAAAGCTACATAACTGTATCTGCAAAGTTTAGAATTTGTGCATGACATTCCACTTTTTCAACACAGTAAAAAAAGAAAAAAAAAATGTAACTATAATATGGCTGTGGGTTTTCTTTGTGGAAAAATTTCATATTTAAAACAAAGTTTGCAATAAATTTTTATAATAGTATACACTTTTTTAAGCTGTGGGAATGCTAAATGTACACAGTGAGACAAAAACAAATTCATATCATGTATTGAGATTTAGTTTTGTATGAACGTCATATGTAAACATTTGCCTGTTTTTTCAGAATATTGACTGACACACTTACAGTAAATATCCTATTTTCCAGTACAAGATGATAGGGCTGCTGTAGAAAAAAAAAACCTATTATTATTGAATCTCTTGGAACTTATTTGAAAGTGAATCTGTAGTCAAAAGTTGCTTTATCTGTAAAATATGCAGATATTTTCAGAAAATCAGTATGTACCACAGGATAGTGCTAGTGAAAATATTGTTTCCAAGTTTTGCAACTTATACGAAGTGTCTACAGTTTTGAGACGTAAAGTGTTTATTTAAAAATGTAATATTTCTAGTTTGTTGCTAAAACTGTATAGAGACATAATCACAAAATCAATATTTTCAGTAACATGTTTCTATTTTCGCCAACAAGAAAATAGTTTGCAATAACAACTAGTGTACTTGTTAGTTTGTCTAATGGTAGGTAGGTTAGGCTAACGTCTCGTTAACAGTGACGTCATTACAGATGGAGCAGTAAGTTGCCGAGAGGAGCACGAACTGCTCCGTGGCCTGTTGTACATAGATGGTGCAAAATCGATTATTTTGCACCATCGATTAATTGATTCTTCATGTTAACCTTAATCGGTTAATCATTTTTTATTCGACGAAATTATTCAATATATTATATTTTTTAGAGATTTTGATACAAAGTTCAACACGAACGATCACGCAATACGCACATTCACACATCTTTTGTTGAATGTTTACTGTAATACAAAAATAATAAATACTTATCATGGTAAACTTAAAAACATTAACTACATCATAGTAAGAAATATTTACGTACGTTGAAGCAGCGCCATGACACTTTACTTCACAAATCACTATATCGAAAACATTAGAAAAATATTTAAAAAGAGAAGCTAATGAAACATGTACATGTAAAAAGTTACAGTTTTAAATGCATAAGAAATATCAGAACTGTCTTCATTCCAATTTTATTTTTTTAAAAATTATCTTTACAGTTACTATTATTATTTATAATCGATTATGATCTCGATTATCAAAATCAATATTGATTACTTACGATTATTTAAATATAATCGATTAATCTATTATCAACATCGGTTATCCCCATCACCGTCCTAAGGAACCATCCCAACATTCACCTCGAGTGATTTTGGAGAGCAAGTTTGTCAAATGGATAATTTTTATAATGCCTGGTAGCCTACACTGGTAAAGTTCATTCAATGTCGAGAACACACATGGCTAGTAGCGAAACCACGACAAACCATTGATTGTGGCTGTTGACAGAGATTTAGTAAATGCAACTAGCTACTTTGCTTCAATAATACTGCTGTTTTTATTGGTAGACATGATGATAACGAATTTCCAACTATTACAGTAAAAATGTGCAACACTTTTATTAATCACGTCCATATGTATTTTAGTGCATCTGTGTAAATTTTGTTAATATTTTGTATGTTGTTAATAATAATAATAATAATAAATGTATTGTTAGTGTGAAATATATGTACCTGAATGTATGTTTTGTTGGCCAAGATCCAACAGACTGATAAGGCTTTACTACTCTGTTTTTGTACATGTGTGGTTTGATGCTATAAATACACATATGAAATTAACATGTGTAAAAACTTTTAAATTGCTATGTGTATTTTTTCATAGCTTGTAAATAAATTTACTGTAGTGTGATTGGAATTGTTTGTTTTGTTTAATGCAACATTTAATAAAAAAATTCAGTGATAAAATGTTAACAGTTTTCTTCTAATTCACTACACTTCCTTGAACAACCTTTCACAACCTGTTGTCGACAAAATGTGTTCGTCTGCGACAGCACAGCTGATGCGACAGTTTGCCAGTGGCATTGAAAAATGATACTTCACTACATTTCATGCATCCAAAGAGATCAGTTTGCAACTATACACATACGTAAAATAAGTGAACATGGAGAATAGGTACACACATACGAAGTGGAAAGAGATGCAGAAACGACTCTGAACCCATGGCTGTCATCCTACTAAGATGCCCTCTGCCCCAGCAGGAGTATCAGGTAGATCAATACTGCCTCTCTTAAAACAACACTACCTAAGATATCACACCCCAGTGGTGCAGAAACGAGCCTCGTCTTAATGTGCCCTTGTATCACGGACCAAATATCTCTAATAATACTGGCTACAGCCATTCCAAGTATTATTTTGATAGCAGAGACAAGTTACAATTTAAAAAAACTGTCACCTAGTTTTCAACAACATAGAAATTATTCACATTTCAAGCCTTTGGTTTGAATTCTTGGTTTATTTTCATTTCAGTACGTAACTTGTTTACACAAATTAAAGTTGTTTACAAGCACACAATTTATTAAAATTACTATTAAGAAGTTTAGCCTATTTATGCAGGTTACCACATTTGCAATCATATAGATATTTCCAATACGCTAGCAAGTAACTAAAAATGGTATTGGCAATATAAAAATTATATTCCTCTACAAATGACAATTTATAAAATCTCTTCCAGTATGTGGCGCAAAACGAGACGTCACTGAGGCTGGCAATACACTGGCTTGAACGCTCATTAATCACTCACACTAAGCTTTCCACTGTATCAGCCCACGGTAAATTTTGGGCGTGAAAGTGGTGCGTCATGCTCGTAAAGTCTGTTCACGATAAAGTGAGAACTTTTCAAATCAACATTATAAAAAAGTCACAGCTCCTACCTGCACATATTTAACGGGCGCACTGAGGTACATGCGCCCAGTAAAGTTGGTCATGAGGAGGGAAAGTAGTTTCATATAACTACGTCGAATAAAAAGTGTTGGGTACCATTTGTGACAATTTAAATTGTTTATTTCGTTTTCTGTTTTTTTTTTTATGCACCAAAGTGTAAAATTGAGCAGATTTGTACAGTGTTTATTTTTCTAATAATTTCACATTTTCTGGACCCACTCATGAATAAAGTGATGAGGCCCATGACAATATTACTTCTACATAAAGAGTAAGTCTACTCAACGTGCATACAAGTAGATCTTAAGCAGGTTTTTCAAAAGTGAACATTTTACCGTGAACAGCCTATAACTGTTTATTCTGCAGGCTAGAAAACTTGCCATGGCGATGGGCCGTCTTGAAGAATAGTCAGACGTTCTGGTAACCCGGGGCACCAAATACGTTACACGAATCCAAAATACGGCAAACATTAACCATTAGAAATTGCCTGCCAATATTCCGCATGTGAAACAAAACAGCTGCGTAAAATTTCCAAAATTGCAGCTATAGAGTATAGCACTCCCGGGTTTCACGAATAGTTAAGTGCCTTATGCAAGATATGTGCTTACTACGGATACGAAAATGAGGTATACGTTCTATATTGCGCCAAGCTTCTGTATACTAAATATAAATTGATAAAAAATATTAATTTGTGGTAAAGTTTATTACGGCTGTTCGACCACGCCTTTTAAGTTTTACACATTCTGTAACTACTACTATAATTATTTTTATACTTTTATTTCATTTATAAATGAAAGCTTGGTTTTAAAAGGCTTGATGCATTTAATTTTGAACTGACGCGCTGGGTGACTTGTTCCCAGTTAAGTTGGCAACAAAAATGAAAAGTAGTCCCACATATTAAGGCGCCCGTCCACGTGGCAGTTGGAAGTGCGTGCATCGCAGTGTGTTCGAAATACATGATTTTCGACGAAACTATTAAACGTGCGTCCAGTGTACTGACCTACGACATGAACACACATTTCATACTAGGGCTGTTGAGTGTTTTCAAGACCTCACGTTAAATAGAAACACCATTTCAGGGCATGCGAAAATAGCTAGAAACTGGTTTTTCAACATGCTGTATCCCAAAATGTTCGTATCATATCAATACAAAACTAGTCAGGGAGCATGCATTGAACCTTCCTTAATAGAGGTATATTGCAGATCTTGGCACAGCACAATAATCTAACTAAAATTCACGCAAATTTCTCACTTTCTAGCAACAATTTTTCAATCTCTTCTTCAAACATGATCCATCTCTTTCAATTTCACCCCCAAAATCAAGATAATTTGACCCAAATCTTCATACTTTGTTCACTCTTTAATCAATGGTCCATTTTCAGGGTGAATGAGGATAACATTATGGTCAAAAAGGGTAAATATTTTCTTTAAATTTGAAAGCCAAATCAGTTAGTCAAAAATAATATCACAAGAAAAGTATTAGAATTCTTGGAATTTCATCAAAAATATGATAATTTAGCTTGAAAATGAGGCTTTGAAGAACCACACACAAAGAGTGAACACAAGTTGAAGATTGATTTCGATTTTGACCTTAAAAATGATTTTGAGTTGCACTTTGAAACATTTGATGGGGAATTAGAAATTCGTTTAAATTTAGCTTGAAATTGGTTGGATTTTAGTTAAACTATTGAATTGCACCAAGATCTGCAATAGACCTCTACTGATTTATAAAAAAATGTATACATATAAACACAAGTGCCCATTTGGTTTAAAAAAAAAAAAAAACAGCTAATGCTATGCCAGGGACTTTATGTTTTTGGAGTTTGCAGATATATCTAGTGTGTCAGGGACTCAATTTTTTATTTTTCCGGCCATATTTAGCACCAACAAAACTCCAATTGGAGAAACCTTCCCCTTCCAACTGGCAGGCCGGCTGTTTTTTATTTTTATTTAGTGAAGTGGGAGGTTTTTCATTTTTATTATTTCTTATGATACTCCCTTCTATGCCGTGGCGCCGAATAAGTTGAAAAAGGCATGGGAAAAAAATCTCATATTTTATTTGCATGCAATGTGGGATTAATCTGTTATTTTTTCCACTTAGATAATAATGAGAATTTCTTTACTTTTTTTTATAGATTGTACTGTTTATAAAATAGTTTTTTTAGTTTTAATGTTAATTTATCCAAAAACGATATGGCAGTTATTCATGGAACTACAAAAATAGATCACACTCGCCCTTTTGATGTTAACAAAGCTGATCGTTTATCTTTTAAAATTAAAAAAATTAAAACTATCTGAATACACTGTTGGCAACAATATAAATATTTGTGAAATTAAATATATTATGTACGTGTGTGTGTATGTATATATATATATATATATATATATATATATATATATATATATATATATATTATATATATATATATATATATACACACACACATACACACACACAATTAAATGGAGAATACTTGATGTTTGAAGTGCAAGAAAATAATAATATAAAAATGAGAATACAACAAATGGGTGATTAGTCCAGAAAAGTATATGCTCAATGTGAAAGAACGAATAATCAATTAATTATATAAACCGGTACAAAAACATTTTCCAAGAAGAAAAGTTATATCATATGGCATGGATGATTTATAGAAAATTGATCTTGTAGAAATGGATAATGGAAATTTGAAAGGTATATCTCGCATAAATAAAGCCTATAAATATATTATGACAATTATTGATGTTTTTTCAAAGTTTGCATTTGCTTTACCAATCAAAGATAAAACAGCAAAAAATGTAGTAAATGCTCTAGAAAATATTTTGATGAAAAGAAACCAAATAATTTACAAAGTGATAATGGCTCAGAATTTTATAATTAATTATTTAATGAACTTTTGGAAAAGCATAAAATAAATAATTTTTCATTTTCTAAATTAAAAGCTAATGTCATTGAAAGATTTAATTGAACTTAAAAAATATAATGTAGAAAAATTTTGCTTTGAATGGCAACTACATGTGGATAAATGTATTGGATGGCAACAACAAGTGGATAAATATATTGGATGAATTAGTTAAAGAATACAACACAAAGCACAGCACTATTTATATGAAACCAATTGATGAAGTTAATAAAAAAAACGAAAAAAAAAATTGCAAACAAATTCTGGGTTTGCTAAACCAAAATATAAAGTTGGAGATTTTGTTCATGTGAGGAAAAAAAAATATTATTATACAACTAATTGGTCAACATAATTGTTTACTATTTGTAAAGTTTTACATTTTGATGTGCCAAATTATAAATTAAAAGATATTAATGGAGAAGAAATAAAAGGTAGTTTTTACGAATATGAAATTATGAAAACAAACTATCTCAATGAATATTTGGTCGTAAAATTTTTAAAAAATAAACGTGATAAAATATTTGTAACGTTGTTAGGTTTTGATAATTCTCACAACTCTGGGATTAATAAAACGGAGATAGTGTAAATTTAAATATTATTACTTAAATTCACAACAACATGATTAACCACATAGGCTACATCAAAATTTATTTCATCAGGATTGTGCCTTATAAATTTGCAAATTAATTGGGTCTCTATATACTTTTGTCTTTCTATTTTATAATTAATATTTCTATCTCTGTGGTCAAATTCGTGACACTCACTTGTCTAATTATATAGCTGGAAAATACCAATCAAATCTATAATTATCTATTTTATATTGTTGTTTATAATTTAAGTGTTTAAAACATTTAATAATGTGTGAAATATATTGTGTTTCTTTTTTCCCTTCAAAAATATTTATGTTTAAATTAAGCCACTTCGAAATTTGTTTTACCAATGTTCTATTGGCTATTCTAGACTTTGTCAATAGTTGTGTTAATCCATTTTTATTTATATAAATAGTGTTACCAATATTGCCAACATATTTATTCGGTTTTATGTTTTTATAAACATGTTTATGGTTTGCACTAACAAGCTTTCTGATAGCTTGACTCGTATCTACATATTCTAAAATTTCAGCAACATCTTTTCCTCTAAACCAAGGTTCATTGTTTACATCTGGCACATTATTTATTTTTTTACTGTTGAGAATTAAACTATTGAATAATTTAGTAATATCTTATTTAGTAATATCTTATTTTCTGTGAGCAAATGCACTAGTAATTGAAACCTGATACTTTTGTGGTTAGTATATGGATAATGGACAAGAAATAATCGTCAACTGCTAAATTATTGGAGTTTTTTTTTTGTTTATTTTTTTTTAGTTTTGTTCTTTGGCATATTTTCGGCACTGTGTACAGAACTTTTAAATAGTTAGAGAAATCTTACTTTGCCATTACATTCTAAAGTTTCAGTTCAGATGTGGGCTTGCTAAGCTACTTTCCATCGATGCCTTTGCTAGCCGTGATTTGCCGCGCAATATATAGTATGTAACGTGACCATCGTCACTGGGGACCGTGGAACGGTGACCAGGGCAGAAGTCGTAGTTATTCTGTCTGGACGCAAACCCGAACATAGGAGCATTGCTAGGGGATGGTATTATTGCTTGAACAATGTGATTGTTTTAATCAATTTCAACTGTTCAACAAATTTGTTTCGTACTGGCTGAAGCATCATGCCCGAGTGGCCATGTGGTTTTTAAGCTTTGCTTTCTACCTGACGGACTGTGTGTTTTATCGCATCATTAATTCACCTGTTTAACCCATATTCTAACTAAAGCAAGAAATTATAAATAACTTGTAAATATGGACCAATTAGATTTAAGTGTGAGAGAAGGAAGAATAAGGATTTACTTTAAGCAGAAAGTTTCAAGAACCAAATATGGAATTTCAATTTTATTCTGACATGGCTATATTTTATCCATGATATGTAGCTGATACAAGTGTAAACACTAAAATCAAAGTGCCCATGATCTTGGGACATTAAAATGTGCATAATGTTGTTTGTGCGAAACAAAAAAATTTAAGTTATCACAAATGGTTACCTGACACTTTTTATTCGACCGTTAAGATGTGGAACTACTTTCCATCCATTGTTACCAACTTTACTGGGCGAATGTCGCTCAGTGCGCCCTGTAACATAAACTTATGTAATTTCGGCATTCATTGTTTTAATCTATGTGTATTTCTACACATTCTACACTATCAATGTCAAACACTAATTTGCATACATTTTCCACGTATGTTTCATTTTTACATATATTTATTAATTTTCGTTTGTTTAGGATTTTGAATAATTCTATGTTAGAATGACAATAATTTATGTTTAAATTCATTAAATAGCTAGATATGATTCTGTTTGTATTTCGATTAATAATCCAATATTTTCATTTATTTTCTTGGTCTCACACCACTGTAATTGTTTCAGGGAATTTATTGTGTTATTTTTATTACCTTATACAAGACCCATAATTCTTTGACATAGGGAATTAGGCCGTTAGGAGTGTGTCAGATAAGCTGTTTGAGTAGGAAGCCATCCGATTGGCTGGCAGGTTTGAACCCTTGGCTAGTGTGATAGCGTAGGGCTAGGCGTGTAATTTCAGTTAGGAGATCACTCTCTCTGCCGCCATATTTCTGCGGGTTAAGACCTAAGTCAGGACGCATGTTCAGAAGTTGGACGTAGCATAGGTATTCTAAGTAGTATATTAGGATGTGTTAGTTTCTATAGCTTGCTTGGTTAATAATGTTTTGTTTCTACGTAGAGAAGTGTGCTGTAAGCCCCTCCGTATAGTAAGTAGCTGTTTAGGAGCTTACGTCAGTTAGACGCTGTGACGTTCCTTGAGCTGTAAGCCACGTTAAGAAACACCTTAATCCTACGAAGTTTGAATACTACTCTACCTTTCCCTGAGATCCCGTCCTGCTTTCTACCACAAACGGCACCATCCTACAAGTAAACTATTTTTCTACACTACTAGTTTGTACGTCGTATAGGCCTAAGAGAGCGGCCATTTGTAATAGAACATTCTACATAATGCCATGTTGGCACGGTGTTTTTAAAAGCTAAGAACCATCGTATTTTAACCATAATTGAACATGATAGACAGAGTTTTTATAGTTTTACTACTAAGATAAGCCAAGTTTAGTTTTTCAAGCAATAATAGCAGACTTTTCATTCAGAGATTTTTGAAGTGACAAACTGACACCTCGGGCTAGTTTACATTTTTGAATAAGGGTATTGTTAACGACCGTTATGTCTTGACCATTTCCTATCGGCAGGGCTAGTTTGAACATTTTTCATTAAACTTTTGCTGCCATTCAGGGTTTTTAATTAGCTTCTTTTACAGCCAGAATACATATAAATTAAATCAAAGAAACTGAATTTAAAATAAAATAATTTGGATGGAAATTTGAAGTAGTCTGACGTCTTTTCCTTTTTGCACGAATAATTGTTTTCACTTCCACGCCTCCACTGATAACCCAGTTCTGCATAATTTCTGCATGTCCTTATGGAAAGTAAGTTGCATAATTTTCAGTGTGAGACAAATGGTCACTGGTCTCAAGTAAGTGTGGTTAACTAAGGCGAGTGTTGTTCGTATCGAACGTCTGGTTCCAGAGCCTGCAAGGGGCAGGAGTAGTAGAATATAGTTCCTTCGACTACACCACGGCTTCTGGGTGTAGTGCAGTGGCTCGACCTTGACCTACAAATTTCACGTATTTTTTTCTTTAAAAAAATCGCTCATTTTCACACAAAATCGTGTTTGTCAGTCCAGAAAATGCCTTAAAATTTCCCTTTATTCCCCTAAAAACTTTTCCGTTTTTTCATAAAAATGTCTCGTTTTCCCTCAAAAAATGCCATGCCCTAGAATATGCAGTAGCAAGTCGCAGAAAGCCAGAAACGAGCTGATTTTAAGATGTTGGGTGGCTTCCTTAACGCTTCTAGCCTACATCGATAAAATAAAATTATTTTAATCAATTTTTTTTTATTTAAATTTATACATTTTTAATTTAAAAATTTAAAGGCGTAAGTATTAAGTTTTAAATATAACCAGACTCGTCTTTTCAAGATGCATACGATTTGCGATATCATACTAAAATTATTTTAATAAGTTATTTTTTAAATTTATATTAAATTAAAATATTTTAAAGACTTAAGTATTTACATGTTATATATTCACGACTGTTCACTTTCAAGGCGCATGCATCTATGTTATAACCATTCTGTCTCGTCTTTTCATGCTCATCATTTATCTTGCGTCTCATCTCTTTCTCTCTTTCATTTTCATTTTCATTTTTTTTCATTCACCTCCTCTCTTGTCTCTCATTTTCTATACATTCTATCTAATCTTTCTCGTACTCTACATTTTCTACTCACCATTCCTCTCTTCCTCTCGAGGGTTGCTTCTAGTGTTTCCCATTGTTTCGTATTTCATTCTATTTTTCTCTTTGTTCTCATTCGCTCGACCCATTACTCAACTTTTTTATTATCACTTTTCCACTTATTACACTTCTACTAGCGTCTATTTTCCTTCATCCTGCAAGTGCTCAAATTCGTCGTTCTTTATTTATTTCTAATTTAAAGATTCTTTTCCATAACAGAAGTATATAAAGTGTATAAAATTATTATAATGTCCTACATTTTGAAAATATTCGATTTTCAATACTTTGTTTGAAAACACAATTTTGTATTAATATTTTACTTTATTCAAATCGTTATTACATTGTAGCCTAGCCTTGTAACCACATTTATATCACCACTTCGACAGGTCCGCGAGGCAGACGTACCGCTGCGACCCGCCAAGAGTGACGTCATTGACATGCATGATCAGTGACATCATCAACAGACATCGCGCGGGGAAGGGACAAGTGCTTGCGAACATAAGCGATCACAAGGCACTGGGCTAACTGGCCCTGCCAAACAGACATCTAGGAATCGATGCATTAATAAATAAGTCGAATTACTTGATTTTATTTATCATTTGAAAAATGCCGGAAAAATATTCTTTGAAAATGTAGTAAAAACGTATTTAAAAAAATATTTTTCAAGGTAAATCCAATTCAAAGATCATAAATTTAGTAAATTTCACACTTCCCCATGACAGCTGGTAACATTTAAAAAAAGAAAAGAATTCTCATGCTCGGACAGGATTCGAACTCGCAACCATTCGATTAGAAGACCGACATGCTAACCTACAAAGTCATTTCCAATCACATAATCCTTTAAAGTGCCCTCGAATACTGATTGTTTTAGGTAGAATCCGTTCGATGTGGTTTCACCAACAGCTAGTACAGATAGTTTCTTAGCGGTTAAAACTCGGCCTTTACAGTTCTTGCTATGTCTCTTCAGTGTATCACCGTGTTTGAACAGATGCTTGCACTTGATCCATTGCTGAATAGCACAGGAAGTTTCCTTCACACAAGTCGATCTTTCATGCTTCCTAGCACCATGTCTGTAGGCAAATACCTTGTCACAGTGGCAACAACGATGCCTTAGCGAAGTCTTCGATGGCAGCACTGCTTTAGTTGATCAATCCGAAGAAATCAATGGCGCTGTCAATGTCGCGCCTGAAGAAGTCGATTGCGATGCTGCTGCTGCAGGTTTCCCATCCGAAGATACGGATGGCACTATGCCAACCTCAGGCGTTGATGGACCAGCCACCTTGGCATCCATAGTATATTCCAGTTGGTTTCACAAGCTGAGACAGGGTGTCTTCCACGACTGCCTCTGTCAAACTAAGCTTCCTAACTGGAACCTGGTGCTTATATATACTCACAAGCAGGCACCTTGGCATTCAGTGTTCCACCCACCATAAATCAAGTTTACAGAAACTACACAGTTCAGACCAGCCGAAACACAAACATCCCTGCCATCTGCTCTACCAACCATCACCAGACGAAATATACTCATCGTTCAATACCTCTTGCTATAACTCAAGCATACCTCAACCATTCGTCCACACACAGACCATAAAAAGCAAACATACAGATCCATACCATTTACACAGTCTTCTTCTCATACCATCCACCATGTCGACTGACACCAATCAAAATACACTGATCAGCCCATTCCAAACACTTTTAACTCAAGCATACCTTAGCATTATTTCAGCCACTTAAGAAAATTTTACATGTCCAACCATCAGAAACGCACTTCAAGCAGACTGCGACCAATCAGTCTTCGAGTAACATTTACCTTACACTTACAAATGAACAGTCGGATCAAACAGACTTATATATTTAAAATCCAATATAGCCAAATAGAAAGTATACACCATGATGTCTACCCAAGCAACCATACATTCAAGGCCAGCCCGTATAAAAAAAGTTACAATCTATCAACATAACATAATCGACTGATGCCAGCCACCATGTTATGACGTCACTCAACTACCATTTGGACCCTGGTGACCTTTTACCTTCACTCTGGTGTCTAATTTTTACCCTACCACACCCTAATAATTTAGGTAATAGGACAAAAGTCGGATTATACAGACCGACTTTCGTATTTTGCCATGAAGCCAACATTGACTTAAGACCTGCCCTAACAACTCGATAATTTAAGATATGGTAATGTTTTGGTTTTAACCTCAAGCATGCGCTTTTACAAAAAAAAATGTTAGGCCCTTTATTTATTTTGCTTGACTTAATTATCTGTGTAGTTTCTGCATTGCAACTTAGTAAAAAATAGTGAGTGCTCTCATATGAAAGTATCTGTGTTATAAGCTGTTCACAGTAACCTTTGAAAGCCCTGCTAAAATATCTACTTGTAAGCACATTGTGTATCCTTCTGCCATATGTAAAATTAACATTGCTATGGGCTTTGTCACTTTATTCATGCGTCGGTAAATTGTGTGAGAGAGAAGAGAGAGATAGATAGAGAGAAGAGAGAGATAGATAGATAGATAGAGAGATAGATAGAGAGAGAGGAGAGAGATAGATAGAGTGGAGAGATAGATGGAGATAGATATAGATATAGCTATATATAGGCAGATAGAGAGATATATAGATCGAGATAGAGATATACAGAGAGATAGAGAGTTAGAGCGATGTAGAGAGATATATAGAGATATGGAAATATATATAGAGATAGATAGAGATATAGAGAGATAGATATGGAGATTGATATATTGAGATATAGATAGAGAGATCGATACATACATATATACACAGAGATATATAGAAAGATAAAGATAGAGAGATACAGGGATATAGATAGAGCTGTAGATATAGATATATATATAGTTATATATAGATAGAGATATACATAGATATATATATATATAGATATGCATAGATATGCATAGATGGGATATAGTTAGATATATATAGATATAGATATATATAGATATACAGATAGATATATAGATAGATAGAGAGATAAATTTAAAGTTAGATAGATGTATACAGAGAGATAGATATAGACAGATATATATGTAGATAAATATATAGATAGATAGAGATATAAACGGATAGAGATATACTTAGAGACAAAGAGATATAGAGAGATGAGACATATGTCATCACCAAAGCCATTTATATATGAAAAAAAAATGGGTTGTCATTTGGTGTTTACATCTGTGTCACGCGGTAGCCCATGGCGTTAGTATACTTTATAAACGTAGTTGGTGGATGTTTGTTATTACCGTTGCAGGAAAAAAAGAGCAGAAAAATTTTGCATTTGACATCAAATCATTTTTTAAAAAATACGAAGTGCAAAATTGTTCTATTCGCGGTAATTTCTATCACATAGAATGTGTACAGGTTGAACAATGTTCGGTAAGAATATAAAATTGTTCATTTATTGGTTTCCAATACCCTTAAAACACGTTCAACGAACTTTCTACTTACGTTCACTCCATACGTGCGTGGCAGACACAAGTGCAAGTGCTCGGATAACCGCTTGTGAAATGTCAAGTTTCCTTTCTCGCGCTCAGCAATACGTACACAGTAAAAAAAAGGATACAAGTCATTCTTTATAAACTGGTTGCCAAAGATTTACTTCTACTAACTCCATAGCTAAAATATTGTGTATTTAGAAATCTACAGTACTTGCTAGTTAAAATTCGACACTAGTTCTATACATTCCACACTAAGCGCTTTTGTGGAGTGAAGTGAAGATATTTGGGCGGCCATAACATCGAGGTATCGAGAGCATATGAGCGCCGGGAGATCCCCGAGAAAACCCGCCGACTAGTGGCATCGTCCGGCATGATCCCCACATGCGAAGATCCGGAAGCTAACCCACCGGGAATCGAACCCGGTTCGTCCAGTTGGGAGACGAGTCGTCTAACCACTTTATGAAATGTACTTTTACAAGGGCATCTTTGGTTTCCACAGAATTCCTTGTACAAACACAGAAAAGAATCTCCAGTGTACGGGCGAACTCGCACCTGACTTGGCTTGATTTCGTCCGACGTGAGTCGAGGCCCTGAAGCCACTTACGTCCTGCCGAAACCCACTGGCATGTAAAATACACTTTTCGTACCTAGCAGCTGTTAAAATAATGTTCATGTTCGAGCTGTCTCACTCTACTAAGTCTATAGTACATGTGCGGCTACTTAAATCAAGTCTGCTTCCCTTGGCTCACACAAACAGTCTAAACAATGACACCAAAGGAATGCGACACATCCATGCGCACTCTGTGTAATATTAGTAACATTCCGCATAAGAACTATTTCTTACTAGGCATTACCAATACACCTATTTTATACCTGCTTTTTTTACATTACAAATTATATAATGTAATTTATAAATACAATATACGTGAAAGTTAAATCAAAATTATATTATTTTATTTTAACAGGCGTATAAAACGCTCTTCATACATGACACTTTAAGGAAACGACCAAACACGTATATGAAGTGAGTTTTGAAAGGTGTAAAGATATCCCGAATAGACTATACATGCAATGTTACGCTGAGATTCTGCGATATACAAGCTATGTATCAGGACTAACGTCTTCCTGACATTCTGATATTCCTGTTTATTTTTCTGCTTGCGATTGTGAATTATGAACAGTGGTTTTTTTTTTTCCCTCTGAAATCCTGTATACAGATAATTACATTTACAATAATTACATAACTGTTTTCATGTGTAATTTATATTAAAGTTGTACCAAAAAGTATCGGGAAATGAAAACAAAATGTTACTTACCACAGCAAGTCTTTCAATTAATACACTATATGCAATTAGATTCTTCAAATAAAAGCTTCTTTTTTTTTTTGTCCGGCCTCTTTAAAGTGGTCAAAAGAAGCGGCGTTGCTAAAATGTATGAGGCTGTTCTGGAGTGTTTGGTTAGATCTAACCGGTTCAACAGTGTTATCAGTCGCTTTCTTTATCTGTATTTCCTTCCTAGTAACAGAGATCAAAAGTGTCAAAGTGTCGTGAATGTCTATATGTTTTCCTGTACCATCTTCACTCTTGTCAGTTTCCGAGCAGAGTTTGCTGATGTATGGGCGCATTTCAAAACAACAGACATTGTTTAACGACAGTAAGTAATTACGACGAACGTCGGAAATTAACAGCAGACATGTTTAATAACTCGCGTGCATTGAAAAAATCCTTATTTATTCGGTTTCTTGTCATGCGGAAGAACTATGGATGAATACCAGATTTTCCAATACTTCGCTCTATTCAGCTGGTTAGTTCTGAAATCAGACGTCAATCCTTTCTGTAACTTTTACAGAGGTGACCGAGAATTGGTTTAATTGTAACACAGACTTACAACTTATTTTGCAAAGTCACTGAATTCCAGTTCCAGCGTGAAGCAAGAATCTAAAGATTCCACAGAACCGACTTTTGGTTCGTAGTTTTATAAAGTTAGGAAATATTGAATGATGTCCTCGGACATCTTGCTTTATCCGCTAATAGTTAATTCGCAGCGAGCTTAAAATTACTTTGCAAATATCGATAACTATGCGAAGTTTCTGAGTGTTATACGCTCCTCCAGCCGGCCGCCTGGCACTCGCTTGAGCTGCGTTGTCAAGTGTTGGAAATCCTGGTTTTCTGACTACTAAACATGTCCCCAGTACGATCACCTACAAGAAAAAATCTTGAAGTAATGGTACTTGAAAGTTACCACGAATGCTGCACATATTATTTTGTAGGCCATTAATATAGTTAAAAGCGTCCTTTTCAGACTGCCGTATACTAGCCAGACACGAGCTAAACTATGACATGAGCCTGTATTGAACTTTGCTACTGACTTGTCATCAATAAAAAAATAGGGTCACCACTGAAAGTCACATGACACGCAGCAGTGCGAGAACACTGGAGCCCTGCGTATAGAGGTGATGGCGTCCTTGTAGCGCGTGCCAGTGTAACCCTTATAGCTCCCGCGCTACTCGGCTAGAAAAGGAGTGTTTAGGCTTGTGTATTTTGTGTAGTGTGCATTATATACAAACTTTTTCAAATTTGGTTTTCCGCCTACTCTTTGTGGGCGCCATTTTGTCCGAAATATTGACTAAACAGACATGAACAAGAAAGTCAGTTGTGCGCAATATGGCGTCGGCGCGTGTTGTTTCGTTGTGGGCGATCGTTTTAACCTCGTTGTAATTAACTATACAGTGTATACAATCCATACTCGTCGTTCTGTGTCCAGACGCGAAAAACAATGCGGCTAGGCGGGACCCTTAACGTGGGCGTCACTACATTTTTAATGAAAATAGAATAAAGTAAATTATTTATGCCAACAGCTCTAGAATGTACAGCCACGGCCTCTGAGATACTAGTATTAAAAGAAACTGCATGCGAAATAAATTAATTTGAAAACCTTCTGCAAGCAGGTATTTTGCGCGTTAGAACCCTCGGAAGGGCGTGATCTATAAGACTGACTCTTGCTCACTCACCACTTGTATAATCGCCTTTACGCGCAAGGTGCCCAAATGACGTGCAGTCGTTTCGTCGGTAGGGGCCGTGGAGGTGCAGCGGTTAGACTACTATCCTCCTACCTTGGTGAACCGGGTTCTATTCCGAGCATGTGCCGGGCGATGTCGCTGGTCGGCTGGTTTTCTCTGCGATCACCTGTTTCGCCCGCACCTTCCACTCCGGGGCTACTCCATACTCATCTCATTTCACCCACATCGGCTCTCAAGACCTCGATGTTAAGCCGCCGAAATCTTTTCACTCACTGACTCACTCAATAGCTCACTCACTCGCTCGCTCAATACGTCGGCGACTATTCTCGACGTAATATCACTAGCTCACCATACATATTTTCTGACACGCCAATAAAGATAAAAGTATTATGTGAGTCTCTGAAGTTTCAGTATAGAAAATTTAGCAGCTAAAACTGATTCTGCAAATACCAGTTTTTTTTAGCCGTTTTCACAGCAATAAAAACAATCATTGGGTTTGAAATGATAACTTGAATATAATCTTTGGGCACGAAACGTTCTTAAATGCTTTTCTCACGCACAGACGCCGTTACAAAATGTCCAACAATTTTTTTATCTAGTGTTTTCTGTCAGACCTTTGCGATTCTGTCCCTGTGCTTACAAGGCGGGGCCCTTAATTTTATTGCAGTTGATAATCGCAAACGGAGCAGGTTAGTAAATAAAATTAAAGCGAACATTTTTCTGTACATTTGGAGTTGGTGGTTAATAAACCGTCTTGTTATTTGAGCAAACAACAATTTCTGAAACGCGACAATAGCAACTTATATTTTTCTGACTGTCAAGCATTTATGATCTTAGCTTACAAATACAGCGTGCTAACCTGTTCATCTCCAATAGTTTCCCAGGCTTTAAACTGAATGCTTATTTTTCCATTTCTGAGTGTGAACAATGCTCGTAATAATTACTTAAGACCACAAGTCATACATGTACTTTCTAACTAATTTCTTATGTGTAATCATTTCCAACACGTTGTAACACACGATAACACGCTTTATGAACAAAATACGCTATGAACACACTTCTAATGAATAAATAGAGGAATTGCAACTTTAAATAAACGTATGTAAGGCTGTATTTTCTTCAATTTATCTGTCAGAAGTCAACGTTAGCCATCGTTTTGACAGATGGACGTATGACCAAGGGCGAAGCTGGAGGAGTAGTTGGTCTAGGGGTTGCAACCCTTTGCCTTTTTTGGCCGTACACTTGTTAATTAGCATTAAAATTATTAATTGTTGTTAACAAAAATGTGTACTTTCTGTAAACTATGAAGCATTTTATTATTTATGAAGTAATTTCTAACTGTTGGATTTGTCCTAATAACACGTCTGTGAGCACATGTAACCTCCCTTCAGTCCGTCCAAAACATTAGCCCCCTCTTGAGAGATTTACGACTAGGACACTGCGTATCACAGACACCACAGTTTGTTGTAAATCAACGTTGATACTCCATTCCCGGTTACTTCACATTTTCCCGAAGCTTTGCTTAAGTTCTACTTCCAGCATATTCCTCCGCCTCGTGCAAACAGAGCTTGACTAATTCTTGACAATTACACCAAAGGGACAACGCTATTTGCCACATATTCGTGCGCGCTTAATTTACTGATATTTCGCATTAGAACTATTTCTTGCTAAGAAGTATCGACTTATTTATCTTATTCCTGTTTTTATTCATATTACAGAAATTACAAATTAAATGTTTTAAACAAAATATAAAAAAAAGGACAATTTAACCATAAATAAGATACCTTAATGTTAACAGAAGCATAAAATGCTTGTGATGCATGGCATGTCTAAGAAACAACAAAACACGTCTTAAATAACAGTAATTTCTCAGAGGATTGGCTAAAATAAGGATGAGAATACTGCGGATTATTTATGGGGAATAACGCCTGGTTCACAAGTGCGGCAATCACGCATGGTTCACATGAGTGCAAATCGCGCTGAACAGACAAAGCGGGAAACTAGACAGCCAATCAGAAACCGTACTTGCATTCCACGCGAGCCACGCAGAAAAGCTGAACTCGCGACGACATTTCTGCTCGCGGAAAAGACAGATGTTACCGATATCTCCCACAAGTCAGTTGGTTCTCGTATTTTATACCGCTCATTTCTTGGATAGTAAAACTTGTGTTGATGTAATAGTTTTGAACAATTGAACTTATGTATTTACAATGAGATAGTTAATCTAAACCTTAATTTTATTCTATATTTGTGTTAAACAAACTTAGTGTGGAAATTAACCGAAAGGTAGCACTAAAATATAAAGTAATTTCGGTAGTCTCTTGAAAATAACTTACTAAAAATATTTATTAAACATTGAAATTCAACTGAGTTGAAATATGATGGCGTCTTAAATAAAACTGATTTGAAACATGATGACATTTATAGTTTCTTGTCCATTATTTATTTTGAAATCATGGTGGTAGAAATAACGAACGAAACAACGTGAATAAACACTAGTACATACACATTATTAATGAAGGAATTACGTAGTGTGGGATACAATGGAGCATGGGTAGATCCCAGGGATGTGACCTCGTCCCACAAAACACCTCGATGTAAGAGCCGCCCAAATCTCTTCATTCACCCTAATCCTACCTTGGACCAATGTTAGGGAAAGTGTGCAGATTAGCTGTAGTTACAGACAAACGTAGGTTTGTTATAACTGTGGCAGACGAGTGTAAGTTTCTTGTAACTGTTGCAGACAAGTGTAAGTTTGATGTAACTGTTGCAGACAAGTGTAAGTTTGTTGTAATTGTTGCAGACGAGTGTAAGTTTGTCGTTGTTGTAGAAGAGTGCTGGCCCGGGGCGCTTCCTGAGAAGGAGAAGCGGCCAGTGTGCCGCACGCATCCCTTGTTCTGGGGGCTAATGGGGGTGGCAGCCCTTATCTCTATTGCGGTCGTCATCACAGTGCCCCTTTTACATCCGGACACCAAGGACAACACGGACTTGTTCCCCACAAGTCTCAACAACGTGCCATCCATCCCTCCGATAGGTGGGTACATATACAGAGTGCATTCTCTACTTAAAGTTATCTTGAAACAAAAATGCAAGCCATAGATCAAATAAAGTGCAATAGAATGTTCTCTGAGACAGTACCACGTTGCAAAGAGGCATCGAAATGACAGGCGTGGTGTATTGTACCATGTGTATTTTCATCCTATTACTTCGCTTTGGCTGTGAGCAGAGTAACAATGCAGTAATACCAGTGATGCACATCTTTTTTTTTTTTTTTTTTTTGGACAGGCAGTTTCGTTTCCTTTGACGACGATGGTTAACCAGCTAATTGCTTTTATTGAACATATACTTCAGCGCAGAAGAACCTGATAAATGTCGAAGGTTATAGAGTTAAATCAAAGAATAAAGTTACAAAGAAGTGCTGGTGCCCTATTAATGTTTAAATAAAATAATCATGTCGAAAAAAGAATTGACATACAAATAGCCTCAAGGGCACGAGAAGTAAACATGTTAATTTGTATGGAATAGATACTTGCGTAGTTCTCTTGCAATTCGGACAGCACTGGTGATGCCACTTCTGGCACTCGTGTGAAGACAATAGCGAGTATCGCGAGAAATATTGATGGGCTGAACAATATGATATTGGAGGGTTTCGGTCCTGTAAATACGCCACGGAAAATGGCAATATTCTTCCTGGAAAACAGGGAATAGTCAGGGAATTCTAAAATGGAGTCTCAGTGGACACTTTGCCTTAGCACTTAAAGCTGACACCCTTAGGGCCCTTTCACACAAGGCCACTAAAAATTTGAGCCGGCGTGTTATAATTTATTTCATCCCCCAGACACGGTATCAACAACGAGTCAGTACTGGGAATGGACCTGGATGAAGCAGGCACTCTGTTTGCCTGTGATGATAATATATTCCTTACCATAATCATTTTTTTTTTTTTTTTTAGTGGCTTACTTTTTGTCTTCATCTCTCTATTTCAATACTCATCAGCAGTCATGTCGCACAGCACAGGCCTTGAATGAATTGCAGTTATAAAT
This sequence comes from Dryococelus australis, assembly GCA_029891345.1. Classification (NCBI taxonomy): domain Eukaryota; kingdom Metazoa; phylum Arthropoda; class Insecta; order Phasmatodea; family Phasmatidae; genus Dryococelus; species Dryococelus australis. The sequence continues at coordinate 58,759,589 of CM057008.1, forward strand.
CTTTCAGAGTTGTAGCTTGAATTCTCTTGAATTACGCTAATTTTCAACCCACATTACACACATCTCAGCATCACTGAGCAGAAACAACTGGTTGCCACGCCTCATGTGAATAGCATCATATTATAGAACAGTAGGGCGATGTGGTGGTTCCACGCGGTTGTGTCATCTTGGTACTACCTGGAGGCGCGACCAGAACCACAAACATTCTGTGTGAAAGGCTCATCTTAAACTTATGGGCTGATGTGGTTACAACACCATGGTGTATTTGTGTTAAGCTGACCGCCTGGTAGGCCACCGAACGGTGTGCATAGATCCAGCACGAAACGTTTTATAAAAGAAACCGTCCAACGTGAGTGATGTCTGCTTACGATTAGCATTTAAGAAACATTACGAAACTGTGACGTTTTTAAGTTCCTCCATTTCGCTCTAAAGCATGGTTTGTGTGATAGTGAAAATGGCACAAACGGATAGTTTCAAGATCATTTTTAGGTATGAACATTCCGGTACAAAACATTACAAAAGGAATAGAAATGTGCATCAAACCTTTATTTTATTACTACGTCATAAAATTGTAGGGTCTCCGCTGAAAGTCTGACAGAGGCGTGTAATCGACGGCAAGACTGCACACCAGTTCAGTGCTTTGCGCGTAGAGGCGATGAGAGAGTTTATGTGCATGGCTCGGTCGCCCCTAGCGCTCCTACGCTTTCAGGCCTCAGACGTGCAACTTTCCTTCAACCAGGCGACAACCTTAATGGGTCGATATTGACCAATTAGTTCAGGAGACAACTATTCAGTCACATGTCTAAATGGTTTAGTTTTTAAACAGAGAATGACAGTTTCGTTACCTTCTTCGTAAATGTTTCGGAACGCCATTTATATATACATAAGTAATATGTACCCATTTTCTCTTCGAAAGACTGTGGCAAGATTTCCACCACAGTTCTCTAAAAGTCCTGACAAAAGAAAAAAATGACATGTACGTCATATTTCATCACATGAATAATGTCGTAAATGGAGCAATGCATTTAATTGCATATATACCCATGTATGCAATGCCAATTTTGGGATCCCAGATACAGATTGTTTGGTATTTTCCATTCACGATGTAACACTTTTTCAATCAAACCTTCGAAAAATCGTCTCTTGTATGATGTCTTTGGTTATATACTAAATATTCCATGCATCACAAGGGTTTTATACTTCTGTTAACAAAAAATATCTATTCAAATTGAACTTTTACTTACGTATATTTTATCCGTAAGTTACAAAATTTCGTTCACATTTAATTTGAAAAAGAGAGAGAAAATAGGTGTGTTGGCAATTACTATAAAATGAAGCTGCAGTTGAATGTGGTGCGCTGTCCCTTTGGTGTAGTTTTGTAAACTTAGTTAAGCTTTGTGTACATGATATTGAGGAATATCCTACAAGTAGAACTTCAGCAGGGCTTCAGGAAAGTTGGAAATAATAATGGTGGAAAATGAAAAATGAACACCACTAAAGCAGCGATGTAGAAACACTAAATGTGCATGGATCACTGCTAGAGGGCACTGCGTGCAATTATAAACAGTGGTGTGCTGTGGACGGAGTAGGAACCGTGTACTAGGCATAACACCGCTGAGTCCAATACAACAGTAGTTGACTCGTCGTTGAAGGAGTAGTCTGTTGTTTCAAGCATCGGCTTGTGTGTAGTAAGCCTTGTAGACATGCCACGATGGCATAGACGACCAAACTTCGGAACTTTGAACGAGGTTGAATTGTGGGCTTCAGGAAGGCTGGATGGTCCTTCCGAAGAATCGCCCAATGTGTAAGATGTGAAGTATCTTCTGTGCATCATTCATGGAGCCAGTGGTCCTAATATGGTGCACATGCTCGTCAACCTGGTTCCGGATGGCAGCGGCATACAGAATCCCGCCTGGCCCGCCGCATCAGACGAGCAGCCATTGCTGAGAGTACGGCGAATGCCACACAGATTAGGGCCCCTGTTGCACCCAGGGTGTCAGCTAGGACCATCACTAACATTTTGCTGGATGCTGGGCATAATGAAGGGTGCAGCTCGCCATGCTTCCTCTCACACCTCATCGCCGTGCAGTCTGCCTCGAATGGTGTCGCGAACGACGCAGCTGGAGGGATGAATGACGCGGAGTTGTACTTAGTGATGAGAGCAGACTCTGCCTTGGCGCCAGTGACAGTCGTTTGTGAGTGTGACGTTAACCAGGAGAGCGGCACCAACCAGAGTGTATACGGCAGCGACATACAGGACCAACTCCTGGCATCAGTGTCTGGATGGCAATAGTCTACAATGACCGTACGCCTCTGGTGTTTGTTGAGGGAACACTGAACAGTAAACACTACATCCAGAACACCATCCAGCCCATTTTGTTGCCGTTCCTACAACGTCAAGGAGATGTCCTCTTCCAGCAAGACAATGTCCGTGCACACACGTCTCGTGATGCCCAACACGCTCTCGAAGGTGTTCGTCAACTCCCATAGCTAGCATGTTTACCTGACCTGTTCCACACTGAACATGTGTGGGACATGATTGGACGGCGTTTTGTGAGGTCTGCAATACCGGCAACAAACCTGCAACAGTTGGTGGAACTAGCATGAAACACTATTTCCCAAGATGATATCCGACACCTTTATGATAGTCTCTATGCACGACTGCAGGACTTCATCGTCCCTAATGGCGGCTACACAAGATACAGACATTGTTGTCCAACACACTCTGTAGCCATTGTCCATAGGTGTACGACACTGTGATCATTATCATATAATGTACAACCTGTATCATTATTCAATACAGCCTTCATTCATGTGGGACCATTGCGTATTGGTGTTCATTTTTAATTTTCCACCAGTATCAGTGAATTACTTTCAAAGACGAGCCTTTCTCAACTATAAAATGCACACAAAAGTGATTTTATAAAACGTTTTGATACAAAGTTAACACAAAGATAACATAAGTTCCATGTTGATTTCAGTGTGAATAGGCCTATACTTTCTTCGGTAGGGTATGGGAGTGGTGAAAATGGATGTTAAAATTGGTCAGTCTGTCATACAATTTTCATTGATAATTTGCATGTAGTTGCTATTTATGCTTAAAAGTGAAATTCCTCATAAGTTCCACAAGTCCTTAAATTAATTTTTGAAGGCGAACTCACAGCTCTTGTGAGGTGGTTAAAAAAAAAAAAAAACTGGTGAACTAACGAGCTTTCAGAACAATAAGAGATTGCTATTTTCAGAACAGGAAGTAAGTTGACAAACTATTTATTGTCTATGAATTAACACATCATTACATAATTACTGGGCTGACTAGCTTTGTCATTTTGGAAACAATACAACATAAATATTTTTAGTTATCTTAGACCATCCCAAAGTTTTGTTTTACTGTATCTACTTCCGGTACCATATAGCTCTTGTTGTAAACTAATTTTTATCCCAGAAAACAGAACTTAACATTTTTAGACCTCTGCCTAGTAAAAGTATAGAATTTTACATTTTAAATGATTTTAGGTGTATGTCAAATACCTTACATAACTCTTAAAAAAAGTGTAAAAATACATGTACAACCTTTTGGTAATTTTAAATTTTATGTGTGTAATTTGTAAAAAAAAAAAAATAAGTACAGTATGTGTAAATTTACAGCAATGTACAACTTTATTCATAATAGTGTATAATGATATTATAAAAAACACAATATTAACAATAAGAGGGGTGTAAGTTTACAAATTTGAAAGTAAGTGTAAAAATCCACGAACATCGAGTATTAAGACCCAAATCTGTGTATTTTTACAACCACGCAAATGTTGAATTGAAACATGCACATCGGTGTAAAAATACATATTGTTCTTTTTCATGCAAAAGGTAGTACAATCTTACTGTAAAAAAAAAAACACAAATGTACTGGTATATTGACATTAACAAGGCTGTAAAATTACAAATTCGAAAGTATATGAGCATACATTTACCCATACAATTTTACGGTAACTTTACTTTTTTATGTGTAATTTCCTAAAACGAGTACAGTGTATGTAATTTTACACTAATGTTCCTGTGAATTTAAATATAGCTACAAGTATTTGCTGAAAACATGCGATCTAGTGGTAGGGAGTAGAACTACTTCGAGCTTCTTTTGTTTGTTCAAAAGGAAATCCGAACTACCACTGAGAAATATGCTGGCTTTTGTATATAAAGTCATTCGTTATCCACACTTTGGAGATAACTTCTTATAACTCTGGTTAAACTACCAAGTTTTTGTAATTGCAATTTCAGTGAATCTGCGATTTTACTTTTTGTTAGTGAGCAAATACACATACCCGGTGGTGACATTACAGTATGTGGCAAGAAATCTATAATTTACATAGTCAAATAACATGCACGAAGTACATGTTATTTAACATCATAATAGGTAAAAATTACAGACTCGTATGATAACTTTACACCTACAGTGTACGTGTAATTAGGTATGATGAACAGACTGGTGTAGTAAAATTACCATAACAATGATTGTGTTAATTTACAATGTGTGGTACAAAATTAGTAGCAAGTATGGTAAAATAACATGTAAAGAGTACATGTGATTTAATGTGATGATTAGTAAAAGAAATTGACGGGTATGATAAAATTACACTAACAAAGTTTGTGTAAATTTACATTATGTGGCTTAATATTGGTAACAAAAAATTGTAAAATGACACATAGAGAGTACGTGTAATTGAACATAATAATTAGTAAAAAGAATAACAAGTATAGTTAAATTACACTGGCATTGTATTTGTAAATATACATGGGCCATACAGTAAAAGTACATATAATAATACACGAACATGTGTGGAGGTTGTGATGCCATGTTGCCATGTACATTCGTGTAAAATTACACAGCTGTTTTTTTACAGTGAATATCGCTTTCAAACGAAAGACACTTTATGCCCTTTGAGACAAAAATATGGTGGTGAGGCCCAAGCGAAGACAGCGTTATTGTTCGAAGGATACATCATGCAATACGACTGAAACTTGCCTCGAATAATTCTACCTGGTCCTTCACTAGGCAACTGTGTCAATATTTTATTTAACGTAAAATATATGTTGTAGTGTGATGGCGTGTTTGTTTGTTTTCTTCCAGATGATAACAATCCAAACAGAACACTACCCAACAGATGCAAGATATTCTCCAAACAGCAGTGGGGAGGCTATGAAGCAAAATCAGTCACACTTCTGGAACATCCTACCAAGTATGTGGTTATATCGCACACGGCTGGGCATAGTTGTTTCGAGAGCAAAACGTGCTCATACTTCGTGCGAAACATACAAAATCTCCACCGCTCGCAACCTGCCTATGATGACATTGGCTACAATTTCTTAATTGGCGGTGATGGGAATGTTTATGAGGGCCGGGGATGGGACTTTGCGTCTATGCATTCAGGATTCGTTCGCAACAAAAACATTGCTATATGCTTCATGGGCAACTTCGTTAAAGACTCTCCTACATATATTCAAGTGAGTTCTTGTGAACAACTCATAGATCTGGGCGTGAAACTTGGCAAACTGGATACAAATTACAAGGTGGTAGCACACAACCAAACCTATAATACTCTTAGTCCAGGCACTAACATTTATAGCATCATTTCAACATGGCCACATTTTTATGTGCCTTCTGCAGACGATCCAGTGTAATAATAATAAAATATACAAACTCCTGTTTCAAAATGTCAAATATTTATTTGCAACTGAAAATTCTAAATAGAGAGAGAGGGAGCAACAAGATTTGTGTGGATTTAATGATATAGTTGTGCACCACACAGAAAATAAAATAATTGTTATAAAATAAATTTTTTGCCAAAGTAATGTTATAATTTAAAAACACACTTTAGAAAGTCTGTAATGTTGTATTTACGGACTGTATGTATTTTGCAGGGCAGCATTACTCAAAAAATTGTTGTCGATAATTGGAAATGCAAACAACTTTTAAGTGGAGTAATTTTAAATACTGTGTACTGTAAACAATATTCAGTCTCTTCATGTAAAAGTGTAATTGACAGTTATAGAAATGCATTTCGTAATTTAAATAATGTAAACTACAAGTCATTCAAAAAAATTTTGGGTTCTTTATTTGACTCTGTCACATAGACCTTAAAACCCTAATGGTGGAATATCATGTGGCATGCTACAATGATAGTTTCAATAAAATTCGCCCACTTTATTTTGTATGCTCTTAATGTTTTAAAATGAGACTTAACAATATGTCAGTTCTACACCTGCTTACGGGCACATGACTAATGTATAAGATTAATGTGGTGTGTACTTTTAAAATAAAATTGAGTTATTTTTTTCCTCTGAAATGTGTTGGTGTTCAGACTAAAATATTTTTGAACCATTATTTTGACTGAAACCGTCAGTAATTGCATAAGTAACATATGTCTATGAAATTATTCTTGTAATGAGAAAAATTCACAACTGATTGCAATACAAGCAAACAACATTGTTATTAGTTGATCATTGTCTCGTATGTTATAATCCATATAAGTGAAATGGTCAATCTGCAACTGCAGTCGAGTTATATGTTAGGAATTTTACTTTATAGGTGCACAGTGATGCATCTAGAAGAATAAAAGCACATCATGCTTGGGACTGTTGTTACAGTTCATTGCTGTGTCAATTATTATAATACGTGCAATTAAAGACTGTCTGTTAAAAGCTACATAACTGTATCTGCAAAGTTTAGAATTTGTGCATGACATTCCACTTTTTCAACACAGTAAAAAAAGAAAAAAAAAATGTAACTATCATATGGCTGTGGGTTTTCTTTGTGGAAAAATTTCATATTTAAAACAAAGTTTGCAATAAATTTTTATAATAGTATACACTTTTTTAAGCTGTGGGAATGCTAAATGTACACAGTGAGACAAAAACAAATTCATATCATGTATTGAGATTTAGTTTTGTATGAACGTCATATGTAAACATTTGCCTGTTTTTTCAGAATATTGACTGACACACTTACAGTAAATATCCTATTTTCCAGTACCAGATGATAGGGCTGCTGTAGAAAAAAAAAACCTATTATTATTGAATCTCTTGGAACTTATTTGAAAGTGAATCTGTAGTCAAAAGTTGCTTTATCTGTAAAATATGCAGATATTTTCAGAAAATCAGTATGTACCACAGGATAGTGCTAGTGAAAATATTGTTTCCAAGTTTTGCAACTTATACGAAGTGTCTACAGTTTTGAGACGTAAAGTGTTTATTTAAAAATGTAATATTTCTAGTTTGTTGCTAAAACTGTATAGAGACATAATCACAAAATCAATATTTTCAGTAACATGTTTCTATTTTCGCCAACAAGAAAATAGTTTGCAATAACAACTAGTGTACTTGTTAGTTTGTCTAATGGTAGGTAGGTTAGGCTAACGTCTCGTTAACAGTGACGTCATTACAGATGGAGCAGTAAGTTGCCGAGAGGAGCACGAACTGCTCCGTGGCCTGTTGTACATAGATGGTGCAAAATCGATTATTTTGCACCATCGATTAATTGATTCTTCATGTTAACCTTAATCGGTTAATCATTTTTTATTCGACGAAATTATTCAATATATTATATTTTGTAGAGATTTTGATACAAAGTTTAACACGAACGATTACGCAATACGCACATTCACACATCTTTTGTTGAATGTTTACTGTAATACAAAAATAATAAATACTTATCATGGTAAACTTAAAAACATTAACTACATCATAGTAAGAAATATTTACATACGTTGAAGCAGCGCCATGACACTTTACTTCACAAATCACTATATCGAAAACATTAGAAAAATATTTAAAAAAAGAAGCTAATGAAACATGTACATGTAAAAAGTTACAGTTTTAAATGCATAAGAAATATCAGAACTGTCTTCATTCCAATTTTATTTTTTTTAAAATTATCTTTACAGTTACTATTATTATTTATAATCGATTATGATCTCGATTATCAAAATCAATATTGATTACTTACGATTATTTAAATATAATCGATTAATCTATTATCAACATCGGTTATCCCCATCACCGTCCTAAGGAACCATCCCAACATTCACCTCGAGTGATTTTGTAGAGCAAGTTTGTCAAATGGATAATTTTTATAATGCCTGGTAGCCTACACTGGTAAAGTTCATTCAATGTCGAGAACACACATGGCTAGTAGCGAAACCACGACAAACAATTGCTTGTGGCTGTTGACAGAGATTTAGTAAATACAACTAGCTACTTTGCTTCAATAATACTGCTGTTTGTATTGGTAGACATGATGATAACGAATTTCCAACTATTACAGTAAAAATGTGCAACACTTTTATTAATCACGTCCATATGTATTTTAGTACATCTGTGTAAATTTTGTTAATATTTTGTATGTTGTTAATAATAATAATAAATGTATTGTTAGTGTGAAATATATGTACCTGAATGTATGTTTTGTTTGCCAAGATCCAACAGACTGATAAGGCTTTACTACTCTGTTTTTGTACATGTGTGGTTTGATGCTATAAATACACATATGAAATTAACATGTGTAAAAACTTTTAAATTGCTATGTGTATTTTTTCATAGCTTGTAAATAAATTTACTGTAGTGTGATTGGAATTGTTTGTTTTGTTTAATGCAACATTTAATAAAAAAATTTCCGTGATAAAATGTTAACAGTTTTCTTCTAATTCACTACACTTCCTTGAACAACCTTTCACAACCTGTTGTCGACAAAATGTGTTCGTCTGCGACAGCACAGCTGATGCGACAGTTTGCCAGTGGCATTGAAAAATGATACTTCACTACATTTCATGCATCCAAAGAGATCAGTTTGCAACTATACACATACGTAAAATAAGTGAACATGCAGAATAGGTAGACACATACGAAGTGGAAAGAGATGCAGAAACGACTCTGAACCCATGGCTGTCATCCTACTAAGATGCCCTCTGCCCCAGCAGGAGTATCAGGTAGATCAATACTGCCTCTCTTAAAACAACACTACCTAAGATATCACACCCCAGTGGTGCAGAAACGAGCCTCGTCTTAAATGTGCCCTTGTATCACGGACCAAATATCTCTAATAATACTGGCTACAGCCATTCCAAGTATTATTTTGATAGCAGAGACAAGTTACAATTTAAAAAACTGTCACCTGGTTTTCAACAACATAGAAATTATTCACATCGCCAGTTTTCGGTTTAGCCCAGGTATTACAGTGTTCTACCTTAAAAAAAAAAAAAAAAGTAATTTTAAAATTTGGCACAGATTTTCCTTTGGGTGTTCGAAATTGTCCATGAAAAGTCCCCACCTCTCAGATGCCGACGTAATACTTTTTAAGCAATAAGGGTGTAAGTGCCAAAATTAGCATATCACTACTGTAGCGTAGAAAATATTCATTAGAATATATTATAACCTGGTCAAATGTGGAGTAAAGGACACATAGTCATTTATAATTAGTTTTTGTCATATAATACACTGTAGAAAAAATCTTCTGATTCGATTTAGTATCAATGAGTGAATGTAAAATGTACTACTGCTCTACACATCACAAATTGCATGAAACCCGCCATCAATAGGCAGAAATAGGACCGAGTAAAAGTTATTTATTATTTTCTAAGCGTTAAAGTGGTGTATTAAAGACTCCTTTCCGACAGTTATTAGCTGAGATAATAAGCATCTAAGTGAACTACTGCACAACAATACTATTGAGAATGAATTGGTCTCTAAAACTGTATTGACTATTACTTACGAATGTATATATACGTATATATGTGTATATATACACATACATATGTACATACCAACATAAATACATATAAGCCAACCATTCAATCATTACAAGTGAAATAATTAAATTGTAAAATGTAATATCACACAATGTTGGTGTAATTGTATATTAATGTATGTTACACTTTAAAAGTCCTCTCCATCAGAGCCATCGTTGATGACGACATTATTGGTGCACGTCGCTCCACGGATCTTGGCCCACATAATACCACACTGCAGTCAAGCCCGCACACACTCGCATCTGTAGCTGCAATCAATTTTACAGACACGCAATGTCAAATTCAGGAGCTGTTCTTGAGCACGAGGAAGGAATGTTGTGATAGGAGCAAGTGTGATACCCCCGCTTTCCCACCCCCACACAACAAGATCCAATGAATGGCCGAACCACTCCTGTACCTGAAGGTAAACCCGAAGAGAATGCGGCACTGGTTGGTGAAAGAGAGGCTAGTTGGAAAGAAGCACTAACAGGCTGCTTTGCTATATTGCAGATACACACAAACTCTCAATCCAAAGTAGCGTAGTTGTCATGCCCCTGATACAATGACATTGCAAACTTTTCACCAGCGGAAATAATGTCCTGCTTATCAGCGTTTGGGCGCATAAAAACAAATCCTGTGTTCCGAATGGAAACATCAAACTTGACGATGTTCCAGGCTTGCTTCTTTCCCTTTCCGAAGAAAGCACTGGTTGTATCTGACCCGGTCATAACATGACAAAACAAAATATAGTTCTTAATTTCACCAAATACCCTGCTGAATAGCAGATATACTGAAAATCTTTCCCGTAGTCTTGCCTGAGGATGGATGAAGAACTTCAATGTGTGTCTCCTCGTCTGCCCTCGCAGACAACATCGCAAGGATATGTGTATCAGCAGCAATGACTTTTACACCACAGCTTGTCATACCGAAGAGCAATAGCTGCTATAGTGGTGTCATCATCTCCTGAGCACTGAATGGCGTGGTCCCCTGAAGCCCGAAAATATGTTACTAATAATTTTATGAGCCCACTCTTATTATGGTGATTTCTCATAAAGTCCACCTGCATTGATATAACATTGGCAGTTATTGAAATATCAGTAGAAGATCTCCCCGCAGACCGCCACCTTCGCCCTTAACCTTGAGTGGCGCACATGTCATAACCATCAAAGTTGTTGTCAGAGAAAAAAGTTTTTGAACAAAGGTAACATAAGCCTCACATATTTGATCAAATGTAGCAGGCCTTGGCCACACAAGCGCATGCAAGAGGTACCCTCCATCGACAACTACTTTGCAGTCTGAACCGATGTTCTCACTGGTTACATCACACGATTTGAGGGCCATTGCAAGCGATGATTTTGCAGCCTTCCTCATTGATATTTCATTGAATAGAGCTGGTGGTTTTGGAGCCAACTCATACTTGAAATACGCCATGAAGTCGCTCTCATTCTTCATTACAAAAATGATATGCATGAAAAGTTCCTGAGGGTTCACTGGGATTATATCTTCTCTCACTTTCAAAGCCCTTGACATAATGGCGAGGGGTTTTACCTTGCACATACGGTTTATCTTCACATCAATGAAGTTACCCCCAATTATGTGGTTGACAGCTTTTTTCCCGATGGTAGTAATCTAGTCTAAGTTAATGTTCTCATCTGCAACAACACCTGTGGAGATGGACAGCAGAACTTGCGACGTCTGAAAAGGTGGATGGGCACTGAACCAGTCCATGAATTTTTGAATATCTCGGTCATCTCTTGATCTCCGTCTGTCTCGTAGATCAACATGTTGCTCTGAAAACAAAGAGACACATGGTTTTCGTTAAGGAATCACTTCAATCGTAGATTTCATATATTGGACACATAAATAGAGCACAAGTAGTCTTCTGTTTCATACCTGAAGAAGTGTTGCTGATGCCGCACAGTTTCTCCAGTGCATCATAAAGCTTCAGGCACCCAGGACCAGAAAGTATCCACCGAGTAAGTACGCTGTCGGAAAAGCCACGCCCAGATGTCAGACCACCCTTTACCTTCATTGAAAACATGAGGTTTTGTTCAATGACCATATCAGACCAAGTGCCGGACCAGAACTCATGCCCTCTCCTTATAGTAAAAGCTCCTTCCTGTACGAATCTTACATATTCATGTGGTGGCGTATGGGAAGGAAGTTTCTCGATTTGCTGCACATACATATGTGCACATTTCGCATAATGCAAATGTCCTGCAGCATGCAACAAGGGTAGCATACTCTTCACACAGAATATGTGCAGATCCTAGTTACCTACTCTTTCTGCTCATATAAACATCCGTACTAATTCCACCTGTGGGAAACAAGAGGTAACAAATAGGTTTCAAACTGAATACAGTACACACGATGTGCCCTAAATTCGAATGTTTCCTGAGGCATGGCACACACTGTGTTGAAATGGGAACACTACTTTAAGTACTGCACACACACACACACACACACTTTGTTGTGCTGTCAGCCAACAAATACAAAATAACTGGAATAGTTTCTTAGCATAATTGGGTACTCCCATAGCAACTCACCATGAGGTATGACTTATTTACGCAACAGACTTACCTGATGGTAATATTCAATCCACAATTTTGCTGTACGAATTTTCTCGCTGAAAGATGAAACAATATTATCCACTGAAGTGAGGAGTAGTTGCATGTATGCGGACGAAATGTCATCTTGTTTCATTTTGTTTACACAAATTTCTCCCTTGAGGTTGTCATCGATATTGGTATGTTCTTCCAGCAGAGTTGTTGTCAAGAAATGTGCTCTCAAAGACCTGAAAGATGAAATGAAGGTTATGTAAAGTACCAAATAATGTTATACCTCACTGTATATACATTAATTAAATGAAACTATAATACAAATAGTAATAAATATTGTAATACATCGGCTGTGCTGCCTACGATGGTCTCTTAAACATCGTGACCATATGTTTGCTGATATTAATTTGGTTAAAATGCAAAGTTCATGTAATTGCTCATTGAATTCCTTGGATTTGAATGAATGTGCTGTTCGTAACTAAACTTTTTTTAATGTGTTACTTCTACTTTAGTTTATAGGCCTTATATAAGAGGGTATCAACCAACATGGCAAATTCATCATGGTGACACACATTTTCCCATTAAAAATCTTTGTGTCTGCATAGTAACTAAATTACCCAGTTTATGCATGTCCAGACATCACGTGTGTGACAGATGCCTTGGCGTACATCTCTTCAAACAGTTCTTCTATGCCGCTTCCAGACATCACATATCCGATGGCTCCAAGGAACGACATCAAAAAGTGGAAACCACCCAGGCGAACAATTACATTATTCGAATTTTGCGATTACTTATACATTGCAATCTCGATGGCTTTGGCATACAAAGGCTGATCGATAGTAACAAAACAGCTCTGCTGCCCTCGTATGCACTCCTTTGTTTGCAAACAGTAGCACTGAATAAATGGTGGACAAATTCCCAGGCTCCAGATTTATGGACGGCAGCACTGTTACTTATGTTGAGTGAAAGTCTGTTGAAAGATTAGACATCGATACTTTCATATAGCCATTTCATGACGGAGGTACAGAGATTCTTACCCATCTACCACTTATCCAGAGTAACTCCATCGCCAATGCTCGAGCTACTGAATTTACAGGTGCTAGCTTCAATGTCCTTCAAGCCTTCTCCCTACTGCAGTGATCTCACGTGCTTTTGACGTTTCACTAATGCACAGAATGGAACTAACATTAATTGCAGAAGCAGGAGTTGTGCATCTGATTCCATCCATACAATGGAATTTATTGTTTAATCTAAGGTGTTTCTGTTGAAATCAGCATTGTCAAAGCAGAACTGAGTGAACTGAGAAGCACTATGGCCACCTGGATTCTTCTGATACAGTACCGACTGCTCATACATGTGCACTTCAGCCACGTTGGCAGAAAATCAAACACTGCTGAGTACTTGAACAAGTTGTTTGGGAGCATAACGACGATGACAGTACACGCCGATGGCAATGAGCATAGAAGAGAGAAATGACCGAGGTCTACATGCTGATATCAATGCTTGTCCTATGACGATTCGTCCCCTTCTAATGCTCTTTGAGTCAGGATTATGACATGATATAATAGTTTCCAAAACAGAATACAGTGTGTCAGGAAATATACTGCAATCTGACAAATTAGAATGGTCTACTGCAAGATATGTAGTGCAGTCATACTATATGGAGCGAATATCCTCTTTCAGTATTTCGGCTGCACTTTTAACAATACGTAAATGCTCCTCAGTCGAAGAACTTTTACGGTTAGAATACCACTTATCATGTAGAAGCTGATCAGCTGTTCCCTTGAAATTAACTACTGACGACTTGATAGGAAGATCTGTGATCACAACTCCATTGCCATAGTGTGATTTTAGCTTTTCTTTCATATAATTGCGACTGTATGAACAAAGTATTTGTGGATGATGACTTGGATAAAGATTCCATAAGTGTAACAAGGTCATCTAGCAGTAACTGACATTCATCATTTATTGCCATAAATTATTTTTATCTGCAGAAAGCATCTTTCTTGTTCTTATCTTCTGGTCTATCTCATTTGTCTGTTTTTCCACCTCTGGTACCGGAAGAAAAGAAACTGCAAATTGCGGTGTTAATGATATTTGGCTTCAGCGGCGACAAGATCCTGTACACTGTCTATTCGACCTTGCACAATACTGCCCCAATTGTCACTTCACTCGTGAGCCCTTAATTTAACAGTACTACTGAAACTGAAGAGTTCAAATTTCATATAAAATTGTTCTGTACTTCTCTTCTTTCTTGGTTTCGTCTCTGACACGTGCTTCCTCACCCCGAAATACACAGTCCCTCTTAACGTTAAATAATGGTAATGTAGAAAGCAATGTTACTTGGTTCAATGCAACATCACTTACATTCTTCATTTATTTTTCTACCTTACTAACTTTGTCGATTGTGCTTTTTCTGGTAAAACTTGTTCGACATAATATATGTACAGTAACACTAGACATAGCACTAAGAAAATATTCCTCGTCATCTACACGCTCTTGGCTTGCAGTTACAAGACCGCGCATGCCTCTTGTAACCACCACAGTCTGTCCGCCATTATTGAAATCTCTATCACATACAAAGCACTTCTCGCTCATTCTAACGCCACACTGATAGTATACATTGTTATAGGACAGCACGATTCTCAAAAGTTGTGTTACTATTAAAATTCATATCGCAGAAAACTTACAAAACTGATACCATGCACCGAATAGTGATTCACTTATCACAACAGTACAATACAGTGCGACGAGGTAAAACATCTGGCTCACAGCGACAAGCTCAGATCTGTTCTCTCAAACGACTGAACCCTGAACCATCCCTGCACGTGGACTACCGCTACTGGCAAATGCGAGTCATGGCAAGCTCCACCGCAGCGCTAGTGTGTCGGTAGAAACAATGATTTATCTTGCGCTGTGCATATATGATACATACAGAAGGCTACGGACAGAAGGCAGATATAAAACAACTATATATAACAGTAATACATAACAGGTACACCTCCACAATACCAACAGGGTAAACAACCCCTACTGCATATCGGTGGCGGGTTTCATGCAATTAGTGATAGTGTAGGGCAGTAGTACATTTTACATCCACTTATTGATTCTAAATCGGATTAGAAGATTTTTTTGCAGTGTATTATATAACAAAAACGAATTATAAATGACTATGTGCCCTTTACTCCACATTTTGACCAAATTATAATATATTCCAATAAATATTTTCTACGCTACAGTAGTGATATGCATATTTTGGCACTTACGCCCTTATTGCTTAAAAAAGTATGACGCCGGCATCTGAGAAGTAGGGATTTTTCAGGGACAATTTCGAACACCCGAAGCTGTTTTTTTTTTTTTTACCCGATTTTTCCCTTAAAATGCAAAAATTCAGTTTGTTTACAGGCACATTCTTCATTAAAATTACTATTAAAATGTTTAGCCAATTTATGCAGATTACCGCATTTGGAGTCATATAAATATTTCCAAGACGCCAGCAAGGAACTCAATATGGTATTGGCAATACAAAAATAATTTTCCTGTACAAATAGCAATTTATAAAATCTCTTCCAGTATGTGGCGCAAAACGAGACGTCACCGAGGCTGGCAATACACTGGCTTGAACGCTCATTAATCACTCACACTAAGCTTTGCACTGTATCAGCCCACGGTAAATTTTGAGCGTGAAAGTGGTGCGTCATGCTCGTAAAGTCTGTTCACGATAAAGTGAGAACTTTTCAAATTAACTTTAGAAAATGTCATTATCCGTACCTGCATATATTTAAACGGGCGAACTTAGTGACATGTTCCCAGTAAAGTTGGTAGCGATGAAAGGAAAGTAGTTCCATTCAAATAAAAAGTGCCAGGTAACCATTTGTGATTATTTAGATTATTTCTTTCACTTTCTGTTTTTTTTTTTTTAACGTTTCGAAGTGTAAAAATGGGCAGATTTGCAAAAAAAACATTTTCTTTTCTAATATTTTCATAGTTGCCCTAGACCGACGCACGAATAAAGTGACGAGGCCCATGGAAATGTTAATTTTACATAAGGCGGAAGAATACACAACGTGCATACAAGTATATCTTTAGCAGGGCTTTCAAAAGTGCTCAGTTTACCGCGAACAGCCTATAGCAGCTTGCCTGTCCATGTGGAACCATTGCAGGTCCAAATTTCACACTGCCGTTTTGATGGCGTGGAGTAGAGTAATGTTCAGTTATTCGCTACGATCTCTCAAATCAGGCACAGTGCTTAATAGCTTAGTAATATTTCGCGTATAGAAACAGAGCTTCGCTTAGTTCCACTTCATCTAATGCGGCGTCAAAGCACCCGTGCAGCCAGTGAATACCACAAAAATCGAATAAATCTAAGAAATTCTAATAATGCGAAATATCCAGAAAGCAAGAGTCCAGTAAACTCGCCAAACGGCACACACACAAAACGATGTCGCAACTCCAACGCCGAGTTACAAAAATCCGAACAGTCACCGACGGCAGCTACAGAAGAAATACAGAATGTTGCAATATTGCATGTCAACACTTCCGGGAAACATTCCTCACATCTGGAGGATGAAACAATTTTACATGAACATAGGTCCGCAAACGCTTAGTTTCTTCACTACAGCCCGTAATACATAACGTGCAGCGCATGGCCCGCGGGCTGGATCATGTTACTGTGGAATGCCATCGCAGCTGTAATTGGAAGTCCCATACCAGCCCCCGAGGAGCCCTGATATGAATCCACTAGACTTTTATTTGTGGCGACATTTAAAGGAACTCGTGTATGTAGCCCCATTTGACAGATTGGGCAACCTACATAACGGTATCGTGGCGGGCTGCGAAACAACCAGGAATTTTCCAAGTTGTTCATCAACGTACATACAATGGCGGGTTGATGCATGTGTTTGTGCTGATGGAGGGCATTTCGGACATTTCCTTCAGTGCCAACGACTACAGTTGCTCGTACAATTTGTACACGGGGCTGGAGCACACAACCAGGTTTAAAATAATTTCAATTAAATATGAATCAGCCATGCTTAGGGAAATTGGGCTAGGAATACTGAAGTATACTTCAACTGACATGCGCATGTCGACCACTAACTTGAAAAATTCAGTAACTTTCCTACCGCCAACTGAAGTTGCCTACTCACCTGGATGCGTTAGAAAGCCAAATACCCAGTGTAGTATTACCGTGAAGTTATGCCTTTTAGTATAGCAAACACAAGTATTGGTTAGTAAGTCTAAACGATATAACTTGAATGTACTACGCAGTTGCTGAAAAGCCACCAGTAAATGGGGCATGTTTATCTTTGTAAAACACGTATTTGAAGACGTTTCGCAAGTTCTCCTATATTTCCACCCCAGTATAGGCAATATTGCCATATTCAACTTATTTGAAGCGCTATTGAAGTTCTTGTTATGAAATACGTGCATAATTATTTTCCTGGCACGTCCCGCGGTAAATTGAAAAGCCGTTTGCGCCAGACTTAATTAATTGGAAGCGCGCATGTTTTTTTTTTTCTTACCTGGTGTCGGTTAAAGTTGACGGCCGCTGTAGACTTGCCTTCGTGAAGCAGCTAGCGGCCCGGACATCCAAACACACCGAGCTCGTACGAACAAATGAGCAGTATGAAGCGCCTCACCCTGCCACTCTGGCGGCCAACGCTTGTACTACCTACCGGCTTCTCGCGATTTATTTGACGACCGCATTTCCGGTTTATTCCCCTAGTCCTTATCTAGTCCTGGTAACGAATTTTGGGGCATTGGGGGTATAAATACGCACCCGAGCAAGGCAGCCAGCAGCGCTGGTGACCTGGCGATGGTGACGTCATCATGAGAGAGCGCGTTTCAAATCTACGCATCCGACTTAAGGCCCTTACACAATTGAAAACTTTGACATTTGACTTTAAGTTTCCTTTCCGACATGTTGTTTCTTATGGAACTTGACACAATGGAACTGTCAAAGGTAAAGTCAAGCAGTCTTGACCTTACGATTTGGAAGAGTTAAAATTTAAAGTCAAAGTCAAGTAGCCATTTTGCCGAGAATCTAACAGAGGTTATGTGGAAAGTGCGTTATTTTATTGTAGTGCGATTTTAATCTCGGTATGTTATACGAAGTTCGTCTTAAATTAAATAACTGGCAAACGAATATAATGTGAAGAGGAAATATACAAAGTAACATATCTTAATGAAGTGAACAAATGAGCCTTTTGTTTTGAAATAAACTTATAATATAAATTTTAAGCCCATTAAAAAAAAAAAAGGTACGTAAAATGCATTCCTGGATATTATTATAATTATTTTCATAACAAGATACACATTTCTACGATGCTTGCAGAATCGATGCTCAATTGTCTGAACTGTGTTGTGTATTGGTTGTTTCGTCAGAGGAAAGAAAAAACAAAGTCAAATGCTAAAGTTTTCTATTGTGTAAGAAGCTTCACGCATATTCAAGGTTAATTTTCTCCACACTTATAGTTACCACCATATGCAGCGATATCAATTTTCGCTCAGTTGCCCAAGAGGGAGTTATGTTGTCTTATAGTTTGCTGCATATTTTCTAAGGGTTTTGCAGCTTATTCTGTTTTTAGAAAATTTTGAATTTAAGGTGAGTAATTCACGTGAATTCCAAGTACTAATTAGCTCCATCGATACGCCTTGAATTTTATAGCAGAGTCTTTCTTCGCCGTTCCCCTTTTGTCACATGTTATGGTTAATGTGAGAGGATTATTTGTATAGAGAAATGTGCTTTATGATGTTGAGCCGCATATCTTCTACAGTATTCTGTGTTGGGAGTAGTCGAGGATTGGATGTTAGTGTTGGTAGCTTATTGTGGCACACAGTACTGATCTTCTGGCAGTGCGACGTCAGGAGTAGTATTAATTTATTGCATCTCATTTATGAAAAATGCTGTGAATTTTTCTGGAGTGCCATGTTAAAATTAGTGTGTTTTTTTTTTAAATATGATTGCAGAATTTATTTTTTCTTCTGACGTTTCCTTGGTGGGAACGGAGTTAGTAGGCTCAAAGGATGTTACTTAATCATGCTGAGATTTCTTCTTATTGCTAATTCGCATAAAAGTGAATGTAAGTTTTGTCATATTTTGCACTAGAGGTAATATCTGTCTCTCTCACAGCTACAGTACCAGTTCGTGTATCTTCCTCAGGTTGCCTGTCACAGTCTCTATATTTGAAAACTATCTATGATGATTTATGATTTATTTGTAGCTTGCATTGTGTCAATACATGCTGAGTTTTTATTTTATTTGGTTTGTTTTTACTGGTTTAAAACCAGTCTGTCCAACGATAGCCCGGCGTCCTACTATCCTGTCTCCTTATCTTACCCGCCACGTGTAAAATCACGTGACAAAACTACTACTGAATGATTACTAAGGTTCAAAACCTTCTTTAAATACTCATATCCTTTAACGAGGAAAATTACCCAAAAATAATATATTAAAAAATATTCAAAACTGTCACTAGGGGGCAATTCTGAATGCGATATTACTGAAAAACTTAAGACTAAAAACTGGAGTAGTGACCATTAAGTTACCCACGCCTAAGTGATCAAAACGTAAAATGTCTTTAAAACTTCTGCACTTGAAACGGGTCCAAAATCTTTCAAAATCAAATACTATTCTCAAAAATACTAAGTGTATTAAAATTTAACAGTCCTAGCCAGTGGTTGCACAAAAATCATTCTCAGGTTCTACATTGTTACTATAGACTACTGGGAAACGTACCCTTGTGCTATACAAGATGGCGGCTGTTCAAAGCTTCTAGAAGATCTAGTAGGATGCTAAAGTTACGTGTCACTGAATAAACTTTATTTATATAAAAAAATCTCATTCTTAGCTGTTTATAGACGTAGTCTTGCATTAACTGCTTTTATGTCAGGGGCGTGACGTATGTGGACACTAACTATAGGGAAGTCATCTTGAACATGTAAGCTCGGTGTGGACAGGATACATTAGCTATAGGGAAGTCATCTTGAACATGTAAGCTCGGTGTGGACAGGATACATTAGCTATAGGGCAGTCATCTTGAACATGTAAGCTCGGTGTGGACAGGATACACTAGCTATAGGGAAGTCATCTTGAACATGTAAGCTCGGTGTGGACAGGATACATTAGCTATAGGGAAGTCATCTTGAACATGTAAGCTCGGTGTGGACAGGATATATTAGCTATAGGGAAGTCATCTTGAACATGTAAGCTCGGTGTGGACAGGATACATGAGCTATAGGGAAGTCAGGTTGAACATGTAAGCTCGGTGTGGACAGGATACATGAGCTATAGGGCAGTCATCTTGAACATGTAAGCTCGGTGTGGACAGGATACATTAGCTATAGGGAAGTCATCTTGAACATGTAAGCTCGGTGTGGACAGGATACATTAGCTATAGGGAAGTCATCTTGAACATGTAAGCTCGGTGTGGACAGGATACATTAGCTATAGGGAAGTCATCTTGAACATGTAAGCTCGGTGTGGACAGGATACATAGCTATAGGGAAGTCATCTTGAACATGTAAGCTCGGTGTGGACAGGATACATTAGCTATAGGAAGTCATCTGAACATGTAAGCTCGGTGTGGACAGGATACATGAGCTATAGGGAAGTCATCTTGAACAGTTAAGCTCGGTGTGGACAGGATACATTAGCTATAGGGAAGTCATCTTGAACATGTAAGCTCGGTGTGGACAGGATACATTAGCTATAGGGAAGTCATCTTGAACATGTAAGCTCGGTGTGGACAGGATACATTAGCTATAGGGAAGTCATCTTGAACATGTAAGCTCGGTGTGGACAGGATACATGAGCTATAGGGAAGTCATCTTGAACATGTAAGCTCGGTGTGGACAGGATACATTAGCTATAGGGAAGTCATCTGAACATGTAAGCTCGGTGTGGACAGGATACATTAGCTATAGGGAAGTCATCTTGAACATGTAAGCTCGGTGTGGACAGGATACATTAGCTATAGGGAAGTCATCTTGAACATGTAAGCTCGGTGTGGACAGGATACATAGCTATAGGGAAGTCATCTTGAACATGTAAGCTCGGTGTGGACAGGATACATGAGCTATAGGGAAGTCATCTTGAACATGTAAGCTCGGTGTGGACAGGATACATGAGCTATAGGGAAGTCATCTTGAACATGTAAGCTCGGTGTGGACAGGATACATGAGCTATAGGGAGTCATCTTGAACATGTAAGCTCGGTGTGGACAGGATACATGAGCTATAGGGAAGTCATCTTGAACATGTAAGCTCGGTGTGGACAGGATACATGAGCTATAGGGAAGTCATCTTGAACATGTAAGCTCGGTGTGGACAGGATACATGAGCTATAGGGAAGTCATCTTGAACATGTAAGCTCGGTGTGGACAGGATACATAGCTATAGGGAAGTCATCTTGAACATGTAAGCTCGGTGTGGACAGGATACATTGAGCTATAGGAAGTCATTGAAATGTAACTCGTGTGGAAGATACATTAGCTATAGGAAGTCATCTTGAACATGTAAGCTCGGTGGGACAGGATACATTAGCTATAGGGAAGTCATCTTGAACATGTAAGCTCGGTGTGGACAGGATACATGAGCTATAGGGAAGTCATCTTGAACATGTAAGCTCGGTGTGGACAGGATACATTAGGTATAGGGAAGTCATCTTGAACATGTAAGCTCGGTGTGGACAGGATACATGAGCTATAGGGAAGTCATCTTGAACATGTAAGCTCGGTGTGGACAGGATACATTAGTATAGGGAAGTCATCTTGAACATGTAAGCTCGGTGTGGACAGGATACATTAGCTATAGGGAGTCATCTTGAACATGTAAGCTCGGTGTGGACAGGATATATTAGCTATAGGGAAGTCATCTTGAACATGTAAGCTCGGTGTGGACAGGATACATGAGCTATAGGGAAGTCATCTTGAACATGTAAGCTCGGTGTGGACAGGATACATTAGCTATAGGGAAGTCATTGAACATGTAAGCTCGGTGTGGACAGGATACATTAGCTATAGGGAAGTCATCTTGAACATGTAAGCTCGGTGTGGACAGGATACATGAGCTATAGGGAAGTCATCTTGAACATGTAAGCTCGGTGTGGACAGGATACATGAGCTATAGGGAAGTCATCTTGAACATGTAAGCTCGGTGTGGACAGGATAATATAGCTATAGGGAAGTCAGTTGAACATGTACGCTCGGTGTGGACAGGATACATGAGCTATAGGGAAGTCATCTTGAACATGTAAGCTCGGTGTGGACAGGATACATGAGCTATAGGGAAGTCATCTTGAACATGTACGCTCGGTGTGGACAGGATACATGAGCTATAGGGAAGTCATCTTGAACATGTAAGCTCGGTGTGGACAGGATAAATTAGCTATAGGGAAGTCATCTTGAACATGTAAGCTCGGTGTGGACAGGATACATGAGCTATAGGGAAGTCAGTTGAACATGTAAGCTCGGTGTGGACAGGATACATAGCTATAGGGAAGTCATCTTGAACATGTAAGCTCGGTGTGGACAGGATACATGAGCTATAGGGAAGTCATCTTGAACATGTAAGCTCGGTGTGGACAGGATACATGAGCTATAGGGAAGTCATCTTGAACATGTAAGCTCGGTGTGGACAGGATACATTAGCTATAGGGAAGTCAGGTTGAACATGTAAGCTCGTGTGGACAGGATACATTAGCTATAGGGAAGTCATCTTGAACATGTAAGCTCGGTGTGGACAGGATACATGAGCTATAGGGAAGTCATCTTGAACATGTAAGCTCGGTGTGGACAGGATACATAGCTATAGGGAAGTCATCTTGAACATGTACGCTCGGTGTGGACAGGATACATGAGCTATAGGGAAGTCATCTTGAACATGTAAGCTCGGTGTGGACAGGATACATTAGCTATAGGGAAGTCATCTTGAACATGTAAGCTCGGTGTGGACAGGATATATTAGCTATAGGGAAGTCAGGTTGAACATGTAAGCTCGTGTGGACAGGATACATTAGCTATAGGGAAGTCATCTTGAACATGTAAGCTCGGTGCGGACAGGATACATTAGCTATAGGGAAGTCATCTTGAACATGTAAGCTCGGTGTGGACAGGATACATGAGCTATAGGGAAGTCATCTTGAACATGTAAGCTCGGTGTGGACAGGATACATTAGGTATAGGGAAGTCATCTTGAACATGTAAGCTCGGTGTGGACAGGATACATGAGCTATAGGGAAGTCATCTTGAACATGTAAGCTCGGTGTGGACAGGATATATTAGCTATAGGGAAGTCATCTTGAACATGTACGCTCGGTGTGGACAGGATACATGAGCTATAGGGAAGTCATCTTGAACATGTAAGCTCGGTGTGGACAGGATACATTAGCTATAGGGAAGTCATCTTGAACATGTAAGCTCGGTGTGGACAGGATATATTAGCTATAGGGAAGTCAGGTTGAACATGTAAGCTCGGTGTGGACAGGATACATTAGCTATAGGGAAGTCATCTTGAACATGTAAGCTCGGTGCGGACAGGATACATTAGCTATAGGGAAGTCATCTTGAACATGTAAGCTCGGTGTGGACAGGATACATGAGCTATAGGGAAGTCATCTTGAACATGTAAGCTCGTGTGGACAGGATACATTAGGTATAGGGAAGTCATCTTGAACATGTAAGCTCGGCGTGGACAGGATACATGAGCTATAGGAAGTCATCTTGAACATGTACGCTCGGTGTGGACAGGATACATGAGCTATAGGGAAGTCATCTTGAACATGTAAGCTCGGTGTGGACAGGATACATTAGCTATAGGGAAGTCATCTTGAACATGTAAGCTCGGTGTGGACAGGATATATTAGCTATAGGGAAGTCAGGTTGAACATGTAAGCTCGGTGTGGACAGGATACATTAGCTATAGGGAAGTCATCTTGAACATGTAAGCTCGGTGCGGACAGGATACATTAGCTATAGGGAAGTCATCTTGAACATGTAAGCTCGGTGTGGACAGGATACATGAGCTATAGGGAAGTCATCTTGAACATGTAAGCTCGGTGTGGACAGGATACATTAGTATAGGGAAGTCATCTTGAACATGTAAGCTCGGTGTGGACAGGATACATGAGCTATAGGGAAGTCATCTTGAACATGTAAGCTCGGTGTGGACAGGATACATGAGCTATAGGGAAGTCATCTTGAACATGTAAGCTCGGTGTGGACAGGATATATTAGCTATAGGGAAGTCAGGTTGAACATGTAAGCTCGGTGTGGACAGGATACATTAGGTATAGGGAAGTCATCTTGAACATGTAAGCTCGGTGTGGACAGGATACATGAGCTATAGGGAAGTCATCTTGAACATGTACGCTCGGTGTGGACAGGATACATGAGCTATAGGGAAGTCATCTTGAACATGTAAGCTCGGTGTGGACAGGATATATTAGCTATAGGGAAGTCATCTTGAACATGTAAGCTCGGTGTGGACAGGATACATGAGCTATAGGGAAGTCATCTTGAACATGTAAGCTCGGTGTGGACAGGATATATTAGCTATAGGGAAGTCAGGTTGAACATGTAAGCTCGGTGGGACAGGATACATTAGCTATAGGGAAGTCATCTTGAACATGTAAGCTCGGTGTGGACAGGATACACTAGCTATAGGGAAGTCATCTTGAACATGTAAGCTCGGTGTGGACAGGATACATTAGCTATAGGGAAGTCATCTTGAACATGTAAGCTCGGTGTGGACAGGATATATTAGCTATAGGGAAGTCAGGTTGAACATGTAAGCTCGGTGTGGACAGGATACATTAGCTATAGGGAAGTCATCTTGAACATGTAAGCTCGGTGCGGACAGGATACATTAGCTATAGGGAAGTCATCTTGAACATGTAAGCTCGGTGTGGACAGGATACATGAGCTATAGGAAGTCATCTTGAACATGTAAGCTCGGTGTGGACAGGATACATTAGGTATAGGGAAGTCATCTTGAACATGTAAGCTCGGTGTGGACAGGATACATGAGCTATAGGGAAGTCATCTTGAACATGTAAGCTCGGTGTGGACAGGATACATTAGGTATAGGGAAGTCATCTTGAACATGTAAGCTCGTGTGGACAGGATATATTAGCTATAGGGAAGTCAGCTTGAACATGTAAGCTCGGTGTGGACAGGATACATTAGGTATAGGGAAGTCATCTTGAACATGTAAGCTCGGTGTGGACAGGATATATTAGCTATAGGGAAGTCATATTGAACATGTAAGCTCGGTGTGGACAGGATACATGAGCTATAGGGAAGTCATCTTGAACATGTAAGCTCGGTGTGGACAGGATACATTAGGTATAGGGAAGTCATCTTGAACATGTAAGCTCGGTGCGGACAGGATACATTAGCTATAGGGAAGTCATCTTGAACATGTAAGCTGGGTGTGGACAGGATATATTAGCTATAGGGAAGTCAGGTTGAACATGTAAGCTCGGTGTGGACAGGATACATTAGCTATAGGGCAGTCATCTTGAACATGTAAACTCGGTGTGGACAGGATACATTAGCTATAGGGCAGTCATCTTGAACATGTAAGCTCGGTGTGGACAGGATACACTAGCTATAGGGAAGTCATCTTGAACATGTAAGCTCGGTGTGGACAGGATACATTAGCTATAGGGAAGTCATCTTGAACATGTAAGCTCGGTGTGGACAGGATACATTAGCTATAGGAAGTCATCTTGAACATGTAAGCTCGGTGTGGACAGGATACATTAGCTATAGGGAAGTCATCTTGAACATGTAAGCTCGGTGTGGACAGGATACATTAGCTATAGGGAAGTCATCTTGAACATGTAAGCTCGGTGTGGACAGGATATATTAGCTATAGGGAAGTCAGGTTGAACATGTAAGCTCGGTGTGGACAGGATACATTAGCTATAGGGAAGTCATCTTGAACATGTAAGCTCGGTGTGGACAGGATACATGAGCTATAGGGAAGTCATCTTGAACATGTAAGCTCGGTGTGGACAGGATACATTAGCTATAGGGAAGTCATCTTGAACATGTAAGCTCGGTGTGGACAGGATACATGAGCTATAGGGAAGTCATCTTGAACATGTACGCTCGGTGTGGACAGGATACATTAGCTATAGGGCAGTCATCTTGAACATGTAAACTCGGTGTGGACAGGATACATTAGCTATAGGGCAGTCATCTTGAACATGTAAGCTCGGTGTGGACAGGATACACTAGCTATAGGGAAGTCATCTTGAACATGTAAGCTCGGTGCGGACAGGATACATTAGCTATAGGGAAGTCAGGTTGAACATGTAAGCTCGGTGTGGACAGGATATATTAGCTATAGGGAAGTCAGGTTGAACATGTAAGCTCGGTGTGGACAGGATACATTAGCTATAGGGAAGTCATCTTGAACATGTAAGCTCGGTGTGGACAGGATACATTAGGTATAGGGAAGTCATCTTGAACATGTAAGCTCGGTGCGGACAGGATACATTAGCTATAGGGAAGTCATCTTGAACATGTAAGCTCGCGGCTTACGTACAAACGTTCAAACAAAGATAACATCCAACTCCTGACCAACTATCGCAGAGGGATGCTCGCTCGGACCGTCTTAAATCTTCGTAAACACATTTCTTCAACAACAAATAAAGGGAAATCAGGGCGATGTACGGACTCCTATCCAAGCGTGCGGCCTGACATCGTCCTGCCCCTACGGTGACGTAGTCATGTCTCCTCACTAGCCTACTATGCTAGCTTTTCGTAAGGCAGATTCCCACCCGCCATCTTGGCTTTATGGAGTTCTTGCCATACTCTTGAAATACAGTTTGGTATTATGGTTTTTGGAACGACAGAGCACAGAGCATTGCCTAGTGCGTTGTCATAGGTCATTAGCCGTTAATTAGGATATGTCGTGCGGGAAATTTCAATACACCTTCTGAAACAGGCGGATATCGAACCATCGACAATACAGAATATAAAACCAGAAACATTAACAAATATGCGAGACCCATAATAAAAAAAAATATTAGTAAATTTTTTTAAAATCTAACCTGACATATAAAATACATAAAATATTGTCATCGTAAATACTAATAATAATCAAAAAACCCGAAGTTTAAATATAAAAATGTTAATCATAAATTACGCGTGTCTTGTAAAATGAACATTAAATATTCACAAATATAAGAAAATTTGTGTGCTTCAACTATAAAGAAAACCATGGCATTTGTGATTAAATGCAAATATGCGTAATACCGATTACCGACTGTAGTTAGATATAGAGGATACTCGTTATTTGGCCGAAGAAAATATTTTAAACAAGAATATAAAGATCAGTTCCAAGGTAATTTGCGCGAAAAACAATGAAAGTTTTCTAAATTCCCCGTATGACTATTACGAAAGTGTTTTCCGCAAATTTCCAGGACCGTCACATTAATTAAAAATATACCAGGATGTTACTGTTACACGATGACAAAGATACAAATAGAATATAAACTTACGGGTAACACTTTGTCATATTTCTAATCGTATCACCACCATCCACTTATGCCATCAACAAACCACACGATTCTCCATAACCCCCTCCCCCCTTCCCCTTTTTTTCTCTAAACGAAAACCCAACCGGTTGCTGAAGAGATGTTCCAACCCAAGACTGGCTCCTGCCAAGAGCAGTTACTGCAAAACATGGCTATAACAGTGGCAAGGAAACGAACCTACCATACCACCACTCGGCACTAACCTCTTCGCACAAAATCTTCGCTGACCATATCAAAGGGCCGTGCCACATTACCAGGCCAACCAACCAGTTGTGAAGCATTCTTCAAGAAAAGCAGGCGAGGCTGAGTCGGGGCGCGCGGCCGTTCGTTTAATGTGAAACGTCTACGGCAACAAGCCACTATTTACCAGACTACGGCAAAGCCACCCCGGATGGGTTATGAGTCGCACAGTCTACGTATGTATGCATGTTGTTTACATTGGCGGGTAGGTTACCTGGTCGACTGTACCATAATTATTGGGTCAAGCGGCGGCAGGCCGTGCGGACTTCGGAGGATATCGAAATCCGATTGAGCGCGACAGTATCGGAATCTTGTTGGCATCTCTCGACTTGCCGCAGATACTACATAAACGAAATGCCGCCACATATTCGCTGAGGGAATTTAGCCTGAAGAAGAGGAATTTTACTAGATTTCGCCTTCTTCAGATCTCTTTCGAATCAAAGTCGATCACAAACGCTGCAAGATAGACCAAACGGGTTTGGTTTCGAATACCGCTTTGAAGCGTTTGTCTGCGACACGCCAATGGTCCTGCGTCGCATCGATTCGACTGACGTTGATATCCATCCACTCGGAGACGTCTTCGACAGATGTAGGGGTGTCATCTTCACTCGCTGTGTCCATCGGGTCGGGTACAGCGGTGGTAGAGGAGCTCGCGCCGTCGTTCACCGAGCGCGCCGCCTCAACTTTGCGACGCTCCTGCAACCGTCTCACTGGCTCGGCGCCGGCCATCGGTGTTCCTGTGTGAAGTCCAGGGTCTCGTCTTTCCAACGATATGCGCAATCTATATTATCGGCTGGCCAATTACTTAAAGTTTTTATATAGAAATATTGTCCTAGATATACTTCTTGTTACTTAAATCGATCGATCTCGACACGCTCTATACAAAAACACCCGAATCACCGCGCTATCACGTCTGGGTCGCGAAGCGAGAACATCTGTTTTGACCAGTTAGCGCTGCGCCTCCCCCCTTCCCGCCCCCCTCCACGCGGGACACTCACCCGCGACGCAAACACAAGGTCGTATTAGCGAGCTGTATGGTAAAAAACGACACTGCACTTACGTCTCTAAGGCAATAGTTAGGGTGTTATTAAGGCGAGGTGATATATGCGTTTTTATTACGCTTCTAATTTCTATCCTGGTACTTGTATGTTTCAGTCTGATTTTAAAGACGTTTCACGTAAAAATTTGCTTCAGTTCATTCGTCCCGCTTATAAAACTCAGCCGATAACAATCGACCCGAGTAATTCATAAATACTTCAGATCCTACCATAGCCCTCCTCCTGCGCTCTCTCTCTCTCTCTCTCTCTCTC
The DNA here is from genome assembly GCA_029891345.1 of Dryococelus australis. Classification (NCBI taxonomy): domain Eukaryota; kingdom Metazoa; phylum Arthropoda; class Insecta; order Phasmatodea; family Phasmatidae; genus Dryococelus; species Dryococelus australis. Next base: position 58,789,017 of record CM057008.1, read on the forward strand.
TCTCACACACAAAAGTCGTTCAGAGAAGCAGAATGGACTTTATAAGAAATTAAATTCACATTATATTATATATAGCCTAAATCAATTTTATTTATTATGTACATTATATCTTTCTAATTATTTCGTACATTCGATATTTACACTTCTCAGATGTTTGCAGATCATGTATAGTAGCCAACAGTCTCATCTGGTATACCAACCAATCCTTCAGTTCACTAATGATAACTTAGAAGATATCTCGTTAATGTGCAAGACAGGTAGGTTAATTGGGCTTAACGTCTCGTCGACAGCGAGGTTGTTAGAGACGGTGCAAGTTGCGCAAGGAATAGGGATGGCCTTTGTTTGGGACCCATCCCAGCATTCATCTGGAGTGATTGCGGGAAACCATTGAAAACAGAAATCAGGATGGCCGGATCGGGCCGGGAATCGAACCGGGGTCCTCCCGAATGCGAGTCCAGTGTGTTACCACTGCTCCACGTCGCTCGGTGTTGATGTGCAAGAAACTGCCATCTTGTTGCAAAGTGACCAAACGTCTGAGTATATCAACAAGTTCACTCGGGTCTTCGGGAAACGTGTAGTCGGTATTCTCAGCATATTCTACCTTCTCCACTTCGCTCGTTGCAGAAAATGCGGTAGAGAGGTGTGTCAGAGCATCAAGAAAATCGCCATTGCCTTCAGCACCATCTTGATAATCATGTTAATTTTCGTCAATGCTGTCTTCATGATCATCTTCGCCCCTGTTTTGTAATCTATATTAAATTTACCTTTGCTTGTAGCAGATGTGGTATGGTCATCAAGTACTGTATATCAAGATAATGGTTGTTTATTTTCAAGTTCGACGATTTCATGCGAAAGTCTTGCAAGTGTACATCTTGTGCAAACCGACTCTACTTCGCGTCGTACATCATCAGTCTCGTCACAATCACCTGTGCAATCAGTATCCATCGATGCAGCAGAGAGTGTTGACAGCATCACCTGCTGGCTGCCAGTAAACGAACCCTTGCAGATATTGATGTAGCTTATTTAATGATGTATTGGTGATATTTTTCTGAAGCACCACACTTAATATAGGCCTACACCACGATTGGTCATTCAAGCTTGCTGTCGTGAAGAATTAAATTCAAATTGAATTTAACTTCTCAAACGAAATGATCAGACATGACCTTAATATAAGTAGAATGTCAACAACGAATCATAACTAGCAAGATCATAACTTTTACTAGGAATGGAAATTAATTTTACCACAAATTATTACGTAACTCTTAAAAAAAAAAAAAATAAGAATAGTAATTAACTCTAAATCCAACAAACACTCATTGATAAGCGGATATTTAAATTTTTCAACCAACTTGCCAATACATGGTAATTAATACTAACATGAAAATATATGAAGATAAACAGGTTGAATATCAATACTTAGTCTTGACAAAACTTCCTTGTTAATTGGGCCCAACTTTGGCACTGTGAAATTCTATCTCGGATAACTCTTGAATTAAGTTGATTTGATTGATTCAAATCCGAAGTATTTATTACCATTTATTGGTAATACTAGTATCTAAAAGCATAACTGAAACAGTTCTTACCAGTAGGCCTACATCATTTCATCGAATTATGATACATTCTTCTATAAAGAACTTCTGAGAGTATAACTCAATTTATACAGTTTGACTAAAGAAGATAATTCAATAGCATACATACATTAAAGTGTAGATTTCATTAAATTAAGACATATCATGATTTAAGTAATATATATTTTTTATAATTGACAGGGGTCTGTAAGATAACCATAGCCAATTCTACTTCACTCTTTACAATGTATCGCCTTGCAATGTTATAATGTTTCATCATTCGAGTTCCCTTGATGTCTGCGAACATATTATATAGCGTATTAACAGGAGGTAACAATTGCTGTTTCTCAGTGGGCGAAAGAACACCACATTTGTCGGCCTTCATATATTTATTTAAGTTATCATGCCGAGTGAACTGTCTGGAACATTTATAATAGCTAAGTATCGCATGAAATGAAAGGTCTTGGCACAGTAACAGCATTGTTTTCCATGTAATTTTTGAGCAGTCGTTGAAGGCATGCATGTAGGTGTACATGACATACTCGATCTCACATCGTCGGCGGTTTGTATCGTCTTCAAGCATACATGAATTCATACACACGACTCCTGCCGACTGACCCCTGCATATATATATATATATATATATATATATATATATATATATATATATATATATATATATATATAATCCCGGTGTCGTAAATACCATGCCATGAGACTATGTATGACGAGGATCAGTCGGCCGATGGGAAAACAACCATAAGACTTGAGCTTCTTCGGAGGCGAAGCTGAAGAGGGATGCGAGACGCATCTTGCCCGACGGATGAAGAATGTTTATACGGTACCACAAAGAACACGAGGCTTCAGGGGTGCGGCAGAATCTCCTACGTGGTTGCCATCACTCTGAGCAATTGTTGTGAGGTACAAACTGATACATTCACTCTGGCCCGGTAATGAATGATCCTCTAGAGTACTACCTATACAAGTGCACACATTCACAATCGGTAAATAACTACTCAGAACACCTGTATTCGTGTTCGACATGTTTACACCCATATCTCCTACCGCTAACTTCGCACAGCACATGTTCCCGATCTCAAAACTTTCTGTGGTGCTGGCCCGGTTCCAAGTTTCGTTTTGCACGCTGTTATTCTATAGCTAGTCACTGCGGCTTAAATGGTTGAATCGACCCATCCCAGAAGGTTTTTATTTTTAGCACCAAGAGTTGCGATGAAGGGCAAGAGGAACGATTGAACAGTTACTATTCCAAGAAATTCAATCTTCCAAGGACGGGAGCGACACAAGTCTCGCTAGCCTATCGCAGCATGTGTCAAGTGTTACACAGCGGTCCTTTATAACTGCAACTCTCCGGTTGTCAGTGATGCCCTTGAGACTCCGTTCTTCGCAACCCGAGCGAAGTGGGGCAGGGGAAACGACCCAGAGTGGCTGCATGTAACAATTGATTAGAAGGATTTATTTTCATAATTCTGTCTGTAGAAGTTAAAATTTTACCAAAGTTTCGAAGTATGGCCAGGAAGTTACAGGCGGAGGGGGGGGGGGGTGAGATTGATTATACGGGATGTAACCACTCCCCTTTATTGACTTTAAGGTTCTCTTCTCAACAGTTATAGGCTATTCACGGTAAAGTGAGCACTTTTGAAAGCCCTCTCATTTGGAATAATAGACAATAAATATTTTTTATTTTATTGTAGCCTTAGACGTTAACTCCCGAGAGCGGTGGAATATACGAACTGCGTTTATTACTTACATAGCAATATTTATTCAAAAAGGTGGTTAAAGGATAAAAAATGGCTGAAAGGAAAAATTAACTCGGGCATCAAAAGTGCACACTTTACGGTGAACAGCTTGTGGTACTGTTACATGTTGGTGCTATGCATCGCTTATCTTTCCCCGCCCTGCTCGAGCATGCGACTGACAGCACGTAAAGGGAATTTTGGTAACACGATAAGTGCGCGGAGATTTACAAATACGTACCGCCGCGATAAGCTTGTATCGGTACTAGTACACTCCCACTCTGGGGCGGATTTAATTTATGGAATTACCTTTGCAAGATTGTTCTGGTCATCGTCCCCGCCTCTAAGCGAAACTCGGGGGATCAGGTTAACTTCTAGATCGGGCCAGCGAAACTATTAAAGCCGTAACAGACCTCCACGCCAACATCATAGACGGCTCTTAACATCGAGGTCTTGAGAGCCGATAAGGGCGATGCGAGGTGAGGTGAGGATGGAGCAGTGCCAGAACGAAAAGGAGGGATGGGAGGTCCTCGAGAAAACCGGCCGACCAGCGGCATCGTTCGGCACGATTCTTACATGTGAAATAGAGTTTGGAAGGTTGTACGACCTTAAGCGCCAGGTGTACGAAGACAGTGAAGTGACAAGCCAGCAAAGCGACGAACGACCAGTGAGTGTATAGTCTGCGGACTGCGAGCATCGGTACAGTGGAGAGAGAGAGAACGAGAAAGAGAGAGAGAGAGAGAGAGAGAGAGAGAGAGAGAGAGAGAGAGAGAGAGGAGAGAGAGAGAGAGAGAGAGAGAGAGAGAGAGAGACTGCAGCGGTTTTCACAATACTGCAATGCGTTGCGTTATAAGGTTTCGGCCAGAATGTTGAACAAAAGACATACGAAAAAGTGGTATGTTGGAACGAAAACGAACAGAAAGTAAAGTGACGATTAGTAACTATGGACGACGAAGAATATGAGAAAGAATATTATGAGTATGAGAAATGTATCAAGCGGAGAATAATTATTTTAAGGCTTTTGCTAAAGGAAATGAATTGTAGGCGTTGGGGTGTGCGACCAATAAACAAAGGCAAAGCAAGGCAGGACGATCATGAGAAATTGATCGTGGAAATGCGGCTGACACATAACGATGCATCTTGAATATGAATGCTGAAAAATTAAGAAAAAGAAGGCAATGCTACGAAATAACACACAGAAAGTTTGCATAGCGCCAAATGCATATTTGTTTATAAAACACAACACTACTTTTTTAGTCGTCAGTGCTCAAAGCAAGCAACAATTCTTCTTCTTCTTCTATCTGTCGCCATCCATTGCCGGCAACGCAGATGCACGAACTGCTTTATTCTGATTGGCTACAGCTCATCACATCGCATCGCAGTATTGTGAAAACCGCTTGCCGGACAGGACTATTGAGCTGGATGCGTAATAGAAGACATTTGGAATTATGTCAGTAAGACTGAATATGTGTAAATGAGCAGTATTGTAGATAGGTAGTTTAATATTGTGAACAATAGCTGTAAATAGTTAGAGCATTACAAATAAATCAAAAATTAAATTAATTTTATTTTAATAAGAACTCCATACCTCACAAACTCAGATACGCCCCTCTGGCATCTTGTAGCAGTATTAAAATTATCAATAAGCCTTTAATTGTGATAAAAATATGTAATTTCTGAAAATTCTAATGCATTTTTATATCGGAAAAAAGTTTTTCTTTTAGAATTTGCCATTAACACATACAATAGCACTGCTAGCCACGGTTGACCTCCCTCCATAAGAAATGTCTTGACATAGCTACTCAATAGAGACTATATTTTTTTCTACTTCATAAATTGCATGCAGTTTTGCAAGTCTCTTTTGTCGAGGGATTTTTATGGTATGTCTGCCGGTTCCCTCACCACCCTTCTTAATACAGGTTAGCTGACAAGCATGGGAGGCAACCATGACCCAATCACGGTCATGGTTGCCTAATACCAGAAAAGCCACACTGCACGTGTCCTGTCGTAGTTGCTATATTTCCTGTGTGCCTAGGAATTTGGTGCTCCATCTTGAGGTGAACAAAGGTCCCGTAGCATTGGAACATTTTGAACTTGAAGGGGGGGGGGGGGGGGGGGCACTTCATGACATCAGGGTAGTCGAAACCACAGACTATATTTTGAAAAGACAGCTGGAAATTGATCAGGAAATGACTGCTATTTGGAATGTTTCCCCTATGTAAAAAATGTTTAATCTTACGAAAAACATTACAGTGCATGCCCCCCCCCCCCCCATTTTTTCTTTCATCTATGAAAAGAATATAAAAATTTGCTGCAGCAGCATGTTATTGAAAAGTATGCCAACTGAAAGAGATTGCCTTAGTTGTACCATTTCTTATGGAACTAAAAATAATAAAAGTAAAATAATTTTGCGGCATGGAAGTATAAATGCCCTGTTGTTCCACACCTACATAACTTGGGGGAGGGGAGTTCACAATGACCATTTACAATACTGTCCCTGCACCCCTGGTCACAACCCTGCCCGCGGCCTTCAACTCCCCACTTGGCATTGTTGCAGACGAGTAGAGGTTTGTTGTTGGCATTGTTGCAGACAAATGTAGGTTTGCTGCAGAAGTGCAGGGTTGTTGTTGGCATTGTTGCAGACAAGTGCAGGGTTGCTGTCGGCATTGTTGCAGACGAGTGCAGGGTTGCTGTAGGCATTGTTGCAGACGAGTGCAGGGTTGCTGTTGGCATTGTTGCAGATGAGTGTAGGTTTGCTGTTGACATTGTTGACGAGTATAGGTTTGTAGATAACATTGTTGCAAACAAGTGCAGGTTTGTTCTTGGGGATTGATGCAGACGAGTGCAGGGTTGTTGTTGCAGACGAAAGCAGGTTTGCTGTTGACGATGTTGCAGACGAGTGCAAGTTTAAGTTAGAATTGTTGGCATTGTTGCAGACGAGTGCAGGGTTGTTAGCATTGTTGCAGAAGAGTGTAGGTTTGCTGTTGGCATTATTTCAGACGAGTGTAGGTTTACTGTTGGCATTATTTCAGACGAGTGTAGGTTTACTGTTAGCATTGTTGGAGACGAGTGTAGGTTTGCTGGTAGCATTGTTAGAGACAAAAGCAGGTTTGTTGTTGGCATTGTTGGATACGAGTGTAGGTTTGCTGTTGGCACTGTTGCAGACGATTGCAGATTTGTTGTTGGCAGTGTTTGTAGATGAGTGCAGGGTTGCTGTTGCAAACTATGCAGGTTTGTTGTTGGCGATATTACAGACGAGTGCATGTTGAAGTTGGCATTGTTACAGATGAATGCAGGTTTGTTGTTGTCACTGTTGCAGACGAGTAGAGGTTTGTTGTTGCAGAAGTGTAGGTTTGCTGTTGGCGTTGTTGCAGAAGAGTGCAGGTTTGCTGTTGGCATTGTTGCAGACAAAAGCAGGTTTGTTGTTGGCATTGTTGCAGACAAAAGCAGGTTTGTTGTTGGCATTGTTGCAGATGAGTGCAAGTTGTTGTTGTAGACGATTGGAGGTCTGGGATGCTGCCACAGAAGTGGTCAGTGTGCCGCACACAGATCTTCTGGATCATGATCATCTTCACCGTAGTTGTCACTGTGGTGTTCTCCTTGCCTTCAGCCAACCAGGACACCCCAGATGCCTTTTTTGGGGGTCACAAGAACCTGTCTTCCATCCCTCCACTAGGTGGGTACATACAGTAATGAAAGTGCTGGTACAGAATGGACTTACATCACTTTCCAAGATCCACTCCAATGGTCAAGATAATCACAGAGTAATACAATTACAGTACTAGTACAGAGTGGACACTCAGCAATGTGGAGCTGTTATTACTTTTTGTTGCCAAACATAAAAAGGTGCTGAATTTTCAAAATAAGATCAACACAGTGCAACCGTATACAGAGTGATTCTCAATTAGACTAAAAAATTTTGAGAGGTAATTCCTGATGACAATGTTGTGTGCCTGTTGAAATACATGCAGGTAAGGGCAGTGACATTTTTCAAAAATTGCTTCCAAAAATGCTCAAACAACAGTGAACTGCCTAGACTTGTTAATTTATGCTTAAAAGTGAGTTGCTGCACGAGGGTCACAATCCCGTCAATTGCTTCAACAAGTCTCTTATATGAGGTGTTAAAAAAACTTTAGACTGCAAAATCAGGGTGGAAAACCTGGAAAAGTAGAGGAATTATCAGGGTAATTTATGCGAGGACAGGGAATTTACACAAAGTGGTTAGAAATGTATTAAATAAAAAAATTAATTTTGGACTTTAGCACTTTTACTATATGCCATCTTATAAATTGTATTGTGCATTATTTTGGTTTATTTAATCTCTGTAGGAAAATTAAAAATCTTAGTGACCAAACATGTAACTTTATGTGAAATCATAACTTATCGTATATATTTTCTTGGCTGAATTGTTTTCCTGATACATAGGGTTGCCAGATACTCCGGAACGTAAAACAGAACAAGTGTTGGCGACATTGCATTTTGACATAACCTCTATCAATAAATGCACTACATATGCATAACACGTACACATTAAATTACCCAAATATAGAAACTAATACATGCACCGAGTAGATCTAAAATATTATACAGATGTTTTATAAATTCTTGTCCGAACACTCCGTAGTGACCATTTGTTTATCAGCAAGTATCTTTTTAACATTTACATTTTGTTAGAAGAGGAGGAGAAGGGGGGGGGGGGGAGAGAGAGAGAGAGGCAGACAGACAGACAGACAGAGAGAGACAGAGAGAGACAGACAGAGACAGACGCACGCACGCGCACACACATACACACACACACACACACCACACACACACACACACACATATATATATATATATATATATATATATATATATATTATATATATATATATATATATATATATATATATATATATATATATATATATATAAAGGGAACATTCAGCATCCTGTTAACAGACATGAACAGTATGCAAACCAAATTGTTTGGGTAAAACAACACAGTGGACAATCCTACTGATACAGACAGAATTGACAAGTAGAAATTATGAGTTTAGACACAGGCTTAATGTTTTGCAAATAAAATATTTTCACTTGCAGTATTCTCAATGAATTTCTACATTGTCTAATGAATTGTCTTTGTGTTGTTTAGTATTCTGCCTCTGCATAATTCATGTGCCATCTTTGTACATTTTTTATAGTTGTTTATAAATATATGTATTGAATATGACAGCATCCATATAAAAACCGCTATGTTTGTGCTACCAAAAAATTAATGTAACAGGAGACCTGAAAAAAAAAACAGTTACAGAAATGTTGAGGAATTTGCTATAAGGATATTGCTAGCCACAATGGAAATAAATGATATGCTATTTTCAGAACGGCAAGAAAGATCACACTATTGTTAGTGAATTAGCATCTCATTAGGTTACAAGTGGGCTATTTTTCTAATTTTGAATAGCATATATTATTTGAGTAATAGTACATTCACGGTTACTGCAAACTTTTCTGAAGCCCTGCTAAATTTTCACTTTTGGTTACCAATTATGTATCCTTCCGCTACATGTAAACATAAACACTGCCACATGACTTCTACTTTTTAACTGTCAAATGCTTTGTTTACTGTTTACAGCTGTTAAAAGATTTCCGTCATATTTCACAAACCATTACGTACAAATGTTAACAATTTAGGCCTATAAACATATTTAGGTCAGTCTTACGACTTTTTAACAATGTCTGTATTGGATATAGTTCTCGTTTATTATTTTACATTGTTAACATATATGTTATACCAGATAATGTATTTTGCCGCGACTGTGTTAAACCCTATTACAACAGTGGGTGAGAGAAATGTAGTATTCAACCCCTTATTATTCATGTGTATTGAAGTATTTAGTTAAAATAATGAGCTCAGTTGAACAAATAGTACAGCAAAGAAGCAACCAGTCCAACGAAAAAGACAGTCAATTCAAACACACAACTCGTGTCACTTATTTTTGGTACATGGCAGCGACAAACGTAACAGATAGTGGTGAACATGCACACAAATAGGCCTACTGTAAATTTCATGTCGCTTATATACATTGCATAGGTAATTAGTTTTTACTAGGATGGTTTAATTATTTATTTAAAATTTCCTGGCTGGCCTTAGTAATTTGTTGAGCTTGTGGCAAACATTCAAATCACAGAAACGTAAGTACATTACACTACTGTGTTTCAAACACATAGGGCAATGTTACGAGGTTGTGATAAATGAACAGACGTGAATTTAAATAATTAACTTAGTCATAATCACAGTGAATGGTTAAAACATATAAATTTTGCGCATCCAATATTTGAAATAGCACACACACCGGGCCAGTGTAACAACAACAATGCAACTACACCCTTTCACAAACACACACACACACAGCGGTCACGACACATGCTATAGTATATTTATTTCTGCTAAGGGAACACTGATTTATCACATTGTAACTTGCCTAGGTAGGTTTAAAAAACACAACTTGTACAAACTTGATATGGTAATTTTAAGTATTTCTGAGCAAGAAAAATTACTGCTTTTTTGAACAGCAACATGCCATGTCAAGTCGCCACTCGCCAAACACCACTTCTGCCAACTTCGGATTTGTAATTTCCCTCATCACATTTTAATATAATATAATAAGTTTTCAAACATTAAAATCTGTTTTCAGTTGTAAACTACCAACTCAAAAATTCTTGTTTTTGCTGTAATAAGTATGAAATATGTTAAAATTGAAAACATGAATAATTTTCCTGCTACGACTAGCAGTGTGAAACTTCCCGAGACGGAGAGAGGGACAGCAACAAGCTTTGCTCCGTCGACAGGCTATTTGAAGTATTTCTTCCTGTGTCAAAAACAAAAATAACCATGTCACTAGGGCCTACGCACCATATTTTGTGCTGATATGTTTTTATTGTAACAATGAAACATGTTTCCATCAGGGCTATTTAAATATGTAAGAATTTCAATGGGCAACGTTTAATTTACAAATAGGATACCAAAAACTTGGTTAAAGCAATATTTAAACTGTGAACTGTTTCTTACTAGACATTGTCAAAACATTGCTGCTCACTGTTTTTAATTAACTGTAACAGTACAGATTTTAAAGTTTGTTTTGTTGATTATTTCTCATGTCTGAACGGTTTATTTTCACAGAAAGATATTTTATTTTCAAGCCTACCTTCAGCAATTGGATAGCAATGATATTTTCAGGACATCACCTCTAGACAAAATCTGCGTAATTTTTAATTTGTTAATTTTACGTGTTTAAAGTCATTTTATTTTATTTGCGATGTACTACAATATATTTGTTTTTATTCACGTAATCTGATATGTAACTTTATTTTCTCCAAACACTAAATACTACAGAAATTCAGAAACTTTGTTAATTGCTTTAAACTTATATGATAGTGACATCATAGGATATGACGTAAGGAAATTCTGATATTTCCAGTTTTGTGAGGCATCATGCTGAAGGCCATGACTCAGGACAATTTTCTATAGACTCCAAGATGAGCGGACCGTCATAAGGCTAGGCTGCTGTTTTGACATTAATTGTCAGCACATCGTAAATGATAGGAAATGGTGTTGAGAGGCACCAAAGCAGTAACTTAAGCGGGGCAAACCTTGAAGAGGCCCGAGATGCATTTTTAATAGATTATCAGTGACTGCCCACTCCACCGCTGGAACGATGAACAACTTCTGGGATGGTAAAGTGCAGTGTAATTTTATTACGAGAGGAAACTGGAATATGTTTTGGCAGAAATTATACATTTTAAACGAACTAAATTCAGTAAAATTAATGAATAAAAAATTATGAAGAATAAAACTGGACTTTTGAAAATTTATTTAATTTTGCAGACAGGGCAACTGTTTCGAGAACTAACCAGAGGCTGCAATCTAGAAAACTTGTGCTATCTACTGAGCAATTACAGCAGTTTTTCAAGTAAAGTTTAAATTATAATATGAAAGTTAAGAGATCTATTTTTCAGTAGGTACTCTCGTTTAACGATTTGTTGGCTATCATCTTTTGAGGTAATTAAGGTCTCCGGTCAGAATTACAGTGAAATTCATTAAATTTTTTAGACAGCAATATTTCCCAATGCCTAATATTGGTAATAATTCCTACATTCTGATTATCAATATATTATCTAACATTCACGTAATAATTATTCATTTAATAAAACCATACTCTTCTCAACCTAAGTTCATGAGTTATGTTTTCCAGTAGAGTTGAAGTAGTTAGCGGATGTTTTCTTCAGTGTTTTGCAGGTCATATTTTTTTGATTATTCATACAAATTGTATGAAAAGAAGTGTGTTAGTATACTAATTAACAAGAGTTCTGATGTGTACCGTAAGTTTTGCACGGTACCAAATAATATGCAAACCAGCACTCTCCAGTCAGTCTATTTATACTTATCTGCTGTTCAAAACTAGTTATTATGGTTGTAATTGGTAAGTTGTATGAATTTTAAGCCATTTTCCTCCTTCAGTGTGTCTCGAAGGGAAGCCTAGCGGCGTGGTGTTATTGACTTCCTTGTAGACGCTGCGCACAAAGAGAAAATAAGCTGCGCACTGCTAACAAGCCATTTCATTCCTCGCTTGCACAACACTTTCTTTCCTAAAATGTAAAAAACTTTCATTCTTTCTAAAACAGAAAGAATATTTTAATTATGTGTAAGGAGTCACAAACACACGTGTACTATAACATTATAGTACCAGCACACATACCTATATTACATGTTAGTAATTAATCAAACATCCAGTACACCTATAATTCTACCTCTTCATCGTATTGAATACAAAATAAATATTACAAGTTATACAAGATACTAAGATAAAGTTACATCTACTTGAGAATACAATACTTTAAAGTTAATCACAGTGTTATATATTTGGTATATTTGGGGTACGCATAAAAAACACACACACGCACGCACACATAACAACCATTTGACATGTTACTCACAGGGTGATTTTTTCAAAGGTTCGTTTCAAAACATCCTAATAAACCGTAAATGGACTATATCCAAGAGAGTATTCCCAAATATTGCACTATGTTAACTACTTCCTGTGCCATGTAGGTCTTGTTGGAAAACTATTTTTTAAGACAATATGAGTTGTAGGTAACTATATTAATTTAAAAAATTCGTAATATGCAATTAAATAATCCAGGTTAACAATCGGTAAGTTATGAGTTCTATAATCACGACCACTGGTTACATGTTCTGACAAAAGAAGTTGTGAAAATTTCGGAAAAAATTATAATTTTAATTTCTCAATTCAATGTTCAAACAAATAATGGAGATCAAAATAAGCAGAGCGTTCCTTTTATGCAGGCTTATGGCTTGACGTCATGTGTTGGCATGATCCTCGGCATCGGAGGTGCTTGAAGATTGTATCACTAAAATTATAATTCAAGTGTTTCTGGACATCTTCTCTGCATGCCCGCGCACATTTACGTATTCACATGCCTCTCCAAGATGCCTGCCATTAGGATGAAACTAATTATTTAAAATTAATTAAAAATACAGCTACCTCCTAGGAAAATGCATCTGCTCATTATTAAAGCTGGAAGGAGAGTCCTTTAGTAACTCTAAGGGTTCCAAAATCAGATATTATAGCTGGAAAGCACAGATTAAATTGGTGATTAATATTGTACCACCCTAAAACGTACGTTATTTACAGACAGTATTAGTATATATTATTTTCACATATTTTCTCTACATAATTTCTCACATGTGTTAATCTGTAATGATTTCAAGTATGTTTGTAATGTAATTCCACTTTTGTTTATTTTATTTTTTTTATTCATATAATTTTTTAGTCAGGATTTTTAACTTTAGATATAATGTGGTAATTTGTTTAAATGAATTAGGTTAGCTAGTTCTTACATTTGTAAATGATTTATTAATTTCTTTGGTCTCAAATTAGTGAATTTTTTAGGGATCATAATGTTTTTTTCATCCTTCACGAGACCCGCAACTCTTTGGTATTTGGAGTTAGGTGGTCAGAAGTGGCTTCTGAGGAGGGTTTACAAATTAGTTGTTTCTAATTGGCCGCAGGTTTGAATCCTGCCATGATTGGCTTGCCTAGTAAACCCCTTTAGCATTGCCAGTCAATGGAGCAGAAAACATGCTCTTCGTCATCAGCTCCCATCAAGGATAGTTGTAGTGCAGGCCGCTTACCCGTAGGATAGGGCGTTCGATACTTTCCCATTTTGAGTTTATTTTAAGTGCTTTCCCCAGAGATTAAGCTGTGTATCGCTGTAAGTCCCTTTCGCTCAGTTTTTAATAATAGGAGGTTGTGTACCGTGACCCTGGCTAAATGCTGAAGAATGAATATTCCTACGTAGTTAAGTACACAGTACTGCATTTTTCTATGACGAGAGCAACTTCCTACACAACCTGGTGCTAAAAAAAAAGTAGTTTGACTCTTGGAAAGCTGAAAACCTAGAGCACAGATAAGCTATACCTGTTTTCCACGTTTAGTACTTTGGATTGACTGCCATTAGTTCTAAACTTTTCACACGTGCCATGTTACATTTTGCAAGACATGTAATAGGCATACCGGTTTTTCATTATTACCATGGCGAACCTGAATAGAGTTAATTATATCACCAGAGCAGAGTGATAAGCCGAAACAGTTTATAATTTGAACAGTAGCTTATTATGCTGAGCAGAATTAAGTACAGGCACTGGCAGATTTCTCTTGCGTAGTATTATAGCGATTACTATTGAGCTAGACATGACCACTTCCATCGCTGCTAGGAATAGTTATTTGTCATCTCGCCTTACAGGTTGCCATCAGGAGTTTTTTTTTCTATAAGAGCCAGAAAATAATTTTATAGAAAATCAAATTGAAAGAAACAATAAATAAGATATGAAAGTTAATTGTGCCCAGTGTCGACTATGTTTATGTAGTATAGTTTCTACCCTGCTCTCCTTTCTTTTATGCAAATGATTTAGTTTTCACGTGTCTTTGTTTGATATGTTAATTGGTTAGCACACAAAGTGCGTGTTTGTTGGTACTGTACGAGTTCCTTCCTCTTAGCCTACAATTGGTCCAGGCATATTTCACTACCAATCAGGTGACACACAAGCTGTTATTCGTCTTGCTATATTTTTCTTTCTTCACCTCTCATAATTTGTGTGTTTATTATGTGCGATGTCAAATGTTACTATTTACATAAGCCAAGTGAACCTGAGCACACAAATCAAATACTTGTCGCACACAAAGCTACTACTAATGTTTGCGAGTGCCATCTGCATTCTGGTCCGGCTGGAGTTGCTTACGCTAGTTATATGTCAAGGCTTGCCTACAGTGAATGTTTTCAAATGCAAATTAATGTGACACTGGTTAATGAGATCCTTGTTCTTATCTACGTTCATACACGTATGAAACCCAGCCACGTAACAGCACGCTCCATAGCTACACACTGCAGTGCCTGTACCTCACTACTTCACAAGTGCATATGAAGCCGCATTTAAATAATAGCACCATAATCCTACAAGATGAACCAACAGTAGTAAGTATTTACATTTAAGTTATTCTGATTTGCACGAGTATGTAAGTTGAAGGGATATCAGTTAGTATGTAGACATGTAACCAACCACACCTTAATATTCTACATATTTATTTGGCTCCATTACGAGGGGCTGTATACATGTAAGAACTCACATCTACCATTACTAGGCACACCTCGTAAAAGACAGACAATTACCAATACATGTGGTACAACATTGGAAGGTCTGTAACTTGGAAACTATAGACTTTACAACATATGTTCAGAGGTCCACTCCCCGATTACTTCCACCATACTTGGGAACATCCTGTATAAAATGAGGGGTGACATTTTTCAAAAGATGATGCAAGAAGTGATCAATTAACGATGAAGAGGCCATTCTCAACCATCTGCATCAATTTGCCCAACTATTACCTCTGCTGATGGCTCTCCCTCCACAGTGTAGGAAAGGATTAAAAATAAATAAAATTATATCTATGACTGAAAATGTGATGTTATAACAAAATCAGTTCTCAAACACTAAATCTCAGGCTCAAAAGTTTTTTTTTTTTATGTCTTGCTTTTCCTGTCACAGTAAGTCATCAGAAATGTAAAAAGTTGCAAGGATAATTAAGAATGACAAAGGGAATCGTCGAGTCATCTTGGGAAAACATGGGAAATCGTAATATGAAGGCAGGGCAGAAATCAAACCAGGCCTTCACGGATAAGTCCTGTGTGTTGTTACCAAACTTGCTTGGTCTTATATCACAGGCAATAACACCCAACAACATAACTGATTAATTACGTAGTTATTATACTATTTCACAGGGTGCGTGAAACTCGTGAAGCACGGAAAGATCTGACGAAGAAGCAAAATATAAATGTCTCAGCAAACAACTAATTTCGCAGTTCAGATATTTTCATTAAACTGTTCATTACATTGTAGCTCATCCCTGACACTATAAAAATTTAGCCTGTTGTCACTGCAACCATATTACAATTTAGGTAGGTTAAAACTTTCTTTGCACAACCTGTTTGGGATTAAATTTAATAATAATTATTCACCAGGAAAGGCATATCTGAAATAAGACAGCAGGAGTTAAAATTTCTTACCAAAAATGAATTGCTTTTATTTTGTATTCCTATTTCAATTTGAATACTAATAGTTTTTACAACACATTATAAACAATTATTTATTCAAAAGCTGTTCTTTCAAGTTGTTCTGTGCCAAAAATGTGCACGTATTACTTTCCTTCAAGGTAACTATGCACCAGCTTAAATATGTCCAACACGACAGTTGCGACCAAAACTGGGAGAGCTTCCTTAAAGGTTCAACATGAACACTGCATACAACAGACAAGTATGAAGCAAGGGCTCCCACACGTGCCGTGCCTCACCGCCTCTCTCTGGAATTGTTTCGGATACCTCCCCTGCCCCTCTGGCTGCCCTTCACTGGCGCCTTGGTCCCGACCTGCTCCCCGCCGTACCGTGCAGCGTTGTTGCCCTTCGCGGCGCCCACAGAGTTCTGCTGAGGCGGGAGCGGTGGCTGGATGCTGGGCGGGACGTGCCGCCCCACCGTGCTGCCATTGCTACTGGCCAGGCTGATGTTGTTCTGGGTGGTCAGCGCCAGGTTCGGCTCGCTCATATTCAACTGCTCATTGAACACCATGCAGAACTCCCCTATCTTCTGTATCTCGCCCGTCTTTCCCGAGTACAGCGTAAGGCAGTTGCGCCACACCGAGGCATACCCCTTGGTCAGGCGCACTATGTCCCCCGGCACCAGCATCTGTCCCGGGTCATCCCATATCGACACGTTGATGCTGGCTGACGTGTCCGCCACTTTGAATGTCCGCACTTCCCTGTTCTCTTTCGTCACTGTTGGTGGCCCTACCTCCAAAACTATGAAAACAACATTTATATTTTTCAAACCAGGTCTTATGTCCTTTATCTGAATGAATTCCATCTTCTGATGAAGATGTCTGTAAAAATGAAAGGAAAGCAAAATCACCGATGATCACAAATTTTCAGCAATGTCAGGATGGCATTACCTCCCCCATGTAGTATCCTGCACACAAAACATACAAATGTCAGTCCAACTCCATAAGATGACATGGAGCACATATTAAGCATGTCAGATCACCATTAATTGTAAATTTACAAAGCTCAGTGTAAGTTTTTATTTTCTGCCTGCTATCCTTCCGCCAAGAACAAACACTGCCATAGTGTTACGACAAATATGGCTTATACCAGTAACAAATACACTGCAAACTGTAGAGAGTTTGAAAGATTGTGGTCAGCAGCAACAACGAGGTGCTGAATAACAGCGAGGATGGAGCAGTGGCAGAATGCAAAGGCAGGGGAAATGGGAGTGCCCCGACAATACTCATTTGCCAACTGGCAAAGTCTACAGTGTTTCCCACATGTGAAGATCTGGATAACCCTGTCTGGAATCAAACCCATTTTGTCTTAACGGGAGCCAAAGTGTTAGAAACACAAACACTAATAGTTTACAGCGGTAATTGTCTAATTTAGCAGCTCCTTGAGCGTAGGGGGGGAAGGGGGGAAGAGAAAGAATAAAAAAATGGAACATATTTATATATTGCTTAAGGCTCAGCTTCTCCTATTTATACAGAAAGTCTTCGTTTTCGTGTCATAATTTAAAAATCAGAAAAATTACTTAAAATGTTTGATTATAGAAAATTTACATTTTAAAAGTTGTTTAATAATTTTGTATCTAATTTCTACAGTGTGTTATTTTCTGGTTGCAGAAAGTCAAGAATGTATTAATAAAATATAAATACGATATTCTCTACTTTTTACAAGTAACAAATAAAAAATAATACACTTTGAAAATTAAGCACAAAAATATTAAACAACTCATAAAATGTAAATTTTCCACAAACAAATTGTCAATAATGACTCTGAAACCAAAATTACAATACGAAAATGAATTTGTCAAAAAGGCGGTGCCGAGCCTTAGTCATTACAGCATAAAAACTGGCACAGTAGAGAGGGCTGCAAAGATCAGGGAAGATGAGTAACTTACATATGGAAATGGTTTCCCACTTGTTTACATGTTTTAACTTGTGTTACACAAAAATTAAAACTACTCATTCTCTTACTGCCATGGTAAAGTTAAATTTTAGAGCCCACAAATCTAAACATTATGCTTTTGATATGACAAGCAAAGCTGTGTATTTCATAATCAGCTACTATTAATACAGATGAGTACTTCAGCCTGCGTATATTGAGATGGTACACGTAGTTATAAAACTCTATTTTAGAAGTGTTCAATTAGCCAACTATAAAACATTAACCATACATTTCTTTAAGGCTTTCTCAAAAAAAAAAAAAATATTTCCAATCATATTACTATACCTCTCTGCAACTAAGGGAGCATTTACACAGCGATAGTAATGCATGATAGTTACTGTCGTGAGAGTTACTCTCATATTAATATTGCTGTGTAAATTGCATGATAAGTTACTATTGCACCATCGCAATAGCACTATCGCGATATCAGCTCGAGCTAGATAGTGATAGTAACTGTTGTGACAAAACATGCAACTATCCTAGTGTAAACCGTGCAGCATCATTATCGTGATAGTGCGGGACACTAATTTGTACATATGTTCACTTTGACAGTAACATTGCAGAATAATTGGGGTTCTTTTCTTACACTATGTGGCGGTATGACAGGACGTATATTATCATATATAGGTATGAAACAACAGTATTGACAGCACATTTATTGTCATATAACAAACCACGGGAACAATATAATTATGTTTCCATGTTATTAATACCCTGTCACGATATTTAACTACCCCAAATAATTCCAACCTCTTGACAGACAAACAGATATTAATGTGTCTTGATCGTGTGTAAACCGGACCTATCACGGCAGTTACTTTCACACACTTTTGCGATAGCTACAATCATGGTAGCTACTATCAGCGTGTAAATGTGTCCTAACTTATGATAATATTCCCATTCTTCTATTGGACTGCACTCGGTGCATACTGGCCGAGAGCTGTGTCTGCACTCACAGTGTGTGCAGCCATTTTCCATGTTCCAGTAATTAATCCAGAGTCGGTGAGGCAGTTTTGAGTGCATAATATCGCAGACAACATGGGTTTCTATATGGTTAATAAGAATAAGGGTTTTTCTGAACCAAATAATGAAAGTTGTAATTAAGCCTTTTGCAAAGCTTACAGCGCGAAGAAACCCAGTATGTTTTAAAGTTAGTTTAAATGCATATTTTGCGGAGCGTGGACCACAGCGTACGTGATGGTGGATCTTTATACAATTTTACAGTGTGAAGTGTTACTTGTAAAGAGTGTGCAGAAGTCTGTGTGTAGGAAGTTGGGAACAGTTCAACATCAGTGTGGATGTTTACAATTTTTGAGTTATGGCCTACGTTTAGCCTTGTCTTTCTGAGCAGTGCTTCTTAGACCAAGGTAACGGTAATTTAAATGGCTTTGGACGGTGATTAATTTCCGTTGCAAAAGTCTTTCAGGATAGGTACCGAATGCAAGTGATAAAATAAAGCGGAGTGTAATGTTCAGAAGGAATTTGGGCCAGCCAAATGGCTACAAAGATGTTTGTTGTTGCCTTTCTTTGTAATTCGACAAATGCTTCTTTACTTACGCTGTAGTTGCAAAAGTCTTTCAGGATAGGTACCGAACGCAAGTGATAAAATAAAGCGGAGTGTAATGTTCAGAAGGAATTTGGGCCAGCCAAATGACTACAAAGATGTTTGTTGTTGCCTTTCTTTGTAATTCGACAAATGCTTCTTTACTTACGCTGTAGTTGCAAAAGTCTTTCAGGATAGGTACTGAACGCAAGTGATAAAATAAAGCGGAGTGTAATGTTCAGAAGGAATTTGGGCCAGCCAAATGGCTACAAAGATGTTTGTTGTTGCCTTTCTTTGTAATTCGACAAATGCTTCTTTACTTACGCTGTAACAAAGCAATATATATTTGGGTCGAAGGTGCAACCTTCTCTGCATAACATCATTGCAGTTCCTGCCGTTTTCTGCTGCAAGGCGAGTAGGTAGTCATGTGTTATTGTTGACAATGTTGGTTGGTGATGGTAGTAGATATCATTCTGTATTTTGTTTACATGTTTGCAACTGTTAGTATTTTGTACACACTACCAACTAACACCATAAAAGTGAATTCAATCCGCCTCCCAGAACACGAGAAATAACAAGTACAGATGGCTCGCTGATGTATCTAGGCCTAATTTACTTCACACATTTTTACCTGCTTTGTACGTAGATCTCTGGTAACACTGTATGATGCAAGTAAATCTGCACATTCTCCATGCCTGCTATCGCTCGCTCTGTGGGGAGTACAGTGGTGCATATTTTGCATGAATTCGCTTTCCTGGAGTCATCTACGGACATGCATTTCAGCATTTCTCATTGTGGAATTTTCCCCATTTTTAACTACTTTGACCCCACAATTTCCTCTATCTTCATAGCTCTCCACACTATTGTCATTCATACTGTGTACTGCAAATATAATAATGTGCCTATGCAATTAATATTCAGCGTGATGAGTACTGTTGATTTACAACATTTTATAACATTTTTAAAAGAAGCCCCTATTCTGCATAATTACAGTACCTTGACATTACTTTGCTTGTGAGAACAGAATTACACCAAAATGAAACAAAATATTTTATACTTGCAAATAATTAAAAATTTTGAATTCACTGCCAATTCTCCTGTTCCCTTATTTACCCACAATTCCTCCCCTTGACCCCTTTGTAACAAAATATGAAGCCTTGAATATTACATCTTTGTTAGTTTTGAAATTTTTTGGTACAAACTCTCAGGCAGTGTCCCAATTCGCCAAGAAAGGAGCAGGCGCTACTCCCTTGCTCACTCTTGACGTCACAGAGAGTCCTCTCTGCTGTCCCAACTGCAAATAGAGTGTACGAGAGGGAGTGTGACTGACTATGTACTCTCGCACCTTTTCTGGCAGCCATATAGTTTTCAAGTCTAACCTCAAATATCCAGCCACATATTTTGTTGTTTCTAAAGCAGTGTTAGAAATATTTCATTGACTTCACTTAATCACTGTGATTGTGAAATGTCTAATAACAATATTCCACTTGATATGGAATATTAACAAATTTAGGTCAATTGTGTGCATATTATTAAATACTGTGATTTGCATATAACCATTGTGTTTCTAATCATGCAAAACTGTAAGAAATTAAAATAAAGTTACTATTTAATAAAATACCACACATTTATTCGAGGAAAGTGAAAGGCCAGCAACATTTACTTTTTACTATTCATTACGTATTCTGCCAGAGAAGTAATGCTGAAGGCTTTTAGAGGGCACAAGACTCAATTCGCTAAAGTACCTAAGCTCGAGTGTGCTAGAGTGAGCACGATTTCAAGTGGAGACACTGCCTTAACATACACATGGATGTAGTTAATATTTGTAACAGTTGACATAATTTACTGAAAATTTATGCTGTCATGGTTTGCATTCAATTACACCAGTAAAGTGTAGAAATTAGCTATGCTGATGTCGTGAACATAGTCAATTCAATTAATATTGCAACACTGGAAATGTGAAGGGAGTAATCACTCGTGGCCTTGGCTGGACTATTCCAAAGTGCATTACTACCCTTGTTTTCGGATATGTTCATTGACAGTTTAATCCGACACACTGTTGTAAAGAGGTTAAAATAGGAAATAGGCACTTCGTAGATTAAGGCTCTCTCGAGCATTTACCCCTAAGTTTTCGTAAATAGTCACACCAAAATCGACCTTAGAAATTTCATTCCCGAATCGCGAGCTTACAGATAAATAAATACATAATACAATACAATCTTACACTTACAGAATAAAACGGTGTAGCTTGAATGTACGTTGGGAGGGAAATATCCATGTAGTATAAATAGAATATTCATTGATACACGTATGTGAAAATTCCTTCAATAAAATACCTTGTTTCCTTTCTATTCTCCCAAATTTTTGTGTTCGTCAGTATGTTCAGGAACGAGCTAAAATGACCGCAAAGAAATTAAAGTCGGCCTATGTCTATTAGTAAGCAGTTTTACTTAAAGTTTTCAATTATACGATGACAATTATATCACTTCTTCCCTACAAAAGTACAAAGGAATTCCAATTACCAAGTAAATTTCCCTACTTTATAATACCATTAACCATCATTTCCCTTTTAAAAACGTCATTTAAAGTGGCCTCCAACATTATGACTATACAGCCAGAAAACTTATTTATTTCCAAAACTGTACTATACTACAACTGTCATGAAACTGACTAACAAAATGTAAGAAATAAATTCATAAATGAATTCATTACACCACCGAACTGTCTCACATCGATGACGTGTTGTACACAATATCCAAACGCTCCATAAATGATTTGTACAAAGTTTAATCTGAAGATAATTCTTACTTTGTAGTATTGTTTTATCTGTGGGAGTGCTAGCCACAAGATAATTTTTTGACCGCTCTCTTGAAGCCGTCGTCGGTGACAGTTCGGATTTTTCTACCTCGGCGTCAAGGTTTGACATTTTGGCGAGTTTAATAAACTTTCGATTGAAGGCTTTTTTCAAATTTTGAGGATTTTGCTGCCGTGTTTAACACGTTTTTAGTTGTTTTCGACGTTTATTGTATTCGAAATTTTAAATTTTTACTGGCTGTACGGTGGAGAGCCAAGGCCACGTACTTTTGTATGACGGAGAAATACTTTTGCGTGGCGGCAATACGACAACTATGAGAGGGAAATCATGTGTTATTGTGTTCTTTTCAAAGTCGTAAGAGGACCATAGTTCCTTTCGAGGAGTTTTGGCTACAGATTGGAAGAGAATAGTTTCTTTTTACGCTGGCGTTTAAATAAGCGGACTGTAACAATGTGTGGAAGAGCTGCATGGTAATATGCATATGAAAAAGAATTTTCATAAGGGTGAATTTTTTTGTACCAAGCCTCCTAAATTAACATTTATTTTGTTAATGAGTAGTTATGTACAATGTACATATGTAGAGTTGCTCAGTTTAGTTTTGGGGTTAAAAAAAAAAAAAGGAAAAATCATGAAATAGGCTATAATACTATCAATGTAAACGTTAAAAAGAAAGATGGAGTACTTCTTCTCTACAAGGGCCGTAGCTTCTAGGTTCTATGCCCAGCAAGGTCGCTCCACATTTTTGCACGCGGGAATCATGCTGGACAATGCTGCTGGCCGGTTTTTTTTTTTGGGGATCTCCAGTTTCCCCTGCCTTTGCATTCCCACGCTGCTCCATACTCGCCTCGCTTCACCCTCATCTGATCTCAAGACCCCGTTGTTACTTGCCACTCAAACTTCCCCACTCCGCTCACTTTATATTACTAATATAACAAGGAAGAATGCAATTTTATATCACTAAAATTTGAAATTGCCACTTTTTATGAATGTGACACTAATAATTTTTTTCCCCTAGCACGCTGTGTGCAGAGGATTTCCGCAAGGCGTGCTGCTACAAGAAGAATGACAGGGATGGTTACCAGCAGCCTGACTGGAGAGAGATGGCAGACCCCAGGTTCTCGTACAAGCCATCGCACAACGTAGCACCAACAGACGTGTCTCCGATCCTAGTTTCTGGGTCGCACTTTGAGGAAGGGAGCGAGAGGGTGCTGCAGTGTATGATGTGGGGCATGATCCCCCCATGGCACAAGGTGACTGGCGCTTGCGTTTACACAGTCGTAGTTGCCTATCCGGGCGGCTGCTTTCCTTTCTGCCAATCATAACATCTCTATAGGTTACAATTCCGAGTTCCACGTCGAGTATCTTTGATAGCGTAGTTATGCTCGCAAAAATTGCAACACACTTCTGCGGGTCCAACATGAATCATGTATTGTTAGCATCTTCAAATTCTTCCTGGAGTATTAAATTTCTTATGTATCGTGGTTGACAAAATAGTATAAAAAAAAGCTAGGCCTACATGGTCTTATGACCAGGATTATCGTTTTAAATAAAATCTTCACTCTAGCGTAGCTAACGTAACGTAAGTATTACAGTAGAACCTTGTTATAACATTTCACAAGGGTCCCCAAAAATTGTCAGCCACATATAAGGGAAAACTTTATAAGAGGGTAATTTTGTATAAGCGAGGATGTTATAACGGGGTTTCACTGTATAACGTTGTGCAGTACAGATCTTGGAGGTCAAATTAAATCCTGCACTAAGGGACACGTCTACCTGGAATTTTTTGAGGCCACAAAGCGCAAGGCTCGTCATCCTGCGTGGACTAATGGGGCATTAAGATGTGTCCCTGTCGTTTTATTGATGGAAAGTCTGAAGTAAGATTCACTGCGAGGCCTGCAGTATTTTTGTGTGTGTCTGACTTGCATATTTTGAGATACAGCTCTTTGACGCACCTTTTTTTTCCTAATATAGTGGAGTGCTCCAAAATGATGTTTACAAAGTGCGAGACATCTTGAAAGCACTCGAAAGTGTGTTTGTTTTGTTGGTATGCGTGTATTTCAGACAGCCTGCAAGGCAGTTCTAATGCCAGGAGGACGTGATGTACTGGAACCACGGAGGCAGGTTCTGTGTTGTGGCTGGGAAATGTTCAGCATCTCCGTGCTGAGCGTTCGCGACACAACTAAGCGAACATTATTAAATATGTTGATAACTGGTTTGTGGCCAAGTAGCTTTGAAAGCCATGCCAACTTTATTCTTATATTTATTTTTATCCTTCCTTAATGTGGACAAATTAACATTGCTCTAAGCCTACACCTTAGGCTATATATGTGTCCGTGAAGAGATGTTTCAATATAGTTTTTAAAGTGTGTTAATATTCCAGTTCTTATCTTAATGTGTAGGTGCATATAAAACTAAAACAAACGTATTAAACTTGAAAAATAAGTAAGCATTTCTTATTTGGTACGATAAAGTAGGTTGCTCATTTTCATGTTTTGCTTCCAATACATACAATTGTAAGTATAGGCTGTTACTTGCGATATAGCACTTTCGAAATTAACTTCAGTAAACTGTCACTGCTGCCACCTGCATAGATATACTTCAAATGTGCATTCCGAGACGGGTGTGTGTTCAGTAAAGTTGGTAACAAACAAGGGAAATAGTTCCATATCGTAACATGGTATTGAAAGTGTTATGTTAACGAGTACTGAAATGACTTCTTTCTCTACAAGTTTAAGAATTAGAAAACTTTTACAACAGACTATTTTCTCACTTAACCGACGTACGAATAAAGTTATCAGACCTACAGCAGTGTTAATTTTACTCCAGTTAATGTGTATTGTGTGATACGTAGGGTTACATGGTTGCTACATGACTGGAAAACCTGGAAAAGTCAGGGAAACAGGTGGCAGAGCTTGGAAATTCAAGTTCATAATACAATATCCATAATGTAATATATTTTAAAAAAATAGTATATCAAAAAGTTTTAATTGGAAGCTCAAATTGTCTTAAAACTGATGGCTACCCACTGAATAATAATTTGCATTTTGTTAGAAACAGACAAACATACTCTTAATAGTGTATATGATGTTCTGGAACTGCAAGTTCCATGAATTTAATTTTGATAACATTTCATAAATTAAGGCTTTTGTGGTAGAAATTGTCTTTATTGAATACTGAAAAAGACTGGACCTTGTTAGGTTGGCAAAATGTGTAAAATCCACATGTCCCACATTTAAAAGTGTTGTCAAGTCCTCGAGTGGAATGGATATCCCAAGTTTTAACAATTTGTAACTGTCAGTATTAATAGTGTACATGTGTTTAGTGGAATAAGCACAATACAAGCAATGATTTTCTTCTGCAAGTTTCATGTATGTAACGGGTATCCGTGCGGTGGGCGAGTTCAACACACACTCCGGTAGCAGCAAGCAGTAAATATTTCCTGAAACAGTTTCGAGAATGAGCATCTTTTTACTCCCACCATAGCAACAAAATAGAACACAAGGAATGAATAAAAGATTCTGTTGGTTTTGGGTCATTGTGCATTTACATAAAATAGGTTTATAAATGTATTTGACTAACAAGGTGGCTTTCAGTGCACAATAGGGGCAGCGGCAAGGGCTCTCACCTCCCAGCACAGCGATCCGGGTTCGATACCTGGCGCGTTCACTTTCGGAATTTTGCGTGTGGGAATCGTGCTGGACGATGCCGCTTGCCGGTGGGTTTTCTTGAGGTACTCCCATTTCCCCCACCCTTGCATTCAAGCACCGCTCCTTTTTTCTTCCCAATGTTCCGAGGTTGAATCAAAAAGTGTTAGCGCTAATCATAAATGAGGGATAACCAAAATGTAAAGTTTGTATAATAGATACTGAGATATTTCAGTCTGATGTGTTAATTATTTTTCTCAGGGTGACCCCAAGTCTCACGGCCTTACGACCAACAACTGCCGACTTGAAAGTATCAGCACATCCAAGCTCTACAGCAAACCTCTAAACAAGGGTCAGCGTTGCGTGATTGTTTACGATGGCTTCTATGAGTGGAAGGCTGGGGCAACAAAGTCTGCTCAGAAGCAGCCACACTTTATATACTCCACACAACCAGACGGGTGAGGCATGGAGTTGTTATGCTATGCAATGTGACCATAGTGAGGCATGGAGTTGTTATGCTATGCAATGTGACCGTAGTGAGGCATGGAGTTGTTATGCTATGCAATGTGACCGTAGTGAGGCATGGAGTTGTTATGCTATGCAATGTGACCGTAGTGAGGCATGGAGTTGTTATGCTACGCAATGTGACCGTAGTGAGGCATGGAGTTGTTATGCTACGCAATGTGACCGTAGTGAGGCATGGAGTTGTTATGCTACGCAATGTGACCGTAGTGAGGCATGGAGTTGTTATGCTATGCAATGTGACCGTAGTGAGGCATGGAGTTGTTATGCTATGCAATGTGACCGTAGTGAGGCATGGAGTTGTTATGCTATGCAATGTGACCGTAGTGAGGCATGGAGTTGTTATGCTACGCAATGTGACCGTAGTGAGGCATGGAGTTGTTATGCTACGCAATGTGACCGTAGTGAGGCATGGAGTTGTTATGCTACGCAATGTGACCGTAGTGAGGCATGGAGTTGTTATGCTACGCAATGTGACCGTAGTGAGGCATGGAGTTGTTATGCTACGCAATGTGACCGTAGTGAGGCATGGAGTTGTTATGCTACGCAATGTGACCGTAGTGAGGCATGGAGTTGTTATGCTATGCAATGTGACCGTAGTGAGGCATGGAGTTGTTATGCTACGCAATGTGACCGTAGTGTAGAAGTACAAGTTCTATGAAACACTGCTACTCATTCTTTCGGCTTGATCAGATGTGTGAAAGAATTTTCTGTTATTTAGTTAGAGTTTTTTTTATTGCATTTTGACGTGACTTTTGTGTCATCAACAGTTTGTTTTGTTTATATTTATTTGCTGCAGGTTTGTTATGTTGTTAGTTTACATTTATTTATTTATTTACTTTAAGTTATGTATGCTAAATTAGTACTTATTTGAGCTAACTATTTTTAATTTAGTTTTGGAACTGTCTCTTTCATGCATGTTAATCTTTAATTTTTTATTTATCTATGTATAGGTTATTCTTTTGTGATTTCCTTGACGGACTATTCAAAATTACGTGTAATGAACTATATTAATATGATTGAATATTTTAGCATATGTAATTTCCGTTTCCTGATTAGCCCTTGTCGTTTGGCTTGAAGTCTTCTTACAATGCAGTTCATCGTAACTTCGTAACGTAAAGCACATTTGACCACGTCATCGTAACTTTTAATATTGTTTTGTAGCCAAATGATTACCAGTATGTTTGTGTTATTTTGGCCAGGGAATGTAAAGGAGAGTCTGTCGTGCCAAGTTTTCTTCCGTTTTAAGCTTGAGAGGGTGTGAACCCTGTTTTTATTAATCAGCTCTGCCGCCATCACGAAAGGGAAAGGACGCACTTAACTGAGGCATCCAGCGATTGGCATAAATGTTCATTTTTGCCATCATAACGTTTAGTTATTCAGCTTCAGCCGTATTGTCTTTATGTATAGTCTTTGAATCAAGTATCTTAAGTATCTTAATGGTTTATTGTCCAAGCCTGTTGGTTTGTGCTAGTGTTATATGTTATAGTGTGTCCGTTATAATTGATAAATGTTCAGAAATACAGGGTGATTCCTTTAAAAGAGGCCCCGTGGGATGTTCAATCAGTGCTCCGAGAATAACGAACACAGTGAATTCAAAATAATGTAAGAATTTGTTCAAAACTGTTATTTATGTCTTGTCGAGCAGAAAATTTCGAAAAATCCTCTGTGAAACAAGCTGGGATGAAAATTACGTAAATATATGGTTTTCGTGCACCGTTCCCCTTCATTCTTTCCGTCCGTCCAGCAAAACCTTGGCAAGCTTTAACTTTTGACGGACGAACGGATGACATTACAGCCTTCTAAACTTACACGTTTAGTTACTCGTTCATCCAGAGTTATTTACAAGGCTGTGTGGTGTGTGCAGTGTTTGTTTTCATATGTTTGTTTATGTAACGGTATAATGAAATATCTTTACTGAAGATTGACACTTACGTTTGGAAATACGAGCTCCTTATGTGCAATAGTAAAAATAATAAAATATTGCTCTGTATGCTATTTACATTTATTAATTTCCGTTACGTATGTGTATGTTTGTTTTTTGAGTACTTAGATGCCAATGGAGGCCACTTCCAGCACTTAGTCTAGGTATTTTGTTCTCATTCCTTCGCTCCGTTACACGCATGTCCCACGGGGCCTCTTTTAAAGGACCCACCCTGTACTTATGTAATAACTTCATCACCCAACTCAGCAGTCTGGGTTAAGTTTTCTCCCAACTGTGTATATAGTGCCACCATCGTGTAGATGTGTTATATTATCTCTCTTCTGCTTCACCACTTCTCACAATCACTACTCAGACTGACTATATGTATGCAGTATTATAAAGGCTGTTCACTATAAAGTGAGCACTTTTGAATTCAACCTAAGAAAAAAGTCACTGCTTCCACCTGCATATATTTAAACCACCTCATTTATTTCTATCGCTTTTTGTTTTTTTAATGGGTCAAAGTGTAAAAATTAGCAGATTTTTTAAATATTTACTTTTCTAATAATTTTACAGTTTCACCTGACTAATGCATGAATAAAGCAATGAGGCCCACTGCAATGTTAATTTTACATAAGGCAGATGAACACACAACGTGCATATAAGTATATCTTAAGCATGGCTTTCTAAAGTGCTCATTTTACCATGAACAGCCTATAACTTTAATTTTTTTAGAAGATGGTTAGGCATATTATATAACTGACAGTATGGAAGTTAAAGCTGCAGATAATAGGCAGAGTTAGTTAGAGAGGTTAAAGATGGAGGAGAAAATGGTTTAATGAGAGAGGTGGTGAAG
The DNA here is from genome assembly GCA_029891345.1 of Dryococelus australis. Classification (NCBI taxonomy): domain Eukaryota; kingdom Metazoa; phylum Arthropoda; class Insecta; order Phasmatodea; family Phasmatidae; genus Dryococelus; species Dryococelus australis. The sequence goes on from CM057008.1 coordinate 58,818,247, forward strand.
AGGGTGCAAGAGAGATGGGAGGGAGGGGTAAGGAGTGTTACGATATGGAGAGGGAGAGTACTAGAGAGGGGAAAGTGTGGGATTGAGAAGTATAAATAAATGGTGGGAGTTAAAATTCCAAAAATTTTTCAGTTCAAATGCAGATGAAGAAAGTAAATAATAGATTTTACAGGGCCATAGTGGTCACATTACTTGCCTCCTACTTTGACAAAACACGTTCAATTTGTGGTGGGGTTGCGTTGCTCCCGGCTTTTCTAATGTCGAACAGTGCCTCTAGTTGGCAGGTTTTCTCAGGGATATCCAGTTTCCCCCCCTGTTTTTGCAGTCATGCACTTCTCCATACTCACCTCACTTCCGCTCACCTGCTCTCAAGACTTTGATGTTAAGAGCCGCCACTTTTTCTTTCTCTCCAACAAATTTCTGAGATCACAGTCTGAAATGAAATGAAATGCGGCTACTGCTTGTGTATGTGTAAAACAGCACTGTCACCTGAATTCTACTGTGCGTTGTGGTTACCAGTTCATTGCCTGTAGTGTGTCGACATTCGCTGTGCATCTCAATTGACATTGCTCTTTCCCAGTTTCCTTTAACTTTCTATCTTTTACTTGTACTCTTATTCTCTCTCTCTCTCTTCTCAATTCTTTTTCCTATCTTTCTCGCTCTCCCTCTGTCGCTAAACATTTTAATTACAAAAATTAGGGGAAAAGTTTGATTTTGTTAGATTTATAATTTTATGAGAGAACAAGAGCATACAAAACGAACAATAAACTTCTGTGTTCATTTATGTTCAGTGTGAGAAATGTTTTGATTGCAGAGATATTTTATTGTGGAGTGAATAGTGATACATACCATGACAGCATACTTTCGCTAACGGAGGCCATGAGCCAATTGGCACTTTCTCTTAATAAAATGGTCACGTGACCTGTTTGTTTTGTTAGCTGACAAATTACCAAATCGCCACCATATTAGTTTTTCTTGATTGAGTCATTTAAATTCACACATAGACAAGGTTGTTGGAATAAACAAATCTGTGTTGCCCTCACAACAATTAGTTCACAAAGCAAGTTGCTAAAATATTCGTGAAATAGACATTTTATCGTGAAACAATTTTTGTGTAGTAACAATTTCATATCATATTTGTGTTAAGTTTGTCATTGTCCATTCACAGTTACTTCCAACTTTTCTGAAGCCCGGCTAAAGTTCTACTTCCAGTATATTCCTCCGCCTCAAGCAAACAAAGCTTAACAAGTCTAGAAAATTTCACCAAAGGAACAGTGCACCACATTAATGCATGCTCAGTGAAATAATATTTTGCACAAGAACTATTTCTTCCTACGCATTATCAAAACGCACCTTTTCTACCTGTTTTTACTTATATTTAATACAAATAAAATATAAACATGCTAGTTAAGGTTACACGATACCTAATATAAAAAAGACTAGAATTAGAGTACTACACTGCTAGTTCCTATCTTTTTATATAACAAATAAAATATAGTTTATGCATAAAATGTACATAAAACTGAAGTTAAATTTTACAAAAAATAACGTATTTTTATATACACACAAGCACAAAATGAGTTTGATACACTGCATGTACAGGTAACCACCTAACACATTATACATGGGGTGATTTTTCAAAGGTTTGAGTCAGAAAGTGTGGAAAAACTGTGAATAGACTAAATTTCAAATTTTGAACATTCTTCCAAAATCTTTCAGGAATAAAAACTACTGTATTTATTTTAAGACTTCATGAACTTTTAATTTTGATCAATGAAACAACAAAATAATAGCAGCATAGTTGAATGTTGTGGTGTTCAGACTAAATCTCATAAAATTCTTTTAAAAAATGAACCTCGAAATGAATTAGATCTTGGCCTGACATGCACATGTTGTTCCTGCATTTAAGGCGCTTCCTCTCATCTCATACACAACTCTGCCTCATGCAGTAACATGTAGGTAGTTACGTAATGAGGGTTACAATTGGGGGTCTGTCCTGTAGTGTGGTGTGGCAACTGTGCACAGGTGCTGATAGATGACCCAAGCACGTGGGATTGCAGTTGGAGCAGCGGGGAAGGTTGGCGAGGCCCCAGGCTGATCAACCTCGCGGGATTGTTCGACATCTGGAAGTCAGCTGAGGTAAGGAACACACATGCCATCTGTCTTAGCCTATGCCATTTCATTCTCTAGTGTTGGGTACGGTGTATGTTACTCTGGCCTTCCTCTACAATTGTCGATTTTACTAATATCTGAAGAACCCAGAGGAACATTAAACAAAACCTTTTTCTCAAGTTCCTCTCGGAAAACGAATGACCGGCTGCCATCTTTCGAAAACACTGATCTTCTTTGCTTGAGCCAGACTTGCCAACTGTTGCAGCACATAATTTTAGCAATGAAGTCACATAGTACTATTTACAACATAAATGACATTGTTTACAACACAAACACCAGTGTAACACTGCAAATTGAATCAACAATTAAAACACTAGGTGTAAATGTAACTTGGGCGTCACTTAAAAGGAAAATTTCCATGCCATTGAAAACAAGATTCTCATAGATGTGGTTTTATTTTGCTTATCACAGAACTGAGCAGCAAATCATTTGTAATTGTTATGAATAAAATTTATTAATTTTTTATAACAACTAAAATGAAAAACTCAGTGTCTGTAAAAGGATATTTGATTGGGGGGCAATAACTCTGCACTCGATTGGCTCACAGCCAACTTATGAAAAAATTACATTAAGTGGTGTAAGTGTGTCAAAAGTGGTGATGGTAAGTGGGAAAGTAGAGACAAACTAAAATGATGTTCTTGTAATGGTAGATGTCCCACGCAGTTCTAGTTTGTCTTGAATGCCAGAAAATGTGCCCAGATTGCAAAGTGCTTGCTGAATGTCAAGTTGTACTTAAAACTTTATAAGAAATGTTGTCGAAATAAGCTGCTTTAAAGAGCATTTAACATGTCTGTGTAACTTGAGTGTAGCTTAGTATGTCACAGATTGGCTTTCTCTGTCTTTACTACAAAGTAATATTTTTCTCCAGTGATGAGTTTACCTGTGATACCTTTATCAGTTTGGTTTATAGGAGCTTATGCACTGCGTCCTGCTCCCGTGAGATTGTGGATGCCCCCCTTTGCATCCTTGGATAGTAGGGTACCTAGTCATGCGAAGTCTGTTAAATGTCCCTCCAGTAATTCAGCTCAGTGTTATCGTGTCTTGCTGTATGCTCATACTGTATTGCATATCCACGACTAAGAGCAAGCCTGCAAACACAACCACTTACTGCCATGTTGGTTGTTCCTGGCCCTAAACAGGGTTGCCACACTACAAAGAGGCAGCATTCACTACTGCCAACCCATTCTGCCACAGAGCGCAGGAAATTCAAATGTTTTGAACACACATCACTATATACACTTGCTGTTTCCACTATTTACAAAGTTTACATGTCCGGATATACCTTGTTTAGGGCAAGTTCTTCATCCTCAACACCCGTCCAAAGTTACCGCTTTGACAAGAACCAGGTATATACCAAATGTCACTATGTCTCGCTGTTGAGCGACAACCAGAATATTTCTACTGTCACCAAGCATCTGTGTTCTCACATCAACACTCACTTATATTTTATTTTCACAATTACCTTATGCTTATTCACCTGCATATTGTATACATGTTGTACTTATACTTTTGAAATCTTGGGAAAAAAACTTTCATCACGCAGCTCTGTGATACGGCTACAGTGAGCACTGTAAATTCCCAAATATGACGAGACGACAAGGTTGAATACAGGCATTTTTACAGGTAGATATTGTCATTCACTGAAAACTGTGTTTGTAAGTGCCGATACGCTGGACTGAATATTTCAAACAAAACAACTTAGAAACGAACCAGTGCACCATAGCACAACTTACCGGCCCGTCATCTTGTTTACAGCTGCTGGTTTCTTCCACTTGGAGGCACCACTGTCACGATGATTGCCGTATCTGCAGGCTATTAAAGCTAAGTCACATAGTCCAGTGTTTCCATTGTACATACACACGCATACATCCACAAAATCTTCTAATACACAATATATACTATATACATATACAGAACGTCCCGCCCATCTTGAAATGCCCACATTTCAATTTCATGGAGATGGGGCAAGGGGCATAATTTAACTACATGGTGTTTGACAATACCCTGCTGAGTGGGAACTTCTGCAACCTGCACCGGGATATACTTTCAACACTCTTCCTAGACGCCACTGCCTAGAATGCCTTCTTCCAAATTGGCTTCCGGTCTCATCCATTTTTTCGTTGGCTGGAGTTGATGGAGGTACTCCATGTGCCACAGTTTCCAGGAGGACTGCGTGATCTGTTGCACCAGATTCCACCGCGACAATCTGTTCATTGGAATATCAGTTAACTCGTCCTTGGAGGACCAAGCTTTAAGAAGTGACTGGGTGTCAAGGGTGCCAGATTGTTTGGATCGTTGAACTGGCCACAAAGAGGTCGAGATTTCATAATAGATTCAATGTGAGTCAAAATGGTATATAATTCCTCATACGTGAGCAGCTGCTCCCCTATCACCTTAAACAGAAGGGACTTGACCGACTTTATCTCTGCCTCCCACAGTCCTCCAAAGTGTGGTGCAGAATGGGGGTTAAAGTGCCAGGTGATACGTTGTTCTGCCAAATGATGTGCAAAAAGCTTCTGATTGCCAGTATTTTCCAGGAATTTTGACAGAGCTGACAGTTTGCGATTGGCCCCCACAAAATTTGTGCCACAATCACTGTATAGATGAGTACAACATCCCCTACAGGCGACAAATTGATGGAATGTAGCTAAAAATGCATCTGTTGACAAATCTGACACGAGTTCCACATGCACAGCCTTGGTTGCCAAACAAACAAATAAGCAGACACATGACTGGAGGATACGAGGCTTCTTTACTCTTGTGATGGTGATTGGACCACCATAATCCACACCAGAATGCAAGAAGGGTTTCGCTTGGGAAACACGGGGTGCAGAAAGACTTGCCATGGGGGGGCAGACAAATTTTGGTTGTGCTCTGAAGCACTTCAGACACTTGCGGATCCCCTGCCGAATTATTTTTCCTGGCAGCCAATATCCAGAACTCCCTGAAGAGCACAGATTGCAGTGTGCTCGGGCCGGAGTGCAGGAGCTCCAAGTGGAGTTGATCCACCAACAACTCTGTCAGACGATGGTGCTTGGGCAGGAGGATAGGATGCTTCGCCTCGAATGCAAATTCCGACCGTTGCAGTCATCCGCCCACACTGAGGATGCCCTTCTTATCAATTAAGGGGCATAATCGTTGAACTGCAGGCGAGCACAGTTCACTGTTGACGAGATTATTAAATTCTGCAACAAAACTTGCATTCTGAGCGCTCCTGATTAAGATTGTCATGGCACTCGACAATTCTTTTGACTGTATTGCTCCGGAAATGGTGGAGTGCCTCTTCTGTGCATTGATCACAAACCTCATGCACCAGGCAATGATCCGACACACCTTCGTCAAACTGGATAACCGAGAAAGCAGCTCTTCGAAAGGGTATTCTTCCACCCTTGCCTGAAAAACAACTATTTTCTGCTCCTCGCTAGGTCCGGCTATCACTGCTGCAGACTGCGGCCACGACTCCTCGGGTTCCTGCAACCACGATGGCCCATGCCACCGCAATGTATGTTTGAGCAACTGAGCAGGAAAGAGTCGACGAGAGGCACAATCTGTGGGATTCTGTGCCGCTGGTACATGACGCCACCACAATGCAGCAGTCAATTCCTGTATTTTTGAAACCCTGTTGGCTACGAAGGTTTTCCATTCATGGGACCATCCCTTGATCCCTGCCAAGGTCACAGAAGAATCAGACCAAGCATGTACACTCACCACTTGCAGCCTGGATGAGTAGACATCAAAGAGCAAATGCAGACAGTATGCTAAGAGCAAAGCTGTACAAAGCTCCAGCCGAGGAAGCGAAATCTTCTTTAACGGGCCCACCTTACATTTTGCCATGAGAAGTGAGGTCACATTGTCACCCAAGTTGGAAACCTTTCGTAGGTACACTACAGCCGCATAACCCTTTTCCGAGCTATCAGAAAATCCATGCAGTTGGTACACTGATTGTAGATTATCTGAAACGATACAACGCTCAATTGAGATGTTGGCGCAGCACTGCAACTCTTCTACAATGGCCTTCCATTTGGCCACAATATCCGGTGGAGCCGGGTCATCCCATTCCACCTCAGCCAACCAGAGTTGCTGTATCAGTGTTTTGCAAGGAAGGTGAGGGGTGCCAACCAGCCTAGTAGGTCAAAAACACCTGCCACGTCAGCTAGTGTGCCTCGTTTGGTGAACACTGGAGGTCTGAGATGCAGGTTATGTGTGAAAGTGTCTGATGCCGGATTCCACTGTAAGCCCAGTACCTTAACATAAGAATCTTCATCAAAATTAAATTAATCAAGTGGCTGTTCTAGATCTTTTGGGGGCAGGTCTTCCAACACTGCCGAACAGTTACTAGCAAATTTGCGCAGCTGAAAACCACCCTCAAGGAGCAGCTGTTGCAGTTCCTGCCTGAGACGCATAGTTGAGGTCCAATCATCAGCCCCACTAACTGCATCGTCCATACATGTATCATTGAGCAAGGCATTGGCAGCCACAGGGAAATTACTTTGTGCTAATTGACGCAAAGTGCGAATTGCCAGGTAGGGAGATGAGGACACTCCATAAGTTGCAGTGTTCAACTGATACACTTAAATAGGCCTGTCTTCTACTTCCCTCCAAAATACACGCTGGTATTTCCTATGCTCGGGATGGACCTAAATTTGCCGATATATTTGTTTTACGTTGGCAGTGACAACAATTGGATGTGTTCGAAAACGAAGGAGAACAGTCAAAATGTCCCTATGTAGTTTTGGACTAGTAAATAGGGTATTGTTTAGGAATGTGCCTGCAGCTGTCTTGGACGAAGCATCAAATACCACCCAAAGTCTTGTAGTGGTGTTGTCAGGCTTCAAAAAACACTGGTGAGGTATGAAGTAGGTCTTTTCTGACTCAATATCACTCACTTTGACCTTGCTCATGTGACCAGCATCAATGTAGTCTTTCATAAATGCCACATATTCTGCTTTTAATTCTGGATCTTTTCTTAGCCTACATTCCAGCGAATGGAACCTACGAAGAGCAGACGTTCTTGAATCTCGTAGGTCAGGGTCGGGTGTCTTGAAGGGCAAAGCCACACTGTACCGTCCAGTACTGTGACGAGTGTGAGTTGCAGTGAAGATCCTCTCACATGCCTCATCATCTTGTGAGCGGAATTCCTTGGCAACCGGTAACTCTTCTAGTTCCCAAAATTCCTGTACAACATTCTTCAATTCGGGGAGCCTTACAGAGATAGTGAAGTAACACTTTGGACTTTGAGCTGGAGAGATCTGTTGTACATGTCCCATCAGTATCCACCCAAACAGTGTTTCGAATGCCACGGGAGTTCCTGGATTGCCCTCTAGTTTGCGACCGGTGAGAATATAAGGGAACAGTTCCGCTCCAATGAGCATGTCAACTGGCCGTGCCACATTATAATCTTAATCTGCAAGTTGCAAGTGCTTTATATGAGACCAAGGCTCCCCTTTAATCAGTGTGCTGGGAATACATCCAGTAATGCGGGGTGAAGCAAAAGCCTCAGTTTCAAAGCTGGGTGCGTCCTGTCCTCTAGGCTTAATAACACAGGCTGCCATTCCTGTAGTGGCACTCAATTGTGTTAAAGACAGGCCATGCAACTGCACTGACGTCCTTTTGCGGGCAAGTCCTAACCTAGACAAACAATTGTCTGTAATGAACTGGGCCTGACTGCCAGAATTAAAAAGGGCCCTTATAGTTTGAAAGTTTCAGATGAGTCTCGAATATCTATCATGGCAGTTGACAACATAACCATAGCTGCTAGCTTGCTATTACTGGCAACTGATGACAACACATTTGTTGAGGAGTTAGCTGACAGGTCCTCACCCTCTGCCCCAAAATAAACCTTCTCAGTCGTTCCTGCTGTGAAGTGCAATAATGAGTGATGTCTAGACTTACATTGACAAAAAGATGAGGAGGGTGGACAATCCTTGAACTGATGCCGTGTTAGTAAACAATTCAGGCAAAACTTGTTGTCTTTCATGGAACCAAAACATTCCTTAGGACTCGTCGATAAGAATCTAAGGCACTTGTATATGGCGTGCAAGTCTTTGCAGAAGGCACACTTACGGGAATCAATAAGAAAATTGCTAGAGCGCAGCTGTCATGGTTTAGGGGGTTATCCCTACCTGTGACCTAGGTGGCACTACAGTAGGCTCTGTCTGGCAACAAGTCACAGTCTCTTGACACCGACAGTGCTTTTCCAGGAATTTTATGAACTTTCCTAGGGTGGGAAGTTCACTGTCTGAAAGAGTCATCTCTCATTGTGTTTGCAATGGTACATCCAATCTTTCGCAAAATGTGGCAAGCAAGATGAGGTCCCATGTTTTCACTGGCTCCTCAAGGTCCTCCAATGCAGCTATGTTTTCTATAACACATGCAGACAGGGCTTCCAACAAAGAATCCACCTGCAAGGCCACAATCAGGCGTTTGTTATAGTACCGAGCTACTAACGTGTCCCAAGCAATACTGAAATTTCCTTCAGAAATGGGAAGGGCCTGAATAAGACTCGAGGGCTCTCCACTTAGCGAAGTCTTCAAGTAAACAAACTTTTCCACAGCTGATAATCCTGTGAGATTTATCACCAACGTTGTAAATAAATTTAAAGTAACTCACCCAACTTCTTAGATCCCCATCAAACTGAGGCAAAACGATTTTCGGCAGGACCACGAGTGCATCTCCTCTACGGCCTTGACTCTGCTGAGCGAATCTGCTGTTGCCATAACTGTGTAGTATTGCTCTTCAAAATTAATCATTCTGGCTGAATGCTCCTCCAAACTGAACTTTTCTGGCTTTTCCCCGAGGCTTCTAACGTTGATTAGTTCATGACATGAATATACCATGCACTTATCAAAGCCAACACATGGAAACTAAAGACTGCTGGAACTACCCGGCCTGGAGGACCAAAATGTAAGCGCAGATAAGCTTGTGGACTGAATATTTCAAACAAAACAACTTAAAAAAAAAACTAACCAGTGCACCATAGCACAACTTACCGGCCCGTCATCTTGTTTACAGCTGCTGGTTTCTTCCACTTGGAGGCACCGCTGTCACGATGATTGCCGTAGGTGCAGGCTATTAAAGCTAAGTCACGTAGTCTAGTGTTTCCATTGTACATACACACGTACACATCCACAAAGTCTTCTAATACACAATATATACTATATACAGATACTGAACAGTGTTCATGTGTTTATTTTGTAACACATGACTCACAATTGTACCTGTTTTGTGTTTGAAAAGAGTGCTGTTAATGTTACTGTATATCTTACACAGCCCATTTTTTAAAACCTTAAATATGGTAAATAAGAAGTGTGTAAGATACCAGGGTGGATACAATATACTGAATTTTGGCGTGTATAGGCCGCATCAGAATATTTTGGTGAAAAATTTGGGATCCTTAATATTTCAATTATAGGCCACACTGAAGTTTTTAATTCCTGTAAATATTGTTAAGTCATGATTCCCTACAAACACAATAAATTCCGATTTAATTTCTCCCCTGCAAAACATTTGTGATGGATAATTTTTTTTATGTGGCAATGTTTATGATTATACATCGTGCAATTAGTATTACACAGATGGTAATGCGATTTGTGAAAGCAAAACCATGGCAATATGTTACACAAAATGGCATTTTATAAATGTGCACTTGTACCGCAGCAGGCGTGCGAACTATGTAAGATATCTTTCTCTTGTACAGCAGAGAAATTATTTTCTCGTGTATTCCACGGCCGAGCTCCAACAAGTTTACATTTTACATGTGAGGAATGAAGGTTATTTTGTGTATGAATGTGAGCGAACAAATAAATGCAGGAGTAGAAAGTTTTTTTTTTTTTAACTTTCATCTTCTTCACTTCCCTTCCCATCCTTCCTTTAAGTTAAAACATAAAAACATATTTTGAGGGGGGAAAAAAAAAATTTTAATGCCAATGTATTGCATATAAGCCGCACCCCACCTTTTGTAGTAATTTATTTTGTAAAAATGTGCGGCCTATACACGCCAAAATATGGTTTGTTACTATTCCTCAACATTTATTTCACACTAGTTAAGGTCTAGCCTGTATGCAAGTATTACATGTGTTTTACAGGGAGAACTCGTGTACAGTTACTCGGTAATCACTATGGAGTCGGACAAGACGCTTGGTTGGCTGCACCACAGAATGCCTGCAGTTCTCACCACAGATCAGCAAGTAACTGTAAGTTACTCATGTGTGCTGCAAACAACATAAAACTAATTTCATTTCTGTGTTTTCTGATTACAGCAAGTGAGGAGGATTTATATTGACATGGTGTACCTGGTTTTAGTATGCAACGTATTAATGAGAATTATTAATACGAAACTCTCAACTGAAGTTGAATGTTTTCAGCAAGGAAATAGTAGGTACTGTAAATCCCCCCCCCCCCCTTTTTCCCTTTTTATATCTTGATGTTAGTATTATTAATGCCACAACTGCTGGCGGGTGAATTTATGAGGAAGCAGTGTGTGGCCTGCGAGGGGGAAAGTAGCTGCGCGTGCAGTCGGATGCCATGCTAAAAACATTAGTCTCCGTATAATCAGTTGCATGTTTTCCGATGCATGCTGAACATTTTTGTACTTGGCTGAGCTGTTGCATCAGCTGCCGCCAGCTCGGGCGTACTGGCAGCCCAGGCACTGTTGTCTAGGGAGGCGAACCGCCAGCACTTGTGGTGTTTTCAGTATGTACTTGATAACCAATAGGATATTACTACAGCTAAACATATTTTCTACTGGTTTGTATTTCGTGTAGTGTGTGTGGAACTTGAATTTCCCATGGGAATTCTGGGAAAAAATATTTTAGGTTAGGTTAAGATGTTTGTGGTGACACGTTGCCAAATGATTTTAGTGGGTGCACCTGAGGGCAGGTGTATCTAAACTCTGTCCTGGCCACTGCGGTAGGCTTGAACTGCTGGGTGGAGTCCCTCTGTGATTTTGGTCGGTGGTTCAAACATAGCTTGTGCGTAGGCTGGCGGAACTGGTACTGAGAGCTTGCAAAGTTCGGCTGCCTGTTCTCGTGAGGTATGTGAATCCAGCTGGGACTCTGTCTTTACTCGTTCCACCCTCTTGTGAACACCACTACGGTTAAAGGGCATGAGGAGAAAGAGAATCCTACGAAGTGGAGGCATAATAAGTGTGCGTAATGTGGCAGCCAGCCAATGCTGTATCTCGCCCTCCAACTACTCCAGCACTAGGGGTGTGGGGTTGGTCCAGCTGTAAAGCACTGGTGACCGTCCCAACATGGGGGTGAGATCCTGATAAAGTTGGTCTTCCCAGAACTGGAAATATACTCCTCGTGGCACCACCAGTGCGCGATGAAAAGAGCAACCTTCAAGTTGACAAGCCGACCCTATCATGTACCCAGTGTCATAGCTCTACCATTCACTACACTAGGTGTAGAGAATGGGTGGGTTTCTAACTTTGGTGTGGTGAGTGTCCCAAGGAAGTGCTCCTCTCGGCACCACTAGTGCACGATGAGAACAACAAACCTCAGACTGTCAAGTCCAATCCCTAAGGAAGCGATGCCCTAATGTTGTGGCTCTACTGTTCACTGTGAATATGTTGCCTTCCAAGATCGTGCTGTTATTGGTGTTAGGTGTTTGGATGGAAATGATAAAAATCCCGGTCACTTGCTGTCCGTACGGGCCCGGTATTTACAAGGAGAGGTGCTATGATTACAGGAGCGATATTCGTAAGTTGGCTAAACTGTGTTTATTTTGTTAACGGAAATAAACAGTGATGGTGAATATATTACTTCCTATCCACTTGAGTTTTACGGAAGTTGAACATACTACGTGAACACAGGTGAAGGTGACCTGTTTCTAGGCTAACGGGGTAGGCAGTAAAAGTAACTATGAAAACAACTCTGACCTTTAAGCTACGCTACTGCTGCTGTCCAGAAGGTACCTGTATGTTTCTCAGTGTACACTGCGATGCAAGACTGGTGAAGAGAAGGATCTTCGGCCCCCGAAGGTGCGGTGAAGTCTCGAGTAGCTGATATGTCTTCGGCATCACTAGTGCGTGATTAAGACCACGGTGGGAGAGCCGATGGTTCCCGCAGCACCAGAAGTGTGGCGAAGGAACAGGACAGATGTCAATTGCGTGAAAACTGTTCTAGAGCCTTGGTGCGGCCCTGTATTTATACTCCTTGGCCGCATGCCTCTTACTCGTCTGGCATAAGGGATTGTCTTGGAGAGAGGGTAGCAGCTGCGAAGGGCGTGACGTAGATCCTCGGCGAGTAACGTCAGTGGCGGGCACTGGATCCAAGCGCGTGCCTCGGTGAAGATACTGGTAGAGGCATCTAGTGGTGCGTTGCTGTACTCTGTTCGTCTTGCTGCACGGCTTTGGTGGTTTGGCCGGTGAGTAATATACCTGACGTGGAGCGTTCGTCCTTTGCCTTGGGGAGGTAAAATATTTCTGCTCTCAGTTTGTTTGCACTGATGAGTAGAAGTCGTTTTAATTATAAGTAGAAAGATGTCGTGCATCAGTGGGCCTAGTGAATAACATTCTATCATGATTTATGCAATAAAAATAAAAATAGAATTAACGAGTGACATCATTAGATTAATGGCGGATAGTCAAAGTCAGGCTGTTTTTATTTGGTGTAATGCTCATGGTTTGGCCAGCCTTCACATGCTGTAAATAGCGAAGATGAGTAAAAGTTTTAACAATCTGAATCCCTAAACCATTGAGGAAATTTAAAAATATCACCGATATTGTTGGCTATACCTAGGTCGTATAAATACTGCAGATATGTAGGCAACACGTGACTTTTGCTGTGGTTATACCTCCCAATCTCCTTCCAAGTTCGAAGAATAGAGCTGCAGTGCAGCAGATGTGCTTAGAGGTTTCCCCTTCCACACTTCAAGCTACAGGAACAAACTATTCTCTTAGGACATTCTGGTCTGCTTCTCTTTAGTTCATGCCTTACAGTGTCCGTGTAGTACACATGTGTGTTTATGTTACTAAAATGTCAGTTCACAGCAAGATTAAACTATTAGATAAGTGGCTGAAAAGACATTGTGACAATGATAGCTTCACCCGAGAAGAAAATAAATCCAGAACTACTCGTGTACATAGTAATTTAACAGAATTCTTTCAATTTTGTATTATTAAGATGCGGATGCTTGAATTCAAGGTTAAGTTTATGCTTGTCTTCGCTTGAAATACCACCGTAGTTAAATATTTCAATATAATTATTTGACCTGTACAAAAAATGAATATGTAGTTCATTCTATATATTTCTCCAAGTTAGCCTTTGATAGCACAGACCACAGAGGTTTACTATTATCAAAGTTGGGCTCGTTAAAAACTGTAATTATAAATGTTTTCACGTTCACAATTTTTAAAATTGCATTCATGGCACAGCTGGATTACAGTTTCGCTGACGTATTGTCGAACTGTGCTTTTCAGGCGTAATTCTTTGTCACAAGTGTTACTTCACCTGCAGACTACGATAAAGAAAGCCGAGATTGCTTTCAAAGTAATAATGCGTCATAAGATACTGTTCGCTGTTCAACACAAAGTGAAAGAAACAGCTACATTTATTAATACATTTACATTATTAGAAACAAAAGAAAATTTAGTTCAAATTACTGAATCAGCAGTGTTGAATTTTCCACTTTCACCCCAAAACATTTGTGTCTGGATAATTAATGGAAATTCATCATTATGGAGAGTTCAGAAATTAGACTAACTTTGAAGAGGCTTTTGTAAAGTTATCTTGCAGCTGTGTAAAGTGGCAAAATATATAATGTTATTAAACACAGTATTTAAAATATGAATATGTGCCAGTGATTGGAAATTTATTTTTCTACTGCTGGATAATATATTTCGTTATCTGCCTATATAAGTATTTTCTAAATGTCTTCCTAAAACACTCAAATAAGCCTACGTAGCGAGAGAGACCAGGCCTCAAGTCTGGAATTTGTTACGTTTTTTTTTTTTTTTTTTAAACTATTCGAAACATACATTATTCTATCATGTTTAACTTGTCCCCCTCCAAGAATTTTAGATAGCTAGATGGCTTCCTCTAAACTTCTTTTGGGGGCTACATACATCTATAGCTATCCAGTTTGTTAAAAAATTTATAAAACTAATCTGGATGAATACCCTTGTGTTTTTTTTTAAAAAGCAAAATAGAACTATCACATCCTAGTATTAACCAGTTGTTTGAATATACAGCGGGGCGTCAATAATTCCGACTGTCGGTAACCCGGATTCGATTGCACGGTACGTAAAATAATACAGTCTGTACATGCATTACAATATTTTTTTCCTGTAACTAAAACACATAAAAATTTTACTACATTAATTCACTTCAGTAACCAACAAAGTGAATTATGAATGATTGGGGCTAAACCTGGACTAGGTTTAGGCCCCAATCGCAACTCTCCCCCCCCCCCCCCCCCCCCAATAGACAGTTACACTGGGTTACTTTGACTTAGCCTTAGTTAAGTTCCTGGGCCTTGCCAGAATAAAGAACGGGCAGTGTAGCTTTCCAATGAGGAATAAAATCAGGGACTGCGAGTATTAGCTATTGTTTGAGTGGACTTGCTGTTTTTACCTGTATACCTGGGCAACGTATAGCCTTTGGAAGCTGCTGACCCTGTGTGTACACTGGTGGTGGCTGCCTGGAGCTGGACCTGGTGCGCTGACACGCTGCTTGCCCTTGATCCAGGTGTTTGCTATACCAAATGGGATTTTTCTCACCCCTGAGAAAGGCTTTAGTAATGGGGTGAGTGTCCGTGACTTCAAACAGGTTTTAGGAAATTAGAACACACTTGAAGTAATATTCAGCAGTTGTATAAAACGTCTTCATTCCTAGGAAGAATAAACCTGGTGATACGTACTACCTCCTATCAAAAAGGACTGAACAGAAGTTAAATTATTTTGGACTGGTGAAGGTGACCCGTTTCTGAATTAGGCAAGGTAGAAAATTAAGTGGCTATGAAAACAACTGCTTAGTCATGTTTCACATTTTTTTAAATCTAGTTATCTAAAAGAGCTTTCGAAAAGTACCCGCTTAATGAAATTATTAGTTGTCAAATCATTATAGTTTTCAAAATATAACACTCAGAAGTCTCAATTTCCCGAATTCTGCAGCATACTAGGCTTTGGGCCTAGATAGTTTTTTTCAAATCAAATTACATTTATTGCAATCTATATGGTGTGCAGAACATACTGATTCAGTATGAGTGCTATTTATAAACAGGTGAGCGAGTATTGGCACTCTGAATTTAGTTGAAAATAGGGGTCAGGCATTGTAAATATATTTTTGTTCATTCAAGCAAAATTGGTAACATCCGTTTAATAAATAGTTTGAACCATAAACTGTAGATGAAAAGTTGTTTTTGTTCCTTTCGTAGCTAGCAACACAAATGCAGTATGTCACGCTTAGACTAGCATTCATGTCAGAATTTGAGTGTTATATTTAAACTAACAACTGCATTAAGGGGGCATTCGTCGAAACCTCTCTCAGATAACCAAATAAAAAAAATAAAAAAAATAAATATGACCTTAACCCACTTGTCTTGGTGTCCGGAAGGGACTTGGGGGATTTACCACTAATCAGAAGAGCAGTAGTAAGTGTTAGCATTCCTGAAGGGACTGTGATGACTTTGGGAGTAGGCTCCAGAGTATCTTGGCGGCGTAGTTGAGCTGCTGGTAGATCTAGAAGACCTGGATGGTAGTATATGGCCCCAGCACACGAAGTGGTGGAGCGAACGGCTGCTGACGGTTCCTTTTGCACCAGGAATGTGGTGAAGGAGTAGAGGCCGCGAGGACCTGCTGGCTTCCTCCGGCAACCTTGCAGCGCCTGCATTTATACTGGCCAGCTTTCCCTTTGGTGTATGGGGCGATGCTCTCCAGACGTGTGACGTCGCCGGCCAAAATTTCAGGTGAGGCAGCACAAGTCAGGACTTCTCTTCGTGTTGCAACTCCTTGGTGCGCTTAGTGTTCTGCTCATTTCAGTTTGTAGAAATCAGCATATTATTTTACTGTGAGGTGCACAGTACAAATTCTCCCTGTCTAATAGCCCCCGCAGGCACTTGTAGAGGACTTTTACTGTTAATAAGACCCGGTTTGCAGCAATTTTTAGGTTCGCACTGAAGAGGCGAAATTGTATGGATAGTTGGAAAAAGATTTTTAATTTTTCCCTACAAAATGTTTGCCATCTGTGGACGTATATTTGTAATGTGACTTGAGAAATCATTTTCTCATGTACGATACCTATGGCCAAGCTCCAACGTGTGTACGTTTTACACGTGCAGGATGGTTAGTTTGTTTATGAAATGTGCAAATCATTGCACAAGTGAAACGCTATTCGTTTTTTTTGTGAAACTAAATAAAAATAATATGTGCTGTTATTTCACAGATAACTAAATTTTTTAATGCCAATATCTTGTAAATAAGCTGTATCCCGCTTTTGGTAGTAATTTTTTTTGTAAAAATTTATGGCCTGTAGACACCAAAATATGGTAGATTCGAGCTAGAAAATTTCTATTGTTTCATATTTTTATACACTTAGTTGTTGCACTTTGAATTAATCCTCTGGGTTTGGAGCATTTCTATAAAATACTTGCTTTGAGATGATAAAATAAAAATGTCTTTTTAAACATGTATAAAAACATATACTAACAAACTTTTGCATGTGTTTTGTGCCATTTTTGGTAGTAAAATGTGTGTGCATTGACAAATTAGCTTTCGGTGGAAATTTTAATGCCCGTGAACACACTTCGAATCACTTAGTGCAATCACAGCTGAATAGCATCTGACAGGTTATGAATGCAACATTCTGTATGCTAACAAAGCTAATTCCTCTATCTCTAATGCAATAAAAAGTAGCTAAGTAAATCAATTATATTTTTCTCACAACCAATTTGCTACATTTGGTGTTTGTCAACATCTTGGCGACAATGAGTGAGCAGAACACACAATTAAAAACAAACCAAACACATTCCGAATAAAACAAAGACAACCTGTGGATATGTTACGAATTGTTTTAACCAAACCCATATTGAAAAACACCATGTTAGATGTATTGACAATTTCAAGTCGGATTAAACACTCATCGTGCACTAACTTATTTTTGCATTATGTATATTGAAACTAGCATCTTAAATCAACAACCAATTGATACTCGCAACTTATAGATGTTGCTTGCATTTAAGAAATTCAGTGAGTATGGTTCTGTGTAACCAGTTTTAGTTATTGACTTACAAAATTTTATTTAGCTTATTTAACAAACTTAGAAATTTGTGGGTAAGCGGAATAATCAAGATTTTCTCGACAAGATCATACATTTTTCAATATCAGGAAAAAATTATTTCCCACACTACGAAAAAATCGATATGTATTCCAACATTATTTCGGAAGTTCGGGATCCAGCACACTCCAAATTTAGGGTATTGTTTCATTATGTTCCCCTCTTATTTGTATATTTATTTAAAGTAATTGTGATATGTTTGTTGATATTACAGTAGCGCAAGTGTCGTGTCAATAAAACACTATTTCAAAAGTTGTATCAATACATTATTTGGTGGGGGGGAGGACCTTTATTTTTTCCCCCAAATTATTTAGAGTGTACTTCAGCTTGCTGCCTGATGAAACTGGCTTAGCCAGCGAAACGTCACAAGTGTGTGGAAAATGTGCCGTCTATTTGTGGGTGTATGTAGTTGTGATGCTCTACTATTGGCTTCCACCCATCCGCTGGCTACGTGAGCAAAACGCACGAGATGAAAGGTGAGGTGACCTGTCTATAGACAATGACCCAGTCTACAAATGTACTTACAGCTGTTTCTATGATAATAGCAGTGTCTGCCTATGCAACAGATTATTTTTTACAAAAACGCATTCAGCCGTAAACGTATACACACAAATTTTTTCAGTAAAAACTGTACACTAGACTATATTTAAGATGCAGTCCACAAAGGTGATGGTTATATTCCTGTTTTCTACTTACAACAGGAAAAATGTATGAATACATCTACATTCCTGGAGTGTTAATGCATTTGAGTTGTAATATACAGTATTGATTTTCTTGCTTGGATACAGTGCAAGTTTTGGGCTGCAGATTTTTTTCTTGTGTGACAGTGATGTGATGAAATACGGTAACTGTGTGGAGCTGGTTAGCAGGTTGTGGACAGAATCAAAAAGAACAATTAGTAAAGGACGGACTGGACACTCCAACACATGCGTGTCATGGTTGCAGGCTTGGCTGGACTGTACGAGCATGAAAGACGGGGCTCTGTCCATTCTGGGAGCTCCTGGACACCTGTCCTGGCACCCGGTTTCCCCTGTCGTGAACAACTCTCGCAACAAGGATGCTCAGTGCAACAAACGAGTGTCCCTCTCCGACAAGTAAGTGTGTGTCTCTTGTAACAGGCTGTTAGAAGTTCAGTGTATTCTCATTCCATGGTTACTCAGGGGACTGCAAGAAAGTTTCAATACATGTGGGCTTGAAATGCAGATAATTCAAAGCTGGGACTACATAATATATACCTGCCAACTTTTAAATCCTCAATCAGTAAAACATTTCGAAAATGTCAATTTTAACGTAAACAGGGCACTGCATTTTTCCAAAAAAGCTACACTACTTTTAAAGAAAATTTCTTCCACACAGGCCTATTTCTTAAACGTTAATATATCATTTTAACCCTAAATTACAAAATAAATACTGAAGTAGAAGTTAAAAAATCATTGTGGCAAGACTTCGTTGAACTTGCAGAAGATGCAGTTTTCACAATTATAGGTTAACTCTGCGAGATGGGCGTATGCCAACCTGAAGTTTAAAGGAAATTTCTTTGCAAGAAAGTGAAAAATTATTGTAAAATTGTTTGCTAAACTCGGCCTACTTATTAATGTCTTTTCTCTTAATTCTAAGAAATCTTTGCAACATAATGTACAATGAGAAGTAATACTAACAGTAAACATTACAAGCCTTACCTCCGCAGCAACTTTCCTTTCAATCAACATCAGTTCACATTAACACTCCAGCTGTTGTGTTGCATGTTATTTACAACACACTGTCATACAATTATTTAAAGCAACTAAACTTATAACAACAGTTCAAACTTTATTCATAATTAATATTGTTGACTGGCCATCATATACTTTTTTTTGGACACTGACGAAACAGGAAACGTCTTTTTGAACATAGGCCGGCATGGTATGCTACACTTACTGGAATGTTCTGTTCTACTAGAAATGACGTGAAATAGCATTCCGCACCTGTAACGCTTTCCGTATCAGAACTTTTGATAGAGAATTGCCCAATTTCAAATTATTAAAACTGCCCCACTGTTAAGACCAGTCGTGGCTATCAGGAACAGGGATGGTATTAATAGAGGGTATGGTTTTTTTTTTTTTTTGACCCACCCCGACCACTATACATTAAAATGAGGGTGGTACTGTTTTATGTGTAATTTTTTTTTTCGCAGTTCCTTAAGTCGAAGGGGGGGGGGGGGGAGCAACTAGCCTGCATGCATGTCCCCCTACCTTGGAGTACCAGGTTCGATCCCTGAAAATGGTGCAGCTGGTCAGCAGATTCCCAGGGATCATATTTTCCATCTCACCCTTGTATTCTGACAGCGCTCCATTCTTACCACATTGCTTTCTGCAGGATGGATGGGATATCACCCAGCTTGTTGCCTTGGCCTTCATTCCCACATTGTGTCCTTGGGGCGACCAACCTTCAGGTTGTGCGCACACACCAGGGAAGTACAGGTTATGTTTATCAGGCCTAATGGTCCCATGGTAGCAGCACTAATGTGATACCTTGTGCTGAAAACAGTTTTTTTTATGCTGTGTTCTCAGGAAGAGTGTGTTAAAGTCATGGCTCCTCTCCAGTGCAAAAACACGCCATGATGTGGCTCTTGAAATTCCACCCAAGAGATTGAAAAGTGACAGTGAAGGAAAGTGAAAAATTAGAAGACGTGCTTCTTTACAAATCCTTGTTACGTACTGTTTTGTCAAAAAAAAAAAAAAAAAAAAATTTTTTTCTATGCTTTTTTGTAAAATAAATTTACTATAAAAATCCTGGCATTTGTGTTTAAATTGAAACTACATACAAGGGTTAGAAGAGAGGCATGTGCGTGCGTTTTCAGCATGCATTGAGTCTCCTGAATTTGTGGAATTTTCACAACTTGTATTATGTCCTGTCGATTCACAATATTTGTAAAACACTGATCTTAAATTTTCTAAAATTGGCATTGGTCATCTACTATGACCAGTATTACACTTCTGTAATCGCCCAGGCAGCTATTGCAGAATGTGCAATTGAATATTACGAACCTGCCACATGAATGTTATCACTATAGCCTAGGTGTGTATGACATCTATTAATTTATTTTAAATACTATGAATGCTGCATACCATGCACTGTTACAAAGACCTGGTGTACCAACAGTCGCCATTGTTGGCTACTGTGATGTCCACATTCCATGCAGAGGGGCAGACTTGACAATGAAATGTGTTTTGTAAGCCTGTAGTTACACTACATGGGGTAAACACCCAGCACATTGCTTCATGGAAACGCGAAGCAAGAGAGCTTCTAGACGAGCATGAACTTAGCATTAGCTGTATGGTACAACACAAAAGAAATTTTAGCAGCTTTGTTTATTGGAAACAACTAGTGTCGAGTACAGGAACAGACACACTCCTGACAAACTTTTTACAAGAGTAAAAAAAATTGTGACAACCCTTTTCAACAAATCGTACCTTTATAAAACATTGGTTTGAGGGAACTTTGGTAGCTCAGCTACAGAACAATATTCACCGATATATTAGTGTCTTCCCTAACAAGGACCAAGTCTGATTGTGGAAAATGCAACGCAAAATTCTCAGAAACACTTCACATTAGATGTGACAATCCAATCCTATTCTGCAGCGCACATGCGCTCTCACACGAAACCCAATAAATATACATTGTTCTAGCATGCCGAAGGCAATGCCAAACGAACACAAGCCACATCACAGTTCATCGTGGTCTTCGTCTCCGTCCGCTTCAGTCTCCTCAACTTCATCCTGCTTGTCACCGTCTGCCTCGCCCTCTTCTTCATCTGCTTCCTCCTCTTCTGGCTGCAAACGGTAACAGAGACAGTTTAACATTCTCAGTAACGGTTTAATAGGGCTGAAGTGTTGTGACGTACAAAAAAAATCACTTTCGTAAAACCCTACATAAATGTCTTGTTGCACGACTTTTCTTGTTTCAGTTCATCCAATACTAAGACAATGTCTCAAGATGGCAGCGAATTATCATTATAAACCAAAATTTACTAATCGCCACTTCATGAGCACTGGTACTTACACAATTTGCACAAAATTGACGACCTTTTACTATACAGTAGAACTATTCTTGTAACCCCTCACAGTTCCCGAGAATGGGTCATAATAAAAAATTTGAAAAATTTTGGCTCGATTTTGACACATCCTTAAACTCCTATGCCCCCAAACTTCGCATTTTTGTATATTGCAATAGCTGGACGTCCCCTGATTAATTTGATACCCAAGAAAGGCATATTGGACCATCCCTTGTCGTAAAATGAGAAGGCCTTTGAAAGTGTGTGACTATGTATTAAAATATAAAGTTATTATTAAAGATCTATTATGCAGGTCTTGTGGGTCATACACTGCTGAGGCACGTAGTGATCAAAAAGTTTAGATGGTGTTGCACAATATGTGTGCGCATGCCATGCTCTTGCTTTGATCTGGCCGCGTACATAGCTGGGCGAGTGTCTAGATCCTCTGCAGCACGGGTATGGCAGTTTGCTGTTGAAGCTCGACCCTAGATCCTCAGGCTGGCCAGCTGTCTGTCGGCTGCTATAAGATAGGCGGCGCACCACTGCTATCGTTACAGGGCCGGTTCACTTCCTAACAGAGGCCCGGCCTTGGGAAAACATGCTGATAGATGCGAATCACGCCAATGTGTTGAATTTATACGAAATGTAGGTGGCATGTTGGCCTCTGCACTGGCACTATGAGGTGCGGCAATGTTTACAGGAATATAAATATTTAGAGCGGTGTACTTGAATTACTATCCCAAATTTTTCATAAAATACTTTTGACATTGCGTATACATGCACACTGCCTCACTCACCATAATATGGTATTGGTAACATAAGAACACATTTTATTTGCACACACTTAATTTTATGTGTAAAGTGGTAAAGATAACTTCACAAGAAAAAACAATTGCCTACCATAAAAAACTAGCATATTATGTAAGTGCGGGCGCACATACTTAAAAATAATAATAAAAAAAAGGGTACTGAATTAAATTTGAAGTTAAGAAACTAGCCTGTGTAATGTGCCGCTGTTTTTACAGCAAAAGAGGGAGAGTACAGTAGAGACGGTGGCATGTGACTAGGACAAAGAATCCTTACTGATCCGGCCCCGGCCTGCAACTCTTCATCCACCTCCATGCTTCCACGGACAATACACGAGTGTCTCCTCCTGGCATTAAGTAATTTATTGCTTCATGCTGCTTGGGACAACCAATGTCTATGATGGTAAAAGAAATGTGCAATCACTAACATCAGTAAGGACTAGTTTTCCACAGACTGAAAACCGTGGATAGAAACTAGTACCAACATTGGCGAGGGATTACTGTATCTATTTTTAGACGTGCCTCAAATTGTCGACCCAAACTTTTCACGGTTCCTCGGGATTGGGTCGTAATAGAGAGGTGGTTGAATAAATGGGGTCGTAATGGAGGGGTTTTACAGTATCACTTTATTCAAAAGACATAACCAATGAAACAAATTATTTCTTCAATAACAAATCCTCATATTTCCCACCCACGAAGCCACTGAATATGGACGCTGCATTGGAAAGCATTTAAGTACCACGTAATATTATACGTGGGGAGGTCAAGTTTGTATACTTCCGAGATTAATTTAATTGAATAGTTAGGCATCTGAATAGAACTATATGTTTCATTCAAAAATTAGTGCAGGGCGGGAATAGAATTTTCGGGTCAGGAAATTATTGGGTGGGAAACTGGACGGGATTGGGGAAAATATCATAGGTACTTGAGTAAAATTTATATACCACTTTTCTTCCATCTTCCAGCTAACACAAATTTAATAATATTGTATTCTTTAAAATGTTTGTAAGCTCAATTGAAATATAAATATAACACAAGTAAATTTATAGTGTTCCGTAGACATTAAAGTCTGTGCAAAAAAAAAAGTAGCCTAAGCATTATGCATCGATGCATACATAGTACATCTTTTATGACGATAAAGACGAACTCTACAAATATTAATAACGAATTATTTGTTTACAGTTTGTTACACAAGAAAAAAAACTAATTACCAGTATGTGTTACATTTAGAACTATGATTTCAGAGATTTGTCTCTAGATGAAATTAAGAATTTTTCTATCTAGAGTATTTCTCGATTTTGAAGACATTCACGAGTCTTTGATTTTTTTTATATTGCCAAAGTAAATTTTTTAAATATAACATGGAAGAAGAGTTCATTTCTTGTGGCGAAAGCTAGTTTCGTTAGATATAGCACATTTGTCTGTATTTTGTGTTATTTCATATTTTAACTTGTATTTTGGTGTTATCGCAATTTACCACAAAATCGCGCTTCTGATTATGTCTGATTAAATAAGACTGCAAACACACACAAAGCTATCTGCATTGTGTTTACAAGCATCACCAAGTTTGCAGAATATGCCCCCAAGTAAGGTATTTTACAGAATCGAATCAGTGGAATAGTGTCCCATCACTATTAAATATTCACTTAATAACAAAAAAATTTTAATTGAGCAAAATTTAATTTTTATTCATATTAATATTGTTGTACAATGTTCCTTCGTCTACCGAGCCTACTTCAGTCCCTTGGTACAAATTACAACTGATTTATTCCCAACAATTTTCGCCCATCATTATTTGCCAAGTCTTTTTCAAACCTTTAATGTTAACCAAACATGCAGCTGTTAGCCTCTGATAATAATCACATCCGCTAAATTACTGCCACGGCTCTATCTTACCTCATTCCAAATTCAGTTTACAATAACAAATCCATAGATCGTTGCATACAGTGACTGAGATTGTGAGATTTGTTCTCATTCCCACCAACCTAAGAGTGCAATAAACATCTAAGAAGAATAAGATTTTGAGATAGTTTCTCATAGTCGCCAAACTATGAATGCAGTAAAGACATAGGAGGAAGAAAAACCTGCTGCGGAATGTAAACAATACTATTGATAGCACCAGTTATCAATCTTCTGTGTTGTTTTGCATTCACACAACGTTCGAAAATGAACGCTGTGCACGTAAATAACAGGAATGAATAATCGAAAATACACTGTACTTCATAGCTAACCATTGTTCTGAATATATTTTGATTTTCGGACAGAATATCCGATCGATGGATGCTAGTAAATTAATGATTTAAGGGCCACAGCTTGCTGGTTTTTTAAACATTGTTTATATAGGATATTTGTTGCAACTGTGTAAATTAAAAAGAAAAATTACCTACTGGAAAAAGAAACACAGAATCCCAACAATAAAGTTTCACTGTATATATGGTACAGGGCCTACCTGTTCATCGGGTGAAATGCCCAGGGTCTTCCTCATCATAGTCTCCACAGACTCCGCAAAACTGGCAGTGTCCTTCAGCATGTAGCCAGACCTCAATGTTGCTGAAAATAAAATTGAGCATTTGTAATAAGAAGCCAATCAATAACTTTCCAGGATCAAAACACACAAACCAGGAATCAGAGGACCCTCAAAGCCAATGATTATCGTATCACAATACACATACATGAATAGTTGTACATACATCCATGAAACACACACTAACGCATGCCCAGTTACGGACTGGCATGATCGTCTAGGTTTATTTTGCTAGACCAAGTGCGCAGTTATCGGGAGCTGGCGGGTGGTGTTAGTTAACCTGACATACACTGAAGGTCTTCGGTTCTTAGTAACCCGGGCTTGATGGCTGAGCAAAGCCGGTACTACAGTCCTTGGGTTAGATTATGTACTCCAAGTTCCAGACCACAGACACTCGACTCCAGAATCTAGGATTGGTTAGTCCATACCTAGCTTCAGTTCTGTATACTAGACTCCTCAGCACATGGTGGTAGTCGGGTCTGGTTTGGACGTGCAGTGGGAAATATATATGTCCTGCCACAGAGACAGTCGAGACTGCCCATAATCTCAATGAGGTGGCGTGGTTGCGTTCCACCTGTCTTTCCTGCATGGGAGGGGCTAAGGTATTCCGCTGCTTAGCAGCTAGAAGAGCAATCTTTTGTTCCCTACGCCGTCGGTCATGACTTATCTTATAAATCACAGTTTGTCTCACTGCTGAACAAGACACGTCGTGCACTGCAGGTGAGAAACTATTCCCTATAATAGTGTATGTCCAGTAACTGATTGGTGGAACAAGCTCGGTAAGTCTCTCTCCTGATCCCCCACGTCTGCGGGCAGATCAGAGACATTGAACCGTGTGGGCCACCAATGCTACTACCGGATGTGATATGCAGCCAAGGTCAGGCCACAATACCGCCTCCAGCACCTAAGTGCTCTGGTAGGTGATAACTTAGGCTTGCTGTCTCTCCTTAATGGAAACTATTCCTAGTGGTTGTGGCTCCCCTATTTGTTCCCTCCAGTACCTGGCTGCTCGGGGTAGTAGGAAACAACAGGCAGCCATCTAATGGGTGTGTTACCAGACTGGAGGTCCCAAGAAGGAGGGACTCGTCAAGCTAGTTCGAATTATTCCTTGCGGGTGAAGCAGATGTTACTCTAGAAATAAAAGCGATACGATAGAGAACAAAGCTGCATTTATTGAGGACTCAATAAACATAGTGACTCGTGCTATCTCCTACCAAGCAGATGGAGTACTGAAGGCAACCTGGTCTTAGACTAGAGGGAAAGTAAACTAGAAAACTGAATATACAACTACCATATTCACTCGTGTATAGCGCACTTTTTTCCCCAAAATAAAGGGAGAAATTTCTGGGGTGCACGCTATACATGGGAAAAAAAGAGGAAGGGGGAATTGTAGCTATAACTTGTCCAGGGATGTTGAGGAAAGCGGCAGGACTGCCTGTTGTCGCATCTCTCCCGCTTACACCACTCCTCTCCCTCTCTCTGTGACCCTTTAATTGTGTGTACGCCGAAACCCCATTCCCACTACAACTAATGGCATCCAGTCGTGCCACAAAACCAGAGCTGCCACATGTTTACGGCCCCCCACCCCTTTGTAATAACACCCAGATATTGCCGGTCGATAAATCAGCCATCCCTCTATTTCCATGGCAGTGGCTAGCGAGCAACGTTCCCGGAAGGAGGAGAAATTGGGGGGGGGGGGAGGGGGGACAATTGCCCCTTTATTCTTGTGATAAGGGTAGTGTTAAAAGGAGAAAGGAGAGAAAAAAGAAAACCGAAGCTGGAAATGTTGAGTAGTAGGATCAAGACGGTTATGGAATTTTGTTTATTTTGGCTTTATGCACCCAATTTATTTAATTAATGTATCTTACAAAAATATTACAATCACCACACGTTATATTCACCACACATTAATGTAAAAAAAAAAAAAAAATCGTTCCATACTTACTAATAGGGCGCCACAAAATTTTGGTGCAATTTTAATAAAAAATGTTTTCCTCCGGGAAGCTTGTTTCAAAAATCGTGGTGTGCACTATACATGAGTAAATATGGTACTTAACTAAAACTGTATTTGCAGGTGTCGAAGTGACAAAAGTTGATGTTGATGCGTACTGCTTATCCACCTAATCTAATACGATTACAATTCATTGCCTAGAGTACCTTGTCCACCACTAGACGTGGGCGACATGTTGCCTACCCTACAGGCAATGGGAACTTTGAGCAAATCCTTCTCACCTGGAGGATATGCAATCGGGCAGGCACGTCCCCCCTTCCAAACGCTGAAAGCCCACAAGCTGCCCAGACCTTGGGCAATGCCGAGCACCTCCGACGTGGCACGAAGCTGAATCGCTCGCCAGAGTATTCCCACGCCAACCTCACACCGGCAGCCTACAAGCTTCCACTATGTAATTCCGTACGCTACTGAGCTCGAGAGTCAATCTTGTTCCATCTCTTGTGTTATCCCACAGCACTGCTGCCAGTACTGGGACAACCTGAGATCTTCAAGCATTGAGTACGCACCCTGCAGCTACTTCACAGTTGATGACCAGTCAACCCGTGAACATGCTTACCAACACATTAAATTCACTTTGCCTTCTCAAGACATCTTTAGACAGTTTAGTAGTATTATGTATCTTCTCATTAAGCTCTTTCTTTCCCATTCTCCATTAAAACCAGGTCGCCCACACCTGGCCAGCGTAGTAATCTTCAGCACTCAATTGCCTGGTAGGAGGTAGCATGCAGCGCATGTTTATTGAGACTTCAATAAACATACAGTTGTTTCCTACCTCTCAGCTTTAATTTCTTAGAGTATCTGTCTGTGTGCCTGCTAGATACAGGTTGCTATGTACACCTTTGACAAGGACCGGGGAATTCATAACTACCGAATTTAATTCAGCTACGGGCACCCTTCAGGGGTCCATCCTACTTTCACACAGCCATTATACAGCCATCTGTTGCTTACCAAAGTACCACAGCATTGCTTCCAGTGCCGGTGGAGAGGAACAGAGAAGCCACAACCATTATTAACATCTTCACCCAGAGGGGCGACAGTCTCAAGTTATTGCCTTAGCCCACAGCAATGCTTCGTGCCGGGATGTACTGTGGCTTGAGATCTGCCGTCCATTCCTGTGTGGATGCACGTCCAGTGGCAGCATTGATGACCCAAACAGCTCCCCATCTCTGATCAGCCCGCATAGCGTGGGGAATCAGTGGAGACTTTACAGAGCCCTGGTCAGCAAGCCAAAACCGAACTCTCACTATAACTTGTGTTCAGTATTTGAGTCAAGGTGTACCCAGTAACCTGCGAGTGGAGACTTAATGCCTTTCTGCCAAAGGCACGGCTGCAGGTGCAGGGAGCGACACGCAGTGCTTATTGCAGCCAGACAGTTAAGTGCACTTCCTCAGCCTATACTGGAAAGGCAGACGGAACGGAACCGCACTGCCCAAATCAGGCACGAGTCAGTATCGACTGCTCCTGTTGAGGTATTATTCATTTCTCCATGCATATGCATTCACCCATCGTGCCATCCTGTGGTAAGAGGATTGTTGACTGGTACGGAAGTGAGGATCGGTTAGGATAACATCCACTTCTGGACAAACGAATCTTACCTGTGGAATCTCAGCCACGGTGTGGGCCAGGTTCGTTACGGCTGGACCAAGCACACCACCAACACGGCACCCAAGAAGTAGGAGTAAGAGGGTACTAGCCAACACTCCTCGCCTCTCGTCGCCTAGCTAATTCAATTGCTCCGCTTTTGGTCTAGTGGACAGAATCCTCGACTGTCGTGACTATTAACCTAACCGGTTACGCATCAAAGTTAAAGTGGCACGGTATATTTGCATTCAATGGGTGTTGAAGACTGTTGTCACGTGTAGCCACGATGGCTAGTAAAGACACGAGTGTCTGGGTTTTTTCTAGAGAAAAATACGAATGACTGCTGAAGCCCTGCTTCGCCTAGGTTGCCCCAACGGGGTGTGGGGAAGGCATGTGATGTCCTGCCCGGAGGCTGGCGTGGGAGGTGAGAACCCTCTCGTCAGCAACTTTGCGCCGTGGATCTTCGGTGGTGCTCGGCCACACCCAAAGTGGCTGACAGCTTGCAGGCACTCAGCGCAGGGGGAGGCGGCATGCTCACTGGTTGCGTAACCTTGTAGCCACGTGTTCCGCCAGCCGGTAGAGGTCCGCAACAACCGTGTATTAGTTTACGGTAACAACTCTCACATGGGTGGTTGAAGTAAGGGTACACTTCACGTGAAGAGCGATTAGTTGTTATCATAGTTAATGGTAGAATAAGCAGCTCGTAAACTAGGTCTTGAGAGCTGATAAGGGTGAAATCAGGGGTGAAAATGAAGAAATGCTAGAACGCAAGGACGGGGGAAACGAGCAATTCCCGAGAAAACCAGCCAACCAGCAGAGGAGTCTGGTTTTATAAATCACTGTCAGTGATCTAACCAAATCACACAATAGGAAACACTGAACCAAGGTCATATTTGGTTACCTCCGCAGTGCACTGATGCATAATGCATAGCAGGCAATATACCTCGTACGAATCTATGACTTCAACCAAGCCCATGGGCAGCCATGGTACCCACAACGGAGCCCAAACCCGAAACAGCTGCATCCAGATGTCTATTGCTACCCGCCATTGCCAGTAATACTATATATGCATGTTAATCATGTGCCTGCCTAGCCACCCGAATGAAGACAGCCTGCCCGTAAGTGAGCATCGGATACCACCCGCAACAATGGAACTGCCCCGCCTCCAACCCACACAGAAAGGAGCCGGCCGACTGAAGGTGCCAGAACAGACCGAAGGAAGGCTACATTCCATATTTATTGCCGAACGAGCCCTCGTTGTCATTGCATTGGTTTCCATGCCTCAACGAGAACTTCTATAGGACTACAGGCTCCCTTAACTGGGCAGTACGTATGTCACAAACAACCACACTAGTTGCCAGCCACCCATACTGTGGGCCCAGTGCGCAAAGTCACTTGGCTCTCACGTACGGTAGAGCCCCCTGCTAGGTACACTCCCAGAGGAAGCAACTGGACCACCTGAGTCAGCTAACACACACTGTCGACTGTGTAAAATTTGCTGGTTGGAGTGGCAAGCCTGACGAGATGTGACCCGGTAGCATCTAAGCGGCTCACGACAAAGCTTTAGCGCCACCCCAAGTCAGCTAACATGCTCTATGTACTGCGAGAGATTCGTCGGTTGGAGCGCTAGGAGTGACATTGCATCTGGGTACTCTAGCTACGGAATATGTCACCTGCTCCTTGCTTATTGTGACAACCTGTAGAACCTACCCCATGCCATTCACCTGACGAGGGACTAAGTGGGCCAACAAGAAAGCAGCTAGGGCTCCTACAGCCCCCATCCCAGTCAGCCTTCAGCCTGTCATCTGCTCGGGAACAGGCACAAGCAGCCCGTTCACTGCGAAGGCTTCACTATTCAGCCTCCCCATGCCATTTATTTGAGCCACCCCAGAAGACCGGCGGGATACATCATCCAGTCACTGCTCACCTCCAGCTCGGACTGCCCGTGGGTGTGGGCCCCACCAGCACAGTTCATTGATCGATGCTGCCAGCTGCAAGTCTTACCCGGAGCCCAGCAAGTCCAGTAGCACATCAGCCGCCCCGACGCGGCCCGGGGAATCGCCTACAGTAGTCAGCCAACAGCCAGCCTCAGCACAGGCCTGCAGGTGGTAAGCCAGCATCCACTATCAACTCGGCCACCTTAGATGCCTACCTAGCTTGCTGCAGCCTGATCAGGCATACTCTGTATGCCGGCTCTTTAAGAGCCAAGGCAAACCCAGTAACCAGCCAATAAGGCCACTAGGGTTCTCTGCCTGATCCCGCTCAAAAACCCCCTTTTATAACATTTCTCAAGGTGTCCGTAAAATAAAATGTTCTATGCATGAAAATGTTATAAGAAGGAAATAGTATTACACCTGCAGAAACACATCAAGGAAAACAAAATTTTAATGTAATCATTTGACGCATGATGCTTCCTACCCATTATCAACTCGACATCACCACATGCACGGTACATGCCCCAGAGGGAATCAAACCCAACTGGCCGCCTCCAAAGCACCCACGTAACAACAGGAACTCGCATCATCGCCCTCGTACCTTGTAAACCCACTGAGAAGCAGTAGCGGCGAGCATCACCCTTGAAGGGTGCGGCAGGGGACTGCGAATTGGCAACAGCTTCTGACGTATAGAGTAGGACTGCAGGCAGCCCCTAACCAAGACTGCACATACATCATACAAAAGAACCAGTTTGACGGCCAGCCACGATGTGGACCCTGTATGTAAAGGTACCTGGTGTGCAAGTACAGTAGAGCCCCAACCACTAGAAAGACACACGATGAAGCATCTGGGCCAACTAAGTCAGCTAACCCAAGTGATCTTTGAATGAATAGTGCAATGGGGGTGAATAGATGGGAGATTTATGGACATTTGTCACTGCGATTCAGATGTCGGTCACGTAAAAAACAGGACTGAGCACGAAAAATATTAACTTTCTCATCCATAAGTTACTTGTCTTATTTAAGTATTTCTTTCATGCTTAGATCACCCATTCACTCCAGAGCGTATTAACTAAGTAACATCTTGGTTCTGTTTTTAACTTCAAAGCTGTGTGCTCAGGTCACCACAATGGATTAGTTTTGCCTGCATTTGTAATGAACTGTGTGGCAGCAATTGAATAGGTGCTGCTAGGCGATGAATGCAGCAATGAGATGAGTATACTTTTATACAGTATTTCGGCATGTATAGGCTGCAGCATGATTTCGAGCCTCTAAAACTGGAAAAATAAAAACCTCACGTATAGGCTGCGGAAGCTTTTTATGAAACCTCCGAGGTTTGTTAATGTATGGTAACAATTGATGCTATCTGAATCTAGGATAGCAGAGGCCACCACCAGGTGCACCATAATGACAACCATTTATAAATAGAGTTAGCGCGTATGCAAGCTAGGTCATTATCCTTAGCCGTTTCCAGTCTTTTGGTCATGCCAACTGTGGCAGGTGGGCTAAATAAATTAAGGAATTTAATGCATAATGCAGAGCAGTAAATACATTCTTTTCTCTATGTGTGCTTTCTTCGCATTGAAAAATAATTGCACAAAAATTTTCAGAGTGTCTCCTGTACGAATGAAGTATAACAGTGAAGGAAAATGTTTGTTCAACATTGAAGGACGGAGGCTTTGGCACCATCCACTCACCTGTGCGGAACATCATCTCTGCCATCTCTTTAGCAACTGGGTCGCTGGGGTCATCGTCCACCCTCTTGCGCAGCTCCATGATAAGAGGATGGCGCGGGTTGATCTCCAGAGACTTCTTCTGATTGAGGTAGTAGGAGCGCTGTGGATCATCTGCTTTCTGGTGCGCATTGGACACAGCCAGCCGCTCCATGTTGCCTGTCCAGCCGAAAATGCTAGCGACCAGCGCACACGGGGAGTCAGACAACCTCTCGGACACGGCCGCTCTTGAGATCTGGAAAACAAGGAATTCCCGCTGTATAATTTATCCGTGGGCAGTGTTTTACACTGTAAGAAAACATTAAGGGGCTTATAAAATTGTACTTCATGCGATGGATTTATTATTTTCAAATATACAATTTCCAATCTAATGGCAACCTGGATAGTGAGAGCAGGATTTGGGGGGGGAGGGGAGGGGAGGGAGGGAGTAGAGAGGTGAGGCAGAGGAAGAGTGCTGGCGAGTGGAGGGATGGGCGGAGAGGTGTGTAGAGATGGGTGGAAAGAGACAGAGGGTTGTGTGGAGGGGAGAGAGAGGGGTGGGCGAGATGGATGTGATGGGGCAGGGGATGAATGGGTGTTGCAGGGAGGGGGGGGGGGGGCTGACAGGGGAAATAGGGGAAGAAAGAAGAGGTGCGACCAAAGGACTGAAAGGGGCTAGAAAAGAGAGAAAAGGCAATACAGTACGTAAACACTAATACCCTGTGAAAATATATTCCATCAGCTTCCAATGTCTTCATAGGGGTCCCTTTCACATTGGCAGTGAGAAGAGCCACAATTATGCTGTCCTACAATGGGAGGTATATCAAGAAGAAATAAGTAACCATGTTGAGCCAGACCCTAGTCCCCTATCACACCTGGAAAATCCCTCAGCACTACCTTTCTCTCTTCTTTTTGGGAGTAGAAAAGAGGGGAGGGGGGAGAGTTACGCACAGATAAGACAGAAATCAGTGGCAAGAGGGGGATGTTGACAAGCAGGCCACACCAGACTGGCTCTTCCCAAGGCACATTAAAGAACAAATATACATAGCAGGAAACAACACCTACGATATACAAATTGAGTGCCAACCTGATCTTTAAGAGCCTCATCACCAAGCCACTTGGTGAGGGGCTCATACTGTTTCTTCAGGTCTTCAAACTTTTTCTTGGCCCTCCCTCCCTCGGAGATGGTGAAGCCTTCCTTCGCAACATTCTGGAACTTCTTGCCCTCAAACTCGGGGAGAGCAGAGATGCAGTACTCATCCACTGCCTCTGTCAGGTACAACACCTCGTAGCCCTTCTTCTGGAGACGCTCCACAAATGGTGAGTTTTCAACCTGCAGAGAATAGGGGAAGTTATAAAATGTAGGAAATTGCAAAGAGAGGAAAAATTAATGATGTAAAATGAAGGCAAATCAGGGCACGTTAAAAAATATTCTACAATATTTGTGTGTTTCTAGTTGCATATGCCTATTTTTGAATACATGGGCTTGCATTTGTTTTTTTTTTGTGGCTGAGAGAGAGACAGAAAAAAGGGTGAGAGAGAGGATGCAACGTCGCCATGCTAGTTGCTATGGGCAACAATCCCCCTCTCGTTAGGGGAAGTAGCCAGCCAAACTAGTTCACCGCACGGTCGCAGTGTCGACAGAAACGTTGCGTAGACAAGACATTAGACAGCAGAGCGCAGAGCAGTTGTAAACTGTGGCGCACGTGACGTCTTTCACATTCAATTACTAGACAATTACATAAACAACCAGCTTAAAAACAATAGTTGCCTGAAATATTACGCGAAGGGACCTGAAATATACTTTGATCGATGCTCCATGTGATAAACAATACAAGCGGTTTATATTAACATTATTTACATAGGGATTCGGCAGGGATCACAAAAAAATTCTTGGTGAATGCGGATTATAGATAAATGCGATAACGATACATCAAGAGTTGACCGTATATACAATATATTTTGAGACTATCTGTTTATTAAAAGGAGTTTATGTGAAATGTTTCTTGATATTTTACAATTTTTTTTTCTAAAATTCACATTTTTATTGTGTTTACTAGTTAAACTCTGTATTCACAGATAATGTACAGCTCTTACTATACTCGACATAACATTTTATAAGGTCAGAAGTTGTCTTTATTGATGTACATGTCAGAACCCTCATTTATTGAAATCCTGCATGTACAGACATTTTTTGACAGTCCCCCAAATAACGATAGATCGAGAGTCAACTGTATTTCGAAACAGACGTGTTTGTTGCTCGAAACTGCAAAGTAACACAGTTTATTTCTTAATTACTTTACAACTAAATAGTGATTTTGCAATATCAAGTAAATTATACAAATTTCACGATTTCACGCATTGAAAAAAAAACAGGCGTGTGTATTTATAGTGTATACAGTAAACCGCCACTTTAACGAACTTATAATTTGGTCCCGCCAAAACACCATACATGATACGCAAATAACGGTTAGTTATACGAAATTCTCAGTAAAAATTTACGGGAAGTTTACTCAATATTCACGTTAACGAACACTTTGTATTCAGAATAAAATGCAAAAAATGGAAAAATTACATTAATTTATTAATTCTTCGATGTTATAAAACAAACAATCCGCAACTGTTTTTGGCAGATAACGCAGTCATAGATAATGCAATACGAGACAAAAATCATAAAGCAAAGCGCTACTAGTGTTTATCGCTGCAACTAATGCGCCACATCACTGTGTAAGCACAGATAAGAAGCCTCTGACTTCACCAAAGTTTTACGTACAACAAAATACTGTCGCTATATCTATTGCATCTGTGTATTTTACCATGAAATGCAAATGAGGTTACCATAAACTCTAAATGTATTTTCACAGAATTGCAAATAAATTTTACCAACTTTTAACAAGTTCAGAGGGGGGGGGGGGGGGGGGGGGGAATTCAGGAGTTAATAGGGAATATTTTCAAAGGCAAATAGTAGAGATATGGAGGTTCGGAACCGGACTTATCAGCATATCTTTATACTTTAGGCACATGAAAGCAACGTGTTTATTGTTTGCATTACTTAAGTAGCTTAATTTATAAATATTCACCTCTGAACTCGGCACTTTGTTCAAGGTGTGTGTTCAAATTACGAACTTCAAAGGCTCGCAGAATAAAAATTAAATCTCAGAACCTGGACTTTTCTGCATATTTTGAAACTAAAGGCACTTAAGACCTACATGTGGTATGTTTTATTAATTTATTCTGTTTAGTTTTCATTTTATAAGCTTCTGAACATGCTACTTTTGAGCATCCCTGTGTGCATTCCCGATGCAACCGTGTTGCATATGTGCAGTTCTTCCGCAGAGCAATTATCCTCTCGTATGCGGCATGAGTCACAGTTACTTTCTTGGCCAGAGGTTGGCAATAAAAGATTCGAACCTAACTTCACTTCAGTAACATTTCGCCACATCTAATTTTACCTGAAGTTCACTAGCCATATTTTTGGTCCCTTGAGGTTTGTTATAGTGAAGCTCTACTATACATTGAAAAAGGAATTGTATGTAACTTATTTGTATTTACTGACTGGAGACTGAGCTAATATACTATTAGGATACACAGGAAAAGGAAATAAATGGTTACGCTCTGAGGTATTTGAAAGTTACACTTTATAAAAAATTACAAAAGAAATAATTTGTATCAACACTCTGCATGGAATTAGCCACAAGGTATTGGTAATATCGGCAAAATGGGGTTTGGATCCACCTCTAGTTTTATCTTATATTTTATATTAAAGTGCATGTAATATTTTCTTAGGCAACAGAAAGTACATTTCCCACAATTATTTTTATAAATTTTAAGCACTCATCAGTCTTGAATTATATAAATATCCAGATGAGAAAAAAAAAAAGTGAAATGATAAAGATTTAAAAAGCCATGTCAGTGAGGAATAACAAAGCAGCACACCTCCTGTCTGTTGGCTCCAGCAATGTAGTATATGAACTCCTGCTTGCCCTTCATGCGGGACACGTAGTCTGCCAGCAAGGTGTAACCCGGCTGATGCGAGGAGCCGAACATCAGCAGCTTGGCCAGCCTCGTACGGTTCGACGGATCCTCTATCACCCCCAGTTTGATGTTGGTCGAGAACTCCTTCCAGAACTTCTCGTAATCAGACTTCTCCAGCTTCTTAAACATGTCCAGTGCTTTGCGTACCAGCTTCTTCTTTATCACCTGTCAAGTAATCACAAATGTTAACGCACTATTACATCAACACAAAAAATTACATTTACACATATTGTGAGCCTAGGAGTGTTAGTTTGAGCTGAGCCAGCTTACTGTAAGGCTCTCGAGTTTCAAGTCAAGTTCTTTCAAGGGTGCTGCTTAGTGCACGACTGGCCAAGCAAAAGGACACAACTTTACAGGTTAAATATTTTTATACGGGTCTTTGCTACTTTTCCCAATATCACCTTTGCACAAAAAAAACTATGCACTTTAAAGAAAACATTGCTACAAGAGAGCGTGTGCTTTTGTGTTTTTGTTGAGTCTATAAAACTTAATTTTACGAAATAAATTTTGTTGAAATATAGCGCAGCCAACTGGAACCTGCCTGTGAGTACTTGTGCTTTCGTCTCTGTTTATAAATACATACGTACATAAGTTAACATTACTCAATTTTACAGTAATGCACTGGCGAACAATTTGAAAAAAAAAAAAAAAAATTCCAATGCAGTAGCACCTATGTACTACAACTTGCATTCCTTCACACAAACTATATATGAACTACAGAAAGGAAAGCAGTGTACCTTTATCAGTTTGTGCTGCTGTAATGTCTCCCGAGACACATTAAGTGGGAGATCATCAGAATCCACGACGCCTTGGACAAAGTTAAGGTAGCTGGGCATCATGTCGTTGAACTCGTCTGTGATGAATACTCGCCGCACATACAGCTGCAGATCAAATGTATTTCATCACACACTGCACTTTCAATGTACTTGGATGACAAATATACACATGACCGATGTTTAAAAAAAACTGTATGAACACATTCAGGATAAAATAATGTTTTAACTGCAGAACCGCTGCTAATGACTTTATGCACACTAAATGTAGATGTCCACCACAACCAAAAACCACTATATTTCCACCAAAAAAATTTCAAATTACAATGTTTGAGTATGCCAAACCCACACTTTTACAGAAGAAAAAAAAAAAAAAAAAAAAAACCCCACCACCACATACAGTCAACACTCAATACTGTACCTCCCGATATAAAGGTATCGAAGAATCGATAGTCCCGTCACCAATTTTTTTCCCAGTATCGGAATTCGAATAAAACCAAGGCGTTTCCATAAAATCGTAAAAAAAAAAAAAAAAGGGAAGGATTTCCATACATTTTATGGAAAAATCGTAAAAGTTGGCAAGTCTGAACATGCATGTGTGGACTAGAGTTACCTACTTTTTCAGATTTGCCATAAGGGTCAGTTCTGATAATTTGACACACACCCGACCCTAATAAAATAACCACGAGGAAAAAACCCCCAGTTTGAAATATTATCTGTTATGTGCAAAAGTCCGCAGTTATTATTCATCAGTCAATATTTCCTCAGAACATTACAAAATCCACATAATAGTTGCAACTTTAGGCATGATTCAGTGTGAATCAGAGAGATTTGAGCGGCTCTTAATATTGAGGTCTAGAGAGTAGATAAAGGTGAAGTCAGGCAAGTATGGAGCAGGGGAAATGGGAGATCCCCAAGGAAACACCTCCGGCACATTCCATCTAGGAGAACCGGGTATTGAACCCGGTTCTCCTAGATGGGAGGTGAGTATTCTAACCACTGGAAGAAAAGATACTGTACAGATCTTGGCAATCATTGCTTCCACGAACACTTGATGATGAATGCCATCTGTTGGCATTAACTGTAACTACCTGATGGTCATTTGGTTATACGTATCATCACAGTAAATGTACTTGTAATCATGAAAGCGGTAAATTACTGATGCAATTAATATTAAAAGTCTGAGATGCAGGATGTGATGTCCCGTCATATGTCAATAAAGGATCATTCTTTCAATCCCAGGATACGGACAATACCATTCAATTACAGAACAGCTTACGTGCTACCCACCACTAGTGTTGTGAAGCTCTGCACACAACTACCCACCACTAGTGTTGTGAAGCTCTGCACACAACTACCCACCACTAGTGTTGTGAAGCTCTGCACACAACTACCCACCACTAGTGTTGTGAAGCTCTGCACACAACTACCCACCACTAGTGTTGTGAAGCTCTGCACACAACTACCCACCACTAGTGTTGTGAAGCTCTGCACACAACTACCCACCACTAGTGTTGTGAAGCTCTGCACACAACTACCCACCACTAGTGTTGTGAAGCTCTGCACACAACTACCCACCACTAGTGTTGTGAAGCTCTGCACACAACTGCCCACAGGAGCAATTCATCCGAGACCCTCAACTGCAGATCATTCAGTTATCAAGCCAGTTACTTTATTATTGTGGAATTTTTACTTCCTCTTTACAAAAATATTCTTTAATGATATGCGCGCAAATTTTTTTTTTGTAATCTTAATCAAACTTTCATGTACAATTCATTGGCAGTGGATAATTTTTTTTTTTCATGACAGTTTAATGTGCATAGGATACTATTTTTCTTACAGATCATCAGTATTTATTAGCTTGACAGCAAATAGTAAATTTCTCTACAAGCAAAATGTTTTCTACTGGTAACGTAAAATGTTTTCTACTGCTAAAGTAGAATAAAAATGTAAGTACGCTTTGTATAGGCTATTCACAGTAAAGTGAGCACTTTTGAAAGCTTTATCACTTGTAATAAGTCAATAAATATACTATATTTTAGTTTATTACTTACATGGCAGATTTTTCAATTCGGCAGGAAGGATAAAAAATGGCTTAAAGCAAAAATTAACTAGGGCGGTATAAGTGCTCACTTTACTGTGAACAGCCTATAGTATGTGGTGGTGCCCAAAAAACGTGTGCTGTCCCAGGCACTCAAAATCTTCAATCTGACATTGCCTATGTGTCAATGAAATTACTGTAGTTTTGAGTACCTTGATGTTGTCAACTTTGGAGCCGTACTTGTTGAAGCTCTCGCTGGGCTGAGTCTTTGGCACGTACAGGAGAGACTTGAACGTGACTTCTCCCTCAGCCACAAAGTGTATCTTGGCCAGCGGCGTGCTGCTGTCCTTCGTCAGAGACTTGTAGAATGCATTGTATTCATCCTCCGGGATCTCTGAAGCCCTGCACATCACGTCCATCACCCCTTAAAGCCACAAACAATATGTCTACTCTCCTACAACTGCATCTCAATCACACTCAGCATGGAAATTACGATATCACTATCTTACGCTGCGGTCACACAGATCACAGAACTACTTCATTTCAAACATCTTCAGATCTATACATGGGTCACATTGACTCCGAACTGTTTCTCATCTCCACAATGACTCTTGTGCAAAGTAAAGTGCTGCATAAGTCCATAAGAAAGAGAATTCTCCTGTGTTGCCTGCTACGAAGTATATAAACAGTGATATTAACATGGCTGAAATTTGTGGGATTTCCTGTGATCGCCTTGCGAAAAAGCAATTAACATTATACTGTGACTGTGGCACTGTTGCAGACAACCTGAAGAGTTATTTTTATTGGCTAAACGGCAAACACCTCAGCCAACTCGTTCTCCTCTCGATCCTTCCTGGTTAGGACATTTAAGGCCTTGCACACCCCCACCCCTTCTTCGATCTCTCCTGCAGGTTCAGTGTGGTTCAGCTGTGAGTGCCTAGTGCAAATATGGAAACCTCCATCAGGTTACTTCGACTGTAGTGGGCAAATGCAGCTACATAGTTAAAATGCTTAGCTCTATGGGTCTCGCTTGTGTATATTCACTATCAACCTTTTAACACGAGGCACCATGCACAAACGTAACGAAAGTGCATCCAAGCGGAATTAATAATTTGATCATGGATTTTGCGAGAGTTGCTTTCTTGTTGGTGCTAGTAAAATTTGAATGTCATTAAGTGAAAAATGGGATTTCAGTGTAGCAGTGAGACCAAGTAGATTTCAAACACAGAATACAGCACTTACTACACAAAAAGGAAATAGCTGGGTGTATAGAGCTGAGAATTTCTTCACAAACACAAGGGATTGTTGGGAAAATTTTAATTTATCTTTATAACTAACTGCAAATAGCTGTGAGAAACTATTTCTCATTAGAACAAAAATTTGAGAGGTAAGTCATCTTAAGATATTCAGGTATAACAAAGCACACAAATATTTGAACAACTAATGTAGCATGTTAAATTATTGTAAGCCAACA
The DNA here is from genome assembly GCA_029891345.1 of Dryococelus australis. Taxonomy (NCBI): domain Eukaryota; kingdom Metazoa; phylum Arthropoda; class Insecta; order Phasmatodea; family Phasmatidae; genus Dryococelus; species Dryococelus australis. The sequence continues at coordinate 58,858,618 of CM057008.1, forward strand.
CCAAATGCAAGATGGCCCAAACTTTCTAGTCTTTTAAACTTCTAACCCAAAAACATGTCCTCGCTCTGTAAAATGGAAGAACAATGCAAGATCCAAGCTCAAAAGAAGAGTGTGAGAGATCATTCTAAAAAATACAGATATGTGAATTTGATGTTAAGTTATAGCAAAATAAAATTCAATCCACTTTTAAACCGACAAATTTTTTTCCTCCCAAACACTAGAGATTAAGTTTGGGATCTGATCCGAGTTGATCATGAAAGTGGCTTTAAACATGTTCACATTGCTGCATACTTGCGGGTCCATATGGGTTTGCTGTCGTTCAGCAGCTCCCAGTCCCACACAGTCTTCTCCACCTCCTTCGTTTTAGGCTTCTCCTGAGTTTCCTCCTCCACTTTCGCATCCTCATCCTCGTCTGCCGCTTCTGGCTTTTCTTCTACCTCCTTCTCGTCTATGTCTAGAGGTTCTTCCACTTTCACAATCTGCGAAAATAAGCATTTAGAACAATTTAAGTACTTTAAACTACTCGCATAAAACAACATTAAAGAAAGACATTCAAAATTCTTGTACTAATTTTGTACACATACACTGTTCACTGTTTTGCACTTTGAGACAAAAATTAGTTTGAAAAATGTTACTGCATCTACTGGATATACACATATGTAAATACTGAAATTATTTATTTTAAATGCATAACGAGCAAGAATAAGCATATTTGTAAAACTATTTCCCTTTCTAATAATTTTACTGTTTCAAATGATGGATGCATAAATAAAGTGATCAAGCTAATGACAATTTTAATTATTGTACATATATTGGAAGAATACACTATGTGCATACAAGTAGATCTAAGCAGGGCTTTCAAATATGCTCTGTTTACTGTGAACAGACACTAACAAGGAATAATAACAAATGTCAACCAAACATCTTTGACCTGAATTATGGTTGAGCTCTTAATGTGCTCTTTATAAAGACATACATAATTTGAGATATGTCACTTTATTCGTAAAACCTGAAACAGGCAATGTTATTCCTATTGATAAGCAGTGTTTTTTTATCAAGTGCTATTTGCGTGCAAAAATTGCTAACTCCCAGAGAAATATACAGTTTGGTTTTAATACAGACAACGGTTTATCGACAGATAAACATTAAAATCAAGTTCAGATTTTACTTAAGACTTTGTATTCTGCCCGTCACCTGGAACAACAAACTGTCGCAATACACTGGCAAGAGCATACTGTTTCATGAAAAGAATAATGTAAACAATTTATACACAACTATAAAAGCAACTGTTAAAAAAATCCTAAAAATTCTGTGTACAAACAGCAAAAAAAAATTAGAGAAATCTGCCTATACGTTTTTGAACTATCGAAACTTTCAACAATAGATTTTTTCGTTATGCTCACTGACAAAACTGCTGTTTCTTCAAAAAATCTCATTGTCTACAGCATATATTTACAGAGAATGTGTATGATAAAAATACAAGTTTAAAATTGTGATAAATTGATTTACAAATATACTCTACATAAAAAAATGCATACACAGACACTTTTTACCGCCGGACTGCTCGCTTTGTAAAGAATAAAGAATTGTTGGCGTGAATTCCATAGATAACATGGTGCTTGGTGAACGTAAACACTACAACGGTGTATTTTCCCAATGAACAAACCTTTGCAGGGCTGTGAGTAGAATGTTCACTCAAAGTGACGCATAATCACTTGCGCTCATGTTATCTATGCTTGTGTAAATACACGTGATGAAAAGTAAACATGTTTTCGTTCAAGGTGATAAATCAAAGAAATCTACTGGCCAACTTATGCATGCATTCGTATTCGAATATCCAAAAATACATAAAATACGTCTTAAGAAGCAACTATGTGATGTAAAACAATAATAATTCGCGAAAATACTACAGGATGCTGTACAATTAGTGAATTACAGTTGAAATTAGTGAAGTTTATGTCACAATTCGAGTTATTTTTCGCTTTATCACGTTTGCTAATTTTTCAGGTCTCTAGATATAACACTTCTCAGCAGTATAACAAAAAAAATTTATATGCAGTAAGGCTTCCCTTCCATTATGCCTGTCCATGGATCTTGGTATTCCACATAATTAGATTCTACTTCTATGTATAATGTTTAAGTTGAAATAAGATAGACACATTAGTGTTCAATGAATAACCGAAGGTGTACAGGGCCAGTATCACTTTAGAAACCAGGGACAGTCTCCTCAACGAGGACTTTAAGGGGACCGTATAGGCCGACGTGGTTGCACCCAGAGGGCGTTTAGCCCTGGCTCTCCAGAGCGCATAGTTGAGCACCCAGGGTTATGCTATACAGGTTCTGGCGTGGTCCACCCAGGAAGGAATCTACTCTCCCTGGGGCCGGTGCCTCGGGGTAACCCCTGCCGGAGTCCTGTCGATCAATTGGCGCAGGAGCAAGCGTTTCACAAGGAACACCAGCTACAGACCTCAACTGCCCCTCTTAGTTCACAGCGTTCCCCACGTAAGGACCCTACAGCACTCAGTAAGCGGTATGACCAGCCTGAAGCCTGAGAGTAGTAATGTCTTAATGTGTTTGTTCTCCTCAAGCCTCAGGAGCATCAGAGAAAGGTTCTCTCCGCCCTTGCTGCAGTGGTGTTAGAAGAGCGGTGTTACCAGCTAGCAACTAGACACCAAACATTGACAAGAGGTGAGAGCGTTCTTCAATGAGGTCTTTGGTTCGAAACTCTATCGCAGCGATTGTGTGCGCACCAAGAAGTAGATAGGCACACAGAAGGCAAAGTGGGTAAGGGAGTTGAAAGAGAAAGGGAATAACTGTACCAAAAATAGGTTACCTGGTATGATTTATTCCACCAGTAGGAATTTATCAGACATACATATATCTCCGACCTGTGCCCGCTAACATCTGATGGATGAGGGACCAAGTTCGTCAAGCTGTTTGCCGCAGGGTGGTCGTGATATAGATCGGAGTTCAGGGCGAGAGACCCCGGTACAACTATGGCTGGCGCGCACGAGACACCTAACCAACACTAAGCAAGGTGAAGGCTTCGCAACAAGAGCTTCTGCTTAGTGTGTTGAGAAACACAAGTTCTAACAATAGTAACATTATATGCTAAGCCTAACTGCTAGTGCTGAAGGCAAGCGGTATGACAGGGGTGGCGATATAGCGAGAGTCGCAGACGATGGTCTGAAGAGAACTGCTGTCTGGAGGGTGTGCATAGGAATATATACCCTCGAGACACGTGGTGAGCGGGGGTGGCTGGAGCAGGCTGCATTGAGGGGGAAATCTCCCCTGATGCAAGGCGAGCCATGCACATTCGATGGCCACCGGATAGGGCAAGGCAAGCGAGGGGGTGGCGTCATACAGATTGCCGGCCTCTCAGGTGGGAAAGGGATGACTCGCTTGTGAATAGGAAGTGTACAGAGGTGAAAAGAGCCGCGGCGGTTGGCACTACAGTACACTAGGAGGAGCAACAAAGGCTGAGGCTTGGATACCTCTTGTGGCAAGTCATACATGCAGCAGATGTATGACCAAAAATGTCATATACACACAACATTTTAAGCGATGAAGAAACTTGAAAAAATACCGGAATACCAATCAGAAAATGCAGATGAAATGAATGGCAATATAAACATAACCACACCAACATTATCTTTAGTCTTGCTGATTTTTGTACAAATATGTTGAATACCTTGCTGCTCCACAGGTAGATTGGGAAGTTTATAAACTGAGAATACTTCATCACCAAGTTTTTCAATGTGTCTTGTTCCAAGAAGTCCAACGCTTCATCTTTCAAGTGCAAACTGCAACAAACAAATTCACGACTGGGTTAGACACATTCAATCACCGGGTGTCAGTCCAAGAAAGAGCCTGTAGACTGAATTATTGTCCATTTCATATAGGTGGTCTCAAATTTTACAGTTCCAGGAAGGTAGTGCCAATGGCATCTGGGTGGCTATGTATCCTTCCGCCGACTTTGCAAACAACCACCATGTGACTGCCTGTTTTTGTAAACAAACTGCATGTGCCTCCTCCCAAATGACAGTTGCTGGTTGACAACAATCCCCCCCCTTTTAGTTTATAAATATTTTATGTAAATGACTAACAGCCCATGTCTATAAATTGATAACTTTTTACCTTGCAAGAAATTTGTAACCAGGATGCACAAAGATTAAATTGAATTTTGACTGTCAAATGAATAAAAGATATTTACTGTTTTTGAATACACTCTAAATGACAACTAATATTGTCACACTTACCAGAAGTAAGTTCTTGTAAACATTAAAAAATTTAGCATGGTATACGTTCTTACTTACAGGCTATGTCTACTATTGCATTAAAAGTACATAATTCAGCTTTGTAATACAATATGACAACAACCAGTGTACAGCCTGATAGTTTTATGGTGGTTATAATTCTCAGGATGTTAAAGTATGTAGGTAGCCAAAATAATATCTAAGCAAATGTTACTTAATTTCAGTAATTTTAATAACTCTCATTTAGTAACTCAAATGCAGGTCTATATACAAAATATTTTAATAACTTTTCTCAAATACCTACGTGTTCAGATTGTCATGCCGCGAATAAAAAATTATTTCTGACTAACTCAGTGTTGATATTTATACTGAAGTTCAGTCACACTGTATTTCAGTTGAGAGATGTTACAAAGCGCTCTAGAGAAGCAGATGTGACCTACAGAAACAATATATCAAACTATAAAGATGCTCCACCTACCCAACATTGAAGAGACAAAGTTAAATTCCCTTAGCGATAAATTTTGGAATGTCGCTGTTCCTGCTGATGCATGAGACACTTCTTTATGATATTGGAGCACCTTCGTTGGGTGCTTAAATTGAAAGAATTTTGTTTGATAAGCATGTTGTAATTTACTTGATATCAAAAAGATGTCTTTCCAATGTAAATCCTGTTTATGTGAATTATTCTTTTGTTACTCTTACAATATTCTCAACAATGTATGTTAAAAACCTATGAGCGCTTTAATTTGCAAAACAAAATGCTCAAAAGTTTATGAAAGACTCCAACGTTGAAACCTACATGCCATATTGTTACGTTCAAATACAGCATTTAAAAACCAGAAAAATCCTTTAAATTTGTATGCTAACAAGTATCCCTGCGTAAAATACAAATGATACAAATTACGAGTTTGTATCGCCCAGTAAGCTTTACATTTTGAAACCCTCCAAAACCAGTGTGTTAGAGTTTCAATCAATAACAACACAGAGAAATGCTCATAGCAATGAAATGTGGGCCCAATTAAGGTATTATCTTAATTTTACTTTGAGGGAAAAAGTGTGCAGAAAAAGGGGGGCTTAGTTTACAGTCTTTCGCGAGAGATTATTCTGAGGTTCTTAGGTTTATTCGGGCGACCTGAGATTTCTACGACTTCTGTTCTTTTATTGCTCTTTTTCATTTTGAGCGTTCGTTTGACCGGAAGTGTTTTTTTTTTTTTTTGTTGGCTGTTCAGGCATCAGGATCACTGCTACTTTTCTCACATAGAGTATGAACTTCTTGTTCTTGCTGTCGAGGAAGAGCAGAGGAGCAGCGACATTGAGAACAAGGAAAAAAGGCGCCAAATTTGTGTGTTTCTAGTCTGTACTACGGGATAGTGCTAGTTTTGAGAACTACTGTAGGACATGTAAATGCAGTTGTAGATAATGATGAAAATTTATGTTCATCCTTGAAGGCAAGTGATACAATGACAGAGACAAAGATTATTTAATACTTGTCATAACTGATTACAGGCCACTTTAATGTGCCAAGCAATAAAACTGATGCTGAATTATCCCTAATAACCAATAACATTGACAATAACTTAATTTTTGTTTCATCAGGCATCGCAAGGTCATTGCATAATCCATTTTACAGTATTTGATGCTAGTACAGAAGCACTCTCTTTAAACCGGACATGCCCTCTTTTTGCCGCCTCGAAACTGTCCGTTGCCCTACAATGCCATTCTTAAACAAGTTGAAAATTACATATTGACGATGATGTGATCAGCTGATTAGTAGTAAACAGTTTCGTGACTTTTGGCGTTTGGTTTGTAGCAGAAAAGTGCAGTGTGCATTTTGCTCTTTCTTGCTCTCAGAAATTCTCAACTTGCTCTCGAGAGTAAAGAGCTCAGGTCGCCCGAACAAACCTCTTATGTGTGTGTGGCAATTTCAGTTGCATATTGTTTTGATGGAGTAGTGGAAAATTTTGCTCGTATGAAAATAACATTTAAATTATTTAACTTCAAAAATTATAACTTCAATGAAAATACAAAATGCGATACGTATGCCGGTGTTCGTAATCGTACAGCTGCAGTAATATATACACGCACACACTTTGACCGAAGTTAACCTTGCACTCAAATCTACGATGTAGACAAACCAATATTATTCACTCATTACTAAAGTGTGAAAAGTGCAACATTTTTCAGGCCACGTGCATTTCAATAATTATATTAACGGTTTACAAATTCATTTACAAAACACGCAAACTTACTGTTGTACCTCTTGACCACGCATTTTTCTATGGCAATCCTTTGCGAGTTAACTTCACTAAAATCACGTTTGTTCGTCACTAGCATTAAATAATTAATTTTCAAAATCATTCAGTAAAATCAACACTGCGCACGTTTCCTGATACAAACAAACGAGCAGTTTTAACAATGTGCCGATTAATATTACATTTCACTCAAGAAAACGCACTACAACGGTACCAACAAACAACTATGTTTGGAAAAAGGAAATAAAAAATTATTAGCTACCAATGAAATATTACGACAACACCAACAAGATATTTGTATAATACATGAGAAGAGAAAAAGTGCACCCACAACAGCCTTCACCGGGCTGGAAAATTGGAAAATAAACGAGTCATTGGCTGGAAACGTATACCGGTCATAGGTGTCTACATACTCTGTCATAAATGCTAAATATCCCATTAATAACAGCCAAGAAAATTATAATTAAGATTATAAGTTACAACTTTTAGTTCCAAGTACTATTTTCTTTCAAAACCATCATCAAAATAGCCAACCTAACAACATGGATCCCGTGGCAGTTCGTGGCTGATACAATACTGTAGGAGCGAGAGCATTTACTGTGTAGGTTGGTCACATTGTCTGTCAAATTTTAGACAACTTATATGAAAAAGACAGTAACACTGAACATGTTACATGAAGCAACATCAGTGACATTTCACACGAGATAATCCAGGTATACCTATTGATGGGGCAATGCTTGAAAAAAATTTACATATGGACATCATAACAATGCTGTGTCTACCTGAACATCAGACTATGATCCATCCCAACTTCTAAAACATCTAGCTCCATATTTTTGCACAATAAGAAATTCGAGGTCAATATTACTGTTTGAATAGTACTAAGGGAACAGCCAATTTTCTACGTGAACACAGTTCTCTTATTACAGCGCAAGCATCAGAAAAAGAATGTTAAAAATTTAACACAATTGCATTAAGAGGGAGTGTTAGATATGTGCCAACTTCTAGTACTGCGAATTCATATTTATAATATTACAGGTAAGGTGAGTGTACTGCATGTAAAAATAATTTTGAAAAATTAAAAATAATAAAATTCTTAATATTGAAAAAAAATTATGTTTTTTTTAGTCACTTTATAAAAAACTGCTATTTATCCTGTAATGAAAAAAATGTCATAGGTTCAGATGAGATACAATATCTGCCAAGAAGTATTCCCGCATCTTTGATGCGCATTCTACAGATGAATCTGCCCTATCTTGAACGCAATGTTCAACCCTTTGAGCAGGGCAATTACCCCATACAGTACTGAAGAGGCAGGATACTTGACTAAAGAACACACCAGCACAGTGTTGGAATGGTTAGACATGTGTATGGTTCACCAAGAAGTATTTTACCACAAGACTAGTAAAACAGCACACAAATACGCTGTGCTATTATGTGGAGTTGTCCCGATACTGATACCCCAATACCAATGTCGATATCAGTGCCCTTTGCACTGAATTTTAGAAAAAGTATTATTGTAAATAATATATTAAAAAACATTTCTCATACACTCGTTTAAAAAAAGAACATATATAGTTAACATGGTATAAGCGACATGTGGCAACTCACGCTTATACTTTAGTTTATACGACTGTCTGCCAAATTAGGATTGTGTGCATAAAAATGGTAATTCCGGCAAAGGTTGTTTTCAATGATGACCTTGGCCTTTGCATGTGATAATACAACCAGGAACAGAAATATGTAGATAACTGTATACCTGCGCCAGTGAATAATTAGGCAAAATATTTTAGACATACACTATTGAAGCAACGGTGTATGTACAAAATATTTTGCGTAATTATTCTCCTCCAATGTAAGAATCTTTCAAATAATAGCATCAGAGAAATTGACACACATCGTTGTGGGTGTTAGTGTCGCATGTACACAGCAGCCACTTGTGGGGGGGAATCTTTTCTTTTTAAAGTTTGGGTTTGGATTATCCTATAGTGTTAAAAAATCCGTTAGAACAGCACAAATGCCGTATATAATTTATTGTAATCAGACAAAATACAAGTAAAATGATGAGTGTCCTGCGCACACTCGTACAGTGAGAGCGCACAGAGAAGATATCTATTGGGCAGTGTGTTCAGGGCAGCTGGAGAAGGTGGAGTGACGGGAAAATTAATTGCCCTACACACCGCTACATGTTGCCAATGCCTTGCACCCGTGGCAAAAGTCCTGTCTCTAAGTAATTAATTATATTTTACTGCAAAGAAAACTTGTAATTTTGAGACAAAAATTAATAAATAAAGCGCTCGTAATGGATTACTTCATTTTAATCATTCAAAACCACATCCTCTGATTTTCCCTGTCATGAGTTACACTGCACTCGGCTCGGTGGTTACCTTCCCATTATTAGATGGCAAAAAGTTGCTAGAAATGAACTTTACACTTATAATACAAGTCGCTCGATGTTCAAGCAATTTTTCCTGACAAGTGGTAGAATATATGCTCTTCGGCATATAATTTTATTCTCGAAAATGCTGCCTTTTGAGTTAAATAAGTATTACATTTTAAAGTCATGTTATTTTATGCAAGATACAATGGAACACCCACATTATGGGAATAAAAGACCTTTAATCACACAAGAAAACATGTTTTCAAATAATAATTCCACGTCAAAATGTTTTGCGTATCAATTTCAGGTGACAACATTTGCTGTGAAATACAAGTGCTGACAGGTGCAACTATTTTGAGTGATGCATAATATTGATAAAATTATGTTCGCCAGGCGCAATTTATTTGCTCTGCTGCCGGCGGGCAGCGTGGAAGGCAAGCGAAGCACGCCACGCCGGCAGAGAGAGAGAGAGAGACACTATGTGCTTCATCTTTTACTCTACAACTTCCACTCTCGGTGGCTTGCCTTGTGAGGGGAGGAAGGGAGGTGTGTGGCTGACAGAAACAGAAAAAAAATGTGAGAGTGTGTATGGGTTTGTTTTGTTTTGTGTCAATTAGTGAATGTACTTGGATTCAAATTCAAACTTGGCGCTAACTGTTGCGAGTGCCATGGCCAGCAGCTATCTTGACTTGTGGTGATATCTATGAATGAAAGCAGTTAGTTACCGCTACTCTGTGTTGCTGGACGTCACGCAGCTGGAATGTATTACAAATATATTGTGTGGAAACAGAGAGAGAAAGGATGCTAGGTCACAACGCTCATTGCTATATGAAATCACTTCCCCTCTCGAAGGCGTGTAGGGGAAATAGCAAGCCAGACTTGCTCCCCGCACCATGCCGCAGTGTCGACAGACATGTTGGGAAGACACGACATTAGACAGCGTGCCGCAGAGCAATTATAAACTGCGGCGCACGAGACGTATTTCACATCCAGTTACTAGATGTTCGCATAAACAACCAGCTTAAAAACAATAGTTGCAGGTGACAGGACCTGAAATATGCGGTGATCAGCACAACATGTGATAAACAATAAAAGGTTATGTTAACATTATTTAAATAGGAATTTCTCCAGGACCACAAAAAATAGTTCTTATATTTAATTTTTTTAATGTGCAGCATTTACACACTAAAATACGGTACATTTTGTGTCTAAAGAAAGTATTAACTTGATTTCACTGTCTAAAACCGATACTAATGTATAGGCCCGATACCACATCCGATACAGATACATTGAAACTTTACTATTATGTACACATGATGTATGGGGACGCATGTCTTACCTGACTTGTGTGCCTCGTTTCAGGGTGTTGCCACGAGGATCCTCCGCCACCTTGAAGGAAGAGGCGTCCGACTGCCACACATGCTGCTTGTCCTTGTTGTTCTTACTGGTCACCACCACTTCGTCCGCCACTGCCAACACAACCCTTACACATTAACACCAGGCAGTTGGCTGCAGCACATCAACACATTATTGTCCATTAATACATCAATATATTTAGACAACATTTTCCCTACATTAATAATGCACACATTACCAGACACACCTGTTCCCAGTGTTTTTTTTAAAATGATTTATTAAATTACAAAATGATGATTTTTGTACATTTATACACCACTTTCTGTGAGAAATCGTCGCACATTTCCAAAAATTTTTTAAATCTAAGAAAATTTTCGGGGATAAACTATATACTGTACATTAAAATTCCTTTCATGGAATTTTTAATTAAAATTATTAATTTTATACAGACATGTAATTTTATGGCAAAAATTTTATAATTTTGACAAGAGTACCTAGTTTGTAATTCATGTATTTGATTCTAAAATAAATGCATGTATTACAATCATAGTTCATGTATGAGCAGAAGGGGAGACAAAGAATTGCTACAAATGTCTGACACAGATATTCCACCGACTATGTAAGTGGGTACGGAGCCAAGGTGTAGAGTATTACCAAGGAATGCAGAGTAGAAGCCAACTCCAAACTGGCCAATCATGTCGTGCAAGTCCTCGCGGGCCTTCTCCTCCTCCCCCATTTTGACGAGGAAGTCTGCGGTGCCGGACTTGGCGATGGTGCCCAGGTTGTTAGTGAGGTCAGTCTTTGTCATGCCGATGCCCGTATCTACGATGTGCAGCATGTGGTTCTCCTTGTCCATCTACAAATATGAGTGACACACCTGCAGATGCATTCCACGACAGCACACACACTTCACGGTGGTCACATATATGCAAAAATTTATACCTCGCAAACCTTTCCAGCATCTAACAGTTCTGAAAATATCACATATGTTGTACAAGAATATGGTGGGAAAGTTACATTTCCTGGCAGTTTTATAGTATAGCTGCCTGATCCCTACGGTAATCATCTACTACTGATTTTCTGGCCACTGTCCATGTTATGCAATTCATAAACAAACTTTGCCGGATAACCAACGATAGAGAGAGTGCCACTACGAACAACTTACCCAGACACCATCTTGAGTTCCACTGATCTTCAGGGGTGGCACGCACTACTTCCAGGACCAAGTATTTATGTGCCCAATCACAAAGTCTGCAGACACATATTTACACACTTGCTCATAAAAAAAAAAAAATACTGAACATCACAGCCCACCGAGGTCTCCAAATTTTAATCACAATACACATTCACTATGTACAGTTAAGTCATAACTGGTGATGAAATACTACTGAGCTGGCAGACTGTACAGCTTGTGTACAGGTCTGCACAGATGTCACTTCTGCGTACGTAAATACACCGCTTGACTAACGCCATTCTTGCTTGACGAACCTTGCTAACCACCAGACCAGAAGTGTAACACAATCTTCTCCAACCAGTACGAGCTCTCCCACAGCGAGTCCTGGTTGTTAGATTTGCCACTTCCCCGTGGTTGTAGTTGTTCTAAGTATTCTTTATACCAACATATCCAGAACTGGTTGACTAGTGCGCATAGCATTTCCCATCTTCTGGACAAACATATATTGCCATCGTCAACTTTGTACGAATGGGGTACAGCAACAAGAGGCCTACCGATGTGGAAGTGCCCGGGTGTAAGTGCCACCATGTCACATGGATCAGAAGAGACAGGCGCCTGGAATGGTATTTGGCTGATTTAACTGCAGCTTCCCACAATCCCACCTGATGAGCTGCAGGAGGCAAGAAATGAAAACTGATGTCATGAGCCAAAGAAAATTTTTCCAGGAGCGGGGATTTGAGCAACTGTTTAAAAAAGACTGACGAAGTTGCCTTGAAGCATCAACAAAGTTGGTGCCACAATCTGAATACAGACTAGTGCATAAACCTTGTCTTGACAAATCGAGTAAGAGCAGCAACGAAGCTGACTGCAGTCAGATCAGTTACAACTTCAATGTGGACAGCTTCCGTGGCAAAACATATCAAGATAGATAGGTATGCCTTCTGGGTAGCACACAGATGCTGCTTATTAACTCTCATGGAGATAGGTCCAGTGTAGTCCACTCCAGTTCGCACAAAAGCTCCAGCAGGTGTGACTCGTTCAGTGGGTAAATCAGCCATTAGTGGAGGACTGTTGACAGGCTGGCACCGGAAGCAATGTGCACACTTGAAGACCCGAGACCGGATCAAGGATCGAGCTGACAAAATCCAAAACTGTTGAGACACAAGAGACTGCAGTAGTTGTGGTGGAGCATGTAGGTACTTTATGTGATGATAGTCTACCAAAGCTTCAACAGCACTATGGTCGTTTGGCAATATTACAGGGTGCTTTGTGACATATTCAAAATTTGCACGTGACAAACACCCGCCCACCCTGAGTACACTCGGCTGATCCAGTCGCATAGAACAAGGTGTCCTCCTTTGGAATTGTTTCAAGTTATCTTCAAAACATGGCCTGTGGATACATTTACATACTATGGAAGCACAGATGATAGGATTTTGCTGCTAGGAGGTTGCCCCTGGCAGTACTTTACAAAACATAGGCCATGACTTGAACAAGTTTTGACCAAGACGAGAATTTCTGTAACAGTGGAAGCTCTTCCGGGGGATCATGTGTGCTCACAAGAACCAGCTAGGATGACTTAAGTTCTGCGACATCTGAAGTCTCATTCAATATGGACAGTGGCCACTCGTCAAGTGGATCCATTAATCATTGAGGGCCATGCCACCAGAGGGCATGACAATTTAGGTCATGGGGAAGCAGACCACGAGATGAACGATCTGCAGGATTGTCTCTAGAAACAACACGTTTCCAAAACTGAGGTGGAACCCATTCCTGGATTTGAGCAACTCTATTTGCAACAAAGGTTTTTAACAGGTAGGGTTGAGTCTTGATCCAGGTGAGAGCTACACTAGATTCAGTCCACGCATGACTGGCAGTGACTGTTAAATGTTGAGTGAGGAAGGCATGACAATAGTGCATCAATTTTGCCAGCAAATGAGCACCACACAGCTCAAGTTGAGGAAGCAAAACTTGTTTTAGTGGAGCTACTCTAGACTTGGCCATTATGAGACGCATGTTCACATTCCCATCAGAATCACTACTTCTCAAATACACGACAGCTGTGTAGGCTCGTTCAGATGCACCTGCAAAGCCGTGTAGCTCTACACAAGCTGCATCAAGAAAAACAAAACGTGACAAACTAAGGGTTTCAAGGTGGACAAGTCCCTCAATATACTGATTCCACTTCTCTCGTGTTGGTGATGGTAAGGGATCGTCCCAACCCACTCCTTGGGTCCACAACCACTGTAGCAGAATTTCTGCCCACACTACCACTGGAGATAACCAGCCCATGGGATCGTAAATACAAGCTATCTGTGACAAAACAAAACATTTGGTCGAGACACCATTGCAGATATTTAAATGGTAAAAGAAAACAACAGTCTCTGGGCTCCACTTAAGACCCGGAATATTTACTGGCTCAGATGAGAAGTCAAGCACTTTGGGATTCTCACTATGAGATACAGAAATGTCATCCAACAACTGTAGCTGGTTACTCCACCATTTCTTAAGTTCAAATCCACCCTTTCCTAAGAGTTTAATCAACTGATTCTTTAGCACAAATGCATCCTCCACCGATGATGCACCAGTTACAATATCATCTACAAAAATGTGATTTTGAAGAGCATTTTGTGCTCGGGGATAATGGAGACCCTCATCAATGGCTAACTTGTGTAAGGTACGAATCACCAGAAATGGAGACGGTGCGAGTCCATAGGTTACAGTATTAAGTTGGAATACTGCAAGTGGGAGAGAGAGGTCTTCACGCCACAGAATAAGTTAATATGGTTGATTATCCTCGTGGACTAGAATCTGCAGATGCATTTGCTTTATGTCGCAAGAGAAAACCACACTAGAGAGTCTGAACCATAAGATGACATCGCATACATCATTTTTAAGCTTGGGTCCAGAGAGGAGAGTATCGTTGAGGGATACACTATTTGATGTCCTGGCACTACCATCAAAAACCACCCTAAATTTAGTGGTTGAACTAGCTAGTTTGTATACACCATGGTGAGGGATAAAACATTCAGAGGTTTCTAAACATTCTACCTGTTGGGTGGAGTGGACATAGGATTCCATATATCGTGCAGTAGCATATAATCAGCCATGAAGATCTAGTACATTGTTTTCATGTCCGGTTGAGATGCAAGTTTGCACTCCAGAGCATGAAATCTGTTTTCTGCATTTACGTATGAACTTCTGATACGCTGTCCCTCAGATTTGAATAGAAGGCGAACCTTATACCTACCGGATTAATCTCGAGAGCGAGTAGCCATGAAGTGAGTCTCACAGAAGTCAGCAATCCGGTTGTTTTGCAACTACATGAGGGGGTTATAAATAATTTTTTTCTTACTTTCAACTAGGGCTTCGAGACTAACGAATGCAGTGAATTCGTAACAATGTAAGAATGTGTTCAAATGTGTTATTTACAACTTGTCGACGTAAAAATTTTGAAAAATCATCTGTGAAACAAGTTGTGACAAAAATTATGTAAATACATATACGGTTTTTGTGCACCATTCCCCTTAAGGTGACTCCATAGATCAAGTATTTGATTTAGTGTACATCCCTCCATGTTGGCATCCGAGGTTTGAACCCTCAACCCACAGACCATAGCTGGATTAGTCCCTTGCCAACAGTATCACGTACCGGGTGGTTGAGCGTTTGACAACTGAGTTCTCGTTCGAACTCCATCCCTCTGTGCTCTGTTCAATGGCACGCTTCACCATAATGGAAAAAAGCGAATACACTGGGTCAATTTTTATGGTTTTTTCTCAGCTAATTTTAGATTTAAAAACTCTGGAGTTTGTGTTATTGCCTTTATTTTTGTAACCACTCTATAGTTAAATATGCATAATTACACACACATTCATATAGAATTTCTAATATTTAGCATTTTAAGAACTGTACAGCAAGTAAGCACTTATCTAAAATAAAATAAGAGACATAAACAATCACATTTTAATTCAACTATTTTCTCGCACAAATCTATTTGGGCAGAGAAATTTTATTTTGGGTGGGTACTTACCTCATATTTTCAGGCTTGGGCAATTTCGGTCTGGCATTAAAACCTAAATAAGTGGATGAATTTTGAATACAAAATATTTTTTCACACAGTTTACATACATAAAAGTATAAAATATTTGTGTACGTAATAGGCTGCAATATGCACGTAACCTTGTCTCTATGAATAATGTTTAAACAAATGATTACTGGACAACTCTGGCAAGGCAAAGAAATGTGACCGCCATTCACTTGGAAGAAATCTTCGGACTTGTCACACGCTTGCAACTTGGCTTGTTAAGCAGTCAGTATCTGATATGTTTTGACATTTGACTAAGGAGCTGGAAAACTTCAAAGTTTACCGCTGTGGCCTGTGTGTGCTAACTCCGATACTCTTACTGTCTTAACGGTTATGGTACAAGGTGTGTAGGTCAACTGTTAACCTTGGAAGCAACTAAAACATACTCAATAATAAGGACCAGAAATTTTATACGATTTTCAACAATTAAACATACATTCTGCACAGTTATAAACTGATTAACTTTAACTTAAACAAGATCTGCGAAATACCAACCTTTATTTTAATGGCAAGTTCATCTGTGGAATCCAGAACTGAGTGGTCAGTTAAGGACAGCAGACGAATTTTGTCGAGCGCATCTGAAGCATTGGATATCAACTCCCTCAAGAATATCTGTAAAAAAAATTATTTACTGGTCTAAGGCACAGTTATATGCAGATAAACACAAAATTACACAAAAAAAAATTTCTGTAAATGGAAATAGAAAAGTAGAATCCCGCTGTAGCGAGCACGGCAACTGCGAGAACGCGAGCATAGCGAGGTCTTTTTGACAAACTGTCAAATAATAACAAAAATATGTCATGAAAAATTGTAATTTTGCACGTTGAAACATACGGCGAGATCGTGTGAAGCAGGCTTGCGGAGGTACTTGTGACCGTGTGAAGCGCGCTTTTGTTATCTGTCTGCCGTACTCCACTCCCTCACCCAGCCTCCGCATGCCACTCTCATGTGTCACATTCTTCCGCCTTCCCCCTCTATGAAACCAGGCGCATTGTTCTATAAATAGTATACTGCCCTTTCTACCTTGACACCGTTTTCATGAACCATTTCTGTTCTTCCACAGTCGTTCACGGTTATTGTACTTTCAACTGTGCTTGGTTTCAAACCACTTGGCACACGTGGGTCAAACGTTATTGTTAAATGAAAACAAATTCCATTGAAACATAACAGTCCAAGCAATAGCTGGAATCGAATACAGGTACATATGAACAGATTTTCGCTGGTTCCCCCCCCCCATCCCATACTGTGACAAACCAATTAAAGATAAGGACACAACTACTACTATATTTTATCGCTGTGCTATAACAAACTTAATTATAATCCATTTTTATAAAGTTTTCTTGAATGTTTGCTGGTTTTGAGTAAGTCTCGCACCATGCAGGTTTTGTTAGTTGAAAACGTATAATTTTCCAGTGACTACTGGCATAATCCTCGCACCCAAATGTTATGGTGCTGAATTAGGGGAAAAACAAAATTTCCCTTCATATGTCACACAGCAGGTTTCTCACGAGGCATGTGATGCCAACGGGCGTGCATTAGGTCGCAGAAACTTCAAGGCCACTGGTCCAATAATTGATTACTGGCTGCTGCGCCCGCAGTGCAAACATAATCAGTCACTGAGTTTATTTGTATGCGGGTGGTATTTTTAATGCGAAAGGAATCATTTACAGTAATACTAATTTTTATTTAGTACGAATGCAGAATGGGTAAATATACCAGTCAAACTGCTGCATGTAAACTTCAGGTAATTGCATGTGCAGGGGAACACCGTAACGGTAATATCGAAGTGGGCAAAAATACACTGTTGCTGAGTTTAACGTGCATGTCATGTTTTCCCTATACTGGGCCGCTGTTACGTTGTGAACCGGGCATGTAAGGGCGGCAGTGGGGGCCAGAGGCCGCCCACCACCCACCAGAATAATTGTGTAGCGACCGACCGACAAGCCTTTAGTCCTGCAGCGCTGCAAGGATCTAAGTGCTCGCCCAGCTACATGCACATGGAAAGTTTGTCGCTGCTAGCCCTAGCACAAGAGTGATTTAATTTTGAATATGTATCTTCATATCTAATATCATTAAATAAAGTGCAGCGTTAAAAAAAAATTCTTCCCTGCATTTGGCGAGGGATTGCTTAAGGTACACCCCCATTTTAATGTTTACATGTACGTGTCTTGGCAATTCCTTGCATAACTCACGCACCCAAATTTTTGGCACTAAAATACTGTAAAAAAGGCACGAGAATTATGCGTGCGGAAACTGTGACAGGAGAGTTATCGCTTGCAGGGCAGCGCTTTGGCAGCAGAGTAAGTGATAGCAGGAAATGCTGCGTAGGCCAGGTAACTGATTGCAGGCTGAGCGCTATACTTATATGGTGTGGTCAGATTTTCTGCTTACTTTCACGCAATAAGTTATCATATAACAGGTTATTTTTACGTTATGTTGATTCAAACACAATTTAAAAGCAATTTTAGGGCGATTTTTAAGTAGTAGGCCCTATTGGGGATAAAAATTGGTCTAATTCGGAGACAGCGAGGGGACTCTTATAGCAAGGATAGAACCTGGAACTGTCACATCTCGCTATAACGGGACTCTACTATTGGCAGATAGGTGTTACAGCTTCGCAGATGGCGAGGTCATGAGAGACCGAGCAAGTTGCTCAGAGAGGTATGAAGGGGAAAGGACTTGTCCACGGCCTCCAGAGAGGAGACATCCAGGCATCCACCTGCAGAGGGATTCTGGAAAAATTGGAACAAGGATGGCTGGGCCAGGAATAAAACCCAGGACCTCCAGAATGCAGGTTCAGTGTTAGGATCACGATTACATTCAAGCACTCCCAGCCATGCAAGTTGCAGTTCTCTACATCCCAAGCGCAAAGCATTTTGAACAATTGGTTTGTTTATCAAACTTGTAATAACCCCCATTCTCGAGTAATTGCTTGTAAAACATAATACTGAATCCTCTCTCTTTATACAAGTTAACTTGCTGCCTGAATTAGCATCTCATGTAGCATCTTTTCTGCTCATTTTCCTAGGGAAAAAAACCCCTTAGTTGTTGCATCACTTTCCCTCTTTCTCCACGCCACAAAACTGCAAGTAAAAACCACTGCCGTTATCTCCATTACTAAGTTTCTTTTCTGTTACTCTTCAACATACTTATGTAAAAGAACAATAACACACTACATCCCTCCATTTCAATTGTTTGGGAGATTGTGACCTGTGACATACACCTTATAGCTCTCCCAGCACCTTGCTACAATGAAACCAAGAGAGGACATCAAGAGAAGCGCTGGGGCTGTGAAATTTCAAGGGCAACAAGGTCTCTAGGAGCCGGGGGGGGGGGGGGGGGGGGGGGGGGGGGAAGCAAGATGGAGACAGAATGATGAGTGGCCAGGGCAGACAAGAACTGTAGCACTTTGGGTAAACTCTCCAGGCAACTGCAACCACCAACATTTTTCCTAATTTAAAACCTGAATAATTTTACCAAGACATAAATCTGGATTGCCATTGTGAGAGATCAGCACATTAGCCATGAAGGATACAGGGAAAAAAATTTACGGTGAGATCATGTTGGGGGCAAAACTATACGATCTACGAGATTATGTCTGTGTTAGGATGTTAATACATATTTTCTTTGGAATAAGGGAATGAAATGGGTGTTATTAAAAAAACATAGATGTTAATGACTACACACGAAGGAATATTGCATTAAAAAAATTTAAACCAGAGATGGGACGATTTTAGGTTTTTGTCAATACCGATTCTCGATTCTGGAATCAATTTGATTATCTTACTAATGTTAAATACATTGCAAAATTTTGTATACAGTTTTACAGTTCAACATTTCACACAACTTACAGTGGGAACTACAGTAACTAAAATGAGAGAAAATAATTTTCCTTCGTTAAATTCACAAATTTTATGACCTTAACTATTTCATCCAATCCTCTGGGGAAGAAATCTATAATTTTGTCATGCAGAAATGGCCCTGCTACGTAAAACGAATGTGTCAACATTGTGTGATTTCAAGAACATTGCACACTTCCCAAAACAGTTTAATTTCAATGATATATGGTAAACATTACGGCAAGTCTTACATATGTATACACTTTTCGTAAATTCTTCAGTCTTTTTTTTTTTTTTTGTCGTCGTGGCTAGCTGTTTAATAATATCACTAAATGTAAACTAAACCAAAACCAAACCCAAATTACTCACCGTACAAAACTCGTATAAATTAATTTTGTGGGTCTACTACTTCTTCAAAAAAGCTACTGTTCTTAACAATTGCTGTATTAATTGCTTGCACACTTCACTCTCCTTTGGCCTTTCTTTTTACGTAAGATGTCCAAATGATAGATATTTTATGGTCTTTTACATTGGCTGCAGCAACTTCCATAATTGATGAGACTAGATATTTTATGAAAAAATGTCTGTTTAATTTATGAATTTAGATATCGCACTTTCGTTTCAAGCACAACTGTCTATGTAAACAAACATTTAGCGATAGATTACTGCACACATTCTAGTTGTGAGTGTTCACTTCTCACCATTGTTACTAACATTTGGACGCGGTTTGCTGTCACAAATACTGTAGCTTATTTCAAAGAGCATATTTTACTATTTGTGTAATCTTTGGAAGGTGCGTTTACACTTGTTTCACAATAAAAAAAATACTTATATTGTGCATTTGTCTGTATTTCTTATTATTTCACATTCTAACCTGTATTTCGGGGTTATCTCGCTTTATCGCGATTTACCACAAACTCAGCCTCTAATTATGCCTGATTAATGGACGACTGATGATGGATTAAACATTTTACACTGAACACTTTGAGTTCACCTGAAGATTATTTTAAGTCAAAGCCAAAATCGAAGAAACAAAAATATTTAATTTGACTTAGAATTTGTAAAGCTTAGCACACCCCTGAGATCTCATCTGTTTACTGCATTTTGGGTTAACCTACATGGTGAATATGAATTTCAAAATCATGAGTTAGAAAACATTATTCCTGTAACGTACCTGCAAACACACATAAGCTACTTGCATTGAGTTTATAAACACAGCCAGGTTTGCAGAATATGCCACCCAATAAGAAAATTCTACAGAATCGAATTGAACTTGTGAAAGCTGAAAATCGGAACACATTGATTCTTCAATTCAGTCAAAAATTGGCAGAATCAATAATCAAATTGTCCCATCACTACTTAAAACTAATTTCAGAACCGATTGCAATGTGAACATTGCACATATTTGCAACACATATAGCAGCAGATACTTGCAGTAACACGGTCTAACTAACCTCCTTGTTCCTGTAGAGGGAGTTGATGATGAGCTTCATCATGCGATTGACCTCTGCTTGGAAGTGGTGTTCCTCCGAGTTCTCCCGCAGCTCCTTCATCTGGGCGACACTCAGGTGGTCTGCGCTGATCGCCTCTTCCTCCCGCTTCACAACCTCATCATCTGCAAGGTAACACTTCACTTCACGAGTCCCTCCTTCCTTTCATCCTCAAATTAGAGGCTGTTCACAATTGGCTCAGCTCTTTATAAACTCGTGCCTAAGATCTACTGTTATACCCTTCCACCATACATAAAATTCATGTTGCCACGGACTAGTTCACTATTCATGGTAATATGTATGATTGTGGGGGGGACCAACCAACAACTTTATTTGTTGTAAATTCATACATTACGCTTGCAATAAAATATACAATACTTGGAAACCATAATCCATTTACGGTTACTTCCAACTTTCCTGAAGCCTTGCTGAAGTCCTACTTTCAGGATATTCCTCCACCCCATGCAAACAAAGCTAAAAACAAGTCTAGAAAATTAGACCTGAGGGACAATGCACTGCATTCATGCGCATTCTGTGTTACTTGTATTTCAGTTTCATTACTTAACAGCATCAATATTTGCGTACATGTTAGTTTGCTTCATTAGTTGATCTAAAATATTGCACAGAGAAGTTGAGACCTTTTGTTTAACTGTTTTGAATAATACCGAGTCTATATGCATTTCAAATAAATCACAGATTTATCAAAATACTGATACGAATTAGTTAGGCTAATTAGATAAGTCTGAATGTTACATAAATATAGGAAATTAACTTCACTTAGCAGTCCAAAAAGTCTTTCCTGTAATTGTCTTTATATTTGTGTCTGTCCAATTTGACCTATAAAAAAAATTTCAAAAGGATACATTGACTGTAGGCACATGTAGATAATCACTATATCCTAATTTATGGTATCGGAATCGAGCAAAATGTTTTACAGTTGTAAATGAAAATCGGAATAGAGAAAAACTGATATTTTGACAAAAATTTGTCGCGATTGCTGTTGGCAAAGCCATACATACTTTTTAAACTTCCCAGTCAATCCTTAAAAGAAATAAGTTCTATTTTTAAACAATTTGGCAATTCCTGTAAAAGTCTGACTAACCATACAAAAATCTCCGCACACAGAACCTATTAGCCCGGCAACTATAGGCTGTTCATGGTAAAGTGAGCACTTTTTCAAGGTCCTAGTTACTTTTTTGCTATCAGCCATTTAATATGCTTCTACCACTTTCTTCAATTGCCAGGTAAGTAATAAACACAGTGTATATATTTCACTGTACTCTAATAAAATATTATATATACACACTCAAACACACAAAAACAAAAAAAAACAAAAACACACCAACACCACATTATTCCAAATGAGAGGTCTTCGAAAAGCGCTTACTTTACTGCGAATAGCTTATATATCGAGCTGTGGTGGGATTATCAATTAGGTCCTACAGAAATGGATAATTCGTATGTTAATGGTAACTGTAGTAATTTTGTTGACCTTATTTAAAAACTATGATGTCCCTGAAAATGTAACTATGGATCATAAGTTAACATGTAAACGCAAAAATTAAAAAATTATTATTATTATAATATCACATAATGAGCCAAGAGAAAACTTGGCACAGAACGTATCCAGTCAGCCATCAGCTGCAATAAACTCATAATGTGTGTGTTCCACCCATGCATAGTACCTGTCCTGAGTGCCTCTCTGCTGGCGCCAAGATCAACGTTCACCGTGTTGACCTCATCTCCGACCTCGTCTGCCCTTGCACAACCCAGGCCTGCAACACAAAACACATCTGCATCAATGCGGGGAATAACTCTGAGAAAACATGTTTACCATGTTTCATGAGCATCATCAAAACCCACACTGCCTATATTTTCAGAATGACTTTACTCTGTTTTTTGACTATGTACTTTCATATGTTATAGTCCATTGACGCTTTCTTCTGCCTTTTGGAATCGAACCTTTGAAAAATCACCCTAGGCGTAACATGTCAACCTTTTGTGTTCAATCACTTGTATTCCTAAGTTATATAACCCTGTGATTAATGTTGAAGTACTGTGTTCTTTAATATATTAATAATCAACTTAGTATCCTCTATAACTTGTAATATTCATTTCGTATTAAATACGAATTAATAACATTGAGAGTGCGGCGTGTTGGCAATGGTCGGTAAGAAATAGTTCACAGTTACAATATTTTTTAACCTCGTTTCTATGTATACTATTTGTAAGGTAAACATTGCCAATTGATAAATTTGTATTGTTAGATAGCACTGACGGAAACACATTTCATTGCTGCAGTTAAAAATATCTGTGCAAATTCCCATGTGTAGGCTGGTGTTTTTTTCCCTGCCCAGAATAAAGGTTCAATAAGCGAAGCAGAGCGTGTTGCTCTCTCTTGTTATCTCCGTTTCTCTTCTCTCTCTCTCTCTCTCTCGAAAAGATTGTACCACCTGTGTAGGAAAGGTATACATTTTATTTCTAATTCCAGCACATTTCATACTAATTACAGCAACAATAATGATGTTTGAGATTGTAATTTACAACTGAAACGTATTATAAGGTATTTAGATGCAACAACATATTTAAGATGCGAAGGCGTGACACAGCTCGTTGCGCGACACAAATCCAGCAGGTTGGTAGCAGTGGCCTAGCCACACGCATGTCCCAATATGGCGGGCGGGCAGTCATTATAGTGCCTTACGATTGGCAGTGGTGTGTGGCGACATGACAATGACACTGCGTGTTTCTGAACGCAACATCAAGTTCGTACTCTCTTTTCTCCTAGGGAAATACAATGTTGTGATAAATATGTGTTTCCAGGGCAGGGATAATTAATATACTGTAACGAGTGTTGTGATCGCCGCGTGTGTAAGGGTGTAGCCATCATTTCCATCTGTGTTGTAATTGTTGCGCACAGGCCAGATGTGTGTGGATTTCAAATATGTTCAAGTTTATACGTTTTAACCATGAACTGATGTTATGACGAAGTTAATTATTTAGACCCACACCTGTTTATCACAATGTTGTACCATCGCGCTAGGTGTTTCAAACAAAGTTGTGTAAAGAATTTACGTTTCTGTGATATGAATGATTGCCACAATCCCAAAAATTTTTTTTTTTAAAATACTAAGCCCAACCAGATAAATTAAAATAAAATACACCTACAAACCAGTAAGTACCAATGCATGTAAATATTAGTGGAATAAATGTTACGGTTGGCCTATGGGTTTGCATGTTCACCACTATCTTTTACATTTGTCGATGCTACGTATAATAAATAAGCGGCACGAGTTGCGTGCTTGAATTTACTGTGCCATTTTGTTGGACTGGTTGTGTCCCTTCGTTTGAGTTTTTATTCCAAACGCGTATTAACAGGTTAAATACTACTGTTGTTTCTGCCATAGTTGTAACAAACATCGTTGTGGCTAATTATTAATGTGTATCATGTGTAACATGCTATATTGTGTGTAACAAATAGTTATAAAGCCGACCTAAATATTGTTATAGGCCTAAATTGTGAACATTCACGGGAAATACAACAGCATAATTTGAACAGTTGTAAACAGCAATCAATGCATTTGACAGTTATAAAAGTAGAAGTCACATGCCAGTGTTTATATTTACGTGTAGTGGAAGGATACGTAATCAGTAACCATAAGTAGAAATTTAGCAGGGCTTCAGAAAAGGCTGAAGTTATAGTGAATCAACTATAAAATGTACAACATTCAGATTCCAATCAGTATGGACAAGTTCACTCTAAAATAATCTTTGCACTAATGTGCAATGCAAAAGACAGTATATTTATTTAAAGATGTTCCCAATATGTTTACTTATAAAAAGAAAACATAACCAAAACTAGAACTAATTATTACATTGACAATATGCATGCTATAAATATTATTTTGATGCCCTCTAAAATCCTTAAAAAAAACTGTTTCAGACGAGATGGCTGTATACCTGGACAGGAGTGGAACTATAATAAGAACATGTATTGAACTTTCCATCAATTACACAATTGCATACACACAGCACAATGAGAACACATCAAGCCAGTTCACACCTTGCACGTAGTTGCGATTGCACAATCAATGCATGTGGAAGTACAGTGCGACAGAATTTCTCTCTCTGTCTATTTACCGTACTTTGTTTATTATTATTTTTTTATTTTACAGTGACTGTTGTGCTTTCAAAACCGTGTTTTGTTTCTATTTATTTGCCGCAGGTTTACTACGTTAATAATTTCTGTCCTTTATTTATTTCATTACGGTAAATTTCATATATTCATAAACGTTTAATATAATTAATAATTTTGAACTTTGTATTGGAAATGTCACTGCAATGCATGTTAATATCCTACGTCTTGTGTTGTCTATGTATGTTAGTGTATTTGTAATTTCTCTCGCGAAAGATTTGAATGCACGTAAGTATTGATATTCACAAACTGCATTATTGAAAAAAGAATTTTCGTCTTTGGTTTGGGCTCCATTAAAATGTGGTAATTCACCAGAAAGGTAATGCATCAATCAACAATTTTAGTACTGCATCTTGGTGATTTCAAAGTGACTGTGTTCCAAACATGGGATTGATGTTTGACAAGGGGGAATGAAGATTTATCCCTCGAACCATATTTCTTTTGGAATGTCATATTCTAAATGTGAGTCTACAAAGGACTACTGTAACTGCCAACCAGTTATTTTTATTGGGCTGATCTATTCAGCTATAATTTTCTCTGGCATAACAAGCTCGTTGATTTTCAAAATAAAATTAACTACAAATAATTTTATGAACATTAAATTGCCATGATAAGTATACTTACTGCCCAGAAGCATATATTCTATCATGTACTGACTACTGTGGTTTCTATAATTTAGGATTTTCATCTAGAAATGCATATAGTCATTGTGTTGCAATTTGAATGTGTTTGCTGCAAAAGAAGAGAGCTACAGTACAGAAGGTTCAACAAGGCAATTTTATTCGTAAGTATGCAAAATTTGCCATGTAATTGTATTTAGAGAGCATATACGTAATTTTGCATCCTGTGCCAGTTATCCATTCTATGCTGAGTATTTATTTTATTATATACATATATTAGAGATCTTGTACTTCAAATTGTAGTTGCCAGGAAGGGTCGCTCACGAAAAGGACCACCTAAGCTATGACGGCCACATGGAAATTACCACCTAAACTATGACGGGATATGGATGCTGACCTACTGGTGGATCATATAAAACGGCCATAGATGCCGCCCCTACTCCCCTGGTGACTTGACGATGCTCAAGGTACCACGACGTTAGTTGTCAGAGCTGGCAACGTGAGCATCACGACACCGAGGCATTGAGGAGCTCTGGGTCCTCTGTGTTAATTGGTGAGCACAACTCGAACTACCAGTTAGGGCGTAACGCCATCCTTCAAGAACCCCTCGACCCTTAAAGATAATAAATAATAACTGGCAAGACTAGGGAATTGAATATAGCTGTACTGTAACTTAACGGCACAGAGCCGCTCGTGAGTATTTGATATCTGAGTATTGTCCATTTAATTAATTACTTGTGAAGTGTTGTATCAAATTCCTATATGTTATATATATATATTTAATGTTCAATAAAGTAGTTGTGTTATGAACTAATATAGCTACGTCCCTATATAAGTACGTCTACCCCATCCTAGTCTTGATGACAGATTGCTTGAGATATTATTGGTTCAGTGATCGGCATAGGAGTCAGGAAAGGGCGGATGCTACACTGGTGAAGCTGCCTCCCCCCCCCGCGCATTTAAGCGAGTCAGCTTCACATTGTATTTCAACCATTCATTTGCACAGCGCGTAGAGAAACTAGTCACTGCCACAAAGACACGTGGCTACACTTTACATCGCCACGCTGCCCTTACGCGTAATTCTTTCACTCCCACATTCTATGTTGCATTTTTATTTTATTCACAGCTGCTTATGTCACACTAGATTTTATATATCATAAGACTATTTTTCTTGTTCCCTTTCCAGTGCTAATACTTAAGTACTTTCACACCAATTACAGTGACAGCTTCACGCGCTGTAAGTGATAAAGTGATAGGTCAGTTTGCCAAGCTCGTGTGCGTCAGTGCTTCGCGAAGGAGTCCTTGCTAGCATAGCACCTGACGTCGCAGAGACCTCCCGCCCCGTGTAGCTCCGCTTCTTGTTCATTTAACAGCATGAAACACTCCACACTTGTTTTGTGTACTTTGAGTGCTTTCTCATATCTTGTTTTCCTTGTAGTTTGCCATAATAAGTATACAAAGTGCGTGGCACCATTTACACACAAACTACACTGTTCATGGAAACACGTAGCCATAAGAAAGCGTCCAGAGTTTCCAAAATCCAAGACAACCCCCAGACAACACCACCTCAGATTCGCCAAACCACGTACTTTTTCCGGAAAACCTGGTGAAAACATACTGAGTTATTAGAAATTTTCAACAAAATTATCAGACATTAACCAGTGGTCCGAACCCGAAAGGTGTGGTCGTGTAAAATTCTATCGTTTAGGATCTGCAAAACACACTCTCGACAATTTGTCCCGCGAGCGCTAGGAACCTATCATGTGGCAGTAAATGTGTGATTCTCTCACAGACACATTCACCACCCGGTGGATACTGAGCGCCTTAAGCAGTTGCTTTATACTAAGAAACAAGCTGTTCGAAGGACACAACATGTCCAAACTATGCAATTTTACCACCATAAATACTATGCCTGCACGACAGATGCCGACAATTTCTGTTTTATGGTGATCGCTTCTCCCTTCTGTCGCCAACAAACTGATCTGTCTACCAAACAATAATTTACACGACATGTTGGCGAATGCTTTACACATTGATATAGGTATTTATCGTTATGGTCAGTCACTCACTCAGAACCACACACACCCAGATGCTGAGCACTTAGAAACCGAGATAAGCAAATTAAAATAGGAGATAGCACAGCTAATATTAAGCTGCCAACACACAACACCCAATCAAAACAAAGACCCAGGAGACACACCCCGCAATGATGGCTTCCGACCCCAACCACACCGCGGACAGCATTTCTCCACCCGTGGATACTACAACACACATGTCCACCGCCAAAACCAGCAAATGTTCCTCCCTCAACCACACCCACAATTTTCCCAACAGTACCGTGGTTAACACTACAACAACCGGGGTAGATCAAACTTCCGTGACCATGCATACGCCCCTCACAACCACCACCACCAATACTACTCCACACCCCAGTACACAGCCAACAACAACAGGGGGCGTACTAACCACAATACACCGACAGGCCAACAGATGACAAAATACTACAATACGAGGGGGTAGAGCACGGAACCCCTGCAGACCCTAACATCCGAGTTCAATGCATTTTCAATAAAGTCGTCCCTACAGGGTTGTACGCAGACATTGCGAAGTTTAAAGCCTACAGTGACCTGCCACCACCCAGTGTTTCAACACCTAGCTCTGTTATTGAGAACAAAGTTACTGTCAACAACAACCAGCATTCTCACCTCGCCTCACACATTGCGTGGTACACAACACCTGCGAGCGCATATCGGTCAGTTAAAGTCCACCCTCAGCAAAGTACAAGTAAACTGCCGGCAAGGCCAGCCATGACAAGTTGGTCATGTGAAATGTAAACACGAGCACCGGCGCGTAAGCAGTCAGTCCCGGCCAAGAATCGCACGTGCATCACTTTCCCCCCGCCACAGCCAGGACGTAGTGTTGCCACACCACCACACACCCCAGATTGCAGCATTGCCTGACTGCAGCAATTTGCAGCTGTGCAGCCAAAGAAAGCAGGCACATGCAGTCTTGCTGAAGACACGTGCACCCCGTGGGACATAAAAGTCGGCAATGTACACTTTTCCCCAACCAGAAATTTGAATTTTGTACTGAAATTGGTGAATGTTTCAAAAATTTAAGAACACAGTTCAGTCTTCCCAACTTGGGGAACGACCCCTCCGGCAGCATCTAAACGCGATGGAGAGGGCGAGCACCAAATCGACAAGCTGTCCTACGAGATTGTGTACCTGGTGGGGCTCTGACATTCTCCCTACCATGGTATGCAGTCACAATCGCATGTGCATATACTTGAGTGTTTTGACTCGTTCGAATAACTCTCCCGGCAACCTGCAGTCCCCTATCCACTACTTAGTACGAGGTACACTGGAGAGGTTCTACGTCTACAGGAATGGGGGATACTGTTGAGTCTGGTAAAACAATGTTTATTCCATTTTACGGGAAATAAACACGTGGTGTCGCACTAGCTCATAATGCAGAAAAGAGCTAAGGGAAGCTTGCACCTACATTAACCAGGTAGAGATGACATGGTCCTAAGATACAAAGGGGAGGGGT
The DNA here is from genome assembly GCA_029891345.1 of Dryococelus australis. NCBI lineage: Eukaryota > Metazoa > Arthropoda > Insecta > Phasmatodea > Phasmatidae > Dryococelus > Dryococelus australis. Next base: position 58,887,816 of record CM057008.1, read on the forward strand.
AGATGGGCGCTATTAGAATAACTTAAACTAATCTAACATGCTATGCAATTGTTGCCCAGAAGGGGCAGCAGTGTCTATGTGTGTAGACGATGAGCACGATGAAGACCAAGGATAGGAGTTTAGGGTAGGCAGCAGCAAGGAGCAGAAGAGCTATGTTAGCTTGGTGGTGGACCGTGAGGGCCGAAGTAATGCAGACGGGTCAGGTATCCGTAAACTGGTGCAGCGGATGACTGAAGACAGATCTCGAGCGGGCGTCTTGATCCTCTATACTCTACTGGGCACTTCCTCTTGTTCTTATTGGCTGGCGAACTCGTGGGCGAGGGCGTCAGTGCCTGGAGGCTGAGACGTCACCAGCCGGCTTGGAGATGGGGACGGTGGCAAAGCGTACTGGTGTAGCCATCTAACAGCGTGCAGTGGAATAGAACTCTGTGCCTTGTAGCATAATCTCGGTGGGCCAGTGTATAATACAAGTTGCTGGCTGGAACATAAATTCTTGCAGTGTGGCGACCAGTAAAATCTTGATGTCTCGTGGAGTTATAGCCACTAGAAGTTAATGTTTCCTGTATGTGAGTTAACACTACATCACGAAGAAGCTATACAACAGCATACATGGGCGAGTAACGTAATTTATAGTCTTGTTTTAGCATGGGAGTGTAGTGAATTGTACTGTATAGTATTGTATGTTAGTGTGGGAATTGAAATGCTTACGTACTGCTACTGGCTAGCCATGTCAAACGTAGAAGAGCCAAATCCCCACTACAATGATTCAAGGCACACAGGCTGTTGGCTGTTTTTGTGTAGGTATTGAACGCAAAGCACTGGGAGTTTGACATAAAAACAAAAATAGGGTGTTTGTGTGTTGATGCACTATAGCACGTCGGCACACACACCCTCTTGCGATTCAACCATGGTAAACAAGTAAAGAGTGATGTAATTTGCGCAGTTCTTAACAACAAGGTCTTGAGAGCAGATGATGGTAAAGCGAGGTGAGTATGGAGCAGCGTCGGAATGAAAGGGCGGGGGAAACGAGATCCCAGAGAACACCCACCGACCAACGGTATTGTCCAGCACAATTCCCACATGCAAAAATCTGCTGACCCAACCAGGGATTGAACCCAGTTCAACTTGGAGGGAGGCGAGAAGACTCAGCCACTGCAGTCCCAATAATGGTGAAGTTACATGAAATTAGATTAGGTCTTCCAGTATTTAGCACAGCAAACAAAATTTGCATGCATAAATTATACATAATTTCTACGTGTATTACCCCATTATCTCCCCAACTGTCACAGCTCTCCCCACTATCGTGTTTGGTACTATGTACTACAAATACTGCGATGCCCCTCCGTGTTCTGTGTGGTTAGTAATGTCGATTTATACCATTTTCCAAGATTTTTTTCCCCCAGAAAAACCTTGTTTCTCAACAATTTCTAATTTTCTTCCAGTTTTTCAAAAAAGCTCAATATTCTTCATAATTACCCAGTTATTTGCTATGTTAAACAATCTAATCTGTCTGTGTAAAATAACTTTTGTAATAGCTGCAGTTACAGAGAGAGATAGACTCCATGTATCTTAATGCAGCGCTCTACCTAACTGGCCCTCCACACTTCAGCCTTCCACTAGGCAGGGAAGAGGAATCACGTTCTCTCACTGCAAAGAGACCAGGATTAATGCTCTACTGTTGCCCAGATCCTAAGCCCAAACCTGGCACGTCTGCACATCCTTGCCCCCTCTACCACAGGGATTCTGAGACATTGCACTAAGAAACCAAGCGTGTGGTCTGGCCGGGGTTCTAGTGCCTCTCCAGGGCACAACCGGAGCAGGTTGACGCTCACCACCCGGTCTTTCCACGAGAGTGGGAATCTCTCCAGACCTCCTCCAGAATACGGAGTCAACCACCGCCAGCACGAGTCCAACCGCAATGATCGGTCACCGGAGAGAACCTCCAGTGGGACCAACCGATCGTCCCGTACTACCACTTAATTTCCATGGCACTTGTGGGTTATTCATGATTGACTGCTCCGCCGATGGCATGGGGCGAAGAGGAAACCCCTTCCGCACAAGGTTGTTGAGAACACCTCACTGCAATCACAGTACAATGTCCCTGGTAGGAAGTACTGTGAACATAACCTATTTATACATCTGCATGATCTCGTAACCATTAGATGTTTCAAGCAGCCGCTCGTCTTTTTAGTTGTATAGTAAATTAACATTCTTTTCATAGCTCAAGCATATTAGCCAATATTTTGTTTGTATTCTACATTTTTCAACACTGTTGTGTCAATGTAAGCACCAATAAATATAAAAAACCTACAAATTGCCTTGAATATAGTCCAGAGTATGATGTTATGAGAGAAAATAGGCATTTACCCTCCAACACTACTGAGGCCATCCTGCTTTCAAAGCACTCATACCTTTTATATTTTATTAGCATTTTACTAGTGTATGACCTAACATGTATTTTTATGTGTCTGCGAAAGTACCTTCTACCATGCTGTACATCATTACTTATGTTAATTTTAATTCTGTCATAGTTTTCTCTTTGCATTTTACCTCGTTTTATCTAACAGTTTTGGCCACAGAGGAATGTATAAATTACAGTATAAATTATGTCCAGTGTATAAACGTTGTATACTGTAATTTGCCTTGTCCAATATCTTTCTACAGCCATGTATTGAAAGAAGATCTTATGGGCGCAATAAAACAAACAGGAGTGATTTATTAAACTACGACGTAGGATTAAGTGACATCTTTTAGGAATTTCCTGTATAATTAGTATAATCATGTGAATCCCGATGATTAATTAGCTTCTCCTTAGACGCCATGATGAGCGCAGTACAATGTAAATTTGCAATTACCACTCAACGTGAAGGAATGGTGTTGGAGAGGCACCAAGTTATTGTAAATATGAGGGGCACAAAAGAAGAGGCCACAAACTGCATAGTACTTAGATTCTGAGTGCTTCAAGTTCGTCTCCACCAACATATGACCCACTGGGCTGGGTAGCATGACTTGGCATAATTGTACACTTGTGAGCTACAAACTTTCTTCATTTATTTTGGAATCTCGAAATGATTTGCACTTTAAGAGAATGACTCTTGGACAATTTTAAATTTAAATCTGAATTTTAAGAAGGGCGTTAACTTTTCCAGAAGCCAATAGTAAAAAATGTGTGTTCTGGAGCAGAGTTCCATCTCAAAAGATTTTAAGTATTTTTTTGTGTTGGGAAAAATAATGAGTCGGTACCAGTTTTGCTCACGTAAATTATTTTTTTTGTTTGCAGAGATCTTAAAGAGGTGATTTGAGTTTTCTGTTTCTTCCAAGCTCAATATATTATATAAATTGACAAAAAAATTTCTTTGGTTTTCATTAATTTACAACTGCATACATAACTTATTATTTGATGATTAATTATGAAAGCTGATTTTCAGGTAATCTTTTCAACTAACATAACTTCTATTTTCTGCACGTATAAATTGTGTTATGCTTTGTGTAGAAGTTAGTGTAGCTAGAATTTTCTTATCAAGTGATTTGCATGTTTTGTCTTTCTGTTTTTTTTTTTTTTTTTTTAATTCCTAGTATGAAATTATGTCTAGTGTTCTTATACGCTAATTCAAAGGGTCAACGTATCACGTAATTTTGTCGTATGAAAGTTTTTGTTTCAATGCATACTATTACTCTAGTATCTACACGCCTGTGTTCACAAGTAAAATTCTGGTATTTTCAGAACTACTATTTATTATAATTTTTAAGCACATTTTCTCACGCTGCATCAGCCAAGGGGATGCCAACTAGCGTGGAGACAGTTTCATCTCTGTTAGATGCTATGCGCATAGGGAATGTAAGTGGCCCGGTAGGAAGTTATTCAATCATCACTCGCACGCCCGACAAACCTTCACACATTCTACATGTAGATGGTTTTACTGCTTACAAGAAAAGAAAGATTATATTTTATTTTCAAAATACTGAATTCCTGCTTTGTCAATACAACGAAATAAAAATCTCACTACACTACATCCCGTAAGAGAACAATTATAGGCCTAAGAATGACTTAGACGCACAAATTTCGAGGCATGCCTCAAACATTGAAATTTATTTTCTGCCAAGTAATACCGAACTACCACACCACTCCAAATCCCAGGAAATACTGTTCCAAAACCTTCGCACAGAATCTAATGGTCCGTATTACAAAAATTTTAATGCATAACGGAAAGGATTTGCACAAGTATGCAAAATTTAAGTGGAGTATTTATACTCATATTTTATAACAGTGATTGTATTTTTTTTTAAAGGTTTTATACACTTGGTTTTTTAAATGTATTTGTTGAAGTGTAACAGAAAACCTTAAATGGACCAGATGGTAAAATTACAGAATAGGGTTTTTTTTGCTCCGAAAATCAGAAAAAAATTCCTGGATATGTTAGATATGGTTAGTACTAATAACACTTACTAGGAATTTTAGCGGAGCTTCCAGTATGTTGCTGTAAAATAAAATAAAATTGTGATAGTGAGGAGGGTTATCAAGATTGCTGGGTTAATGCAATAAAACACGTATAATTTAGGTAGAATATCTCAGTTAAGGTTGCAAGTAGGCGACTAGGGTACCTAAATTATATATTTAAAAAAAAAGGTATAAAAATTTGAGTACTCACAGTGTAGTACTTGTTGACAGGCGCACACACACACACAAACAAAGTAGGACAACACACTTCCCATACAGTTGCGTGATCGCAATGTTTCGCTGGCTAAGCCAGGCAGCAGTATGGTAGAAGGATGCTGTTAGTGGTAAACCTAGTGGCCGGGTGGAGAACTAGGGTGCCACGGGAAATAATAAAATTGCCAGTATTGCTGATGAGCATGATAGCTGTGATTATCTTATGTTGAGGCCTTGTGGCTGCCTAGATTTAGTTATAAATTGATGAGCTAATCCCCAGTGTCTGAGTTCTGAGCTATTGATTGAAAATGGTAGTGGTCTCACAACTCTGGTACTGTAGAATATATTTATATTGAGCTCAAGAATTGTATTAAATGTGAGAATACTTTTTGAAACAAATCATTGATGTATAAAATGTCGTTTACAGGGTATAGTTATGCTGTGGTGCTAAGGATATACAGGTATCAAGCAGTGTCGGAACATTATGTAATTCTGGTGAATTACACAAGGTTTACCTTGTCTATATTCATGATATAATACTGCATAACGTATTACTAGTAGAAGAAATATACATATAGTAGAATATACAGAAATACGTTCAGAGACAGTTTTTATAAATAGTAGATGTGTATCACCATTTCATATTAGTACTATGTATTCGGTGACCAAGAAACACACAAAGGAAACAAATGGGGAAACTAATTGGTTTACGTGACAGGTGTATTGTGGGAATGTTCCAAGTTCAGTTTAAAGAATGATATTTTACCAGCTGGACATGTTTGACGTGTTAGTGCATTTTTGGGTGTTTTAATGCAATTTATTATGCTTGACGTGTTAATTCAAATAATTCTGTGATAATGCGTGTGTTTATATTGTATTATGCCCAAGGGAAATGTGAAAGAATAATTGTACGGTGCCTAATGTGTGTGTGTGGAATGTCGTCAAATAGGATAGTGTGTCCTGTTACGAGCGTTGAGTTATTGGGCGACTTACGTAATTATTTCAGTTTGTTATGCAGTACTATTTACATTTATTATAGTATATTAATTGTACCTGTGTCGTATTACGTGCGTGTTGTGTGGTAAAATGAGTTAATATTATAATTAAATACATATTTTTAATTGATGTAAATGGGTTAAATGGCAAAATGTCATAACCGAACAATACTTAAATTTCAATTTTACCAATACAAGTTACAAATACGATTGTGGCAAGGGCTATGTACATCAGGGAAATTGGTGGGTATGAGTGTAATCTATAATGTTCTCATGATAAAATCGTACCCTACAAATTACCTCCAGTTCATACACCTCCCCACTATTGAATTAGTAACTTGTATTGGTAATAGGCACTACTGTCAATTTAAGTATTCTTCCGTTACATATTTGTGCTATTAAATATGAATTTGTAATAAAATGTTATGATTATTTCAGGAATATCACAAAAATATGTTAAATTGCAAAATGACCTAACCAAACAATACCTCAATTTACAATATTATCAACACACACAAGCATACCCATCTCGCAATGACAAATACTGTACAAGCGTAGCCAAACATTATGCACCGAGCCAGAGTCCCACTGCCAGCAGGGGAGTAAACAGTGATTCAAGGTGTGCCGGCTATATTTTTGGTGTTGACGGGAGGCATTATGCATCAGCGAAGCATAGAGTTTCCCCAGAAATGATTTTCATGTATAGCCCATTCACACTGAGAAATAGTGTGTGTGTGTGTGTGTTTGGTAATATTGTGAACTTATGTATTGATTTGTTAGGCTGTCTTAAAATTTAATGTATTTTTATGATATTTGTGATAGAAATATTATATTATATCACGAAAATACTAATTGCAAATAGATGTAACTGACCAATACCGAGATCGACAATGTTACCAATACAAGTTACCAACATGATAGTGCGGCGGGGTATGAACTGAAGGGAATTTGTGAGGTCAAATGTTATCACGTAAATGTACGTACATTTTTATTTGTTTTGCCTCGCAATTTCCCTGATCTTCATAGACTATCGTATTTGTAGCTCGTATTGGTAATATTTTCAATTTAGGTATTGTTCGGTTAGTTCTATTTGCAATTCAACATATTATAGTGAAAAAATATTATGTAGATATTTTTTACTCGCTTAACCCCAAATCTTCCCTGATCTTCATAGCCCTCTCTACTATCGTTTGCGGGGTTTCTAGTGGTCAGATCTTGATGCCCCCCAGTAAATTCGTGTTCTGTGTAATTAGTAGAGTGGAATTACATCATTTTCCGAGAATTATTTTCTTGAAAAGTTATTATTCTGGAATTTTACCTGGAAGTGCAACATTAAATCTTAGCACAAATGTGCAAAATTAAAAAATACAAATAAGGGAGGTATGTGCACTTAGACCCTAGCTTGTATTACATTCTTTGTGGTTACATAATATTTCAAACATAGTATACACTAGATTTTAAAGTGTATGTGTGGGATTATAACATAAAAGCTTAGCGCAAGTGTGCAGAATTTAAAAACAGAGGCCATGGCTCAATGTAAAGAATACTCTTGAGGAGAGGAAGGGATCCCTCTGCTAACAGGAAGGGATGGTAGGCATGCGACAAATGACCAAGAAAAATCGGAGATGCTGCAAGGACAGTACTTGTCAGTGTTTGAGGTAAAGGAGGATTGGAATAGGGGGGCAAATAGTGTTGGGGGGGAGGGTGTTTGGTAAGTTTAAGATGAGGGAGTGGGAGATAGAAAAGGTAATTAGGGGTTTGGAGAGCAGTAAGGCAGGGGGACCAGATGGGATAGGAAACACAGCACTGAAGTTTGGTGGCAGGGAGTTGGTGAAATATTTAGAGGTCCTGTTTAAAAAGTCGTTAGGAGAGGGTAAGTTACCACAAGATTGGAAGGATGCTATGGTGGTACATATACACAAGCAGGGAGAGGATAGGGGGAGGCCTGGCAGCTACAGACCGGTGAGTCTCACATCAAGTACAGGAAAAGTAATGGAGAGGCTGGTGGTGCAGTATGTGGTGAGGGTTATGGGCAATAGGAATTGGTTGGAGGAGTCCCAGCATGGTTTCAGGAGGGGATACTCATGTAAGACATAGCTGGCTGCGTTATTAGAGGATCTGGTGCAGGTAGTTGATGAGGGGAAGCAGGTGGATGACTGCTACATAGATTTTGAGAAGGCATTCGATAAGGTGCCCCATGGGACATTAATGAGGAAAGTGGAGGAGCTGGTACCGGACAGGAGGGTAGTGGAATGGATAGGGGACTTTCTCAGGGGGAGAAGGCAGAGGGTGGAAGTGGGGGAGGCAATATCGGAGAAAGAGGAGGTTACATCAGGGGTAACACAGAGAAGCGTGCTGGGTCCTTTGTTATTTACCATAATGGTAATTGACATGGGCTTGGGAATTAGGGGAAAAATCAGATTGCTTGCAGACGATTGCATTGTATGAAGGTGGAAGAGGGGGGGGGGGGGGATTTGCAGGCGGACATTGATAACATACGGTTGTCGGCGAGGATAAATAAAATGTCAAATGTAAGAAAAACTAAGGTAGCGAGGTTCACAAGGAAGAAGATGATAAGCAGGGACATGTACAGATGGGAGGGACAAGAGATAGAAGAAGCAGCAGAATAAAAGTATCTAGGGATTGTACTGCAGGGAGACCTCAGGTGGAAAAAACAGGTAGAGAGGGTGGTTGCAAAGGGAATAAGGGCTCTGGGTATGCTGGGAAGGTTGCTGAAGGGAGTCAGCTGTGAGGTGAAGGTGTATGGCACATGTTAGAATATGCTGCAGCAGTATGGGACCCGTATGTGGAGGTGCGAGAACTGGAAAAGGTGCAGAGAAAGGCAGCAAGATGGGTGAAGGGTAGGTGGAGAAGGCAAGGGCAGGATGATGAGGAAGAAGGGAACTATAGGCCATCAGTGATGATGAAAGAAATGGGGTGGAGCTCATTGAAGGACAGGAGGAAAGTTGAACGGTTAGTCAGGATGTACAGGGTGGTGAATGAGGAGGGAGGATGGGGAGGGCTACACTGCAAGCTAAGTAAGGGGGTGTTTAGAGGAAGAGGAAACAACAGTGAGAAGCTTCAGAGGGTGTGGAGGAGAACGGAGCGGGGTAGGCAGTCCATACTTGTGAGGTCTGTGAGGGAGGAATTGGTATCTGCGGAGGGGTTGGTAAGTTCAGGAAGGGAGTGGAAAAGGAGTTGGTTGGGTGAAGGAGAGGCGAGAGAGCTCGCCACCGGGCGGTAGCCTAATTGCGAGTGTATGCATGTTATTATTAAAAAATATAACATGCAAAAAAAAAATTGGAAATCCTGTTAAGCTACAAATGTAATCATTGCTATTGTAAATAACATACCTGTGTTCAAAATAATTCAGAAATAATTATAACACTACCAGAATAATTATTAGTGCATACAATACAATTAGTTTTATTTTACACATTACTGTCATGTTGCAACACAGTCACAAATACCAAGGGTCAGATATTAGTATTTATTAAATTTTTAAATATGTGATGTTACTTTGTTGTTTAAAACCATTGAAATTATTCACTTACAGGTAAAATGTGACAAGGTTTCGGATCACAAACCAGCTATAACTACATTCAAACACTGGAATAATTTAAACAAATATGGCACGTAGTCAGAGATTGTGAAAGAGCACCAGCGAGTACACAACTTTGTGCTCTCTCTGTACTCTCGCTCTTTCCCACTCTCTCTGACAAATTGAGACGACCAAAGTGCTCTCTCCGACGTCATGACGTAAAAGCGAAAGCACAAGAGAGCGCTCTCTGGGCCAATTGCGACAATGCCAAAATTAAGGTGAGTATGAATACTCTGATTTTATTACTTTGATTCTGGTTATTTTTTTTTCAAATGTTAGTATACATTAGGTTTTTACATGTTCGGCTTTCCTTACATTGATTCTGGTTATTTTTATTTTTTTTCAAACGTTAATATACAAGACGTGTTTAAGTGGTGGTGTTTAAGTGTAACATAAAATTAAAAAAAAAAAAAATAAGGGAAGTCGGCCTACACATACTTAAGTTACATGTTATAACATTGATTCTGGTAATTTTTCCAAAGGTTGGTAGTCACTCGGTTTTTGTGTACTTGTGAAGTGAATCTGAGATTAGAATCTAACTTGACTCCACTGTTTTACATATTTGAACATGTATATATTTAGCATGCTTCTCCAGCTCAGTAAATTTCAACCTTAATCCCCCAAATATTTGGGGCCTAAACTGGGTCAGGTGGTCGATTTGGTAACCTAAATAATGGTTTATAGAATTACCGGACACGGCTTAACTGTCAACAAAACAATTGCCACGTTTTGTGATTCATCTGCTTCTACATTTCCACGCAATACCCACCCTCTTATTACAGCTTTACCACAAAAACTGCCGTAATGCTTCCATAAAAATGTTATTAACCGTCACCAACATAAACCTAAAACATTTATTCAATAATCGGCATTTTCTACCGTGTGAACAAAATAAGAACATTTCAGACAACGATAACCCGGCGCAACGTAAAATAACCGTAACTTACCGCAAAGCAACACCAGTCCCAACAGCAGGAAGAATTTCTTCGTCAGATCATACATTTTTTAACATGTAAGCAGCTGAAATTTCACTGAATATTTTTAAGCGCCCTTGCACACACTACAGAATTAACATACAGCTCCTTCCCTGAGTGCTATCTACACACTACTATCTTTATATTTTGCCGACTTTAACAGGTTTCTTAAAATGTTGTTCCAAGTTTCGCTAGCCAATCAAGAACAACCAGCGAATCTTCACAGGCCAATAACATGACAGAACGTTGGTTCATTTTTTTTCTCGCAGCCAATCACAGATTACAAAATATCCACGTGGTAAAACTTGGTGAAGTGAAAAGAACAGTTTCCGAAAAGTATAAACGTTACTTATTATAGTGAACACAAAAAAAGAGATAAAAATCAAGAAATTGTCATAATAGATTCCTAAAGATTAGTTTTTAGGTTTGTTTCGAAAGTCAGTCATTCTGTTTGTGTATTTGATATACATCACTATTAATGGAGAATATTTATAACTTTTCATTCTTCACGTTGAAAGTAAACAAAAGACTCAGAAATTTCTTAGATATATTCTTATAGTAATAATTTATATTTTATATATATTTCAAATAATTCGGAACTTAATCCATTTACTCTAATAAGGAAAATAGCATGATGTGACCTCACTGCTGCAATTTAAATTGCAATGTTTAAAGATAGGCAGAGGGAACTGACCTACCTACAATTAATTTTTGCATTGTGGCGTCCCTAAATTTCCACTTATCGAATGACATGGGTGTACGAAGCACCTTTCCTAGGAAGCCATTATATATCTCGGACAATCCGAAGATAACCCACAATGTCTATGTAAGAAATTGCAAGTCCGTCTAAATAAATTACCTACTATTTATAGCTGGGAAATATTATTAGTGTCAGGACAACCACAGGCGTGTAAAGAAGAGGCCAAATGACAGAAATGCAGGGTTTTAAGAGTATGCCAGGAAACAATGCTAACTTCAATCCGCTGGACATGGAGAGACACATTTCTGATGACTGAGGACTGCGAGGTAAAACCCAGGGATGATAGTCCCGCTGCATATTCATCTGACAGTCTCTTTTAAAACTACCACAGGCAAGTAAAATTTTAAACGTGCGCAAACTGATTTTAAACTAGGAATTCCGGTAGGTATCGACTGTTCTCGCCCAAAACCTGTTGCTGATAACAAGTATTAACATTACTCCCCATCTCTACTACATTATTCAAAGAAAATAGTTGTTAATGCTCTATTATTTCATTATACATAACTGTAAAAATATAATAAATCCCCTCACAATAGCCAGCCTGTACTGTCGCTTGCATATTTCACAAATTAAAACAAAAAGGTTAATTGGTGCTCGTAAAATATTTTTTCTGAAATAAATTTTTATGTTCCTGTAATGAATAAATGCACATTACTTGACGATTCTCTCCTTTCAGTCCCAAAAAAAACAATATGTTACACACACCACCAATTTTTTGAAATAATACTCTGTAGGTAATGAAGGCCCGAAAGGCTTCGAAATCGTTTCTAGTTTCTTAACAAACTAAGTGACGTCAAAAGAATATAGGCTGTTCACGATAAAGTGAGCACTTTTTAAGGCCCTCCCAATAGGCAATAACAGGTAATAAATATACCTTATTGCAGCCTCAGGCATTAAATTTTGACGGTGGTGAAATATATACACTGTGTTTATTGGTCACATTGTAATGTTTATATTGAAAAGCAGCAGGAAGATGGAAATTGGATGAAAGGATAAATTTATAAGTACTCACTTTGCTGTAAACAGCCTATACTAAAATGCACTTATCGCCTATCATTAATAAACGAAAATTCGAGTAATCACGAATATTTTGGTCGAGAGGAAACAAAACGAATAACTTAGTCCCTAGGTGCATATAGTAGCTACATAGCGTGCCCGAAGCAAGGAGCAAATTAATCAGATTGGCATTATGTTTGCAAGCGTACGATTTTATCGTAGAATATGTGCCAGCGGATGCGTTCTCATGCTTTCCCCATGAGGAAGTAATCGTACGAGATGATGCTGAATGGGAGGAAATTTTACCACCAAATCCACAAGGTCCAGTAACTGAAGTGTATGTCCAGCATGTAGACGTAGTAAACAGTGACATTTACCGCGAGATTGTGCAAGTGCAATAGGAGTGCCAACTCATGCAGGCGAAAATAGACAGTGTGCAGCTATAAGTGGAGGGGTGGCATCTCATAGACAGACGACTGGAAACATGTTCATTGCAAAAACCCGGGGAATGGTGAGTGTTTGTCCCCATGTATGCGAGGGATTGTGTGTTTGCCAATCCGCACTGTGGCAGCATGGCGAGACACCCCGGCAATGAGCAAACAGTACATAATGTACGCGAGCACTTTGTCTGGTCGGGCTTGAACGAACACATACGCCAAAATGTTTCAAAGTGCACTTAGTGCAACATGTTCAAATCATGCATATCAGAGGGTAAAAAACGACAGCAGCCACATGTTCCCTGAAAATCCTTCGAAACTGTATGTCTGGATATTATGCGACCTTACCCTTGGACAGCATCTGGCTCCGGGGGTGGGGGGGGGGGGGGGGGGGGAAGGGGGGGGTGAAGTTTCGGCATCGTCATCACAGACAGTTTATCAAGGTGAGTGGAAGCGTATCCAGCGAGCAGTGCGCGGACTATAGATATCATGTGTTTAGCGAGGATTTTTTCCCGAGATGGAGTTTCCCCAAAAACCTCTTAACCAATGGCATGCAATACATGTGGAAAATGTCGAGAGTGCAGTGTACCCAGGGGGGGGGGGGTACACCATATGGCAATGGCAAATTACCATCCTAGGCTGAACCCACTGATTGCTGTAATCAAGAACTCAAGATACAGTTATGGTTATGTTGCATGTGGGCGTACCATCTGCCCACCACCTGTTACACCCTCCACCGGCATGTCAACTCCGCCACTGGCAAGTCACCTGCCGAGATCCTACTGGGGTATAACCTTCGCATGCCAGGTAAGGCCAGCTGCCCACGGGTGGAAGAAAATAGTGAGGTAGCCATTAGCGACGTTAAACATGTATGACAATCACTGATTGCAAGGTACATCAACAACAAGAGTGCTATAGGGTACGGTAAAAAGGCTGCCAATTAGCATGAAACCGCCACCGGGGTTGCATGTAGTCCAACAAGTCTGTGTGATGACTCACCCACAATCTGCCACGTGCAAAGATTTTTGCATGGGATTTGCAACAAATTTGGAGCGGCCCATTCCGGAAAATCCGAAGCTACGGACCCACCACCCACACTGTCCGAATTGCGAAAAAGAGGGTGAGAGTACATCAGGATGACAGCCAGCTCACACCAGGTGCCATCGATGGAAAATTCGGTCCCGACGACTCTCTACCCCACGACGGCGATGGCTGTGCCGAGCTCCCACGAACAAGTGAGGAGGGAAGTGCACCAGCACCTCCAGCGGATGGATCCACACCAGATACACCACAGAAGAAAGATAAAGGGTACTGCCCAGAGCGACCCAAGATGGCGACGCCACTGCCGAGCTCCCTAGGGGGGTATAGAGAAGGAGGTATTGCAGTACCTCGAGAAGGAGCACTGCCAGCTAGGGCACACGACCCAGTGTTACCCGGCGTAACCACAACCCTCAGGGAGGACCAGAAGGACTGCCCAAGTGTTATCAATGGCACGTCGCCTTCAAGCATCACCCACACTTCAGGTGGAACAACAACCTGGTGACGTCACGATGCCCGATGTCGCAACACCATAAGTGTCAGCAGAAGCAACTTCCTTATCGTAGCCAGCACCAGGAGGCATGACGTAACCCTCGGACAAAGTCTATAGTGTCGGGGCGGCCCTCGAGTTTTTCAAGTGCAGATGAAGGGAAGAACACTTCGGCCAAGCAAAAGGGAGGAGTACTCTCATCTGCGAAGGGGCCATCAGTGCGAGAAGAGAAACCCTCAGTTGCTGTTTAACCGGGGATCTCCCAGCGGCAGCATGGTCAGCAAGTGCAGAAAGCAACAAGGAAGCAGAGAGCAATGAGGAAGCAGAGAGCAATGAGGGAGAAAGTAGTTACGATGGGAGCCAATGCAGCGAGTCGGCTAGCTTGTTCTGCCTCCACCAATCATGCAGGCGGACACACCCACCACAGCAGGGCCATCTGTGCAGGTGCACCAAGGCGTCCCACAGCACATTGAGCTGCCAACAGTAGCAGAATCAGCATTCAGTTCAGCAGAGTATGGCCAAAGCAAAGGGGGTGTACAACCTGAGACTTTAAAGAACTCAGAGGAAACCCAGCTGTTGCAAGTAGTGGTGTCCAGTCTACAAACTGTCTCAAAAAGGGAGGAGGCATTTGACATGAACATACGTCTCTCTTAGCTCGTTTGTCCGGCCGAACACTACAACGACACCACAGCCAACACTCGCACTCTATGATAGTATGTCAGTGCACAAGTGCGCATGAATTGTGTGATGTGTGTGATTAGTGTAAAGCAAATAAGGGCAGGCGAGTGCAGCGCCACGAGTGATGTGTCTGGCCGAGCGGCCACGAACTCCACAGCATGGAGTGATATGTGACAACACCAACAGTTCATAAATAATTACACAAGGCGTTTTGGCGCACACCATCCTAGCCTTAATTATGTGTGTACAAAAGACACCCAACACAGTACCCTTTTGCAGGGTGCAGAGCCTTACAAGTGTTTTCCATTAAATATTGTTGATTTTCATTTCACATGTGTTATGTCCATTTAATCACATCTTCATTTTGCAAGTGTCAGAGTATGTTATGTTAATGTTCTTAATTTAATATAATGTTAATTTGCAAGTGACAGTAGGCAAACAGTGTTTTATGGTAAGTGTGTCACAATGTAGACCCATGTGGCCCTCTAGCACGCCATCACAATCTCGTGCACCGCATTGGAAAATAAGTCAGCATCGAGATGTGTTTGTTGCGGGCTATCATGTCTCGTGTTTCCTGCCCCTGGGCGGCACTCAACTTGTTTTAACCCACCATGTAATTCAGCAAGAGTTTTAATTTATACCAGAACTATGGTTGCATCGCTACCTCGCCTTCCCCAGTGCTAGCATCGCCTGGGGAATTTTAACTAGTACTTTATTTATTTCATGCTCCCAGTGCTTTTTTAAGCAGCGTAACCTTCACTGGCAGGTTAAACCCGGCAACCTTATTAAAGTTACTTCAGCAGGGAGCATGTAAAGTGTATACTGAGTAAATACAGCAATGAACTTAACCACGTGTGGTTGCCACAAGGCATTTAAGGGTATGGGCCCTTATAATTTCCAGCACTTTTTCTGCAAATGTATTTGTCATGTTCCAGCTTATATTTATTGTGTGATTTAGTTCTGCATTGTGCATCAATATTTGGGTGTGTCGTCAACCCTTAATAGTCCACCATGTACCACATAGTTAAGAGTGTCCTTGAATATTTATCGCCTGTTAATTGCATCATGTGTCAGCTTTATAGGTGTGTGGTCAGCCCTAGTAGTCTACCGTTTAGGGAACAGCTGCATTACTAATAATAACAGGGGCAACAGTGACCAACGATGGAATATTACGCCCGAGTGAATCGGCCCACAGCACCCCGAGAGCACCAGAGTTTCCATACATCCCTTCCACAATCATTGACACCGCCTTTGAGTGACGTCTGGCACCTATTCGGGTAATCACAACAATTCCTCACCTAAAACCTTTCACCCCACCTATAACATAAACTCAACACCTTCTCGTTCTGTCACACTGTATTAAAACATAACTCATTCCTTGTGGTAATTAGAAGACTCAAGAAGTTAGATAAAAAAAATACACACACCAGTTTCTCCAATACAGACAAAAAACATGAGTTTCAAAACAAAGATATCACATTCACTCTCCTATGCCGTCGATATCGACTTGGTGCTACTGGCGCCACATACTCCCCCCTCCAGTGACATCATCAAGAAAATACCTCGGAATCTGCACAACTCGGCCAAAATGGCTGCAGTTCTGCCTTTTTGGAGCTGGTAGAGCTGGTGAGGACTCATGGGTTGGAAATCTTGGTGGCAGTTCTGGCGATTCAAGAGGCTGCACAAAAGGCAGCAAGGTGTCTCGTAAAACAAATGCAGGTTTCAGCCTTCGATCGAAATCCTTTGTTGACCAAGGTTAGTCTCCAGTATAAAGTGTTTGTCCATCCATGACACAACACAAAAAGGTCAGTCGTACACATACGGTAACTGTCTACGAATCACATTATGTCTGATAAATAATAATGGTGACATGAGTGGTCGTTGTGCCTTCATGGTTTCCATGAGTTTGATTAAAAACATGCATATTTCTTGGTGTGTTGGTCTATCATCAAGAACGTCCGAAGGGAGGTGAAAAGGTTCGCCAAATGTCATTTCTGCTGGAATGCAGCTGTACTGTGAAATGACGTTTGACCTGAGGCCCATGAGGATAAGTAATGTGGGTACCCAATCATCCGTGAGGTGAGCCTTCAAGTCAGACTTCTCTTGGTGGTGCCATTGTTCCCTGTTTTTTTTTGGCTGCTGGGTGGTATTCTGTCGTTTTGATGTGGTGAACACCAAGGAGTATGTTGAGGTGAGTGAACAATTCACAGTCAAACTAGCGACCTATGTCTGTGGTGATTAAGTTTGGGACACGGAAACGTGCAATCCATGCTGACATAAGGGTTTTAGCTATTGATTATGCACTGATATCATCAACTGGAACAGCTTCTAGCCAACGGGAGAACTTGTCTACAATTGTGACTAAATAGTGGTATCCCTTCATAAGCGGTAATGCCCCAATTATGTCTATGTCCACATGATAGAAATGATGGTCGACTGGTTCATAATTGCAGACAGTACTTGTAGAGTGTCTCCACACTTTGGAATGTTGACATGGGGTGTGTGATATTACCCATAATCCAACATCTTGTTTGAGTGATGGCCATACAAACTGTTCCTGGACGAGGTCGATTGAGCTTTTGACTTCCTGGTGAGTTAAGCTTTGAAACAAGTCGAATACTGCCATTCGAAAGTGAAGTGGAATGCCAGATGTTGTCTCACACGATATATGAATGTCACATGCTAATGGAAAGTCTCGAAGTTGCAGTTAACACAATTGTGATTGGAGGATGTGGTACAGCTCATTATCGGCAGCTTGGGCAACTGCAATCTCTTCCCATGGAATATCGGATGAGATTGACAGTGAATATATTCTAGAACAAGCATCTGTCCCAATATTATCTTTATTAGAAACGTGTCTAATATCGGTTGTAAATTGACCGATAAAGTACAGATGCCGTAGTTGTCTGGGTGTTGCTGTATCAAAACGCTGTATAAAGGAATTTGTCAGTGGTTTGTGGTCTGTATAGATAGCAAATTCCCCTCCTTCAATCATGTACCAGAAGTGTGTTACAGCACTGTATGCTACAAGGCATTTTTCTGGGTTCTATAAATTTTTTTGAATAAGAACACCAATAGCTCAAGTAAACCATTGTGGACTTGGTGTAGCGAGGCACTTATTGCAAAGTTAGAAGCATCGACAATGAGCACTAATGGGATACCTGCAGACGAATGTGCAAGAAGTGCTGCATTAGCTATACTCGATTTGATGTCTTCGATAGCTCGTTTCCTGCTCCTGTCCAATTTATGATCTGCTTGCCATTTTTGACAGAGCCTTTTGTGATTTAAAAGTGCATAGCTTGAGATTTTGTAGAGTCTGGTAAGCAGCAGCGATAAAAGTTAATGATGCCGAGTAAATGACATAGCTCAAGCACCATTTGTGGCAATGGAAATTTCGCGATTGCTTCAGCACGACTAAGCAATAGAAAAATGCCTCTAGTATCGATTGTGAATCCTAAGAAAGGTACATCGGCTACTCTGAAGACATAGTTACTCAATTTGATGTTGATATGAAATTTACTGCGGCATTCAAAAATGATGTGAAGGTGGTGAATATGTTTCTCTCTGTTTGATGAGGCAATGATAATGTAATCAAATCAAGTAAACACAAATGTAAATGATGTGGTCAAAGGTGGCGCAATGATTAATACCCCCAATTGGGCCAGCCAATTTGACGCATGTGCGACATTGGAAAGGATTAAGAATGGTTTTCAGGGGCTATGTAGGTGAGGTCTATGATGTGATTATATCCGTCGAAGCCACGTCAATGTGATTGCTGACTCTCTTAACCTCGGGGTTGCGGGTCGTCCACCCGAACCCAATCAGCTCACCGATGATGCTGGTGACCCCTGCCCCATTAATTATTGCTCCAGATGAATGATGTTTGCTAAACAATAGCCAGTGTGTCGGCTACGTACCTTTGTTGATCTTAGTGGCAAAATTGACTAGACATTTAACACTCACGTACGTGGATTGTCCTGGCCAACCATATACCCATGAGGTCCGGAACAATGTTTACTGACACTTGCAAAAGAAATTGTTTATGAAGAACTGGTTTGAGCGGGTATTATGAGGGCCCATCCCCTGACAAGCATAAAGTGATAGAAAATAAATGCCATGCCGAACAATTCATATACAGATTTATTTGGATGAAATTACATCTCCCTCTAGGAGAGCATTTACATGAACACTGGGTGGCTATAAACACCCACTACAGTGAAACTGAGAAAGCATCTTACGACATACAATGAATTATGGAAAAACTGAAGCTTCCCGGGGCAATGCTAATGCCGCGGGAAGTGGAGGTGGCTTACCGAGTGGTTAAAATTGAAAAAGAATGTTCCTAAGTTACATTACAATCTATTGCAGAAAATGTCGATATCAAAAGTTGAAGACCACCTAGTACGCGCGGGAACATTCTGGAGCTAACGACACACACTCCACATCCGTCTGACGCAAATCGTTTACAAACCTTCCCGCCTGATGCGCGGGTTCGCCGTAGCATACACACGTGCCAGAGTGGCACTACTTTCTACTACAGCTTGCATTTCATTACCTTGCGACATGCTATTAAATAAACATACATATTAAAAATTATGAAAAGGCCCTGCAACACAAAACACAAATGAATGGAATGATCCAAACACCTGAAGCTCAATGAGAAAATTGATAACAGGTTAACAATGCACTATAAAGAAAAGAAACAAAACAATCAATGAATCCTTTAATAAGCATAACAAATAATATCTGACATAGGCCCTGAACTCGTGTAAATTCAATTATTATTGGGCCTAGTTCGTCTCCTTCCGTCTCGCTGTGTCTTTGGTCATCATGGCAACCTCCGGTTGCTCTGCACCGGTGTGCCCTTGCACTTGCTCTGAGCTGCTCCTGATCGCTCCTGCGACCGGCAGGGCGAGCATGGCTTTAATTTTGGCCCGTCATAGGCGCGACATGTTATTGCGGCACGCTTCGTGTGAAAAAGTGAGCATTGGTCGAATTTAAGCCAGTCATCGGGCGGCATAACTACGGCGCGCCCGTCATTCATGTGGTGCTATATATTAGCCACCGTGGCTACAGCCCGCTGTGCGCCAGACAAGATGGCTGACGCCCGAGTAATAAACACCTCTAATATAGGGTTACTTTCAACTTTTCCGAAGCCCTGCGAAAGTCCTGCTTCGAGGAAAGTCCTCTACCTCACGCAAACAAACCTTAACTGAAAAAAAAATTACACCAGAGAGATAGTTTATCACATTCCTCGGCCCTCAGTTTATATAATATTATTTTACATGAGAACTATGTCTTACCAAGCATTACCGACACACTTCTTTTCTCCATGTTTTTGTACATTTTAATTATATATGAAATAATGTATTTTATAGAAAAAATCTGAGTAATACTTCAATTCAAGAAAAATGTATTTTATTCTAAGTTATCACAAGTGTAAAATGCTTGTGATATATTACATATTTAGGAAACAACCAAACATGTCATACATGTGGTGATTATACAAAAAGTGTGGTCAGTTTATGGTGAACAGCCTTTATTGTGTGGCAGGGCGATGCTATGACGTTATGGTCGTGTCTTGCCTGGCGCAATTGTTACGAGAGTGCCGCGATGCTGGGAGATCGCGGGTACGCCACGGGCAGCAACGACCATCGGGCGGACAGAGCAGCTGCAAGAGGTAGAGCCCGTCCACCAACCAGTGGACTATCATTTCCAGACTGGATGTCGAGCGATACGACGCCTGCGCCACGGCCCTCAATTGTAACCTCCCTCACCATCACCCCCAAGACATAAGGTTAGAAAGCCTGGCTATCTAGAAGACCATGTTCCTTAATGAAGGACCATATTTTACCTCGAGGAGAGATGTAATGAAGCAATCTAGAAGACTATGCATTTTAATATATGGCAATTTTGTACTCAGAAAGGAGATGTAGTAAAGTAAGAATGTTAGATTTGATGTGTGGGAATTAGAGTGAGGTTTGGTTGGCCACACTGTGGAATGGGAGCAGCCAGCAGAGACATGGCTGACGTTTTGTTGTATGTTGTTCATGTACAATGAGTGAAATACATTAAATCATGTCCCCCGTAGTCTATAATAAAGTATACTGACAATGTGTATAAATATTGGTGACTATGAAATTTATTACAATACAAGGACCATCCTGTATATAGTTTTTGACGAATACAAATTAAAAATTCATAAATGCAAAGGCAAAATAACTTTGCAATACAGGAAACCCATATTAAACACTGTGCTAATGCACAGTGTTTTATAATAAACATGCTCTTTTTTTATAAAATACAAATTAAGTCTCGCATATTCTTTGCGATGTCTGTGTTAGAAAATTCATTGGTTGATGATCGGGTGCACAGCAACCATGCGTTTCAATCAGCCTATTGAAAAATGCATCGATGAATCCACCAGTGGTTGATACACCGATGTACACCGGTTAAGGTATTTTCGAGCACCAGATTAATTTTTAGCTGTGTTTTCGTCTGCTTTCAGACACATGTAAATACCATTTCACTCAAATGATAAAGTTTAATTGTCCATTTGCAAAAGTCTACGTCTGAATTATTTTGGTTTATTTTGGAATGCTTAAAAATTACGGGCTGTGGGTATTTTTAACTTTTATTTTTCCAAGAAACCATTCGTAAATTGACCAGTTGATGTTTTGGTGCATATTCACCAGATTTCAGGCCGGTGGATCTGATTGACGAACCGGTTCAACCGGACTTGCACCAAATATGGCGCAAATTTGTACAACAACAAAGTCAATATTGACACTAATGACATGTACTTACAACTAACAAAGAAAAATAGCATTAAACAGAAGATTCCTTTTCAAATTTTATTGTATCATAAAGTTTTTGTATAAAAATAGCTTGACTAAAAAATTCAATACACAAATACTTTTTTAAAATTTGAATTTGAACCATTTAAAATTAAAACAGGTTGTGTGACTTCAGGTACATAGAGCTTTAAGGATCTATGCATTAAGTTGCTTTACAATAATGCAGTGTTACACAAACGGCTCAATACTCAGTAAAGAAAGTCACCTAAGGCTAGGTTCATGCCCGAAAGCACCAATATGAAAGTTCGTATGGTTCTAGGTATTTATCGCACTCACAAAGTACACTCAACATGCGTAATGCGACATAAATTGTGTCTCTCATGACAGCCTAAATTTTATAAAAGTATTAACAATTTCCAATATCAAAGCATTGTCTCGACGTGAAGGTAGCAATACACTATGGCTACATTCCACTTGGTACTGAAAGCAGTAACCAGTATCATGGCAAAAGAAACACCACAGTAAATATTCCCACTCGACAAGCGCTCAGTACTGGAACAAGGTGGAACACTCATCAGCAGTTTTCTACAGGAATAATGGCGTCTGCTATATGTGATGAAGCAATGATAGGCTTAAACATGTTGTAAGCAGGGATTTATTTTATTTTTATTTACATTCCATATACCCAATATGAAGCCAGCTGCTTCTGGATATAAACATGGTTTGCAAAAGTAAATTTTAAAATAAATATGCATAGGCCTAAAGTTCTATATTTTTTCTTTTAATTTTCGTTTGTTTCAATCTCATCAATTGATGATGCGATCAAAGAATGTGAAAATATACTTTCCACCTGCAACATCTGATTATAACAACAATGTAACTTGCTCGTTTACATCGCCGCCATGTTGCATCGTCTGCTTTTACTGAGACTGCCTGACCTGCAGGTCAGTAGTGTCAACCGGAAGTATAATCTCCAACCCAGACACCGCAAACCCATTCCTCTGTTACTGATCAGTAGAATCAGTACCTAAAGGAATACTTGTCAGTATTGGTCAGCTCTTTCAGTGCCAAGTGGAATGCAGCCTTTGAATAACGTCGCTCCGACGGGGCAAGTCACTGACTTTCGTATGTCACGAATAACATCAGGAAAAGCTGGTATGGGAGCGGGAACTAAAACCCCAGTGAATTAAAAAAACTTTAAACACACAAAGGGCAACGAAAACCTTAAACCCATAAAGGGCAATGCAATACAATATCAAAAGTAGAAATTCGGTCCCCTTACTTATTTCTCCTTTTTCACCCTCTCTCTCGTCAGTGCTCTGAACTAACATGAACAATACCTACTCATGTCTCGCAGAATAGGCTCTGTAGCAAATTGATTTTGCCTTTAATTAATTTGCACTTCATTCAATGATGTGTGTCCAAAAATTTGTGCATATCCATTTGTACATACCCATTAATTCATTTTTGTGTAATTTCTAAACACATTGATTTATTACATAATTGTATATTGTTACCAATCTTGCAGTATATTGTCGTTTCTTTTTTTTTTTTTTTGTGATGGGCCTAGCTGGTAGCAAATAAATTGTAACTCGTAGAAAAATAAAAATAATACTCAGCAATAATGGAAAAATAGTATCACTCGAAAAGGGAGTACAACGTCTAGGCTACTATACAAAGGTACAGTTAAAATCACTCGTTCTACCACACTAATGATTACACAAAATGTAATAAATATTCAGGAGACCCAAATAACTACTACACATTCAACTTACTATCGATATACTTTCCCTACACCTCTCTCAGCGGATTAACAAAATTTACAGTTATAATTAAAATACCAGATATTACATTCTTGTGGCATACTGCTGCCGAAGTTGATTCGAAGCTATTTCCCCATCTATCTGTCTGTCGTATGGCAATTCCTCGTAGGCTCTACCGAAGTATCATGATGAGAACAGTCCTGCCCTCCTGGCTCGGTGGAAAAGTAGCGAGTACCAGCCGAATAATTGCATTAAAAATAATATTCTAAACTCTGAACCTTGTGATGCAAGCGGGAGAGGAACAGGTGGTAATAAAGGGAGAAGGAGGGAGGGGAATCGAGAATGTTGTATTTTGTGGTTACATGGAGGTTGGCTCGAGCGCTGGCGTCATTGCGGAATATTGGCGAAGCTCGCGGTGCCAATGCATCTCAAATAACGTACCAGTTCAAGTTCGCACAAAGTAGATAGCACACCAACAGGTTAACGTAGATACAGTTAATTACGCTAGTTAGGCAACCGCCCATCGTTGCATATTCAGAAAACAATTAATTTTCGAACGTTTGGTGTACATCGGTTGAAGCACAGATGAATTTTCCAATAAGCGGAACCGTGTTGAACCCATAGACTAAATATAAGGTAGACTGCTTATTCGTCTTTTGTGCATGTACCCAACATTGACCTACCCCAAAAGAACACTACTGTCAAAGTCACATGTATGTTTGTTTTATTGTGCACATAAGATCTTTTTTTCAGTACATAGCTGTACAACGATATTGGACAAGTGAAATTTCATGGCCAACAATAATGAACGTGTTTGTTTATTTCTTAATTTTAAGGACATGGTCTATTGTCTATTATTGAGGAAGTATAAATACATCATTAACCACTTATTTACATATCAGTTTACTATTCTAATAACTTAACTATGCCATTTTTTTGCTAGACGTGTTGGCAGAAAAGCAGTTTACTGTTTGGATACGATAATTGTGCGCAGCTAGTGAGATCGCTTTATCACATCTCTAGTCTATGGTTGAACCGGGTGATACATTGATTAACCGAACCGAACATTAGGAATGTCTGGTGTAAATAGAAAACGCGATAGCTCTTTGGGTTTCTCCTGGCTGACATTTCTCTATGTACGAATAACATTCGGGCGGAATGTTTGAAACGAAACGTGCTATTATAATATTAATTGTTTTATTCTGTTGTAATTTGTAATGTATAGGTGAATGTGTGAATATTACGAGAGTTTGTAACTTTCTTAACTCAAGTCGGTTGCAGAATAATGAAATAACTTCCGTCCGAAAGCAAACACGAGCTTAAAAAACTAGTTTTATGGTAATAATTTTTTGAATCAAGAAATTATGTTACTGGATAATATTTCTAGCTATTAGTTCATTTAACATATGTGTTTATTTTCCTGTTTTTACAGTTAACTGATGACAAAGACCTGAGTTTGACACAATGGCTACTGTAGCATTGTTATTATTACGAGTTATTTTGCCGATTGCCCTTGGAGTATGTAAGTATATTATAAATAATTGTATTACATATATATTAAGTGAATTGTGTTATTAAAATAACTTATGACAATAGTTACATAAATCCTGATGTACCTACAAGTTTTTCCCTCTTTGTGCCTTATTTATAATTTATTTTGTATAGAATATTCAGTTATTTTATAGTATTATTGAGTATGATACTAAGTTTTTCATTGAGGTAGTTTTGCATTGTATAGTATTAGGTATGGCATTCATCAAAAATTCATAATGGTAGTGACGCCGTCGGGTGAGACAGAGACAATTACGATATTCTTTACCTGTGGATGATGGGCTCCAGCGGTGGTTCCTGCACACTGCACTTTAAGACTCAAGGATCTCAGGGATGCTGTGGATTCTCTGTGTTTGTCTCACCCGTGCGTACTTACAAAACAACTTTTAAACTTAACATTGCAATGCTAAACACTTTGGCTGGGCTGGGTAACTGACGCTACGAAAAAACATTCACGTTTTACACCGAGGAGGCATGTTTATTTACCAAATTACATTTGTCCCAGAATGAATTATCATGTTACGTCTCAAACGTGTCTAGCCAGTTCCAGTGGGGTGATTCTCCAAGCACGTAACTACACTTGCGCACTTTGACTGGATGATGCTCCACGATGTAAGACACAGCCTCTACAGAGCAAGGGGCCTACAACCACTAGGATGGACTGCAGGTTTGCCCAGAGACAGAGCTCTCACGTATTTCCCTGCAGCCAACGCCTACTTGTCGGGACTCGTACCCGAACCATGCATTGTGTGGCAACGATCATACACATAGAGGTCTAGTGCAAAATAATATTGTCATACAAAAATAACATTGATGAAGATGGGGCACAACATGAACAGGGAAAATAAACACACAAATGTGTGAATTCACCTTTAGATGGTGCGGATGCCACTGGATAGGGCTTGTAGCAGACAATGTATGTGGGTGTAAAAACACATAATTTATCTGAAAATATGGTCAATAATTATCTTCAATAATTGCATCTGCATGAGAAAATTATCTCTGCCATAAACTAGCATACAAAAGCCCTAGAGCACCCGTTGGTGGGAAAACATCAATTAGAAATGACTGTATGGTCAATGGACATAAAATTCATGAACACTTATTAAAAATATTACATAGAACCCTGAAATAAATTGTGGCGCACAAAATGGAACTACAATTAACCCTCATAATGTGGTGATTGCATGGCTACTGATTTGGGGGTATCTGACCACGTGGCTGTGGGCGCTGTGGCCGTAAAACATGATAACATTACAAAATACCTCAAAGAATGATACAAGAATATTACCCTTTATATTGCACATCACAATGAAGCAGAAATTACATTGAAAAGCTTTAAACATGGGCTGATGGCATCTGATACACATGTAGTGTGGGCCTCGTGGCCTCTCTCATCTCGTTTACATCTCAAAAAGCCTGAAACGCTGTAAATTATTAGGTTAAGTGGATAGTATTATGCAGGGATGTCTGGCAAAATGTATGCAAGGTAAAGGTTAACCGGAATACTAAAGTGAACTATTGAAACCTACATCAGTGCAAAAAAGATGAAGTGCGTACGTGACAGCATCTTACCACGCCAGCTCTCCTAGAACGACTGCCCAGAGGCAGGGGTCGCGCGGACCTACCATGGCTACCTACTGGGTTCACACAAGTGGAAGTGCTATGCACGCAGAGTCAAAATTATTAATACAGCAAATTGAAACAGCACCAAAAGAATTTTGAAACAATTTTACATACAGAAATAGGCATCCTCGCCTGAATATTATTGTTCTTCTATTCGGCACCGCACGCACTTTGAATTTCAAATACCAATTTTACACAAAACCTTTCAAAAGACATATAACAGTTTACACATAATTTTACGCTTGAAAACAAATACATATTGCTCTGAAATGAAATAACTTATACCCCATTTCGGGAAAGTCCGTAGCCTGTAACGGTACTGGAACCCGTGTTTACCACAATGTGTATCTTCAGTGGCGAGTGCCATCATGGGCTGGCTGTGGCTGGCCCTTGCCCGGCGTAAATAGTATAAAATTTCCTAAATAATTTGCTATCGCTATTAGAGTGTTCGTTAATAGTGTAAAAATCTTTCATGTGTCCATGCCCAAATCATTAGCAAGTATGATTTTGTAAAAAAAAAATACTTTAAAAATGTAGTTAGGTGAAAAATAAACAATCATTGTGTTTGGGGATGAAGAAATGGGAAACACTCAAACACTAATGTAGGAGTAGGCTATTGTAGAGTTTGGAGTAGGCTGTTAATATCAAGTTACCAGTTCCCAATTGAATATAAATGTTTTACCTTCTTAAACCTAATCACAATATTTTAAAAATTACTTCTAACTTTGAGCAGACATACCGTGCTTCCTATTGCATTGAGGTAAACACAATCATACATCTCCTTTGCCTTCTAGAGGGCAATTTAGAGAACTTTGTGTCTACATGTTGTGATATTAAAATCATACACAGTTTTGAATGGATCTGAGATTACACCTTGTAGTTTGTTCATGGATTGAGTGTTACTTTTTTTTTTGTGGTTTACCCACAGTTTCTGATGCGTCTCACTGTGTGTTTTACAGGTTCATGCGTTCGGCGGAGCTTTTTGTCGTTAGCTTATCTCCTATTGATGATTATTTCACCACTTATCAGACTTCCTTCAAGGGCAAGAAGAGGTTTGTATTGGCTAGAATTTCTCAAATGGGGGAGGGATTACACTAACCAAAGGTTACATAGGTGTTATGTGGTTCTGACTCATGTGTTTATTAGGACTAAAGCCAGCAGAAAAATTACCTCACAGTATTATAAAATGCATCATAGTTAACTACAATGATATGTTCAATCACAATTAAAGGCCCATTCTACAATACACGGATGCATTAGAAAATTGACACGAACGTGTAAACAGAACTTGAAAATTAATAGTGACAAATTTGAGCTATTTTACAATAGAAAGAAATGTACAGTTCAACAACATGCAAAATAAATATTCAGATGTTGCAAATTACAGATATTAGTTTTATAATGTACACACCTCTTTTTTAAAATATATATTTACAGTGTTTAGCACTATGTAAATACTGCTTCCAAACCACGTGCATGTATTTTTTAAAACAAAAATGGTAACATTCATGGAAAATACATGCACTTATTGCCTTGTATACCCCAATGGTCATAAGAATGATTATCAACAAACCGAATACTTGATTCCTGTTGGCTACATGGATTCATGAATATGGAAGAGTTGGGATTTGTCCAGCTTTCTTATGTGTACCTGTTTGTTATCCGTTTACACATACATTTTAGTGTTGACATGGACAAGGTTTTCTAGAGCGTCTGAAGTGGGTTCCTGCCCCGCCTAATGTACCAGGCTGAGGCGAAAACGGTGAATACTCCCCGGTGCCTGTGGGACCCTGGAAGCCTCCGTCGTGCTGGATCATTGCTGATGTTACAATTACCAATAAACTGCATATGTTGTAAACTTACATTGATTACACTTGCAAGGTTGTAGGCCACCTTGTATGCCCAAATTGTACACTGGTTTACTCGCTGGGAATGCTGCATGCGGGTGCAGTGCCTGAAATAAAGGAAAGCAACACGTGGAAAAGTTCACTGAGATGTTTACTTCACTTATCAAGTTTCGTTACAGACAAACTGTGATGTCTAAATCAAACGAGCCAGACACTCTCATCTGCTGGAAACCTGTACTGTAAAAATGGCATCAGCCATATGTGAAATTAATGAGACGTGTTATGTACCAATAAATGCTAGGGAGGTAAGAATGATGCAAAATATTCTGGTGATTGAAACAAAACATTGTAAACTAAGTGATTTCAGGAAAACTTGCATGTACCACGGAGGTCGTACGGTGTGAGACTCCCATCCTGCTGGCTGGCCCAAGTGCTGACGTCGAACTGAACGAATGGCAGCGGCTTCCACTAAGGCTGTGTGAGCCGGTGCCAAGAGTTATGTGAAAAACACATGCAACACTTTAAATGAAATGAAATGAAAAATAATACAAATTAATAAACTGCAAATACAAGCATATTGGTGACATCCCCGTGACTTACCAAGTGTTTATTAGACTTGAGAATGTGACATTGCGGGGAATGTCACCACACTTAAAAAATAATATTAATTGTGAAATGGCCTTCATAGGAAGTCCGTTGCAAAGAGAACATACACTATCTACCAAAAAGTTATTGGGCACCTGTCCACAATGTTTGCTCGGTAGTTGTCACCCTGTTAGAATCTCGTAGGGCCACCTCTTGCAGCTATAACAGCAGCCACCTGGTCTGGCATGCTCTCTACGAGTGTTTGCAGGACATCCATGGGGATTCGTCGCCATTCCTCTTGCGACCATTCCATGAGTTGAGCAATGGATTTTGGCCATGCCTGAAGAGCCCTCACCCGGTGATCCAATTCGTCCCAAAGATGTTCTATAGGGTTGAGGTCGGAGCTCTGGGCGGGCCAGTTCAATCGGCGAACATTGTTGTCGGCCTACCAATGCATAGTAGCCCTTGAAACATGGCACCTGGTGCTGTCATCCTGGAAGTAACACGGGTCCATTCCGTAAATACGCCACAATGTTGGGAGCATTCATTATCCAGAATGTTACAATAGGCCTCTGTGTTCGTGCTACCACGGACAAACTCCAGTGGTCCTACGCCGAAGGCCATGAAACACAAGTCAGCTGACGTACTGACTTGCCTATCTTCACGGGTGCCCAATTACTTTTTGGTAGATAGTGTATTTACTCTCTTAAAACTATTACATGAAATTGACCCTTGGAAAGAGTTTTGAATATCATTTTAAGTCTTTGAATTTCATTTCCATTGACGTCACATGATGTACTTTGCATTTCACTTTCGAGTGAGTCTAAGTGGTCACCACCTGAGGGGTTGGACGAGTCCACTATGAAAAAGGGGTGTGGGTAGCCACGCTCGATTCCCTTTTTGTGAAAATATTTTAATTGCCTTTAGTGATTTGAATGAGATAGACACTATTGACACTTGCGGCAAATTATTCCTCTCTTATTTGTTGCACTTGGAGCCACGTAGCACTTTTAATTATGCCAGCAGGCCAGTTGACGTCACTCTGGAAATGGGCACGTCGGGCATCGCGGAACAAGCTGTTCAGATGTTCCCTTCATTTGCCGGTGTGCCTGACGGCTGTGACTTTGTGGTGGTCACTGTTTTGGATCGCTTACTAATTTATTCCAACAGTTGCCTCGTGAGGTAAATAAAGCAAGATGGTCACTTGAGTCACGTAGTACCTGTTGGCAGGGCGGTACAAGTTCCGTTCCCGTCAACCTGCACTACACACTCGTGGCCTAGTGTTCGGGTCGGCCTGGTGTCTGCTAGGTGGTGCAAGCGACTGCGGAGGTCCAAGTGATCACGAGAGAGCTCGTGAACATGTGGTTCACGTCATTATATATTGAACAAGATGTGTGTTACATGCTCTGCTTCCGTGATATGTATCCACATCCGTGTCATTGTAGAATGGTCCTAATAATTTTAATGCTAGTTGTTGACAACCTCAGGGTCAACAAAGGCTAGTGGTTACAACCCACAAACCTCCCTGGCTATGCCTCTGATGATAGCAAAAGTTTTTTCAAATTCATTTCTGAGCAGACTTATGTTTTAAACGGTAACTCTTTTGATGGGATGTCTTGCAACCAAAAATTACTAATTTGGCAATGAAAATTCTTGTTCTTACTGTACATGTAAGTTGCCTATAAATTCCAATGATTTTGGCTTTATTAACTGCTGTAGACACATTATGTTATTTTCCTATTCTAGTTAATTCATTAATTCCTCTGTGTAAAATTTTTTTATCAGCAACTGTAAGTTGATTGTATAAAAGAGTGACAATCCTATACTTTATAATACATATAAGAAGGAAACAGTGGAAATTTTTTTTTTTGCAAATAAGCTTCCTAGAGGTAAATTTTCCAAATAAACAAACGTAGGTATTTTAGTCAACTTTTTTTTTACTGCCCCAAGACCACAATGTGCAGTAGGCTACCGATCCTGATTCTAGCTTCACAATACTACTGTATACAGGAAAAAAATTATCTCTATGTTGGCTCTATTCTCACTCACTCCCCTACTTACCCCCACCGCCATTGTACGCACCCCTAATATGCATCTGCCTTCACAGGCAGGTCAAATACGCATCCGTGCAAAAGGGACATTTCTCTCATTTACACTTTCTACATGACTCACCACACACGTCTGCAGCCCTGAGCCGCCAGACCACCCCACACCCCCTTCCAACCCCAGCGATGAGCCTCCTTACAGCCCCTCTCCTCTTAAATGAGGGAAGGGGTTGGTTCAGTGCAAAAGCTATCTATTACTAGTGAACCATTAGAGCATTAGAAGTTTAAGTACAATTCATCATGTATTTTATTTAATTGCAAACATCTTAGATCATACTTAAAAGCATTAAAAACAAGCATTACTCTACTGCCAAGACCAAATATATGACGACAAATTTTTATTCGGGGAAAATCTCACATGTTGGTATACAGTGTTTAATACACTGCATTTACAATATTTTAAACTATCATTTTAAATATTCATATCATCATACCCTACACAGATCTTACTAAAAATCACAAAAACCAGAATAACTTCAATGCCAAGAACGAATATGTGAAATAAAATATTTTTTCCTGGGAACCCATCCAATTTTGGTAAATCCAGTAGTTCCTAACACATTTAATCTACAATACATTTACCTATCCCTGCAAATATTACTGTATAGTACAGTGAAACCTCATTAATAATAACCTCTTGAATACAAAGTTCTCAATAATACAATATGTCTTATCTCCTCTTCAAGTGAGATAGGGAATTTAATGTTAATATGTGTGCTTAGTAAAAAATATTTGTTTATGCGTATTACACTGTACCATCAAGTCCACTGGTAATAAGTAGTCTTGCTGGTGATAAGAATGTCTTATTTTCCAATATGCTGAATCACAGTCTAATTTTACTATTTTTTTTTTTTTTAGATTTTTTTTGCAGTTATGGCACAAAACTGTTAATGGAAGTCTCATTATTACAAACTGCAAATGCATTACTTGAGGTTTGTATTAAAGTTGTCAAGAGATTTTTCTTAGTACCTACACAGGAATTTTTTATTGTCCTACTGCATCAGGTGTGGATCCAGACTTCTGGCTCGGGAAGAGGGGCAGGGCCATCCTTAGGGAGGAATGTACGGCAGGTGCAGCCAAGTGGGGCCTCGTGCCTAGGGGTGCCTTGCTCCTGGAAACAAAAATAAATTTTTTAGTTTAATAAAAAATATTTAAATATTTAGCATTTATTTGGTTGTAAGTTATATATTTCACGATCAAATGTTAAGCATGTGGGGTTTCAAGAACGCAGCTTTTAAGCCACCTGGTACAAGGGGAGACCTCTCTTTGCACCTGTAGTATTGGCGGAGCACCGTACCAACCGAGGCTGGTGAGGTGAGGGTTAGAACCTCATTTGCCAATGTGTGAAGTTCTCGAGGGATGTACACCAATAACAAATTGCATATCTACGGAGTCACCTGAGGAATCGCACACAAGTCCCAGGCTAGCAGAATTGTGGGTTCTTCCCACATTGAATGGGGAGATCACGAAATGAGGTATCTTATGGCAGACATGAGGTAGGTGGCTTGGGGATAGTAACCCCAACAAACAATTTGAAATTGAATGCACGCTCGTACATGGTGTGTGTACGGGAGGTGTAGGAGGCCTTCAAATACTTGGATGCAAGCGTCGCATAAATTATGCCCTGAGGAGATTACTCCCTCTTGAGCAAGGTGCCAGTATATTTCGTGGGACGGTAGTTTTGCATGACAGGGTAAGGTCATGCTGTTTCATTACCTGTGGTCTCGCAGACAACGGAGTTCTCCTCTGCTCCGTTGGTGGTGCTGGGGCGGCTGCTGAAGAACAGCGGCCGACTCTGGTTGCGGCGTGGTGGTGTTTCAATTATGGAGTTACTATTTATCTCCTCATTGAGGAGTAATTACTCTGATATAATAATAACTAATGGCAATACAGCGTATGTGTCGTGAAGCCAGGTATAGTTAGCGGTCTTAACAGTGTACGTCCGAGTATAGACTTCACAGTAATGTGAGCACTTTTAAAGCCCTAGTTACTTTTTTCTTTCAGCCATTTTTTATCCTTTTACCACCTTTTTAAATAAATATTGCTATGTAAGTAATAAACACAATGTGGATATTCTACGGCACTTGGAAGTTAACGTCCAAGAGTAAAATAAAATAAATTTATTCACTATTTTTTTAATGAGAGGGCTTTCAAAAGTGCTCACTTTACATTGAATAGCCTATATACAACTAGACCCTACATGTCTGACCACTTAACCTCTCCTGGCCTTTCACGAGCCCAGAGAGTTATACAGTAGAGCAGCTGTAGTACCAGGACATATTGAGTTCCTAGTGAAGGACTCCCCCGAAGATTAACCAGTGCAATACCCTGAGCATTGCGTTGGCCAAACTTGGAATTCTGCTCGATGTTACTTGTACCTGCCGTTTGGCTGATATCATGTACCCAGCATTACTACATGTACACACAAAGATAATTAAATTATTAAAATGAATTTTGGCCTGCCTTTCAATCATAAGGGACACAAATCTGCTAACAGCTTGGATTAAGAAGCCTTGGAAAATCAATGTTATAGTTGTGACTTTAATACAATCACTCAACTTGGAATATAATTCTGTACAGATCAGTGAAATAATAATAATTATTACTTTACCAATGATTAAAATATTTCACTTCAAGGTAACTGTTGATACAATTAATTGCAGAAGTTAATTATAATCAACCAATTATTCAGGTGAAGGCTACCTGATTACTTTACTTGAGGTTCAAATGTATTTGAGAATTTAAATAACATATTTAAATAACCTATTAGTCCAAGGAGTTCTAACTTTATGTAGTGGGGATGTCCATAAGGGACCTCGTAGTTTAGAACAAGGGGTTCTCTACTTGACTGGTAAAGATGGCCTGGCTAGGGCCTTAAAGGGTGTCGTTTAGACCTTATGTTACCTGGAGAGGTATGGGGTTAGGAAGGTTCTAGGACGACGTACAGATTGCTGGATGTGGAGACGACTGGAGGTGATACAGAAGTGGTGTCCTTCTGGAGTTGCTGGCCTCTGGGAAGATGGTGTCGACGTGGTTGCTGTCGACTAGCGGCGCGGGTGCAGGACGTCCAGCCCTCATTCAAGATACCGTTCTTGGTCTTCACAGTCAAGACTCTATCACCGCCGCGAGTGTTGACTACGGCCTTCACAGCCTAGGAGAGGACGAGTGACTCCAATGAGCCATCTTGAGCAACTGCTGAGGCTTGGTCTGTTCTGCCTTTTATAGTGATCTCCAGCTATCTTACACACCTCGAGGGTGCAGGGGGCTTGACCCCGCCTCTTAGGGGTGGAGCTTGTGACATCACATGCATGGACCATGGATGCTTATCTTGCCTGTCGCTCGGCTTCTGGTGTGAAGTCTCTCTGAACTGCGGGTGCTCGAGTAGACAGTGACCCTTCTGTGATTGGCCCGCGTCCTTCTGTGGCACCAAATTCAAACTGGAGCTCTTTTCAGTCAGCAAGCGCGGTGAAGAGGAACATCGTTGCTTCGGGGAGGGCGTTGACGTGATTGCTTTCAGTCAACTCTTGTAGACAGTGCAAGCTAGGAGTACGGGGTTAAAGGTTTATAAAATGTAAAATATTTTATAAATAAAATGTTAGGCATGGGTGCTTGAGAGCATAGCATATTGTCGTAGGCTACTCAATCTGTAAAAGATATTTTACCATTACGTAGCATATTTTATTGTTTAATTAAGTTACCCTTTTTAATATACGTATGTCATGCAAGTTTTTTTTAAAGGTTATTGCATTGTGGGAAGTGGGAATTAACTAGTTTAGAAGGGTAGGGCTTCACAAAAGTTTCTGCACCTGGCCTTGCTTTTGTAAGAGATGTGGGTTAATTTTCCCATTGTGAATGTGATCATCTAAGTTTTTAAATTTATGGCAGGGGAGAGGCACTGTATTATTATAATTTTATGACACTGTATTAATTGAATTGATTAACATAAGTATTTTAAACAATTTTGATTTAGTTTTAAAACATTCACAGGTCAGTTTCATGTCCCTTGTGACCACCTTCCCCTTCCATTCCGGTAGGGTTGTGCAAATATTCTGTATACTGAAACAAAAACAAATAATTATAACTTTCAGTTTTGTTTCGATAAGAAATTTAGGTGCTGAATGTTGTAACAAAACAAAAATCCTTGATTTTGATAAATTTTTGGGTATTTAATGAATGTTCATTTAGTGCACCAGCGAAGAAATTGTTTGTCTGTGAATCATCTTGTTTGTATTCATTATTTTTAACTAAAATAACTACATAAAATGGACATTTGAATGTAAGCACTCTCTCCGCATCCTCAATTTTTTGTTTAGGTTTTGCAACAAATTTTTTCATAATGAATAACTTGCTAAAATGTTATGAAATTTTTTTAACTTTCATTAAGACTGAGATCTAATAAAATTATTTTTCATTTTCGTTTCAGTCTCACAGTTCATACCATATTTTTTTCGTTTCCTTAGAAAAAAGTTGCATTTGCACAAACCTACTTTCTAGCTCTACCAAATTGCTGTATGTGATGTGAATTAAGACAGTGCGCTGCTCATGAGCTGTGGTAAATTAGCATAG
Source organism: Dryococelus australis (assembly GCA_029891345.1). Classification (NCBI taxonomy): domain Eukaryota; kingdom Metazoa; phylum Arthropoda; class Insecta; order Phasmatodea; family Phasmatidae; genus Dryococelus; species Dryococelus australis. The sequence goes on from CM057008.1 coordinate 58,923,276, forward strand.
TTCCACAGTCGATGCTCGGCAGATAATGAGACGACGGATGCAACTGTGTTCCAGGACCGACCAAGGTGTTCCTGCTGGTGGTTCTGCTGATCAGCGGGCTCACGTTTATTGGGAAAGTTGTCTTCCAGATTGTACTTATAGCTTCTCCTCCATATGGACATACACTCACCAACTGTAAGTAGATGACACATATATTAGGTTCTGACCACTAGCATCAAAGTATTTTTGAGACCGGTTGTGAGGAGAGGGTTGGATTAATTTGGCAATGTTCCAGATTATTAAGGTATGAGTAAAGTGGCTTCCAAACCACTGCACTTGACTGTACAATATGCACCACTCACTAACAAGTTGTACACATGCTAACAACATTGTTAGAAAAGTCAATTTATAATGCACTAGATGACCCGTGTGACTTCATTCGCATGAAATTTAGGACTGGGGCCCCACTATTGGGTTGTCTACCTACTGAGCTACTGCGGCCCCACTACTGGGTTCTCTACCCACTGAGTTTCTTCGGCCCCACTATTGGTTTCTCTACCCACTGAGTTTCTGCGGCCCCACTATTGGTTTTTCTACCAACTGAGCTACTGTGGTTCTTGGTAATGAATTGTTTACAGTCCAGAGACAAAAAAGAAGGAGAAATGACGGAACTTCTTATTTTAACAATGCTTTTTTTATGCAGAAAATTACAATAAGAATTTTAATGAAAGAATGATTTTTTATATATATATATATATATATATATATATATATATATATATATATATATATATATATATATATATATTAGGAAATGAGATATTTTTCCGGGGTAAAAAGCAGCCTATGTCACTCTCCGACTCTCCAACTGTACCTGTGCAAAAAATCACTTTGATCTGTTGCTCCGTTTTGACGTGAAAGAAGGACAAACAAACAAACACACTTTCCCATTTATATAGTAGTAAATATATGAAAGAACGAATAATGCATATATTTTCTAACACTGTAAAATATTGTTGCCTGGGGGCCTTCCCCGTGCTGGCAGAGCATCCCTCCTTGCCACATCAGGGGAGGGTGGTTCTCTGTGCTTGGCCCGCCCTCCATGACTCCTCCTTTGGTTGGACCTACTGTGTCACCACCCTTCCGCCTCACTGGAGCGGTCAGAGTGGCTATGGCCTGTTGCATGAGCTTCCTGGAGGTCTCCCTCCTCAGTGCGGGCAGACACACGTGTGAAGATTGTTCTCGCTGTAGTACTGGCCCCTATGAACAGCGTCACACCCAGGGGGGGGGGGGGGGTCAGCAGACTGTGGTAGCCACTTGGTCAAGTGTGGTGAGCGGTGAAGGAAGAAGAAGACCAACAGCGGAGGGGAACAAAGACTGCGGCGGGCAAGTGTGTGTTTGTTGGTCACGAGTGAAGTGTTCAAGTGCTATGGAGAGAGAGAGCTCGACAAGTAGAGTCATTTGGGGTACCTTTATTTTGTACTAGCCAGAATAACTTTGTACCAACTGCTTAATTTAATTTTAAATGAAGGTTGAGCACATTACGTACTATGTTATTAACAAAACCACTGTCAACCATTAAATTTATGTTAATGTGGGAGTTGTAAAGACTTTTTTTGGAATGTACAATGTTAGCTTTATTTTCTACAATGTTACCCCAAATGACTGTGCTACGATTACTATTCCTCTCTCTTCACACAACACCTTAAACCTGTATGTCACTCAATCTTGTATCATGGATAATTTAATGTCAGTGTGCTTAGATTGCAACTTCCATCTCTGTCACATACCTTTCCTGTGACATTCTTACCAAACTCCTGGCAAAATACCGCAAAGTTGTTGGTTCAACCATGACTGACAACTCGTCACTTGTATATTTACTTTTCCACCATTCTTATTATATGGAGTCTAATGACAAAGTTTGCTGGTGTCCCGTCGTCATGGTGATCTGGGTTCATTTCCTGGTGGATTTATTTAAAATTTCTGCATGTGGGAAACGAGGAGTAAAATGCTCATATCGCAGTAAATACAGTACATTTATGTTGGGCTGATTCATGCGTATTTTTAATTAACTAATGCAGTGGCCACTTTATTTTGGATTGATGCAAAAGTGCTTGCGTGTTCCCACAGATGTAGGCCTCCAGAATGTGCTAGAGTGTGTTCACTTGTAGTAGACGTTCTTGATTGGTCTAGTCCATTACTGCCAGGCAGAGAAGTTAGGTAGTTTGGATTAGATACGTTAAGCTCCTCCCAGTTGAAAGGATTTTGATGCATTCAACCTGAACTACTTGGCTACGTCACACAGCCAATAAGCAGTGCTACTTGGAACTACACCAGAATGTGTTACGAAGGCTGCCTGTGGGAATGCCTTGGCTTTGCCAAGTCGACCTGATGCAGGTAAGCTGCAAATCACAGCTACCATTTGAAATGCATACTGCTCGTTCAATCAAATACAGATTACCTACAGTATGTGGCAGGTTGTATATTTTCTCTTTGCCCCTTTTTGAGCACACTCTGGAGCAGGGAAATTCTCAAGTTAAAACCATATTAGGAAACCATTTACTAGTCAAGATAGGCTATATGCTTTGCATTTCCCTCTGCGACCCACCCTCACTGGAGTATGTGGGGGCCCCGGTGAGGTGGTAAGACTGCTTGCCTCCCACTACGTCAAACTGGGTTCCATTTCCAGTATGGTCTATCAGATTTTTTACACGTGGGAAAAGTAGTGGACATTGTGGTTCACCACTGAGTTTTCTCAGTGATCTCCTATTTCCCCAGCACTTTCATTCCGTTGATGCTTCATTGTCACCTCATTTCAACATTACCAGTGCTCAGGACATCAATGTTATGCGTCAGCCAAAATTTCTCAACTGAATTCATCTGAAGGATGTACCGTAATCCTCACATATTATGGTATAGTTTCCCACCAACATGATTATTAGTGTAAAATTTGAGATGTTCTTAATAATTTCATAAATAAATGAATTAAGCTTCATCAAAGTTTCATAGTGCCAACTTAAACAAAATTTGAAGAGAAAATCATTTCCAATATGTACACTGAGTCATAATACTATATTTTATTTGCATAATGGTCATACCATAATTTCTAAATGCTGAATATACAAAAATTGTTCCTGCATAGAGGTTGCGATATTTTCGCCACAGCAGGCCGAGACAGAATATGATGGTATGACGCCCCACTACAAACAAACTTGTGAGGTGGGTGATTCCACAAAGCGTGGAGGGGACGAGTCAAAGCGGCTCTGGCCAAGATAAGTTGCAGTTGAAGATAGCCCAGGACGATCAAAATGCTTTTGCTTCCCTTCACAAAGAGTACTAATTTGAACCTGTGTGGAGGCTATCCTAGAGAGAAGGGCCACAAGGACACAGCATTGGTTGCTAGGCAACAACTTCCCCTCTTGCACTGCGTGTAAGGGGAGGAAGCAAGGTTGCACTGTGCAGAGCAACAACCGAATGTAAAGAGCAGAGCTGTGTTTGTTGATAGGCAGTATGCTCCCCATTACTGCAAGTTTGTTTCAAGAAACAGTTAAAGTGAAATGTGTGTCATTCTTGGGGAATGAATGTAAAGGGTCAAACAGGAACGTAATTAACACTGATTACATTGCAAACAGGAATGTAATTAACACTGATTACATTGCAAACAGGAACTGTCAACAATTTTTTTGTCAAGTACCTACGTAACAATATATTCACACAATAGCCAAACCCCAAATTTTGGAGGTGGTAGGTAATAGGGTTTAACATAGGGCTGCCACCAGTCCTGAAGCTGATATCCTGGTTCCTGTATATAAGAATCCTGTAATATCCTGGAATCATTGGGTCAAATTCTTTAAAATCCTTGGAATTAAAAAAATTACAAATTACAGAAAAAAAAAGTGAATATGAAAGATATTTACACATATAATGTAGTTATTTTGGTTGGGAATGTACAAACCATGTTAATTTTTTTCTCCACTCACACTTATACTTTCGTTTATACAATGACTGTATCTGCAATAATTTTAGTTTTCTCACCATTGTGACATCAGTGCCAAATGCAAAAGACAGTCACCTAATTTGGATTGCATGCGTAAAAATTGCAATTCGAGACAAAGGTACTTTTCAATAATGGCCTTGACCTTTGCATGTGATCATACAGCCAGGAACAGAAATATGTGTACCTATGACAGTGAATAATTAAGCAAAATATTTTGGAAATACACTATTGAAGCAATGGCATATGTCCAAAATATTTTGTTTAATTATCCACCTCCATTATAAGAATCATTCAAACAATTGCCACACGTCGCTGTGAGCACTAGTGTTGTCACTTTGAGCAAATATAAAAGTTTGGATTTGGATTTTTCTATAGTGTTAAAAATCCATAAAAACTGATTAAATCCGTTAAAACGGCAGGCCTTTCGTTATTTTTTTACACTTTTTTTAAAATCAAACCTTTGAAGAGTAGCAGCAGTTGGGAAGGAAGCGACAGTGGCCTGAATTCGGGAAACCGTCCCTGTATTTGCCTGCAGAGTGATTTCGGGAAACAGTGGGAAACCATTATCAGGATGGCCAAAGCGGGAATCGAACCCAGGTCCTCCCGAATGTGAGTCCAAAGTTTAAACACTGCGCCACCATACTCAATAAATTTTTAAAAGAAATTTTTAGTATACAATGTGCAAAAATTATATGATGAAATATGGTAGTCATTATTTAACAGTTGGAGTGTATTTGTTCAGTGTTGATTATGCAGTTGAAACAGACTTAATATGTATACTGAACAATTGGTGCCTTAATTTTTCTTGAACTGTTGTAGAGTTAAGATAGTTCTTCAAACTGACATCTAAAGGGAAGTAGAGTTCATGAGTATAACTCGGTATATTTGTAACTGGCAGTTATATCTTTCCTGCACAAGTTTGAAAAAAATTTTTTTTTTAATGAAACGGAATTTTTTTAAATTAAAAATATGATAAACTAAATCAGTTATTTTCCTCTGCTAGGAGTGTAATGTTCAGCTACCAGATGCAGCTGTTGTCAGTGTGTTTATATGGTTGTGTTTGAAACTGCGATCATGGGCATATAGAGTATTATGATGCCTGACTCTTGAGTACTCGAAGTGCTCGGAGTGTGTATAATAACCACGGCTTGTGAGTCCTCGTGCTATGCCAACTGTTTTGCAGGTGGAACCTGGGAGACTCTGCTTCGGCATTTTGGATTCGTGAAGCTGGATCAAGTCAGCGCACTCACTATCGCTCGCACTGTGCTACCGGACTTTGTCGTACTCTTCAGCTCACTTGTCACCTACCTCATAGTGCGAGCTGTGTCTTTTCGGGATTGGGAAAATGAGGAGAAGAGTGATGTATTTGCTGATTTCTCATACTACTTTACATTTGTAGGTAAGTCTGTTTATTAATTTTCGAAATAAATATATTCTTAGTTTGTTCTAAATAGCTTATGCAAGCTTCCATAAATTATACAATATTTAATCATTTTTATCATAAAATCAGGATACATAACTCATTTTGTGAGCAAATTCTGCAATTCAGAACATAGCCCTAGTACAGTATTCAAGTAGGTTTTGTTTCTTCAATGAAGGCTCCATTGGTGTGGCCACTCACCTCCCACCAAGGAAAACTAACTTTGATTACCAGCGGGGTCACTCCTGAATTTTTGCACATGGGAATCATGATGGACAATGACACTGGTCGGCTGGGTTTTCTCGGCTATCTCCCATTTCCCCAGCCCTTGCATTCTAGTGCTGCTCCATACTCACCTCACTTCACCCTCATCAGCTCAAAAAGAGCCATGTTGTAATGTTACATTTTAACAGTTGTTACATACAGTTAGATTACAACTGATCACTGCTTTGTCGACTGTATCAAGATGTCAACACACACAAAGTCGGCATCTTACTGTCCTTTAACCACTGTGTATAACCCAACTGTCATGGCTGCCAACCTCCAAACACAATAATCTAAGACATAAGAAGCCGCCCATATCACTCTACTACATTTTGTTTGTTCAGGAAAGTACGTGTCGTTACTGCTGCTGGTGTGCACGGCGGCCATCCAGCCATCCATTCCGGGTGCATTCTACTTCCTCGTCTTCCTGGGAGCTATGAACTGGTGGGCATGCAACAAGCAGTTTGGGCCAGGGTTCGCGTACGCCCTGATAGCCGCCAAGTGGGTAATGGTGGTACAGCTGTGCACCATATTTGTGGTGCAGTGGCAGTATGTCCAGGACGTCGTCGAGCAGATTGACAACCTTTATTTCCGGTAAAACAAAATATTCTGCAAATGTAGGGATGTCCAGTTTTCTGGAAAGAATTTCTGTCTGTAGTATTATTTCAAAACACTTAAGAATTTCGCCTGGTTGGCAGGTGAAGTTTGTTGCAGAGATTTTGTAGAAAACACATGATTCAGAAAAATTGTTGCATATTTGTAGTAATGTATAAACACAAAACGCATTTAAGAAATTCTTTCGTACCCAAAATCAAGTTTCTGGTTCTAATTTAAATTGCAAAATTGATTTTTTCGGTAGTGCATATGGCTGAAATGGGTGTTTTCTAAATCAGGTTAAGCTGCTAAATTTTTTTCACAGAAAATGTAGAGTTGTCTTTAGACGAGCATCTTACTTTTGATGCTTAATGCAGTTGCGCATTTATTATAATGCCCACTCTACATTACGACTTTGCCCCATCTTTGAGTACAAAGTTCTTACCGGGGCAGGTTAATTACCAGCAACTTTACTGAAGAGGCAGGGCACGTGCCTACAGGGTACCACATGGCGCAGTGTCAGAAGAGACTACAGACATGTGATCCTAGCTTGTACTATTCACCCGAAAGTCCAAGAAGCTGTCACTTCGCCCCTTCCGCAAGATTGTACTGTTGGCTGAGCCGCGGCTCCCTCCAACCTGGCCAAGCTAGTTCTACAGCGTGGCGAGGGAGGGCAGCACCCAGCCTACTCCAGCAGACAATTGAAGTTAAGGGATGATAGCGCCGTACTAGCAACCTTGAATTTTCAACCCCTGCGGCCGAGGCCATTACTCCTCGCACCACTCACCTCTGAGCGCCTATATGAGATTAAGTATAAAAGGTCTGGCATGACCAGAATCCTCCAAACTCAGCTCCTCCACCACTCTTGTATAGGGCTGGAGGTAGCCTTCTGGGTGTGCGACCACTGGTACAGCCGCAGATTCCACTGTTCACAAGGGCCGGAATCTCGGCCAGTAGAAGACATTGCTGGCCAGAAGCTCAGCACCTCTTCAGCAGCTGTTGAACCCATCATCTGCAGCCACCTCAGATCCCGCAGCTTCTGGGAGACTGCACCTACCAGAGGCTCCCAAAGACATCGCTCTGCCTTCTTTACCACCTTCTGGGGTTGATTCCAGAACCTACCCCTTTGTAATTTGGTCACAATGGCATCCCTTCAGGACCTCCTCCCTGCCCACTGGATGGTGGTTGGCAACATTGACGCTACTCTTCTAGTAGTCGTTACCACGTATTGGTTCCTTCAGAATACGCTCCAAAGCAGTCAAGAATTAGTCCTTAAGACACCCGTCTACCTAGAGTTTTTTTCTGCGTTTGAGGCAGAGAGGCAAGGGAGCATTAAGAGCGACACTGTCACGCACATCAAGTCCCCTATTGCAGTTAAGCGCAAGGCTCAGAATTGGTGTGTAGTGTTCTCATTGTGCTGCGTGTACCTATAGGACTTTCAGCAGCGACCATATTAATTTATTGGTGGGTAGTGTGCAGGAAAGTTCCATGTATACCCCTGGACTAGTTTTGTATGGATATGACACGTACATTTTCAGATACAGCGCTTTGAAAAGCAGTTTTTAGCCATTTTGGCGTGCTCTGAAATGGTGTTTCCAATTAACGTGAGGTCTTGAAATCACTCAACAGCCTTTGTCTGAAATGTGTGTTCTTTGCATAGGTCAGTACGCTGGACGCACGTTTAATAGTTTCGTAGAAAAACATGTATGTTGAACACTCTGCAACGCACTTCAAGTGCCAGGTAGACTTCAAGCGCCATGTAGACGGGCGCCTTAAATACTAATTTCACCTAATCATTTAATTATCACCGTTAATTATTAGATAATCACCAGGTCACCTTCACCTGGATTTGCTTAGGATTTTCTTCTGTTTCAAAGTCTAGATTAGGGGGTAGCACAGTGCCACCATATCTTATTACTCTCATAGTAAAATACGTGAAACTTAACTATTCTCTTATTACCAAAGTTCCTTGTGTAGAACGTCATAGATTTCCTAAGTAGATCAGACTCCAAAAGTGAAGCCGGCGCAGCTTGGCCCATCAACAAGGCGACAAGCCAGAGTACACATACCTTAAGAGGCCGATCCTAGTTCTGCCAAACTGGTAAAATTCTGTGGAGCCCAAAGCTCTAGAAACTCCTCCGCTAGGCAAATCAGTAACTTAGATTATTCCATACTCGGCCACTGCTCAGAATAGGGCCGGAAAGGAGCTGGAATAACTTTGACAAACTGACCTCCTACGGATACCACACATGGGTACTACAGCCAGAAAGTAACTTGAGCTATCCAATGTTCTGTCCAATGCTAAGGGCGGACGAAAGGAACACGAGGTGTTGTCTTGTCACAAGACTGGATACTGAGAAGTACACGCTAGGTCAGCACAAAGCACCAACTCTACTTTCGTATAGTCTTATTTGTATCTTGATCTCCCCATGCCTTACACCCAGAAGGAAGATAAGAAGAGGAGGTTAAGGCACGCAATCGGTACCTCTTGGTGGCCTTCAGTCTGAAGTTGCACTTTACACTTCTATCCAGGAGCTTCACTCCTTTTCACTGCAGACAGCCTTATTCCCTCCACTAATTAAGCTTGAAGGCCCACCTTACCCTATACTAGAGCCTATCTGACAGGGTGAGGAACCCCTTATTGGTATTGCTAACTCCGGGTTGTGCTGCCGCAATACTTCAACACCCATTGTCAGCAGTACACTACAAGGTGCGAGCAGCTCACAGTCCACGAGTCTTCGAGGTGACCTCCCACCCTCGCCTCAGAAGGGTAAGAGTCTCCAGCCGGCAACGACACCATTACATCTGAAGAACATCACTCTCGCAGGTAAATCTGTACCAAAGGGCCAGCCAACTATTAGGGCTGTGACAGTGGCTTGGTATTTTGTACCACTGTGACCTGTCCTTTACACTGGCCGCCGGCCAGTACTCCATTACGGCAATCCAACAAGTGGTTCTGACGTCATGATAGAAAACAGTCAAGGTATTTAAGGCCTCATCCATAACAATGAAACGTAGTGTGACAAAGGTCACTATATCATTTAACCCAAAAAGTTTTAGATCCTTGTTTGACGCAGCTAGCCACTTCTAAAAATTGTAGTTATCCCTACCGGGCATGCGTCACTTTTTTCTTTACTAGAGTGCGATAAAAAATATAGGGTCAGGGTCATTGCTTAAAGTCATGTTTAGGTGAGTCGTCAACAGAAGGACTGCATGTCAGTTGAGCAGCTCACACGTAAAGGTGATGATGCAAGTGGTGAGTGTTTTGAGGCCTTGAATGCACAAAAATAGCTGCAGTCAAGCGGAACCCTTAGGGGACTCCCCAATATAATACAGTATGTAAAATCAGTGTTCCCGCCTATATGCATATATCAGTAAATAAATGTTCTCGGAATGCAACTGTTTCCCCAGGATAGGTTTAAAAAATTATCTACAGCCACTACATTTTACATTTATCCTATCAAATTTGTTAAAAAAAAAAAAAATTGTAAAAATGGAAAATGGTTGAAAGTAGTCTTTTTAGTGCATTTCTGTGCAGTTTCCATAAGAGAATGGAGAAAAGTACAAAGTGACATATTGTAGTCGTGATAGAACTTGTTGCAATGCTTCCTTACGACCAAACATAATGTTAGGGCATCTGAAATTTTTTACTTGGAATTTCCTTAAGCACAGATCCATTTTTGTGATTGAATGGCAGTTAATGCCTTAGGTGATTTCCTGCGAATCATTCACTTTCAGTACTGGAGTTATCTAATTCTGATAGACTCAGTCAAATACCAAAGTATCTTCTCACAAAGACACGTGGTCAATACCTGCAGGAGAAAACTGCAACTGACGTGTAACCTTCGTGAACCTATTTGAGTGAAATTCAGGTGTCCTTAATGATAATTTAAATTCCTTTCCATGGACACATCTATAAACAGACACTTCTTCACTCTTTCCACCTTCCAGTTCTCCTTGAGCATTTCAAGTTAATTGGTTTTCATTCTACATCAGTTCGCCCAGATGGTATTTTCTTATGTGATTTCTTTGTTAATGTTTGATGGTCACAAATACAGAAGAAAACATTTAAAAACTAATTTGTTGTTTGACAGCTCAAATTCATAGATTTTTACACATCAGGCAGTTCCAATTGTGGAATGGGTAACATTCCAACTTCACACTGTAGTGATCTCAGACTAATCCATAACAGTATCACCATTGACTTTTTCATGTTGGAAACATGATGGTCATTGCTGACGGATGGTGGGTTTTCTTGAGTTTCCCTTGCTCTTACATTGTACCATTTTATGGTCTCACTCAATGTCTCCCTTCTGAGACAACTAGACATTTGTGAATTTCACAAATTATTTCCATGACAAGTTAGACTTTAAGTACATACTATGTTCCTTTTATCATTATACTAAAGTTGTTCTGACACACTCGTGTCGACACTTTGGCCAGCATTAAACAGAATAACAGGACAGTATCACAAGCAATGATGGTGAATAACAAAATAGGCTGTCGCTATGGCAGGAGCCAAAGCATAGACAGTTATTCCTTGAGTCCATATATAGGACAAAGAAGCCTAGGCTACTGACACTGGATCATGCTACCAACTGAGTCCAGGAGTTGGTGCCACTCACTGCGTCCACTCGTCAGTGAGTGAGGATGCCTGAAGGACTCCAGCATGTGTTGTTTAAACCACTGCCTGTACAAATACAACCTTATTGGATCAGTCACCAGATAACCTCTGGTGGGTCTCTACAGATTGTCCCGTGCTCCTAATTAACAACATTTATGTGTGGGTTTTACATCAATATTCTTTACAATGGCTTATACATTTTTATTTGTAGTGAAATTGAAGCATTGGATCTCAAAAGGCCTATGTCTTTACTAGTGGTCGAGCCTTGGTGTCATTTATTAAATGGCACAAACAATGAAAACAGATACTTCCTTCCCCGGTAGCGAGGATTCTGGGTGGCACAAGGCGGCACCTGGTAGAGCTCTCACTCGCTTAAACCCAAAGGGTGACAGGTGCTGAAGCACAACATGCGGAGTCTGAAAGTTGTCTTACTAGAGAGATTATGTATGACACTTCTTCCAGCTTTGCCAGAGTCACGTTCTGATACTAGAGTTACTGATAAATTAATTTGTGAAATTCATTCACCTCTAGTGATGATTGATACTTCCAAATTCCACTTCAAATGTTTCTCACTCAGTAGGTATTCTCTGCTTTAGGGTGTACCTCTCACATTCTATTCATGTTGATACACTTTTTGAGAGAGCGGAATGTGAAAGAAAGAAAATGAACAGTTGGTTCCAGGAAAGGTGAATGTGTTACTGGCAGCATGTAAGCTTGAGGAAGTTCTTCCTTTTTGTCTTGTAGTACCTGTGATAAGCCTCTGGGCCTGTATGTCTTAGGCATGGCTGAAGTACCTTCTGTCATGTTGTTTGCAGCATCTTTGGCCTGACAGTTCTAGTTACCTCCAACTGCACCAACCCGCAAGAAGATCACTTCCTTTATGCTGACTGGGATTATTACATGTCCCCTGTCCTCTTGTTGATTACCTTCAATGTGCTCGCTATCACAGCTCGCCTCGTGCTTGACGCACACGTAAGTAAACTCCTCAGACTTTGCGAGCAGGCATGTGTCTGTAGGGAACTTAAAAGTTTTCAGCTTTGTGGAAGCCTTGTAGTTATGCATCAAGGAGTAAATGAAAATGAAAATCCACGTGTGATTCCTGCCTGAGGCGGGTCAGGCTGGTGCCAGTTGTTACCGACTGCCCTCTCAGGGGGACAAATCTCTTCCTCCAACCAGCCTGAAGAGTGAATGAGGTGAGATGAGGTGGTGGTGGTAGGGATGCCGTGGAATGGAGAGATTTGGGCGGTTTTTAACAGTGAGGTCTTAAGAACCAAAGACGGTACGGTAAAGTGAGGTGAGTATGGAGCAATGCCGGAATGCAGGAGTTGGGGAAATGGGATCTCCCCGAGGAAACATGCCAACCTGCACCATCATCCTGCACAAGCAGAATTAAGTCAGAGGAGGAAACAGGAGAGCCCCAAGAAAACCCATATCACAGCAGTGTCAGCTGCACACTTTACATGAGAACACCTGTCTGAAAATTTCCCCTTCACCAGGGCCTTGGATTGAATGGAGAACTTAAGAAGTGCGAGGCCATTGACTAACCAACTAAGTAAACCATAAGTCCTCATTCATCAAGGAGGAAATACATATTAATGGAAAATGTACACTGTATCTACCGTGATACAAGTGCACTAAAACCCATGTTAGAAGTTCAATAAAGTTCCTCGTTCAAATTCTTTATTTTTATGAACCTATAGTGGAATGGAGTGGAGAGATTTTGGGTGGCTCTTTACATCAAAGTCTTGACAGTTCTTGAGGGTGAAGTGAGGTGAGTATGGAGCAGCGCCAGAACTCAAGGGCAGCGGAAACGAGAGTTCCCTGAGAAAACCTGCCGACCAGCAGCATGGTCTGGTACGATTCACACATGCGAAAATGTGGGAGCAACCCTACCAGGAAAAGTCCCTTCTGGAACGTCAAGTGGATTTGTTTGCATGAGACAGTGAAATAATAGCCTTTTACATGTTAAGACACCCAATCTCATTCAGAGACTACAAAGTCCTTGGTTGAGAAAGAACATAAGAAGCTACATTTTTTGTCCTTTTGTCATTGGCTCATATGTGCAGGACTACCAATCACTTCAGTACTCATTTTGATAGTTATGTACATTTGTTCTTAAATAATGGAAGAAGTTAAGTTTGTTTGTATCTATGTTTGTCTACTGTTGAGTAAATATTTCTCAGTTTTTTTTATTGAATCGTTTCAGTCAAATGAAAGCCACGTAGAACAGCAGCAAGAGAGAGCCACTCCTGTAGCTATCCCAATAGAGGAAGGTAAGCACAGACCATAGTAGCAACCACAGGTCACAAGTTGTACCCGGCACTTAACTTCTTGGCCGCTCCGTGTCAGCCTATCGGCGAGCATTACTGAGGCCTGTTGCCAAATTTGCCATGCGCTTGGCCCTTTATAATACATGTCATGTAATCTGAATTGCAGTAATATAAATTACAATTATGTACATAAAGAGGAATATTTGCATATATTAGAAACATAAGTTGATAAAAAACGTATTTATATAAGGGAGTTTATATTTATTACAAAACTTCCTAAGCAGACGAACTGCTAAATTTTTACGTTTTTAATAAAAACGTTCTGTCACACTTATATTTATAGATTCACAACTTATATTAAATATTAAATGTAGGTGGAATAATTTTCATTTACTTGGGAGTTGTGTGTAGCATAGACAAAATAATTCAACTTTGTGTTGTAGGTTATAATGGCAGTACAAACTCTTTTCTGTCCACACAGCTGTAATGTCATTCCTTTCCATTATAAAATTCAGTCCGTCATTTGATTTCTTATAACAAAAATCAACATTTTGCAAAAAATCTTGCCATGGATCTTTTGGAAACCATACAACCTAATTTCTCACGCATAGCTGTCGTAATTTTTGTTGAAATTCCTCCACCTTTATTTTTAACACAAACTTCTCTCGCTGCTTTCCAAAGTAAAAATCATCAAAATATGTAACTTGCTACCTAACAATTTTTTTCTGGGTAACACGAATATTGCATTTGACGTAGATGAAATACTGCTCTTCCCTTCCGTGTACATCAATCACGTTGTATGTTCACTGAAATACTGCTCTTCCCTTCCGTGCACATCAATCACGTTGTATGTTCACTGAAATACTGCTCTTCCCTTCCGTGCACATCAATCACGTTGTATGTTCACTGAAATACTGCTCTTCCCTTCCGTGCACATCAATCACGTATGTTCACTGAAATACTGCTCTTCCCTTCCGTGTACATCAATCACGTTGTATGTTCACTGAAATACTGCTCTTCCCTTCCGTGTACATCAATCACGTTGTATGTTCACTGAAATACTGCTCTTCCCTTCCGTGCACATCAATCACGTTGTATGTTCACTGAAATACTGCTCTTCCCTTCCGTGCACATCAATCACGTTGTATGTTCACTGAAATACTGCTCTTCCCTTCCGTGTACATCAATCACGTTGTATGTTCACTGAAATACTGCTCTTCCCTTCCGTGCACATCAATCACGTTGTATGTTCACTGAAATACTGCTCTTCCCTTCCGTGTACATCAATCACGTTGTATGTTCACTGAAATACTGCTCTTCCCTTCCGTGCACATCAATCACATTGTATGTTCACTGAAATACTGCTCTTCCCTTCCGTGCACATCAATCACATTGTATGTTCACTGAAATACTGCTCTTCCCTTTCGTGCACATCAATCACGTTGTATGTTCACTGAAATCTAATAAGCTCTTGTTTTCAAACTGTTAATTTGTTTAAAATTAAAATTTTTGCAAAATTATTTGTAATGGTTTATCTAAAAAGAAAAAGAAAAAAAGAGAATATGCTTTAAATAGATTGACCTTGTTTGTGAATCACTTCCCTTTTGCAATAACTGGTGCTAGCACAATGTCTATTTAGCACCACAATTTCAAAGAAAACTTTAAACGCAAGCAAATCAAAAACAGTGAGCATCGTTGAAAGAAAGCCTGTCGTGATACTGGCAATAGCAGGTATCAATACTGTGTGTAGGGTGAGGAAACTGTTGGCAAATCATGAATCAAGACCTTGTTATTGTCTGCGTAGAAAGCAAACCGGAAACTTTTATTAAATATATCTACGAAATATGGTTTCCTTTAAGGTAAAGAATGTATAATATTCTTTATTCAGAAAATTAGTTGTGAGTTCATGCTCGCTGTCATGCACACTCTGTAATAACATAAAACATGAATGGATAAAGTAACAGGCTTCTTATTTTAACGTACTTGTTCAGAAAAATGAACCTCTTGCAAAAATGGATTGAGTTTTAATGAAATCTTTCTTGATTTTATGAGCACATCTGAGAAATATTATGTTAGACTTTCTTGGGCTACTTTAACACTGCGAACTAGGCAACAGTGCACAGCCATGATAAGCTACTGGCACAAGATGGTGGGAGGAACGTCGCTGATCGACTCCTTGAGTGGCCATGAAGTGTTGTGCTTGGTATAGTATCGTATATAAAATTAAATGCAAAGAATGAGTTTAAAAAAAATACATTTTTCAATGTCAAGTAGTAGTGGATTTGCAGTTGTTAGAGTTGTATTTGAGATCCCAGCATGCTGGGTCATGATTCTGCAAACAGTGAGCAGAAACTCATTAGGATTGTGAAATCACCACACTGCTGTTTAAATTGACACAGAATGACCAAAAACTCTTATGTTCCATTGTTCACCAGGGAACATACCAAATACAATAATGTGGGTAGCGTTACAGTAACACTTGAACACAAGAATTAACGCTACTGTATACTGAGTGCAGGCTAGCATACTTCATGCTGACTAGATAATACATGATGGGGGCCACTGCACAATTTATGCAGGTCAGTGTATGCTTCATCACGTTAGTTTCACAAAATGTAGGTCAGTGCACACTTATTGCAGGGTGCATGCTTGTGCACACTTAGTGCAGACCAATACATATTTTACGCATGCCTGAGCAAATAGTACAAGTCAGTGCACACTTGGTACAGGCTAGTGCACACTCAATGCAAGCTAGTGCTTACTGAGTGAAGGCCAGCACACTCTTTGTGTTGGCCATTGCACACTTCATACAGGCTAGTTGTCATTCATGCATGTCAGTGCACACTTCCTGCAGGTTAAGAAAATACTTGATACAGATTAATGCACACTTTGTGCAAGTTAGTGCACGCTTGATGCTGGCCAATACACACTTGGCACAGATCAGTGTACACTTAGTGTAAGCCAGTGCACTCTTGTTGCAGCCTAGTGCACACTGAGTGCTGGCCAGTGTACAGTGGGTACAGGCCATTGCACATTAGGTGCAGGCCTTTTCACACTCATTGAATCTCGGTGTACTCGATGCTGGACAGTGCATACTTGTCCACACCAGTGTACAGATAATATAGACTTATGCAATGAACTGAATTCATTACATTTTATGTTTAGATATTGCACAGGATGAGCTACAGCCAGGAGCTGATGAGGAACAGCCACCAGTTGAAGAAGAAAGAGGAGACGAACAACCAGAAGAAGAGGGGCCAGAAGAAGACAAGCATCTGTCAGCCAAGAAAGAGGCACATTCCCGACACACTTATTTATGGAATGTTATTGATGCTGCCAAGGAGCTGTTTGTCCGAGATGCTTATGTTTTTGCGAGCGTTGCCATGATGGTAAGTTATATCCGCTGCGTTGAACAACTCTGATATTGTGAGGAAATTTCTGCTGCCTGATTTGTGTTTTTCCAAGATAACTGTGAATATAATACTATCTGTAGTTTCCTTGACTGGGGAAATGCAGAATGCATTATAATTCACCTGAAGTTAATATGCTTCATTTGTACTCATCTATGTCACTTTGATTGTTACTATCTATTATTTGAGTAGATCCAGTACAACACTTATAATAACGATGCTTAAGTTCATGCAAGTGAGAATGTGTGTGGTTTTATGTGGGCATGGTGCACAGGCATGGAGCATCACATACCACAGCTGGGTGACGTTTGTGCTACTGCTGTGGGTATGCCTCGCGTGGATCTTCCCACCCAACCAGCACATCAACATGCTGCGCTCGTCTCCATTTCTCATCGTGTATGCTCAGCTTCTATTGGCGGTGCAGTATATCTACAGCATGGACCTCACAGATGATGAGTTGCCGCAGTACATCGCCAGCGTTATCAATATGGTCCAGATTGGCTTCAGCAAGTATCCTTACTTCCCCATCGGCCACATACTACTCAAGGTGGGTCCTGCTCTGCCGCTTGGCTCTAAACTTCCCACTAATACTGGTGTTTTCACAATGTGTTTTTTGAATGTCATGTCTGTAGCTGTGGCAGGGGTGCACTCACAGGTGAAAAAGTCGACCTTTGAGGTCTCATAACCATCTCAAAAATACACTCAAACCTTGATTTTACAGATACTCATGGTTCTGCTTGTCTGTATGACTAAGTTGTTCGTATGAACCAATACTGCCAAATATCAACCCATGTGGTATCCCTTTAATGTGAAAATTGCATCTAAACAGCAAATTTTGCTAACTGGGTACATAAGTAATATTGAAAAATTATGCACTTTCATTGATGGAATGTAAATTTGTATTTTAGGGAAAGGTATTCTAAATAAAATGATATCCTAGTTATACAGAAAAGACTATGTCGTAAGCTAAAATGAACAAAACAGCAAGCTGCAATGTGGCGAGGAGCAGTTGGCAGTATGAGTATGGATGCAGCAGTTGCGTCCTAGTGATGGCGGGAAACGGGTGAGGCCGTACTTGTGTGAAACCCAAGCTGTTAACTCTAATAGCGACTGTGTTGGTAAACAGTGCGTGAAAGTAACTGCGTCCAGGTGAACTTCAGATGGTGTAACACTCAGAACAGTATGTTCATGTGGGAAAAAAAAGTGGCTTTAATGGGAACAAGATGGGGGGAACAGGTGAGAAGAAAAAGAAGTGCACAAGACAGAATTATTATTATTTGGGTAATTAGAAAAATGTATATTTATTATTTTAATACAGCTGAAAGTTGAATAAATGATTTTCTTCCAAAAATGACAAACTTTTAAAAAACATCCTGGATTTTCTAGAAATGTACAATTTGAGTTTGGGGAAAACTAAAATTGTGGCAACAGCACCTGCTCATATCTCCCAGCCTCGTACTTCAGAAACTAGTAGTATTTCCATCTACTAACTAGGGAAAAACTATTTATTTACTTGTTTAAGGAAGTTTTATTCATATTATAATTTAAATTTGATGTCACAAATAAATAAGAAGCTACATAATTTTAAATACCCCCTTACTTGTTGGAAGCTGTTGGTTAAGATTAAAAGGTGATATATTGTTTCTATCATTTTGTCTGTTTCAAGGTCAAACCCTAATTTTCTTATACTGTATTATGTTAAAATTCTTAGAATTTATGTCAGTGTAACTGTTTCATTTTCCCCATACAATTATGTCTTGTGTTGGCAGTGCTTCTACACATGTACGTTCTGGATTATCCTGTACCAGTCCAAAACATGGCGGAAGGATGAAGGTACAGTAAATAAATAAATTTTGTGTATTATGTTGGTTGGGGGGGGGGGGGGGGGGAGTAATATTCCATGTTTTAAGGGATTTTTAGCTGTGATCCTTGTGCAAACAGTGTCTCTGAAGGTGTTATAGAATGGGACCCAAAGATTAGGCAACAGCAGAATGCAAGGGTGGAGGAAATGGGAGATCTCTATGAAAACCCACTGACCAGCGGCACATCCGACATGATTCCTACATGCAGAAATTTATGAGCGACCCCTTGGGAATATCGAACCACAGGTGGCAGGTGAGTAGTCTAACCACTATACCACCGTGGTTCCCATATTTCTAGAAGACGTCTTTTAATAAAATGCATCTACAAATGGTTGTATTGCTGAAATATATAATTTCATTCATCATATTGGTCTATATAAAGCAATAATAAGATGAAACAAAAGCTTTGGTGAATATGCACAACATGACATAAAAAAAACATGGGCGGGCGGGCAGGCAGGCCAGGGCTTGGTGGTTGGAAATCCCACTGAGGCTCCAATGACCTGCATGATGTAAAGTTCGACCATGGATGTTGGTTCCACGACATGCCAGCTAGAGTGAAGTCTGCCCTGCCCAACTCTGCGTGGGGTGTTTCGAGGGCATTGTCTGAGGACCGCACTAAACCTTGCTGGACACCAACTCTAATCATGAGGCTCCAAGAGGATCAAAAGCCATGGTACCAACCACCTCTCGTTAATTTTGTGCATGGTTCCAGTGAAGGAATAACCACTGTTCAGCGGTTGGTCATTTGGTTGAGTACATATTGCCAAACAATTCACTATTTTCATCTCCTTCACTCTTTACCCATATAACAACAACAACAACAAATTAAACAGTTTGTTTAGCAGTCTGATCATCAACCTAAACTCTGTAGTGGATAGGTTAAGTAAGTTGTTATTGTCAGAGTAAACTTTGTTATTTGTAGAGAATTAGTTCTATAATTTTCTAAATTGACAGCAACTGAATGGAGTTTTAATATGTACTAGTATTTTTCTGAATCACAGAAGAGCTAGTTGTACAGAGACAAAATGGTGACACTGTCTATTTAATTACAGCATACTTTCAGTAGTCGACAGTTGCCTGCTGCCATATTTGTAGAATGTGTGATGGAATTGGTGCTGTGCTATAATGTTATGTGGACAGTGTTTTGATGAAATCACCTTCATTATTGTCTTATAACTTAGTTCATTGCATTTTGTGTTTCAGTAGGCTGTTATGTAGTGAAATCTAAATATAAACTGCATGTTACAGACTAATATTGGTCATCAAGGTGCCAACTCAGCTTGCATACATATTTATCTACACTGTGGTTAGGGGGCTGCAGTTGGTTTGATTTCAGTTTGCCTCCCACCAGGGTGAATTGGGTTCAATTCCTAGTGGGGTCACTCCTGAATTTTCGCATGTGGGAATCATGTTGGACGATGCTGCTCGTCAGCGAGCTATCTCAGGGATCTCGTCCTTGCATTCTGGTACTGATGATCTATACTCACCCTGCTTCACCTTCATTGACTCTCAAGACTTTCTTGTAAAAACCGGCCAAACCACTGCATTCTGCTCCTCTGTCGTTGACTGTTGGATGTTTGTTGTGTTAACTGAATTAAAGATAGTGATAACCACATAATATTTTATATGTTAATATAGGGCTGCCATGAGCCCTGAAGCTGAAATCCTGGTTCTTGTATATAAAAATCCTGTAAAATCTTGGAATCATTGGGTCAGATCCTGTAAAATCCTTGGAGTTAAAAAAAAATTGGCAAATTACAGAAAAAAGTGTATATGAAGGATGTTTACCTACATATTTAATGTAATTGTTTTGTTTGGGATGTACAAACCATGG
Source organism: Dryococelus australis (assembly GCA_029891345.1). Classification (NCBI taxonomy): domain Eukaryota; kingdom Metazoa; phylum Arthropoda; class Insecta; order Phasmatodea; family Phasmatidae; genus Dryococelus; species Dryococelus australis. The sequence continues at coordinate 58,943,533 of CM057008.1, forward strand.
CAATTCTTTTTTCCACTCACACTTACACTTTTGTTTATTAATTTCATATTATTTCTTCAAAATCAGAGAATAAAAGCAGCACTCAAAATTTACTTTAGCAATTAATTTTTAATTTTAGGTCATGGCAACTTAAGCAATTTATGTTTTAAATTGATCAAATAAAAAAATATTACATGTGCAAAGTTGTGTATCACATTTCTCAGCATAGTTCAACTTTGTTCATATTCAGAAAATTAAAAATTATTATGTATGATTGTTAAATTCAGCATTCCCTTATTTTACTGAGAGTAAAATGGAAATCCTGCCAGTTCTTGGGTTATGAATGTCAGAATCATTGCTTTTAAAATATCTTTAATACTGTTATGATAAGGTGTAGCTAAAGTGTGATGCTTGCAAAGTTGGTGATTCGGCGACCCACAATACAAGCTGTAGGTGATTATCTATTATGCCCGGTTGCGTCATTGACGTTCAGTAATGATCTAGGATCAAATACTGGTTTGATCCTGGTTCAGCACATTTGGCTGTTGTACCGTTGTGTTTGGCACGCCGAACTAAGATCACTGTGAACCTCGCCTTGAACCGTGCATTTTAGTGGTTCAGGAGGATGGTCTCGGATCAAATAAATACGAGTTCTTTATTTTAAAATGTCAAAGTTATATTGAAAAGCAAATTTGTTTTTAAAATGGCACAAATGTTTAAATATTTGGAATTTAAGCTCTGTTTGCACATAAAAATACATTTTAAGTGCTTATAAAGTGAACAGAGAAGAATAAAAGTCTGTACTGTGAATACAGGTTATTGTGAATTTTTAAATACTTTAAAAATGGATTTGGTTGTTTTTACTATTGTAGAATGTAAATTGAGACATTTTACTTAGGCTTAAGATCAATGCATTAATTTAATTAAAGAAGTTATAATGTTTTGTGAAGAGAGAACAAAATTCATGCTTATCCCTTCGAGCAAACAAAATGGAAAACTGGAAAAGCTATTCAGAATATCAGAAACTATCTGCACGAGCTAAATCTCATGTCAAATTTTGTGCACACTAAAGAGTAGCAGTAGCTGACAAATGTAGTTTGAAAATACGCCAACAGATAGTGCTAAGTACAATTTTTTTTGGGGGGGTGGGGGGGGGGGGGGAAATTTAAAACAACATTATACACGCTTGAATATTATTCAATAAAATTCATACAGCAATTATTTTACTTAAAATAGCTAAAACGTTGCATCATCAAGTTCTATGTACACTACCTTCTTCAATAATATTGGTATTAAAAATGATGCATGATGTCTTCTCTAATATAATAAACAACAGCTACTCATCAATCAACTACACTCCTGACAACTTGTCCACGAGCCACATCACTGCCGCCGACGTCTGCAAGACTGTATTACCTACCGGGACAGGCGTCCCAATGATAATTATTATTTCGCCCAGCCGATGAGCCACCGAGACAATGCAAGAGATCCGTGGCAAATACAGCAGCCATGCCGCTAGATGCCGCTACAGACAAGAGACGTAGATCCCAGCGCTCTTCACTCGCCGCCCACTCTGAGGATCTAGATACTGGGCTCACATCTGCTGTGCCCCCCTCTCCAAACACACTATGCCAGCAGAACAAGGGATGGCCGAGAAGTATAAAAAAGCCAGCAGCCATGCTTCCAGATTGCCAGTTCTTCTCAGTACTCAATCGCTTCCTGAGCTCTCACTGCCCCAGTTACTGGTGCTGAGGCTCCAACCTTTCCTAAGCTTCATTGCTCTCCTCTCAGGGCCGAAGATCCTCTCCACCCGAATCCTAAGGAAGATCCAGCAGCCGTCAAGAAGTTACGATTAGACACGTTTGGACCCCTATGGACAGTCAGCTGAGAGTAGAGCTCGCCTCGAGGAAACACACATTAAGTAACTGCCTAATCCACCCAGCTTTGCACAGGGCGCCTTCCCCTATTTAATGATAGGGTGTGTAACCTTCCGTGTACTCCATGGAGGAATTAAGAGTTAGCACCTCTGACATCAGTTTTTATTTCACTTCTGTAAATAAACACCGTTCTTACCAGTTATCTTAACTTTCACTCCAAGCTCCTTCCTGTGTCACATCAGGGCTGCAGGACTTAGTAGGAGACCGGGTTTTGATCCTTGGAAGGCCACCCGTTCTTTGTACGTCGTAGGAGGAACGGTAGAGCCACGACATTAGGATACCGTCCTGGGGAAATTGGCTTGTCAGCAGCTCGAAGTTGCCCCTGCCTCATCGCTCCCTCTGTGGTGCCAAGGAGGGGTTCTTCTTTGAGTTTGAGGAGACCAGTGATCCTGGACTCTCACCACACCACCATCGGAAGGCTACCCATTCCTTGCACCACGTGGAAGGAACGGTAGAGCAACAACATTAGGTACGCTCCCAGTGGATTGGACTTGCCGGCCAGGGGCCCAACTCTCATCGCTCCCCTAGTGGTGCAGAGAGGGCTGCATTCTGGTGCAGGGAAGGCTACTCCCATGGGACACTCGCACACTGTTAAACACTGACTTGTCAAATGCCTAACTCCTGCTGCTCTGATCTATACCTCACGTCGTACACCCACAGGGTTGGAGTTGAGAGATGGGTCATAAAGTGAGGGCAATTGCTAAGCTTTCCCAGGGAGTACGTATCCTTCCTAGCAAGTTCAGGTTACTCAGCCCACGGGAACAAGCTGCGCTTCAACGACGCCTCAGCATACTAGTTCCAGACATTGTTCCTGTCGAATGGTTCGAGCTACCCACCAGGACCACACAGGACTACCATCCTGTAGTGTAGGAGGCACTCTTTGGCATCAGACAGCCAGAGGTGACTCGCCTAGCATCGCCCAAGTTACCTAGGGGCAGGGGCAGTCTGACAGCCGGGACTGTTACGCGTCAAAAATAAGGAAAAAAGTGTATGCAAAGTGTTTCCAATCAGACAAAACTACTGAAACAGAAATTTTTGCAGTGCATTCAAGTAAATTACATAGTAAAACATTCTAGCCATATGCGATAATGTCCACAAAAACACACTCATTTTCTACAAACTTAAAAAAAATAAATAAATAAACAGTTGCATCATGATGTGTTTAAATGAGAGCCAATCATAATGTTTCATCTCAATTCTAGTTCCGAACCGAGGTCAGGAGATCTACTATCGGAGTGGCCACAGTGGGTTGGGAGCGGCATTTCTCTCTCTCTCTCTTCCACACTGTTCTTTCTTCCTGCAGATGATTATTTCACAACAAATTCGGACAGTCGATTTTGCTTTGGAAGTAGGATGGGATGCTTACTTTCTTCAGTCAAAGGTGCATTATGCAGCCTGCTGCCCACCCTGACAAAACCCTTCGAGTCCAATAATAGCATAAGGCTTTTAATGGGTTAAGAGCATGGTTCTCCCTTTTCCAGTAACATCTTCCTTCCTCCCTTTTTTTACATGGAGTAATGATCTGTCAGTTTAGCACTTGGAATAAGACAGGTTCAACTGCTGACCCAAAATGGCAGCAGTTGAGCCTCTCTTAATCTAACATTGCCATCCTATCTTCCTCTGGTTTTACAGTCATGCATAAATGGGTTCCAATATTGGCTAAAAAGAAAATTTCTTTCTTTCACAGAGATTTTCCTAGAAATAAAATCTGTTAAAAGGGATAAAATCCGTTACAATGGCAGGCCTGTGTTAATAAAATTGATGTGTTCCGCAGAGGAATTCGCCAGGAAACACAACCCAATCACAAACATAGTGGGTGATTTAGTGCTACACGCAATGTCCAAATACTGGATATGGGTGGCCGGAGTGCTGTGGTTCTGTATGGCATTGTTTGGAGAGCGGATGACTCTCCAACGTGTCATCTACATGGCGCTGTTCCTACTGTACATCTTGAATTTCCAGGTGACAGACACACTGATAATAACTGTTAGTACAGCTAGTTGATTATACATATGTACTGATTAAATGATATTTTCCTGGTCCTGGTGTGTGTGTTTATGAGTGAGTGAGTGTGTGCGTGTGTGTGTCTATATATGTATGTATATATATATATATATGTATATATATGTATGTATATATATATATATATATATATATATATATATATATATATATATATATATATATATATATATATATATATATATAATTTTACAATTATATATATAATAATATATATAACTTTACAATTATATACATATATAATTGTAAAGTAAGTTATATATATATATAAAACTTACTTTACAATTATATATGTATATAATTGTAAAGTAAATTGACTGGCTAGCCTTATTTTTACACATAAAAATATATTCACACATGCACGCACGTACGCACACATGCACACACACACACACACACACATACATACATACATACATACATATATATATATATATATATATATATATATATATATTATATATATATATATATATATATATATATATATATATATATATATATATATATATATATATATATATATATATATATATATATATATATATAAATTTGGGTATTTCCTTGAAAAGATAAATAGCTTTCATCAATGTGTATTTTCATCACTAATTTCAGACAGATGCATATTATATAAATTATTTGTTTAAATTACAGCTAGAAATGAAGTATATTTCACACATTAATAAGGCTAGCCAGTCAACATACCCAAGATGCAGTACAAGCTTGGCTGCTGGTATTATAAAGAACAATGATGTTTTAGATTTGTTGTCAGGTAGTACCTGTGCATAAATGGATACCTAGCTGTTTGTCATACTAAAAATACATATAAAATTTTTAAATTGTAAATTAGTGTTTAATAGTTAAGTTGTAAAATACTATAACAGTTAATGACTATGCTGATATCAATAAAATGGTAATTCCAGTGAATTTTTCTTACTTTCTAATGTATTGATGATTACAGTTTTGTAGACCCTTAATTATTTCTACACTCTATTTTTCCATTAACTTACAACCTGTTAGGCTGTTCACAGTAAAGTGAATACTTTTGAGTCCCTAGTTACATTTTCCTTTCAGCCATTTTTGATCCTTCAACCACCTTTTTAAATAAATATTGTTGTGTAATTACTAAACACAGTGTGTATATTCAAGCACACTCCAAAGTTAACGTCTAAGGGTAAATAAAATATATTTATTGACTATTATTCCAAATGAGAGGGCTTTCAAAAGTGCTCACTTTACTGTGAATAGCCTGTAGTTTGCGAACTGTCCATAAAGTTATTAGAGTGAATCGTGATCATCAAAATGTGGTCCATGTTCCTTGTGTGATTCAGTACTTTCAGAATGACATATATGTATAGGCTGTTCTTGGTAAAGTAAGTACTTTTGAAATCACCTTTTGAAAAATGTGACTGCCCAAAACCTGTGTGTATTTTAACGGGCACAATGACTGGTGTTTGCCCAGTAAAGTTTATATACTTTTCTAATAATTTCACATTTTCACTTGACCGGCATATGAATATAGTGATCAGACTCATGGAAATGTTAATTTTATACGTGGTGGAAGAATACGCAGTGATACAAGTAGCTTTAAAACAGGGCTTTCAAAAGTGTTTAGTTTACATGACCTGTTTATACTGTATGCATCACAAAGACTAATGGCTGTTTGATTTGATTCTGTAACAGATAACATACCCACTGTGGCGAAGACTGCAGTTTGTATCCTGGATTGTAGTCTTAATGTACTCGATGCTGGTTTTAATCATCATGTACACATTCCAGTTTGACAACTTCCCGGAATGGTGGGAAAGTTATTTGAAAGTGCTGCCTCCCCTGTGAGTGTACTGTAGTATCTGTTCATAATATAGCTGTTTCACATAGTAGCTATACATGAGTACTTCAAATATAGAAGATAAATTAATATTTTATCTGTTGAAGAAACTACATTTTATTTATTGAGTTACTGGAAAGAGAATTTTAAAAAAATATTTGCAGTGATTTGCTAATTATAAATGAGCTAGTAAATGCAGTATATTTTTATTTACTTGTGTTTTGGTTGCCCCATTTACAGTATATTGATGTGCTCATTTCAATCTTGTTTTACAGTTATAACTTTTTGTGTGGTGGGCTTCAGCCATCAGATATGTACGTATGTTTGTTAATGTGGGTGATGCCACACTCCACACTACCCAGTAATGTTGCAAGCTTGCTCCTTATGGAGTGGTTGCTGCCCGTTCCACCCATTGTGTAATATGAGGAGCATCACGTTACAGATACCAGAGCCAGCAGGCATGTACTTTGTGGCAGGTGCACATGCGGTGGCGTAACTAGGACGAGGGGGCGGGGTAAACATTGCCCCTCCCTATGTTTGGTAAGGGGCGTCACAATGACAGTAAATGGGCATCCAAACTACTTTTGTTCACAAAGATGCATTGATGTATTGTATATAATCTCTAATGAATTGTTATAAAACCTTTTTGATATAATCCATTCACAGTTACTTCACACTTTTCTGAAGCCGTGCTAAAGTTATACTTCCAGGATATTCCTCCACCGCGTGCAAACTAGTCTTAACTAAGTCCAGAAAGTACACCAAGGGACATTGCACTGAATTTGTGTGTACTCAGTAGTAATAAGATTTTCCATGAGAACTATATCTTACTGGGTGCTACCAACACATGTGTTTTTTCCTTGTTTTTATTCGTACGTATTACGAATTAAATATTATAATTTATACACTAAATATACATAGGTAAAATTTCAATTTAATGAAAAATAAAGATACAGTAATGTTAACCAAGAAACATAAACAGTATTTAGGAATTAACTAAACACATATTTAGGAAATAACTAATTACATCATTCATGGGGTGATTTTTTAAAGGTTTAATTCAGAAAGTGTGTATAAACCGTAAATAGAATATACTTACCTCTGAGTTATAGATTTTTCTCTATCTTATATGCTGCATGTAATTTAGGTTTTATTGCACCAGAAGAAAATTTATAAGAGGTGCAAAAATGTCTTAAAAGAAGCATCTGATGGATTGCCGTCTCAGAAGTTGCCTGAAGGTGTGCCTACCTTTAAGTTGAAGACATTGTTTAGTCACTATACACATGGTACCTGCACCAGCGATTCCAATTCCAGTCTCGTGAGGGCAATATGTCCTAGCTGTTTGTGTGGATATTCATCCATCACCCATTTTGTACCATTTGTCTCTGTTGTCTGAGGGATATTTAAGGTAGAGTATGAGCAGCTTCAGTGTCCCAGAATCTTACAGCCTTAAATACAGGTCCAAAACATGTTCATCGTGGTCCGTCGCCAGCGCAATGATTTGAACTGAGTATTTCTGTCTGGCTGCAAATACTTTAGTTTGGCCCGCACAAGTGAGCTATGGGAACCTCGATATCCAGTCTCGGCACAGCACAGCTGCTACATTGCCGGCCTCCCAGCCAGCAGTGTACAAAGAAACAGGATCGTAGACGATGAACTTCATTTCAACCTTTGCAGCCTTTTTACCAGCTGTGACAACATAAACACTTAAACCATGCTGTAAATATTACCTGTTCACTGGGTAATTATTAAATGTTGGTAAATATATTGTAAATTTTGAAGTGACAAAGACCATGAATTTGTTGTTCTTTCAAAGTTAATTTACTTTTTCTTTGTGAAAGTCACATTTGTTAGATGAAACGCTTCACTTTGATTCACGATGAAATTTTTTATCGCGAGGCACTTGCCAAGTCGCGAAAATTGTGCCACCAATTAAGGCATTCAATTAAAGTGGGAAAAAAATAGAAACTTACGTCCGGTCATTCACATCCATACCGTACGAGCTAAGACAAGAGTCCTTAGCTGAAAGCTTCGAGCCACTTCGCGTAGGTCCAAAATTCCACATGTTGATTTAAATTTTGGTAGATTAGTCCAAACGATCGATAAAAAAAAAACTTCCTTGTCGCAGCTTTGACTTATGCGAGTTAAATTGGTCCTCCCTGGTACACTACATCACCATTTTTTCAGAACCATCACCAACACGACCTTCCCGTCTGGTGTCTCAAAGATTTCTGTTGCTCACATCATGGCGCTGGGCACCTACATCGACGAACGAGCTGTCCTGATTGGCCCAGCCTGATCGCCTGATGTATTGTGCCACAGCCGAACTAAATACCTGCTGACGCTGTGGCGCCAATCGTACATTCTTTCCTACTTGCACAACAAAACAAATTAAATGCCACAGCAAAAAAATATTACTATTGAGCAATGAAAAAATGTAAAATGAGTGTCTCACAATATCAAACAGATTTAATTAATTCACTAGCACAAAATAACATGTTATCCTTTACAAAAATTAGATCTGACAATTCCCTTTTCAGTACCCTATACAAGCATACTCATTTGTACAAAAAATGCATTTAAACTTAATTAACCTTTTTAAAAAAAAAAATCAATTATACCAGTGACCTAAGAGAATGCCTTTTGTTATCTCATCCCTTCTCTGTAGCTCTACATTACCTCCCCCCTCGGCCATTCCTTGTTACATATTAACAACATAATGTAAAATAAGTTTTATTTTAGATTTTGGTAACATTTCTTACAGAAGTTTGAATTTTCAATTAAAATTTGGTAAAATTGCTGAGGTATGTATTTACAATCATTTGTAAATTAAAGTGAGGTAGCACAGTGATAAACTACTCAAATCACATTCGTTAGAACCCGGGTTCGAGTCTCAATTCAGCCATCCTGATTTCAGTTTTCCAAAATCACTGTAGGAGAATGCTGTGATGGTTTGTTGATACAGGTCTCGGCTGATTCCTTCCCAATTTCTGAATTAATAGTGTTCCGCTACTAAGGCCTTGTTGCCATTCAGGACACTAAAAGTATACAATAAATAACAATTAAAATAAAGCGTTAATTGCAAAACAAAAGAGAAAAGGATTGCACAGAAAGTTTATGCCATGATTTCCTGCAGAAAACCCTTCAAACAGTGAAGTTGTTTTACTCTGTAAAGCCCAGAGCCTTGTTGTTCACTGGAAAGTTCACACCTTGATTTCAAGTTTGTGTCACGCAAAGTAGTTAACATAAATTAAATCTGTGTGATGTTCAGGCAAGATTAGCGTGGATGCTTGGTCACCTGCCCTACCAGAGAGATGGTCCTTTCATCCCGACTAGCCGTAAGAATGGATGAGGCAAGATGGGATGGAGTTGGAAGTAGAATGAAGATGGTGGAGGAAAATGGAGCACTCAAAGAAATCCTGCATCATGGCAGGTCTGCCGCACTCCCAATGCGAGATTCCATCCTAAAATTTCCTCTTGCTGGTGACCTGCGAACAAACTGTGGTCTTCAGCAATGGGACATAAACCACTAAGCGAACCTTGAGTCAAAGTACAAATTATACAACCTTCATGGTCTGCTCCAGCCTGAAGCCAGTCTCACTTTAGCTGAAGTAAACTGTGCTTTTCAGGTTTAATATAAAATATAAAATACAAAAATCAGTGTAATATGTTAACAGCAATGCACATAAAACTGACAACACAGCTATCAAGAACTGACCTAACTCTATAAACAAAATACAAAACAAATAAAAAACACAGAGAATATCTCCAACAAAGTACATTAAAAAAACAAAAACTATAAAAAAATAAGTTTTCGGCACTTGGCATTTGTCTCTTCATAATGAAGGCAGGGTGGCATAAATTTTCATATTTTTTGGAGAGGTTTATTTATATGTTTAGGGTATTTTTTGAAGATTGTGATCTATTCTTGTGATAGTTATTTTGTAAATTTTAATGCATTACTTTGCTAAGATAAATATTTCTATCACTTCTTAATGATTGACTTTGTATATCAACGTGTCACCTACCTTTATTTCAAGATATCCAGCCAAGTGCCATGTAGTAATAATAATAATTAACAGAACTATTCACGAGCTTACCACCTGAGTGTGTAAATGCACATTGCATGTTTGTGAGCAGCTAGTGCACAACTACTTTCCAAGTCCGACTTCCAGCAGGGTCATACTTGAATTATTACATGTGGCAAATATGGTGGATGTTGTTATTGGCCTTTGGTTTTCATTGGAGTACTCCCATTTACACCACCATTGTATTCCATCAGCACTAGTACTTATTAATGTCTCTTACCATATCACCAAGAGAAAACAGAGGCAAATACGGGCCTTACTTGCAAGTGTGTTAAGAGGTGGGTGTTGCCCTATACAGGACTGCGGTTCTACCATGGTGTTCATGTTGGTTTTCATTCATTTTCGTTTGTTCATTTTGTCTGTTTTTGCTCATTGTTTTTTATTTGTTACTTGGTTTTCATTCATATTCATCCATTCATTTTTGTTCATCTTCTTTATTTTAATTTGTTTTTGTTTGTTGTGTTTAGTTTATTACTGTATTTTCCTTCTGTGCATTCACTTTCATTCAATTCGTTAATTTTTTCTTTAATTTCCCTTCTTTTTCATTACATTTTTATCATCCTTTCATTTATTTTCATTCACTCACCTATCCAGCCACCCATTCGTAAGTTTTCGTCTGACCATCCCTGGAACCTGGAGGCTGCTGTAAGGTTTAAGTGCATCTTTATTTCACTTCTTGTTAAGCTCCCTTCCAAACATGTTTGTGATCCTCCTACAGAGTTTCTTCTGCCTGCTGGGGTGTATGATCTCCAGTGAATATTCTATGATGAACCACATTTCTTTCTGTTACTTTCCCAATCAGCCTTGACATACTGTCAGAATTGTAGCTGAACTACGAACCTAAATGATTAAGATAAGGGTAACAAGAGCTGTACTTTCTAAACAAATTAAACATAAGGAGGGTTAATACATTAAAAATAATCTCATCTGTAGTTGTCTCCACATGTACCGTGACTTAATGTCTTGTCGACAGTGGAGTCATTAGAAGTGGAACCAGTTATTCAGGAGCAGGAATGACCTGGGCCTTGACCTATGTTAATAATCTTTCCTGGCGTCCACCTGGAGCAAATTTGGAAAACCGAACCATGGGAAACTAAAATTATGAAGGTCAGACTTGGGTCATCCCGAACGTACATCTCCTGTGAGACCACTGTGCCACCTGGCTTGGTTACTTGCAGTAGTGGGAAGGAAATGTTGTTTGTGCTCCCGCAGGCAACTGGACATCGGCCTGCGGCAGTACGAATCAGCGCACGTATTATTCGTGCACCTGCTGCCTGTGGTCGCAATCGTCGCTGTAGCTGTCGTCTACCTGCATCTGTACCATGCACACTTCCTCACCATCACCGACCCCAACAGGATTGCCGATTTAAGGTGAACCCCTGCCGCTGCGCTGGTGTGATTTATAGGAAGCACTGTTGAAGTTGCCATCACACACTTGGACATCATACATTCATTTTTGGTTCTGTGTTGGAAATATGTGTGATTCTCATGGTTCCAACTTGTGATTAGTGAAGTTGAGTCTTCAGTTCTTTAATACTATTATGCATGGTGTTAAATTTCCTGTCACCAGCTCGACATTGGCGACCATATATTTAAGGCGGGTGAAAATACAGTGAGCCCTTGATTTAACTGACTATTAAGGGGATGGCCTGTCTGTTGTTGGGTATTGCAGACTGAAATGCATACATTTGCTTGGTTAGTAAAAGTAAGAATGAAAAACCAGCATAATTTCCATTTTGTAATTTTCATCTGTGTAACATAAAGTACTTTACTGTTATTATTTTTTACCCCCCTAACCAGAGAAAGTGGCTCCTTATTACAGCAAATTAGCATATTCAATGATGGATGAGGCTTTTTCAAAATCATTAATATAAAATAGTGGTGATCAAAGATTTTAGTTTGGTTAGTGTCTTTAGGCTTTGAATTTCATGCCCCGCTGTAGTCTTCCATTTGTACGGTAATTGTGGAATCCAAGGCCTGGGACACACTAGGGATGATTCTGAACTTGTATCTGTTCTTATAATTATAAAGCTGGTACTAATATTGTGTAAACACCAACACACTCTTTATTCTGTATCTCAGCAGTCCATATTTTTATATGTACAGTCAATTTTCGATCTATCATTATTCAGAAATATCCATACATGCAAGATTTCAGTAGATGAGGTTCCTGACATGTAGATCAATAAAATATAATTTCTAACTTTATAGAACTTTATGTTGAGTATAGTATGAGCTGTACATTATCTGTGAATTAAGTTTACCTAATAAACATAATGGAAATGGGAATTTTAGAAAAAGTATTATTATAAATAATAAAGAAATTTTTTTTTACCTAAACTCATTTAAATAAAGAAAATTATATCTCAAAATACTGTATATACCTAATTGATTGTAATCCGACACCAAATGCAAGCTGACCTAAAACTTTCGAACCCTCTGAAAATGAAAATAATATGGCACGGAAAGCAAGTCAAATTTTGAATGTCCCACGTGCACTATATCAGCTAAGAGCGCACGGAGAAGTTATCGATCGGGCAGTGTGTTCACGGCGGCTGTGGAGGAGGGGTGGCAGCTGGAGGATAGGATTACCCCTCCACACTCGCTACATGTTGGCGATACCTTGCGCACATGGCAAATGTCTGTCTTTTAAAGTAATTAATTATATTTCCCTGCAAAGAAAACTTGTAATTTTGAGACAGATATAAATAAATAAGGCAATTATATTTTGATTTCTTCACTGTCTTTAATAATTAATCATTCAAACCACTTCCGCTGATTTTTCCAGTTGTAAGTTACACTGAACTATGCTTGGTGCATACCCACCCATTATTAGATGGCAAAAGGTGTTGGATAGGACTTTACATTTTATCATTTTATTCAAATGATGGGTATCTATTGAAATAAATCAATATAAATCCTTTGATTTCCCCACAAGAAGTTACTGAAAATGAATTTTACACTTATAATACGAGTCACTCGATGTTCAAACAATTTTTGGTAACAAGGGAGTTCAAGTATATGCTTCTGGGCTTATTTTTATTCGTGAAGATGCTGCCTCTTGAGTTAAATAAATATTACGTTTTAAAATCATGTTAATTTTACACCAGATACAATGAAACACAGACATTAAGGGGAAAAAAGTGACCTTTAATCAAAAAAGAAAACATCTTTGCAAATAATAATTCCTCGTTAAAGTGTTTTGTGTAACATTTTCAGGCAAAACCATTTGCTTTGAAATAAAAGTGATGATAGGTTCAACAATTTTGAGTGACTCGTAATCTTGATAAAATTTCTACGTTAGCCAGGCACACATTTGCTCTAGGTCGGCGTGTGAGGGCAAGCACGCACAGCTAAGAGACTTGTTTATTCTTTCGCTAGAGACCAGCTTCCCCTCTCGATGGCATGTGATGGGTGGACAGAAGGTGTGCAGCTGAGAGAGACAAAAAAAGTTTGAGAGAGAGGATGCTAAGTCGCCATGTTGGTTGCTAGGTAACCCATTACCCTCTCAGAGGCATTTTAGGGGAAGTAGCAAGCCAGTTTCTCACGTCACACCATGCCGCAGTGTCAGACAGACATGTTGGAAGGCAGAATGCATGCCAGAGCAGTGATAAATGACGGCACACGTGACTTTTTTCACATCCAGTTACTAGACATTTGCATAAACTACCAGCTTAAAAACGATGGTTGCAGGAAATATTAGGTGAAAGGACCAGAAATATACTTTGATCGATGCACCACGTGATAAACGATAGAAGCGTGTTATGTTAACAATATTTACTGTTGTGTATTGTGTTCGTCTAGAATTAGGTTAGGTAGTATGTTAGTCTTAGTTTGGTAACAGCAGCAGCCACAAAGGAAAACAGACAGTAGCCGGGCAGCCATCATGGCAATGTGTACACAATGTGGTACATAACAGTTGGCAATGAGGTTTAAAATATTGCATGTGGTCCAGGATCCACAAAAATTGTACAAATTGGAGCTATATGCACGTTTGCCCCAGACAAGCAGTCGTGGAATTCGTATCACGAACGTCTACAATTCCATTGCATCGCGAACAACATCATGGACAACGAAGCTAAGCGGGCTGAGTTTTATACAGCATGTAGACCAGAGTTGTATGGTCTGGTGACTTCAATATTGTCACAGAAATCTACAGATGCAGTACCTCTGGCGGAAGTGTTCACAAGGTTAACGAATCACTTCCACTCGAAGCCCAGTGAAATAGTTGAAACTTTTAAGTTCCTGAAGCGCGATCAAAAAGAAGGGGAAACAGTTGCTCTGTATATTGCAGAGTTGGGACGGCTAAGCACATGCTGCAATTTTCCAAATTTGGATTGCATGTTACGAGACTGTCTGGTTTGTGGGGTTTGGGACAAAGTTGTACAACAGGCTCTCCTCAGTAAGGATAAATATACTTTGTAAGAGGCAGTAGACATCGCGATGGCAATGGAAGTGACAGGAAGGAACATGGCGGACTTGCGAGGCAGTACATTAGTGGAGGAAAATGTGCACAAAATGAACAATGCAGTTGAGAGGAACGTGAACGCAGGAGGATTGGTAAAGTCAAACAGTTTATCAGTTGACAGGCAAAGGAAGGAAATAAGTGAAGGGAATCAGCTATGTTGGTGGTGCAATGGTAACAATGCAATCAATAAATGCTGGCACGCAAATAAAATGTGCCGTTTTTTGCAAAAAAAAATAAAAAAATAAAAAAAAACCCCACAGACACACACACCAGCAGGCAGGTTCGAGTGCGAGGACTTGAAGCGAATGGCACCACAAAGGAAGTGCAGTATTTTGAGGTGGATGTTGCAGACTGTGTAGGTTCAGAATATAATTTGTACAGTATGCAGGAGCAAGCACACAGGAAGTCATGGTGTATCGAAGTGCTGTTGAACGGACAACCGGTGAGCATGGAAGTTGACACTGGGGCGGGCCGTTCAATTATTAACTGGCACATATACAAGTTTCTGTGGCCCAGTGAGCCACCTTTGAGAAAAGGGAATATGGTATTGCGTGCATGGTCCAGTGAACATTTAGAAGTGTTGGGGGTAAAGGAAGTGTCAGTAAAACTTAAGGAGCAGAAGGCAATTACGCTGGTGTTAGTTGTGGTGCAAGGACGTGGGCCAAATTTGTTGGGATGTGACTGGTTTGAGCCACTTGGAATTAAGTTGGTCGGAGTAAACAAAGTTCGGGCCTGTTAACAAGTTCCCAGCAGTGTTCAAAGTGGGTGAACTGGGAAAATATGTGGGTCCACAGGTCACAATTAAAGTCCCACAAGACTGCATTCCTGTGTTTAAAAAGGGCCAGTCAGCGCCCTTCGCATTGAGAGACAAGGTAAGTCAGGAAACAGAGAGACTGCTACAGCGAGGAGTTTATGAACCTGTAAATTTTTCAGAATGGACAACACCTGTAATACCCATCTTAAAAAAGGATGACACAATTAGGCTGTGTGGCAATTATAAGGGAACAGTGAACAGTGTATGTGCAATGTGTGTGTATCCACTGCTCATGGTTAACGATGCGTTAGCAGTACTGGAGGGAGAACAACTCTTTACCAAGCTCAATTTGGGGGAAGAATATTTGCAGGTAGCAGTGGATGAGGCAACAGCCGAACTGCTTACAGTTTATACTGTGCAAGGGCTTTTCAAGGTCAAGAGGTTGCCATTTGGGGTTAGCAGTGGTCCAGCAATATTCCAAAAGTTGATGGCTGCTCTGCTTGCTGGCATTCCAGGGACTGTAGTATTGCTTGATGATATACTGATATCGGGAGGAGAAGATGAAGAGCACTGGAGTCGGGTGCGTCAAGTTCTTGAAAGGCTGCAACTGGCAGGACTGTGACTGAAAATGGCCAAATGTGTGTTTGGAGTCAATTCTATGGTGTTCCTGGGCCACAGAATCGACAAGATAGGTATTCATCCCTTGTCCAGTAAGGTGGATGCTGTGCACGATGCACCAGAACCAAAAAACAAAAAGGAACTCCAGACCTTTCTGGGACTGTTAAATTCCTATGAAAGATTCCTTTGCAACAAGGCAGAAGTGTTGGAGCCACTTCCTCAGTTATTAGATGCAAATGCTTCATGGCGTTGGACAGAAAAACACAATAAGGCATTTCAAAATGTAAAGCTGCTGCTGCAGCCAGAGCAGGTACTGACACATTATGACCTCAATAAGTCCCTAATTCTGACATGCGATGCCTCAGAGAATGGTGTAGGAGCGATACTGGCCCATGACATGGGTGATGGGAGGGAAGCCCCAATATCATTTGGCTCTAGGACACTACAGAAGAGCGAGCGAACCTATGCGTAGGTAGACAAAGAAGTCCTGGCTGTCGTTTTTCGCGTAAGCAAGTTCAAACAATATGTGATTGGTAGGAGGTTCTAGTTAATTACAGATCATAAACCTCTCTTGCGGCTGCTTCATCCAAAGAAGTCCCTTCCAAATACAATATTCCCTCGGTTGTTGCGATGGAGTCTCATGTTGGGGATGTACAATTCTGAGTTGGAATACAGGCCAGGACACCAGATACAACATGCAGATGCTCTCGGCAGACTTCCGCTCCAGGCACCAGAATTTGAGGTACCAGCGCCTAGTGAAATTCTCATGTTGAAAGAATCAGCAGAGGTGTTGGTAGAGCCAGGTAAATAGCAGCAGAAATGGGTAAGGACACTTAACTTTCTAAAGTTACACTTCAAGTGGATGGCCAGCGAAAGTGGTTGTGGAAATGCAACCATATTTTGTGTGCAGTCAGGAACTGTCCATACATAAAGAGTGGTTGTTGTGGGGAAACAGGGTTGTAATTCCATCCCAACTGCATTCAGAGGTGATGAATCTACTGTATGCTCAACATAATGGGGTAGTACATATGAAAGCAGTAGCCCGAAGCTATTTCTGGTGGCCAAAACTGGATGCAGCCATCAAGCAAGTGGTAAAGGATTGCAACATTTGCCAGAGGTGCCAAAATAACCCACCTAAAGTGAAAATGGTTGCTTGGCCAAAACCAGATAAACCGTGTTTGCGTTTGCACATTGATTTTGCCAGACTATTTCAAGGTTAAACCTTTCTAATAGTCATTGACGCCTTTTCCAAATTGCCCAAAGTCAGGCAGGTCGGAAGCCAGTCAGTGATATCAGTAATTCAGGAGCTGCGCAATATGTTCAGTTGACATGGGCTGCCAGACGTCATTGTAGGAGACAATGGGACTACATTACGATTTCAAGAAATGGCAGGGTTTGTGAAGAATAATGGTATAGAAATGGTTTTTTCTCCCCCCATACCATCCTTCCAGCCATGGGTTGGCTGAAAGGATCGTACAAATAGTGAAGCAGAAGTTAAGAAAAGTTATTGAAGGTGACTGGCGGACACAGTTGGCACATATGTTGTTAGCTTGGCGGACAATCCCACTGCAAAGGGAAAATAATACCTGGAAGACTCTTGCAGAGTTATTAATTGGGCGACCACTACAGACGGTTCTGGCCAAACTGCATCCAGGTACAGATAGGCACACCTCCCAGGATACACAGGTAGCAGGTGCAGTTGTGGCAAGGGCTCTATACTTCAGTGTAGGAGAGGCCGTATGGCTGCATAACTACGTGATTAGTTTCAAATTGATACCGGGCTGGATCAGTGTGGAGGAAGGATGGTTGATTTACCATGCCACAGATGAGCAGGGCAATTCCCATAGATGGCGTGTAGACCAGCTGCGACGGAGAAGTTATCAACCTGGTGCAGATTCTAAGGCCAAAGAAGCAATTTCCAGCAGGGTACAGACAGCAACCAGAGTGTTACAGCAGTTCGGGCCCAGGTTCGCTCACAGCAGTAAGAGACCCATGATGTTCTGCATTAATAGGTGCGGGGACGTCTGCTGCAACGTACCAGAACACAAGGGAGGATTCCACAGCTGCAGGTGGAGTTGAAGCTTCAGGGCCTCCGTGTGTAGCTCTGGAAAAGTCAGAAGAGGCAAATGGCTCAGCTGTTTCCTTAGAATTTTCTCACTTCCGAGGGTTTTGTGTGAGTAAAGCTCAAGGATGTATTCGGGGCAGAGCTTCGAAATGACAGCGTGTGCCCCCAAGGAAGCTGGACGATTTTGTCACATTTTAAATGGGGAGGAACTGTTGTCTATTGTGTTCATCTAGAATTAGGTTAGGTAGTATGTTAGTCATTAGGTTGACAACAGCAGCAGCCACAAAGCAAAACAGACACTAGCTGGGCAGCTGTCATGGCGACGTGTACATGATATGGTACATAACATGTACATAGGAATTTCACCAGGACCATAAAAATTGTTAGTGGATGCAGTTTATCAGTACATGCGATACTGATACATCAAGATTCAACTGTAATTTCTTCATCACAAAAGCAGTACCTAGATAGATAGTAAAATGATAAATGATAATGATAATGATAAATAATACAATGTTTGATACAAAGTAAAACAAAAAATTATACTTGTACAGACGCAAGTACAAAATTACATACATCTCATGTGTACTAGACTCAAGGATTAAACTTTTAAACTACCATTTATAATTTTTAAATGCTGACATAAAATTTGAGCACACTAAAATTTTGTTGTGTGATGACAATGTGCATCACTTATATTTTGGGGTACAATTTCATGTTAGTTTTATGTTATATATATAAATAATTGTTATTTGATTAAAATATTTTTATACAATATGTTTGTATGGTTTTTTTAATATTGTTGTTGTCTTTAGCTTGGGGATTTTGTTTTATTGGGTTAATAAAAGTTTTCTTGAGCAGCGCACCAGTTGATAGGAGAGCTCAGAATTGAGGTAGCTTGCCTGAGTGAGGGGTGTGTGGGTCTGATTGTGTCTGGAAACTGAGCTGTGGGTGCTGCCATTTGGGCCCGCAAGTTGAAGTTTGGATCCCAGCATGTGTGACATTCTTACATGGCGTTACAAATTGACAGAGTATTTCATACTTGTAACAGCTTTAGATAAACCTGCAATGTACAGCAGGGGTTGGGCAAACATAATGGGTGGCACATCATGGACACTTTGCCAGTTGGACCAGCTCACCTCCACCTGGATAACACAGGTTCAGCTTCCCTAAATTTCTTGCCAACGTATGAGGTAGTGCGACACCACATGTTTATTTCCCGTCAGATGGAATAAACACTGTTTTACCTGACTCAAGAGTACCCCTTTCCTGTAGACTTTGCATATTTCCTAGTTTACCTCACGCTGCTGAGAGAGATGCAAGTGACCCGGGAAAATTACTCATTCGAGCCAGCACACTGTCTTGAGTATCCACACGTACTAGCAACGGCCAACCTTTCTGCATTCCTTGGTAGGCGGAATGGTAGAGCCCGCACACAGGTACCCAGTCTCCAGACCAGTTTGTTGATTCGGTGCTTGCCTTCTTGACCGCGTTTTAGCGCCGGAGGGGTCATTCCCTTAGTTGGGAAGACTTGGCTGGGGCATACATGCATGTGCAGGGAGTGTCAACGATGAGGTCTGACTCCCAATGCTCACCGTGTTTACAAATCTAGCACTGTGATAGGGTATCCATTAAATCGGCAGACGATACACTAAATAGAGCTACACATTCCCTGCATTTCACCTCACGGACGTGAGAGTGTGTTTTCTGATCTCCAAATGTGTTACTCCCGTTGGAGTGGTATACGTGAGAAGGTAAAACGGGTGCTAACTGCCTCCATGCGCTTACAAGAGCTTACCCCCTCCCTCATCTTCTTTCTTAACCAGCTCGCATCTAGGTACCTATAACCCCAGAGATCCCTAAGGACTTGTTTGAGGCCCTGACACGTTTGGATCTCCGAGTACCTCAGTCAAGCGGACCAGCCACCAACAGTTCCTACCACTTACTTCAGACTTGACTCAGTTGCTCTGCCCAAACCAGCACGATCGAACATCAGAAGTCAGTTTACTAAACTACCTGCAGCACACGTACACCCTACTGATGCTGCCAAGGTGAAGTCAAACACAGATGTTATGCACCACCCAGTCCACCCTCCGAAAACAAACAACCTCACAAGAGTACTGTGTTTGAACCTAACTTTGTATCCTGCCGCAAAGCTACCAGGCCGGTCCTCTACTCTGGACGAGCACCA
This sequence comes from Dryococelus australis, assembly GCA_029891345.1. Classification (NCBI taxonomy): domain Eukaryota; kingdom Metazoa; phylum Arthropoda; class Insecta; order Phasmatodea; family Phasmatidae; genus Dryococelus; species Dryococelus australis. The sequence goes on from CM057008.1 coordinate 58,963,483, forward strand.
GTGCCACGTAGGTACTAAATAGAAACCAGCCACCCCGTCAAAAGGGTAGGCCTGACCTAGCGTCAGACAAAACCAAACCCTCCTTGATTCCTTGATGTAGTGCTCTCGTCAGTCTGCCAAGGCATCACACGCCAATATATATATACACACACCAGTCTAGTGTAATACCTTATTAATTCATAATGGGATTGTGCTGAACATTATTTTATTCACTCAGTCATGGTAAAACAGTATAAAAGTAACATTTATTTTGTAGTAGATATATTTTTTGGTAACACTACAAAGAAATTTTATATATATTTTAAAACTTTTACAGAGCTGTTGAAGATGAAAGACGAAATTTAAACACTGGGCACACACAGGCAGAAGCAGATAATGCTGAAACTCCTGCAGATGAAGAGGGACAAGTAGAAGATTCAAATGAATCAGCTCAAGTAGAAGATTCAAAAGTATTAGCTCAAGTAGAAGATTCAAAAGTATTAGCTCAAGTAGAAGATTCAAAAGTATTAGCTGAAGTAGAAGATTCAAAAGTATTAGCTCAAGTAGAAGATTCAAAAGTATTAGCTCAAGTAGAAGATTCAAAAGTATTAGCTCAAGTAGAAGATTCAAAAGTATTAGCTCAAGTAGAAGATTCAAAAGAATTAGCTCTACCAGCGGAAACTACCACTAAAGACACAGAAGAAGGTACAGTATGGAGTTTTTGTATTTATTGTTGGTTTTACTGATATAGAAATTGTAAATGTTAACAAGTCATGAGGGCACCCGTGCACTATGTAACCAAGTCACATGATAAATTTGCTGCAGCCATTAAGTAAACTTATAGTGTATGGGACAACGTGCACATGGTCGTAGTGGCCAGCTGGTTGGGATCCAGAGGGGCATGCAAGCATCACGTAGCTGTGTTTTCTTGCCGCAGTAACCATGGGTCGTGCAGCCCATGTCGCCTAGTATACAGGCACGCTTAAAATTCCTCCCAAATACACTGGTGGGTGTTTCTATAGCATCACACACATTCTGTATTGTTTTTCTTGAATGACCTAATATGGTGAGTAATGAAATAACTTTCATGTTGTTAAAGGATTCACAGTTATTTTCTGTTAAACTGGCATCACACAATGGTTAACTGGAAATTCACTGAAGAAGTGGTCACTGAGTTTGAGGTAATTAGTCATGAATAGCATAAGAATTATTGTACTGTCAGATGCAGGCAAAGGTCTATAAGGAGAGACATGAACAGATTGGAAACTGTGTTGATCAAGAAAAACTATAGAATTGTTCATGCTCACTCTAATGTGCCTAAATGAAATAGAAACTAAACTTAAGTTGCAACCAAAAACATAACACTATTAGTAAGGTGATAAGACATAGTAACTTTTCTTTATTTTCTGCCGGTCAGTGATTATATTAAAATATATGCCATCAGGGGCACATATTATTTTATATATTAAAAGTGACACATGACGTCTTTTCATCATTATTAAATCATGACGCATGATGCCTTTTTCAACAATGATATAAACGACTTTGCCTTATCTGGGAGCAAGCCTAGCTGTTGGATAGCAACGGAGTTTTATTGCTGACATGCAACGAGACGTTAAGAACTTTTACTGTTTACCCTGGCAAAAATGGACGTTCCAGTCAAAAATGGTATTGTTCGTCGGTCGAGCTACTGAAACTATGCATCCAAGACTTCAAAGTACCGCTACATGCCGCTAGATGGCTCTACTTGTATGATCGCAGCATCTAGATTTTCTAGCCGGCCGGTGATGTCACGCCTTGAGGAATCTATGCTATGTCTACTCCCTCTCCATTGCCACCCCTATACAGCTGACTGAAGGGGAAAAGCCTGATAGAGTATAAATAGTGAGTCACAAACAGACTCATGACCAGCCCTTATTCCTTCACCGCATTTGTACTAAAGGAAACACCTCTCCTTGGCCTCCACCGTGCCTCTTCGTTGGAGCCATCTTTCTTACCTTGCTTAGTCTTCACCACATTCATTCAGAAGATTCATACCACACGTAATTTACACACAGAGACACTACGGTACCTTCTGGCCAACACATGCATAGGGAGTAGCACCAGTTTAAGTTATTTTAATAGCGCTCGTCTAACCCACCATTGTTAGCTCAGGACCAGGTCGCCTCTTCCTGGATAACGTAGGATTAAGCTTCCTTAATCTCTTGTTAACATTAGCAGCTAGTGCGACACCACTTGTTTATTTCCCATAAAATGGAATAAACAACATTTTTCTGACTCAAGGGTATCTTCTTCCCGTAGACGTAGAACCTCTCCTAGTGTACCTCACACCAAGCAAGGGATAGCGGGTGACCGGGAAATACTCACATGAGCCAGTACACTGTGAGAAGATCCACATGCACTAGTGCTGGCCAACCTTTCTGCACACCACGGTAAGTAGAACGGTAGAGCCCACACTTAGGTACTCTTGTCTCTCAAGTCCAGCTTGTCGGCTCCGTGCTCGCCCTATCTACCGTGTTTTGGCGCCTGAGGGGTTGTTCCCTGATTTGGGAAGTCTGTATGCTTCTGAGATCTACACCCACGTGTAGGGACTGTCGACAACAAGGCCTGGCTCTCAGTTCTCACCGCCTTTAGGCGCCGAGTACTGAGATAGGGTGTCCGTTGAGTTGGCAGGCGCTTCATGTGGCCCTACACCAAGTAGATATGCACATCAACTGCGATCACTTCACGGACGTGAGAGAGTCTTCTAATCCAGATGCCTTTCTCCTATCGGAGCGATATTCTAAAAAATGTTAAACAGGTGCTAACTGCTTTGGACTCTTGCAAGAGCTTATCCCCTCCCTCATCAGCACGCTCAACCAGCTCTCGCCTAAGGACCAAGCCTAGGCATTGTGCCCTTTACAGATCCGAGAGACATCGGAAATTCCCAAGGGCCTATTCGACGCTTCCACATGTCTGAATAGGGAGAGAAACCCCTGGATCACTGTGTATTTGAGCCAACTGGACCAGCCCTTGGAACTCCTCACTCCAGCTTCAGACTTTAACTAGCAGCTCACTCTCTGACAGCTCACATGAGCCTCGAGTACCATAGCTAGCACTGAACCACCTGTAGCCCACGTATGCCCATCAGAGATGAATCAGGTCAAGCCATCGTCCAAGGTTATGTATCGCCGAGGTATCCCACTGAAAGTCAATAATCTGATGAAAGATCACTGTCTCTGAGACAGATATTGTGCCCGGCCGCAAAGCTACCTGGCCAGTCCTCTACACTGTATGCACACCAGTTCCATGCAGTGACTAGAGATACAATCTCACCCCGGGTGTGATTGTCCTCACATCCAATAATAACACTTGAGGATGTGATGTACTCCGTTGCTCATAGGACATCAGGAGTCAAAAGAAGTTTTTCTGGCCCCCAATGTGGGGCCCAGCGCCTAATTACAGTGCCTAATTAAGCAGAACCAGGCCAGCATGACACCGAGACTAGTGCCTTAGCGGGAGTCAAACCACAAGAACTAAGACTTTGGGGAATCTAAAACACCCAGTGGCGCTCAAGAAACCTAGCAATCATGGATGTGAATGAAAATGTGCAAACCAACATCGATATAGCCGAAACCATACTCAAACGCTGTACCAAACCGAACTGCCTGGGCACTGCGAAATACCGCGTAGAATGTGCCCACTGCCAGAGGAGCTTTTATTACGTCTGTCTAGGATAGGCAGACGAAATGAGATGCACAGATGGGCTGGAATATCGGTACAAAGAGTGTGGGGCTAGTCAAACTGGTTTCTGTAACTGGATAACATGCCAAGTACGCAGGACCTACATAGTACGCTGTATACTATGCGCAGAACCATACCACCATGGCTGCATTGGGTGGCCTGATGAGAGGGTAACCCGACCTAGAATGGCCTACTGCTGTGAAGTATGTCGGCATGACGCTGAATATCGACCACACAACCCAGGACCAGCCATCCATACCAGTACCACATGATGGACAGAGGAACCTCAAATCCCCGAATTTGCGGGGAGCCCACACCGAGGACCCACTCACATTCATAGCGGAATACGAGAAAGAATTGAGGGAGAATGACATCCCGTACAAGCAGTGGGTAAGCCGAGCACAGGCAAAACTCAAGGACAAAGCACGTAACTGGTGGAGCAAGTATGGTGAGTTTGTTTCTGAATAGCGTCAGTTGAGTAGCCAACTTGCCACCCAATTCACTGGAGAAGAGGTACTAGCAAACCTCACGATGAACTTCTACAGCCGTACACGAACCTTGGATGAGGAGGCAGAGATATTCATTCGCCACAAGGTGCAAATGTTTTGCAGAAACTTCCTAAACAAAAGCGAAGAGAGCTGCATGGGACACATGACACGCATGTTGCTACCCAAGATAAGAAACCTGCTACTGATACTGAAGCCGTTCACGGTGGATGAGATAGTAGAGAGACCAAGGGTAACTGAGCACAACTTCAAAGTGCAAGAGATCCTAGACCAACCAAAACTCAGCAAACCCATTGAGTCAGAAAAGCCACCTGAACAAAGAGTGAAATCTTCCACCCCCCCCCCCCCCCCTTCCCCCACCATGCCAAAACTACTGAAGTGCTGGTACTGCCCAGAATTTTTTTCATAATGATTATCCGCAACGGACAGCAGGACTGATCAGAGCAGCAGACGGGGACACAACCCGTGCCACAGATGCATCCTGACAAGCAACAGATAAGAAAACAACATCACAGGCAGGAAACACCGCGACTGACAGGCAAAATGGGCCTACCCCTTCCCCCCTCCCTACTAGACAGCAAGGGACCATCAGCATCAATGGGGGAAAAGTTTGTGCCCTTTTCGATTACACAACAGGCAATTTTATATGCAGCGACATCCTGACAGCTGAACACAGGGCATCACTCTGCCCACAAATGCACACCTTAAGGATGGCAAAGCAAGATTACACCTTAAAAGTTGATGGCCAGACCACTCTCACCATCAAGTTACACATGCACTCAATGCCAGCAGAATTCGTCATCTCGCCAGATATTCACGAAGCTGTTATACTTGGGCACCCCTGGTTCCATCAGTGACAATGCGTAATGGACCATGGGCAATGCATAGTATACCTGGGCGACAAACACAGCATGACCATTAACTGGGAACACTGTCCAGACGCCATCATTCTGCCAACCCTTAAGACAAACGAAATCAACCATTAGTTCCCAAATGCACAGTTCCAAGAATTGAAGAAAATGCTCAACGAACACGCTGATGCTTTTGGACATGGAGGAACCCTTCGTCAAACCAGATCAATACAGCACGAGATATGGCTGAACACAGACACGCCCATCTACAACCAACCCTACAGGCTGTCTGCTAAGCGACACCAACTAATAATAGATTCCCCATACAACTCCCATGTAGTATTGGTCCCCAGGAAGAATGGCCAATGGCTATTTTGTGTAAACTACAAAGCTTTGAGCGATGGTACTCATCCCATTGCTCCTCCAGCCATTAACTTATTGCGCACATTGCGTAATATCGGGGAAGCAAAAATCTGTTTTAACCCTCGACATGCAGTAGGAGCACTGGCAGATCACTGTGCACTCTGAATACACAACCTTCGCCACCCCAGAGGGAGAAATCCTTCAGTTTCGAATCATGCCCTTCGGCCTTAAGAATGCTCCAGCAACATTCCAGCGGCTTATGTCTGCAGAAGCACTAACAGGATATATTGGCTAATCCTGCTTTGCCTACATTGATGACATCATCATATACTTGAAATCATGGGAGAAAGACCTCGGGCACATGCAACGGGTTCTAGAATGTCTAGAGTTACATGGGATGACAACGAAACTCTCGAAGAGCCACTTCGGAAAGTCTTTAATCTAATACATAGGTCATGTAGTCACCTCCAAAGGAAACTACCCACAAGAAAACTCGATAATGGCTGTTCAGGAAGCAGAAGAGAAGGCCACCAAGATGCAACTACGCCTCTTCCTTGGCCTATGCAACTGGTTCAGAGATTTTGTGCCTCATATAGCCAACCATATGGCCCCATTGCACTCCCTGCTGGAGAAGGAAGCATGGTGGTGATGGGGACCAGAACACCACGCTGCCTTTCAAACCTTGAAAGCAAGCTTACAGGACATCAAGCACCTACAGTGATCTCAAGGGGAGGGACTGCTAACCCTGAAAACCGACACTTGCCAGAACAGTCTAGGAGCCATACTCTACCAAGAAGGCCCCGATGGCCACATCCAGGTGATAGCGTATGCCATTACCAGTCTCAATGCCACGGAGCAACGCTATCACATAAACGAACAAGAGTGCCTAGTCTTTATCTGGCCAGTTCGGAAATATGGTACTGTCTGGAAGGCAACCATTTCATCCTACAGACTGATAACAAAGTCCTCCAATGGCTAAATGAGTCCCGTAACGCCAAAGCCAAGCTTGGATGGTGGGCCATGTTCCTGACCAAATTCGACTTTGAAGTACAGCACTGCCCAGGCAAGTCTAATGATCTTCCAGATGCCTTGTCCTGCCAACCAGAGCTAGAGAAAGACACCAAAGCTGATAAAGAATGGGAGAGGATGACTCCACCCCAGCTTCCGAACTGCAGCCCCGAGGAGCATATCAAGCTACCCCAACTGCAGATCAGTTGGAGCCAAATAGCGCTTCACCAACAGCAGGACCCAGACATTCATAACCTCCTACAGAAGCAACCCCAATGATTCAAATTGAAGGACGACATTGTATTGTCCTGAAGTGGCCAAGCTGGGACAAAGTGGAGAATTTGGATATCCAAGGACCTATGGTCTGACATCTGTAGACACCAACATGACCACCCATAAGCGGGTCACCCTATAACTTGAGAAACCTTAGCCGACATTGGGGCTCGCTACATATGGGATGGGATGAGCCGAGATGTCTGGCAATATGTGCACAGCTGCGAAACATGTTGTAGGGGCAGGGCGTACCCAGTACCACAGCCCACCGCCAAATCCCGTCAACCACGCACGCTCTGGACACATATCAAAGCCGACCTGATGGGGACCAAGGGGAACTGCTACCTGCTAGTGGTGACCGACCTGTTCTCAAGATGGGTGAAGGCATTTCCCCTACCAAGTCAGGAAACCCAACACATAATCCGAAAATTTAAAACAGAAGTCTTTCCACGCTGGGGCTACCCACAATCCATCCTCACAGGCAATGGAACTCAGTTCTCCAGCCAGAAATGGCTGACAGCGTGCAACTAATTGGGGGGGGAGGGTGTCGAAACGTGGACGACACCTCCATACCACCCACAAGCCAGCCCTACTGTGCAGAGGAACCAGGAGCTGAAGAAGAGCCTCCACCTTGGTGTGGAAGAAGAAACAAGCATTGGGACAAACACGTCCCAAGAATTCTCTTCACCCTACGAAGATCCACCAATGAGGCGATAAATACCAGCCCCAGCCAACTCCTCCGTGGCCAAACTCTCAGCTACCCAGGGAATTGGCAGTGGGACAGCCCATCCACGGAAATGCCTCGTCCTGAAGACATTTGTCTAGCCGCCTTGGCCGAAATGGACGCCAGAGAGGCACGAGAATCTTACATTAAGAAGAAGTACCCACCACCTTGCACTGGCATCTGAGCCTTTAGTATGTGCAAAGCTGTACTCCTACGCAGACACCCTCTGAGCAAAGCCAGTGGCCAATACAAACAGTAAAATGATGGTCCACTTTCATGAGACTGAAAATACGAAGTTAGAACATATTTATTAATCACAAAATAATTATAAACTACATTTTTAATTGATATAATGTAGACAGAATGCACAAGTACTCACAGGGCAGTACTCATAGATAGACACACACAAGTTAGGCAAACACATTTTTCATGCGGATGCACATTTGCGCAACATTTAGCTGACTATCCTAGCTTCTTCAGGTGGCAAGCGGTGGCACACTTTTTATAATGTAATCAGTAGCCTAGTAGCCTGTTCTCACCATATCTCATTATTTTTTTATTTAGTGGTTGTTTCAAACACGCAGACTGTCTAGTGAAAATACGAAATTGGGAAGATTCCTTGTTTATTTTACTAATAACATATTGCAATGGGGGTGAAGCTACACTCCCCTGCACATGCCTACGGTGTTCATCGCTACTGTTCGTGCCAGACAGGTAGCCGAGAGTTTCCTAGGTGCTTGCACGTGTATACCTGCATGCAAAATCAAGCTAAGGCCGAGCGGACGTGAGCCATTGCCCTCCAACCACCCATGAATCAGATAGTTCTCTTTGGATTGCCTGTATGTGTGACACCATTGGAGCTGACCCATCAAAGCACTACCTTCAGGGTTGCTGTTGCTGCCCACACCGCTGAGGAAACAGGGTCTCTCAGGCGGAGCTTCGAGAGTCTTGCTGTACAAGCCTGCAGACCCTGGGTACCCAGAGTCTTTTCACTAGCCGAGGCTTCTATATGATCCACCTTGAACTTTTCACCACCACGACCAAAACAGTGGAACATCAATTACAAGCAGGTTTTCAGTAACAACGAACACCAGTGCACCACTCTGTAGCCGGTGTGAAAAGAGGAAGGGCCCCCTTGTTCGTAGATTCTGCACTCCCGGCAGTTGAACCCAGAACCCTCACTGCAGCAGGGTAATGCATCCCCAATGGGTCAATATCTGCTAGATCTATGGTACATATTGTATTGTAACTAGGGGAGTTGAGTGAAAGAGGGTTGGCAGGACTGGTGGAAGACTATAGGGTGTGTTAGACAGGCAGAGGTGAAGTAGTGTTCAATGTGGACAATTGTTTAGGCGTTTAGTGTAAAGTCTCTGCTGAGCATATTCACATAGCAAACCAACTCCTGTTTGAGCAAACATAAAATATTATGTGCCAATTAATTAAAAATGTGCTGGTCACAAGTTATCTGAATTTGGGTTCAGAACATCAATTAAAGCACAGAGACTTTTTTTGTTTAGGGTAACAAATTTCTGCTTTTTTAATTTCAGCAAGAAGACAATATTTACTCTATAGGCCATCAAACATAATTTAGTTGAATGTATCATTTTGAAGAAAATATTTTTAATGTGATATTATGTATAGTTTTTTGTTGTGTTGTAGAAACCTTCACAGAATTTGTGCACCGCAGTTGGCAAACAGTTCGACGTTATGACCCTGTGGTCACATTAGTGTTCTGGAGATTCTTGAAGCTATACCTTTTGAAGATTGCTGTTCTCTCAATTGGCGCTATGTGTATTTATGATGTAAGTCTGATTCGTCAATAACCCAAGTCATACCAATTTGTCTAGTGCAACAGTAATAGACTCTGTTATTTGGAAGGTCAAGTGCCACAACTGCAGAACATATAAAAAAAAAGGGCACAGATATAGGCTATTCAGAGTAAAGTGAGCACTTTTGAAAGCCCTTTCGTTTGGAATAATAGTCAATAAATATATCTTATTGTAGCCTCAGACATTGACTTTCAAGTGCATTGTAATTTGCGCACTTTGTTTATTACTTACATGGAAATACATATTAATTTTAAAACGGTGGTTAAAGGACACAAAATGGCAGAAAGGAAAAAGTAACTAGGGCCTCAAAAGTGCTCACTTTACCATGAACAGCATATAAAAATTATGATAGGCAATAAACCCTTGTTAAAATTAAGAAGGTAGCACTTGGGAGTGGGACGTCTGTGTCTGCCTTTGTTTTACATTCCCCCTGCCTTTGCATGAAATGAATTTGTGGCCTTGTTAACTGCTGCAAATATTTTACAGAATGTACCGATGCTGGCTACCTGTCCCATGAAAAAGTACTTCTTTACATTAGCCAATTCAGTGTACTTTGCCTGAGTGCCGCATATTCCAGATGCTCTGCACTCACACTAAGTGTTGTAATTTTCCATGTTTCAAATGTTGATTACACCATGTGCAGTTTAACTTCCCCTCTCTCTAGAGCCAGTGCAGCCATTTCGCTATTTCTTCACATTTTTGGAATCAAACCTCTGACAAATAACATGCTTGGTTGTTTCCTAAAGCTGTACTGTAATATATCATAACACTTTTACGATTCTGTTAATGTAAACGTATATTATTTTGTTTGAATTGAACATTTACTTATACTGAACTAATCTATAAATTATATTATTTATTTTATATTCAGTATGAATAAAAACACAGGAAAAATACAGTAAAACTCTGTTAAGACATTTCTGAAGGGAATTTAAAAATAATGCTTATTAACCAGGAAAACTTCTTAAAAGGGTCAAGTTACACATGTGCAGATAGGCAAGGTGCACAATTATTCAACTTATTAAGCAGGAAGACTTCTTAAGTGGGAACGTCTCAACAGGGTTTCACGTATGTGTATTGGTAATGTCTAGTAAGAAATAGTTATTATATAAAATATAATTAATGTGAATATGCATAATTGTGGTGTGCTGTCCTTTAGGTGTAATTTTCTAGACTTAGTTCAGCAAGGGGTGGAGGAACAGCATGACAGTAGGCCTTGAGCAGGGTGTGAGAAAATAACCGTGAATGGACTTTACAAGCATGGCCTACAAACAAACACTTGTTTCAGGCAGTCACATGATAATTGCACTTTCCTAGTGCAGTCATTTAGGAAACGCCATATGTGATACTGCTTATGTTTCGATAAAATTTGATGAAGTTATGGTGAAAAATTAGAGACCCACTGGAGACTTCCAAGGATGCTCAGAGAGCAACATTAATTTTGCATTGCTTTGTGCAGAACCAAGAGATCACGAGTAGAGTGAAGTGGAGTGTGTAGAAATACAGGCAGCTCTTAACATAGAAGTCTTGAGGGTAGATGAATACGAAGTGAGGTGAATATGGAGCAGCACCAGAATGTAAGGGCGAGGGAAACAGGAAATCCCCGAAAAAAAACCTGCAAACCAGTGGCATCATCGAGCGTGATTCCCACATGCAAAAGTCCAGGAGCGACACTACCGGGAATTGAACCCGGTTCGTCTAGGTTCGTCTAGAGTAGTCAGACCACTAGACCATTACCCCCCCCCCCCCAAAGATTATGAGTGGAACTGGTTGATGTATGTAACTAGTGGAACGTGGGTACGAAAAAATGAAAGTTCTGTGTTCAAAACCTGGCCAAATCCTTTTCCCCTCATTTTCATCTTACATTTGTAACTGGTTTTGTGTTTTAAAAAAACGATTGGAACTTTCACATATAATTTGTTCTTGAAGTAACCATACAGTAGAACGATCTTAAGACAATCCTAGTTGAGATGTTTTCCTGCTTAATAAATTGGAGTACTGCTCAGTCTGTTTCGGGTCTATAACCATGTGACTAATTTGATACTTTTAATAAGCTGGAATAAACCTACACATTTTTCAGTGCTATCAGAAACGTTTACAGCTGGCTTTACTGATATATAAAATACTGTCAAGAGTGTTAATTTCTATTTACATAAATTTCCTTTTGGGGATAATAAATGTGGGAATTTACCCTTGTGGTAATCATGCAGTTAAATGTAATTTACTAGGGTGACACTTGCCATCTGGTAAAAGTGGTGGCAAAGTCACCATCAGATATAGGTTCCTTTGGTTCCATACAGATACACTGGGTATAACTCACTGAGGGGGAGTTTGAATTATCTGTCACCTATCGGTAATCCTGCTGCAGTATAGGGTGGGGCATGTAGACCTTTGACACGGCACGAAGTTGGGTGCAGCGATGATGGCTCCACGCACTGATGGTTTGGACAAAGGCACTCTTTTACCTGCAGTGGGCTTCACCTGCGGTAGATCCTGGCTCGGTGACTGCTGGCTGGAACTGGAGCCCTGTCCTAGGGCGGCGGTGGTGCTAGTCCTCGCAGGCTGGACGTAAGGGCAGGCTATACCTAGTGGCACTGGAAGGCTCCAGTCATAGGTGTACTACGAGCGAGTGAGGCTCTCCAGAGATCTGCTGGAGTGGCTGGAAAAGGGAGCCAGGGGGAACTGGGAGGCGAGTCCTTGACAGTTATCAGACGGTATGAGCTCAGTCTCGTGGGGAGGGGCTGCTGAGGGTAAGATGGCACTGCAATGGGTTGCAGAGCAATTGACTAGGTTGAGAGGCAGTAGTTGCCCTCTTAGCTCTCCACCTTGCACTGATTCTATGAGGGAAGGGCATACGGGGAGGTACTACAGTCTACCACACTAAGGGCAGGCGACGCGTTCCCTGGCTAAGAGGGAACCAGAAGGAGTTGGGCCAACCAGAATCAGTCCTGTCCCTCCAGCCGGCGAAGTACAACGCGGTGGATGCGGTGGGTTAGCTGTGCTGGATGTCTACCCGCCTCGTGGAGAGTGTTACTAGTAGTCTGAGCTCTACTGAACATGCGCACCAGGTATCATTGTGTACCTGGTCCACAGTTTCGATGGCCGTCTACTCAGTGATGTTTTGTGACGTACATGCGCTGGGTTAAGGGTAGCCCGCAGACTTACACTAGTTTTGGCAAAGTGGTTTCAAGACGCAGTGTCCTCCTTCTCCTTGGTGGTTTTGACGTCTATGAGGATGGAAGTCACAATCACCCTAAAGTATGCAAATGGGGTTAGGTAAGAATACGTGTTTATTCCCCAGAGGAATAGACATGGTGGCCTGTACTCTCTCCTAGCTATCAGTTGCCCAGAAGATGGCAGATGTAAGCTACGGTAAACCAGGTGAAGGGGACCTGGGGCAAAACCAAATAAGAACCGAAAATAAGCTAATTAGCTATGATAACAACTGACCATAACTAATATATACTGTTGTCCAAATGGGACTCTGGGATCACTACTAAAGTGTTAGTGAATGTAAGAAGGGGAGACAAAGACTTCTTTGGGGTTGCTGGTTGCAGATCTGGAAGGCTTGTTGATCTCTCATGAGTAAAGCAGTAGGCGGAGAAGTCCAGCACACGAGGAGGTAGAGCGAGTTGCCGAGTGTACAACTGATGACTTGGGACTGCACATCGGTGTGTATAGTCGGCCAGCTGCGGGTCCTTCGGGCTAGAGCTCCTCCCTTAGCAGCGCAGGCTCTCAGGGCCTGCTGGAAGTGGTAGTTTCCTTGTGTGTGGGTTGTATTGCTCCCGCGAGCTTAGGGACAGTGCTGGCTTCTGTTGCACGTGGGGGTGATACTGAACACGTGACGTCTGACATATGGCATATTCCAATTGACTGCTCTGGGTGCGCAATTGGTGTGCTCTGAAAACTGAAAAAAAGCATGTGTCACGTGATTGCCAGAAACGAGTGTATATTATTTATGCGCAGACAACTGGAACATGCCGCGAAAACAGTGCAAAACAATATCATCTTTTGGAGAAAATGCTTGAAATACAATGTTGATAAAAGGTTTTCAATTTAAAGTTGTGAAATTCTGTGCAGATAATTTTCTGCCATTTCACTTTTTTAACTCGTCGGCAAATGTATGCATGAGCCACTGGGTGAAATTAACCTCATAGCCGCTGTAATTACAAACAATATCGTTAATATACAAAGAGCACATTTGTTCCATATTAAATATTACGTATTATTCAGCTGCCAAAATGTTAGATATTTTAGAATTCCCAACATCACGATAATTTTCATGTTGTTTACACAATCTGTAATCGCTGCCATATTGCTCTAAAAATCAGAACTGACTCCAGGCTCGGTACGGAAAAAATTGCTCTCTGTGTGCACTCGTTCAGTGCAACTCGCGATTGGAATACGAAAATCCGACTGCTCTCAGAGCGAGTTCCGGTAATTGGAACATGTGGAACTCGGCCGGTGCACACAGAGTGCAGTCCAGAGCAGTAATTGGAATACACCAATAATGACATAAACGGCCTCTGCTGCCGTATCTTTGGGGTGTGCTGGTTGGCCCTGAAAGTAAGTTTTGGGTTCAAACCACATTCACGGTGACTTGACATCACATGGAGATGAGTCAGAGTCGTAAATAATTGGTATGCTAGTACGTGTCACACGTGAAGGTGACGCATCTCTCACCCCGCATGTGTATGTGTGGGGTTTGAGTTCCGCTGACTTCTCGTCGGTCAGAGAGAGAGTTAACTCACCTGTTGGTTATTCTTAGCCACCAGTTAAAATGAGAGAGTGAAATAAACAATAAAAATTAATGCCAGGCTGGGTCGGTAGGTTTTTACACATTAGAAAAGTTAGATTTTGTTTCTCTTTGGTTTAGTGACTAATGAGGGAGGAGGGGAATTAAACCCCTGTGTAAACTTAATTTGAAAAATCTCTCTGTTGGAGGCTTTAGTTTTGCTTACCGTTAGGGCCACCTGATATTATGATGCCAGCTTCACTGGGAACATATGGGCTGAAAAGAACTAGACGGGGTCCTTAAGGTCCCGTACCACCCGTCCTCTAGAGGGTCGGCCTGGTTGGCTGACGTGTAGGGACAAAGTCGGGGGTTATTGTGACAACCTTTCTTGTGTTTAGTTACCTGCTGCTGGAGGCGAAGATGGATGATCTTTCCAGCTGATGTGCTTATTCTGCTTGTAGGCTGGGATACAGCTACTTGCTGGACAGCTGGAGAGACTGGTTGTACTTCTGTGGTCACAGTTGGCATCGAAGATTCAGGAAAATCTAACCTAAACCAAGGCAAATCTATCCCTAGTAGGGTTTCTCCTCCCTGTTGTATTGTTTCTATTCCAGAGTGTTCGCCAGGAGTGACTTGTAATCAGAATAATGGTACTTCGCTAGTATTAGTTTGAGTAGTGTCAATTAGAGCAGTAGAGGGTTCTACTGAGTAAGATTAATAGCTCTCTAATAGTTGCCTGTAGGACCTTTCTCTGTTAAATTGCCCGTTGCATAAGGATTAAGATTTCAGCTGAATGAAGACTGTTGGATTTAATAAATGAACTTCTCCAGTGAAAGTAATTTCCAGAACACAGTTGAATACCTGATGTTCCCAAGTCCAGCCTTCGCAAGCTAGGACTGGATGTCCTGGGAGCATTACCTGCCAGAGGTCAGTCAATCCGGAATGTTACGATTGTACTCTGGTCTTTGCAATCTGGGAGTAGATTCGAACACCCAACCTGGTCGTACCTAGTAGCAAGTTCGAGCGAATGAAATACTGGTATTTAAATGTGGTCCTACCCAGTATACTTCTAGAGAGCAGTGCGTTCACCCTCTGTTTGCAACGTCCGGCCTTTTCAAACTGGGACTGAACTGAGGGTGGAATAGACAACTGGACCTTGTAAGCAACCCTCAAGAGACCAATCAGGCAGAGAACTACGAACTCTCCTCTGGCCTATGCAGGCTGGGAATCGAACTGAATACCTGGTCTGATCATATCTCTTACAGTGTTAGAGTTACTAGTGATTCGGGCGCAGCCGAAGATTTACCTGTTGGCAGTATCTCAGTTTGCGTCTTACTGTGTGTGTTTACTAGCGTGGGGTTTTATTACGCAGAGACCAGGTTTACCTTTGTGGCTGTTAATAAATGCACGTTAATTGAGAGCTCACACAAAACAACTAAGCAAAAGGGAATCACAAAAGGTTACACTAAATAAAATGAAATAACACTCATAAATTCCCTGTGAAGAAAATACGTACGTATATACTAATATGTAAATGAAAACAATTTCATGCGTTGCTAACTCCTAACACATTAATATGTATGCTAGAAGTTATTGCAGGTGAAGGCGGCCTGCAAAACGCTAGGTGTGACAAGCAAATGATTTTAACGTAAATTTAAGAATGTCTACATTTATTCAAAAGGGGGCAGGGTGTTCTGAAGGGAACTTAGTTATAATTATCCCACAGGTAATTAAATTGACTCAAATTAATAGAGGTCTAGAAGGGATGCTGAAGTAATTGCTAGGTGGGAGTCAGGGGGACATCTTCGGATGCCTCTAGTTGGAGTCTGCCAGCAGTGGCAGCGTCCTCGGAGTGGATGCTGGCGGGTGTAAAGTAGCGTCTTCAGAGACTGTCTTCCAGATTGTGTCGCGGAGAGCTCTAGTGGTCAGTACCCTTTATAATATATCTCAGCCGGCCTTTATACGCTGGGAGAGAAGGGAGATGGGCCACTTACCTTGGAGACGTTCATGAACTTCTTGCAGCGCATGTGCGATTGGTCTAGTAGATAGTGCCCTTGCAGAGAGGATCTCCTCCAGCCTTCGCAGGCTGGAAGAGAAGGGTTGGCTACCATTTACCCCTACTGATGCCCTCTGCCTTTTGCAAGCTGGAGGGCACATAGACTGCCCTGAATCACGGAGTGGCTCCTTTTTATATACTAATTCTCTAGGCTGGTAGGCTCTCCAAGGGGTGCAAGAATAGCTAGCCTTTCTCCACAGGGGTATTTTATGCTTGCTTGTTAGCTGTACCACCCTTTTCTTATCTCCTGTGTCAGAGACACTGACCAGCGTGAGGTGCTGGAGGCAGTGATGCTCCAGTGGAATAAGTGGTGCGCTTTCGCAGCAAACTATATGAACTAGCTTGCCTTTCTGGAGGGTGTCGATGGCTCTTCGAATAGCTTTTGGAGTGAACAGTACAATTTTTAACCATGCCTCTGTAGTCACTCTTGATGTGCAGTCGACGGACCCTGTAGGCATGTGTTTCCTTGTACCTGGCGTATGATTCATCCATATAATGTGCGCTAGTGCTCGATGATGGGGTAAAGTCGAAAAGTAGTGCGCATGCCCAATGCGCGGAAATGCATCACACATCAATCCTCTCCCTGAAGAGATGTAGACCCATCTTCTTGTGGAAAAAGATTTTTCACGTTGGAGTATCGAGGCTAAGGCATCTTGGGTTATATATTGTTGGAGTTCTAGCATAGTGCCAAGTCTGTGCGCTCGCTGCTTGGAGTTAGCACACGGAGCGCTTATACCCTCGTCTGCTTGGCAAGTGGCATCTAGTTACTGACCACCAGGGTAATGGCCTCTTTCCCCCCTCCCTTCATCTTTCTTCCTCTTCTTTTCCTCTTGCTGCAGACTGGAGCGGCAAGCGTGTCGGCTCGCAACAGCTGGCTTACTTGTTCTCGCTTCCAGGTAGGAAGGAAAAAACGGGATTGGGATGCGGAATCAGGTCACACACATGACTAATTCTTTCCTAACCGTGAGAGTCGCAAGCCTTCGTATATAGTGCCAGTTCACAATTACTGCATAGGGCTTAGTTTACTGAATACAATTGTGTTTGCAATTAGTTTTTGAAATAAAAGTGAAGATATAGTCTGGCCTCGGAATCGAACTATGTGTACAGCAAGGTCCCACTCGTAAGAGGACAGGGGATTGTTTACTAGGATGTTTACCTTGGCCCCTATTGGGAATGAAGTTAACCGTTGCCTTTCCTAGATTGATGATGTCGCACGGTAAACACAACTTTACGTGTTGTTATCCTATAGCTTCCATCATCAATGAACATATATATTCTCTCCCTATGGCAATACGAGTTGATTAAATAGTGAATGAAAATAGTACGTTATCTATCCTACTACATTGGTGTGATAATCACATACAAAAGAAAAGTATTGCAGAGAGAGAACAGGGTGCACTTTCAAGTTTACATAACATACAAAACTCTTCAAATAATAATGCTTAAAAAAGATTACTTTTGACATATAATTTTTACACATGTTGAGAAGTTTTACTGATTATGTAAATGGTGGCACAGTCTGCTTAAAATATACAAAAAAATTCAAATTAACTTCAACCATGTTGTTTATACTAAGTTTCAATTTCTAACATATATGATCCCTATTAAACTACGTTTGACATTATGCTGCAGTCATGGTGAGGCAGTGGAAATGTAAGCTTATTTAACCTAGGGAGCGTTTAACAGAACGCACTCGGCGCTCCAAGCTTCTACTTCTGGCAGATGCCTTACAACATAAATGTCCTAACCTACTATTTACAGGCCTAGTGATGCATTGTTAGGAAATTTTGAGGTATGCATTCAGCGTGTATGGCCCTTCATGGCTCGTATTACTGTGCAACTCATTAAAACTCTAATAATGCTGACTCCTTCACAAGGCTGTACTCTAAGGTTCCTACACTTAGCATGACTTATATACTAAGGTGAGCATTGGTAAGGGGGGGGGGGGGATTTGATAATGCACCAACTTTCCAGCTTTAATGATTAACAAGTATTAATATTATCCCTTCTGCGTTCTTAAACTAATAAATGTAATAAAATAAAGAAGATTACATACAAGGGGCAACCATTGTCTGGAGTCATGAGAATTAATTAACTGGGCACTCGTTAATGTATGTTCTCTGTTTCCTGCTGTGCTCCCCTCAATTTTCTCACACCTGTGTCTTATGTGTGTAACAGGTGTGTCCTCCGCACTTTGTGCTGCTTATGGTGGTCGTGCTGGCTCTGCTGTTTGGCAAAAGGTTCCACTTGCTGGCCGTACACATTGCGTCTTTCGGCATAGCCTTATGCCTGATGGTCAGGACCGTCTACCAGATTGACTACTTCGACCACGGCTACTTTGATGTTTTCTGTTTGGTGAGTGGATCATAGTCTTTCAGACATTTTGACCTTCCATGATATATAAGTTTTTTCAAAAGACTTGTGTCTATTGAAATCAGTTAACATTTTAGTAACAAATCCTATGATTTTCCCACAAGAAGATATTGAAAATGGACTGCACACTCTGTGAAACTTATGAACCAATCAATGTTTTTAAGCATTTTTGTTAAGATTGCAAATAGGCCGCTAGGCTACTAAAAATATGTATATAAAGGACAGGAATCCAAGTACTCACAGTCTAGTACTTGTCGGTAGGCACACTCACAAAGTAGGATGACGTGATTGCGCTACAAGAGGTCCACCTTCAACCTTCGGTACAGCAGCTTTCATTCTACATCAAGGACACTGGCCACTTCCTGGAACGCTTGAGTCACCTGGGCCCCATTCCCCAATATGCATACATGGTCACAATAGATGTTATGTCTCTCTACACCAACATCCCCCACTCATCTGGATTGTCGGCCACAGAATACTATCTCAAACAAAGATCCCCGCACAACAAACCTACAGCATTCCTTGTTGAACTCGCCAGGTTAACCCTCAGCAACAACAACTTCAGATTTCAAGACTCACACTACCTCCAGGTCAAAGGCACAGCAATTGGTACACGTATGGCCCCATTCTATGCCAATCTGTTTATGGGCCGGCTAGAAGAAAACTGCCTCAGTCACCAACCAACCCAACTGCACTGCTTGATGTGTTTCATTGACGACATCTTCATGATATAGACTTCCACTGAAGACAGCCTAATTCACTTTCTAACCAATTTAAACGCATATAGTACACTCAGTTCACCTGGTCATACTCCAAAACACATGCCATATGCCTAGATGTTGAACTCTCTCTCCACAATGGCACAATCCAAACTGCCATACACACCAAACCCACCAAGAACCTCCAGTACTTATAATTTGACAGCTACCATCTATTCCATGGCAAAAAATCCCTATTCTACAGTCTCACCACAAGAGCCAAATGTATCTGCTCCACCAACCGTGATCTCAACAAACAGTGTGAACAAATAGCCAGAGCATTCCTCGACAGGGGCTACCCCAGGCCCCTCGTCCACAAACAGATTCAGCAAGCCATCTCAAATACCGGAACACAAACCAAGGTCAACCACTCTGATATTCTCCTGGTGGTCTCATATCATGAAGGCTTAAATAAACTCAGAAACATTCTCCATTCTGGATACAAAATTCTTCCTTCCTCACCACAAACACAAGACCTGCTCTCCCCACCACCATGATTGGTCTTCAAAAGGCCACCAACCTCCGTAACACACTGGTTCGTCCTAAGCTGCAGTCCACCACAGATGCCAACCAAACTATCACTCCTAAAGGATCCCACCCCTGCAATAGATCTCGCTGTAGCACCTGTACCATTCACCAACCCTCAACTTCTTTCAGCAGCAGAATCACTAACCACACATACCCCATCCAAGGCAACTACAACTGTGCAATATCCTACAGGACAGCACATGCAGCATCACACAACAAAGATTGTGATTCCCGTTACAGTACCAGAGTTGTGAGAGCCCTACCACCTTCAAGCAATAGCTCAGAACTCAGACACTGGGGATTAGCTCACCAATTTATAACTAAATCCAGGCAGCCACCTGGCCTCAACATAAGATAATCATAGCTCCTTGCTACACCTGCAATTTTTCAATTTTTCTATTTTCCCTCTCCACCCTAGTTCGCCACCCGGCCGCTAGGTTTAGTACTAACAGCGCCCTTCCACCATACTGCGGTGTCCTATAACTTGCCACCTGATGAAGCTGGCTTAGCCAGTGAAACATTGTGATCGCGCAACTGCGTGAATAAACTGTGTTGTCCTACTTTGTGTGTGAGCCTATCGACAAGTACTAGACTGCGAGTACTTGGATTCCTGTCCTTTATATATTTTTAAGCATTTTTGGCTACAAGGAAGGTCAATTATATAATTCTAGGATATCAGCTTATTTTGAAGACTTCTGCCTATTGAATTAAATCAACATTTTGTTGTCAAATTATGTTGATTTTATACCAGAGACTGTTAAACACTGACTTTACAGGAAAAACACA
This sequence comes from Dryococelus australis, assembly GCA_029891345.1. NCBI lineage: Eukaryota > Metazoa > Arthropoda > Insecta > Phasmatodea > Phasmatidae > Dryococelus > Dryococelus australis. The sequence continues at coordinate 58,983,975 of CM057008.1, forward strand.
CTAACTCATTTTGTGAGAATATATTGGAGTCAAAATTTATCCTTTTAGATTTTACAAAACATTCTCTGGAATTGTGAACCAGAAAGAGGAAATATATGTTGGCAGATAATGACAAGAGATAATTTTAACAAAAATTGCTGTAATATTAAATAATGCAGAAGACATTATATTATATAATCAGGATAGAGGTGTTAAATTATAATGTGTGTTACTGTGGTTCATTAATATCTCATTGAAATAACCCTAACAAATACTAAGATTTGAGACCCCCCTTTTCAGACCTTTTGCTGTAGGCCCTACCTGCTGATGATGGAAACAACTGTTAAGCAAAGATGCAGTGTGTGTCTTCTTACAACTCTCCACTTCGTTGGGGCAATTTTTTTAAATTGTTGGCACCTCCTGTACACAGCAGTACTATGAGAAAGGCAATAGCTATGCTTCCTTAACATGTGTCATCTTTAGTACTTCACTCATCACTCACAGAATGGGGAGAATAGCACTTTTTTGCACATGATTACAGTGGAACCCTATTTAACATTTCTCAAGGGCCCCAAGAAATGTAAGTCTTATATAAGAGAAAACATTATATATAAGAGGGTAGTTTTGTATTGGAAAACATATTTGTGGACCAAGAGAAAGCAGTTTATTAAGCAGGAAAATGTTATAAGAGGGGATGTTATAGCAGGGTTCCACTGTATTTCTCAGATTTGGGGCTAGCATACCCTTGACCTCCATACTCTGTACTTTCACAAATACACAAATATGTTTGTGGGAAAAGAATATAGAATCAGTGTTAATGTGTAAAAAAATTGTACTATATTTTCAGTGAATAATAGATTGTAGTGTAAAAAAATAAAATCAATGTTACTTCCAGCTGAATTTATATTGAGCCCCAGTCAAGGTTAAATAGATGAATAAATGTGTGATGCTTGTGATGCATAAAGTGTCTAATGCAGGCATTCCAAGCATTGTATATTACATTCTCATTAAGTTGTCACCTTTAAACTGTATTTATTTCAGGATAAAGATGGATATGATTTGTTTCCTGGGTTTCACATGAATGATGCGGAGTGGTTTGGCCTGTATAAGATAAACCCAAGCAAATCGTTTGAAGATCTAATCAGGGGCTACACAGGTAAAACTATATGTCACAATATGCAGACTGTTAAAAGTTAATAGAGACTATTTGAAAGTCTTGTTTAGTTTCTTGTGTTGACTTCCTGTGAATCCATCTGCCATGTACAATGGACATGTGATGTTCCGTGTTTACACGTATTTTGTAGAAAGCTGAATATGTAATAGTTACACAAGCTCTTTTTATTATGTGTTGATGTATGACACTTTTTTTGCAACAACAATGGTGATTAGATTACTTCAGCTCATCTCTACACATAGCTTTACTTTTGAGTCTAGAAGTTAGCATTGCCATTATCCCATGTCACCTGGAATTGTACAGTTTGCCATTTAGGATAGATGTTCTAGATAGGGTAAGTTATATTATTCACCGACCCACCATAACCATTGAAACAACTCCCTACCTCCTATTTATAATTTGCTCTTTCTCCTTCCTTCCAGTTACTCACTTCACCTTAAGTGAAGGTAAGGCTGTTCGGCGGTTTACTCAGGGAGAGCTGAATAATAGATAGGATTATAAAAATACATGTTTAATTAATAACAACACTAATCTCACGAACAGTAATTACAGCAAGAATGCAAGGGATAACAAGTTACTTCTACTCACACGTCGTATCCTTAATACAAATAGCAAGTTATGTTTAGACTTAATCACAATATGTTAACTCCAATTACCACATCACAGCTAATCCCTATCCTTGCCAGTAATATTAATTACAACAGAGGTTGGGGACAATGTTTCGCTACAGGCATTGGTTCCTATTGCTACGCGTAATATGCTCACCCTTTAACTTCTGCTTGGTTGGCCTCTGTAACCCCTCTGGCCAGGGGTAAGTGGACGCTTGCCTCTTCAACCTCGATCACACACTGTTCATACGTCAATGTCTTGTGGTCAGAAGGGGGGGGGGGGGGGGGGGGCTCCCGGCCTCGTATATAGCTGGGCTATCTAGGGCAAGTTTATAAAACAACCCGCCCGGCTATAATCTATATTGCGCTCTACCTAAAGTGTAACGCTACCATATGACGCTACATTGTGCATTCAGAGCACTGAGTACTTTTCCCCGCCGCTAGATAGCATTAGTAGCTTCGTTTCGTTGCTCGCTTGTTTTCTTCCAGCTGGCCGGCGACGTAATGTCAGAGATATATGCTTTACGCACCCCCACTCTGTTATCACTCCTCGCCTACGAGATGCCAGCCAACCAGCACCGAATAACGGCCAGATTTAGTATAAAACGAGAGACGCAGCTCGACTACAGACCAGTCTTCATCTACCCACCACGCTATCTGCCAGGGCACTGATCAAACTGTCACCAGTCTTCAGTCGTCCAGCACGCATCGCTCAACCACTGACCAGCCTGCGTATAGATAGCTTCCCGGCAGACACTCTTACTGACGTAAGAGGTAGTATGTCATCACAAGTTATTTCGTTAACAAGAAAATGAAACGTGTATTTTGCTGCAGTCCTGAGTACCACACATCCTGTAGGCTAGCACCATCCCAGTTGACTTTGTGGATGCAAGGTCATCACAGGTGATCCCGGGAAAATATTCATTCGAGCCAAAACATTGTTGCCACCCACACCTTCTTAGAACAGTCACTCATTCTATTTATGCTGTGAGTAGAATGGTAGAGCCCACACAAGAACACTGCTCTCAGACCAGCTTGTTGGTTTGGTGCTCATGTCTTTTCCACTGTATCTCCATGCCAGGAATAGATGTGTTCCCTGGTCTAGGAAGACTACGCCGAGACCACATCCACGCAGTGACCCTCGACGGTGAGGCCTGACTTGCAACACGCACTGTGCATGTGTGCCAAGTGTTGGAATAGGGTGTCCGCTTGGTCTACGGCCCACACGAGGTCTGACACGCTGTAAAGATCACAAGGACCCTGCCTGACTTTGCCATTGATGAAGAGTGTGTGTTTCCCCCAATGACCTACTCCAAGTGCCGTAGTCTTAAGGTTTGCGTGAAGCAGACCTTGCTGACCTCTGGGCACTTGTATGAGCTAACCCCTTCCTTAGTAGCAAACCCTAAGGAACAAGCTCAGGTACTGCGTCATCTAAAACATCCTATCCAATCAGAGGTGCCTAAATACCTATTTCCTGAGCCAGTACGAGTCAGTTCTGAAGTGCGCCCAAGGCTTGTCACCTATCAACTGACCAGAACAGGGACCTACGGGAGCCATCGCCGTCTTGATGCCATAATCTGATAGAACTACAGCCACGACAAGCCATCATTGTTAACCCTGACATATTTAATATTTTCTTAGATTTTTCAAATTTTCTTCAATTTTTGGGAATTTTTTATGGTTCCAAAGAATGACCTCGTAAAATTCATAGTCTTGTAAAATTAGTACTCATAAAATCTAGGATCTACGGTACATCACTTCCTGAACTCCGTATTGTGTATGGCTATTGTTACTTTTGACATCTCTGTTTTTTAATGCATAAATATGTAATAATTTTTTTCTTCTCTGCTGTTTCCTGCTAACAAATAAGCAAAGCTAGTGAAACTGCAAAAACTAAAAAAGTTTGGGAAGGTATCATCTTTCATGCCAATTACTTTGGTACACTTTTTGAAGTGGAACGCCTGGTGGGAAATTAATGAATTGAAGATGTAAGAGAGTGGTTCTCAAAATGTGGTCTGCGAGCCAGTCTTAGGTGTTCTGCATTATTTTCTAAGTGTGCCATCATTTTTAATTACCTAAATTCAGATGCGTGATTATAAATATTCAAAATGCTGTTTATTTTTTTCTGTTTAGAGCTGTGTTCTATTGTGATTAAAATATAGTAAAATGTAGTTTTATTAATTTATTTATAAACTTATTTATCGATTTGTTAAATTATTTGTATAATATTTTGGTTCTTGAATAGAAGAATTGTCTAGGTAGGTGTGGTCTGTGTTATGTAGATAATCTACACCTGGTGGTCTGTGCTATGTAGATACTCTACACCTGGGGGTCTGTGTTATGAAGATAATCTACACCTGGGGGTCTGTGTTATGTAGATAATCTACACCTGGGGGTCTGTGTTATGTAGATAATCTACACCTGGGGGTCTGTGTTATGTAGATAATCTACACCTTGTGGTCTGTGTTATGTAGATAATCTACACCTGGGGGTCTGTGTTATGTAGATAATCTACACCTGGGGGTCTGTGTTATGTAGATAATCTACACCTGGTGGTCTGTGTTATGTAGATAATCTACACCTGGGGGTCTGTGTTATGTAGATAATCTACACCTGGTGGTCTGTGTTATGTAGATAATCTACACCTGGGGGTCTGTGTTATGTAGATAATCTACACCTGGTGGTCTGTGGTAAAGTGAACATCCAGAACAACTGAAGTAAAGCATCAGTTTTCCTTCAAATAGTTTTGCACTATTGGTGCCAGTTCCCTTATTTGTCAAGAGAAGACACATAACTTTTGTATATAGTTGTTTGTAACAACATTCAACTGTTCCAACTGCTTTTATTAAGACCATCTCCTTTTAAAAACTCGTTTTTGAGGAACCGTAAAAAATTCTGGAAATTTGAGGGAAATCAGCTGAAAATATGTCACTACACATTGCATTTGTCTTGTCAAACACTGTACTCCAAGCAGTGATTATCTAAAAATAGATACCACCCCCATTTTGATTTATAAGGGTTGGTGTGGGTCAAAATCTGTCAAATATTTCCAAACCCTCAAGACTATCCCTCAGTAACAACTGTATTCCTGGAAAGTGTGTGGGTTCAACTGTACTAATTTATGGAAAATTGTTGGAATTACCAGGATGGAGGTGGGGCCTAAATACCGTTGTTAGTCGGAAACCATTAGAAACTTCTGATTGGACCTACCTATGAAACAAATTATTGTTGAAATTCACTACCAACTCTACTGGTGTACTCCAGCCAGTGTCCAAACATACTGTATACAGTATCAGGCATGTCTTGGGTTGTGTTGTTTTCATGAGTGTTTCCAGCCCTGGCAAGCTTTGTCTATTGCAGGTATCATCGCAGTGTCCACAATGCTGTCATGTGCCATGTACCGCCTTGTCTACATACGTGCTTACATGCAAATGGTCACCGGGAAGGAATACCGGCGTGCCAAGATCTTGTTCCCAGGAGTCACCCGTGTCATGGCCGATGACAATCTTCAAAACTTCATCAAGTACCTGTTCAACTATGTGTTTTACAAGTTTGGTGTTGAGGTATGTCGCAAATTAAAACTATTAATGATGATGATTTGAGTTGAGATGATCATAACAGAGCGGTCTTGACTGCTGGTGATTGTGAAATGAGGTGAGGATGGAACAGCAGTAGAGTACAAGGATGGGGAAATTAGGAGTGTTCCGAGAAAACCACCCAGCCAATGGCAATGTTTGTCAAATTACCCACATGTGAAAATTCAGTCGAACCCAGTTTGCTTTACTGTGAAGCAAGTAGTCTAACTACTAGAGCTGTGCAAATATTCGGTATACCAAAACAAAAATGAATAATTGCAACTTTCATTTTCATTTAGGTAAGAAATTTGGCTGCCAACAGTCGTAACGAAAAAAATTCTCGATTGTTGTGAATATTCGGGTGTCTAACGAATGTTCGTTTAATGCACCAGTACAAAAAAATATTTGTCTGTAAATCATTTTGTTTGTTTTTATCATTTTATAACTAAAATAATTATATAAATTGGAAATTTAAATATAGGCATAAACTCTTGTGTTAAATACTCCATATCTTCAATTTTTTTGGTTTGGTTTTGCAATAAATTTGCTATAATGATATACTTAATAAAATGTTATGGCATTTGGTAAACTTTTTTTAAGGATGACCTCTTATGAAATTATTTTTCATTTCCTAAAAGATGACATAACTTATATTCGGGACATACCCACTGTCATAAATGTTTTTTTTTTTATTGAGAACAAGATGACAAAATGAAATGAAACCTGCACAGGTAATGGGAACAATGATAAAAATATTAACTGATTACACAAGATAAATAGGCCGTTTTTATGGTGAAATTGTATATATGTGAAGTATCTTTAGTAGATTGGTCCACCACTCCCAACTTGGGTATACTGCACGCCACATACCTGGGAGCCTGGGGGACGGTTACAAACAGCCCTGCTGTTGGTCAGTATCTCTCGGAGAAGCAGGTAACCTTAGAACACAATCAGCGTATTTGAAACTGCACAGGTGCAGCCACCGATATACACCAGATGTTCGAAAAATACTGTTTCGGTTAAGTCCAGCTAAACCAATTTATCCACCAGTTCAAACAATCTGAAAATTTGGTGGCTCTAGTGGATATGCACCAAAACATTTTCGAATGCAGCCACTGAAAAATAAAAGTAAACAGACCATCTTTCTCAAAATTTTCAAGCATTCCAAAATATGCCAAGGTAATTCAAATGTCCAGTTTTTTACAAATGGTCAATGAAAACTGCATAATCTGTGTGTAATTGCATCAAGAAGACACACAGATGTTCCAAAAATGTCTCAACCAGTCTACACCAGTGTTTCAATCGATGAATTTCAGAGTATATAGAAAGCTGAATTCTTCCTACTACTTATTGATCACAAAATATTAACTCCTTCTAATGTTCAGAATAGTGAAGGTGATTTAGTTTACAAAATTCAAAGTTTGTATCTATGAATTAATAGTAAATTTATGTACTGTTAACAATGAAAGTAAAGGTTAGTGTACTTCCATGGACTTTGGAAATATGAAGGGATATGAGTAAAAAGCAGTTACCAAGGACAGTGTTTTCTGTTCTGTACATAATGTGTCCGGCTCTAATATGCTCAGTTGCAACCTCCCCCCTCCCCCTCCCTTCCTTGCGCTCTGTATAACGTATTCCGGGAATCATCAGTGATGTCCTCCTTTCTAGTAGTGTTGCTCAAGCGCGCTATATATGTGCAGTGGTACAGCGTGACATCGAGTCATACATACATACATCTAATGTCACCAATGGAAGATCATACCATACCGTTGTTCTTGCAGCTTCAGGTGCTGTAGACTAGGGGTGTCAAACTCGAACTGGTGTGTGGCTCATCAAATTGGGATGTATACCAGTTGTCAAAATACCATTCTGTTTAAACTTTACAACTGAACATGGTAGAAAAAAATACTATATTTATGAAAACAAATGCAAAAAGAGGCACTTTGAAATCATGAAGAGGAATTAATAAAAAAGCTTACACAGATTTATAAAATGTTACTAGAAGTTCAGTATCTGTTCTTGGCTACCAAATGTTTGAAGTTGGCTTGAAACAAGTCTCATTATACATTATTTTTAAATCTTCGTTTGTGAGCTGACATATTTATTTGGATTTGTTTTACTTTAGGACTGAGATATAGTGTTCAAAAAAAAGATGCAAGACCACCAGCTAATTTCTGTGTAGGTGATTGAGTATGTGCGTACTGTAATGGTTGCTATTGTGCTCCACAATACACCATACATATAGTTTGGGGGTGTAGCTACTATGCTAATATTAACTGGTAGGCCAGTCGTAAAAGACACTGATTTAATCCGTGTCATACCACAATAACTTACAGACAATATTCCAATTAATTGTGTGATTTTAATTTATGTGGGGTGATACTGAATGATATTAAATTTATAGTTAATCGGCTACCAATTATGCCTTCTTGACTCAAGCTAATAAGGACAGTCCCCGACTGAATCTTGAGGCTGGAGGCTGTATCTGGCTCGATCGGATCACGACGCGCGACACATCTAAGGCAGCAAGCTCCTCGCTGCCCAATGTCCCGACGTGGAAGATCCTTCCGACGTCTTCGGCCTCTGTCGTGGAAAAGGCCCCACCCTCGCTTCGCGCAGGCCTACATCAATTCTTTGTTTTGCGTTAGACAACTGGCTTCCTTCCAGCTTCAGTGGTTGGGGGGGGTGGTTTTGTGTTGCAGTCATTTGACACAATCAGTGGCATCCTGGATTTGTTTGAAGTCTAAGGTCGGTTTCATACGGCAACATACATGACAATTTGTTAAGGCCCTCTTCGTGGTGCCGCTATAGTACTTACAATGCCCTAGGTGATCCCGTCTGCAAGAAGGAGCTAAGCTGAGTACTCGTTTAATATTCCTGTGGCTTGCTCTCCCTGGCTAGTAGGGACCTTCCTTTTATACAATGTTGGTCTGGTCGGCTGGCGCCAGGGCACAAAGTCAACCGTCTTACGCATGATGGGTCGACGAGGAGCTGCGGTGGGCTTTGATATACCTGGCCGACGGATGATGTGGAGGGTGTGTGCAAATGTTCTGGGTTCAGGTCGTCGAACAACAGGTACAGGTTGAGGTGCAGGTCATGGGCACAGCACGTTGAGGATCCTATTGGCTACTACAGGCGGCTGAGGTATCATCAACAAGGTGATCGGCTCGGCGATCCACTGTGGGGTAGTTGTAGGTCCGGACTGTACTGGCTCTTGCAACAAGTGTGTTGGCACCTCCTGTTTTGCTGGTTGCAACAACTGCCTGATGGTCTGTGCTTGCTCTCTAGGTGGTAACTTGGAGATTGAAGCTGCTAACGCTGGAGAGTATTCGTGAATACACCCAGAGGCAAGCAAGTTTGACTTCACCCTTTCCTTGAGACCATGTCTCTTGGAATAGGTCATTGGATAGCACAAAAACATCTCCTCGCCGAGGATGTAGAAGGCAGGCTTCTTGTTTCCCAGATTACGTGTTTGTCACCACAGGCCAATAATAGCATAGTGGCTACCCTGTTCCAGCACCTGGCAAAGACCACTGTCTGTACTGGGATGACAGGCTGCACTAGCTAAAGCCAGGCATGTGGGTGCTGCTCCATGTAGTCTCCTCAACTCAGTGAAGCGTCAATCTCTCTTGGCACAGAATGCAGTAGAGAGACCGGCTGACACCGGAGCTGACAAGCCACATAGAAGATAGAGTACCTGTGGGACACGGCCGTTCCAATCCACGTGGTAGATGGAAGGGTTGGTCTAGAACGAGGTGCGTGTGGGTTTGAAAACCAGTGTGTACAGCGTTAGCAAAGATACCCAGGCATTCCTGCATTCTCTTCCTCTGGAGGTTCAGCTGGGAACTAGGTTCTATTGCTAAAGGAATGTGGTACACAAGGTTGGGATTTAGTCTCACGTTTATTCCAGGTAAGTGGAAAATAAACGTGTTAACGTACTCACTTTGGGGTTTCTACGAATACTACTTTAAGAAGCTGCACGGTACGTCAGTGCAGGCTGGTAGAGATGATCAGCATTGATGGGGATTATTGAGCTTGTGAGCTTGATTGTTGAAGAGAATTCTTCGCTGAGCTGTAGCTTCTCCTATGTCAACGTCGGTACGCTGGGTTGGCTCAATTGCAAGATAACTAAGCAAGAGCGGGAAGGAGTAGTCCTGATGAGAAGAACTTAGGAATGGCGGTTCCCTCACCTCAAACACATCCATGCTGAGATAGAGAGGATGGGTTAGAAGGGTTCCGTAGTGGAGAGTACCTGACTAACGAGTGCCGAGTGGTTAAACAACAGGGGTGTAATGCAGTTTCAAGTATCAAGTGCTGGAAAGAGCTAAGGAAGGGTTACTAAGCAATGGGTGCTAGCAACAATGCCGAAGGGTGACTAGGTTGAAGATTCCTGAGCGGCGGGCGCTGGGAAGACACTGGCTCATAGCTCTGAGCTACGAGTGCTAAAGATGATTTCCGTGAGGTGACTAAGCATGGGGGCATCAGCAAAATCTCCTTTTATACTCATCTCGGGCAGTGCCTGCTGGTGATTGGCCGTTATCATGAGAGCGGGGGGTGAGCGGAGGGGAGCGGGGTGGTAGTGAAGGCATGGCTTGCTGCTGAGACATCACCGGCTGGGGGGATGGGAAGCAAAGGACAAATGATAATACTACTAGCACTATCTAGCGGTGGAAAAAGGAACTTGTTGTCCCACTCGCATGAATACGGGGCCGGTGGATAAAACAAACTGGAAAGTAGAGAGAACAATGTCAGCTTATATGGCGGGTAATAAAAATAGAAAATAAATACCTATCTCAACAGTGCTAAGTATAGGGAAGGAGCTTAGGTAATTTGAATACTAAATATGACAGACGTGGCACACATCAAACATAATTTTAAAAAATGTTTCAACTGACTGTTTAATTTCTTGTTTTACACATATAACTCGCACATGATTTTCACATTTAATTTATGAACACACTGAACGCTGCCCACTTTCCACTTTCATCCATATAGTAAATTGGGCTGCACAAATATGTGCCAATAGCTGGATGCAGCCTATGGGCTGTGAGTTTGACATTCCCAGTGTAGAGCCACTGAAAGCTGAAGCTGCCACCTTAGCTGGTACTATACATGTCCTATAGGTGATAAGTCTGGAGATCTAACTAACCAATAAATGGTTTCAACAGCATCAAGGCAGTCTTGAGAAACCTGCACTCTATGTAGGCAGGCATTTTCCTGTTGGAATTGTTAGTTCAAGACAAAAGTTAATTTTGTTAACATTTTTTGCAACAATGAATGGACAGTTAGGCCTATACATTTTTTTAGTTAAATTGTCACAGTAAAATTTATGTCCCAGAATTTTTTTTTTTTTCAAAAACAATTTTTCATATCTATCAAATTGAACATGTGAAATACATTTTATTTTTGTACTTACCTTGAATTTGGCCAAGTACATACAAGTTTGTTTTAATGGCGCCATTTTGAGACAGGGTTGGACTTGGAACTTTTGATTTACATTTGTACGTGTTGAGACAGCTGTTACAATCAAACATCATCAAGCATCATGTGCGGGTGGGGTAAATGCAAAAAGAGTTTGTATTATGTAACTGTGTTTGGGATCAGTCCGCAGTGCTCAGTGTTGAGCACTTTAGGGTACTGCAGTATGTCTTGTATGAACACTGCCTGTGCAGTTGTCATAGCAGGCAGAGAACTTCCCTCCCACCTACACGAACCGAGTTTTATACTTTCTGAGGTTGACCCTGGATTTTCACATCTGGTGAATCATGCCATACGATGCCGCTGGTTGGTGGATTTTCTCAGATGCATTCCGATGCTGCTCCTTATTCACCTTGCTTCACCCTGAGTGTTCTCAAGACCTCCCTAGTTGTCATAAGGGTCTCCTCAGTGCGAGCACTTCTGTCTACTACAATTTCTAAGAAGGGGGGAGGATTCACGCACGTCTTAGCTGTCCTTTGGGAGTCTGAAATGGCCAATGGATGCAGTGGGACCAGCCTGTAATGGTTGTAAGGTGTGGGGGTGACACAATGGAGGACTGGGAATAGTGTGGAGGACCAGCCTGTAATGGTGTAAGGTTATGCTTGGTGGGGTACGTGTTGACTACGAGAAGCACTACTCCTCTCTGCCCTGTACGGGGTCACCGGAGTGCCACTTGCTAAGACCTGGTTGTCCTAGCCTGTGCCTGTCCCTGTGTCGATATAGCTGGGATGCTTAAGGCCTGGTGGGAGCTTTGTTTACTGAAAAGGAAACTTGTTCCCTCCATTTGCTCTGGAAGGTGTGGCTGGTGATTGGAGGTGCTGGAGGCACAGCTAATCTGAGAAGTGTCGGAGCTATTGCCAGCTCTAGTAACGGAGAGCAAGCTGGAGTGTGAACCAGAAAGGGCATGTGAAGCATCTCTTATAGCCTCTCCTAGCCCAAACCCACTAACTCCTTGTGGTACCGCCGGGTAACCTCTGCAAAGAGGTTAGCAAAAGTGGGAATCTCTCGGGCATTCCCTATGATAAGCTTGAATCATGGGCAAGAATGATGGTGGTTCATGGTGATGGGGCGATCTACTCCTTTACGGTCAGAGCGGCCCAAAAGCTGAGTCTGAATGTGAAGAAATTCAAGCTATGGAAATGGACCACCTTCTGGTTGGGGTAGTAGCCCGCCGAGAAAAGGAAGGAGGAGCACGGGCTGACCTCACTTTCTCCGTAGAGGTTTCCTCAGCTAGAGAGGGCAGGAGGAGCAGTCCTGAGGAAAGGGGCTGTTTCCCTGAACCAAGCTCGCCCTCTCCGGCACCCTGAGGCTCCAGCAGTGGGGAGTGCCTGGGCCATATGCCCAGGTATCCATGATGGTATTGGATGGATCTCCTGAACACAGGAGAAATGGGAAGGCCAGGCGACAGCTGGCGACAAAGGAGAATGTGCCTGAGCGATGGGAGGGGAGGCGGGGCCAGAGGACGGGGTTTGCTGATTAACTCATCCAAGGGGCCTGCAACCCCTAACCCGTAAAATGGCTTCAATACTGGATACTCGAAAAACCCCGGGATGGCTAATGCTAAGAGGGGTCAAGATATTTTAATTTGTATTTTCTACTACAATTTCTAAGAAATTAACTAATGTGGAATATTTCAAAGTTAATCTTTTTTGTGGACAGAAATAAAAGTTTATATTTTGTTTCCCATTCATACATTTGGTTATTGAGACATACAAGCATTGTCATTGTAAAGTGTCAAATTCAGCGCAAAAATCACTGTAAGTAGCGAGCCCCTGTTTACAATATTTATTCTTCTGTAAAAAAATGTTTAAAACTATAGCGGCAGTGCTGCATTTTTCTGAAGAGATTGTTGTATTAAAAACCCTACAATTACCACTTAAATTTCAGAGGAAACAAAATCTTGTTTATGTTATTTCCATCACCATCTCAATGTTTCCTTATGGCCAGATGTAACCTCAATGTATTTAATATTGTTTACCAGGGAGCCTTCCAAACCTCTCAACTGCTCGTGTTGATTATTTCAGATCTGTTTCTCGATGATAGCGATCTTGATGGCAGTGCGTCAGGATGTGTACGCGGTACTGTACGGCATGTGGCTGTGTGTGATGGTGTTTATGTCGAGGAGAGCGCTTTCCAGGATCTGGTTGATGTTCATCATCTTCAATACCGCCGTCATCCCTGTGCAGTATCTCATCTCGATAGGTTTGCCTCACAGACTCTGCACTGGTGAGTATACTCACTTTCATGTCAGAAAATGTGATACAGTAAAACCTCTTCAACACAGACCTCAAGTTCCTGAATTTTTTCAGTTTGTAATAATTATACAAAAACCTAGGGATGGGCTGATGCCAATGCCGGTACCAATTAACCGGCAGATACCACGACCATCGGTATTTGCCGATTATTATTCATTGATTAGTAGCACTAATTTATTTAATACAATGTTAAATAAACCCGCATGTTACATCTCGTAAAGCATTAATTTACTACAATCAGATATTTTATCCAAAACCCAAAATATATTGAGAATTGATTTTTGATGATTCGTTCCCATTGTTTACATTTTGCCATATTTTCTGTCACTACATTTGCCAAATATTATGTGCATCATTTGATTTTGAGCACTACATGAATGCAAAACAACGGAGATAGTTGACAACTGGTGGTATCGAATGTATTGATTACATCGTGTAGGGAAGTTAATGTGAAAGGTCCACCACATATCATGTCCACCACTACCTATGAGGTAGTGGTGGACATGATATGATGTGGTGGGTATGTACATGGATCAACATGTGAATAAAGGACATTCAAATGAAATACTACATGGCGCAGTTGGTGAAATGTAACCTAGTTGAAGATGTTAGAAGACATTACTGTATAGTTACATTACTCCTATCTCGTTTTCACATTGTTCAATAAATCGAAGGTTGCGCCCACGAGTCGCACCATTTGAGCTAATAGCGACTGCTTTGGTCCTCCCAGCCAAGCTGTCGCTAGTTGGCAACTTGGGGGAAAACTGGAAGAAATTCCATCAAGTATTTGACGTCTATCTCAAAGCCTTAAATCTGAAGTCAGGAAGTAAGTCCCACAAGATTGCGATTTTCTAGAACGTTGTGGGCAAAGAGGCATTAGATGTTTACAACACGTTTACTTTTAATGAAACAGAGACCCAAAATGAAACATTAGCTATTGTTCTGGACAAGTTCAACAAGTATTGTAACCCAAAAAAAGAACATATTGCATTAACGTTTTATGATTTATAACCATAAACAAAAGGAAAAGGAACATTTTGATGCATTCATAACTGATCTAAAAAGATTGGTTTGCGATTGCGAATTCACAAATCCAAATGAAATGCTTCGTGACCGTATTGTTTTTGGTACACGGGATTGTGAGACACAAGAAAAGGTGTTAAAAAAAGGAGGAGTAGATTTGGAAGAAACGATTCTACAGTTTCGAACAGCCGAAATCACATCTGCATAGGCAAGCCAGGTAATGCAACCTGCACTAGAAGACACAAATATAGTTAGCATTGATGAAACAAAGTTTAAGGAAAAAACTTCACACTGGTCTACTAGTTCCCAGCATGCACAACAAACTGCAATGGACTCAGAGGGTAAGTGGTGTGGTTACCAACACTCGCGAGATCCACAAAAATATCCGGCAAGAGGAAGGTCATGTGCACTGTGTGGACAGCGGAATCACTTTGCAAAAGTTTGCAGGTCTCTATCAAATGGAAAGCGTCAACAAGTGACTGAAGTCAAGGTACATAAAGTTGAATTTCCCAAGCCCAACTCATGAAGAGGATTATTACTGCTTCCAAGTGACAAACAGCGAGGCAAGTACCAGTGTTCATTCCCTCAGTTTGACAGAAACTTTTCTAATAGAAAATGCAGTAAATGTTAAGTTCAAACTTGACTCGTGTGCATGTGTCAACATTATTCCACTCAAAGTGTTTTCGCAGGTGCAACGTTTGTGTACAAACATCACTTTGCGACAAAAGAACATCTCACTTGCTGCATATGATAACTCGGAAATTAAAGTTCTGGGTGGTTGTGATTTAGGCCTGTCTGTTAACAAAGCTGTCTCGCATGAAACGTTTGTGGTAGTAGATGAAGATGCTGTGCCGATTTTAGGTTTAGAGACTTGTGAGAAATTGGGCATTTTGCACAAAAGTGGTGTCAGTGAAGTGGATCAGTCTAAAGAAGGCATTGTAGCTGCATACAAAGATGTGTTTTCTGGCATTGGGAAATTCAAGAATGACTATAAGAGCAAATTGTGCCAACTTCCAATCCTCGACATAGACTTCCACTGGCAATCAAAGATAAGCTCAAAAGTGAATTAGATAAACTGTGTCATTTAGACATCATATCTAAATGTGAAGCACCCACAGAATGGGTATACAGGTTAGTTATAGTTGAGAAACCAGATGGTTCTCTTAGGCTTTGCTTAGACCCGCAGTTAGAGATGTTGTGGCCAAGTTAGGCAAAGCATACTATTTCAGTGTTCTCAATCTCAAAGATTCATTCTGGCACATCAATTTAGATGAGCAGAGTTAAAAATACTGTACCTTCTCTATTGTCTTTCATTGTTTCCAGTTCAAAAAATTACCCTTTGGCCTGAACGTCTCTACAGAGGTATTTCAAAAATACAACACCGAGCTATTTGGTGACATAGATGGGGTTATGATCTATGTAGATGATCTACTTATTTATGTAGATGATGTTAAGACACATGACAAAATACTTTTAGAAGTGTTGGTCAATGCTAGGGCATGTAATGTCAAATTCCACTTAAATAAGTTTCAGTACAGACTGAATGAAGTAAAGTACTTGGGTCATACTTTCAAAGAGGGTAAGGTACTTCCAGACTTTGACAAAATCACAGCAATTGCTAACTATGATTCTCCCAAATGCAAACTAGACGTGCAACGTTTTCTTGGCTTGCTTAATTATTTACGGGACTTTATTCCTCATTTTTCCGAACTTACCAGTCCCCTTAGAAAGTTAGTAAAAAACGATTCTGAGTTTGTATGGAATCCGAGCATCCATGGGGCATGTCTTGAAAATTTGAAGTCAGTACTAGCTTCGGAGCCAGTGTTACAAACATTTGATGAGTTGAAAGAAATTGTCATCCAGACAGACAGTAGCAAAGAAGGAATAGGCTGTGTTTTGTTACAGAATAACAAACCAGTCTGTAATGCCACTAAATGTCTTTCATCAGCAGAAGTTAAATACGGCCAAGTAGACAAAGAATTCCTGGCTGTTCCATTTGCCTGTAAACATTTCCATCAGTATATCTATGGTCATGAGCTGACAATCCAAACTGACCACCAGCCTTTGATCTCCCTCATGAAAAAAGAAATTCATAAAATACTTTCAAAACGGTGGCAAAGTATAAGACTTATGTTAAGTCTGTACAAGGTAAAGCTAGTTTATGTGCTTGGATCAAAGATGCTAGTAGCTGATGCATTAAGTAGGGCATGTTCGAATGCCTGCCACAGTGAGTGATGTTGATGTTTCCCTAAATGAGGTGGTACATCCGGTCAACATGTCTGATGATAAGAAAGCTCTTTTTCAACAAGAGACTAAAAAAGATTCACTCCTAGTAGAGTTGAACAAATTTTTTCTCAAATGGTTGGCCAAATTCAAAGACAAAACTACCAGAAATTGCAAAATTTTATTTTAAATTTAAGGACGATCTTGTAGTTGAAGATGGCTTAGTGTTCTTGGGGGAAAGGATTATGGTCCCAGGATCCCTCAAACAGTCTGTTTTAGACAACCTGCATCAGTCACGTTCTGGTGTGTCGAAAACAAAAGCACGAGCAAAAACATTATTCTATGGGTCTAGTATGGATGCAGATATTGAGAATACAGTAGCAGCTGTAGTCTGTGTGAAAAATATAGTTCTAAGAACCACAAGGAACCTATGATATTACAAGAACCCCAGACATTATCTTTCCACAATGTAGCATGCGACATTCTCGAACATGATTCGCACCAGTACTTAGTTCTGTGCGACTACTATTCCAAGTCGCTAGAGTTAGATAGAGTTGGTTCCCCTGCAGTTAAAAGACTCGCCTAACTTAGTAAGAGCACTAAAGACAATTTCTTCAACACAAGGATCCCAAGCGTCCTAGTGGCAGACAACATGCGTTCATTATAAAGTATGGCTTTGCTATCAAAACTTCAAGTCCGTACTACCCAAGAAGTAATGGACTAGCAGAACGGGCTGTGGGTATTACTAAAAAAAATTGTTAAAAAAATGCTGTGATCAAAATCTTGACATACAACTCATGTTACTTGAGTATAGAAACACTCCAGTCTTAGGTTCAAATTTCAGTCCTGCACAGCTTCTGTTCAGCAGAAGAACAAGGACACAGTTGCCAATACATGATAAATTGCTCCAACCTACAGTAGTACAAAACTTCTTTGAAGTACAGCAGCAAAAGGATCGAGGCAACAAAATTTGCTATGATAGAAGTACAAAATCCAGAAATGTTGACTTGCGTAAAGGCGACAATGTGGTTTATCTTGATCAGGGCATTTGGAAGTCTGCGAGGGTCATTAAAGTGGGTGTTACTCCTAGATCTGTGCTGATACAGGATGAAAGGGGAAGTGTAAAACAAAGAAACATGTACCATCTTAAGAAATCTGTAGTCGCAAGGGAACAACATCCAGTTCAAGGTAATGAAAACTAAGAAAATAAAAAGCACTGTTATTGGTCAAGGGAAAGGAGAATTGTAACTGTAGATTCAAAAACCCTCAGCATAATCAGAAATCAGGTCAATCAGATAACAGGTTTAAAGGGTTTCCAGCTGGAGTTGACTATCCACTCACAGATGTAAATGTTGAACCCTCTGTTCTTGCAGGACCCCGGCCTCTAAGAATTTCTAGGACACCTCGATACCTCAGTGAATATGTGCCTAAGTAGGATTTAAGTCAACAGTATTTGTGTTCGTTTTAAGTCAACAATGTTTGTGTTCAAATGAATCTGAAAAATGCTTTGTATTAGGTAAAAAAGAGATATGTAGGGAAGTTAGTGTGAAAGGTTGGTACCTACGAGGTAGTGGTGGGCATGATGTGATATGGTGGGTATGTACCTGCATCAATATGTGAATAAAGGACATTCAAATGAAATACTAAACATTGCACATGAGTTTTTTGTTTTCTATTTTCTTCTTATATTTTTACTGCATTCGTAGTTTGGCAACAATGAGAAAGTAACCTGTATTCTTATTCTTCGTATGCATTTACTACACTTGTAGGTTGGTGACAATGAGAACGAATCACGCACACTATGACACTGTATTCAACTATCTGTGTTGTTATTATGCCTGGTTCACATGTACGCCGATCATGCAGAACAGAGAGACCAGAAAAATAGAACAGCCAATCAGAAGCCGTCCTCGGTGTCTGAGTGACCTGCGCGGAAACTGAGGACGGCTTCTGATTGGCTGTTATAGTTTTTCGTTCTGTCTGTTCTGCGTGATCGGCATATGTGTAAACCAGGCTTAGCGGTATTTTTGCAGTTGAATCAGTAACGAGGTGATTTTGCGTTCCTGTTCACCACTTTGTTGTGAACGCTCGGTGACCGGGTAACCAGCATTCACCATTTTTTTCTAACAGCGTCAAGAGCACGTTAATAGAATTGTTAACCAGATGTTGATGGTTGTTGATCATCATTTTAAATTCCGGGTTTCTCTAATTGCATTTGCAACTTGCATTGCCATATGCTTGTCTTTTAATGTTCAAAATGGATGAATATTCAAAAGTTTAAAATTAAAATGGTACCTTATTTCGCAATGAAAGTGGGAAAGTTTTGTTGAAATGTGTCGGAGGTAAGGATAACCTCAATATGTAACGTATGTTTAGTTTAGTTATGATATTTTGAGTCTTAGAGAAGTTTTAATTCATGCTTTTCTTTGTTGTAACTCGAGCTGCATTTCTGACATGTGAATGTTTGAATTTTCAGGTGAGAAGAACATGTTAGTCTCTGTATTCAAATACATTAACACTAGAGATGGGATTCTCGATACCACGATACCTCGCTGCCCTTGATACTTTATAGTATCGAGTATAGCATTAGAATATCCAAAAGTATTGAATTTTAAGTTCTTTTCTCGTGCTGTAGTTATGGTACGAGCATACTACAACTTTTGGAATGTGTACGATAATTTCGAAAACCATGCCATCACTTTAAGAATGTTTACGATAATTCTGAAAAGCATACCATAATTTAATCTGCGTCCCTCAGGCATTTCAATGCACCCAATTCGAACTAGGTCCAACAGTTTGCAAGATATTGACAGCAACTTTCAAATGCATACCATAAATATCTCAGCTGGCAGCGAGCATTCCTAAGCTTCCCACAAGCATTTCGAAAAACCTTCTCTGGTCGAGATCGGACAAACCGTTTACAAGTTATTCAATTTAAAAAGTACAAGTGTACCATAATATACAATATTTTATTCATAGCATAATATTCACACAGCTGTGAGAACCTTGAGGTGTTTTTAGACAACCCATACATATCACAATAATATGATTTTGACAACATTCAATTTTATGGTACATATTTGAGGTAAAATTAAAACGGGTTGAGAGTTGTGAGCGAGTGCCGATAGGCATGAGTGAGCAACTTGAGTAGTTATTGTACACCCAATACATACCACAATTATATGCTGCACCGAAACTTTTCATTTAATTCATTTTTATCTCATTAGTTACTATTATGGTAGTCTATATTTCAGGTACAATAAAAGCGGGATGAGAGTTGTTAGCTATGATAGGTGCGAGTGAGCAACTTGAGTAGTTATTGTACATCCCACACATGCTATTATTATCTGCTGCATCTGCATTATTAACTATTCACACAAATAAATAACATAATTATATGATACACATGTCGACTGGTATATCAGATCATTACGATATTTATGACAAAGTAAAATGAGCAATTTTCTTGGTCAAGTTGTTTTGTGTTCATGTGAATTTTAATTTGGTAGCCTATCGAGAAAAGTATCGGCATAGAGTATCATGAGAATGTTTTAGTACCAAAACCGGTATTGAGTATCAAGAAAATGTCGTATCGAGCCATCCTTAATTAACACGTCTATTTCTGATACAATTGCAGTGATTACGCAGTTTTGAAGTTCCCTCCAACTGATGTTTGCCATATGTTTACAATAAGCATTTTCGCAATGTGAACATATAGTTGTGAACGCTGGTGAACAATTTGTTACCAATTCAACTGCGATAATATGCCTATTGTAAATGTAAAGTTAAAGGTTATAACTATGACGGTAATTTGACGGATGTAGTTCTTATTGGAGACTGTCTTCTGCAGTTTTCGTTAGAATTTTAAAGGTCTGAATAAGACTCTGCAAGTAATGGTTGGCAAAAATTGTCGCAAGTAAATCAGTTGTCATTTTAACCAATGGATTGAGTATGGCTCGGCTGGCGAAGGAATCCTAGGAGAAATGTTAATATAAATGAAAATAAAATTTTGCTTAATATCAAGTGAATATTTAATATTAAATTAATTTCAATAAGTTCTTTCCAGTTATATCTTTAGGCTGTTAGTTCAAACAAATATGCATTTTGAGACTATGCATGATATTTTTTAGTTCTAAAATCCAAGTCCGCATCTGATTGCCTGAAGTTTGAAAGTTGTATTTAATGAAATCAGTTTGTAATGAATGCTTTATTGTCTGGTAACAGTTTTTGCTTGACTATTAAGTCACTTATTTGCCCAGTTAAATTGTCTTCCTTATCATTTATTTTCAAAATGAGTGTTATATTTAATTTCTATGCTGCAGACACCTAATACAAAGTACTTAAAAATGTTCAAAAATCTGAAGACCTAATTTTAAGTAATAAAAGTTATTTTCAAATATTGTAAATTGGGAATTATGATTGTGCGCATCAAAACTGGCATAGGCATTACTGTAATCGGCGGCATCTTGCCGCTGAAAATCTGTATTGTTGGTATTGGCAAAATGTGGTGTCCACCCATCCCTAAAAAAACAAAAAAAGTGAAAATGTTCACTGTGATTATGGGAAAATAAAATATTCTTATCACCAGCATGGCTTTTTTTTTTTTACCAATGGACTTGACATTACATTGTAATACATATTAAATACTTTTTGTAGCATACAAATGAACTTTGATTTTCCTATCTTCCTCCAAGGGGAATGAAGATAACTTTGTTTTAATGAAAACTTTGTGTTAAAGCGATTTTCATTAACCAAGTTCCTCATCTTTTCAGTGGCACAATAGCAGTGAAGGTTTTATTAGGTAGATGTCTGCCTTTTGAAGTGATTAATAGTATTTAATGTGCAAATATGTGATTTGTGAGATTTTCTTCTTTAATAGAAATACCATCTTAGTAAATTTCTAAAGGGACTGGAAAATTTAGGCTTATTAAGAGGCTGTGTCACTCCTTATACAAAAATTATTCATTTTAATGTCATAATAGAAGAGTCAGGGTCAATACTGAACATGTTTCATTATGGAAGCATTACATTCCGTGGTTCTGTGCAAGTTTTTGTACCTGATTGTAAATAATTGTTCCCTTGTTGTCATTAAAGGAAGAGAATCAACTAATATAAAACATTTTGTGTTACGTTAATTGTTGCAAAATTACGTGTTAATAGTTCATATACCGTATTATGTCCATATTGATGATTAAGGTAATTAGCAAAGCTTCTATTGTCACATTTTAAAATAAATCCTCCTGAATTTGAATTAGGAAGGAATATATAAAAAATTGATTAGGGTGGCGGATGCAGACTCTTAACCAGGAAAACTTCATAAGAGTGTCAAACGAAACTGACGTTTATAAACTGTATGCCAAATTATGGATATGGTACTTATCAAGCAGGAAAACTTGAACTTCTTAAATTGGTTTTACCAATTTAAAATCACATGCTGTGATTTTCTCTTGCACTTGGCGTGAGTTATGCAGTGCTTGGACTCAGTGCGTACTTATTAATATTTTATGACAAATGTTTGTCTAATGAAGTAGATTGATATTTCATTTAAAAATCATAAAAATTTTATGCTAGAGGAGATTAAACATGGACTTCATGAAAAAAACAAACTTTAATGGCAATGTTTAGAGTTTTTGGGGGTCAAAATAGGCCAGTTTTTATTTTATGATGGTAGCAATTTTTTACAAAGTTATTTTTTGGAACCACCTCTTGAAATTTTTGTCCAAGAGACTTTCAAAAATGTTTTTGAGTGCAATTTTAATTCTTAATGCAATTTTTGTGTATAGAGTTTGGGTGATTGTTCAAAGTGGATTCCAGTTCCAATAACCACCCCTTCGCTGTGAAAGGTCACAGGCTAAAGCATTGACTGTACATGAAACATTTTGATAACTGCAGCTCTTTTACTTCCGATTGAGAAATACAAACAAGTGTTTTATGTAAGAACCACCTGAAACAGCAAATTACAATTTCTACATAGTGTCACTTTCAGCCAATGAATGATTAATGCATGTTTGTAAAATTATTTTTGTACAAATAACTTTTGTCAGCAGAAATCCCTAGTAATAGTTAAGGTTTATTTGTAGAATGAACATGTATACTGTTCAAAACGCCAATTTAATTTTGTGTTTAATATGTTTAGTGTACCCGTGGTATTACTCGAATATGTTACGTAACATCCAAGATTGGTTTTACCTGCCTGGCACTACTATCGTTCCTCCATCGTACAGGTTTATGTGTAAGTATAGGTATTCTTTCACGTATTAAATTTGGTTAATTGTCTGAACCATGGTTGGCTCATTTAGTTATTCATTGGCCTCCCACTTCTGAGGACCCTGGTTTGATTCCAGTTTCCAGTGGGGGAGGATGATTCCCATGTGGCGAGTGTCACGAACACAGCCATGTTATGGGGGTTTTCTCTGGGTTCTCCTGTTTCCTTCCCCATATTCATTTCACTGCATCTCCACTGCCATCTCGTCTCACCTCACTTATTCTCCAGGTTGGCAATAGAGGGCAGCAGGGTGTAATACTGTTCAACATTTTGATGTGTTCCTGTTTTCTTGAGATATGAAGAGGCTGCAGTGACGTAGTGGTAAGACTACTTGGTTCCGATCTAAATGAACCAGGTTTGATTCCCGGTGGGGTTTCTCCTGGATTTTTGCATGCGGAAATCATACCGGACGATGCCACTGGTTGATGGGTTTTCTCGGGGATCTCCCATTTCCTCCACCATTGCATTCCAGCGCTGCATCGTACTCACCTTGTTTCACCCTCATTGGCTAAGACCTCAATGTGAAGTAATGGCCAAATCTCTCGCACTGTCCACTCCACTTGAGGTATGAAAATCGATGACTGACTGTAAATGGAAGGACAGTGTTTGGTTGCCAAGTGGTGCAGTCCTTGTCAGGCAGCAGATGAACTGTAGACTGTAAAATTGTGTTTCCACAGGTGACTTCATATTGCTGATGTTTACGTGCCACCAGTATTACGTGTTCTTGATTGAGGCTCGTAAGGACGAGCGTCCGCATGATGGTGGCAGCAACAAAAACATCACGAATCAGTTGGATGACCCGGATTTCAAGAATCCTATCCCTGACTTCTTCCCTGTCTCACAGTATGCACTGCAGAATATTAAAAATGATTACTGCTTTTTATTGTTGCATCTTGAAATATATATCAATACAGTAACTACCATATTTCATTGCATAATGGATGCACACTTTATACTAAAAATTACTTGAAAATTTGGGGTGTGACTGTTATTTCAATCACTAGGTAGATACTTGACAAAACAAACTTTAACAATGGCTGTTTTCAATGTAATTAACATTAATTACTTTTCCCAATAGACATTTGACATTCCTTTTCTGCAAATGGCATAGTTTTCCTTAAATTGTTTACTTATGTGGATGTAGAGTAACAGGGATTGTATTGCCCATTAACAGCCGCAAAAACCATTCTGCTCTCCTCTTCTTTTATTCTGTTGTAGCTTGGCACAACACAACCTTAGTTTCCTCTCTTTACAAGCTTTGCAAGACTGTCTTTGACTGTCTTTATGCACACTCAGTTGTTGGTCATCACAACTAGACACAATATTGTTTCCTCCCTTTACACACGAGTGGACCTAGTTGACCAGCCACCCACGTGGAGTCCTTGTGTCCTCCCGCTCTCAACTGTTGCAGTGGGAGGTGGATCGTCACCGCACTATCAGTGTCCTGGGCATGCCACGAGCACGCGTCCCCTACCCTATGTGCTGAGTTCAGATCTTCCAAACTTTGCTCTTACCGCTGTTATGAATATTATGTGCAAATAAAAATCAGGGACGTATCTTGCAGTTTTACTTTATTACACTATTTATACAGGGTTCTATATTAAACTTACTCATTTTTGTAATTTTTCCTTGCCCAGACATTGCACCCCAAACCTCTTGTGCCCCTGGGCACATGCTCAGTGTGGCCATTTATAAAATCGGGCCTGCTCGCAGGGTCAAATTTGTACCCTTTGTAAGGAAAGCTAAATACTTCAGTTAACCTCAGCTACCTTCAGCTGCAACTCTTGACCTGACTGCTTACGTAGATATTACACGATACCTGCAGCCGTAATTCATTCTTGTACAAGGCCTGGTATACCAGCCGCTATATGAGCCGCCATGGAAGATTCATATTACACGACAGCAGTTCGCCTACTAGTATTTGGCACCCTCGGTGGGTGCGCAGTGTGTGGTTTGTAGTAAATATGAACCCCATTCGTAGAACTGCTACCAGTTAGTAACTTGCGTAGGCCTATGAGAAAACTAGCCAGCACATCTTAATATTGTTATATTACTGTTCGCCTTTTACATAAATTGTTTGCTTACTAGTATAGTTTCATTCATTTTCTTGAAAATGGCTTGCAGTCACTAGAGAATGAGTGTGTTATTTTTAATTTTGACGGAAATTAATGACCGGTTGCAAAATATAGTTTTCTCTATATGTACCGGGACATTATCCACATGTAAAATTTAATGATACAAAAAAGTTCGGGTCTGGCGGGGTTTCGAACTCACGCCCAAAACTTACATGTTTATTGCAGACCCCACGACTTTACCAGTGTACTACCAATTCCCTCACAGTTTAAGTAGTTTATATACCGTGGATATAGTAAGAATTTGATTTAATTTTTTTATACATTATGTAATGTTTTAAGTATTTAAAATGGTTTCAAGCAGTAATTAAAAGTTGTATTCATTGTCATCGTATTTTAAATCTATTTAAAAGGGTTTCAACCTCATGGATGTAAAATCAAGATGGAGGCTTTCTTTTCGGTTTCTTCATCAACTCGTTTCAAGTTGTAGCCACGGGTAGCGCCCTATGCTCTGAAACTGCAATGTGATTGGCCAGGTACGAGAGCCGGTATGGAACCTGCCACGGAAAATAGGGCAAGTCCAATTACCAAACCTGTAATGAAATCTGGTAGCACCAGTCGAAAAATGCCATGACAGGTGCCGTACAGGCCGGTATAACGACAGCTATGGCAGACTTTGTACAAGCTTTTACGAACCTGGTACCGTGTAATATGGCCTTTAGACTTGTCCCCTCCAGGCTTTGTGGAGCGAGTCACCCTCCCCAAGAATTATTATGTGAAGGGATGTATGTAGCTGGTCATGTTCCTATATGTTCTGGCTCG
This sequence comes from Dryococelus australis, assembly GCA_029891345.1. Classification (NCBI taxonomy): domain Eukaryota; kingdom Metazoa; phylum Arthropoda; class Insecta; order Phasmatodea; family Phasmatidae; genus Dryococelus; species Dryococelus australis. The sequence goes on from CM057008.1 coordinate 59,009,449, forward strand.
GCTACTGTCAGTAGGGGGTTATATAGTACTATAAATGAGTTGTAGTTAAACACATACTTTATTATAATATCATTACATAAAGCTATGCTATGTTTACATTTACTACAGTCGCCATCTTTCATTACACACTGACCTTCTACATGTCGAGTGCCACCAACCTATACACACAATCATCATTCTAACTCAGTCACTAACAAGTCCTACAACAGTTGCAATACTGAAAACACAACCACCTTCAGGTGGAAAATTTTTTCCCTGTTTTCAGTACTTGAAAGTTGACATGTGATGCCCTGTGGCAAGAGGGAGGAACATCACAATGTCTAGTGCTTTCGGTGGGTGCTAGTATAGATGCACCCGGGGGGTGAAGTATTAGGACTCTAGTCTTTGTGTGGCACTGGAGCATATCCAGTATATAAGACGGGCCAGGTAACTTATTGGCAGGGCACGAATTCTGATACTGTGAGTGAGTACGGCCTTGCGTTTTGGCTGGATCGCTCGGACAGGAAAACCTGGTCAACACGTAACCTGTGGAGGCTGCCTGATTTACGGTGGTTCTGTTGTGCTTGAGCTAGAACTTGGTGGGCTGGTGGGCAGCTGCTCGTTAGTGTTGATGGTCACTGAGGTTGGCTCTGCAGTATCAATATGCATTTTGCGATACTCGATACTTTCGATACTACCCAGTATCAAGGGGTATCGAGGTATCAAGGTATCAAATGGCCCATCTCTAAAAATAACTTAAACTTACTACACTACTATGTTGCCCTGAAGGGACCGGAAGTGTCTACGTGTTTTACGACATTCGACAATGGCAGGAGTCTTCGGCTCAGGGGTGTGGTGAAGACAGGCGAGGGGGAGGTAGGAGTCTTTAGCACTAGGAGTTCAGTGAAGACAAGGTAGTTAGGAGTTGATCTTCAGCACCGGAGTGCGGTGAAGACCAGGGAGCTGATGTTTCCTTTGGCAGGAGCGTGCGGTGCAGGAACACAACAGACTGGCATTTAAGGGACAAGCCCTGGTATTTTTACCCTTCTTGGGCTCTCCCTTGGTAGGTTGTGGAGGGGGGAGGGGTAGCCATGAAGTGGTGCTTGATCCTTCGGGCATGTGACTACGCCGGCCGGCGCTGGATCCAAGTTGCATGTGCTGATCGTGTTAGTGGTGCCATCTGACGGTGCACAGAAGTACTTGGAGGATCTCGATGCATAATCTTGGTGGCTCGGCCGGTGAACAGTACAAGTTTGGCATGGAGCGTCCGTCCTTTGCCATAGGTAGACAGTACAATCTCTACGTCTCGTGGCATGTAGAATCAAACCAACTCCGTGAAAACGTGCAGCACACTCACATATGTACTACAGTATTTCTTACTAGCCATTACCAACACGCCTATTTTCTTTCTGTTTTTATTCGTATTAATTATAAATGAAATATTGTAATATACAGATTAAATAAAAAAATATTTAATTTTATGGAAAAATGAGATGCTTTTATGTTTACAAATGTATAAAACACTTGGGATATACTGTAATCAGGAAACAAACAAACATGTCACACATGAGGTGATTTTCAAAAAGTGTGAAAATGCTATGAGTAGACTACGTATACTTGTAAATTGTCTTGCCATTTACGACTGTTTGTTGTGGACTATACTTTTATTGAGTTCAATAAAAGTTTGGACGAGCATGGAGTCCGCTCAGAGAGGAATCACTACTACTGGAAAGATACCCTTGAGTAGGTTCAACAATCTGTTTATTCCTTTTTACGGGAAGTAAACAGAGTGATGTTGCACTATATCCCAACGTTGGCAAGAGCTTTCAGATGCTTAACCTACACTGAGTCAGGTAAATGCGACCTGGTCGTAAGCTAACAATGGCAGGGTAGATGATTGTTATGAAACTAACTTGAACTGGTACTACTCCTATGCATTTTTGCCCAGAATAGGCCACAGTGTCTAGGCATGTAGACGATGTTGGTGATGGTGAATCTTTGGCACGGGGTGCGGTGATGGAGTAAGGCTGCAGTGCAGGCGAGATAGAAGGATGTCTCCAGCAACGAGTTGTGGTGGAGATAAGGATCAGATGGTTCCTTTGGCATGACTGGGGTGAAGCAAGAGGCAGGTAGTGAACGAGCCGGCTGGTCAAGATCTCCGGTAAGGGCTGCGGTGGAGAAAATGAAGGCTGATGCTGAGCGTTCAAGTGACCTATTTATACTCTGGCTGGTGTTACCCCTCCAGTCAGCTGGTTAGAGGTGGTCAATGGAGAGGGGGTAGCTGTAGCATAGCTTCCTCAAGGCATAACGTCACCGGCTGACTTGGAGATCAAGATGTGGCAAAACGTACTGGTAGAGCCATCTGGCTTCATGCTATAGTACAATGGCGAATAGTACAATCTTCAGGCTGGAGCGCCTGTCCATGAGCCATACAATCTTGCATCTTGTGATGCGTGGTAACAATGAAAACTCCGTTGAAATCGAGCAGCATGTCTTGCTCACTGATGAGGCAAAGTCGTTTATACAGTGTTTAAAAGACGGCATGCATCATTACCAGTAATTACTGGCATTTATGCTGAAATTCAGTATACTGCCAATATTGTATAGATCTATAGTATGATGCTTGTCTGTTTAGCTAAGGCTGGATCATGGTCGTGTGACTTTGTCCGGTTTAGCTAAGGCTGGATCATGGTCGTGTGACTTTGTCCGGTTTAGCTAAGGCTGGATCAGGGTCGTGTGGCTTTGATTCCACTTCGGCTGGTTGTGCTTACTGGCATTTACGGTTGGATATGGTAGCTGGGCACATGGCGTTACGTGAAGGAACAAAGTTCTCGACAAGTCCCTTGGATTGGTCTGCCCTATGGCTGGTGGCGTAACTATAGTCCATTCCCCATTGGAAGTAACTTTCTTGGAGCCTTGCTAAATATCTACTTGCAACCCCATATCGTATCCTTCCACCAAATGTAAACAAACATTGCCACATGACTGCCATGTAGTATCTGTCGAAATCAATGTTTGCATTCCATCGTGTGTGTACATATGTTAGTATACTTTCGCTACACCTAAAAATAAACATTGAAACGTGACTTCTACTTTTATACCTGTCAAATGTGTTGTTTACTGTTTACACCTTTTCAAAGAATTCTGTCATATTCCAAAAGCCATTCCGTAAGAATATTCACAGTTTAGGCCTCTAACATTATTTAGGTCAGCTTTATGATGGTTTAAAAATGCCTGAATTGAAGACAGTTCTTACGGTTATTTTACATTAAATATATTTGTTTTCCACAACGTAGCTCAATACATGTCATGCACGTTAGTATTTTGCAGCGACTGTGATTAAAACTGTTATAATTGCGAGGTAAAGGGCTGTACTAATTTTAATTATCATTTTGTTATTGATACGTGTTGGGTCATTTCTCTAAAAGGACGGCCTCAGTTGGAATAAATATTAAAACGAAGGAACAACCAGTGAAAAGGCACATTAAATTCAAGCATGCAACTCGTGTTGCTCATTTTTGTCATACAAACTTTAAAAGATAGCGGTGAACATGCACACAAATAAGCCTATGATAATTTTTATTCTGCTCATATTTCTATGTATTGCTACTTACTGTTTATTAGGTTTATTGAAATTTATTGGGCTGAGTTTAGTTTTTTTCTTCTGGGATTGTGACAAATTACATTAAACAACTGTGTTTCAAACCCCTTAGGGCAAAGGTACAACGTTGTGAAAAATAAACAGACGTGGGATGTAAATAAATAACTTCGTCATAAAACCAGTTCACATTTAAAAAGTATAAATAGTGCTAATCAAATATTTGAAATCACGCACACACAAGGCCAGCGTATCAACCACGATGCACAAAGGCACGCCATTTCGCAGACGCAATGATTAACTAAACACACGTCACAGTATATTTATTACTGCCGTGGAAACTCAGATCTATCATAACATCGTAACTTGTCTAGGTAGGTTTAAAAAACACAACGTTTACAAATGTGATGTATTAATTAGAATTATTTTTCAGCATAAGAATAATACTTTTCGTTTGATAAAATACAACACGCCATGTCATGGCTTGCCACGTCTGCCAACTTCACTAGGTAACTGACCCGCCATTATATCTAAATATATTAAATTAAGTATTCAAACATTAAAATCTCTTTTCAATTGTAAATTACAAATTCAAAAATGATTATTTTGCTGTAATAAGTATGAAATATACTATGATTGAAAACATGTATAATCTCCTTGCTTACTAGTGAAGTGCAATTTCAGAGTGTGAAAGAGACAAAGAGAAAAAGTGCGACAAGCCTCGCCAGCAGACAGTTTTTCAATTGCTTTCTCGCTCGATAAAACAATACCGTACCATTACGGCCTACTCATGATATTTTTCGCTGTTATTTTAAAATGTAAAAATGAGATATGTTGCCATTGGGGCTACTTAAATATTTAAATATTATGATAGGCACCATTTAATTTACAAATAGTATACTAAAACACGAGGTTAAAATAATATTTTAACTGTGAACTATTTCTTACCGGTTGTTGCCAACACGTCACTGCACTTACTATTGTTAATTCATATTTAAAAAAGAGATATACATATATATTATAAGTTATTGAAGATATTAAGGTAAATGTTCATTCATTCAATAATACAGTACTCTAAAATTAACCACAGTGTTATATATTTGCGGAATACAGGTTATTGAAAAAACAGGTGACATGTTATGCCCAGAGTGTTTTTTCAAAGGTTGATTTTCATAAGTCGCTTCCAATCGGGAATGGACTCTAGTTACCATAGACGACTGGCGGGAGGTGCTAGCGGTAGAATGGCTTACTAAAGTCGTGAGTGCGAGGACTAGCTAGGTATAGTTGTTTGAGCCGATCATTCTCTGCCCGGGCTGCAGTGAGGGCCCGAGGTGTCGCAATGCAAAAACTACCGTTCCACCTGGTAGTTGCTGAGCTCCAGAAGTTGGCGTTCGAGATGCCAAGGCATTCCTCAGTCTGTTTAATTAACCCATACACAACTGGGTGGCAGGCAGGATGTGTGCGAAGAGGTGATGATGAGAAAGTAGTTGGATCCACTGCGGTAAACTTAAGTCATTCTGATGATCTGAGCAAGGCGGCACAATATCGTTCGGCTCGTCGATTAGCTGTAAGGGGGCAGAACCAGCCAGCTGCCTGGCAGCAAGGCATGCAACTCTTTGGTCCTCCCTCCTTGCACTGTGTCACATCTTAAATGGCATAGAGTGGGTTAGCTACTGAGAACTATGAATCGATCACTACGGACACAAGTAGCCCTAGAATAGTGATGCCCAGTAGTGGTTTGGTAGCACAAGCCCGGTGCTTCAGAAGCCCCCCACCTTAGTGGGTGAACCAAAAGCGTTGAAGCACTGTGTGGGCTACCAAGACTATTACTGGGTGTGTGATCCCAACCAAGGCCAGGCCATAGCACCTAAGCAGATACCCCCACCAGCACCCAGGTGCTCCAGTAGGGATATAACTCAGGCGTACTGTCTCTCCCTAGGTGGAAAGTGTTACTAGTGGTCGGGGCTCCTCTATTATACTCCTCCAGTACCTGTATACTTGGCAGGAAAAGTATAGATGGCCGTCTAATATGTGTGTATTGCAACTGGAGCCGCCTGAGGGGGAGTCTCAAGTTGTAGCTAGTTCGTAGTAATAATTTCCCGTTCCCGGTCGGCAGTACTCGACTTGAGGTTCTCCCAGCAGTTGGTTACAAAGTACTCTATGGATGAGACTCAAAGTTAAAAGAAACAAAGCCGTGTTTATTAAGAGCTTAGTAAACACGGTGACGTGTGCTCTCCTACTGAGAATACCGGTAGCTGGAAGTAAACCTACGGTAGCCAGGTATAGGCGACCTGGTCCTAGGCTAATGGGGGAAGTGAAATTAAACTGTCGAAAATTGCTTACTACAAATCTAATTCTAATCAGGGTGTCTGTACGAGACAAAGAAGTTAAGTGTGGTATGTCTGGTAGCTACAGAAAGCTTCTGGTAGCTAATGGTGATTGGCGTCGCTGGAGCATCTGGTCATAGGTGCTACAGAGCTCTAATGGCTACTTCAATGTAGGCAGCCTCTGGTGGCTGCTGAAGATCTAACAGTGGTCGGAAGGTCCCAGCACTAGAAGGGGCGGAATGAGCTCAGAGACTGAAAAAGAGCAACTGGTGAGGTCTGTCGCGCACTGACTTAGATAGTCAGGGTAGCGTGTGTCGCGGCGGCCGTGGGGGAGAGCGTGTGACGTCCCTCTGCTGCGATACCGAAGTGGGGGGTAGCACCCTCTGGTCAACTCTCAGCCTTCACATATTCTCGGTGGTGCTCGGGTCTGCCCCGAGGCGACTGATGGCTTGTTAGCTCTTAGCATGGGGGGGAGGGGTGTGACGCGCCACTGTCTTGCACAACCCTTGTATCCACGTGTCCGGCTGCCCGGCAGGCCGTGACTTCCATATACGGGTTGGCACGGGATTTGAATCTCACGTGTGTAGAAGTAGTATACTAGGTTGCAGTGAGATGTGTCATAATCGTTGTACATAGTTGGAATAAGCGGCACGCGTCGAGTAGGTTTTACCAATGATAGGCAAGTCTCACTACTGAGAACCCAATTTATACAGCATGTATCTTTTTACCTATAATGCCAAAAATAATTTCCATTTTAACATGGCTTGAAAGGACTGTGTTAGCCAAGTTAAAAATTCCTCACGGTATTTCCATGACTACGTAAGTAAAATTGCTCAAATTTTCTTAGTTAATGTTGCAGTCATACAAACATTTATTTATGTTTGTGGCATAGCACACAGATGTAAAAATTTACATTGGAACCTGTATGTATTGAACCCAGATGGATTGAAAGTCCATATCCATAGAACATATTCTGTTGTCCCATTTTTGATTTTTCTGCATTTCCAGATCACATTCATTGAAAGTCCACATGTATTGAAATTTCTTGTCGGTCCCTTGAAAACAATGAATAGAGAATTCACTGTACTGAAAAATTATTATTGAGTTTTCTTTGTAGTGTTAGTAAAAAAAAAGTGTAGCAAATGTTTTTAAAAATATTTTTTTACCGTGTACATTATTAGTTTTGTATCTCATTGTTATTCATATGGAAATACTTTGATTTGACTTAACGAAATGTTCTGCTTTACAGTACGACCAGACAAACTAAATATAAAAAGAATATGTTCTGAACAGTCTTTATCACTAAATTTTCAAAAACTTTTTTTTATTTATTTTTAATGTATTTCCCTTCACCTGTAAAGTATTAATATCACTTGAAATGTATATACCATATTTTTGCGTGTATAGGCTGCCTGCATGTCTAAGCCGCATGTGTGTATAGGCCGCCCCATAAGTTTTTGGTGAAAAATTGGGAATAATTAATATTTCAGTTATAGGCCGCACTGAATTTTTGTATTCCTGTAAATATTGTTAAGTCACTATTCCATACAAACATAATAAATTCCGACTTAAGATTCCCCTAAAAAACATTTATGACAGAAAATTTGTATTAATAATGGCATTTTTCCTCCCTCCTCTATCCCCCACCCCCCCTTTTTTTCCTTCGTTCGAAACTAAGTTAAAACATTAAAGTGTAGTATGTTAACAAATTTCTAAACATGTTTTGAGGGTTGAAATTTTTTTTGCCAGTATCTCATATATAAGCCGCGCCCCACTTTTTGTAGTCATTTTTTGGTAAAAATGTGCGACCTACACATGCCGAAATACAGTAATTTTGCAATTCCTTTCTGCTGTAAACTTTTTGGCATCTATGATAGTAGTTTCTCACCCTCCCTTCAGTTACTAGGGTAGCTAGTTATGGGAGGTGACCATGGTTATGTTTGCCCATAAGCATTTTAGAGGCAGTCAATAGTAGTCACTGTGCTGTACAGGTGCTGGCTGGACACGCTGAAGCGGATCGGCTCGCAGCTCCTCATGTGGGGGGCTTTGTCCATGGTGTTCCTTGCGGGGTTAACCGCATCAACATCTTCTCGTTTGGCTACCTGTGGCTGACGTTCTTCTTCCTGAGGCGGGGCCGGCGACTGTACCTGCTACCTGTCCGCACCATCATCTGGCAGTGGGATGTCTTCCTGGTGGGCTACAACCTGGTCGTCATGATGATCAAGATGGTGCTGCAGATCGTCGGCTGTGTGTTCGTCAGGAGCCTCATGCAGAGTGCCTGCTGGGCCATCGAGCTGATTGGCATAAGCTGCTTCGTCAAGGCTACCGCCATAGGTAAGCGATAACAACTTGCAAGTAGAGGCGATAAAACTGAAATAACACCAAAATTTGAGTTATTGTAATATTCCTTCCTGGCATGCTTAACAACCCCTCATATTGGTGGAAATAATTTAGTAGGTTTAAAGTTCAGTGTAAATAAAAGTTGAAAAGAGAAAAATATGTTGTGGGCACAGCCCATGTGAGTTACAATGATTGTTTCTCGCTCTTAGCTTCTCCCCTATGTGAGAGTTGATGAACATCTATTAACTGGTGATAGTAATGTGCAACGTACGTATCTACAGCAAGCTGCATAGAACCACTAAAAACTGCCAGTTGATGCAGTCAAGGCTAATTATAGCACAACATTCTAATGCGCCTCTGGATCTCTCAATGCACCAATGTGATCCTTGCCACATCTGCCTTCTCATTCTGTCTACAAGGTTCCAATGGTCATACGTGTTTCCAGAGTTTACCGGGAAAGGAAAAATAAGTTAAGACACCTCACAATTGTTGCCATTATCAAACAACTCAATTGAAATTATAAATTTTTAAAAGTGAATACCCACAAATTACTACTACCACAATATTCCACAAAAGTATAGAAAGGTGGAGTGGAGAGATTTTGGGTGGCTCTGAACATTGAGGTCTTGAGAGCCGATAAGGGTGAAACAAGGCGAGTATGGAGCAGTACCGGAATGCAAGGGAAGGGGAGATGGGAGATCCCCAAGAAAACCCAGCGAACAGTGGCATCGTCCAGCAAAAATCCAGGAGTGACCCTGCTGGGAATCAAACCTGGTTCACCTGAATAGAAGGCAAGTAGTCTGACTGCCAAAACACCTCAAATGTATAGAGAGAATTATCACAGTATTCCCCTGACAAATTATTAATTGTTGGCTGTATCAATTCAAGCTCTCTTCATGATGCAGAGAGTGCCAAAAAGTGAAAAACTGGTTCACTGTAAATGTATTACAATTGAAGTCAACCTTTTTAAATGTTTCCTGCTTAACTGCATATATTTTAAGAGACAATAAGGCAAACAAACTGCCAGTAAAGTTTGCAGTAATGAAGAAAAAAAACATCTTCAAACATCTAAATACAGTAGACAGTTACTGTTGCAAGCCCTTTTATTAAGATAATGTCTCTTTAATGACCCATGTTTAATGAACCATAACAACAAATCCTGTAAAGATTAAAAGAAACCTCGGAAATTTGAGGGAAATCACCTGAAAAATAAGTCGCTGTGCACTACGTTTAACACTACTCCAAGCAGTGCATATCTAAAAATAGATACCACACCCATTTGATGTATAGGGATTGGGGTGGGTCTGCATGTGTCAGATTTTCCAAATTCTCTAGTAACACCATCCCTTACTAACAAGCTTATTCCTGAGGAGTCATAACAGTGGCATTCTACTGTATTGTATTTTGAGTGTAATTTTGAAATTTTTGAGCAGTGAAATTATTACTTTTTTTTCTTTGGCTTCCTTGTCACATATTACAATTGTAACTATTTCACAGTTTCACTAATTCTGTGATTGAATAAAATGGCATGGTTCCTGATAGGGGTGGAACAATACCATGTTTTCGATACTCAATACTCAATACAGTTTTTAGCTCGATACCCTCAGTTCTTTCGATACTTTCGATACTCGATACTCTGAGTAAAAAAAAATTCAATAATGCAATTAAATTTTTGTAAACTACATTTTTATTGTTCTCTACCAAATTTATGGTAAAGTTTAAAATCACAGAAAAGTCACACAAGATAATACTACAGATGATGGAAACAAATTTGAAATCTATATAACTTAGCAGTAGGCCTGTCAAGTGTTAAAAAATTATAAATATTAATATGATACTAAAAAGGCACATCAGGCATGTCAATTTTCGAACTAAGATAGCTTAGTAATTTTTATTTAGAAAAACAAGCATTAAAGTTTTTTCTGTATTAAGTCAGATAGAGGAAATGTGGGAATTGTTTATCGCCAGATAAAAAACAATAGCAATTCTTCCGCTACCGGAAGCAAGATAAATTTATTATTCTGTTTGTTGTTTTGTGTTGGTCATTTTCACAGATTGTACACACACAAAACATGTACAATAAATAGGACATACCGGTTGTAAACACAAATGACTCGTGAAAAAAAAAAATGTAGTACTTGTATTAAGAATATCAAACACAAATTTTGACAGTTCTAAAAACATAGCATGGCCACAATTTATCCTTGCGCCACAGCTGTTCTGTCTATGAATAAAACAATGAATGTAAACAAATGCTATGATATATGTAGGTTACCATTTCAACCTACCTTGTTTTTGTTATGGCTAAGTCATACTGCTGTGTCTCGATTCATTTTATTGACAGTGGATTGGATGGGTTGGGAGCGACTTTAGTTTAACGTCTTTCATAAGACTAAGACTGAGTTTTTCTGCACCTCTTCTTACGAGACTGTGGCCATGTCTGAATTGGCAGATTTTGCTGGCAAAATGATCACGTAATGTGATTTTGTGTGCAAAAATACAAAATGACATCATCAGCACCATGTTTTTATTTTAAACACGTGCACAGATGGGTAAATAAAATGACTTTTAAAACAAATAACCGTAAATAAAATACACTAGCAATGTTTTAAAAAGGAAGGAAGTCATGTGCTTTGAGTAGGTGCACGCACGCACGCGCACACACACACACACACACACACACACACACACACACACACACACACACACACACACACACACAGATATTAAAGAGCTAAGATTCTATATGTTGTTGTCTTCTCAGGTACTTTATACGTTATGCACATTTATATTTATGATTGGTAATGCGGATTATGAAACAAATTTTGTGTTATTGTAGATCAATATTATTGTGTTATTTTAATTTTAGTTTCTTTAAACATTGCCTTGTCTCTAGTCCTGCTCAAGATATGTACATAATATGAAACCACTTATCTTTTTCACATTGACTACTTTTTGAGCTATCATATTTCTGTTTCGCCTCTTATTAATGCAAGTATTTTTCTTGTTCTTAGATAAGAATATTTTGCATTATTAATGTAATAATGTGTAGCCACGACTGCTAAACACGTGACTGTCGACAATGTCCAAATTGATACCTACAAAATCATGAATTTACTAAATAAATAAAGAAATTTGTCAATTCGGACACAGCCTATATCATCTTTGATTACATATTGTTTTGGTGGGTGAGTCGAAAATTTGCTCATATGAAAGAAACATTCAAATTATTATATAACCTTCAAACTATTATATAACCTGTCACGTTTTAACCTCACCGAAAGAAAACATGATAAATATGTAGTTCGTATGGTAATTCGAATGTTAAACACATTCGGGATGTAAATATTTTTGGAGAAGTTAGTTTACCATACAATACACGTGCTACACTGCAAAACTAGTTGAAATTGTAGTTTTTTAGGCCACTCACATTTAAAACATTCTATAACAGTTTCAAAATAAGTTATTTACAATATACTTTTTCAAAACACATTTTACAATGCACACTGACTTACTGTTCGTAATTCTTATTTGCAACTCCTGAATACATGTTGTTCTATTGTAGTCCTTACTACAAGTTTATCTGCCATCGATACAAAATAAATAGCTGAATCATGAAATAAATACGACACTTCACAAGCTTTCCGAAACTAGTAAACTGCCAAAAACAAAATAAACGGTGCTGCTTCGTGACAATAGGGAAAATGGCGGACCAAGTATCTAAGCCATATACACGTGTTGATAAATAGTATTGAATAAAAGTATCAATATGCACATCGCAATACTCTATACTTTCGATACTGCCCAGTATCGAGGAGTATCAATGAATCAAAGTATTGAATGGCCCATCTCTAGTTCCTGACAATGTGTGGCTAAGAAGGGTCGCAGAATAAGCAAAAAACTAGATAAATGACAGGGCTCTCAAAAAGGCTGGGTTAAACACGAACAGCATGTAGCTGTTAACATCCTTCTTTCCCCATTCATTCCCTGCTACCTTTTGCCTGTCAACTACACTAGACGTGTACATATTTTAACTGAGCAGGTGGGGGCCATCAGTTTTGTTATACGCAATGTACTTTAGTATCAGTTGCAAAAGTTTGTAGTGGAATTAATTATATCTTAGGCGTGTTGGACACCATCTGGGATTTTTAAATATTTTGCTTGCTTTTACTTATGTTTGAGCTTAACTTTTGAAAATGTAACTTAATCACGGCATGGCGTATTGTTTCACAATATTTTAGAGACTATCACCATCCCCATTTATGTCTATAGTCATTCTCAGGAAGTAATTGATCATTCACTCTGAATTAACCCAAATGGCAAACAGATGAAGGAATTGCATTGTTGTTATGTTTAAGAAATCAAATGTCATGCACTATGACTTGTCAAAGAAAATTTCTTAACAAAGGAAGTTTTATACATTTTATGGCTCAAAAAATATAATACCAAGATTATTTCTATCTCTCCCCCTTAAAGTTGTCGCTAGCAGGAAAGTTATGCATTTCAGCTGTGAGACGAAAAGAAAACTTTTTATAGTTTAAAGTTTTTACAATCCTGTGTTACTGGTTTAGCTACATATATGCCACTGGTCATCTCAGGGTAAAATATTATATTGGTCTCTTGAACTTTCTCATTGTTACCATATGCCAGCTCTGGCCACCTTAGCAAATTTTCAGCCACAACCAGCACAAGTCCTACCTCATCTAACCTCGTGAGATGCATGACCGGTGTACTACCTAAGGGCATAGACTCGCATCCCGAGCGGCCCATCAACTAAAGGGGACCTGTAATGGGGCTGAGGTCAGCTTATGCTTGTCCTTTTCCATCACACTTGTGGACCAATGCCCCAGCCTCCACTAGGTCAGGATTTAATGGCTTAGCTACAGGATGAACTTAAAATAAAGTGTGTGTTAAGTATTACAGTTTTTAAACAAGGCCTCTTCTCTGATATAGTTCACCTCATGGATGAAAATGCTGATTTAACTTTAGTTTTTAGAACGTTATCTTACTAGTAGCATTGTGTGAAATTTTTGCAAACTCTGAGTTGGTTGCTGTTACTAGGTGAAAACAAATGTCATCTTCCTAAAGGCTATGCAGGTCTGTGGTGGGATGTGATAAGTTTCTCCGCATTGATATTCACACGGCGCTTCTTCGGCAGCTGCTACTTCTGGCACTTGGTCAGTGAAACTAAGGCTATGACTGCACTTGCAGACAGGTGAGGGTTTCATGTGACTTTACTGATGATTCATCCAGCAGTAATGGAACAGTTATCAGTCAATTTCAAATATTTCTACTTGTCAGTAAGTTGAAAGTTTTGAAACACACTAAGGTGATATTCATTGAAGTAAATGGGAAAGGAATCAAGTATGACTTTTAAGCTTTAATTTAGTTTCACTTCTCATTTGAAAATCTAATGTTTAAAAAGTAAAGTGGATCATGTACAGTTACAGAACCATATAGTTGCATCCAAATGTGTATGAATCAATTTTAAGTTTGACGCGTGTCCAATTAGACTGACTGAACACGTTAGTCGATGATTTTATCCGCTATACCAAAAGCGGCTTAGGTAGCTGGAATGAGACAAGGGGTGTTGGCTAGTTCTTATACACTCTTACTTCTAGTTATGTATTCTAGGTACAGTGCGGATTCTGAGAAGCAACCTGAGTCTGTCATGCCTCCTGGTGTGGAGGTGTTGCTAGTGGTTGTGGCTTCACTGTTTCTCCCCCACGAGCACTAATAGTGCTGATGTGTAGCTGGGAAAAAACAGGTAGCCGTCTAATATGTATGTCTTAATTCAGTTTAATAAAATTCCCGGTTTCCGCCAACAGTGCACAGCGTAATCTACCTGGTTGGTGTGAGGATCCTCTTGTTAGTGATTCTGGCTTCGTGCCTCGTCGGGTGTGCTCGGCCTTGCCCGAGGTCTGGGCAACTTGTTGGCATCGAGCACGCTAATTAGGGGGGGGGGGGGCATGCTTGCCGGGTTGCGTATCCTCCAGGTGAGAAGAAAAAACACAGAAGTAGGGTAGGCAATGTGATGTTCATGCCTGTAGAGATGGAAGAGGTGCTCTAGGTGATGAGACGTAATCGTATTTGAATAGATGTAGAAGCAGCAAGTTATCAAGTTTGACGCATGACAGTCTCGGCTAGTTGACTGTCCCTGTCACTGGTGACTTACTCGATGCTAGGCAAGTCGCATATCAAGGTAGCTATTCATCTCGGGGCACTGAGGCTCGCCTGGAGTACAGCACTGGCCTGGTAAGGTGTTAGGCACAAAAGTCGGGGCCGTAGGAGGAACGCAGTTAACATGTGTGTGTCAGTTTGGGTGCCAATTACTGCTGCCAACACCGCCTCACACTTGACTCCTCCACTGGAGTGGAGAAGGTTCGAGCGGCAGAGAGTTCTTGCGGGGACCACACAGTGTTGTCTCCGCTGGGGTAGGTTTCCCCGCACCAGAGCACAACCCTCTCAGCACCACAAAGTGAGTAGTGAAAGTTGAGCACTCTAGCCGGCAAACCGATCCCACCAAGAGCGTACCTAGTGTTGTGGCTCTACCGTTACTCCCACCTGGTGCAAGAAACAGGTGGCCTTCCAATGCTGGTGAGGTGATTGTCCAGTGGTCACTGGCCTCCCTGGACTCCCAGAAGTTCACCTCCACGGCACCACAAAGTGAGCCATCAAGCCAACTTCCAAGGCACTGTATCCTAATGTCGTGGCTCTACCATTCACTGCCAGGGCAGATAGTAAATGGCCTTCCAAGGATGTTCTGTTGTGTTGTATGTGTAAGTTCGGTATGTTCAAACCCAGTCTCCTGCTGATTCCTTCAGCTCCAATAATGACACAAGGAGGGAACTTGGAGTGAAAGTCAAAATAACTAGTAAGATCAGTGTTTATTGACCCTAAGGAAATAAACACAGATGATAGAAGTACTATCTCCTAAACCCACACAGGCTAGGCAGAAGGTGAAACACCCTATCATAAACAGGGGAAGGCGCCCTATGCAAAACTATAGGAGAGGCAGCTAGTGCGTGTTGCATACAATTATTCCTCAGTGTGAGCTCTACTCTCTGTGTGTTCGTAAGAGACCAAACGTGTCTCAGTGTAAAGCTAGTGATGCCGCTGGTTCTTCCTTAGGTAGTGTAGGAGAGGATCTTCGGCCCCACGAGGTGAGTGGTGAAGTATTTTGAGAGGTGTGAACCTCAGCACTAATAGCTGGAACAATGAGAGCTCAGGAGAGGAGATTGAGTACTGAAGCAGAACTGACGATCCGGAGGCCAGGACGCATCTCCTTTTATACTCCTCTGCCATCCCTTCCTTCACTGGCATAGGGCTTCTGGAGATAGTGTTAGCAGGTGCAAGCCTAGCGCCTAGATCCTCCATGTGTGTGGCGTAGTGGAGAGCAGTGGGATCTAGGCATCTTTCATGTTGACAGCATCCCGTGGTACACTGCTGTACTCGCCCCGGACCTCTTGCATGGTCTCGGTGGCTCATCAGGGGAAATAATAAATTATTATTGTGATGTCTGTCTCAGCCTGGCAGATAAAACAATGTTGTAGGCGGTGGCGGTATCTCGACTCTGTAGACAAACTGCTAGGGATGCAGTTGCACTGATGAGTAGCTGTCGTTTATTAATACATATTGTAGAGACGTCATGCGTCAATTAATTTTTCTTTGCTATTTAACAAAAGTTTCTCATGGATGGTTTCCTATTCAAACGTACTTTTCCCTGAAGGTCTTAAACTGTCTTAAGACTACACTTGTCTTGAATCACTCCCCAGAGTGCAGCATGACCTCTTCAAACACTAGTAAAATCAGAGTTTTCAGTAATCACTGTAGCGTTGCACTGGCCACCACTAAGGTTAATTATACTCATGTTAGGAACAAAACAAGTTTTCTTATGGATGAGTTTGACATAGGGAATATTTCTGCCGCTAGGTAAACGTTAGTGTTCCAAAGAGGTCACTTTTAATTAAAATTTTAAGCTACGTGAATAATAAAAGAGAAAGATTTTACTTAGTTACGTAGTTATTTTATGTTTACTTCAATTATTTTGTTTCTTAATGTAGAAAATAGAGAAAATCTTGTACATGTACGACACTAGTGCTTACCTAGTGGCAAAATATTTTACAGAGTTGCCACAGGTCTGGAAAATCTGTAAAACAGAGAAATGTCAAGGAATCTGAAAACTGCCAGGGAAATCTGGGAAATATCAGTGAATTTCAAACAAGTTAGCTAAATGTCAGGGGATTCTGTGATATGCATGCTATATTTGGTAGTTGTCATTAATCATGCACCACTGCCAGAATCATATCAAATTGTTTTAATGATTGTGGACTAAATGCTTAGGCATTTTTCTTTGCAATCTATTTGGTGAACAATTTTATAAGATCAGGGAAGTATGTTGATGTAGAAGTGCGTTATAGTGCAAAGGAGCCAATCCTTACAGAAAAAAAAAATGTTAGGGAAAGGCCAGGGAAAAAAGATTATTTTTGTCTGGAAATCAAGGAAATGTCACGGAATTTTCCAATGGAAAAAAGGTGCCAACCCTGTTTTAGTTGCCAAATTAAAAGCATTCATCTTCTCAACCTGAGTAGAATAAACCTTAGTAACACCCAGCAGAAATGAATACCAGTGACTGTATGTACTGGTCAGCAGTAGTGGAACCATAGACTAAAGATGGGGTAGACCAATCTCTGTGTCCCAACATTGAACTGCTTTTCTACCTACATGTCTAGCAAAAATTGCGTGGTTTGGATTTTAGGTTAGAAAACTGATTTGTAAACAAATGCTTTGAGGTGACTGTATACTTCCTCTAACCAATATGTAATGTAGTTTGATTATATTAAAACTGGTAAAACTATTTTATTAATGTAATAGTGTTTGTCATTTAAAAATCAAGATATAAACAAACATGTTCATCACTGTTGACCATGTGACTTTGACAGTTGTGTAGGAGTTTTGTAGTATTGGGGTAGGTCAATGTTGGGTACATGCGCAGAAGACGAATAAGCGGTCTACCTCATATTTAGTCAATAAGTGGAACATCGTCTGAGATTACTAACTTCACTGATTAGTGAGAACTGGATGGCTCACACATTCACTACAGATCAGCTCTTCATACCCCTTTACTTATTCTTGCCTTTAGCTGTCATCATGTGTCATATGTACATTTACTTTATAAAAGTACACTGTGTGACGTACATTTACTTTACTATAGTACACTATCATGCATTCATGCTTTGGTAAACCAATTTTGACCTATCCGTGCAACTGTGTAGAAATGTACATGAGTGTACCACCATTTTCTTACCTCTTTTAATTTAATTCATTAAATTTAAAATTGTATTGTAAACTGTTCTACGTATATTTTTCTTTGTAATTGTGAGTACTGACGCGTGATGCTTTCTGCGTTTCTGAAGAGCACACTCCACTTGCAACTGTGTTCACATCTTAGAAGGTATTACTCCTTATAGGCCAGTTCGAAATAACTTATGAAAGAAGAAATGGAGACGGGACACGTGTCTACATGAGCGCATTGGGAACAGTCCCCATATTAAGTCTAGAATGTGTGATCCTACTAAGTAAAACTACATGTCACGAAGCCATCACATGTGTCATCCGTCCACTACAGTTTGAATCGCCAGCTACTCCAGAATGGCAGCGGTATTTCACAAGCCCGCCACTGGAGAATGAAGCGCCACCTACTGGAGCACTCACTGCCTCCAGGATGCGCGGACTGGTCAGAACATATCTATTAACAACTAACAGTTATGTGGCAAGTGCCGCAGAGATAAGAATCCAATCACCCATGCATGACGTCACAAGACCAACTCCCAAGAGGACAGAGCCAGCTTCCCCCTCATCCTTCTGAGCACCAGTAGGCTGGAATAATCACTATAAAAGGACTTCCAGAACAGGGCTTCCACCCACCGCTGTAAAAGGCCATGTAGGAATATCGGAGTTTGCAAACTTATGGGAAGTAAAGTGCACAGCACCACACAGCGGGGATACGTGATACACTGGCTACATCCTAGTGTTTCTTGTTTCCAGTATTCTAATGCCATACATCAGGAAAGGTGGAGTGAAGTATAGGAGAAAGCTAGACATTCAGAATCAAATTAATGAGCTATTTGAGCAGATAGAGAAACAGATAAATACTCCACCACTTTTGTTTGAACCAACAACTAGAACGTTGAATAAATCCTACAATATTTATACATCAGTAACTCAGTACCAAGATTCGCTACTAGAATTTGATCCTATACTCACCTCATATCCTCTCCATCTCATACCCTACTCCAGCTTGGAGTATTACTTGGGCACAACACCAGCGCAGCCAGTGTTAACTACTGTTCAGCAGACACCATCAGTGAGCAGCCAGTCTCCACCAATGAGAGTTCCACAGACAGGTGTGACTAAGGTAAGGCATCAACCTCGTGTAATTTCATCCACACCAGATTTTGTTCCCACACAAAAACCAACCCGTCAACGATTTTACACAGGGAAAGCACTCCAACGTGACAATCCATAGTAAACAGTTTGACATTACTTAAGTGTCCTTTGTGATGCTGACATCACTTTGATCTGCATACACTTCCTTAATTAATAAGTAATCCACTCGTAGATCTACTGCATGCTACCAGTTGGGTAGCTCTGACACTTGGAGTCAGGGTTTTGAGTCCCCAAGCAGACATCAAGCCCTCTACTATAAAGACTGTCCCAACATGGTAGATTACATGCCCAACCGGCAACACAACAAACACACAAAGTAAATAATGGGCTTGTGACTCAGCTCTTCAACTTTAGTTAGCTATTAGTGTTTATGTTTGGAGACCTTGTGCAGTGTTTATTATCCTATTTCTCCACTCAGTAGACAGTGTACATGACATGTGAGAGTACATCACAATGTTATCTTTTCTTCATACTAATAAACAGTTTGTATTAATTTCCTTGTTGCAATTTTTTTTTAAATTTATTGGAAGCTATTCTATATTTTTGTTTCCAAATTGTGAATAAGACTTATGTAGTGTTTTCTTATCATAACTTTTGGCGATCAATATAGCAGTCAAATTCTGCACATTTTGAAGCTTAATGTATTTGAGAAAAGTGTACTAAAATTAAATTAAGCCTAACTAAATAAAGTATTAAATTAGCATGAATTTAACACTCAGAAAATGTTTGTGGTACTGATAGTTATCTGAAATTGTTACCAGAGGTGCAAAACTATTAAAAAAATTTCAAGAAAGATTAGACGAAAGGGACTGGCAGAGAGAGGAAGCAAACATTCACAGGATACTACGGAACATGCAGCGAATCACTGAGAAACAGAAAAGACTTCAAGGTGCAAGATACAGGAAGTTGCTAATGCATTACGAAGGTAAGGCTTTGTGACTACTAAAATATATGCTGTTCACGGTAAAGTGAGCACTTTTGAAGCTGTAGTTACTTTTTCATTTTAGCCATTTTTTATCCTTTAATCGCCTTTTTAAATTTCTATGTTAGTGATAAACACAGTGTGTATATTCCACCGCATTCAGAAGTTAACGTCTACGGCTAAAATAAAATATATTTATTGACTATTATTCCAAATGATTGGGCTTTCAAAAGTGCTCACTTTACTGTAAATAGCCTATAATATTTGGTATTATATGCAATATGGTTGTAAATATAGTGTACTGATAACAAGAATATTGAATTTTAGATTTAGTAATAATCTGTTAGAATAGTTTTCCATCTGCTTCACTTCTGTGACTGAATAAAACATAGGAAAAGTAATTTCACAAATGTCTATGTTGTAATTAGTTACAGATATAATCAAATGTTGATCATTATATAGGTATTTATGGGCATTAGAAGTCTTCTTTAAAACTTTTTTTAAACATGAACCTTTCTCAGAGAACCTGTAATCACCATTGGTTACACAAACTTCATGGCTGACCGTGGATTCAGACATATGTGTCTCATGGAGACACTTCAACACCGCACCACGCAAATGTCATCTCGTCTCGACTATCAGTCACACACTAAGATACCACCCAGACTTTTGCATCTTTTTGCTGCCCGTCAACACAACAAAATCATAAATTGAACAGTTTTTATTGTATTGTCCTCTGACTTTTCTTTTGCAGTACTGACGCGTGCCCGGCTATTGACTGTGTGGCACGGTCGTCTGGATTTGATGCGTTAGACCAAGTGCACAGTTATAGGTAGCTGACGGGAGGTGTTAGAAACCTGAATTACTCGGAAGGTCTTCGGGCGGTTGGTAACATGTATTAACTGGCTGAGAGAGACTGTTGTTACAGTTCTTGAGTTAAATTATGCTGTACTTCAAGTTCCAGTCCGCTGACTCTTGACTCCAGAAATTCGGATTTGCTAGATGGTATCTAGCTTCAGTCCAGTAAACTAGACCCCTCAACACCGGGTGATAGTAGAGACTGGTGTGGTGGAAAATGAATATATGGTACCACATGAACAGTCAAGACTGCCCGTAATCTCAGTGAGGGGGCACAGTGCCATTCCGCCTGTGTTTCCTGCATAGGAGGGGCTAAGGTACTCCACTGTTGGGCAGCTATATGAGCAATCTTTTGTTCCCCACGCCTTCGGCTGTGTCTTATCTTGTAAGTCATAGAGTTTGGTTTACCTCTGAATAAGATACGGTGAGCACTTCGGACGAGAAACTATACCCTATGATAGTGTAGGTTCAATAGCTGATCGTGGCACAAGCTCGGTAAGAGTCTCCACTGATCCTCCATGTCTGTGGGTAGATCAGAGACGTTGAGTCGTGTAGGCAACCAATACTACTACTGGATGTGATCTCCAGCCAAGGCCAGGATGCAACTCCCAGGCCAACACCGCCCCAGCACCTAGGTGCTCTGGTAGGTGATACAACCTAGGTTTGCTGTCTCTCCTTGGTGTAAGGTATTCCTAGTGGTTGTGGCTCCAGCTCCTCTGTTCCTTCCCTCCAGCACCTCAGGGTAATAGGATGCAACAGGCAACCGTCTAATGGGTGTGTTCAAGACTAGAAGTCCCCAGAAGTGGGGACCTCAGCCAAGCTAGTTTGGATTTACAAAAGTACCGGTTTCTGTCGGCAGTGCACAATGCAACCTATTCCTAGCAAGCAAAATAGACGTTACTCTAGAAATAAAAGCGTTAGGATAGAGAACAAGCTGTATTTATTGAGGGCTCAATAAATATAGTGACTCATGCTATCTCCTACCAAGCAGACGGAGTACTGAAGGAAAAACTACGGTAGCCAGGTGTAGGCGACCTGGTTCTAAGCTGAAGGGAAAGTGAACTAGAAAACAGAATATTTAACTACTCAACTAAAGCTGTCTAATGCGGGTGTCTGAAGAGACAAAAGAAGTTAAAGTAAAGTGGCAAGGTATAATCGTGTTCGTTGGGTGTTGAAGACTGTTGTCGTCACAGAGGGTAGCAGCAATGGCTACAGAAGACTCGAGGTTTTGCTGGAGGCCCCAGCACTAAGGAGTGCTCAGGGTGAACTCAAGAGAAGAATTACGAATGACTGCTGGAGTCCCGCTGCGCACTGACTTATATAGTCAGAAGTCTAGGCTGCTGCAGCTGGGTGCGGGAAAGGCGCCGTGATGTCCTTCTGCCGTGAAGACTGACGTGGGAGGTGGGAACCCTCTTGTCAGTGTTCTTGGTTCGTGGATAATTGGCGGCGATGGCGCCCAAAGTGACTGACAGCTTGTGGGCACTTAGCACAGGGAAAGCGGCATGCTCACTGGATACGTAACCTTGTAGCCACGTGATTGGCCGCTTGGGAGATTTAAGCAGCCGAGAACTTTTGTTCAAAGTATTGCAAGCGACAACTCTCACGTGGATGGTTGAGGTACACAACTGTTACGTAGGTTGAAGTGAGGGTATACTTCACGTAAAGAGCGATGAGTCTTAATCGTAGTTTATTGGTAGTATAAGCGGCACACGTCAATTTCCCCCCCCCCCCCCCCCCCCCTCCCTTTTTCCATTGCGATGAATACTTATCAAGAAAAGGTTGTAGTGTGGCAGGACTTCCTTAATGAATTGTTCCTTAGGTTTACTGCATTGTTCAATATATTTTCCACATTGCTCGACAACTAGCTGTAACTGTGAGCTCAATCCTACCCACCAGGCAGATTGTTGAGCACGAGCTCTGCATTTAGATAACCCTATGGGGCCTGCATGCGACTGTTTCAAGGCATAGCCCTGGAACTGCGGAGGAACTATCAATGAGGTGCCCTTTAACAAAAACCCTTCATTGACCGAGACGTCTGCTTGTTACTGGTAGTATACAGCTAATTCTACTGCTAAGTCCTTCTGCCTTGGTGTACCCGTGGAACAATACTGTCTCAATTTTTTGCACACAAAATCTGTGTTTTGATTCTGTTTGATATGGTCCAAAATTGTTTGAGCTACTGAAAAATTGGAAACTTTCATGTTCACATGGGCAGAGGTATCTGAAGTTAACTCGCCACCTTCTCCACCCACCTGCCTTGGGCTCCATGACAAGCAATCCACAAGCACTAATTGTTTCCCTGGCAGATAGGTAACTGAATAGTTGTACTTCATCAGTCATATTTGGAGTCTGGATGTTAGTTAATTAATCTGTTTTGACTGGAGAATTTGAAGAAGGGGTTTGTGATCTGTCTCCAGAACAATGGGTAGTCCTAATATACACTCCTTCAATTTCTCGCGTGCCCATGTTAAGGCCAAGGCCTATTTTCTCAATCTGAGGATACCTTTGCTCAATTGCAGAAAGGACTCGAGAGCCGAAGTGTAACACTTCCCTAGAGTTGTTTTCACCTACTTGAAACAATACGCAACCCAGACCATACGAAGAGCTGTCTGCATTTACCACAAGCTGTTTCTCCATGTCAAAATGTGCAAGACAAGGTGCTTGAATCATGAGCTCTTTGAGTTTTTCAAAGGCCAGCTGTTGTAGTTGGCCTCACCTGTACACGTGATTGTCCTTCAGTAACTCATTTAAAGGTTGTAGTATTTGGCTCTTACTTGGAATGAAGTAACTGAACTCACCATACCTAGGAAACGTTGCAATTATGCCTTGTTCTTGGGTTCCGTAAATTCTACCAAAGTGGCAACTCTACTGTCGTACATGGATATTCAACACCGAGGAAGGTTACTCTGTCCATCCCAAAAATGCTTTTGTCTCTGTTTATGGTTATGCCATTAGCAGAGTACCTGGTTAAAACTTCCCGCGAAGTTACATTGTGCTGTTTCACAGTTGCACCAAACACTAACACATCATCGACATGCTGAAGCATATTTGGTAATCCTTCTATGACACTTGCAATCTTCATGATGAAGTACTCTGGTGCTGCATTCAGCCCAAAGGGAAATCCTTTATACATGCTTCATCCGAATGGGGTTATGAAGGTGGTTAATGACTGGCTATCCACACTTAATGGGACTTTATAAAACCCAGAATCAGCATCTATTTTGCTGAATCAGTAGCACCTTTCAACTGTGATAGGGTGTATTGTACCTTGTGAATGGGAAACACTGCCTGCTCCACATATTTATTAAGTTCTGTAAATTCGCAGCAAATACGAATACCGTCCCCTTTAGCTACTACCACCATTGATTCACAGAAGTGGGTGAGAAAGTCAACAGGTGTAATCACCCCCCAGTAGCACCATTCTGTCCAGTTCTTCCTGCACTTTCCGCAATATATATAGAGGTACAGTACATGGCGTCTTCAGGACAAAAGGCTTGGCATCACTCTTCAGCTGGAAGTTTGCCCAGACCACTAAACACTTGTGAAAATTTGGCTGCCACATTTACATTATTAATGATTTTAACCACTTGTAATGCCTGCATTGCCTCTTTACGTAATTTCAGATTGCACAAGCCCTTTATAAAATACACTTCTATTTTATGTTGTCACCCTAAGGTTTTGGTACCCTCCACCGTCAAAGGAGATCCATCTGGCCCGCATACCCTAAGTTTTTTTTCTCAGGCCTAATGTTTGTCAAAGCCAACACTTCACTATTAAGGCAAGTAATGTCTGGCCTAGTATCAATAAGAAATTTTACCTCTTTCTCAAGTTCTATTACTTCCATCGCCACCGTAAAATAAAAGGGTTAAGTTAAGTTATCCCCTGGCCCGAAGATACTTGACGTATGACAAAGTCTGTGGTGAAATTGTCTTCTCCTTCAGGCTGCCTCTTAATGTAATGTACTGACTTGGACATTTTACTGTGTCGAGCAAAGTGGCCCCTTCGGATACACAAAAAACATATTGCATTTCGTGCCTGGACAGTTGGAACCATCCCCATAGTTCCTGCCACACGTATCACAGGTTATTGATGATGGATGTGTGTGCAAAGAACCAGGATTCTGTGGGTATACCTTTTGACGAGCTTCTGCACCCTGCTGTTTGCCCTTACAAAAATTATACGAGTCGGTTCTGAATCGTTGACCTTCTCCTGATCGGCGCTCCACTCGCAAGATGTTGTAGCCTTCGTCTCTCGTAACTGCTGCGATCGTGTTAACTGCAATTCCCCTTGACAACACATATTCACTGCATCTTGAAGCATCAGGTTGCTTTGCAGCTGCATCCTCTCACTAATAGTCACATCTCACATCCCAACAATGATGCAATCACATATGAGTTTGTCTTTTAATGGGCTGTATTCACGTGCTTCTGCTAGGTTATGAAGCGCTGTAATGAATTCTTCGACACTTTCACTCACTTGTTGAACTTAAAGTGTTCAAATATGATGTTTAGTTTTTGTTTGAAGTGCCTATCAAATGCATCGGACAGTTGTTTATATATCCAACTCGTGTCAGGTTTTGCAAACGTCAACACAATTTCATCGGCTGTCTCGCCCATCAAATATAATAGGAGATCAATTTTTTTTCAGTATGTCCACTGTTCTTGTGACCACTCAGGTTAAGGAAACGCTTGAATCTCAGTTTCCACCATTTGGGTCGGTAAAATCCAGCAGGCCGGTGATTTGACCCGAAGGTGTCTACTCGTTGGCGCAAAATCACCAACACCAGCACCATTACCTTTGTCCGACATTGCTCTCGCTATTGTAGCTGAATTAGTAATTACACTGGTCGACCGCGCACTACATCCATAAGATTTACTGCTGCCACCATATTGTAGGATAAATGAAAACACCAAGTTTCATTGTTTATCATGAGAGTCGTGCCAGACATCCATGTGGCTTGCCCGCCATTGCTGTATTGCCCTAGTCAATGACACAACAGTATCTGCAACAAAGTATTGGTATTGAGGGTATCTGCAAAATCAAGTATCGGTGCAGCACTAGTTTGAAGCTGTGATTATCTTGTGTTGAGGCCCAGGGGCTGCCTGGATTTGGTTTCAAATTGATTACACACATTAAAATTATTATTTGGATAGTAATTTTGAAAAAAATGGAAATTAGCATGAATGAATTATTTTTGAGAATTCCTATATAATAAGAAATAAAATCATTGTAGTGATAATGTATATATTGTGTATTCTTTCTCATATCCATTTTTTGTCTTTTCTCATTAAATGAGATGGCTTAAACTTAGTATTTTGGTTTTTTATTGTAGTGATTAATGTAATGAGTCATATTCTTAAGTGTAGCAGTTTGTACTGCCTGATAGTAACCATTATTACTGCATCTACAGTGATACGTGCTGGTGACTATTACATGTTTGAGGCCATCGATGATGATGATGATCTAGAAGAAGAAACTGTCATCCATCGCACGAAAATCCTTACAAAGCGAACAATAGGGGAAGTAAGTTCATTGAAAATGTTTTAATACCTGTTTCATTTTCTCCTGTTGATTGTAGCTTCAGTGAAATGTTCTTGTAACTTTTGAAGTCTTGAAAAGTATGCTTACTGTTGTGTGCCTGGCTGTCTCACTTCTCAGGATACGCTTGCGGTACGAGGGATATCCTCCCATGGAATTGAAAATACCCTCTCGAGCTTCACCTCTGAGAGGGAACACCCTCTCTTAGAAGATTCAAAACTGATCCAGAGTCTATATGGCATGACCTGGTTAATCTGTCACATCTATCAGATGGCCTCTCCACTGAAACTCATTCCTTTTACAATAAGTAGAGAGTGAGCTGGTGGAGTGGTAAACCTTTGAACTCACATTTGGGATGACCTCTGCCACATTTACACCACTGTCTATCATAGTTTCTTGAAAGTGTATGTTTAGTGATGCCTGTGGTCAGAGATCATTTCCTTATGTTCCTTACATACTGGTCAAGTGTTTTCCTGGCTGGTACAGAGAAATACAATGGTTACCCTCCAAACAGCCTAGCTCGGTCATAAAAAAAACTACAAAAATATACTTTATAGGCTGTTCAAAGTAAACTGAGCACTTTTGAAAGCCCTGCATAAGATCTAGTTGTATGCACATTGTGTATTCTGTCTCCATATGAGCCACTCAGGGGAAAAGTGGTCTAAGTGAGAATATTATGAGTTTTGAGTTATACCAGTTTTTGGATACGTAGCGATAGATTCTATTATGTAGAGAAGCAGTATATGTCAAATATGTTCGGTAGCCGAGTTATGGCATCATAATGTTTTTCCTCTTAACAGAATTCCAAGCGCTCGGTGGAATAGTGACACAACTCAGACACATAATGCACGTGACTGTTCCACTGACGAACAAAATAAACTAGTTTTGTCTTAGTAGTAGTACCTCTGTTCAGTCCTCTGTACTCTAGTAGAACACTCTCCTAACATTGACTACCACCTCTATGACATAGATGTTTACAAGTGATGTTTATTTTCCAAGAGGTGTACATCTAGATTCTGGCTGGGCTCGGTGTTGCCAAAAGCTGTATCAATGTGAATGGTATGGATATTGTTGACTGTGCAGTGTTGTGGTGTTTACGGAGACAATGGACAGTGAAGAGAATCATTGTGAAAACATTTCTGCTAGTGAGGAATGCAAAACACGGAAGGGGAAGAAATGTGTGCGACATGATAGTGATAATAAAAAAACAAAGGCGAAATTCGGGAAAGGAATATGTCACCAGTAAAGGTACGGTTATTCCCACTAAGAAGTTTGAGAACAAACTTTGTGACTGTGTAAAGCTGTGCAATAATGTTGTTAGTGAAGAAGAAAGAAATACATTATTCACCTGTTTTTGGAACATGGGAGATTTTTCTCAGCAATATGCTTATATTTCGGGACTCGTGGAGCATGTTCCAGTGCAACAGCATCACCCAAATGAATATGCCATAACACACAAGGGCCCTAAATCTCTAGCATGCAAGTATGTATTGAATATTAAAACAGCGAGTGTTGTGGTTTGTAAACAGTACTTTTTGGATACATTTTGTATCTGAAATGGAAGACTCCAAAGACTGCTACAGAAAGATGAAATGGGTAGACTCCCAGGGGAAGACCTCCGAGGGAAACATGGATGTGTCAAGAAAATGTCAGACAAAGCGCTGGATGTTGTTAGGGAACATTTGAAACTTCTTCCACGCTTTCAAAGTCATTATACTAGGACTCACATCTCAAACTGGAAATACCTCAGCTCTGAACGCAACATTTGGAAACTGTACAATCTGTACACAGAATATTGACAGGAAAAATAAATCCCTGCAGAAAAAGTCGCCAAGGAGCACATTTCCAGGGATGTGTTCAATAAAGACTTTAACTTATCAATCCACACTCCTAGGAAGGATACATGTGCACAATGCGACAAGTACAAAATTCAGGTTGCAGTTGTACCAAATGGGCCTCAGAAAGATTTATTGGAGTCTCAACACCAGCAGCAGGTGAGAAATGCAAGAAACACAGAACATTCCAAACAATTGAATGATACTCTTGTGTTGACCTTTGATCTGCAAAAAGCTTTAGCTTTTCCCAAGCTGTCAACCTCTAACGCTTACTATAAGCGTAACATGCATGTGTACAACTTGGGGATTCATCACACTGCGACCGGCACAGCGCATTCATTTATGTCTGGGATGAGACCGTAGCTGCAAGAGGGTCGTAAGAAATTGGATCATGCTTTATGAAACACATTGATTGCACTGTGTCAATGTTAAGCACATAATTTCATACAGTGATGCATGTACCAGACAAAACCGCAATATTAAGATGTCACTGATTTGGAAAGCAATAATTGCATCTTCCCATAACAGCATTACTGTAGTGGATCACAAATTCAAGGAGTACATAATGCAGCAGCATGAGTTTAAGATTTAGAAAAGTCCATAACTAAAAGGAATGTTAACACCGACAAACGTTCCTTCAAATTTTGACAGCACTCCTAACACACTTTTATACAAGTAAACATTGGATAATATAATGGAGTTTAGTACCTTGCCTTCGACCCCTGCATGCATCTCCCAGAGCAGTCACTGCAGCAAAGAAGGAGGACATGTTGGGTCTTCTCTTCTCCAGCACCAGTTCTTCGTTGATTTAGTAACAACAGAAGATGCTGTTTACATGGGACCCACATCTGATTATGAACACAATGAATAGGATTAACTTTGAATGTTCTATTACATGAATGTGTCATGTACGTGTGTTATTGACTATTTTTCAAGGTCATTATACATTTGTTATGAGAGAGTAACTACAATATTGAAAGTAAAGTGCAGTAGCTAGGCCTACTTAACATTCTGTGGAGATATTACTACATGCCTGGGTTCAATATGTCATTCCGTGTAAAGATACGAGTGACTGTCATACTTTTGACTTTTGTGAAAAACATTACACTAAAACACATTTGCTGCCATACAATATCATCCGTAACCTGCAATTCGGTACACTGTTACGTAGAACAGTGGTATAATGCATTGAATTGTATCACTTTTCCGCCTCACACAGCAAAAACATTTGGCAGAGTACTGGTATTTTCGATTTTGGATCTACTTATACTGTTATCTCAACATCGAATTTGTATAATTCTGGTTGTGTCTGACATTTCAACATCTTCTTCTTAAGCAAACCTTAAAACATTTTATTCTCAGATTATGGTGATTTTTTAATCACCCCGTTTGCACCACCTTTATTTCCCACACGTACACTTAAATTTCATTGTGCCACTTTTCCTTTGAGCAGCTCATATGTACAATTAACATTGCTATGGGCCTGATCACTTGTTAGTCAAGAGAAACTTTAAAATTATTGGGAAAAATGAAATATTTTACAACTTTTGCTAACACCCTACTGTAGTATGCATTAAAAAAACAGATCCGCAAATGTTTGCCTAACACTTTTAATTCAACATTACAGAATGGAACTACTTCCCTTTCTTCATTACTAACTTTACTAGGGGCAGTGACATTTTAAAAAGTTGATTTTAAAAATGCTCAATTAACCACAAACAGCTCTATACCAAATGATCAAATGTTCTGCTGTGAACAGTCTCAAGGGGAATTGGGAGTTGAACATTTTTCAAAGTGTTAAAAAGGTGAGCTTGCTCTCTCTATAGTCCCAACGTTTCATGATCAACAGTCTGCTTACAATTCTCACTTTCTTTATTGCTGGGTTTATTTGAAAATGAAGGAAAAGGAGGTTGATGTTATTCCCGAGTAAATATGGTATTGATGACATCTATTGACAAAATTGTTTCATTGACTATTGAAAGAAGTTTGTACCATGGAGAGGGGGCAGTTAGAGGGTGAAACATTTTGATGTGACTCTCCAAGAGAACTTATGAAACTATTCGCCCTCAATCATAATAATGCTGTGTGTCCATGTTATACACAGACATCTAAAACTGATTCATGTATGTACGTATGATTGCTAGGTATTCAGAAAGGAAAAAAACAGAACCTGTATTGGAGATATTGCATTTTGACCCACCCTAAGATAATTAAATTAATACACTTGCACAACAGACACATTTGAAATTATTGAAATTAACAAAACTTATAAACTAATACATGTATTGAATAGGGACAAATATTTTACAGACATTTATAAATACTTGTTTGACCATGCCATTGTGATCATATGTTTGTCTGCAAGCACCTTTTTTACTTTTTTGTTTAATATTATTATGCACTTTGGCCTAAAAACTAGAACATTCAGCATATTGTAACAGACTTGAATGGCACGGGAAACAATGTGTACAAAAATAGAATTGTTTCCGGTAAAAACAGTACATCTGGGTACCCTAAATGTATGGGACACTGACAGTGGTGATGCTTCCAATAATTTAATGGGCAAGCTTCTGTGTGTAGGGGCATTAGTGGCGTTGATATCCCCAATAAGGGGAGGGGGGTCTGGGCATCCTCCCCCGGGAAAATTTGGATTTCAAGGGGCAAAATGGTGCCATTTAAACATTTTTTCATATCTAAATATAAAATACACCGCTTGTAAAAATATTATTATTTTTAACAAAAAATTAGCCAGAGTGAAAAATATTACAAAGATACCTTCATCAAACCCGGAACCTAGTCCACTCAAGATTGATATTATTTTAATACCCGTCGGCAGTAAGGTATTTACATATGGAGCAATTTTGTTTGTACAGAAGTGTAGACAAGAAAAATGATTATTCATTTGTGTAAAGATGGAAATCATTCAACGCGAACAGCAGGAGGCAGGAAAAAACAAAGCCGGTAGAGTGCGCATCAAAAGAGAAGATTCTTCTCGCACAGCATGAGGGGAGGTGTCCAGTGATAGCCTACAGGAGGGAGGGAACGCGAGAGGAAGGGTAGCCGAAGTCATAACAGCTGAGCTGAAAACATATTTACCATTATCCTTGCGCCCGTGTAAGTTACCGTTCATATCATGCAGCTATATTTCACCAAAAATAAACAGATGATTACATTTCAACCAGCTGCAGCACAGTTGCGAAGATATAGGGACATATGAGCAGATCACGCATTGTGTGTGCTAAGACCGACCATGGGTGTATAGGTCGTTCACTGTAAAGTGAGCACTTTTGAGGATCTAGTTACTTTTTCCTTTCAGTCATTCTTTATTCTTTAACCATCATTTTTAAATGAATATTGCCATGTAAGCAATAAACACAGTGTGTATATTCGACCACACTTGGATGTTAAAGTCTAAGGCTAATATGAATATATTTGTTTACTATTATTCCAAATGAGAGGATTTTAAAAGTGCTCACTTTACCATGAATAGCCTATAAAAGGTGTTTACGATACCCTAATGTCCTTGAATTGCTAATCAGTGTAATTTGACTCACTGACATTGAACATTGTGACCCAGAGCGATAGTTCGCACCACAAAGATTGTCTTGCAACCCGATATAGATGTAATACGCCTAGACAACACACACATCCCACAGACCACATCACTAAATAGCTACAGGAAAATGTGTCACGAAAAGCCGCCTAGTGCTTTCGGATCATGTGGTATTGATACATTCAAACATGTAGGGCCGTAATAGTTTTATTGTACTTTAGAGCAAATATTTACATCAGCCTTGAAATGTGCATGTAAACTAATGCGTACACGCATATTTTCCAGTACCGTTCACCTTCTGAATCAACGTTGTAGGAGTACAGATCATAATCGCACAAATGCACTGCCACCCCAACAATCGGTGGATACTTATCAATCATATGGGAGTTATTTATTGTCCGCCTCACTACCTGAATGGTCAGCAAAACAGTTTGTTTACGCTGTTACATCCAGCTAACCACGAGTGTTTCTGATAAACATTTTTTTTGGAAATGACATACACAATTACCTTTCTTGCGTGTTGTTGTGATAGTAAGTTCCGGTGTCTGCCTACCCTCTTCTATGATGTCACATCTTTCCTGAAAAGTGAAAGCACTGCTGGAAAAATGCTTCACTCGTAATCCACACACACCACACTTACATCCACATTTTCTGTTGCACATTCTATCTACTCGGTTATCAGTCTCACACTGTAATTTTATAATTTTTATGTAGGGTATACATCACGCACAAATATGTATAAATAACATTCTCAGCACCAAAACTAAATTAAATAAAAACAATACGATTTGTGTTGTGCGCGCAAACTTGCCCACGCATTGATCTAGTTACTAAAAACTACATGATGCCAACTGCCTGTGGCTAGGCCAGCTTCGGCTATGTCCACTTCAGTTCGGTGAAGAAAGCTCTACCATCGTAGCTTCTAACACAGGTTGACGCAACCATAAGCCCTCGCCCCTCCCTGGGCGATCTTCCTACCCTGCCACCCCTCCGTCGGCCAGGAAACCATTGCGACCTCCTACCTGCTGCAAGCATTACTTACAGCGCTTCCAAACATCTTGGTTTTGCTAGCCAACGAGTTGTTTTCTTATAATGTAGAGTATTGTTTCCCGAGTAGAATGTGTACTGCATGAGTGAAAAGTTACCTTAAAGTAAATATAAGAGTTAGAATTTAACATTTATTTTAAACATAACATTGTCAGGAAACTGTCTGGGCAAGCACTGATTGCCTTGCTTGCCCTAACGAGATGCCACTGGACACTGATCAATATGGAATTTTGTATGCTCTCGTATAGTGTAATAAAAACCCGATGTTGATATCCTGTCCAAATTTGTAGAATGAGACATACAGAAATATTTTACAGAGGTTTCTAACAACACATAACAATTTTAATGCTAGTTTTATTTTGTTTTAAAATGTAGTACAGTGGCTCAATTGATATGTTTTTCCACAGGTGCTGACGGAAGCTTTCAAGGATCCGGTGGTGGTACGTAACCTCTATAGCTGTCACCATTACAACTTGATATGTATTCTTTTTATGTGTGACTTCATAGCCCAACTTTAAAATATGAATTTCAGAACTGTATGTGTGTGTTTAGTATTGTATTGATAGTAACATCTCCTGGTGGTATGCCTGAAGGCATATCAGGGTTGGCTTATAAACTAACTTGTACAGTAAAACCTCATTAATTTGAAGTACATGGGACCAAATTTTTCGACTTTAAATTACATAACTTCAAATTATTGAATTTAAAAAAAGGTTTGTTTATGTGTATTAAAGAAATGCACATTTTCTCTTTCCAAAGTAAACAGAACTATGGCGCCCTGAATAACTACCTTCTCAAAGTTACAATTCAGTTTTGGGGATCCATTAAATTTTTGGTTTAAAAAAGGCAAAAATTTGAAAGAAATAGCACAAAAAATTAGTTTGTTGCATTCATCTTGGTCATTAATTATATGTTCACGTGCAGTAAAATATAGGTGTTGTAATTGTTGCCTTTAATTGCTATGCAAAAATATAAAATGGTAAAGTTTGGTGAAAAACTGCAGCCGTGGTGGGCCAGAATCCTTTCGCTCCCTCTACTATGAATGCAGTTCCTGGCAGGCCGGGTGCTGGAGCTAAGTGCCATGCGGTTTTTGTGTTAAGTGGCACCCCTCACTAAGCTGGGTCAGGCCTCTGAAAATGTAGCTTGCTCCCTTCTTCTGCTCCAATTTTCAGTGTACCCTCCACTGGCTTTTTGTCATCCCTCCCCGTAGTCATGCAGCCCAAACCGCTTTGCATCCTTCCTCCTTCCATCCTCCATCCACGCCCACAAACACACTCTCCTTTTCTCTCTCCATCAAGCCATGCCCTTCCTCCCTCCAACTGTCACAACAGGCAGCCCTGAATTTTCTTTGTCCTAATCTCCCTAACTTCACGCAGTGCAAGAGGCGACAAAAACCAGTCAACAGACGGGCAACGGCAGTGATGCATGTTTATTATCACAATTATTATAACTTTGATTAATTAACCTGAACTTCACATACATAACAGGTGAATTTCAAATTAACCAAACTTAAAAGGATATAAAACCCTTTTCTTCAGTTTGGGGGCGAATACACTTTGAATTATATATGATTTCAAATTAATCGACTTTGAATTAACGAGGTTTTACTGTAATCCAATTTAAATTTTATCACCTGTGTCTTACCTAAGATTTAAACTCTGAACCTCCCGCATCTCAGGCCGGTAGTGCACCAACCAACTGCGCCATGGAAGGTCGGCCTATGTTTTGTAGAACACTTTTTTCTTCCCTCTGGTTTTGCACATTCTTACTTTTTATATAGAATTTTTCAATCCTGTTTACTATTTCTACAGCATAAAGTTTCCTCTTTTTACAATTTCCTGCATTTTACACCACTTCCTGGTCCCTTTAAAAGTGTTATAAAGGGGTTTCACTGTGTGTGTATGTGTGCATGCACATATGTGACGCATGATGCTCTGCACCTCTTTGACATACACACGACTTTGCACCATCTGAACACACGTTCACCCTATTAGGCAAGTCATTAAACCAACAGTACTTGAAGAAGCTGGACACGTAGCTACAGGATACTCCTGCACAAGGTTGGAAGCTATTACAGACACATCAGTCCAGCTTGCATTGTTCACCCAGATCTTCAAGCCAGATGTCACGACAACACCCCCCGAAGTGAGATTGTACTGCCGGGCCGAGACGCAGAGCCTGCCAACGTCAACCACGTAGTCCTACAGCGAGCCGAGGCAGGGCAGCATGCTTCCTGAATACACCCTTGTGACAAGATAAGGGATGAAGTCCACCGAATCAGCAATTCTGCTGCAGCAGACGACAACCACCAATTTCAAGGGGAAGAGCTTATCTCTTTCCTCACCCCTCACCACCACCTGTTCAGAGGGTGAATCAGTATAAATAGCCCTGCGAGACTTCAGAACTTCAGTCTATGCTCCTCCACCACTCTCCTAAGGGCCGGAATCAGCTACCAGTTAAAGACAACCCTTCCAGAAGCCACTTCTGCTTCTGGAAGACTGGACCATTGTCGATGCATCGTACCTTACTGGATGGTAACAGCAATATTACTCTTCTAGTAGTCGCCATTCCTGTTCCTTCAGGACAGTAGGTCAATAGTTAGGGCAGTGTAGTTACTCTCTAGCAGATATTATAGCCTATTTCCCCTACAGGTTATACCCAGGTCGCCTTCACCTGGCTGAACGCAGGTTTAACTTCCGTGTCAATCCAAGTTAGTATAGGAGGCAGTACAGCACCACTGTGTTTTATTCTCTCTAAATATAACACGTGATTTCTAAGCTATTTTCTGTGTACAAATTTCCCAACCGTCTTCTTATCCTCACGTTGTTTTCGGCCAGCCAAAGTGAAGTTGGAAGCCCAAGTGCTTTTTAAGCCAGATACTCACACATTAGATGGCTACTTGAGCTCTACCCCTGGGTAGAGTTTGGTAGAGCCTCAACCACTCGAAACTCCTCCACCATGTGAATCAGACAACTAGGTTATTCCATACTCGGCCACCGCTCTTTATGGGGCCGAAAGGGAGTTGGAATTAGCTTTGATTGAGCAGCCTCCTGTCATTGTAGCCTGAGCCAACCTACCGCTCTGTCCACCGCTCTTTATGGGGCCGGATGAAGAGGACAAAAGGTATAGCTCTTGCCTGTGCGGCTGTGATCCTTCGAAGTACACGCTAGGGGATTGCATCCCCTGCTCCTCATTCGCGAGGCAAACGTTTGCACCCTTATTTCCTATGCCGTACACCCGGAAGGGTTGTGCACAGAGAAAGTTAAGAAGGGCAGCTTACGCTTCCGAAACCAGCTTGCCTTGCAATCCCGATCCCTCATTTGCACTTTGTAATAATTCACCTGCGCTGGGCAGAGTTCTCCCCCCCCCCCCCCCGCCCAATCAACTGAGTGGCTTCACCCCTCAGCCATTCCGCAACCAGTATTCCCACTGTTTATCAAGACTCCTGGGAAGCCTCACCCATTGGTATAGGCAATACTACGGGGGGAAGAGCCACCCCTGGGTTTAGCTTTCCCTTGGTTCGGGGCCCACCAGCAGTTAACCCAGCACCAACCAGTCTCAGACACCTATACCCCCAGCAGCACTGCACATTCTGAGGAGAACGCCGGCGACCAGCAGCCTGCACTTCATCTGGAGCATCAACCTTGGCAGTTGACCCCAGGTAATCCAAGATAGGCCACCAGACCCATCTTATACACAGGGTGGTCACCTTTGAAACATTAAGGCACCTCTGATGTTTCTCGTGATTCTGACATCACAAACAAAAATTGAAAATTTGTCCTCAACGAAAACCTCATTTCTCAACAGTAACGTAGCCAAGATTTGCATTGCACTTAACCTCAAACGTCGTTGGTCAAAGTTTGATGTGAACAGCCCCAGCCAATGGAACCTATCCCAGTCGGGCATACGTCAGTACATATGCAAAAATATCTTATTCATATTATGCCAATATGTGTACATGTTGAACATTGCATCATAATTGAATGTTATGGTAGAAGTTATTAGCTTTGTATGTAATGAAAACTGGAGTTCCCACATTTTTCTAGGAATCGACAGATGATGCGACCACTGGAGATAAACAAATATTGGAACCTAAAAAAATCAAAACCAGTAAGTTGACTCATATTGATTTTTACATTGCTTTGTATCAGCAGAGTTAATTAGATTTCTCAGTTCTCTTTCTCTCAACGAAAGATAATACAATAATGTTCTATTCTTTTTTTTCTTTAGCATTAGTCTGTGTTTATTGCTGTGTCATCTTTCATAAATTATTTGTAAAGAGGAAGCAAAATATTTTGCCATCCAAGTACATACATAAGTAACATATTAAATCTCATTTTGATGTTAAAAATTATTTAATTCAACTATTAGGACAATATAAAGTTTCAATTAATTCTGTAATGGAGAGAAATTGTGATAAACTTTAGTTTATTATGACTGTTGGTAAATCAAATTCATAGGAACTAGTAATGTTGCAAATATATATGCAGCCTCACAATGTACATATTAGTTAAGATTGCAAATATGCTGCTAGGCTACTAAATATATATATATATATATATATATATGGCCACTAGGTTTATTACTAACAGCGCCCTTCCACCATACTGCAGTGTCCTATAACTTGCCACCTGATGAAGCTGGCTTAGCCAGTGAAACATTGTGATCGCGCAACCACGTGAAAAAACTGTGTCGTCCTACTTTGTGTGTGAGCCTATCGACAAGTACTAGACTGCGAGTACTTGGATTCCTGTCCTTTATATATAATGTACATAGTAGGAAAGTACTTAACGTTGCCTGGGAGCTGGTGATTGGCTAGATGCGCCAGACTTCAGATAAACCCTGGCTCATGATTAAAAATTTATGAAACATGTTAGCAA
Organism: Dryococelus australis; assembly: GCA_029891345.1. Classification (NCBI taxonomy): domain Eukaryota; kingdom Metazoa; phylum Arthropoda; class Insecta; order Phasmatodea; family Phasmatidae; genus Dryococelus; species Dryococelus australis. The sequence continues at coordinate 59,046,775 of CM057008.1, forward strand.
TGTCCATAATGCGCCAGCTCATCTTTGTACAGATGAGCACGTGGAAACTAATTCTCAGTGCAGTAGCAGGTCAATATTCATGTGGCGATCCCCTCACAAGCTCACGTTTGATCAGAAATAATTTAAGTTTAGACATGAAACTGTTGAGTATGCTTAAGCACAGGTCTTGAAGGTATGTATGTACGAATGCAAATAATTAACTCATATCCTCTGAAAACTTGTATTGGCAGAATGAGATTACATCCAACACACGATACACATTAACCCTCGTCTGAAGCTGGCATAGAATTTAGGCTTGCCATAGGCCGAAGCTGCAAAAATGTGATTAAGCACATGGTAAACTTTAAGGTATTTAAATCTCCGGGGCTGCAAGTCTGACGGAGATGAGAATACGTATGTGAGAGGAGCAAAAACAATTAAAAAGGTTCCGGTACACTAAAACTTACTATTGCAGCTAAATGAGTAGAAACACAGATGAAGGCTCCCGCAACGCGACACACGAGTATTCTCTAGGCCCGCCAAGAACAGACTAAAGATGGTGGCTCGGACATCCGGCTACCTTACAGAGATCTCCCGCCCACATTGAGAGGGAAATTATTTAAAATATACATTTGGTAAAATGTACATACAAAAACACTAGGAAATACATAATTAGCACTTGAAGAATTAATGCAGAAATTGTGACAAGTATTGTTTGTTACTTTCATTAACAGCGTTCATATATTCACTTTGTGTCGGAAAATAATATTTACTAAAGCAAGTCGGACTGGGCCGGCAATGCATGTAGAAATCATTACATTAAATTACAAAGCATTTAACAACTACATAGGCACTTAAAATTCTATTATTAAGTTATACATTTTTAATACTAAGTGAAAGATTTTGGTTTCCCGCAAGTGGCATGGCGGATGCCGGAACTGCCAGTATCCATTACGTTACAATTTAACACAACTGAAGAAAACAAAATACGCCCTTTTAAAACAAATAGAACATAAGATAAGCACTGAAAAATTATATTGGGAATTATGAGTGTCTCAGGTTCATGTTTAATATCAAAACGTAACCCACATAGCTTCACACTCTTAGGCTAATTACGTCTCACTTAAGGAGGGCAAAAGCGAGATAACACTTTCCTTATGATTTCTTGACTGCTTTCAGGGGCAGAAATTGGAATTACACTATATCCCCACTGAGCTGAGTTCTTTCTTGGTAACAAGGGCCTGACGGGTCGTGACGTGGTTCAAACACCCATTCCTGCATGAGCGGTGATGTTACCCATACATGGGATGCATGGCCGTGCATGCTGGTGCATGAGTAGACAGTGAGGGCTACATCATACTTCATCATACCAACATGATAACACATTGTGTAAAACAGTGTACATTTGATGCATAATGCTCACAATATCTTTGTAATGCTGCATTCAGATAGCACAACTTGCCTGACACAACTACTTGATACAATGACAGAACATAAAATTTTACTCAGTGTTCACAATACCTCAACAATATCTGTCCTACATGGATTGTACTCAGCTTGATGCCCCACGGGCGATGTCATTCTCTCATCTAGCCTCACCACAGTCGCGGCTCCGTCCTAAGAAGAGCCGTTGCGCCATACATGCCACAGGGCGCCTTCCAAGCCAGGGATAGCTTGCCTGGATGTTGCTGCCTGCTGTACTACAGTCCACTTCGCATCACGTCGCTGCTCTAGCCCTCCAGTGCCTGGCGCATGAGGGGAAGTTGCAGCCACTGTCAGTTACTCTCTTCTCTCCTTCGCATCTCTCTCTCCACATCCCACAACCCCCGCACTGGCACTGTGAGTCGAGGCTATCTTGCACCAACTCAGTAGCATTCTGTTACTCTGCCGGAGCATCCACTGCTGTAACGCGCCAGTCTTCTACGGAATGTCACACTGTCCGAGAGTTACCAGACTTCACGTCTTGCATTCGCAGAACATCACGCTGGCTGAACAACCATTGACTTTTTCAAGTCGCCACTGTCTTTCAATCGAGAGTTATACTCTACATGAAACCGCATTGCTGCTCGCCAGCATACCGAAGCCACCGCACTTCCAGCTACCTTGTAGCTTACTTGCAGCTATTACGAGTGCGAGTACCGCTGACTTGGAGTCACCTTCACCAACCACCCCCCTCCCCCTTGTGCTACTCATCTTCTGAGACTAATTAAGATACTAGTTTGCAACTTAGTACCTGCCCTTCAGGTCTCAGTCAGGGTACAGGCTGGTTTATGTGTGTTTGATTGACCAACCAATAAACAGGCATAAATCTGACTTGGTCGAGTTGTCTCGTCTCTTCCAGCACTCTGTATTCCCTACACCTCATCCTTTCTCTTTACAGTTTATCACACATCTTAGTAAAACTCTTCAAGGGTTAGACAAAACTGACGCCTTGCTCCTTTTTATCTCCTATTGATAGCTGTCTCGAGGTGCAGCTTAGGAAGCTTGCCTTCCTAGGTCTCAGTAGGACAGTTGTCTCTTGGACTATGTGCCTGAGTCGGACCATGACGTCCCATGTGCCAGGGAGCTATGAGAGTGGATGCCCTTAGTCTTCTATTGTAGCCTCAAGTTTAGTACTTGGGTCAGACCACAGTGTCCTGAATGCCAAGTCACTGGACTCGAGACCAGTAGTACGTGCTTCCTGACCTCCGCATCCTTCACTCCATCAGGCTGTGTCTACCCCTTTCTAGCTATTCTCTATCAACATAACTGGTCACCCCCACCATATTATACCTCATTATATGGCTGGATGGGGCAAACCTGCCAAGCAAGGGCTAGCTAAGGCTGGGGTATTGAGAGAAAGTGACCCAGTTGGCGACCAGGTATACTCCTGGAAGAAAGAGAAGGCTGCACGTTAGAGAAGGTCTACCACCAGCTCAGCGAGCTCCACCTCGAACCTCCTCTGGCACGTGCCACATGCACTCCACTGCCACCTACAACACTGAAGAAGACACCTAGCTCTGTCCGGCTAGCCAATGTTACCAGGGTAGTTAGGCCCCTTAATTTTGCACAAGCTTATATCCCCACCAGGGTAACCACTCGCCCATTGCTCGCAAGCATGCCAAGGTCCAACGCCCAATTTTAGAAGTTGCTAAAACTGACCAACCAGGAACCAGGAAAAACTTGTGCAAGTGGCGACCACTGCTTTACCGTCGCCTGGGGGGGGGGGGGGGAGTACCTCTGCCTCATCCTCCAACTGCCATATCCACTAAGGGTGGGCAATGAGACGTCAAGCTGTTAGAACATTTTTAATGTTGCATTTGCACTCTTTGCGTGCCCTGATGATAATATATAGTATCTACTTCTGTTGTACTGTCTGGGCTGCAATTTTGTCTAGCTAACCTTGCTTCCTATAGGCTGTTATAAATTTTTTTCCATGTTGGGGCTGTTGTGTCTTGCTATTTGTGCTATTGTAACTATTGCGTAAGGTGCCAGACATGCTCTCAATCTTGTACAAGATCTTGGAGTCTTGCAAGAACTGCAAGATTTGGTGAAGATACTTTGCAGGAAGTGATTATTCATTAGTGTTTCTGCCCTTGTGGTGGAACATGAAGTTTATTAAATTTTGAGTTATAAATAAAACATCAGGTTTTTTGATGTATGGAAATCATTTGATGAAACCACTTATCATAATTGTCAAATTTTTTCAATGTTCTTTCATAACCTTAGTGCCTGCAGAATAAAGGTACATGACTACCATTATTTGTGAAGTTCTTTGCGTATAGTTTTGTCTCCAACACAAGAGGAAACCCAGGGTTTGAAGCTTGGAAGAGGCTTAGATTCATTAAAAATTTACATCACAGTATTGAAGCTGGGAAGGTCTTCAATTCAATAAAAATTTACATCACTTTAATGCACTGTATTTCAATTCAGATTAAGTTTTCTGTATAATCCAGTCAAACTTATGAAATAATAATTACATTATAAGAAAAAGCACATACCTGTCTCCTGTAAAAAATAATAGGTTGCCATATACAATAAAAATGTAAAAATAATTATTTCACAATAAAATTTTTAAGTCCCTGTGTAGTGGTGATTCCAAACAGTTGTGTTAATTTTTGTTCATTAACACTCTACAGCACAGTCTAGTCTCCTTGCGGTTTGTTTCGAAACTAATATAACCTTATTGCTATTTACAAAAATATCACAGTGAATGTTCAGACAAAGTTAAATGTTTCACAGTATCGTGTGAGAGGCAACAGTCACTTGACACTCATGCAATAGTCCTTCAAAGTTTAAAATTTTCTTCTCATCTTTGATAATACTGACGAAAATATGTTACATAACTGAAAGCTCTTGAATTTAATTTCAAGACTGATGCTATTTCCCCTTCCATGAGTCTACCCTTGCTCCAAGACACACTGAACAATTCACACCCACCTTCGAATTCTTAAATTTCTATGCAGGTGATGTTTTCCTTTAAATTGTTACATTTTCCCCTGTAGTGTCTCAATTTCTTCGAAAACATTAAATTTCCCAATAATTATGCTGTTTACTTGTTATTTTATTTTCCCTGGCTTTGAAGAATTCAAGTAGGCCTAAATATTTACAATGAATTAATGATACATTTTGTTTACTTTAGTGTGTAACTTTTCTTATGAGTGTTAAAAAATAATAATTATAACATATTGGCAGTTTATTTTATAAAAGAATATGGGGAACTTTGTCGTATTCACACAAAATCAAATCTACACATGTCTGGTTGTTCACAGCAATCACTCTATGGTGGATTCTGAAACTTATCTGGGCAATGACAGAGGGCTTGATGGTTTCCACAACTATTATGCTGTATAGTACATGCACAGATTACCTGTATGTCTACCAGATGCTGGAATGGAAGAAGAATACCTTAAAGGCAAAAACATTTTCTTATATTTAAATTGCTATAATACTTTACGTCTGTTGTACATATACCTAAAGTAATGTACACAGATCACTACTAAACTAGTTGTTATAGATTTTTGAGGAAACCATTTACAACCACCAAAATGAAACGCATTGCGAGTTTGTGGAAATGTTAGTGGAAATATTATGCTGCAAAATGTAGATCATCATGAACTGGTTCGAGCCATTGGCTGGGTCTGTTTGCAGCACAGGCCTCTTCATCTTATCCTATCTCCCCACCACATCTCCATTCTCACTCTTCTCCAGTCTTCATCTCTCTTCCTCACACACTCCTATACTCCCTTCAGCCATCCATCCCCCCACGTACAGAGTTCATGCATCCTCCACATGGTATTCTGTCTTCTTCCATTCTCTTCATGTGTGCATACCACCTCAGTCTCATAGTTTATATTTCATTCTGTAATGTATCTTCTTTCAATATCTCCCTAATCTTAACATTTTTCATCCTGTCCATTTTCTTTGTTTCTCCTAATCTGCTTCTCAGAAATTTCATTTCACTTGTCTGCACTGTATTAATCTCCCTTCTTTTCATTAACCGGGTTTCTGACACACATATCAGTATAAGTACGTATGTGATATGCTTTATATAGTACCATCTTGCATCACTGAGGGATGTCTATGCTGTAAATTCAACTTCTCCCCTGCCTCACAAACCCTTCTACTTGCTGTGAATGCTCATATTTCTCTTTGCTATCTTTTCCACTTCCCTCAACCACACTTCTTCAGTACTTAAAACTCACCTCCTTTAGCCTTTCCTCTCCTGACATTATTTCAGTAGTCACTCTTTATTTCTGGCTGTGATCGTGATTTCACTTTATTTCAAATTAAACTTCATCCCATACTGATTTACTGCCTAATCCCAAGCATCTAATTACTCTTTTACTTCCTCTTCTCAGTTTCTCCATATCATCATCAGGTCATCTGTAAATGCCATATAACCCTAATGTTTCCTTCACCAATTTTTCCTGCTACCCTCTTCATCTTCTCATCCACACACAATCATAATAAGCAATAATGGTGAGTGCACTTCCTTGTTTCAGTCCAATTAGCGCTTTCTTCCACTACATCTCCTTTACTCTGTCTGTTATCTTCTTTGTCACCCCCTTGTTTTCCAATGCATCTTATACTTTATTAAACTCTGAAAATGGTGTTACTAGACAACCCAATAACAAGAAGTTAAACTCAAGTTGCTTCTTTTTTTTACAGTAGGTTCTTCACATATGATTCTCAAGCATAACAGTAACATGTAACAGTATATGATGTAAAGTGACATATCTGTTAAAATGTCTATCTTCAGGGGGTTTTGGATGTGGCTCTGAAGTGAATGGTGTTATAACTGCTTGTTAACCATGTCAGTCCCAGAGGATATTTAGCCACATGGCTGTCAAAAGGTGGGGGATGAAGAGAATATGTCCCCTTCAATCATTGAGGGGTGGAGGGGAATATCTCCCTCAAACATAATTGCAGTACTATTACTCATGAGAAATGGAACATTCTTTTATGTTTTTGAACAATTTCTGTCTTCGTTAGTTACAATATTATTTTAATGTTTGCTAAAAGTGTCTCAAATCCCACATCTACTAAGCTATATACTATATATGTGTGCCTTCCCCCCTTTTTTTTCTATATATATATATATACACAAAAGCGCGCGCGCGCACACACACACACACAAGGTGTACCTAAATTCGACCGACAAACATCAGGTGTATGTTAATCACAAAAAAATAAGTTGAAAACATATATACAACATAAGGTCCTAAAATTAATTCAAAGGGAGGTATACACATTTCTGAAATTGTAGTAGAAGAAAAAAATTATTACAGTACTACTGTAATGTAGCTCTCTCTGGAATATTCCCCTCCCTTTAATAGCAGCAAAATTGTGTTACTGGGTATTGTATGTACCCCACCTGCCCGGTATGGGAAAATATTATTTTGAAAGTAAAAGGTTTAGGGCATTTACACAAGGTGATATTTTTGTTAATTGTTACATGAGGATTAATAATCCATCCTTTAAATCCTGAATATGCTACAGTGACATGGATGTTATTTTGAAATAGGGGTGGTAACAGTGATTATTTACATGAAATAATTTAATTACGGAGACAAGTGTTGTGGTGTTTGAAGATCTTTGTTCAGTTAACAACTATCCAGACAAACTTTAAATATTATTTCCAATAACCAAGTGTCCCAGGTCCAACTTCAAATATGTGTACCACCCTTAGTATTCACTTTACATCATAGGTCGTATACATGTTTTCAACATATTTTTTCATGATTAACCTGCAGCTGAAGTTTGTTGGTCAAATTCAGATACATACTGTGTATGTGTGGATATGTGTGTGTGTATATATACACACACACGTGGTTGGTTACTGGCGAGGGGTGGAGTATGGCGGATTTGAGAGAAACACTGGTTCATGGCTAGAAATTTAATGAAAAATGTATGGAACAAATTATTAATGTCTATAGGGCGCCAGTTCATCTATTCACGGGTGAGCATGTGGACTCTTAATTCTCAGGAAAGCATTAGGTCGGCAGCCACGAGGTGGTCCCCTCGTAAGCTCATGTTTAAGTAGAAATAAGTTCAGGTTAAGAAAAGAGTTCAAGTTACACAGTCATTGCACTTAAGCATGTGTTTCCTGGAGTGGGCCAGGCCCCGAAGGTATGGAATGTACAAATAACACACAGAGACTAAGATCATGAGTGGTTATATTCAACAGAGAAGTGGTACACTTACACAATACAGCTACCCTAGCCTTAATTGGGCATGACATTTAGGCCTTCCATAGACCGAAGTGGCAAAAAGCACTGATAAGGACGTAATACAATTACGGTGTTAAAATCTCCAGGGCCACGAGTCTGACAGAGGTAAGAGTATGAGTGCAGGAGAAGCAAAAGTTAAGAATATGTTCCACAATAATTAATGCCTCGTACTGAGGCAATACACCATACATGCATGTATGGTACACATTGTTTACAGTAGGTGTTAACCTTGTCCGCCACCATTATCTGTGCTGTGGCTATACACGCATGTAGTACTGCCTGCATACTAGGCACTGTTGCACTGCAGTGGAATCTAGCGGAAACTTTGTGCGCATTTTAAATGAAAACAGTGGGTCCTAGACATTTGCAACAAGGGGACCGTTTTTGTTTCGTAGGTCATACTACTCAATAAACCAGTAGCAAATGTTCACAATTCCCGACGATAATGAAGTTGCCGGCAATAAGGAGATGGCTACCCCTGTTATTTTCGTAATGGGGTGTGTTATTATTGTGTCTTTGCTCTGACGTTGTAGATCCCAATAACATAAAACAATTTTCCGCGAATTGTACTTTCATCGCACCTGGTTTATCCAATATTTCAATCTCCATTTTCGGGGACTTATTATGCCCTTAATATTTAGTTTAGGTACAAAGTGTCCCATATATTTGTCACTTGATTTTGCATAAGGAATCACCTCACGTAGTTTCTTAGTCGAAATCAGCTCCACGCTGTATATATATATATATATATATATATATATATATATATATATTAGACACTTCTTTGCACTTGGAGGCAAGATCAGAAACCAAGGTTTGGAGTTCCTCAATGTTGTTGGCCAAGAGTGCAATGTCATCTGGCCTTAGCATAAATCTTTCAAAAACAAAAGTTATATCCAATAAATGAGTCACAGCGGGGAATATAATTATAAATAATATATATTTAGTAAACGTCAGTGAGTACATTTATCTAGGCCAGTTTGTAAATATGGAATGAGATGTGAGACCAGAAATTTTCCATCGCATCAAGTTGGGATGGCAAGCATTTGGAAAACATTCTATTGTTCTCAAATCAAATATGCCCAAAAATCTAAAGAAAACAGTTTATGACCAGTGCATTCTTCCAGCACGGTACGTGATGCCAAGAACGACATGCCTCACAGTGATAAATTAATTCTTAAGTAGACATTGAAGTCATGAGTGATGTCACAACTCAACCAGCACAACCCAATTACACGTCCAGGCCAATTTCACCTTTCATACCCCTCGAGCACGCGTCAGAATTCAATGCTTTATTAGGCGTTGGCTGGCCGGAATCCAAACCAGAACCTACACGTTCTCCTTGGCCAGAGACCCCACAGCCCGCCACCATAGTAACTCCACCTAAGGTTGCCCCGAATAAGGGCACTTCCAATTAGTGTCGGTTAAAGTTGGTTTCGGGGAAGATTATCCGGGTTCAACTCCCACCGAAGGTCGTCCCCAAGTCCTGTGCAGTAACATCCCTGGTGAACTATATTCCTGCATGTCAGCCTACAAGGCCACTGCGGATAGCACCAATCCCTTCGGCCAGATTACCCACCCCTACCATCACCATCATGTAAACTATTCTCACCACTCGGACAGCTGGTGTCCCATATCTTGTAGTGTGGAAGATTGATCTCCCATGAAGGGAAACAATCGCGGTTCAACTCACTATGGGGTTTGACTCCCCTCTCCTTCGATGGTATCCTCTTACTAAGCGGCCCCGCCCAGGACCTACTGCAACCCACCAGGCCAGAATAATAACTAACACGCTGCGGTAGGACTACTTGAAGAATTCGGGAGGGCGGTAAACGCCTTAACCACTATCTCCGAGATAGGGAGCATGCCTCCATGTATATGTATGAATACAGGATGTCAGGTAATTTGTGGATACAGACATTGTACCACATGAATCTGTGATCAAAACTTGGTAGAAAATATTCTTTGGTAAAACAGTGTAAGGCCTTTAGTTTACAAGAAAAACAATGTTAAAGTGGAAAAAATGTCTGTTTCATGTTAAGGACAGTATACAGCATCAAAATAACGTGCTTTGCTCATAGCAAAGCACTTTTCCGTACGATGGGTGCATGCAGCATACACGGAGCTTGGCCGCCAGATGCATGCAGCATGCACAGAGCTTCACCGCCGAATGCACCCACGGCCATTGCCATGTCCCAGTACTCACTGCATGTGAACTCCATGACCTCTCTGGCACTACTGAGCTTGACCTATTCATTTGCCAGATTCCTTACCAGACACATACATTGCCACATCACCTCACCTTTGTCTAACTGGAATACCACACGTTTGTTACAAGGGTTTTTACACATTTCATATCATTTTTCTCATAAACAAAGGGTCTTATGCATTTTTACCAAAGAGTATTTTCGACCTAGTTTTGATCACAGATCCATGTGGTGCTGTCCATATTCCAGAATTACCTGACATTCCGTGTGCGTGCGTGTGTGTGCGTGCACGTGTGTGTGTATATACATATAAGGATAAAATGATCTGACAGTTTGAAATACACTACTAACCTTTTTTTAAATGAAAGGGTCTAGTAGATCAAGTGTTATTTTTGTCATTATATTTTCAACTATAGTTTTATGTTTTTCTCTAGGCAAACCATGAATTCCTAATTGGGAAGCGTAGTGAACAAAATGTATGGTATCCTGCAAAGCCAGTTGATGAGTATCTGATGCTGGCTGAGTGAGTATCTTGAATATCTCTTTAATTAGGTTTAATTAGGAGATTAAAACTTTTTGTAGTTTTTTCATTTTCTTGGTTACTGGATTTTAATTTTTAAAAGTAGGTTTTAAGTGTACTATGCTACTGTTATTTTGTATGTTTGTGTGACTTAATGTTACTGTTACTGTCATACCTACAACATTGTGTTATTGGTATGTTGTGTAATATCTTAGTGTAGTCGCAGATGTGCCAACACAGCAGTATGAACTGGAAGAATGCATCTCAAGAGAAAATGGCTAGTGTATGGAGTACGGTAGACCATTTTGCAGGTGTATCTTGCAGGAAGATTTTCAGTAGTCAGCTGTACAGCGGGGTGAGCATGTACTATCTGCTAGGCAGCGAAAAAGAACTGCCCCACAGTGGAAATAACTACCCCAAGAGGTGTGTTTAGCATAGACTGAGAAATAACACACCATTGTGTGTTTATATTGCTGTACACGCTCGTGGCGAACTTACCATGTCGCCATCTTGAATCACACTGGCATCAGGAACTACTTGTTGCGACGCCCTGGCTGTAGAAGAAAGTAGATCTCCGCAGAAGTATATACAAGTCTGATTGCATATTGCACAATACGCAACAAACCGCTCGCCGAGACAAGCAGAGGTTTCCAAGATTCAGTCCAACAAGTCACAACACAGTTTTACACGCTACGGATACTATATATATATATTTGCATGACACCACTGGCAGACTTCATTATGCTTGTGTACTGGCCTACGCAGCTGTCCCTTGATGGTGCACATGTCCGCCACTCTGATCACACCATCTCTTCCAAGTTGAATGTTCACCATTCTAACTAGGCACCAGCCAATGGGCAGTAAGCGCTCTTCTCCCACAAGAACAAGATCTCCAACTTCGAGTGCTGGCTGTTGGGTTTGCCACTTACCCCTAGGTTGCAGCTGCTGCAGGTATTCCCCATACCATCACTTCCAAAACTGGTTTGCTAATGCATACACCAACTTCCACCTTCTTGATAGACATATGTCACTATTTTCAGAGGACTCTGGTACAGCTACCAGAGGTCTACCAATGAGAAAGTGTCCAGGTGTGAGGGCGGCAAAGTCATTTGGGTCTGAAGACAGTGGAGTCAGGGGCCTGCTTCAACTCTAGTACAGAGTGTAATCGATTCTTCCAGAGTGAGAAATTAGTTCCCAATTACTCGCCTGAGATTATATTTAGCAGACTTTACAGCAGCTTCCCAAAATCCTCCTTGGTGAGGACTGGCAGGAGGGAGAAAATGAAAATTAACTGAATGGGCCAAGGCAAAGTTTTCCAGGAGTGGGGATTGGAGGAGCTGGGTGAAAGATAGCCTGAGCTGTTTTGAAGCTCCAATGAAATTGGTCTCACAATCAGAGTGGAGATGAGCACACAAACCTCTCCGCGATACAAACCGGATAAGGACTGCAACAAAACTGTAAGCAGTAAAGTCTGTAACAACCTCAATGTGTGGCTTTCATCACAAAACAGATGAAAATGGAGAGATAGGCTTTCTGGGATGAGACACAGCTTTTTGAGCCTTATGGTGATAGGTCCAGCATAGTCCACACCAGTCCGTTTGAAGGTCCCAACGTTCAGAAGGCAAGTCGCCCATCAATGGGGGCTTGTATACAGGCCAACAACGAAAACAACGTTCACACTTAAAAACTCTCAAACGAACCAAGGACCGTGCTAAGAGAATCCAGAACCGTTGTGACAAATGCAAATACTTAATGTGCTAGTGGTCTACTAAAGCTTTAACAGCTACATTGTTTTTAGGTAGTATGATAGGATGTTTTACTGAAAATTCTATTTTGTTATGTGACAAACAGCAGCTCACCCTGAGCACACCATTTTCATCCAAGAATGGTGCCAAACGCTGCACTCTAACAAACGCTCCTGTTGGATACATTTGCACATCAAAGCAGCAGCTTCTTTCAGTTCTGCAGGAGACAGGATGCCACTGGTACAATGCTGTTTATTAATGCGATTGATGAAACACTTTACATATGCCATGACACAAATCAGCTTGGGCCACGAGGAACTTTGTTGCAATACTGGAAGTTCTTCAGAAATGTCATGTGTGGTAAGTAATGCGAACTGAGAAGGCTTTGTTTCTGGGATCTCGTCCAGCTGATTAATTGTGGACACTGGCCACTACCCTGGAGGGTCGACTAACCAGCCAGGGCCATGCCACCACATGTCATGCGAGAGGAGTTCAAGAGGCAGCATGCCACGGGTGGCACAATCAGAAGGATTATCTTTGAAAATGACATGTTTCCATAGCTGGGGAGGGACTCAGTCCTGGATTTGTGCAACACAATTTGCCACAAATGTTTTCAATAAGTAGGGCTGGGTCTTTATCCAAGTCAGAGAGTAATACTGGAATATGTCCAGGCATGAATAGCAGTGACATTTAACATCTGTACCAGGAAGGCATGACAATAAAGCATACGTTTGCCCAGTAAATGAGTGCCACACAGTTCTAATCGAGGAAGAGACACCTGCTTGAGTGGAGCTACCCGTGAATTTGCCAGGACGAGATGCACATACACATTCCCTCGAGTATCCACACTCCTGAGATATACAGCAGCTGCATAGGCTTTCTCCAAAGCGTCTGAGAAACCATGCAGCTCCACACTGACGACGTCAGGACACATGAAACGAGGCAGACTAAGTACTATTAGTGCATCAAAGAACTGGTTCCACTTCTCCAAGGCCGGAGATGGAAGAGGGTCATCCCAACCTAAACCCTGAGTCCATGCCCACTGCATTAGCATCTTAGCCCACACAATTATTGGCGACAACCATCTCATAGGATCACATATTTGTGCCGTTTGTGAAAGGACAAAGCGTGTGGTTGCAACCCTGGTGGTGATCCTCAAGTGATAAGAAAATAAGTCCTTTTCTGTGTTCCAGTACAACCCGAGAACATTTACAACAGAGCCAGATGAGAAATCCAGATCTCTAGAGGTTTCCCGATGAGATACAGGTATATCATCGAGGAGCTGAGGCTGTGTGCTGGACCACCTCTGGAGTTCAAACCCACCCTGATGCAGAAGTTCAATCAGCTGGGATTTCAAAGTGTGTGCTTCCTCTATGGACATTGCTCCCGTAACAATATCATCAACAAAAATGTGATTGTGAAGAACATTTGCAGCAAGAGGATATTGGGCACCTTCACCTAAGGCCAACTGGTGTAGTGTTTGAATAGCCAGGAAGGGAGATGGTGATAGACCATAGGTTACCGTATTCAACTGAAAACCTGTGAGTGAAAGGGATAGATTATTGCGCCAGAGAATGAATTAGTATGGTCGGTCAGCCTCGAGGATTAAAATTTGCCAGTACATTTGCTTAATATCACAGGAGAATACTTCACTATACAACCTGAATCTCAAAATAACATCACAGATTTCATTCTGAAGTTTGGGTCCTGGAAAAAGAACATAGTTGAGTGAGATCCTAGTGGCGGTTTTGGCACTACCATCGAATACCACCCTCAATTTGGTGGTTGTGCTAGACATTTTTAGAACAACATGATGTGGAATTAAAAATTCTGTATTCTCCCTAGCATTAATCAGCTGGGTGGGGGGAACATACACCTTCATATGGCCTGACTCATAATGGTCTGTCATGAAATCTGTGTACATGGTCTTCATTTCAGGATGAAATGAAAGTGTCTTTTCTAAAGACCAGAACCTATGTTCAGCATTCAAATACGACTCCCCAAGAGGTTGAGCCTGACGTTTGAAAGGAAGACGAACCTTATATCTTCCCATGCTGTCCTGCGAATGGGTGTCCTCGAAATGTTTCTCGCAGTAGTCATCATCTGGCATCTTTGCATTAACATATGGTGTTTCTTCAACTTCCCATAACCGCTTTAGAGTTGAATCTAACAGATCCTCTATGCCAATGAACATTGAGACTACGTCTTGATTGGAATCGGTGCACGACTCTTGGTACTCACCCAGCAGTACCCATCCGAACTGAGACTCCAGCACCACAGGCATGTGCTGTTCTAATTCCAACCTGCCACTCAAATACACACGTGCATAAACATCAGCACCTAACAACATATCAATTGGGGCAGGTTTGTCAAAGTGGGTGTCTGCCAGAGGAAAGGAGCCCAATTGGATTCGGACACGCTGATCTACAGAAGCCCGTAGCAGATTGCTAGTGATCTTTGACAGTTGTTAAAAAATCATCTGCCTGTTACTGCTGAAAATTATTTAGTAGCCTGGGAACTTCTTACATCCCAATACCAGTATGTGAGAAAACTCACCACCGTGTATGTTAACAGGATTATCAATTTGCCTAGCGTCGACTCCACAAATGACCAATCCATTTGAAACTTTATTAACACGTTCAGTGACAATGCTCAAGCCCTTGAAGAGTTAGATTGTGACATAACACAGAATAATTCAGTGCTTGCCACATTATTATAACGCAAATTTAGATGTAGGTGTCAGAACAAAGTTTGAAAACTCATGCACAGAAAATACTGACTCATTTCCCACTGTTTCAGAGCTTATTGATTTCTGATAAACCAGGTAAGGCTTAGGTACTTTAGGTTCAGAATCTGTAACGAGGACCGACCTTGGTTGTGAAGTTATGTGACCTGATTTGGTTAGGGATGTTTTCCGATGCACTTGACCAGCCCCAACTTTGCTCACATCAACTGCACAATCCAAATTTGCGACCCTTGATCGCAGAAAATCAACCAGTAATCTTGCCTCCTCATCAGCAAATGTTAGACTTCCGGAAATTATTTTGCCCTCTTTCTCAGGGCAGCGGGAGGAGTGGCCAATGCTTTCTCAACTATATCAAGCTACAATCCACGACAGTCAAGCATTGGTTGACATAGAAACTGGCTAGAGTGTAGAGTACAGTAGACCATTTTGCAGGTGTATCTTGCAGGAAGACATTTAGTAGTTAGCTGCACAGCGGGGTGAGCATGTACTATCTGCTAGGCAGTGGAAAAAGAACTGCCCCGCAATGGAAATAACTACCCCAAGGTGTGTATGCTAGCCCTATTTATACCCGTCCAGCTGGAAGCGAGTGAGGGAGGGAGAGCAATAGTGGAGAGAGCTCGTTTCCCCACTGCGCAAGCGGGAATGCACATTCGGAACCCCTGGCTGGAAGGCCGGTCTAAACCACTAAAGCAGGAACACATCAGCTTGGGTTGCCTGCATGCAGGAGGTAGTGGACCTGATGGGCCTACAGGAAGGTGACGGTGCTAACATGTTGCGGGAGTCTGGCAACTGTGTGGCTTAGCTTGGAGACAGCACGGTTGAGGAGGACGCTCAAGAAGGGTCATGGACTCTGCCCATGGTGCACTAAGCTGATCATGTTTGGCAGTAACCTTGGACTGTTGGATTGTTCGTGATGTTGTGGCCAGTGGTAGGACAACCCCATTGCCTTCCTTATATTTTCCTGATAATCCAAGGTGGTGAAAATGGAAACTTGTGAAGGCAAGACAACTTATACGTTGAATGAAGTTTTCCTTCTTTGATGCAGTCTTCTGTTACATAGTGCTTTACTCTACTTCTTCCAGCCAGTACAAGCAGGATGAAAGTGATTCTATTTCCCATGTGCGATTCTCATTCACTTTTCTGCTTATAAGAAGTCCAATAATGTGAGCATTGCCAGCCTGGCGTAGTAAAATTTACAATATTCAGATAACCAGGTGACTGGTGTGCTTCATGCTATAGCAACTTCCTCACAACTTATTGTTTCTATGACATAAATTGGCACATCATAAGTGGAAAAGTGAATGAGAACAAAACAGTGGCAGCAGTAATCTTCAATAGTGCATCGCACCTCTTTGCACTGCTATACACACTGTAACATGGTCTGACATGGAGTCCAGCAGATGCCAGATGTAGTCCAGATGTAGTAAATTGATCACGCATGCTTAATTGGGGTCATGTCAGGTGAGCGGACCAGCTAAGGTAGTTTGACATAACGGAGGCAGTCCTGAACAACTCATGCCATTGTGGTGTTTGGGCGTTATGCTGCTGTAATACTGGCCAGAAATGGGGCAAATGGGGTCGTAGGATCTCATCTAGATACCACAGAGCCTTCAATGTTCCAAGCAATATGATGAGAGCAGATTGGCTGTCGTAAGCTATGGCGCCCCAGACCCTAATGCCTGCCGTAAGCTATGGCTCCCCAGACCCTAATGCCTGCTGTGGGGGATGTTTGCCACTTGACAGCAATGTTGGGATTGTGGTATGCACCAGGGGCACTCATCACTAAACACCACATATTACCAGTTTGTGGCATTCCACGTTGCTCTGGCCTGGCCCCACTAAAAATGGAGCCACAGTTATTGCAGAGTTACTGGCAGCACACGTAGACAGTGTCGTGGACCAGGTTACCATGGGATCTCTCCACACTTGTACACAATCTTCTCGACTTGTAGTCGACCTTGTCCATCCTGAGCCAGACCTCCATGTGTGGGTGCCTTCACATATCCACTGCACCCAACAGCATCGTACAGTATGGTCCAAACTATCCACATAAGGGACTTTATGTTAATACAACCACCCCTGTTGTTTTCAGCTTGATTATGACCTCTCTCTCTCTAAGTCCATCAATTGCATAAAACAAAGTATTCGGCATCTTCTCAGCTTTCTTCTTCATTATATACTTACTTGGTATTATATGGTGTTTGTCATGTTAATGCAGCATCTATTACATGCCAGTGTCTATGACTGTTGGTATGCGGTCAAATGTACCAACATGGGTCCTGCATTCATTGGCCATTCCTTGCAATTCTTCTCTAGCAAATTGACTGGTTTCTTTATTCAGCCTCCGCCTCTAATCATCTGCCACCTGGGGGCTATCCATTAGAGCATCGCTTTCTTAAAGTAGGCTGTCATACATGTGATCTCTTAACATAATTTTGATCGCAGAATCAAAATTATGTTTACATTTTGCAATAAAATGTGTGTGTGTTTAGTTACAAATTTAGAATATTAGCTTTTTTTTTAGTTGTCTTAAAAATAAACTGTAAAAGAAAAATATATTTTAAAATTTAAGATATCTCTGCTTGCACATTTTTTTCTTCACAGTAACCAACCAGAAAACAGAGACGAAGTCGACCCTCGCTTTTGGTTGGATGAGAGTCAGCCAACCATTGTCTTGTTGCTATCCTCAGTTTATTTTGTTCTCACGGCGAACTCGCAGTATTTGTGCTTCTTCGTCATCTGCCTCATCCAGATCAAATCAGCATCGGTGCTGTCTCTCCCTCTGCCAATCATGGTGTTTATTTGGGGCCTGTTCATCACCCCACGTCCAAGCAAGTTGTTCTGGCTCACAATAATTATATACACAAAGGTGATTATACAAACTACCTTCAGTACCTATACTATATGTAAATTTATTTTGCAGCAACTTACTAGATAATGTTCATGGTAAACGGTGCACTTTAGAGAGCCCTGCTTAATATCTACTCGTATGCACATTGTATAGTCTTCCATTCTGTGAAAAATTAACATTGCTTTGTTCCTGATCACTTTGTTCATGCTTCAGTCAAGTGAAACTGTGAAATTATTATAAAAAAAGTTCATATTTTACAAATTTGCTAATTATTACACATGGAAATCAAAAGAAAGCATTTAGTATTCATAACTGTTTACCTAACCCTTTCAATTTTATGTTAAGACTTGGAATATATTTTCTCTCCATCGTTACGTAGAACGTACGTAGATGTGGAGACCCTGTTATACCATTTCTCAAGGGCCCCAAGAAATGTCAGTCTTATATAAGAAAAAAAACGTTATAAAAATGGTAATTTTGTATTGAAAAAAAAAAGGTTTGTGGTGCAAGAGAAGGCAGTTTATTATGCAGGAAAATGTTATAAGAAGAGATGTTATAATGGGTTCCACTGCACCTACTTTACAATGATTTTCATGGGGGATCGTATCCTCAGACATGTTTGTTTGTCCCCAGGTGATCATAGTCATCAAGTGCATTTTACAGTTTGATTTCTTTCAAATGAGAGAGGAGATGGATCAGGACAACCCTTTTGAACCTACTCGGATCATCGGGGTGGAGCGTTCAAAATATTACGTGACGTTCGAGTTGATCTTGCTCCTGGTTCTCTACTTCCACAGGTGAGATCACAAGGACACTTTGACGCATGATGCATTTTTAAAGATATGTGTATTCAAACGATCTCAGCTCAGTCCTGCTCATTCTGTCTAATAGCTAGATTGTTTAATTTACTGGCCCACAATAACTATGCAGTCAGCCATTAAGTTTATTTCTCCACCGTTAGATAGCACTAGTAGTATGATTTTCGCCTGTCTCCTTTTTTTACCCTGGTCATGTCACAGCGGCCAGCCATGCATTCGCCACCCCCTCCTGAGCAGCCACCCCTTTGCCCTCATGAAGCCAGCCAGTCAGCGACGGGCTGCTGCCTCATTTAGTATAAAAGGAGGATTTGCGCATGCCTCCACAGCCAGTTGGTTCTCAGTTGCCTAGCACTCGCTGCTCATGCTTCTCTCAACTAAGCCCGCTTGTTCCTAGCACTCGTTGCTCAGGAAATACCCCTTTCACTTTTATTTAGTTGTTCCTAGCACTCGCTGCTCAGGACAGTCAAGTTAAGCCTTCGGCAGTGTTAGTTAGGTTGACGCTCTCCACGAGATACCTGCTAACTCCCACCTCCCCACGGATGTGTTCGAGCACTGGGAAACCTTCATCCTACGGTCCTTTTCAGGAACTATCTTACTGTCGCCTTGCTTAGTTACCCAGTGTAGTCACGGCATCCTCCTGCACTTCACTTTAGGAAACTACGCCAACAATAGGGAGAAGTCTATGTTAACTAGGCAATGCCACGCTACCTACCCTGCACCACCAGGTACGTCCCCTGATACACAACATTCCCCAGTTTCCCAGCCATGTACTCGGACCTATAGCTAGAGGCGAGAATGCCAGAGCTTCCGCTTACTCACAATTTATGCACAACTAAGCTCTTTTCAGGCCAGCCTGGTTCGCATTATTAAAACTTGAAAGTCAAATTTATTCACAATTTTTTTGTTTAACACTGATAGTCATTAACTGCATCAAATTACACATGAGTAGAGGGCCCTGTTTTTCAAGGCTGCGAAATCGCGAAATAAACACAAAATACAGTTTCTCGTGAAAAATGACATACCTCGTGAAAACAAAAAAAAAAAAAAAACCACAAGAAATATGTGAAATAATACATTTCTGTTGTGAATTCTCATGTTTACAGTGCTAATTTAATAAATTGTTTCAATGTGTAGTTGGGATTGAAAAGTCAACACAATCTATGTATTGAATATACGCAGCCGAAGCGATATCACCAACGGGATAACACTGTGTTTGGGAAATAAACTGCTCTCTGTGACTTTCTAAAATAAACTAATTTTGTTTACATTTCGTCCTTTTTCACTCTTTGTTGTATAATTAATGTAACCTCGTTGGTAATATACAAATGTGATAACTAGAAAAATTACCAATACTTATCTCAAAAATGGTAACAAAATTTTCCGTTGCCACGAGGTGCTGGCCGCACATTGATGTAACAAAGGCACACAGTATGCTTCATAGATTCGTACATCTACAGTATTACCAAATGTCATATTTTTTTTGGTTACATTTTTATATAAACATGTTTTTCAAAGTTATCCAGGTTATGTGAGGATGACATGTTTCATCTGGCGCCATTGTATTTTTGTTTTGCCCAAGTAATATATTAGTTACGATTCTATTTATTATATTGGTGGGGTGGGAAACTTTAGTTTATCACATTTATTATCTTTCGCGAGACAAGGTTGTTTTGCACCTCTTCTTACGAGAAAGTAGCAATTAGAACTGCTCTTTGTTTTGATGATGCAGTAGAAAATCTTGCTTGTACGAAAATAACATTCAAATTACTATAAATCAAAAGTATACAAATAGTCTAGCAGTTACCACAAATGTGTCAAATGTTTCCACTCATGATTGAGCTGTATTCACACTTTTTTAATACATATTAAAATGTATTTTATTTAATATTCAACTAGAAGAAAAACATAAAAAAGATCAAATTATTTCCTAATAAAATTTAGTAAACTCTTTCTGTCTCACAATTTTTTTGGCTTAACTCATAATTTTTAAATCAGCGAGTCAAATTTACTGAAAAAATTTTGGGCCTAGAGAAAGCACTGAATGCCATCACATTTTTTACCAATCTGGTAATAAACATAAGAGCTGAATCAAAACCTTGGGTCCACCATTCCTATAACGTAGTACCTTATCCCAGTTGTGC
This sequence comes from Dryococelus australis, assembly GCA_029891345.1. Taxonomy (NCBI): domain Eukaryota; kingdom Metazoa; phylum Arthropoda; class Insecta; order Phasmatodea; family Phasmatidae; genus Dryococelus; species Dryococelus australis. The sequence goes on from CM057008.1 coordinate 59,067,494, forward strand.
TATCCCGGCAGTAAGGATGATAGGTAACCTGGGTACTGTTGGTTAACTCGCTAATACAGACTACATTTCATTACTCACACGCACCTAGCTAGGCTGACCATTCTATCCCAGGGTGGAATAGGGTTCCACACAGGTACACTGTCCTTGTGTTGGCTTGCCAGTTGGTGTCATTACTCTGCTGTCAAATGTTTCACTGGCTTGGGCACGGCAACACCCGCACATCTGTCTCTGCCAGTGCGGCCCAGCTTCCAGTACTGAAGTAAGGGTGACCGCTGCGCTAGAGCTAGTGTGTGACTGACCCATAATTGGGGGGGGGGGGAGACAAGGTGCCTGCCTTCCTATCCTTGATGGATAAAGTGATTCTGTTATCCAATGCCTTATTCCAGAAGGTGTGGGCTAAAGGAAAAGATTAAACTGATCCTTCTGCTGGTCGCCAAGGCACGTACACTCTGACACTGATCGATGCCATCGCCAGCCTGCAGCCACGGGACCAAGCACAAGCCCTTTGCCATCTGCAAGTATCTAAGAAGCCAGTAATATGACCCGTCTATTTGCACCACCTACACGAGTTGGCCCATCTGAGATTCCTCACTGGATCGCCGAGCTCATTAGACTTACAGTCCCTGATCAAACTCCAGCTATTGGTTACAGAGTACCGGATGTACTGCTTCCAAGGCCTACTCCATCACCAACCACACCGGCACCACAGAACATTAAGACATCTAATAAACAGGCACTCCCAGTGATCCGTCGCCCCAACATACCGGTCAAGGTAGTCACTCCCTGCAAATATATTACACTGAAGGTAGTGAACTTTGTAACCTGCCGTCAGCGAACCAAACCGGTCTTATGTACAGGAAGACACTCCACAGCCCTCAAAGACCAGACCCTGCGCCAGATGCATGAACACTTGGCCTAGTTCGTGGACAAAAACTCCCTTGCCGCCTTTTGTACTTGTGTTTGATTTCTGCCAACAACTCCTGTTATGGCGAATTTAATACGACTAAAATTTAAGTGCCACTAGTGGACTGTATAATGAATTTGTGAGAAAACGACTAACTGTCGGCGGTAGCTAAACACGACTAAACTTACCACCATGATATCCAACACAAAACTACTATTCTTCTTCTTCCTGTTGCTCAGGACCGCCAACCTTTGAGACAGAGTTGACAATGAAGAATATGCACCAAGTCAGGCATGGGGGAAATTTAAAATGAGTCCCACACAAGTATTAGGGGATCAGTAAAATAAACTACATAAAGTTTTGCTGTGAAATTACTGTGAGATCTAAATTCTATCCAATCCATATTTATGAAGTTACAAGTCCAAACACATCCAGTAGTGTGAGACCCTTCCCTCGTCCTATACTGTAGGGTGATGCAAGGTCTCTTTTCCAAAAACCCCTTGACCAAACTGTCTGATATAAAACACCTCCAATTTGAAGCTGAAAATGGTTAGCAAAACTACCAAATACACACACACACACACACACATACACATGCGCGCACGCATGCATGCACACACACACACTCTCTCTCACACACTCTCACACACACTCACTCTCACACTCACTCACTCTCTCTCTCTTTGAATAATGATCACTATATTTTATAATCAGTGCTACAATCATTATGGCTCAAAATCAAAATGGCTCAAAACCAAAATACAAATAAATACTTAAAAACATTGAGCAATACTACATATGTTACATTCCATTTTGCATAAACCAGGTACATTTTTTTGATAGGAATATTTTATTAAGATGTGTCTCAAAAGGACACATTATCATTCGCAATTTCATTTAAAAACAATGTATAAACTGACGTTGCCTTCTCTGGCATTTCTTTAAAAAGGAAGATAAATTAAAAAAAAAAAAAAATATATATGTTCCTGAACAGCCTTAAAATTTGGCGAAAACCCTATCATGCCACTACTATTTTAGGAATTAAAATTCCCAGGGACATTTTTAGTGAGAATTGTCTTGACATTGCGAGGTACATGCAAATTTACTAATTTGGTTTTCAACAAACCATTATTCTAAATTACGCATTTTAATTTACGTTTTCAAACTGCTTCAAAATTTCAGGCTGTAAAACAGGGAAACTTTCTAACAGCCTTAATTTTACCATTTGTGTGTTTTCTTTATATTCTGCAATACTCTAAGTATTTTATGAAAGCTCATACTTGACATTTCTAAATTTATATCTTTCTTTCATGAAAAGCTATGTGATGTTACTAGCGTTTACTGATTAAAATTCAGCATTTTAATAATGTAGGTTTTTGTCCGGTCTTACTTCAAAATCCAAGTATAAAGACAAAATACGACTACAAGTAATTTTGGACAGCAATGTCCTCTTCTACATACTGGCCTTAAGAGCACTACATTTTTTTAAATTACTCATCTCAGAAATGGTCTCGTCCCCAGCAGCCACCAGTTTCTGCTGACCCAAGCTGCTGCGGGGACTTAACACTGAATCAAAACTAGGGGTTAAGCCATGAGAGGGGGTGAAATTTTTACCCTTACCAATCATCATGCATGGCAAGTTCCAGAAGTCGTGTAATTCTCAGAATTTGTGCATGAAACGCCATCTAGTTTATTTAAAATTACAGTGCTCACTTCCTTGAGCTTGACGATGCTGGGGCTCCTAAGTGCAGACACTGCAAAATAAGTATAGCTGCCATGTTTCCCAGTCTGGTTTTAGCTATCATGCTAGTTGGGCATCTATGTCGGGATCTGCAGGCGAACTTCATACAGTCGTTATCGTTTGTCGTTTTCACACTGCTAGATAGTGTACACATTAAGTAACAGTTAGTTTATAGTATAATAAGCCTTTTATATGTAACTCCTGTAGTAATTTCGCCGTGAAATGATAATTTTGCGTCGTGCACTTTAGCAAGCCAGTAAGCTGGTGACTGACGCAGCGGTGCTGTGTCAAGGTGAAGGTAGGCAACTAGGGACGTGTAGACGTGCTGGTACATTTCCGTGCATAATGAAACGTCACCATCTCAAGTGGTCACGTGTCAACATTTATCCGCTAGTATAAGAGGTGTTATTTTCTGTGACCAACATTTGAATTTTTTAAACATACTTAGAAACAGTTCTCACATTTGTTGGTTTTGATTCCTCATGGGGTCACCCAGACTTTCACATCTGAGAAACGTGGCAGATGTTGCCATTGGTAGGTGGGATTACTTGAAGCACTCTCATTTTCTCTGCCCTTTCATTCTGCCGCTCTTCCATTTTCACATTGCTTCTCTCTCACCGGTACAACAAGATGTCGCTCATAAAGCCCCTACCAAAACAACTTTGCATGGATTCAATATTTAATGCACTTTTTCATCAAATGTATTTTTTTCCTCACATTTATTGTTTCTGTCTATTTTGTTGGAGACTTTACTTCAAGTTTTTTTTAAGATCATAATTTTTACTTTATAGTGGTCTTGGCAGTTTTATCTTAAAGTAATTGCATGTTTTCTTTTTTAATCTTGCAGAATGATGCTGAAATCCATGGGCTTGTGGGAAGAACATCGTGATGTAAAATCAAGAAGGTATTCCCGCAAAAGGTATCATATGTTATTCATGATTATATTTTTGTTCCTAATTTCAACTTATATAAATCAACAAAAGCTACAAGGCAACATTGTATGTCTGGTTATTCAATGGTGTGCAAAAATTAAGGACGAAATGAAGAAATTAACTTAACAGTGGAACAATCAAGTAGAACTGAACCAAAGACAAAGAGATTGCCTAAGCTCCGATATTGTAGGGCATGTACATATAACAGTATGACATGCTGTAAGCTTGTACAAAAGGTTTAAAGCATGAATGCAGTTTATGCTTAGCATTGTAGTGGCGACTATTGCACAGTACACATTGGGTTGAACAAAGTTGAGTTGCTGTCTGATATGGCCAACACACAGTCCCATAGGCAGCATTCAGATCATTTTACTAGAGGTCCAATCACTGGGAAGTTGGAAGAAGGTCAAAGTGTACCTAATATAGCCAATGAGTTTCGGATCACCCACACAGCATTGTGGCATTTCAAATGACAGGAACAGCTGTACGAAGATTGACTCTCCCCTAACGAGTACTAGTGGTGTTGGTCGGCATCTGCGACTCTTGACTGGGTTTGAACTGGGACAGGGCAGGCTGTTGTGAATGTGGAAGTGCAGTGGGAGATGCTGGTCTGGTTTGTATGCATGTGGACGTATAAGTTGGTGCCAACCAATATGTAATGCCTAGTCACCATAGTCACGGTGGCGTAGGCCACCGTTGCCCTTATCGTGTGGTAACTAGGACTCGTTACAGCTAGAGGCATGGCTCGTGTGGTAGTCATGAAGTGTGACAGGCTTCGTGAGCTGTGAGGCAGCTGGTGGTCTAAGTCTGTAGGTGTAGATAGGTGGCTTGGAGCAAGCGGAAGCTTATGGCTTAAATGCACCATTGAGTAGCAATTCATTTAGCAACAGAATGGTGGAGTCAAAACGCATCCAGGCAGAGTGACGTTCTGCTACAAAGCTGCGTAAGTCAGCCTCGAACTCGGAGCTGTGAGCTCTTTATTTAGGCTGAACACAGGGCTGATGCGGGGGGCGCAGGGGTGATGGTGCGGCAGAGAGGAGGGAGAAACGAGGCGCTGTGGAAATTGTCTAAGCTGGTGGCCGAGCTGGCGGCTTGCTTCTCCTTCACTGCCAAGGCTGGAGGAGTAAGCAAGCCCTTTGCATGGAGCAGGATGCGGGCTAACAGGAGGTAAACACTGCTCTTCTGTAGCTCTGGTGAAGTGCTCTGTGACATACATTTCTATACTTCTTCTTGGAGGGGGCTGCAGCCTTTGGCAAGGCTAGAGCGTATTATGACGATGCCCGTGGCGTGTCAAGGTTTAGTAAAGGTGGTTCGCGAGCAACCAGGCCAACAGAGAACCAGTATATTGTCCTCCAGGCGAGGAAAAATCAACAGTAGTCAGCGGGTGAAATCTCAAGACACATACAAAATACTATTGGATGCCAGATTTCATGGTGTACTATGGCCAGGAGACTGTACACAGGTGGTTTATTCACTCGGCAGCCGGTATGATGTGTGCCATTGACACCTACCTATCGGAGATGGTGTCTGGAACACAAGGACTATGGAGCTCTGCAGTGAGGTCAAGTGCTCAATATGGATGAGAGCTGTTTTAGTCTCACTAGTGATTCTGGACATATGTGCATCTGAAGAGAGCAGGGACATGCCATCATTACTCCAACATTGTTGGAAGGCAGCAGTTCACAAGTGGCGGAATTCTTGTTTTCCTAGGAGGTTCAGTCACTGGTGACCACTATTGTACATGGTTTCTCCTTTATCTCGCCTGTCATTTACGGAATGCTGTGGGTCCTGAGTTCCTCTTCATGGACGACACGACAATGCTGCACCACATTACTGAGCTGTTGAAGAGTAAAGATTTTCAAACAATCCCTGTACCTAAATCCAGATGAACATGTATGGAACATTGTCAGGAGACACGCTACAGCACTTCGCCATCCACCAGCAATGATTCCGCAGCTGTGATCGGCTCTACGAGAAGACTGTGCCATGATACCTTAAGAGCTCATCGACAACATCATACTGAACATGAACTGATTGTGCACATCCTGCATTACAGTCAGGGATGGTTATATCCACTCCAGAGGACTGTATTTTTCTGCTTGCCGCCTATCACAATGATGTTTTTGTCTTTGGTCCTGCTCTGTTCAGAACCCAATTTTAAATAAAGATCCTTTGCAGCATATGGTATTATTTCTTTGTCAGTGTTGTTGATATTTCCCATACATCTTGACGATGTTTTGGTAAGCTTTGTACCTATTTTAAATGCTGCTGTGCAATGTTACATGTGAAAACCTATCCCATCCTTGACTTTTACATACCAGTGTATTTATGGAAGTTCTCAAGTTTTTGTTACTCTCAAAACCATTTACCATGTGTTTTGTCATTGCCAAAAATGCATCATTGATAGCATGTATTATCATATGCAGAAGTATTTTACTGTATAGTAACGGTTCAGATAGCAGACTGAACTACTACATATAATGGAAATGATGTTACAATTTTTCTTTCAGAACTATTATTATAACTTTACTAGTACATATATATAGTTTTAAAATGACAACTTTTGAAAACAAGAAATATGTGTAATATGCAGAATATTGGATTCGTAATATAAAATTTGCAGTTATGCAAAAAGTGGCATGTAAATCTGTTTTTTATAAATATAAGTGCACAGTTTGCGGCATTTTAAGTTATACCTGACCTTCCAGGCATCCGTAGTTTGTGTTTTTAGTGACTCTCAGACAATTTGCAACCTCGTACTTTGACAACATTGACGCATGCCGCTTATACCAACTATCTACAACGATTACGACTCATCTCACTGCAACTTAGTAAACTACTTCTACACACGTGAGATTCAAACCCCGCGCCAATCTGTACATGAAAGTTACAGCCTGCCACAATCCTGGAGGGCAGCCCGACACGTGGATACGAGGGGTTGTGCAAGACAGCGGCGCGTCCCCCCCTCCTCATTCAACCTCACGCTGAGAGCCTACAAGCTGCCAGCCTCCTCGGGGCATGTCCCAGCCCCACCGAAGATACGTGAAGGCCGAGAGATGACCAGAGGGTGCTACCCCCCTCCGGCCTCTTGCAGCAGAGGGACATCATCACCCCCCCCCCCCCGCAGCCACCAAGACACGCACTACCCTGACTATGTAAGTCAGTGCACAGCAGGCCTCGCAAGTTACTTTCCTGGTGCAGCTCGCTCCACCACTTCTAGTGCTGGGACCTCCTACTACTGTTAGAGCTTCAGCAGTCCTCCCAGAAGCTGTCACCAACTGCTCAACACTCTTCAGCAGACACCAGAGGCTGCCTACATTGACATCGTTATTAGAGCTGTGAAGCACAAGTGACCAGATGCTCCAGCGATTCCAATCACCAATAACTACCAGAAGCTTTCTGTAGCTACCAGACCTACCACACTTAACGTCTTTGTCTCTTACAGATACCCCGATTACAGTTGGATTTGTAGTAAGCGATTTTCGACGGTTTAATTTCACTTCCCCCATTAGCCTAGGACCAGGTCACCTACACCTGGCTACCGTAGGTTTACTTCCAGCCACCGGTATTCTTGGCAGAAGAGCACACGTAACCGTGTTTACTAAGCTCTTAATAAACACGGCTTTGTTTCTTTTAACTTCGAGTCTCATCCATAGAGTACTTTGTAACCAACTGCTGGGAGAATCTCAAGTCGAGTACTGCCGACCGGGAATGGGAAATTATTACTACGAACTAGCTACAACTTGAGACTCCCCCTCAGGCGGCTCCAGTTGCAATACACACATATTAGACGGCCATCTATTCTATTCATGCCAAGTATATAGGTATTGGAGGAGTATAATAGAGGAGCCCTGACCACTAGTAACACTTTCCACCCAGGGAGAGACAGTACGCCTGAGTTATATCCCTACTGGAGCACCTTGGTGCTGGTGGGGGTATCTGCTTAGGTGTTACGGTTGGGATCACACACCCAGTAATAGTCTTGGTAGCCCACACGGCTTCAACACTTTTGGTTCGCCCGCTAAGGTGGGGGGCTTCTGAAGCACCAGGCTCATGCTACCAAACTGCTGCTGGGCAACACTATTCTAGGGTTACCAGAGTCCATGGTGCTCAATTCATAGTTCTCAGCAGCCAAACCCGTTCTATGCCATTTAAGGTGAGACACGGCACAAGGAGGAAGAAGCAAAGAGTTGCTTGTCATCCTGGTTCAGTTCCCCTTACAGCTAGCCGACGAGCTGAACGAGATTGTGCCGCTTTGCTCAGATCACTAGAACGACCTACGTCTACAGCAGGTGATCCCGCTTCTTTCTCATCTTCACCTCTTCGCACACATCCGGCCTGCCACCCTGTTGTGGTTGGATTAATTAAACAGACCGAGAAAAGCCTTGGCATATCGAACGCCAACTTCTGGAGCTCAGCAGCTACAAGTTTGAACTGTAGTTTTTGTGTTGCCACACCTAGGGCTCTCGCTGCCGCACGAGCTGGGTATGATTGACTCAACCAACTGTACCCAGCTATTCTTTGTACTCAAGCTGTCAGTAAGTCTGCTACCACTAACACCTCACATCAGTCACCTACGATATCTACCCATGCTACTAGTAATAGGGTAGACCAATCTAAGGGACTCGTTAATTGTAATGTTGAGAACATTGTTCCCTCACGTAAGGCCATGTTCCCAATTGCCTTATCTAACTGCAACCACCAGTAAGCACAACCGACCGAAGTGCATCCAAACCACACGACCGTGATCCAGCCTTAACTAATCGGACACGCGTCAAGTGATTTTCTGGCGCCCAACGTGGGACGTCAGCTAATTAACTGTTCGCAGTAAGAGGCCGAACCAGGTCACCCGACCTTGAGACCTACGAGTCAAACTGGGTTAACCCAGTGGACTTCGGGGAGTCAAGTAAAAACCCTGTAGTGCCTAAGAAACGATAACCATGTCTACTTCTGAGATCAATGCTGCATCATGCATCAACCATGACTCTGGATCTGACACCCAAGACCCGAAATGCAGCCTTACCGAATTTCCATGTATCATTGATAATCGAATGCACTTATTGTTTAAAGACATTTCATCACCTCTGCCTAGGCTTGCCCGATGAAGTATGAGATACCGCAGGCCTTGAGTACCATTGCAAAGGCTGTCTCCAACAGCCAACAAGTATTTGTAGTGACATTACTGGCCCCGGCCTAGGCATTAACCAGGTCAGATGCACCACATGCAGTAAGACCTTCTATAACCTGTGCATAGGATGTCCCGACGATCGCATCTCTACGACAGGTATGGCATACCAATGTGAAAAATGTAGAAGGAAACACGTACACGTCCCCCACTCCCGCCGATCGAGACCATCCAGGATCTACATACAGAGATGATGATATACAAATTACTGATTTCGCCGATCGACTGCACGAAGACCCTGTAGCATTCACCAACGAGTGTGAAAAAGAATTCCAGGATACCAACTTGCTACAGAAACAGTGGTTAGACGGGGCCCAATGACACCTGAAAGGCCTGGCGTTAACCTGGTGGGAGAGGTATGGAGAGTTTTTCTCGGACTGGAAGCAGTTCTGCAACCACATTGCATCTGAGTTCATCAGCGAGGAGTTGTTAGCGCGGTTAATAACCCAGTTCTACAGCCAGACACAGATACCCGAAGATGAGGCCGATATTTTCATATGTCGCAAAGAGCAAATGTTCCAGTGTGTATTCCCGGAGGTCCCAGAAGCAAATGCCATACGATCGATAAGCAGGATGCTCTTACTTAGCCTGAGGAATGTCCTCCTCACTGCCAAACCAATAACTATCGATGAATATGTTGAGAAGGAACGGAAAGCCAAACAGAATTTCGCAGCACAGGCCAGTCTGGAAAAACCACTACCAGTAAAAACCCCGGAGCCTCAAGCCCCATCAGGCGAGTCACCCACGAATGTGCCTGCGTCCCCATCACGCACCGTTTATTTCAAAATGTTGGTTCTGCTCCGGTATTCATTGAAACAAGGACTACCCAAGCAAGCCAGCCGGACCATTAGTACCACCATTCAAATCTGATTGAACTTCAGCGCTGCCAGCCCCTCAAGCTACTGAAAGACTCACCCCCGCTATCAAGCCGGGAAATGCCGCCACCGGGGTGCAAAGTGGGCCGCCACCACCAGATCACAAGAGCCCAGAATCCAGGGTTTAAACGATGATCAGGCACTCCCCATAGCCCCACATATCGAAGATATCGAAGTGGAGATAAATAGAGACAGCGTATTGGCATTACTTGATTCAGCTGCCACAGTGAACTTCATTATATGCAATATACTTACCTCAGATCAATTAGCCAACATGCGCCCGCAAACCAAAACTGTCAGAATGGCTCAACCAGATGCGACCAGACAGGTAGACGGCCGGACTACAATAAAGGTGAACGTACACCGGATCTCAGCTCCCTCCGAATTTATAGTGTAATCTACACTATCAGAAGCAGTTATACTCGGTTACCCCTGGCCTAGACAACACCAGTGCATTTTTGATCATGGACGATGCTGAGCTTACATGGGCAAGCACGAGAGAATAACGGTAAACTGGCATCACAGTCCAGATGACATCATACCCGAACCCATAGATCCTACGTGGATCAATCATGAACTCAACAAGTCTGAGTTGAACCAATTGCAGCATGTACTGAACGAACACGCTAGCGCATTCGGACATAGGTGATTGTTACACCAGACTCAATCAATCCAGTACGAGATCTGGACGACAACCAACACCCCCGTTTATAATTGGCCGTATCGGGTATCAGCCCACAACGCGACCTGATAATGGACCAGGTAAACGACATGAAGTACCAGGGGATTGTGGAACCCTCTAACTCACCCTACAACTCCCACGTGTTCCCAGTACCCAAGAAGGATGGAAAGCTGCAATTCTGTGTTAATTACAACGGCCTAAACGAGATAACGCACCCTATTGCTCCCCCAGCTATCGACCTCATCCATACCCTGCAGGACATTGGCAAGGCCACGATCTTCAGTTCCTTAGATATGGAATCTGGATACTGGCAAATTGCGGTACACCCCGATAGCCGCAAATATACAGCATTTACCACACCAGAGGGCGAGACCCTCCAGTTCAGGGTATGCAGTTCGGATTGTAGAATGCCCCCACCACATTCCAACGCCTAATGTCTGCAGAGGTATTGACCGGGTATGTCGGAGAATTTTACTTTGCTTACCTCAACGACGTGATCATCTACTTGAACAGCTGGGAGGAACACCTCGAGCATCTGCAACACATAGAACTCCATGGGATGACTTGCAAGCTATCCAAGAGCTACTTCAGCAAGTCATCCATCGATTATCTGAGACATGTCATATAACCTGAAGGAAACTTCCCGCAGCAAAATTCCATACGAGTCATTGAGGATGCCAACGAACCGGCAAATAAACAACTACGATGGTATCTGGGTCTGTGAAACTGGCTACGCGACTTCGTGCTGAACATTGCGCAACTCATGGCACCATTACATCAGCTCCTGGAAAAAGACACACGTTGGCTATGGGGACCAAAACAACAACAGGCCTTCCGCGACATAAAGACAAGCTTGGGAAATATACAACAGCTACATCGACCCCAAGAAGATCAACCACTAATCCTACAAACCGACGAATGCGAGAACGGGCTGAGAGTAGTCCTCTACCAACAGGACATTAGCAACCAACCACGTGTGATAGCGTATGCCTCCACCCACCTCAACGAAACGGAGCAACGCTATCACATCAATGAACAGGAATGCCTGGCAGTCATCTGGGCAGTGCACAAGTACAGATATTATCTAGAAGAGCAATACTTCATCTTGCGAATGGACTCAAAAGCCCTCCAATGGCTGTTTGAGTCCTGAAACAGCAAAGCCAAACTTGGTCGGCGGGACATGTTTCTCACCGAATTTGACTTTAAGGTACAGCACTGTCCAGGGACAACAAACGACCTGCCAGACGCCCTGTCCTGCTTCCGGACGCTGGAGGAGAAAGCAGGGAAGAGGAAGGGGAAAGATGTCCTCTCCCCCTCAAGTAGAGAGAAGCCCTGACAAATAGATCTGTCTCATCCAGTTGCAGATTACCCAAAACCAAATCTCAATAAGCCAGCAGGAAGACCCTGATGTGAACTGGCTCCTACGAGAGCAACTACAACGCTTTGAAGCTCGGGATGACGTCGTGTGGACATGAAGTGGCCAACCCAATGCTCGTTGGAAAATCTAAGTTCCACAACAGCTGCAAGCCGACATATGCTGCCACCACCACAACCACCCCCAAGCCGTACACCCCGGGGACTCGAGAAACCCTGCTGGACATCGGAATCCGCTATAGCTGTGATGGAATGAGCCGCGACGTCTGACAGTACGTCAGTAACTGCATCACGTGCTGCCACGGCAAGGCCTACCCGGTTCCCTCTCCGACAACATGACCAAGGAGACCCAAGATGGTGTGAACACATAGCCGCCGATCTCATGAGACCATATACCTGGAGCACGAAGGGAAACTGCTTCCTCCTAGTCGTTATGATCAATTCTCCAGGTGCGAAAGATGGATGCAGAAATATTCGCACGTTGGGGATATCAGAAGGTGATACTGACTGACAATGGCACTCAGCGTATGGCAGCGTATAGACCACCAGGACAGGGATGGCAGGCAATTGAGATGATCAAGGAGAGGGTCGATAGACTAAAGGACAGGCAGTGGGTTGTTGTAGCAGGGGATTTGTATATGCCAGGTGTGAAATAGATAGAGGGCACTGAAGGACTGGGTAGCATGATGCAGAGAATGGCAGCATAGTTAGTCAACAGAGGATTAGTCCAGGTAGTAGAAAAACCTACGAGATAGAATGAGGAGGGTGTTGGCTCAGTGGTGAATATGGTATTGGTCAGACCTGGGATGGCGGTAGTTGATGCAATAGTATTGGATGGTATAAGCGACCATCATATCCCGGTTGTGGAAATTGGGATTGGCAGGATGAGGGAAGAGCAAATGGCAGAAAGGTTGGTGTGGCAGTATGGGAGAGGAGACAAGAAGGGGGCAGAAATATTCCTGAGAGATAGGTTTAAAAAATGGTCTATGTAGGAGGGTGTAGAGGGGTTGTGGAGGGAGTTTAGAGGATTAATGGAGGTTATGTTGGAGAAATTTGTGACAAAGAAAAGGTTATGGACTGGGGGATATCCACCATATTATGGACAGGAGATTTAAAAAATGAAGAGGAAGTGCAGAAAATTACATGCCAAGTGGAGAAATGAAGGGATGATTAGATCTAAGGAAATAATGAAACAGATGGGTAGGAAGCTTGAAAGGAAGATCAAACAGGCAAAGAATGTATTTGTGGGGAACTTGTTGGAAGAAGGAAAAGGCAAGGAATGAGGGAAATTGTTTAAGTATGTTAGGAAGTTAAAGGCGAGGAGAGGAAGGGATCTCTCTGCTAACAGGAAGGGATGGTAGGCATGCGACAAATGACCAAGAAATATCGGAGATGCTGCAAGGACAGTACTTGTCAGTGTTTGAGGCAAAGGAGGATTGGAATAGGGGGGCAAATAGTGTTGGGGGGGAGGGTGTTTGGTAAGTTTAAGATGAGGGAGTGGGAGATAGAAAAGGTAATTAGGGGTTTGGAGAGCAGTAAGGCAGGGGGACCAGATGGGATAGGAAACACAGCACTGAAGTTTGGTGGCAGGGAGTTGGTGAAATATTTAGAGGTCCTGTTTAAAAAGTCCTTAGGAGAGGGTAAGTTACCACAAGATTGGAAGGATGCTATGGTGGTACATATACACAAGCAGGGAGAGGATAGGAGGAGGCCTGGCAGCTACAGACCGGTGAGTCTCACATCAAGTACAGGAAAAGTAATGGAGAGGCTGGTGGTCCAGTATATGGTTAGGGTTATGGACAATAGGAATTGGTTGGAGGGGTTCCAGCATGGTTTCAGGAGGGTATACTCATGTGAGACTCAGCTGGCTGGGTTATTAGAGGATCTGGTGCAGGTAGTTGATGAGGGGAAGCAGGTGGATGCGTGCTTCATAGATTTTGAGAAGGCATTTGATAAGGTGCCCTATGGGACATTAATGAGGAAAGTGGAGGAGCATGATACCAGACAGGAGGGTAGTGGAATGGATAGGGGATTTCCTCAGGGGGTGAAGGCAGAGGGTGAAATTGGGGGAGGCAGTATCAGAGGAAGGGGAGGTTGTGTCAGGGTTACCACAGGGAAGCGTGCTGGGTTCTTTGTTATTTACTATAATGGTAAATGACATGGGTTTGGAGATTAGGGGAAAAATAAGATTGTTTTCAGACATTTGTGTTGTGTATGCTAAAGCTTGGGGGGGTGGGGGGACTTGCAGGCGGACATTGATAAAATATGGTTGTGAACCAGGAAAAATAAAATGAAGATAAATGTAAGTAAAACTAAGGCAGTTAGCTTTACAAGGAAGAAGATGATAAGCAGGGACATGTACAGATGGGAGGAACAAGAGATAGAAGAAGCAGCAGAATATAAGTATTGTTACAATTTCTGTCTCTAGAAATTAAGTGGGCTATACCAAGTTCGTTTAGGGATGGAGGTCTTAATCAAATAAAATAATTAATTATAATTTCCTTCTTTTATTTTCAATAACTACAGCAAAATTCTCTGAACTCCAATTCTCACAATAAATTGAAATTTAAATCATTAAAGATCAGTCGCAATAGACAGTGTATCAACCTATTCAATTATTTTATAATTTATGCATTCATATTTGACAGTTCGAATATTTACAATAAAATCAGTATTACACTTCCACTCAGTCCATGTCCCACCAGTCGCAATGTTCTAGAGTCCTCCAAGCCACCTCACGCACAGTAGGCTTCACTTGTCAGTTTCAAACCCTCTCGTCCATTCAAGCTACAAACACTTCACTCGCCGTCGTCCCGCAATCTCCAGTTGTCGTCTACACTTCTTTTCGCTCGCACACACTCTGCCAGGGGGCCTCCATCAAAGACTGCAGACCCAGGCAATTATCGGAAGGTGACAGTCCCAATAACAATTGTTCTAGTGAAGCCCAGGAAGGCAAACTTCCTTAGCTGCACTTTGAGACGATTGTCAGTAGGAGTGAAAGGAAACAAGGTTTCAGCTCATGGCTATTCCTGGAAGACTCTTACTAGGACTGGGGACGAACAGGAAATAGCAGGAGCAAGGTGTAGAAAAACAGAGTGCTGGAAGAGACAACTCAACCACGTCAGATTTATGCCTTTAATCAATCACATGTAAACCAGTCTGTACCCTGACTAAAGCCTGAATGGCTGATCCTAAGTTGTCAACTGGTCATGTACCTAGTCTCGGAAGATGCGGCAGCAGGAGGGGTAAGGGCGACCCCAAGTTAGAGGTATTCGTACTTGAGTAAACTCCAGGTGTGAGCTACAAGGTAGCTGGAAGCACGGCAGGCTTTGGTGGGCTGGCGGGCAGCGAGGCAGCATCGTGCAGAGTATAACTCTTGACGGTTCTGCAACTAGACTGGCACGAAACAGCCTCTCGGTGAGAGTGATGGTCTGTAGATGACTGACACAAAAGAGCCTCGAATTGAGGACTGCGAGTCCCGTTTAGATATGTGCGTTGCACAGAGCCAGCGCAGGTTTTGAGGAGTTTGGAAAGTGAAAAGCACAGAGAGAAGAGCGCAAAAGATAGTTGTGGAGATTTCCCCTCTCGTGGCCCAAAGCTGGAGGGGTAGTGAGCTGCAATGTAATGCATAGCGGGTTGCAGTGCAGCAGGTGGCAACAGCTCGGCAAGCCATCCCTGGCTTGAAAGTGTGCTGTGGCGTGTATGGCGTAATGGCTCTTCTTAGGATGGGACCACGGCTGTGGCGAGGGTAGATGAGAGAATGACATCGCTCATGGTACATCAGAGTTAATTCTTTTTATAATTGGCTGCTATCAATAACTTCTTTTTTAACCAAATTTATATTTTTTAATAAATCATAGTTTCCTAGTGTTTTTTCAACTCAGTATATTACGCAGCCAACATCACAATACTGTTGCATAGATGCCTAAAGTGCATATCTAAGTTTGTGAAGGATGGAGGTTTTAATAAAAAAAATAAAATATCTAAACTTGATTCCTAATTTATCCACACAGCTATTATTCACAGCATTAAATTATTTGTGTCTACTATTACACTTTTTATTTCACAGTGAGTGCAATATTTAATGTTTATTTCAACTCTAATTATCACCCTTCTTAATGTCTCTGTTTGGTTACAGTAAATTAACTCATACTCATCGTTAACACATGTTCAGTCTGTCTGTTGCCATCATTTGTAATGTCTTTCACTCACGCATCTAGTCCAATAGTCCAGCCTGCCAGCTGCAGTCTTCACTGCTTGCTACTCACAGTCATAGGTATCCCTTTCGCTGGTCACTTCTCTCGCTGCTCGTCGTCCGTCTATCATTCAGAACTCAACCACTCACTCTCTCATCAACAGAATCTAGGGCAGTAAACATCTAGACAATTCCTCAGATAGATGCACAAACTCAATACAACCAGAGTCAGCAGCATTCACCACAAAAAGGGTTATCATGTTTGCTCACCTGTCATTCAAAACAATCCATTCACCTGCTGCCACCACTATCATATAACTGCTGTCCTTCACTTCCACTCACTCGCATGAGATGTGAAGCAGCGAGCACGTAACAATACAGTATATCAATGTGATCTAACTGATGGCCTGCGGGGCCATTTTGTCTGGCCCGCGATAGTATTAGCTATTTTACTTTGATAAATGCCTTTAAAAAAATTCTTGTGCATTTTCTGTCAACTCCCCATTATTTTAATATTTTTTCTACCCAATATTTATTCTACAATAATGTTACATTTTAATAGTGTAGAAATGAAATATTTGTAGGTACAATTCTAATAATACTAATATGGTTAACTCTTGAACTGTTATGCTGGCCCGCGGTATATCTTAAAAATAAATTTCTGGCCTGCGACTGAAAAATAGTTGGACCACACTGCAGTACATTATGATCTCTCAACTGCCTCTTAATGGGTTATAGGTATTTAATGAGTGCATATTTTTTTAGTTTTCAAATTTGTGTAACCATTTTTATTTAATTGTACCTAGCAATAATTGTGTTAATTTTCACAGCCGGCCTGGATTCTTCAAAAAGTTGATGACACCCTTAGTGCACGTTCCCAAAGATGTCTACATCTACATGTTCATTTGCAGCTTTATTAACTTCTTAGTCTTACTGTTTGGATTTCTGTCTTTCGGGGTGAGCATTTTGCATTTTTAGATCTGTATTATGTAGAAATATTTGCTTTCTTACTGCTGCAGTGGCTTTCTATGTAAATTTTAATCATTTTTTTTAGATTCAGGTAATAAAAAAATTTAAAGAAAATAGCTGTAGAAATTTAGTGTAAAAGACAGATATTCTCAGAAATTTAAATGATTAAAAACAAACAGGTTGGAAAAAATTCTGTTGTCCATTTAAAGAATCAGTTCTACTCAAATTATTTTTACAGTAAATCTCTGTTTTATAACATTTACCCATTTATTTGCCTCGTTAATAAGTTACTTGCTCTTGGTCCCAAAATATGTTTTTAAATATAAAATTTCCCTTTTATAAAATTTTTTCCACATGTAAAGTAGACATTTCTTGTGTTCTCTCACTGAGCGAGGTGTCGCAGTGATCAAACTTTGTACATACATTTGGGAAGACTGGGGTTCGAATCCCAGTCCAGCGAACCTGAGTTTGGTTTTCCTTGGTTTCACGAGATCACTCTGCAGGATGCTGCGGTGTAGGCAAGCAGCATATTTAACACTTGCCAGGGACACACCTCACGCAGAGGTGACAAACAATATTATTCAGGGCAAGGCCACGCACAGTAAGACTTTTGAAAACAGCAGCATAATTAACAGTGTGGGAATACTTAAACGTTGCTAGGGCCATGAAGCGGGGTCTTACTGCACCAGCCGCCAATCAAAGAGATGGAACGACGCAGGGCGTATCGTGAACTGCCGAAGCCGAGATGTTAAGCAGCCTTCAGCAACAGAAAAGGTGATATGATTCCAGCGGAACATGTAGGGATCAGAGACTTTAGATAATGGAGTGGCTAAACTTAAAGTAATTCAGTACTATTATTATTATATTGAACTCCCCCCGTGTTTTGACGTAAGTAACTCGTTGTAAAGTTATGTATTTAACGTATTGTGAATGACATGAGTAATTATATTAAACTAATGACGTAGTGAAATTATATTGTGTCTCCTACCGTTCTTGAGTTTCGCACCCAATGCTGTTCAGTAAAGCCCCTAAGGTAAACCGCAACAAGGTGAATGCTGGGATGGTTCCTGACTGCAGGCAATCGTCTATTCCTTCCCCATTCCTTCCTCTCAGAGCAACTTGCTCCGTCTCTAATGACCTAGCTGTCGACAAGACATTAGGACCTACTACCTACCTGCCTACCTTGTGTTTCTTCATAAGTGTTGTAATAGGCTCCTACAGTATTTAGCATAACATTTTCATTTCCTAATGGGAAATTTAACAAACCGAAGTAGTAGTGACTATGCTGAGCATAAAATCTAGACAACCTGGAGGACATTCCCAGTCACAGAATAATGGACAGTTGCTCATATTTGATCCATTTTCAGTTCTTTGGGGGCAGCATTTTGTGAATAAATTGATAACTGCTCAATATTTCAATATTCTTCTTTCTAAAAACATTCGACTGTGTCTCTTTTTTATGAGGAAATAGACAGCAGTAAACATCCAAAACTTTCAGTTTCAGATTTGTCAGAGTGTTACTGTTTTTTGTTACAGTTTGCCTAGTGAAGGTTGTTCTCATCATTTAGTACCATAAGCTTCTGTCAAGATATTTACTTTTTTAGTACAGCAAATACTTTTATGTAGGACACTAATCAATAATTGTAAAATACAGTCAAAAAAATTTTATACACCTAATGTTACACCTACAGTATTTTCTTTGGTCCCATGTAATACTAATGTAGCATAATTTCCTCTCATTTTACGCCTTCCTGCATTTTGCAACATTTTTCTTGGGTCCTTAGCAAGTACCAAATGCATTTCACTGTAATTGGTTGTGAGGCCTGCTATTCTTTGGCTGTAGCAACAGGTACCCACTTTTTCTTAGTTGTGTTTCAAAAACTGTTACTTAGATTCACTTTCATGTTTGGTCAGTTTTCAGTGTTACATGTTTTCCCGAAGACATGTGGTCAGTAACCAAAGGAAAGCTAAATGTCTGCACTTAGGATATTGAATTATAGCTAGGGGCAAGACGTATGTAGTGTTATTTCAAGGCCAGTTTTATTTTTAAAAATACCATATTTCAGGGTTACAGGTTTCATTATGAAAGACTCATAAATTGAAACATTACTAAAATAATGCATTATTCAAAACAAAATTTTATTGTGTTGTTTTAATAGAAATTTTATTATTAAAAATTGTGAATCAGTTAACAATAATTTATCCTAACATGCATATTTTCATAGTAAAATGTTAACATTTATGCAATTGCATAAACAACAATAAGCAGTGACACGTCATTCACTCATCTAGCCTCACTATAGTCGCGGCCCCATCCTAAGAAGAGTTGTTGTGCTGTACACTTCACAGGGTGCCTTCCAAGCTAGGGTGGTTTGCTAGGCCATCTCCGCCTGCAGCGCTGCAACCCGCATCACATCACGTCGCCGCTTACCCCTCCAGCACCTGTTGCGTGAGTGATGACCCTCTCTCCACACCCCACAATCCCCGTCCTGGCCCTATGAGCCGAGTATAAATAGGACCCGCAGTCCTCAGTTTGAGTCTGTCACACGCCAGTCCACTTGCCCGGTGTTACGCTGCCAGAGAGTCACCATACTTCACGTCTCACCTTCACAGAACGTCACGCTGCCTGAAGAACCACCAACTTTTTCAAGTCGGAACAGTCTTACGCTGTTCAGTCGAGAGCTCTAATCTACACGACACTGCCGCACTGCCCATCAGCATACCAAATCCCCCGTGCTTGTAGCTACCTCCCTTGTAGCTTACTCTCGGCTATCACGAACGCGAGTACCACAGTTGACGCGTGCTCAGTTAAGGTCTGCTTGCACGATCACCTAGGATTTGTACATTAGATCAGTAGTGTGGTTTTATACAGGTTTATCAGTAGCTGGCGAGAGGTGTTGGCTACTGACTTACTCAGATGACCTCCGTGATTCTAATGAAGTTGAGGTTTTGATCCTTGGTTTCAACTTAATGAGTGCTCTGTTGTCCCATGCCATATTGACGATTCCAGGCAGCAGGTTCCCGGCTCCAGAACCTGAGATTGGACAGGCCGTACCTAGCCTTGGTCCTGTAAACCAGTCCTCTTGGAACCAGGTGGTACTCTTGGCTGGTGCGAATATGCGGGGGAAAATATACAAATACCACAGGAGCAGTCGCGACTGCTTGGTGTCTGAGTGCGGCAGCGCGGTCCCGTCCCGCCTGCCTTTCCTTTGTAGGAGGGGTGAGTGTAGATCACTGTTTGGCAGCAAGAAAAGCTAGGTTTTGCTCCGTACGCCTTTGGCTATGCCTTATCTTGAAAGGCATAGAGAGTCACTGCTTAAACAACACACGTAGTGCACCTTGACGAGAAACAATTTAACAGTGTCAGTCCAGTAGCTGCTTGCTGGTATGAGCTCGGTAAAAGTCTCCACTGATCCCCCACACTTGGCGGGTTGATCAGACATGGAGCTGTTTGGACCACCAATGTCTGTACCGGATGTGACTTCAGGTAAGGTTGAACGGCAAGACTCAGGCTATGGTCACTTCAGCACTATCAGTGCTCGAAGCAAGGGAATAACCCAGGCTTGCTGCCCCTCCTTGGATGAAGGTATTCCTAGTGGTTGTGGCTTCTCTGTTCCTCCCCTCCAGCAATACCAGTGTTTGGGGTGGATGGGAAGAAACAGGCGGCCATACTAATTTCCTGTTGGCAGTGCATGGCGTGAATTGTTCCTAGCAGGCGAAATAAAAAGATACTCTTTAAATGAAAAGTATAGAGAACAAAATTATGTTTACTGAAAAATCAATAAACATGTGACTCGTGCTACCTCCTACCGAACTGTGGAGTGCTGAATGTTACCTACGTAAGCCAGGTGTAAGCGACCTGGTCCTAGATTAAAAAGGGTAAGATTGTTCTAGACGTGAAAAATACTTTACTACTAAACTGTACTGAAGAAAGCGGGTGTTTAGAAGAGACAAAGTGAAGTTAACGAGTGTTAGCGTGATCGCTGTTTGTTGGATGACTGGTCGTCATCGTAAGTAGCCGCTGGGGGCGTACGTAAGACTTGGAAGATCTCTGGATGTCCCAGCACTGAGCAGTGCTCAGGATGTCGTGAGAGAAGAACAAGAATAGTACTGAAGTCTAGGCTGCTGCAGCGGGATACTGAGAAGGCATGTGACGTCCTTCTGCCATGGAGGTTGGCGTGGGAGGTGGTAACCCTCTTGTCAGCATTCCTTGGTTCGAGTATCTTCGGTGCCGCTCAACCGCGTCTGAAGCAGCTGAAGCTTGTAAGTACTCAGCGCGTGGGGATGGGGGAGGTGGCGTACTCGCTGGTTGCTTAATCTTGTGGCTACGTGCTCGGTCGCCCGGGAGATTTAAGCGGCCGAGAGTTTATGCACAAAGTGGTGTGTGCACAACTCTCACGTGGGTGGTTGAAGTAGACAACTCCTACGTAGGTTGAAGTAAAGGTATACTTCACCTAAAGAGCGATGATTAATAATTTTAGTTGATTAGTATTATAAGCGACACGCGTCACAGTCTTGGGTTTGCCCTCACTTCCCACACTGCTGCGTCTTCTGAGAGATAGGTAACTATACCATTTAGCAACTTATAACAAGCTCTTCAGGCCTCATTCAGGGTACAGGCTGGTTATTGTGTGTTTTAATTGAGCAATCAATAAAACAGGCATAAACCGGACTTGGTCAAGATGTCTCTCTAGCTTTCTGTATTACCACACCTTGTCCTTTCTCTTTCCGATTCATCGCCTGTCCTAGTAAAACTCTTCTAGAGTTAGCCACTAGCTGACACCTCGCTCCTTTTCTCTCCTATTGATAGCTGTCTCGTAGTGCAGCTTGGGTAGCTTGCCTTTTCCTGGGCCTCATTAGAGCAGTTGTCTCTTGGACTACCGACCTTCCATTAGGTGCCTCAGTCAGACCTTGGAAATCCCACGCGCCATGTTTCTTGCTTGGACACGATAGACCATCTTCCAACAGGAGTCCTGCTCTTCACGACACCTTTGTCAGATTGCAACATTCAGTGTGCCAGGAAGCCTCAGGAGTGGATACTCTTTGCCATCTATTGTAACCTCCAGCTTGGAACTTGGGTCAGATCGCGATGTTCCGCACGCCAAATCTCTGGGTTGAAGACCATTATACAGGCCTCCCACCTCACCTGACCTCCACATCCCTCATTCCATCAGGCTGTTTATACCCCTTACTGACCACCCATTATCAACCTAATTGGTTAATCCCACCACCTTACACCTCATTGTAGGGCTGGGCAGGGCAAAGCTGCTAAGCTGCGGTTAGCCCAGGCCGGAGTACGAAGGGAAAGTGGTCCAGTTGACAACCAGGTATACTCCTCCTGGAAGAAATAAGAGACTGATCATCAAAAAGCATCAACCACCAGCTCAGCGAACTCCATCTCTAACCTCCTCTGGCACATATCATGAGCAGTATCTCTGCTGCCACCTACACTGTCGAAGAAGACACCTACCTTTGTCTGGACAGCTAATGTTACCAGGATAGTTGGGGCCTTAACATCACACCAGCTTACATTCCAACCAGGGCACCCACTCGCCCATCGCTCGCCTGCATGCCACCCAAAGTCCAACATACAATTATTGACGTGACCAAAGTCAACCACTCAGGCACAGAAAAACTCCATTCAAGCGATGACCACAGCTTCACCGTTGTCCAGTGATGGGAAGTACCTCTGCCGTACTCTCCAACAGCAAATTCCACTAATGGTAAGTGACGAAATGACAGAATTTTATTTGAATAAATATAACACAGAATATTACCATAGGTTTAAAAAATCACCACTTTTTAGGGTTTTAAGGTTTTTACAACTTTGTTGAGTTCCCAGTTAGTGTGGACTTTTTTATCGCAATCCTGGGTGTGGTTTTATATTATAGAGATAGAAGATACCATCCAGGAAATGAAACAATTTTTATACCTATGTATTCGCATTTACAACTTTTCTTTTCTCATTAAATATCACTTCAGTCTTATGTACTCAATATTTGATATTTACTGCTGTTAACACAGCCTGAATGACAACCACCTAAAATTGTTTTGTTTTCTTCCCATCATCTAAACATTTTAATTATTCTTAATCACTGGGTTTATACATTTTTGGATACAAATTGTTGGTCATAATTTTGCAGATCAAATAGTGTATTTTGGCAAAATTTTGGTGTTAGGCATTGTTGTAAAATAAACACGTTGTTTATTTGCTCATCTAGTTAATGCACTCAAAAACTTGAAACAACTCATTTACCAACAAAGAATACAATCTGAGTTGCACACAACAACCAACTTATATATGGCCGCCATGACACCTACATCTAAAAATTACTGACTGTAAACAAACAACATTAAAACACAAGGCACAATACTGCCAACTGGTGAATATGCATTACAATAGAATGAAACACAATTAACATATGTATTATCCCATGGCATATTTAACATTTAACAAGCTATATAAGAGTAACTTTATGTTCTTTCAATTGTTCTCATCACCCTCCCTCAATTGACACAACAAATTAACCCATAAAGCACATTGGGTTTATACAATCCTCTAACTCTAGTCCCATATGTTTCTGAAGCCTCTCAAAATTGGGCCTGTTAAGAGCCTTTGTGAAAATATCTGCGATCTGATCTTCCCTTGATACATAGCACAAGACTACAGTCCCATCACTAACTTTCTCTCTAACAAAGTGATGCCGAACATCCACATGTTTCAGTCGCTTGTTCTCAACATTGGATGCAATTCTGATGGCAGATTGATTATCTTCAATAATAGTTATAGGTTTGTCACACTGCTCAAACACATTAAACTCTTGAAACAGTTTCTTCAGCCAGCAAACATCAGATACCATAGTACTCAAAGCAATGTATTCAGCTTCCGTCAATGACAGGGCCACAGAAGACCATACCACGGTTGATTTTCCCAACTGGAACAAATATCCGGATGTTGACTTTCTATCCTCGAGATCTCCGGCCCAGTCCGCATCCACGTAGCCTCGTAACTGAATTTGGCCCTTCCTGTACACCATGCTCAACTCAACTGTTCCCTTTATGTAACAAAGTATTCTCTTGAGTGCTGTCATCAACTCATCACTGGCCCGATCTTGATATCAACTTAGGAATGTTACTGCCCAACAAATATCCGGTCTTGTACGTGACACTGCGTACATTAAACAATTGATGAGTTGTCGGCACTGCCGCTCTAGGTTTTTATTACACCTCTAAACATTATGAAGATTGACCTTTCCAATTGGATCAATCGGTGTGGAGACTGGCTGGCTTACAGTCGGTCATCCCAAACTTTCACAAGACACTTTCAAGGTACGATGTCTGGTTCAGGGTGGTTTCTCCAGTACATAGATCATGTTCAGTCTGAATTCCCAGATATGTAGAAGTATTTCCCAAATCCTTCATTCTGAACTACAAGCTCAATTACATTGTGATTGTTTTTATATCACTTTCTTCTGTACCTACTATTAGTAGGTCATCCACATACAGTAGAACATAGAGACCACGGGATTAATTTCCCCTGAAATACAAAAAGAAGTCACTCGTTGACCTGGTGAGTCCTTCCTTCTTCATCACTTCGTTGAATTTTGTTTTCCAATATTTCAGTGACTTCTTTACGCCATACAAGGATTTATTTAATTTGAGTACTATGTTGTCTCCTTCCACTTCCATTCCTTCAGGCACCGAAAGAACCACAGTTTCATCAATGTCTCCATAATGAAAAGCCCCTGTCACATCCATTTGATGACTGGGCATGCCTCTCTGATTTGACACTGCTACAAATACCCGCACTGTTGAACATATGTCTCGGATGAATCAAAGGATCCCTGTTACTGGAACCCGCTGGCAACAAGTCTGGCTTTATACACTGTTGGATTACTCTTATCACCTCTCTTTGCTTTGAATACCCATTTCCTCTCTACTAAGCTAACGTCTACAGGCCCTTCCACTTCCACCCATGTATTGTTTTCTTTTCAATTTTCCTATTCTTGATTCACTACCTTTCTTCATTTTTCTGAGTTTTCACTATTCATGGCCTCTTCGAATGTGGCAGGATCATCAGGTTCAATAATGCACAGCAAATTAAAATCACAGTCAAACGTTTTTGGTTTTCTTAAACTGTCTCTATCTCTCAAACACCTAATATCAACAAAACCCTTTTCTTTGACACACTCGTACTCCTCCAGTTCAATGTTTCCAACCTCATTTTCTTCCTGTGTTAGCACACTTGGTCTGGCTGTATTAACATTTGACTCTTCTTCATTGAGGTTAGGAAACCCTAAGAAGTCTTCTTTTTCACCATCCTCTGAATCCTCACATGTATACTTCGTATCACTTTCCATATTGCTCGGATATCCAATGCTTCTTTGCAACACTTCTCCACTGTCCCTTTTCTGAGTGAATTTGACATTGCAGCTCACTATCACCTTGTTTTCATTTGGTAGGAAGACACGAAATCCTTTCGATGTTTCACTGTAGTCAGCGAATATGCCTTTCTTAGATTTTACATCCCATTTCTTACGAGTCTGATCTGCAACATGATGAACATATGCTTCTAATCCAAACACTGTCAACAACGTTATGTCGTAATCTTTTCCCTCCCACAATTGATAAGATGTTTTGCACTTGATTGTACTAGTGCCTGTTCTATTTATCACATAGACTTCTGTGTTTACATCTTCAGCCCAAAACTTTTTTCTAAGCCCTTGGCTGTCATCATGGTTCTGGCCACCTCACCTATTGTGCGCATCTCCCGTTCTATCCTACCAGACTGTTCTGGACAATACGGCACACTTCGTTCATGTACAACACCTAATTCTGATAACGACTGTTCCACGTCACTGTTAACAAACTCTGTCCCACAATCTGTACAAAGTGTTTTGAACATCTCACCCCTCTGATTCTTAAACCACGCTGTAAACACCTTGAATTTTCTTTGATCTAATTTTTGTGTTAAAAAAAAAGACAAAACGGAAGTGACAGTAATTGTCCTTCCGCAGCAAAAAATACTTAGAGCATCCTGTAGATGGAGTTTCCATGGGGCCACACAAGTCAGCGAGTATTATTTCCCCACTTCTTGAAGTTTTTGTGTTTCTGCTTCTGAAAGAATTACTTGTTTGCTTACTTAAAATGCAAGGTTCACAAAACACCTCAGGTCCATCAGTCATTTTTTGACCATATGAATTCAATACATCTCTTACCTGTTGTAGGTTCTAGTGAGCCATTCTTTCATGCCAAGAGAGAAGGTCTTGTTTTTCACCCACAAAGGCAACAGCTGATTCATGTGGACTAAATTTCATTTTATATAAGCTTCCTGCACGTTCTGCAGTTAGTGAAATTTTACCTTTACTATTTAAAAAGAATTTTTGAGGCATGATTGTTTGACACCATAGTGTAGCCTTTGTCAAGTACAGTTCCTACTGAAAAAAAATTTATTTTCATTTCTGCCACGAACAGTACATTTTGCAGTATGATTTTTGAGGCACCCCCTCACAAGTATCTGGCAATAACCTAACACTACCAATGCCCTCAGCTTTCAAAACTCTTCCATCACCAAATTTTACCAGCTTGTCTGACGTTCCTTTCATCAACACAGATGTTCTGAAGCTCCAGTATCCAGAAACCAAGTACAGGCATTGCATGTATCACCGATCAAGGCTGATGTCAAGACAATGAATGCTTCTTCATCTCTATTTACATTGGTACTTTCTGATTTTTGTGTCTCCCTTTTGAATTGATAACAGTCCCTTTTGATGTGTCCTAATTTATTACAAAAATGGCAGCGAATAGAATTTTTTCCCTAGACCCAATCTGAAACATTGGGCCCTAAGGTGGCCGGTTTTCCCACATTCAATGGGATTTAATTTTCTTGCGGCAGCAAATACTGTTGAGTCCTCTTCTTTTGCTGATAGAACTTTCTCCTCTTTTATCAACAATCTAGCTATCAAACATGTTCCGCCCATCCACCGGAACCGAGTCCCAGGCACTAACAAAATGAGCGTAAATTGATGGCAAAGCCATAAGAATTTTGGTTATAATCATAGTTTCCGACAGTTTTTCACCTAGCCGTTTTAAGTTACTGACATTATCTTCAACTCTGGACAAAAACTCAGACATACTTTCCCCTCGAAAAATTGCAAACTAAAGAACTTCTGTTGTAGCAAGTGTGTGACGTCTGCCACAAGAATTTTCACAAAAATCCAAGTTCAGCAATTTTATTTGGGCTTCACACAACTCTTCCATCAAAAACAATTTACCACAAATACTGGTTTTAAAAACGAACAATGATATCACGGGCACCAAAGTGTGCTGGCCAATCAAAGCCGTGACGTACATAAAATTTTCTTTAAAATATATCAAACCTTGAACGAACATAAATGTTCCACATTGGAAAAACCCTAAAAAACTCAGTAAAATAAAGGCTTGTTTGTTTTAACCAACCAGTACTAAACACTATTACACCAACTGTATATTCAACAGGGAAAATACAATTGCAGTACTGGATTTTGAATAATTAACATTAAAACGCTCAAATTATACTGCCCTTCTCGTATTAATACTGAAATTCATTATTGACATTCACTAGAGCGCCGTGACAGCCTTCCAAAGTCTAGTGAATATTAAAAATGTGTTCTGACAAGCACAATTTAAAAACATGAATTTAAAAAAAAAACATTTAAAATTATTTCACACAGGTGGGTTACCTCTATTGTATCACCATGTTGTGCAAGCCGATGCAGACCCATTCAACTAGCCATACCATTTCAGGTGGCTAGCAAAATATGAATAACCAAAACTATTTTCAACCATAATCTAAGTGCAAGACTACACATAACAGGAAACTCTACGTGCCACACGCAACTAAAAAGTTAAGCCAAAACCGGAATTTAAACACTGCGGCCACAAAATTAATTTAGAATAAAAGCTACATGCGCAACCCTAGAACTCCTTGACTAGCCCACACATCTTAATTCAAGCTCAATGCATTATACGGCAAACCCACCTATGCTTCTCACAGTCAGCCGTGACGATGTTCTAATTGTTGTCAGCTACAAAGTCGTAATGCGTAGAAACCTAACATTGCATGGAAACCCATCAGGGCCAGGAACAGAGATTGAAAGCGAAGTTACTCAAATGCTTGCTGGGGTAGAAGTGGACGAGCCACCAAGATGAGCAGAAGGCCCAAACTTCAAACTGTACCCAGTGACCAATGAGAGAGAAGCTTTACGTGCATGCGTGTTAGGAGGGGATCCAAAGATATGGGAAGGAAAAGGAAGCAGGTAGGTTGCCAAGACAGCCCAAAGGTGAAGCGGCCGAGCACAGCAAGTCATTAATATTCTGAGCGCACGCTATACTGCGCAAGTGTACCGAAAGCTCAGATCTTCTTTCAAACACTGTCAACAGTTTCTTCCAGATTTCTTCAGCACTTTCACATGTCCTGCGTCCAATCGTGTAACAATTAGATCTTGAGCTAGGAAATCTTTCTGTTGCCATTCCTTTAATGTTCTTTTGTAGTCATCACTTCCCGGTTCCGGCTTCACACATGTACCATTTACCACATCGTAAACACTTTTAGCCCGCAATGTAACTCCAGTCTGGAATTTCCATGTTTTCCAATTACTTTCAGAACTTAACTTTATCACATTTCCTTCCATTTTGTTCATAATTATGTACTGTTAGTCTGATGAGAAAAAAAAATTGTTATTTACATTAAGGCACAAAAAAAAAGAGTTCACTTCAAGTTAACATTTTCCGTCTCCTGGGCCCATAACCTGTTGTAAAATAAACACTTTGTTTATTTGCCCATCTATTCAATGCACTCAAAAACTTGAAACAACTCATTTACCAACAAAGAATACAATCTGAGTTGCACACAACAACAACCAACTTATATCTAGCCGCCATGACAATACATCTAAAAATTACTGACTGTAAACAAACAACATTAAAACACAAGGTACAATACTGCCAAATGGCGAATATGCATTACAATAGGATGAAACACAATTAACATAGGTATTATCCCAGGGCATATTTAACAAGCTACATAAGTGTCAATTTATGTTCTTTCAATTGTTCTCAACAATAATCTTATGGATACATATCCAAGCTTCAGTCTTTGTTGCTCCTCCTAGTGTACCGTAGTGCCAAACGCTACTACTCCCTCCACCTCTGTACCATTCCTATTCACAAGCGAGTCAACCCCTTTCCTCCTGAGAGGCCAGCAATTCACACGACAATGCGCTCCAGTCTGAGTGGGTAAACCCACCCCCTCACTTGCCTTTCCCTGGCTGGCACGCTCATCACGCATCAGGGGGGGGCTTCCCTCCATGCGACTTGCTCCAGCCACCTCTCGCTCGCCACATCCCTCGAGGGTATTTATTCTTATGCATGCCCTCCAGACAGGGCAGTTCACAAGTAATTCCGACCGGAGGATGTTCTTCAACTCTCGCCACGCTTGCTGTACCGCTTGTCTTCAGCAGTATCGTTGAACTTAGCATTGTTACGTTAACTGTTCTTAACTTGTTTTTCTCGACACCCTAGACAGAAGCTCTTGTTGCAGAGCTTTCTCTTTGCTTTGAGTGTTGGCCACGTGCCTCGTTCACGCTGGGCATAGTGATACCGGGGTTGCTTTCGCCCTAACTTGAATCAGTATCTCAGTTATCCTGCCGCAAACAGCTTGGCAAACATGGTCTCTTGTCCATCAGACATTAGAGGGCACATGACTGAGATATATGTCTTGTAAATTCCTACTGACGGAATAAAACATATATCTACTAGTTAACCTCTTTTTGGTCCAATCATTCTCTTTTGCTTTCACCTCCCTTACCCACTTTGCCTTCTGTGTGCATATCCATTTATCTACTCGTTGGTGCACGCACCATCACCGCGATAAGAGTTTTGAACCAAAGACTACACTGAAGGCCATTGTCACCTCTTGTGAATGTTTGGTGTCTAGTTGCAAACTGGTAATGCCGCTCTTCTAGCCCTACTGTGGCGATAGGAGGGAGACTCTCTCTCTGAGGCTCCTGAGGCGAGAGGAGAACAAACACGTTACGACATTGCGACTCTCAGGCTACAAGTTGGTCACACCGCTTACTGAGAGCTGTAGGGTCGTTACGTGGGGAACGCTGTGAACCCAGAGGGACAATTGAGGTCTGTAGCTGATGACACCGCTCACTCAACTTCTCACAGAAGGGAATCAGGAGGGCTCTCTCCCCAAGTCGCTAGAGACCTGAGCACCATTCCTCGTGAAGTGCATGCTCCTGCGCCGATTGTTCGACAGACTCCAGTAGGGCTTTACCCCAAGGCACCGGCCCCAGGAAGAATGTATTCCTTCCTGGGCGGACCACGCCAGAACCTGTCATCCACTGCACTGCTATGTAATGTCAAACCACCTTTACGGTTGTCTCTCTAACTCCTGCATATAATTCTCTATTTTTCTTTTATTTTTATCCTCTGAACTTTATGTAACATCACTGACAGTGCATAGCTGTGTACTCGCAGCTATTCCTAAATGCCCAATCACCAGGCAGGTCATAAATGGGATAGCATGACTCTAAGTGCCCAGCTACGTGCTCTGGTAATCCAGGGCCAGACACCACCAGGGTGCAACCATGTCCGCCCATATGGCCTCCTGGAAAGATAATATTTCACTTTTTTTTTTTTTTATTATTATCTGAAAAGTGCTCCCTTAATGCAGTTATTACTTGTCAAATCATTATAGTTTTCAAAATATAACACTGAAAAGTCTTAATTTCCCAAATTCTGCAGCATACTAGGCTTTGCTCCTAGATATTTTTTCCAATCAAATTGCATTTAATGCAGTCGGTATGGTGTGCAGAACATACTGATTCAGTGTGAGTGCGATTTATATCCACAGGTGAGCGAGTATTGGCACTCTGAATTTTGTTGAAAATAGGGGGAGACTTGTCGTAAATATATTTTTGTTCATTCAAGTGAAACTGTTAACATTCATTTAATAAATAGTTTAAACCATAAACTGTAGAGGAAAAGTTATTTTTGTTCCTTTTGTAGCTTGTAACACAAATGCAGTATGCCGTGCTTAGACTCTAATTCAACACTTTGAACCTGCCTATAACACTCTTGTGTCGAAATTTGAATGTTATATTTCGAATACTTTAATTAAGGGGGAATTTTTCAAAACCTGTCTCAGATAACCATAAGGAGACTCTGTTTCCCTAGTCTCCATAGGGACACTGGGCCAGTTCTTCTTCATTTTTCCATGTTGAGTGTACTATTAGGCATCAATTATAGCCTGTGTGATATCTTGTTACAAAAGAGAGAGAGAGTGTGTGTGTTGTGTGACAGGTGGATCAGCCAGACAGCAATCTGGCAACGCTGGTGGAGCGCAACAGGATCCCACTGCAGTTACTGATCCTACTGCTAGCGCAGTCTGTGATCATAGTGGTTGACCGCAGCATCTACCTGTGCAGAGCTGTTCGCAGCAGGATAGTCGTGCACTTAATCCTTGTGGTGCTTATACACATGTGGCTCTTCTTCATCCTGCCCGCCACCACGAAGAGGTGGGTCACCCCGTCGCCCGGCCACCACAGCTGCTGGAGTTTAGAGCTCAAATTGTATTTATGTAAAATCTTGAAGTCATTGTTCTGTAATTACCGTATCCTGAATTATAATACATTATAACCCTGCTGTAACATTTCTGAAGAGCCCCAAAAAAGTCATCCTAATATAAGGAAAAATTTAATAAGATGTTAATTTTGTATTGAAAAACATGTTTGTTGACAATAAGAAGGCACCTTATTATGCAAGAAAATGTTATAACAGGGTTCCACTGTATAATTTCTAAACAATACAGGGCTCTAGATGCAAAAATGCTTATGAGTCAGCCACACTGGGTTCAAGTGATAATGTCTTCATGTTGTTTGACCCTTATAGAGTAACAAGTTTCATCAGCAGTGAGTAAGTTAATCACAGACTTGACTGAGTGACACAGTATTCTGCCATTCTGATTTCGGCTTCCCACAGTTGTCCGAAATCAATCCAGGCAGCCATGGCTGGCATAGAGGCTCAAGTGCTCATCTCCCACCAAGAAGAACTACGTTCATTTCCTGGTGAACTCACACTCGGATTTTCGCATGTATAATCATGCCAGATAATGCCACTTATCAGGGTTTCTTTTTCTGCGATCTTCCATTTTCCTGCCTTGTATTTTGACACTGTTCCATACTCACCTCGCTTCACCTTCATTGGCTCTCAAGACCTCATTGTTACCAGCCACCCAAACGTCTCCATTCCATCCAGAAAAATTCCCTAACACTTTGAGCATAGCAGATGTATTACTGTATTTTGTTACACTAGACTTCATAAAAACTGCTGACATTTTAACTTCACATCACAATTTTCTTCAAAAAATTAAAATGTTATAATATTTTAAAAAATATGCCATTTAACACTGTTGACATTGCTGGCAGTTTTTATGAAGTTCTGTACAGTGTATTACAGTGAAACTGCAGCATAACAACAACTGATGATGGCCAGATAAATTATTGACATTATGTGCAGCACCTTTTCATGGAAACTCGTTTAATTGGTTTCCTGTGTTTTCTGAATGCAGTTATGCACATGGAAGCTGACAAGTTGACCATAAAATACAATGAAGTGGAAGAAAGAGATGCAACTCATTTCCATTCTTTCATGTTGTGAATAAGGGGAAAGGAAAAGCAGCGGACATTCTCTTGGCCTTGCTATGCAATGTATTTGCACACAAAAAATTTAAATATTTAGGTGTTAAAAATTGGTTGGTTCTGATCTTTCTCTGATTCATCACACACATCTCCAGCAGATACGGTGGATTCTCTATCCATAGTTTCTCAGGGCACAGATTTGTACTTACAGTGAATCTGATCTTGAAATGCAGATAAATCAGAAATGGGACCAGAGAATATGTTCCATAGATGAGGACTTTCAGTCCATCTGGGTTCAACACATAGAGGTTCCACTGTACTAAAATATGGTATTCCTACACACTGGTAATGTACATTGCTTCTCCTTGAACATTTTATAGCAGTGGAAATACCTAGTTACTTTGTAGTGTTACGTAATCTTAGTAGTTCATAATTTTCCTAGAAGTACAAACAAAAATTTATATTAAAATTGACGTGAGCTATTTATCTTGTTGCAGGCCATTCAACAGCACTGTGTACCCATCGGTGTTCTACATGGTGCAAGGGGCTTATTTTGTATTCTCTGCATATCAGGTCCGCTATGGCTTTCCTCTTAGAGTGCTGGGAAATGTCCTCACTTCAGACTATGGCATTCTCAATTTAATTCTGTTCAAGGTGTAAGTAATTTTTTATTAACTTCATTCTCACAGGGCAGTAGTAATGGATAGACACACACACAGAAAAGTTAGACAGACACATTTTCCATGCATATGTGCAGTTGTAACGTTTTGCTGACTCGGCCAACTTCTTCAGTCAGTGGGTGGTGGTGCACTGTAGTCTGTTGAGTAGTGATTGGCAAACAGTGAGCCTAGTGGTCAGAAAGCAAACAAACTAGGGTGAGGCAGGAAATTTGAAATGTGGCGGAGGGGTTATCTAATGTTTGAGCCAGGGGTCTGTCATTTTCATGTTTGGTTAGAAAATGTATTCCTAAATGTTGTAACAAAACAAAGATCCTCAATTTTGATGAATAATCAGGTGTTTAATGAATGTTCATTTAGTAAACCAGCAAAAACAATTTTTGTCTGTAAATAATCTTATTTGTTTTCATTATTTTATAACTAATATAACTACATATAATAGAAGTATAAATACAGGCAACAACCTCTTTGGTAAATACTCCATATATATATACTCCATTTTTTTTATTGGTTTTGCAAAACAAATTCGTCATAATGAATAACTTGCTAACACATTATGGAATTCGTTAAACAATCATTAAAATTCATTTGAATTTAGCAAAAGTTCACCACATATTTTCATTTTTTTGGTTTGTATGGAAAAAAGTAACCTAAATTTATCGATAGAAATATGTCATTCTGGTAAAATATTTGCTCACAAAGTTATTAGAACACTTACGTAGAATTGTCCTTTCTTTTTTTTCCAGAACTCCCATAACGTTGAATACCATTACATTTATAGTGGTAATTTTGTCATGCAACTACTTAGTAGAGATTGTCACTACAATATTTTATGCAGTTTTTCAATGATCAATAAAGCGCATGTTATTCACATTGAACATTTTGGGAATTTGTCGATCTATCTAATCGACCTATATTTCTATGAGCTTTCAAGTCTTACGCATTTCTCACGATAAGCATGCGATTTACCACGTGTCAACATTTGAATAACGCCAGTGGTGAGAATCTGACTGCATGGTTGCTCTTACGACCTTCTCACGATGGAGAGCATCCTCAGTTCTCCTGAGAAGCATCACGCGATTCGGCCACGAGCCACACGGTACATTTCTATTTACAGATCAGTCATTACTGAGGAACCCATCTAATAAAAAACATAATTAATACAAACATGTTAGTTAAGGTTGCAAGTAAGCCGCTAGATTACCAAAAATATACAAGAAGATAGGAATTCAAGTACTCACAGTGTAGTACTTGTCAACAGGCACACACACACACACACACGCACACACACACACACACACACACACACATAAAGAAGGACGACTGCAGTTTCCTACAACTCGCCACCTGATACAGCTGTTCTAGCCAGCAAAATTTTGCGATCGCACAACAGTGTAGAAAATGTGTTGTCCTTCTTTGTGTTTGTGTGCCTGTTAACAAGTACTGCACTATAAGTACTTGAATTCCTGTCCTTTGATGTGTACTTCATACCCCGAAGTGGGACGAGGGAGAAATGAAATAGCGTCGGAATACGAAGACATGGGGAAATGGGAGATTCCTGAGAAAACCCACTGATAAACAGCAATGTCCAGCACGATTCCCATGCGGGAAGTGAAGTAGAGAATTTAATGATAATTTTAATAATTAGTATCAATATTTGTTAATTTTTATTACAATGTAATGTTAAGTTCACTGATAAAATGAAATCATAATACTTGTTATAAGAAAGTCTTATTTTGCAATATATAAAATTACAGAGTTAACAAGTTGAATTTTTGAAGTTTTATTTTTTATAAATATCACAAAGACCTGTTAATACAGTGCAACAAAATCAAGCGTAGCCCTGGGTGAATGTGGTAAGAACACTAGTGTAGCAAGGTCACCTCATGAAAATATGGGAAGCATATTACATAGTAGACAGGCATGCAGGTCCTCCCCGCACACTTCTTTCAAAATGCAAGAGAGTCTTAGTACTGTTAATTTATTGCAGATTTAACAAAATATAAAGAAACATTCACTCATCAGCAAATTGGCAGGTGCAACCATAATAATTACAAAACACAACCACAACATGGCATACATAAATAATAATAATAATGTGCAGCACACATCGTACAGTGTTTGACACTTCCCCTTGGTGTACATCTTTATGACAGTAAAAAACATTTACAGCTAGGTAAGGCAGACAATAAGCTACAATTGTCAAGTTCTGCATAAGCAATTACGACTATAGGCTGTATCAACATACACTTTGATTGGCTTCCCCTGTTTCTCATATGTCAGTTGATAATGTTGCGTGTATTTCACATAGCGAAGTATGTGTTGTTCCTCTTTCCAGCATCCAACGGTGGCACTGTCTACTGATTGCGTGAGACAAATCTGGCCGAGTGGAGTTTGCTAAATAGAGTAGACTCCCAGTTGCTCATCGGTATATTTGTTCTGGGAAATTTGGTACAGTCTAATCTTCTTCAGTTGGCTTAGTCTTCAATGGTGTTGTTAGCCCTACAGCATTTTCCATCCTGAATTCTCGCAGCAATTCCTTAACATAAATTTGTTGGTCTATTCTTAGTGTTGCATCACTTGGCCTGTTGATCCTCATAAATAAGAGATGCGATGCTTGGCCGAGTGACCTAATTTCCATCACATCTTCAAGATAGCTTTGCAACTTGTCTATTTTACTCTTCTCTCCCCAAACTGGCAGGTCGTCCACATATACACCAATGACAAAGCCTTCCTTGGTGTCAAAGTAAATGCATGGGTCATTTTCTGACTGGCTAAGGCCATAATTCTTCAAGTGAGTATCTAGGAAACTGTTCCAGTCACGTCAAGCTTGATGCAGCCCATAAATGTTCTTCTGTAGTTGCCATATGTGTTCATCTTTTAAACCTTCTTCAAGCGCTTCAGATTGCTACAAAAATATTGCTTCCATTATAGGACTATGTAGATAGGCAGATGTTACATCCCAATACTCTTGGTTCCAGTCTTTCTCGACTGATATGGCCATCAATAAGTGAACAGTTTCTTTTCTGACAACAGGACTGTATGTTTCTTCATAATCGAGGCCTGGAATCTGACGGTACACTTGAGCGACAAGTCTTACTTTGTACCTCTCTACCTCTCCACCTCTCCATTTTCATTCTTCTTAATTTTGAAAATCCACTTTGAGCAGATGACATTTTTGTTTCGTGGCCTCTTGACAAGTTTCCAGCTACTGTTTTGTCTCAGTTTGTCCATCTCCTTTTCCATTGCTTTCTACCATTTGTCTGCATCGAGTCTAGATAGCAATTCTACAGTTTTAGGATCTTATAGCATAGAGCAGGTAACTTCATTACAACAGCCATAGGTTTTAGGTTTCTTATGGGGTTCACATTATCTCATTGGCACAGTCTCATTTCGTTCTGTCCTAATTTCAGGAAATCCTTTGAATCCCTCATCACCCTCTTCAATTTCGGCGTCTGACCCTTCTGGTAACTAAATTACTTCTGGCCTTGAAACTGGTTCTGCCACTGAGAACCTGACTTCTTCTGACCTAGTGTCGATTTGAATGGAAATACGTTTTCTTAAAACACAGTTTAAACGGCATCCCACTCTTCAGAGCACAGGTAGGACATCGGTTCTTAAGGTTGCATGCAGTGTTACGGGCCTTGGCCCAAAATTTAGCAGGCAAACCTGACTCTTATCAGCAAACATCTAACAATGTGCATTAGTGTCTGGTTGACTCGTTCAGACCTCCTATTCTGCTGAGGGGTGTAAAGCGTGGATATTCTATGTCGAATCCCTGTTTCCCTTAAATAGCCATTGAATTCATTTCCGCAGTATTCTCCACCACCGTCGGTTTGCAAGACTTTGATTTTTCTTTCCTGGAGCAACTCTGACAGACACTTGAAATCCTTGAACTTCTCAAAGACTTCACTTTTTCTTGTAATTGGTACGACTTCTGTGTATCTAGAGTGATTGTCTGTGAAAGTGACTAAATTCTTCGCACTCCAATTGATTCAGGTTGAATCTGACACACCACATCACTATGAATTAAATCCAACACATTTTCAGCTCGACTTACACTTGCAGGAAAGGGCCGTCTCTTCATTTTCCCTCGAATGCACACATTGCAGCTTTCCTTAGCGTCAGTCTTGCCAACCTCATCCGGCAACTTCTGCATGTGACCAAATCTTCGATGCCACAGTGTGGTTTTACTTTTCTTTACCGTTCCTGAAGCGTTCTGTTACTTTACTTCACTGTTCCTGAAGCTTTCTGAATATTGGTACTGGGATTTACAGCTTCAATGATATACATTTCATTTCCACCCTCATCTGCAAAAGCGGTGAATACCTCTTGGCCAAGTTTGTTCAGTGCACGAATAGAGCCATTTTGTATTACCAGTTTCAAACCCTTCTTGTCAAGTTGGCGATACTAGGAACATATAATACATCAGGTAAACTCAGAGTCCACCCACCATGTATATCCAGCAACTTAACTTCTACCGTTCCACATCCTTCAACCTTGAGCTGTGAATCTTCAGTTTGAGATACACTTCTGGTTACCCTTTCGAAGTTCTTAAAAAGTTCTTTATGAGATGTCATGTGGTGAGAGGCAGCACTGTCCACAAACCTTTGAGACAGCCGGCTCCCATTCGACTTCTGATGTGAAGTTCTACATTTTCCATGTACAATCTTCAGAGCCATGTAGGCTGATCCCTTCCTTGGCTTACTTGAATGTTCAAGTCTATTTGTAGGGGACCCCTGTTCCCCTTTCATAAACCTGCGGCAATTTATTGAGATATGACTGGTCTCGTTACATGCAAAACACACAATATTCTTCAGCTGATTAACACTGTCTGAGTGTCTCACATTTCTCTGTTTGTAGTTTAGTTTGTTGAATGTGTGCTTTGCCTCATGTTTATATTCTAATGCATTGTCATGGATAACTAATGCTTTGCCTTCTCCCACCTCATCCTTCACTTCATCTTCCCTCTTCATTATTTTCTCTTCTAGTAACAATTTTGCCTTCATATCTGTTGTACAGAGAACACTTGAATCACCTTCTCTTTCAATGCTTCTGACAAACCCCTCATATTTAGAAAATGGTAAGCCTGTGAGATAGAAGACTGCTTTCTGCTTATCTGTGAACTCAATCCCAACTGACTGGATCTTTCTTGCCATTTCTCCTTTTGTCGACAGATATTCCTGCATCGTCATCTTGTCTTCCTTTCAAAAATTCATGTATTCCAATACCAGCATCGTGATTTGGTACAAAATGAATCTTGTGTGCATAACCTCCAAAACTGTCCATGCTTCTTTAGCCAGTGTACATGTTCCGAGATCTTCTATAAATTCATCACCAACTACGAGTATATTAAGAATGCAAGCGCAGAGTCATTTGTCCCTTGCTGAGTTGTACTTAGCGATACTAAATTCTTTCCAGTTTCTTCAACATAACCTGGTATGACAGCACCCCAAAGTTTCTTCAACACGAGTGCGGTTTTCGCTCGAATGGACCACACAAAATAATTTTCTCCATTCAACTTTGGGATTTTGTACTTGACAACTGCACTCTCTATTTTTACGTCCTTTATTGTCGCACACGTTTTCAACACATAGGCAAGTTACTTAAAAACTCGACCCCGTCACTAGTGAACGTTTTCTACAGCGTCTGGCCAGTTTTCCAAAGGCCTTGGCCCATAACCTGTTAATTTATTGTACAGTTAACAAAATATAAAGAAACATTAACTCGTCACTAAATTGGTGGGTGCAACCATGATAATAACGGCTGTTACATCACTACAAACACAGTATTACCAGCACTAGGCTACAATACAAAACAAAACACAACCACAAAATGGCATACATAATCAATAACAATGTGCAACACACATATTAAAATGTTTGACAAGTACCAGCCGGAAAAGACGCGTGATTCACAGTACCACTACCCGAATACCCATTCTTCATTAAACTGTTGCTATTCATTTCATCATGATAGTCTCCACTTTAGTTCTGCCTTTAAAAATTAATTTGGCTCCCTCGGTGAAGCCATTTTCACTACCTGCATCAACTATAAAACCATCGCTGGCCTTAATGGTGCTTTTTGTACACTGCTGCTCGTCATCATGTTGCCAACACTTGTTCACAGTGTAATTTAAATGAATCCTTTTCTCATCGAGGTATATTTCAGGTATGCTATTTACTTTCGTCTTATCTGTAATTTTCCCATATAGCTCGCAGGTATTTCTCTCATCACACGACAATCTTGTTTCTTTCCGTTAAGAATAACCGCTTATTTTTACTTTTTTTTTTTTACTTAAACCCCATTGCTTTAATTAATTTTTGCAATGCCCCTAATACCTCTGAAATTAATTTATTTTGCCAACACTGCCCGCAAGATTTTAGTGTGCATAGACTACTTATTGTTTTTTTTCATCACGTAAAACTAGTGAAATTTTCTCTGCACCACTCTAGCATCAAATGAATTGAATTGTATTATTCTGTCTGCAGTTTTCCTCTTCTTACCTCAAGTTGACAATTTTGTTCCTCTGCTAGATGGTATACTGTCCTCTTTATTAATTGTTTAAATAAAAG
Organism: Dryococelus australis; assembly: GCA_029891345.1. Classification (NCBI taxonomy): domain Eukaryota; kingdom Metazoa; phylum Arthropoda; class Insecta; order Phasmatodea; family Phasmatidae; genus Dryococelus; species Dryococelus australis. The sequence goes on from CM057008.1 coordinate 59,107,289, forward strand.
CTATTGATTTCCTTGTTGCAGCTGAAGCACATTTTGTTGAACACTGAATAGAAATTGTAACATTATCACCTTCCTTTTCTCTATCGCAAATCACACTTCTAATAATTTCTTTAGATTTGCTGTACACAGGTGTATTGCTTTTATGTTTCTCAGACATAGCAAATATTAGAAAAGGTAAATAAAACGTACTGGTGCGCGCATGTGCACACACACACACCTTGATGGCGAACAGCTGCTGATTGAGCAAAGACAACAAATATGTATGCAAGTCATATTAGGACATATAGTGGAGGTAATACATACTTATAGCTTGTGTGTAAATTTATGTGAAGCGAAACTAGATAGAAAACAACTAAACACAGGTTGCCACAAGTGTTGTTCTCCACTTTACAACTGACGTAACTATATGCACAGGTAGTAAATGGAGCCACTTACTGGCTATTGGCTGGAAAGAGATGAGGCAAACAGCAGTGCAGGGAGGGAAGGTGTGTGTAAGAGAAAAGGAGAATGTTTGTTCACATTTTTCCTGGGGCATCACTAATGTTTGTCGCACTGTACAAACATGATTAAAAATATTAAAATTCAGGTTCTTTGAGAGTTGTATTAAAGAGATTTTACCCAAAAATTCAGCTTGACCTTGATGCATGTGCTACTTGGTGTGACTACCTTAGATGGTAGTTGGTGACAGGTAGTAGGCCTACCACGGTGAATAATACCCGTTCTCCTGAGCTGGTGAGGCATAAGTGGGTTAGGTACAGAATCAGGCCGCTTGAGGGTAGGTTTGCTACGGGCTGGAGGGGAGTCAAACCCCAGGCCAGCAATCCCAGATGAAGTGATCATTAGATTGTCGTGGAGGTGGGAGTGCGTGGTCTGGCAGAGGTGATTTTAGTGGGACGAGTAGGTTGTCGTGACGGGACAAAATTTGACGAAAGAAGTGTTGCACAGGGTTGGTTGTCTGGCTGTGCCAGGAGTCGAACACGAACGACTTTACCTGATGTAAGTTTGATAGAACAAAACATTGGGAGTTCTGTTCCCTGTGGGTGTGTTACCCTGATTAATCGACCAGACTGTAATTTGACATTACTTGTAGTTTTTGGGGCTGCCTAGCAGCGGTGTCACAGGGAGAAGTATTGTTCTCCTGGGTGAGCAATTTGACCTGTTTCTCATACTCCGTTGTTGGGTACCCTGGCCACTGGGCACCAAGCAAGTGATCTAGGGACATGGCAATTTCCAGGGGAACAAACGGGTAAATTGGCAATGGAGCTTGGTCGTGACACACTAGTTGAGGTTTGTCCCCAGACGTGGAACTTACTGCTGGGCGTGCTAAGGCGCGACGTTCCCTATGCCGCTGTCTGGGCCCCTCCTTTTTGACTGTACATCGGTTTACTTGATTTATACCAATTTGAAAAATACCAAATTATAGGCGGAAGGGGATCATTAACTAAAAATAATGGGACACAAATAAGTAAGTTTGACATGGTGTTTATTGAGGGGATTATTCCCTCGAGAGAAATGGCTATTCCAAAAAGAGATACAAATAAAAATTATAAAACTGCCCTGGCTAAACACTTGGGAATATAAAAACAAATACGTAATTAACATGATTAACTGAGTCAGGCAAAGGCACAACTTGTACAGCGGCTACAATAAAATGGGAGTTAATCAGATATGCTATCTAAAACATGCCGGCTCGTTACCACGGAGTCAAAGGAAGTTGATCGGGGCAAGGAATTACCGGGGTTAAAGTGGGGTATACCTGTAGCAGGAGTCGTCCTCTCTCGTGCAGGTTTTGGGGAGAGAGAGTTCTTCACAGACTGATGAAGGCCTTAAGGAGTAGGTTTAGGTAGGATGGATTAAGGTAGGAGATAGATAGCCCTTGGTCAGACTGAAAGGAAAGTCTTCTGCAGACTGAGGTAAGTGGAGAGTCTTTGGCAGACTAAGGTGGTGAGTAGAGGAGTCCTTGCAGACTCAAGGATAGGTAAGCCTTCTGCAGACTGAGGAAGGTTGAGAAGAGTCTTTGTGGACTCAAGGTAGGTCTTTAACAGACTCAGGGGGGACTCACATCCTCTTCGGTCGCTGAGCCCAGCCCATCTTCCAGTGCTGGCTGATGGGGTTGTATTTATACTGAATTTCTACTTATTAGCAGTTCTCAGGGATGCGGGTGGTAGCATATCCTTTCACCATGGGGGCGTGTTTATCGGGATGCAGGAGCTCTGTGCTTTTCTTATCGCCCTGCATGGATGCAATGACCCCTGTCTCTGAGGTGGGCTGGCTGTGACTTCACGTCACAGGGGTGCTGCTATCTCTCGAGATTGTAGGAACTTCTTCCAGAGCTAAGCGACAAGTAGTAGAATGCTCATAATATTAATTTAAATCACAGAGGTGCCTTTTGCACGCATAAATCTGGGCGGGCAATGGGGATTGTAATTACGCACATAATTTACAATGATGTAATCTGGTTTGCCGCTTATATATTCCACTCCTGAGTGCATGTGGCTCATAGATGGGGCGAAGTCGTACGTAGAGCATGCATTCTTACTGCGCAGCATGCTGGCATGCGTCACCCTTCTGTATCAACTGTTTGGTTACAGTTTACTTATTTTTGTTTTTTAAATGTTCAATCACAAGAAAATTTAAAAAGCAGAAGTGTCCCCATTAAAATTATTCCTCAAAAACACAGATTACTGTGAAGACTAACATAAATCTGGGCCGTGAATTAGCCTAAGGCTATTTCACGCCTAGTAAAATGACAAACTTGCATGCAAAACTTTCATACACGTTTACTGAGAAAATTCCATTTGAAACTATTTCCACAGTTTTCCCAGGAAACTTGTAGTAAATTTTCTCCTTGAAAAAGAATAGTTGCTATGTCACTTATTATTTAACAACCACAATGATAATATGGCAGTGTCTCATTTGGCCCAGAGAGCACTCTCTCATGCTCTTGCTCTCGCGACGTCATTATGACATCAGAGAGAACGCTATCAGGTTGTCTCACTTCGTCAGAGAAAGTGCGAAAGAGCGAGAACACTGAGAGTGCACAAAGTTGTATACTTGCTGGCACTCTTTCGCAGACGCCATATTTGTTTACATTATTTCCGTGTTTAAATAAGGTTATAGTAGCTTTCTGAACCAAAACCACGTTGCATTTTAACTGTAAGTGAATAATTTCAACTGTTTTAAACAGCAAAGTGACATACACAGCCTGTATTTATAAAAATATAAATATGGATTTCTGACTAAATCAAATTTTTTTGACACTTTGCTGTATCATGATGGTAAAATACAAAACAAAAATAATAGTTTTTTTTGCACTAATGATTATTCTGATAGTGCTATAATTATTTGTGTATTATTTTGAACATACATAAATTACTTAGAATAGTTATTACCGCGATTTTAGCTTAACATTATTGCCTGCCTTTTAGCATCAGCTGTTTGCCTGACATCAGAGAGAAACGAGAGAGTGGTTGTCTCAATTCCTAGAGCGAGAGCACGAGAGACTTTGACTTTGAACTGATGGCTCCACGGTTAAGCCGCAACCTGATTAGGCTGCGCCCGGTAAATCGGGAGTTTATTGTACCACCTTTATTGTGTAAAAACTACTTCCTGTAAGTAACAAAACAGCTTGAGGTTGAGCTAAACTCTTGAAGCTCACAAACCTTTCAGTAGGCTCACTTGAGAGACTTGGCTCAGACTAAAAATTATAGACTCGCAGACCTCTAGTTTGTTTCTGTGGTTCTGGTATCATGTTTAGTAACAGGTATTCAAATGTAAACGTCGGAGTCAAATTTTTAGAAAAATTACTACTAAGAGTATATTTCAGGAAATAACAACATGAAAGCTCCTATTAGAGGTAGATTGAGGGATCTGATCAGGACCCTGTGTTATAATTACCTGACATACAAAACAGTCCTTCTCACTCAGTGTGGTTAGCTCGACTACTTATTGTCTGCAAGGTGAATCACCCATTAAAGTATGAACAAATATGCCTGAATTTTATGGATAACATATCCAACACCTTGTCACCATTATTATAATAATTGATATTGTTATATTTCTTTGTTACCATCCAATCCCCATCAATATGTTTGAGAATTAATAATCATGCAATAAGCAAACAAATTAATTTCACACTTCAATACCCCACTCTTTCATTTCGGTAAGTACTGAATAGAACTTTGAGTGAGACTTCTTATGTTTTGTTTCACGGTATACAATGTCCTAATACTATGACTACAAAATTGGTGTTTGTTCAGTTTGACTACTGAGCAGTGGGAAGAGTTTAAAAGTCTTTACTACGACGACAGGAGAGCCACTTCGTTTCTCGGGAACTACGAGTACAGCGATGTCGCAGTGATCAGTGTTTCAGACGACTCCACTTCCGTGTGGGATGCATCCCCAGTCGACCAAGCAGAGTTGGAGTATACTGTTAGAAATACGAGTGAGTATGACCTTCTGCACTTCAGTTTGACCCCAGGTTTTGATTCACTCAACTCTATCATCATTTTGGTTAAACATACACTGCAGTCCTCTCTCGTGAGTGTAAACAACCACTGGTAGGTAAGTGCTGCTTAATATCTTTTCGATATTGAGGACATTAGAGAGGTGCATGCTTACTGATTGTAGGAAGCATGGCTAATGCTGAGCTCATCGTAATAGGTTGTTGACAGAATTGTGGGAAGTGTGTTGACATGCACAAGTAAGCAGACCTGAGATGGAGGAAAAAAGGATTATTAATAGGGAGAATAAGGTAGTGAAGCAATGGCGGCATGACTGCTGACAGGAGAATCTCGGGTCATATGAGAAAACATACTCTGCTTTTGTGCTTGTTTGACGTGGAAGTGGCACAAAACAAAGTGGTTCAAAACCGTAGACTAACAAACCTCACTTAAGTGGACTCAAATACGGTAACAATCCAGAAAAAAATATTGTGATCAAAAATGGATTTTGAAACTCTGAAACTTATAGGTACTAAAAGTAACATAGCTATTAGCACTCATTGTCATAAAAATTTGATCAACCATTAAAAATTATTCAATAACCAAGACTTAGGAAAGGCGGTAGAGACTGTGCCTCACGTTAGAGCTAGCTAGTTAGCTTCCTTCCTTCCTTCCTTCCACCTTTTGTGGCAAGGCTTGAAAGTAAAACATTACTATCTCTCTCTGTTGGAACCATAGAGACAAAGTTGGAGCCCCATTCGAGAGGATGGTAGTATATGTTCTGGGCCTCTTGCCTGTCACAGAGAGAGGTAATCAGTATCTACTGTGACGGCAACCAGGATCGGAGGAGACAGATCACACCCTCAGCAAGGTTGATTTCAGGTTATAGTTATCTGTATGGGCGCCAGCGCTCAGCAATAAAGAGTACATAGAAGTTGGGTTGTGTGGTCGACCACCCTGAATGTGGCTTCCTCCTGAGATTCGCCGTGGTCTGTGCTACCCATAAGCTGTATGGTAGCATGGTCAGAATGCAGTACAAGACATGGCCTGGGCTAGTGTGCGGCGTTTCGTCCCAACACAACACGTACCAAGCAAAAACCTAGTTCTTCTCAAGTGATATTCCAAGTGCCTAGGCTAGTGAGGGCTGTCAGCCTCCCTCAAACACTTAACTCACTCCCACAGAGACTGTTCTAGTTTCCTTCACACCATTAAGTTACAACACAAAAATGTGGTGGTTTATCCGGCTGTGAAGTGGCCGGTGAAATAATACGATGCCGAGTCATGTAACATACTTATTTATTTCAGACACCTTTGTATGAAGCACATACATTATTTTCCTGTTACAGCAGGGAGACATTTACACAGTAAAAAGGCGGCAAGATGCCAAAAATGATTTACATGAAAAGTTGAACCCCGGTCATGTACAAATGACCGGGCTGTGAGGCGGCTCACTCCCTGGGTGGCAAAATATGCTAGGTTCCTAAAATTAACGTTAAACTATTGCAAACTACATGATTGGTGTGAAAACAGTGAAGTGCCCAGGGAGGACACCCAACGTGCATCCGTCTCACTCTGTACCCATACTTAACATGGCGGTGGGCTGCCTTCTCACTTGCTCCAAATCCTGCCACCATGTCACGTGATCAAATTAAACAAATACCTAATTAATAAATTAAATTTAATGGATGAATATGCGGCACACAAAATATTACACTTTACATAACATGTCACCAAACAAAAGTATAAAATATAAAACGTAAACATAATAACTTAGCACTTTAGAGACAACCTAACCTCACATTTAGAGGTTACATATTTCCTGTGCAGGGCTCTGTACGTGCCGGGATTTCATTACATTTATTTCCACCTTATTCAATTAAAATACACAACACAATTATTACACTATACACTTTAAATTCAACACTTAAAAATAATTTTGTATATTTTGGCCGCTTTTTGCCACGTGGCCATTACTTACAGCTGTCAAAATGTCATTAAGTCGGTAGGGATCAGCCACACATTCGGGCAAGCCATTTTGACATGGCGCCATGGTGCCTCAATGGGTATAGGCGGAATCTGAGGAGCGGTAGAATTTTTGGAAGGTTTTACCCGGGATGCCAGACATTGCTGGACAATGCCGTGTGAAGTCGGTAGCAATTTTCTTACAGTGTCGTTTGGCTGAAGACCATAGCTAAATCTTGGACTACAGCTCCTCGTGAAATATGCAGTGAAAGTAATCCAATTGCGTAGTGTGGAGTGGCCTGTTTGGGTCAGCTTACACACCCATGTTATTGATTGACGTTCCAAACAAAAGCTCACCGAATTTTCCAGTTGCGTTTGGCGCAGTGACTTATTGAGGCTAGTCAACACACTTATGTTTTATACACACGTTACTTGCACATTAATCCTTGCAAATAAAATATATAGTTATACGCTTGGAAATGGTGCGGGTATTTTAAGGGCCCGTGCCTTTAAGAGCCCGAAGGCCACTAAATAAATACCACACAAAAGTCTTTCAATGCATACTTACTCGTTTATTAAACAAGGCTCTGCTCCCCACACTTTACAAGACATTGCCGGACTTAACCTGCCGGTAAGGTAATACTGGAAAATGGCACGAAGCCTATAAAATGGTTAAGTGCAGTATTATGCTTCCCCAGGCAATGCAAGCACTGGGGTAGAGGGGGGTGGTGTCTCGGGCGGGCAAAAGAACAATGGTTCCTAATATTTAAGGTCTATTTGAATGAAAGTGATTAGAGACAAAAGTGAAGTACCGCCCGACAGTGCGAAACCCGAGCCGTGGTAACACGCAACCACGCCCCGATATGCTCGTAGCTGACTAACTGCATGCTGCGACGTGCCAGCCAGGGTTGGCAGGCCACGTGGAACTACTTTCTTAACATTGGATACATTTAAAACACTTTGCACTTCTTACCTGGTGCTGAAACATACATAAATAATTCTCATCTGTAACTCTGCATAAACTTACCATGCTAGATTTTGGTGAATGAGGTGAGGATGACACATGTTAGGAATGGTACATGAACAGAACACTATAAAAGACACTTTAATAACACTGCATTGACATTGGGTTGTTTCCTCGCACGCACTTAGCACACACGTGTTGCAAATTCACATACAAAACCCTTTTAATTATGTTTACCCTTAAAATTGGGTCTATTTGCATACTCCTGTGTCCGTTACAGCGCATTTTGCTCTGAGGTCACATGTTGTGTTTCGCATTTGCACTGCGTCCTAGACTTGCGTCACACCTTACTGCACTGCACCTTGCATTGAGTGCAAGGTGCAGTGCATACACAACTGCGCATGCGTACTGCGCAGTTGCATCATGCTGCGGCTGTCAAGTGGGCTTCAGGACACGTGGCACACATCATTACATTACAGCGTGCGTGTCTTTCGTTCCATGTAAGCCAGCAATGGACTTGGCCGGTATTATACTGTCCTTAGTTCTGTCTTTTCAGAGCAACTGTTAATTTTAATATTATATGGGCAGCGCACATAACAAAACAAGAACAAAAACACTTTAAATAATATTCCACGTGCATCGCGCCCCAGCATGTGGTAGCATGATGTGTTTACTAGTACGCAAGCAGCGCATGACAGGACACTCGTGAAATAAAATTAACAAACACACATTAACACTGCAAAAACCCTGGGAGAATCAAAAATACACTACATTAAATAATATTCCCACTTACATTGCAATGCGTCACACTGATGTACTCGATGTGGCGTATTCAATATCACGTGATCACAAGGGAAACTACTATTTACTTTGCATCAACAAAATAATTTACGTAAACATATTTAACATTCTGCAAAATGAATAATAATAAAAATATAAACACAACAGTCCTACTGCAAAATATAAAGAAACATAATTACAAATATATAGCATGCCTACAGTGGTGCAAATACAAGCACGCACACACCAGCACTGGCTTACACTCTTCTGCCCTTGTGTGGCACTGATTTGGACTTGGGCGGGTTCTCGATAGACGTGGTAAATGATCTGGGGCCAGAGACGTAGCACGCGTCAACTGGTGGCCCAAGATTGCCAAGTGGCCTGAGGTCATTCCCCTCATAAACCAAGAAGCATGCACTGTGTCCGATGCTTGAGCTGTAAAGTGCCACTAGAACTCCATTGCAATCAGGGACAAAATCTTGAAGTTGCTGTTTTCCAGGATGTAAAAAGGCTACTGGGGAAGAAAAAGACTAGGACTACAGAGTTACACCTGTCTGTCTTTGTGGCAGACAACCAGAAGGACTAGAATTTGTTTACAACTCACCAGTTCATGGATCTACAAGAATAACATCATCAAGGATCCTGTTTGGAAGAGAGCTATGCTTTCCTAGTGACCTGCTGTTTGGTCATCCGACAGTAGAGGAAGCTGTTGCCCCACATTACGCCAGCATATTACATCACAGACTAGTTGGCATTTATGGTTTTGCTCAACATCACCTCAGAATAAATAGCGACATGATGAAGAGACAGTATGACAAGATAATGTTCAACAAGTTATTTCAAGAAGGACAAATGGTATGTCTGTACACTCACAGAAACAAAAGAGAACTGCCCAAAGCTACAGAAAAGATGGGAAGGACCATATAGGATTATGAAGAAGATCAGTAATGTGATCTTTCGGATTTATCTTAAAAGCTCTCTTGCAACGCGTAATGTTGTCCACATCGACCGTCACCCTACAACGGTCCTGATGTTGGAGTGTGTTTGAGATGAACAGACTTGAAGAGGGGCCAGTGTTACACGTTTCCGCTTTGCATCACGTTCTTTGCCCAATCCCGCTCGAGCGAGTGAAGTAATGTGTACTGGTAACACAAGGAGTATGCTGAGATTTACAAATGAGTGCTGCTGCTGTGATAGTCCTGTAAGGAATTGTGTTGCCATCTGTACTTGAGAAGAGTAAATGACTGGGGTTATTGTTGTAATAATGTTCTGGTCATCGCCTGGGATGTTGGAAACTTTCTTACACAGGCCAGTGTGTCTATTTAAGGCGCAAAAGGCGTCCAAGGAGAAGTCTAGAGTTTAAAGCATTGCATGGCCTTGGGCACTGCTAGGTGTGCAAGACAGCAAAGAGATGATCCAGCAAAGCATTGAATTGCGGTGACAGTGATACGTGCGAGTGAAGTCCGCTGACTGCAGTATGGGTGCAGTTGACAGTGGGACTGGCAGTTGGGACTTCTGAACTGGATGTGTGTGAGACAGACATTTGGAATGACGGCAATAGGCAGATGGAATATGTGTAAATATGTGTGCATTTAGTTACTGTAACCAAAATGGGACAGTGATAAAAACTTTAGAATTTATGTTGACTTTAAATATTGTAATCACTTAGAATATATGAAGAATTAATAGCAAAAATGGGGAGTTCTATATTGTAAATAATAGGTGTTTGCACTTTTATAGCATTATAAATTTATTTAAAATTCATGTTTTATTTCTGTAATTTTAAGTAAGAAAGACATCCCTCACAAACTCGAATATGCCCCTGGCATCTGTAACAATATTTACAAACTATAAATTTCACTTTTTAGATTTTCTTTGGCAGTGATTATAACTCATTAATAGTAACACAGAACAAAATAATACAACACTGAACATCAGTTGATTCAACCAGGTTTGGGGCAAAATGGAATATTTAAAGAAATGCACTTATGTAAAGATATTATGTTAGTTAATTGCATGTATTTTCATCCGAAAATAATGTTGTTAAAATATTTTTTGAAATGAAGATGTCATGATTTCATACTTGAATTATTTTATTTTGTGTTGCAAGGTGAGTGATGCAACGCATCCTTACATGCCCCACCCTTGCTACACCCATTTGTTGGACACATTTTTGCCAACTCCAACGGAATCATGAGACATAGTGTGTGTATTGTTTCCAGGTGACCCAATCACCTTCATTATCAAGTGGGAAATATCACGTATCAGCAAGGACAGCGAGCATTCTGGGGTCAGTGAGGAAGCCAACAGGTGGGTGCTGAGTGATGATGACGAGCAGAGGGAAATACTGGCCAACATCCTGAAGTACAACAACTCTGTGCCGTTCACCATCCCGAAGATGATACCCACGTTCGTGGAGGTTACAAACCAGGACACAACATATCCTGTTGTGTACTTGTATCCTGGCGGTGAGTTCGTTGCTAGTGTTTCACCAGTTTTCTCTGTATGAAAACCGAAGTGAGGTGGCACAGTAGTTAAACTTGGGACTCACTTCCAGGAGGAGAGGTGTACAAATCCCGGTCTGGTCATCCTGGTTTCGGATTTCCATGGTTCAAAATCACTCCAGACGAATGCTGGGATGGTTCCTTAACAAAGTCCATGGTGGATTCCATCCCATTCCTTCCCCAATTCCTATTCCCTGAGCAACTCGCTCAGTCACTAATAACCTCACTGTTGACGAGACCTTAAGTCCACGTACATACCCACATACCTATCTATATGAAAGTAATGCTGGAAACAATCATTTTTATACCTATCATTGAATGTAGATACAGATAAGTGTGGGGATTTCTGGTTCAATCACAAACACTAGTAGGCAGACATTTTTTTGGATGGGAGTACTTGTATGGGAACTACCATAAAGTGGAGGTTTGTTTTGGAGTCTTAGAACTATGGACCAACCTCTATGTGTAAATCCCAGAATCCCATGTGTAAGTGTTCGTAATCAAACTGCTGCAATTGTCATTGTTTCGTACCAAGGCAAATCAGGTTCGATTCCTGGTGGGGTCACTCCTAGATTTTCACGTTTGGGAAACTTTTCCAAGGATTACTGTTTGTCAGCAGGGTTTCTGGGGGATCTGCCTTTTACTCTAACTTTGCATTTTACTTCTGCTCTATATACACCTCATTTCATCCTCACTGGCTCTCAAGAATTCATTGTAAAGTGGTGCCCAAACCATTCCATTCCACTATGGCACCCATCAATACATGCGCAAACTTTTAGTGGTTTATTGGGCTCAATTCTTTTTAAGGAATCTCAGGTGAGTATTTTGCCTTATCACTTACCCTTAGTGGTATTTGTTGTTGGAGGGTAAGGCCGAGGTACTTCCTCCCTCTGGACAACGGTGAAACCATGGTCATTACTTGAAAGGGGTTTTTCGTGGGGCCTGTGTTATTGACTTTGGCCATGTCAATAATTGTGCTTTGAGCTTCGGGTGGCATGCAGGTGAGTGGGTACCCTGGTTGGAATGTAAGCCGGTGTGACATTACGGGCCCTGACTACCCTGGTATCGTTAGCTGACCAGATGGCATTGTAGGTGGCAGCTAAGATACTGCGTGAGGTACGTACCAGAGGAGGTTAAAAGTGAGCTGGTGATTGACCCTCTTTGACATGCAGCCTCCTCTTTCTTCGAGGAGTATACCTGGTTGCCAACTGGGCCGCTTTACCTTCGTACACCAGCCTGTGCTAACCCTAGCTTGGCAGCTTTGCCCAGACCAGTCCTATAATGAGGCATAAGGTGATGGGGGTAACCAATTAGGTTGATTGTGGGAAGCCAGTAAGGGGTAGACACAGCTTGATGGAATGAGAGATGCGGAGCTCAGGTGAGGTGGGAACATTGCGATCTAATCCAAGTTCCAAGCTGGAGGTTACAGTAGACGGCAAGGGGCATCCACTCCTGTGGCTGCCTGGCGCGTTGAACGTCACAATCTGGTTCAGGTATTGCAAAGAGCATGACTCCTGTTGGGTGTTGGGCTATCCTTTCCAAGAATGAAATCTGGCGTGTGGAACATCACGTCTGACCTAGGAACTTACTAAAAGGTCGGTAGTTCAAGAAACTGCCCAGGAAGGCACGCTACCCAAGCTGTACTACGAGGCAGCTGTCAATAGGAGAGAGAAGGAGCGAGGTGTCAGCTAGTGGCTAACCCTAGAAGAGTTACTGGGACAGGTGACGTACCAGAAAAAGAATGGACAAGGTGTGGGAATACAGAGTGCTGGAGAGACATCTCGACTACGTCTGATTTATGTAAGTTTTATTGATTGCTCTATTAAAACACACATAAACCAGCCTGTCCCCCAACTGAGGCCTGAAGAGCTGGTACTAAGTTGCTAACTGGTATAGTTACCTATGTATCAGAAGACGTGGCAGCACGGGAGGCGCAGGCAACCCGAGACTGATTGGTACTTGCACTTGTGATAGCTGAGAGTAAGCTACAAGGTAGCTGGAAGCACGGGGGCTTTGGTATGTTGATGGTGCAGTGTCGTGCAGAGTGGAGCTCTCGACTGAACAGTGTAAGACTGTTGCGACTTAAAATGTCTGTAGTTCTTCGGGCAGCTCGATATTCTATGAAGGCGAGACGTAAAGTCTGGTGGCTCTCGAGCCACATGATGGGCAAATGGACTGGCACGACATAGCCTTGAGCTGGGGACTGTGATTCCTTAGTATTTATACTCGACACACACCGCCAGCGCAGGGGTTGCACGTTGTGGAGAAAGAGAGAGGCAAAGGAGAGAAGAGAATAACTAAGAGTGGTGGAGACTTCCTCTCACGCACCAGATGCTGGAGGTGTAAGCGTTGAAATATTGATCTTTTTCATTTTTTTTTTTTTGTTACGTTGCATCATGTGAAGGGTAGATGTATAAGCTATTGCAATGTTGGTATGGGTTGGAATTTTTATAATATAAGTTTTTTTTGTTGTGGTTTTTGGTCTCTCGTTTGTGGCGAAGTACAAATGAAGTACTGGAGAGTAATAGAGAGATGCATGGTTTTGAGGTGTTAATAAATGCATTAATGAGAGAAGTATGCTGATTTTGTAATAATAAGCACCGAAGTGATGCGAAGCAGGTTTAAGTGTCAAGGTCACCTACATACAATATGGTGTTGTAGTAGTCAGTAATGTAATTGCTTGCTGACTTTTATGAATTTTTTCTCAAGTGTTTGTTTACAAGGTCATGGGGTCAAGGTTACATGCATCAAATATGGTGTTGTTAGTAAGTAACATAATATGCTTGCTGACTTCTGGATTTTTCTCTAGTTTTTGTTTTCAAGGCAATTCAAGGTCAAGGGATATTAAGGGTAAAATTGAAATTTTAAAGGAAAAAGGAAATTTTTTAGAAATAAAGGAAAATGGTTAGGGGGAAATGGCTGATGGAGGACTGAAGATTTAAATAATTTTTTTATAATTTTTAAAATAACTTTTAATAATAATTTTTTTAGTTTTGCGCAATTTTTTTTGGGTCAAAGGTTGAAGGTCAATGGCACCGAGTCCTCTGGTCCAATTTCCCTGACCCAGGCTAACAATCAGCCTCCCTTTAGTCCACCTGCCCTGACCTGGGTCACAAATGCTTTCCTGCTCTAAGAAAAAACTGGAATTTTTTAGGGAAAGAAGGAAAATATTTAGGGGAAAAGGGAAATTTAGTAGCTTTTAAAGGAAAAATGTTCGGGAAAAAAAGGGAAATTCCAACATGGCGGCCTGCTAGCACATGGTTCCTATCTCAGATCCCGTTGCTCCCAAACCAAAAAAAATAAAATCTTACTAATACTGTGATACAATGGTTATGAGATAAATAGGCATTATCTCGGCTAAATTTATGTAACATATGATATCTTTCAATAAGTCTTCTGGTATAAAACAGATAGTTTAGGTATGTAGGTAGGGCTTGACATTTTGTCAACAGCAATGTCACTGGAGACGAAGCAAGTTGCTCAGAGAATCTGCCATGTTCTGTAGTATTGAACCATCCCACCATTCACATGCAGAGTAAACCATGGACAACCAAAATCAGGCTGGCTGGAGAAAAATCCAAACCCAGATTCTCCTGAATGCAAATCCAAATGTTTACTATTGTGCCATCCCGCTCAGTAATAGATAGTTTAAAAAACAGGGTCATGAAGTGGTGTGATGTTGAGGAACCACTGCCGCAGCGGAGAGAGAGGAGGACACGTACCGCGATGTGGAGCTGCGCCTGTTCGTGGACAACGCGACACTGCAGGACTGGTGGACGGTGGAGGAGACGAACTGCAGCGCGCCGGTGCCGGAGATTCTGCAGTCGCTGCCCTTCTTCAAGCCTAACTGCAAGAATATACTCATATACACCTTCAACGAGAAGATGCTACCTCTCTCCCTCACCAAGCTCCTCTCAGGGAAAGGGTAATTTGTGGGCTTGTGCAAATACTACTTAATTTTTTCTCATGAAATGAAAATGTAATATATGTTATGAACTTTCGTGAAACTTAAATGATTTCATAACATTTTAGTAAATGATTCATTATGCTAGGGCCAGCTGTTAATCGCAAAAATATTTATGCACAAGCTAGACTTGAACTTCTTACATGCAAGCTGCAAATTTCATTTGGCTGTTGTCCGTATGTCTGTGTCAGAAGACATTGTATACTAGACTGAGACAATTAGAATAAAGTTGCAGCGACATTGGACATCCGTGATTGGCTGGCAAACACCTCAGATGCAACTAGTCGTGGAATTATGTAGCGAAAAAACAGGTGGCCAAATTATGACAAATGTATTGTACAAACAAATAAAAAATGGAGGGTACCAAGTATTTATCAGAGGTGTTCTTGCTTATATTAAAATTTCAATTTAAATGGATATTTTTCTCATAAAATAATAAAAACAAGTAGGATGAATTGCAGACGGTAAATTTCCTTTGCTGGCGCACTAAATGAACACTCATTTAACTCCCGAATATACATCAAAACTGAGGATTTTTGTTTCGTTGCAACTTCCACCAACCAAATTTTCTACCAAAACAAAAATGAAAGTTGTAATTTTTCATTTTCGTTCCAGTGTACGGAATATTCGCACAACCCTAGTACTTTGCTTTGTAACATTGGATGGGTAGGTATGGGCTGTTCACGATAAGCTGAGCACTTCCTCTGTTCTTCTCATTTTGTATTCTTTCTTTGTGTGCAAGATTACCCTTGACATGGACCATCCCACTTTATTCATGCTTCATCCTAGTGAAAACTGTGAAATTTTTTAGAAAGTAAATGCATTATTGATATGCAAATTCATACTCTTATCTGAATGAAACTTCTGTAATTTTTATATTACTAACTGTTTATGATCAATACGATGTCAAGTTTGACGCTAGCTAAGAGCCAGCGGCAGTCAGACCATGACGGCGCTCACCGCTAGCAGAACACATGGTGATAAGCACATGTGCGGTACCGCTGCATGGACTTTCCTGAAACCGGATATAATTTCTTTCATGCTGTGTATTTCTTTTCAGGGTCCAAAATTGTTTGTAAAGTGTAATATGTATGTATTTCAGGTTCTATGTAATGTTGTAATATTCAAATTCAAAGTGCACGCGGCACTGAAGAACAGGACACTG
Source organism: Dryococelus australis (assembly GCA_029891345.1). NCBI lineage: Eukaryota > Metazoa > Arthropoda > Insecta > Phasmatodea > Phasmatidae > Dryococelus > Dryococelus australis. The sequence continues at coordinate 59,123,070 of CM057008.1, forward strand.
ATATTCAGGCTAAGACGCCTTTCAAAAATAAAACATTATAACAGAAATTCAACATTAAAATTTATTTGTGAAAATGTATAAAAATGCTTTTTGTGCCACTTAATTTTGATACAGTAATATTTTACTTGACGTGCATTCTGCTTGTGTGAACCCCGTTGGCTGCCATAGTAAGTCCGCACAACCCCTGCCTCTGGGCAGTCATTCTAGGAGAGCTGGCGAGGTAAGAAGCAGTCACATACGCACTTCATATTTTTTGAGTTAGATTTCCATAGTTCACTTTAGTTTACCGGTTAACCTTTGCTTCGCATACGTTTTGCCAGACATCCCCGGCATAATGCTACCTGCTTAACTTAATAATTTGCAGCCCTTGTGGCTTTTACAACTTAAACGAGATGAGAGGAGATAATGTCAGAGAGGCCACGTGCAACTTGCATATCTGGCACCATCCGCCCATGTTAAGACATTTTCATTGTAATTTCTGCTTAATTGCGGCAATCAATCTCAAGGGTAATATTTGTATGTATGTATGTATTTCAAGGGTTTTATCATGTTTAATTGTGTTATGGCCACATCGCACACAGCCACGTGATTAGCTACAACCAAGTGTGTATCCACTCCATCACCACATTTAAAGGGGCTAATTCTTGTTCCATCGTGTGCACCTTAACTGATCTCATGGTAATATGTGTTATTTTACATTCAGAGTTGATGTATTTTGATGTTTGATGGTTTTTGTGTTTGACCACGCAGTCATTTTGTGTGTTTGGATTTTCCCGCCATCCGACATGCTACGAGCTCTTGTATGCTTGTTTCTTACCAGGAATATTTTTCTGAATACCGCCATAATTTTGGCCGACAATTCTTGCCAAATTTAAATGTAAAATAATGTACTTTCCATCTGCACACGTGGTTCGCTAAGAACTTCATCCAGTGGCATCTGCGCCATCTAATACTGTTTTCACGTATCTGCGGGTTTATTTTGCCTGTTCACGTCGTTCCCCATATTCATCCAGTGATATTTACATATTTTTGTACGGCGTTACTCTTCTCCGTCCTAACCCGCCATGTGTATTGACCATCGCCACACAACTCGTGGTTCAGGGACGTGTCCCGACGAGTAGGCATTAGCGACAAGTATAAATGCACGTGGTAAAGTTCACATTCATACTCCGTATCCCGTCTCTGGGTAAAATCTATAGTCCATCACAGTGGCTGTAGACCCCTTGCCTTGTAGAGACTATGCTATCACGCAACGCGGAGGATCACCCATCTAGGAGTGCGCAAGCAAAGTAACGTGCTGGGGAAATCACCCACCGGAACTGGCTAGTTATGTCCAAGTGTTAAACGTAAAATTCATTCTTTGGCACAATGTAACTGGCGTAAATAAAAACAATCTTACCAGTGTCAACTTACGTATTCTTGTAGCGTTGAACCCAGCTTTTTCCAAATGTTCTACAGTGCAATGTTTAGTATTGAAAGTGTTTTTGTAAGTATGCACAGGTGAGACAAACGCACAGAACCCACAGCATCACTGAGATCCCTGAGTCTCGCAGTGCAGTGGAAACACCACTGGCGCCCACCCCCACCAGGTGAAAGTGTATCGTAATTGTCTCGTTTCTCACCTGACGGCATCAAGTCTTTAAACGGTTTTCAATAATTTGTTGCCAACTTGGAAACAAGCATACCCGCGTGTACTCTACATAGTTGGGAAACTTAAAGTAATCTAAATGATTAAAGTTAATGTCAGAAAAAATATACTGATTAAAGTTAGAAGTTAAAATTCACTCATATTAACTGGTTAAAGTTTAAGTAAAAACAAAATCAACTGAATAAGTTAAAAGTTAAAGAACCACAAAATCTTTTAGATGTAAAATAAAGTCTCAAGAAGGTTTTGTCAATGTTTATTCAGTTATTTATGTTTCGTGCACAGAAGATACTGTATTTTGGCGTGTATAGGCTGCACCAGAAGTTTTTAATGAAAAATTAGGGATAATTAATATTTCAAGTATAGGCCGCACTGAGCTTTTGTGTTCCTGTAAATATTGTTAAGTTACAATTCCGTACATACACAATAAATTCCGACTTAATTTCGCCGCTACAAAACATGTGAGGCAGAAAATTTGTGTTATGTTTCAATGTTTACGAATATACATTGCGCAATTACTATTCCACAGATAGTAACTTGACTTGAGAAAGCAAAACCACAGCAACATGTTACACAAAATGGCGCGTTATCAATGTTGCACTTGTAGAGCCACGGCGAGCATGCAAACTATGCAAGATATCTTTCTCTTGTACAGTAGAGAAATTATTTTCTCATGTACGACATCTATGAGCAAGCTCCAACATGTTTACATTTTACACATGTGGAATGAAGGTTATTTTGTTTACGAATGCGAGTAAACAAATAACTGCACGAGTTACTTAACAAAAATTATAATGGTTAGACTGGGAATGGAATCCAGGCCCTTCTAAATGCAAGTTCAGTGTGTTACATATTACTATGCCGCTTCGCTCAGTAATACATATATAATAATTAATTTGTGTTAGCTGGAAGACTTGCATAATAATTAAAAATTTTCTTGGCCTCAATACATTTACAGCTTAAAAAGAAAGGATTTAAACCCTTCACTTTAGGTAAATTGCTACTGTGTTGGAATGGGCTGCACTGTAATGTTCTTTTTCTTCTCATCCAGGGTTATTGCGCTCTATGTGACGTTTGTCTACGTAGTCGCAATATTTGTTAGGAACATAACAGTCACATCAGTCAGCGGCATAATGTTCTCAGAAGTACCCACCATTGACCGAGTTATACAGGTAACACTATTTGTCTACTTTTTCCAGAAATATGTTCAGTGTCATGAAAACTATCCTTCCATCAGCTGGCTGGGGCCACAGAAATGTTCTTGAGATGGGGGCACAGCTGGACATCATAATTACATCCCACTTTCATGGGGCCATGTTCGAGCATCGGCTATAATGCTCAACTCTCACCAAGGCAATCCGGGTTTGATTCCCGGCAGGGTTGCTCCCATATTTTGTAATATGGGAACCGTGCAGGCAATGTGGCTGGTTGATGGGTTTTCTTGTCTCCAAGGCATACTACACTTTGAAGGGGTGCTATCGACAGATAAGTACGCATCAGATTGGAAAGCATGCACAACTGAACTGTTTTGTATAGTCCTGTAGGTACAGTGATAAAGTACACCCTTACTGTCACTTGTGCGGCAAGTGTGAAATGTGAACCTAACGCCTCTCCACAGGGTTTGTACTAGGAGTGGAGCCTAGTTGGAGTACAAGTAGCTTGACGTACAAGGAGCACACGATCGGAGGCAGTGGTGAGATGGCTTGTGGGAAGTGCCACAGGAGGTCATAGTGACTGTTGCAGTTCTCCTCATGCCTCCATGGATATCCTTGTTTGGCACACTGTACTTCCCTTATCAGGCCTGCAATTGGAGCCGCATTATCTCACCGAGCCCTGTGGCAAGGCATATGGGGGTAAGTAGAGTATGACAAGAAGACAGTGGGTGTTTTGGTAGAGGTGGGCACTGTCTCAAAGGAAACTGGTGTAGGCAGATGGGTGTAAGTGGAAGGCCTGGCTACTGGTCTCCAGCAGGTGACTTGGCTGGGCAGGAAGTTGTCGGCAGACCCAAGAACTTAACACAGCAGGTAACAATAATAGGGTTGGGGCGACCACTCCCGTGTTACATAGAAAGTCGCCACAGATTCACGTATCACATAGAGTCGGAGCTCCCTGTAGGGGTGGCTGCGAGTGGATTGACTGGAGCAGACCCAAGTCACAACAGTTGTGTGGGCCACCCAATAGGCGTGAATGGAATACTGTGGTGACACGTGCCTGCTCCTGCAAGTGTGTCCGAGGTACTTAGGAGATAGCAGGAAGCAAGGTGCTGAAGAATAGTGGCTGCTGGCTGCAAGTGATAACTCGACCAACTTGGTTTATGTCTGTTTATTGCAAAGGCCGTGAACATACATAACCAGCCTGTATCTTGACTAGGGTCCGAAGGGGCGTTCCTAGGATGCCAACCAGTGTGTGACGCCTAGTCACAGTAGACGCGGTGGCGAGGGTAACCTCAGTCAAGCGGTGTTCAGACTCGTAACTACTAAGTGCGTGGCTAGCAAGGTAGCCAAGAAGCATGACAGGCTTCTGTGAGCTGCTGGGAAGCATGGCGTTCTAGCATGAAGTGACAGGAGATCTGTGCAGTCGGCCAGAGCTACGTTCTGCGACAGAGCTGAGAGATCAGTGTCGGCTGATGAATTTAGTGCGTGTCCCTTATATACCCTAAACACAGAGCCAGTACGAGGGACGTAGCAGAGGAGGTGTTAGTGCACTTCCCTTCACAGTCAAGACTGGAAGGGTAAGCAGCCATCATCTGCATGTCTCATGTCGTCAAACCTACCCACCACGTTTCATTATGTTGCTTCCTTCTTGGTGCAACTACTTTTCTTACGAGTGTATGTACTGCATAAATTAGCATCAAGGAAGTTCACAGTACACTACATGTACATTATACTACTACATTCTTGCTGTCTCATTTACATTTTGCATTTCCTTCACTTTATATTTTTGTGTAGTTAGGGATTTCACTACTAATACTGTAAGTATCAAGCCAGTTGCAGATGTAGCAGCAACTTCCACGGCTCTGGAGACTTGTGCTCTGTCTATGACCACAGATGTGCCGCAACATCTACTTGGCTCGTGAGTACGGCGAACTGGCCCTGGAGGAGTACCTCTACTCCCAACTGCTGTTCCTCTTCCGTTCCCCCGAGACGCTCATCAGGTGGACACGCTATCCAGAGCCACGCCCAGATGCTTGACATGCATGTGCTGTGCATCAAGTGGCACTCTTCAACTTGTAAACAAGATTCATCCCATGTTACTTCTTTTTTTAAGAGAGACTATTAATTTCTTTGGTTTGTGCATGTATTGTATACGTTGTTGCGTGATAATTTACACGCTATCAAAACCTGATGAACAAAAACTTTTTAGATTTTATCATCATCATCATCCAGGCTTATTAAGACAGTAAAATTATCTGTCAACAGTATTTTGGCACTACGTATTGAAAAAGTTAACTTTCTGGCAATTGTATTGTTTCATTTACTACATTAAATAAGATAATAACTTTATGATTTTTTTTTTCCTCCCCAGGACTGCAGTTTTCTTTATTGATAACATATGAGGAACTCCGATACACACTTTGAACATGTCTTACCAGCAACAAATTAAAATATTGGATCTTACACAGCTCAACCATAAAACTTACATGCTTGCTATAACAAAAGTTGTCAGATGTGTAAAAGATACTGTAATACAGAATACTGAATCTTGTCCTGTACTATGGGTGGCGTAATCTTCAATATACCATATTTTGGTGTGTATAGGCCACACCAGAAGTTTTTGATGGAAAATTAGGGATAATTAATATTTCAAGTATAGGTTGCGCTAAATTTTTATATTCATGTAAATAACGTTAAGTCATAATTCTATGTAGAGTTGTTCTGATACAGATACTAAGCATCGGTATCGGCCGATACTTCGACTTTTCCCGATGTATCTGTATCGGGTATGGTATCGGGCCGATACTTTAGTATCGGTTGTAGAAAACGAAGTCAAGTTATTATTTTCTGTAAGCACAAAAATTTCTATTTTTCAGTTTGTATACAGCGCAAATTTAAAGAAAAAGAAAAATATGAACAAATGCCGTATTTACTTGTGTATAGCGCATCCTTTTTTCCCAAAATAAAGGGAAAAAATTCTGGGGTGCACACTATACATGGGAAAAAAAAAAAAAAAAAAAAAAAGAATGGAGAGTGTTAGCAGTAAATTGTCTGGGGATCTAATGGCATCCTGTCACACCACAAACCAAGAGCTGCCCCATGTTTACGGCCCCCCATCCCCTTGTAATAACACACAGATGGTTGCTGGTCGATACTTCTGCCATCCCTCTGTTTCCATGGCAGAGGCTAGCAAGCCACGTTCGTGGTTGGGAGGGAGGGGGGAAGGGACCAGAAGACCCCTTTTTTTTTTATAATGGTAGTGTGACATTCTAGTACAGCAAATAAAAGAGAGCGGGTGACTGCTGAAAGGAGAAAAAATAAAAACGAAGCTGGAAATGTTGAGTAGTAGGACCAAGAGTTTTCTGGAATTTTTTTCTATTTTGTTTTTTTGCCCCCAAGTTATTTAATAAAAGTATTTTCCAAACATATCACAATCACTACACATTAATGTAAAAAAGAATAATTTGTACTGTATTTACTAACAGGACGGCACAAATATTTGCTGCAATTTTAATTTTAAAAAAATTTCCCCTGGAATTTGTTGCAAAAATCATGGTGCATACTATACATGAGTGCGCACTATACACAAGTAAATACGGTATGTGTCATTCAACAAAATTGCACCTAACATCACTTGTATTTCAAAGCAAATGGTTTCACCTGAAAATGTTATGCATAACATTTTAACGAGGAATTATTATTTGTAAATATGTTTTTTCTTGTGTTTAAAGGTTGTTTTATCCGGTAAGGTTGGTGTTTCATCGTATCTGGCGTAAAATTAACATGACTTTAAAACTTAACATTTATTTAACTCAAAGGGCAGCATCTTCATGAATAAAGTTATATTCCCAAAAGCATATACTCTACCACTTGTCAACAAAAAATTGTTTGAACATAGAGCGACTAGTATTATCAGTGTTCATTTTCAGTAACTTCTTGCGGGGAAATCGGAGGATTTATATTAATTTATTTTAATAGACACGTGTCTTGGATAATATGTAAGTGACTATTCGACACCTTTTGCCATCTAATAATGGGTAGGTAAGCACCAAGTGCAGTGTAACACATGGCTGGGAAAATCAGACGATGTGGTTTTGAATAATTCATTATTAAAGACAGTGAAGAAATCAATTATAATTGCCTCATTTGTGTCTCAAAATTACAAGTTTTTTTTTTTTGCAGTAAAATATGATTAATAATTTAAAAGATAGAAATTTACCACACGTGCAAGGAGTCGCCAACAGGTAGCGGCATTGAGAGGTCATCCTCCCCCCTCCCCGCCCACACCATTGTAAACCAACAGACATAACACTGCCCAATTGATAACTTCACTACGTGCTCATTGCTGATAGTACACGCAGGACATTTTAAAAAATGACTTGCATTTGGTGTCATATTATTTGCATTTTCAGAGGGTTTGAAAGTTTTACGTCAGCTTGCATTTTGGGTCGGATTACAATAAATTATATGTACTATTTTAAGACATTATTTTCTTTATTAAAAGGAGTCTAGGGAAAATGTTTTTAATGTATTATTAACAGTAATACTTTTTCCAAAATTCTGTGAGAAGGGCATTGGTATCGGAGTATCTGTATTGGAAAACATGGAATCAGAACAACTCTAATTCTATACAACATAATAAATTCCAACCTAATATCTCCCCTACAAAACATTTCAGACAGAAAATTTGTGTTATGTTGCAATGTTTATAAATATACATCACGCAATTACTATTCCACAGATGGTAATGTGACTTGAGAAAGCAAGACCACAGCAACATTTTACACAAAATGGCATCTTATCAATGTGCACTTGTGGTACAGCGGCAGGCGTACAAACTACGTCAGATATCTTTCTCTTGTGCAGTAGAGAAATTATTTTCTTATGTATGACATCAATGGGCGAGCTCCAACATGTTTACATTTTTCACATGCGGGATGAAGGTTATTTCGTTTATGAACGTGAGTGAACAAATAACTGCAAAAGGTGTTTTTTTTATACATATAATTCTTTCCCTTTCCTTTCTTCCAAACTTTAAGAATTAAAACATTAAAATGTACTGTATGTTGACAAATTTCCAAACATGTCTTGGGGAAAAATCTTCAAAAAAAATTTTTAGGCTCTCGCATATAAGCCGCACCCCACTTTTTGTAGTCATTTTTTTTTGTAAAAACTTTAGGGCCTATACACACCAAAATATGGTAGTTAATTATACTGCCATGAGCATTTCGCAGTGTACTTCATCCAATACAAAAACAAAACAAAAAAACCTTTAAAATGCTTTACCTACCCTGAAAGGACCCAAAGAGGCATAACTTGACCAACTTTGTACGGGAAAAACATTCAAATGGTCTTACGGTTTGTATTTCGAAGCACTTAAAATTGCAACATCTGTAACATTCCCATGTATTTATGGTAGTTGGCACTAATGAAGCACATGGAATTATAACAACTGAATGGTATTACTAAATATTTATTTCACTACAGTTTTCACGAGTGTGTCCACCGTATAAAATGTGTCATTATCATTGCCAAAGAATTCAATTAAATTAATTGCTATTAGTTGTTTGTTTTTGAATGTAAGTCTGCAAGTATCTTATTAGGGAAATACGTACAGTAATTAACCACAAACAATTTAATGTATATATTGTAAATATATCTTTGGATATTGCTATATCATCAGCAACAATTGTGTACGTGCACATTTTCTGGTTGTTACAGACAGGAAAACAACCAACCTATACGACAGTTACAGCTAAGTAAGGTGTACGTACATACACACATACACACACACGTACGCACATACACACACACACACACATAAAATGCTAAAAAGGAATGAAAATACATGTCTTCACATACACCTTTCTTTAACTAAATAAAAGCGGTAGTCATATTTTGGTGGTAACAGATTCTTGTCTATAATCCAAAAGTTACATCCACTTTATCGACACTGCAGACATTACTCTAACTGCACGCAAACAAATCAATTACGGTTATTTAATCCCTTCAGTACAGTAGAACCCCGATTTGACAAAATTTCATGGTCATTGAAAATATTTTCGCTATTTTGTCAAATTCAAATTCACCTGTTATAACACTAACACCATCAAGTTTTTATGAAAGCGTGTTTTTTTTTTTTTAAGTTAAGACAGTGTTTCATTGTTCATGGTATAGTATAACTTTTATTTAAATTAAATAATAAAGTAATTCACTATACAGGTGATCTCTAAATTACATGGAACTCCACAAGACCATAAACAATCTTTCATTAACGAAAATGAAGTTTAAACATTGTGCGCCGCCTAACTTTCAACAAGTGCAAAATCCATTCCGAAAGCCAATTTGTACAAAATTTGGATAATTTATTAACAAAAATTGTAATTTATTTAAATAGTAAGAAGTATTCCAAGTAAAAATATATTTTAGATATATTATATATGACAGAATGCAAGTCAAATTTGAATGTCCCATGCACACTCGATCAGCTGAGACCGCACCACGAGATTATCGATCGGGCAGCGTGTTCACTGTGACTGTTCGTGAAGGGGAAGCGGCGGGAGGATTACCCCTCCACAATGCCACATGTTAGAGGCAAATGTCTGTCTTTTAAAGTAATTAGTTATTTCACTGCAAAAAAAAAACTTGTTTTGAGACAGAAATAAATAAAAATGGCCATTACAATTTATTTCTTCACGTTCTTTAATAATTAATCATTCAAAACCATGTCCTCTGATCCTTCCTGTCGTGAGTTACACCTGTAATGCCTCCCCTTTCTCTGACCACTGAACCAAGTGATTTAGTTAAAGTATTACCAATACAAGGGAAGGGGAGCACGTACATGTGAGAATGGGGCGTAATTTATGAAATCATTAACTAACCGGGGCTCATAAAAACAACACTTCATTAACATATCTATCTATCTCTATCTCTATCTATCTATCTATCTATCTCTATCTATCTATCTATCTATCTCTCTCTCTCTCTCTCTCTCTCTCTATATATATATATATATATATATATATATATATATATATATATATATATATATATATATATACACACATACACACACACACACACACACACAATGAGGAATGATACATGTTACACTGATTTCTAAATACACAATATTCAAATAACAGTTATTCACACACAAGTGGCTTGGTGTCATTAAGTAGCAATACAGGAGTTAACCTCGAGTCCCTAGCCTTTCCAATTGGGGGGGGGGGGGGGGGGGGGGGTGTTTGATGGGGTTTCCAAGGATGACTTCTTGCGCCCTAACTGCTAGCACAAGGTCTGCTCACCAATTTCACAGAAGAGGACTTGGAAGCTCTCCAAGCCTCAATGTCTTGTTCACATTGCCAGCTCTGCTAACTAACGTAGTCGACGTCTGGTGTCGGCACGACTCGGGGGGGGGGGGGGGGGGCAGCGTTCCGGGCCTTATAAATGCCGCACACTCAGTAGGTCAGCATGATGTTTCGCAAGCGATCTAAATCCATAGTGCGTCGTACCTTAACATGTAATTTCGTGTGCGGCTCTCATCTGGCTGCTACCCACCGCACTTGGGCTTGGTGCTTGCCTATTATTAGATAACCAAAGGTGTCGAATAGGTCCTTACATTTTAACAGTTTATTCAAAATAAGCATGTCTATTGAAATAAATTAATATAAATCCTCAGATTTCCTTATAAGAAGTTACTGAAAATTAGCTTTACACTTTGTAATACACATAGCTTGAAGTTCAAAGAATTTTTGCAACAAGGGTAGGTCAAGTATATCCTTCTGGGCATATAACTTTATTCGTGAAGATACTGCCCATTTTGTTAAATTAATATTACATTTTAAAATCATGTTGCTGTAACACCAGATACAATGAAACACCAACCTTAAGGGAAAAGCGACCTTTAATCACAAAAGAAAACATCTTTGCAAAGAATAATTCCTCGTTAAAATTTATTGCATAACATTTTCAGGCGAATCCATTTGCTTTGAAATATGATAGGTGCAAAACTATTTTGGGCGACCGATAATCTTGATAAAATATTTACGTTCGCCAGATGCACTTTATTTTCTCTGTTGTCTGCATGTGAAGAGAAAGGGGGGGGGGGGGGGGAAGGGAGGGAGGGAGGGAGGGAGGGAGGGTGTGTGTATATAAATATATATAGCTTAATCATTATTTATATGGGAGTTTTGCCAGGACCATTGAAAATTAACAGTGAATACGATTTATCGATACATGCATTTTCTGTACAAGTTGACTGTAACAAGAAAAAAGTTCAAACATTGTGCACTGCTTACCTTACACGGAGTGCGAAATCCATTTCGGAAAGCCTTTTTAGTACAAAAATTTGAGGATTTAATTTATTAACAAAACACAAATTTATCTCAATAAGCAGAAGTCTTTTGGAAAGAAATATACAGCCCACAAGGTTGTGGACCACCTCTTAACGCCACAAGAACTTAAATATTGTGGGTATGTATACATTTTTAGCGAGCGCGATGGCCATCTTTGATGCATTTCTGTGCATTCAGGATGCATACTCTACTTAATGATTTTGCCCTATCTTTGAGGACAGGTCATGTACCCTGAACAGTACTGAACAGGTGGGACACATGGCTACACTGTATATTGGCGCCGTCGATAGTTACTACAGACACGTGATTCTAGCTTGTACTGTTCACCCAGAAGTAATTATGCCAGCACCCCCTTGTGCAAGATTGTACAGTTAACGGAGCCTCCAGCGAAGGTCACGCTAGTGCCATAGCGTACCACTGGAGGGCAGCACTTATCAGCACCCACATAGGAGATAAGGGATGAAAGCGGTGCTCCAGCATCCTGGTATTCTCAACCCCTGTGAACAAGGCTAACTATCCCACACCCTGCACACCTCCAAGCTCTTATCTGAAATTAGTATAAAAGGGCTGACATGGCCAATGCTCTTGTCTCTGCTGCTCCACCGCCTTATTCAGGGCCAGAAGTAGCCATTGGAGTGCGTGACCACTGGTCCCGCCGGAGATTTCACCACCTCTTTTGCGGCAGAAATCTCAGCTAGTTGGAAGACTCTCCTACCAGAAGCTCACCACTTCTTCAGCAGCAGCAGCTGAAGACACCACCATCTGCTACAGTCACAGATCCCTCCAGCAGCTTCTGGGAGACTCAACTACCACCAGATATTCCTGAAGACTTCGCTACGTCCTTCACCACCCGCCTGGTACCCACTTCAATCCCCGGTAAGGTCACAACGAAGTCCCTTCTGGACCTCCCCCACCACACCACACGGTGTTAATTGATGTCAATATCCTTCTGTTAGACGTTACCTCACCATCCCCCCCCCCCCAAAATAGTTAGTCGCCATCGCCAATTATGTAGCTAGTAACTTTTTTATTCAATCATTAATTTGCCTTAAGTTCACTAGCTCTTGCCCAGGTCACCTTTACCTCGTTAATTACATCAGGTTCATAAGTTACATTGCAAGTCATATTATCTTAGGAGATAGTACGGAGCCACTGTATTTATTATTACTTCAATAATAAAAACACGTGTATTCAATTTATTCTCTTTAGTCTAATTTTCCTGGAATTATTACAAGTACTACGTAACCGAACCAAGCAGGGGTCAAGTCGGCTGACGAGAATGTAAAGTTAACTACACATACACTAGAGAGGCTGCTCGAGTTCTGTCAAACTGGTAGTTCTTCAAAGGAGCCAAAAAGCCTTAGGTACACATCCACCGGACTAAGTCGTTCCAAACTCCAACACCACTTCTTTTGGGGCCGGAACAGAGCTGGAATTGCTTTGTCTAACCAACTCCCTGTGGAGACTTCACAGGAAGCAGCTGAAGCATATCCGCGTTCTGTCCACCGCCTCCTTTGGGGCCGGACGAAAGGAACGCTTTGGGTGCAGCTCGCTGCAAGTCTGAGTATTTGCCCGAATACAGTGGAGAAGGCACCACTGATTTATTTTCTGTGAGGCTCTCTAGACCCTTTCCTTATGCCGTACATCCTGAAGGACACAGCATGGAGGAGATTGAAAAAGGCAATGCATGCCTCTGAGAGTAATACCTCTTGTTCACCTCAAATTAATTCACAGGGCAGAGTTAATACCACCAGTGAAATACAAACTCCATTTTTCCCCCCACTAGAAAAGCTTGAAGGACCTCCTCTTCCTATTCTAGAGCTCTTCAGGCAGGGACAGGAGCCACCTTTTGGCATAGCGCACCATTTGCATGAATTGTTCATATTAACCAACCATTATTTACATCTCGGCAGATGTGTCTAACTCTATTGAAAGCTATTTCAATATTATGTTTATAATGTATTGCTAGAAATAACCCACTTAAATTTGGATTATTAAACATACTCCTAGCAGTGACCCAAAGTTTCATCATGATGAAATATTAATTGGTGTAGGTAAATCAATTAATGAATTATTAATATTTTTTATTAATGGGCGATTCTTTTGTAATGGTATATTCATTAGTTAAATGTTATTCGTAATGGTCTTTTGTTTGATTCTGTAATATTAAATACTACAATTACTGTAAATAATAAATATATAACTATTAATATTACTCTTAAATTAATTGGTATATTATATATTTATATTTATATTATATTATTTGTTATTAGGTTTATTATTTCATTATTTAATATATTATTTTTAAAAATTAATAATAATATTAATATTATGATTAGTACAATTTTTTTTATTATAGATATTGAGAATAGTATATTTGATATTAATCTTGTTATATAAATAAATAAAACTATTATTCCTCCCACATACATTAAAAACAGGATATGAGAATCAAAATGATTTATATGTTATTCCTGTAATTATTGAAATTATGATTGCATAGCGCACTCCTGGTTATGCAGACGTCATTTCCTCCATCACCACAACCAACAGTCCTCTACAGGTACCAAGCACTCCACAGCTGACAAATCTGCCACAACCCGCTGCAGTCCCGCCACATGCCGAGCCACTGAACCAGTCACAGAGAAGGAATCCCCTAAATTACACCTTAGAGGAAAAGCTGGTGGATGCGTAACCACCAAGGTAAATACACACACCATTAAGAGGCAAACCAATGTCTGCCAACAGGTGGACCTTTGGCTGCGCCCAAATTCATCCAGGTACTCCTCCACTAGGAGAATTGACCAGACCAAGTGTTCCATACTGTGAACACCACACCCGAGTAACCCAGCAAGGAAGTGATGTGCACTGCCCACTGCTCGCAATGGCTGGACGAAAGCAGCACAGGTTGCATCACGTACGTCTGGGTACTCGGAAGTACACACTAGGGACATCTGGCGCTGGCTTCTCTTCTACAGGTTGCTTTTATTGGTTTTTAAATGCTGTACCAACGCCAAGGCGGTGTAAGATAGAAAATTAAAGAAGGCATCAAAAGCTCTAGAAAGTGAGCAAGAAAAATTAACACCTTCAGGGATAGCTTCTAGCAACTCTTTGTTTCCACTTTTAATCAAACTACCCGATAGGCAGCACCCTATCAAAGAAGCCATATTACGTGAAGAAGTGATTCCCTTAGGACTTGACTGGCTGGGTTAAAAGCACCCCTACAGGAGTCTTTTCGTCCAGCTGTCCCCGATGATCAGGATAACGTCACCCCACTCGTCCTACAGTGTCCACACCTGATCAGCCGCTAGCCAGAAGCACAGATTATGAGCACCTCTCTCCCCGGCCAATATAAGGTACTGTCAGACAAGGCAAAGGGTGTTGACAGTGGTCCCTGATTTTATACTCGCCAGATAACATACAAGGCTGATTTGTACCGGCTGGGCAGCTCAGAAATCTATGGTCCAGGTCTAGTCTCCCAATGTAGGCATCGCAATGATGGAAAATTGACCATTACCAAGGCTTCTTTTGTCATAACCCATTTCGCTAAAATTAAAATAGCCTTAGTCACCCTAATCATTGGTCTAAGCCCAACATGTAGAGCATAATCCCTAGCCAGGAATAAACACAAACTAGGTATAGGTCATTGTCACGAGTAGCGCAAACTCTAACTCACTAAGCACGCACACTGTCAACTCAAATTACCGCTGCTACAGTTTTAAATGGATTTTAATCCCCTCCCCCCCTTTTTTTCCCCAGTGGATGGTTTGCGTTACCTACTGAGAAACCTACATTTTATTATCATGAACCAGCAATTATTTTTATTATGTTTTCATTGCAATTTATTCTATTTTCGCAAGAATATTTTATTTTCATGAATTTTTGTTTTGGGATTTTTTATGGTACCTCTCAAAACTTTACTTTAACCACTGTCTTAGTTACCTCAAACTGTATCTATCTGTATGCTGTATCTACTATCGACTGTATACTCATATGCACACAACAAATGAAACTTACAATAACAAATCTTTGTTTATATATTGGTGCATAGTCACACATTTAATTAGCTTTTCTGTAGGGATGTCAAAATATCAATTTTTCTCGATTCCAACTGCAAAACCTTTCACTCGTTTCAGATACAATAAATTAAGATATAGTGATTATCAACATGTGCCTGCAGTCAATGTGTCCTTTTGAAATTTTGTTTTATATGTTAAATATAAGGACAATTACAGGAAAGACTTTCTGGTCTGCTAAGTGAAGTTCATTTCCTATATTTGTGTAACATTCAGACTTATCTATATAGGCCTAACAAGTTCATATTATTTTTGATGAATATGTGATTTATTTGAAATGAATAGACACAGTATTATACAAAAAAGTTCTCAGCTTCTCAATGCAATATTTTAGGTCAACATGAAACTAACCAGTATTTACACAAATACGGATGCTATTCAGTAATGAAACTGAAATATAACTAACCTTTCATTTAGCATTGCTAAATGAAAATGCTCCTAACAGATATTTTAAGTTCCAGGGACACTGGATGACTTGCTGCTACACACATATTTGCCCAAAAAATCTTCTGAATCATAATTATTGACAATTTTCTTGTACTCATGTTTACATAAGCATTTTCATATTTTACTAGTTGTGACTAACCCCACCTTGTGAAATTTTTGCCGAACACAAACTGCAAAATGAATAATTTGCATCATTTATGTCAACTGAAAAATAATTCCACACATTGTTTGACATTTTCTTCAAGTCTATGTAAATAAAATCCTCAGTATGTTGAAGACTAACACTACCTACTTTTAGAAAAAGGAAACTGATATTTTTTGATAAAGATAAACACAAAAAAAATTGCTTTCAATTTAGACTACATCAAAAACGAAAACGTCACGAACTGGAAATATGGTACTAAAAATGTACCTATTCTTTATTTAATATACCGTTAAATAATAGGTAAACAAAATCAAAAATCAGAAAAATAATACCAGGAATAATGGTATCCTGGTCCAGGATCCTTATGCTCCCACTACTAATAACTATCTCGCAACAGACTAAAATCTGATGTGTTCCTCGTTAGCGACCCGGAACTCTAGAAGCTTGCCCCTAGTGAGGGTTCTTATCTACAAACCACATCTGGTTGCTGCAGACCGAGGCAAACTTCAGGCGCGACTTAACTAACGCTGATCGCGCAACAAACTATCTCCAACAGTATCCGCATGTGCGACAGTGATCTTTCATCCATGAATGCCAGTTTGTTTTAGTGTTTCGTCTACGTGGACATTTACAGGTTTAGATATTGTGCTGTAGATTTCCACGTGCGTTTGTAGCATTCTTGCAAAATGTAGTACTGAAAGTGCACAAAAAAATACTAGTGCAGTTTTCCCATTAAAGCCACGCCACACAGCACACAGAGTGACGTCTGAGTGAAGTGAGGCAGTCAAAAACTGATTCTAGCCATATGCCACATGGCAGCCATCAAGATAAAAACTACTGTTTAACCGCAAGTTTCAATTACACAACTATCTCTTCGGCTGTATTATTTTAATTCTTTCATAGTCGAACCATCATTGAATGGTTAATTCCAGTCAATGTATGCGTGTTCGGTTCAGGTTCAGCCTATTTGGAAAACCAAAGACCTATTGCTATGCAACATAACGTCAAAAAATTATGTGAAAGTGGACAAGGATTTTCAACAATTAACCAATTGATTCTCGATTCTTCGATACGTGTAATAATCGAGGGTATTGAGGAATCGACTTTGACATCCCTATTTTTCTGTTATTGAATCCAATCCAACTCTAAAGCAGCAATATTCATAAATCCATCTGACAGCACAATTTTTCAATACATATGTGCATATAACAGAAAACACTGTCACATTAAGGAACACTGAAATGGATTGGAGTACATAATACAGCAAAGTTATGAATTTTATATATTTCTGAGAATAAATTGTAACACATAAGTGAAAAATACATTAAATAAATATACATACCTGTGGTCTCAAACTATATCTCATTGCATTCTGGTGCCAATAATTACAGAACACAAAATAAAATTTCTTGTCTTGTGAGAAATTTATATGAAGGCATCCAAAAGAAATTATGTACATGCTTATACAGAAAACAACTACCTATGTTTACATTCTTTTCCTAAAAAAATCTTTCCTCATCAATTTGCATTTGCTTATCACAGTTATCATGTACAATGGATGTTCAGAAAGTGCTTATGTACTACATGCCACAATAAAAACTCTATATAAAAATAAAAAACTGTACAGAGCAAATTAAAATACTACCGAGAGACAATCTAAAAACACAACAAGGAAATTATTGTTCATATTAATTTTCTGACATAATACAGTATGCATAAAGCTCAAGTGGTACTGACAAACCAAAAAGAACCCAAAACCCTAGTATTCCAAGTTAAACATTCAGGTTTTCTTATAAATATAGTTTTGTATGACTGCAAACATTAATATAAATACATATTTATCTTCAAACAACAAAAAATTGGACTGCAAAATGTATTCTCAAAAATATTCTCATATTTGACTTAATTCTGTACAAGTGATAAAGGGAGAAAATACACAAGAATTCTTAATGTATGGAACAGAAGATTTGTAAGTTTCATCTCTAATCTTGTGACCTGTGACATCCACCATAACAGTCAGTCAGAAACATAACACATCTAGGTTCAAACATCAAAAACAAACAATATCTAACAAATAGAGTAAAATATTTTGGAATGTACTATTACTAAACAAAACAGTTTTACTTACCAACACCAAGAAAATCTGCTCTCTAAACTTTGTACTAGAAAAATCTGCAAAGAACACTTGCTTCATTCAGTTTCGCAGTGAATACAAAAAAAAAGTTGTTGCTGCTACACCTGTATACATTTATGGGTAGCCCTTCTTTAAGTGGGTGGTTCTTAACATTGAGGTCTTGAGAGCAGATGAGGGTGAAGCAAGATAAGAATGGAGAAACACTTAAATCCAAAGGCAGGGGAAACAGGAGATCCCAGAGAAAACCCACTGACCAATGGCACTGTCTGGTCAGATTCTCATACTACAAAATCTGAGGCGCGACCATATAACCAGGATCACCTTGGTGGAAGGCGAGTGCTACAGCCCCTTCATTGTACGACAGATCATGTACAGATACACAATGAGTATAATCTAGTTTATGGAAATTTTCTCACAAGCACTGCAAGACATCTCAAACTATCAATTATAAAAGATGACTACAGTCAGAATTCTGTAGGCTGGCATATCACTCCATAATTAACTTTAAGCTTATTTTATTTACTCGCACAATCCCACCATTGCATAACACACTCATGCGTGTTTTTAAGAGTCCTGGATCTGTTATAATGCTCCCACTGGAATTCCCAGCAAGTGATTGTAAGGGTTTGCCATTACAGTAGTTCCAAAACACTGTTCTTGATTTGTTTATTTACTTTAATGCCAGTTTATGTTTGAAAGGAAAAGTAAATTTTTTTTTTTTTTACTTTTTTCTGCACTATCATACTTTTTCACGGTTTGGAAACGAAAGTGAGAAAAATGGATTTATGATAATAACAAACTGAATTAATTATTTATATTTAAACAAAGTTTGATTCAGTGATTTACAACACCTTTATTGACATTTTCATCAACAAACTGAAATTAGCATTTTGATGGTCACATATATGAACACATTTATATTTTTCTCTATTGTCATAATTTGCCAACATTACTGGCTAGATGAACTCTATAACCTTAGCCAGCTTGCTAAGAGGTTTATGCCAATTGCTCCCAAGTTCAAATCTACAATCAAACTTAAAAACTGTTTGTTGTGAGTGAATGTTACTAAGGAGAGGAGTTCAAAAGAGAGAGTCTGTTCTACATCATGGAGATGGACGGTATGCTAGTACGATAGCTCAGAGAGGACGCCCGGTTATCTAGGAGGACCGACGATGAGATGATGTCAGATGCACTTAGCAGAGGCGCGCCCATGACTGGAGTCGTATTATTCTGAGGGGAGAGGACAAGTCTGTGAGATACCGATATCCCTTCCAGACGTTAATGGCAGACCTGCAGCCATCTCCGTTTGCTAAATCATTGTCGAGTAAGGTCTCCATTCATTACCCAAGGTGTGTCCTGCCGTCCAGTGTAAGTGAATGAAAAGTAACTTTCTTATCTTCTGCAATTTCTAAATTAAAAACTGTACTAGTAATGAAAATGATCAAATCGCTACCTTTTCTTGTGAAAGATAATATGTCCCAGTGTTCTGTAGAAAAGTTGAGTCTCAAGTATGCTCTGTCGACAAGTCAAACCAGAAGCATAAGTAAAATACAGCATTAATTTGGACCATATTCAAACATTACCATTATGTGGTCTGTTAGGAAGAACCTAAATTTATGACACTGGTGGCAGAATACTAATATTAGTAAAATAATTTAATTTTTATTATAATTTAACTGACGTGCATATGTCCTGCTGTGTTAAGTGTTGTATTATTTGTTTTCCTCGCATATTCCCAGTAAATGTGTCAAAGCTATTGTTTGTTTTCCTTATCTAAAAGAATTGTTTAAATCACTATATTTAAGTAGCAATTATAATCTTGAAGTAATGGTATTGATGTGTTCACGTCTGTGCATGATTTACAATGCCTGGATAATCTTTTGTGCACGTATCTTACTGAGACATTATCACACGGCTGCAAATTGTGGTAACATTCATACACTTACACATTTCAACAGTAGGTAATGAGTTTACAAAATTTAATTGTCTTCTTAAAGACTAACGCCCAAGGACAACAATATTGTGAAAGAACTGATCCTGTCTGAACTCATACAGAATATACACCTAGTTGTCATCAGTTACTACAGTACTATAATTCGAGCATTACGTTTAAAGATAACCTGTTATTATTATTATTATTAATCAGTAAGACGAGCAGTCTTCTTAAACAATACTGTCTCAGCCATCACTAGAAGATATAACGGAGGAAGCAATCATCACTGTCAATAACAGAAGTCAATGACCTCGAACAATTAATTATCAATGACTAAAGTGATGTACTAAATCACGAAAGTTAAGATTGCTTGGTAGGAAGCATCTTTAAATGCCTATGTCATGTAGTGGTTTAGGGGAATCTTAAGGCATTCCTAGAAGACTGCCTCTCACTGTAGTAAAGAAAGGATCTTGGCAGTGCCAACATGAGGTGAAAGTACCGAGTACTTGGCTGCACAAATGTGGCCCAGTTAGAACAAGAAGTGATATATTTTCATATCAATAAAACTTGAGTTTAGAGAATGAATAAAGTGTGGTGACCTCGAGGCATAATAATTTGGGCAACATACCTTCCCTTTTAAAATCCTAACATCATTATAGGCCACATGAAATACTGTATATAACTGATTAAGCCAATACTGTATGCAAACAAAATTTTGCACATCCCACGCATGCCCAATCAGCTGAGAGCACTCAGACAGGTGCGTAAAGCAGTACAAAGTAAACATCACCATATGAGCAGGGATACGAAATGTGAAACAAAAAGGCTGTACGAAGGGAAGGGGTGTGAAAAATTGGCACTATTTGGGAAATTGAAGAGAAAATAATGTATGCAGTTCAAGCTGTCTGCTGTTAACAGCAGTTAGGAAAATGACGAAATCACATTTTCCTTTGAAAGTTATCATACCAACCACTAAGTACACACCTGACACTTCCAGGAAAATTTCTTAAGAGTGTAATTATTTTGGTGTTTGTATACCAGGCACAAAATTACCATATTTTATTGCATATAGGTCGCACCTTTATTTTCCAGGGGTGTTAATAAAAAAAAATATTTATCGATATAGGTCACACTTATCTTTGCGGTTGTACATCCTGTATAACACAGCCGGCATCAAGG
The DNA here is from genome assembly GCA_029891345.1 of Dryococelus australis. Lineage (NCBI taxonomy): Eukaryota > Metazoa > Arthropoda > Insecta > Phasmatodea > Phasmatidae > Dryococelus > Dryococelus australis. The sequence continues at coordinate 59,144,140 of CM057008.1, forward strand.
ATGGCAGCCATACTGGAATGTGACACTACCCTCCTCTCCAAAATAAGCAGTGTTGCTAAACATTCCTGAGAAGTTTACGACTACCACCCCACCTTTCTTAGTTTTTCTTTTGTTTAGCGAGCACCACAGCATTTTTTCTTTTATTTTGATGGGAAACAAAGGGGGCGATTTTGTTCGCTGAAGAGAATGGAAATTCAGCTGCAGGACGTGAATTCTGAGTAAATAAAAGTTGAATTTTTCTTACATTTTGTCATATCAAGTGTTTAAATGTGTACAAAAAAACTACACATTTCAGAAATATAAAACTTTTGTGTGCGTTTGTAAGTCGGTAAAATTTTAATAAGCTACCTACTGTATTCTAAGGGTTATTTTTTAAATGGGGATTGTACTCTATTGTTTAAATGCCAGGTTGCCTCATTTAAAGTCCTGTTACAAGTCTTTATTGCATTGCATTCTAAACTGTCAACTAACTCTGCCATCTAAATGACAGGTCTGAGTGACGCACGTTGAGAAAGCGACACACACACAACTACAGCCACTAATCTATCACCTGGGGGCGCCTGCCCAACATGCTCGCCCGGTGCCAGCGAAAGGCTGTGTATACTCGATGCGCTGTGAATTAACTACACTCAGTGCAACATAAATATCAGTTAAAGTATAGTGTCCTTTAAATCCTGCACATACAGTCCGTGGTTATTGTTTGCTTTGAAATGTATAACAGGTACTAGGTTTTATCATGATTTTCGGAGCCAATATAATTCTTCTCACTTATAGGTTGCACCCCAAGTTTTCAATAAAATTTTTTTAATAAAATGTGCGACCTATATGTGATAAAATACAGTATGTAAACTTATTAAACAGGAAAACTTAAAACTGGTTCAACTGGCGAGTCATTGGTTCAGTGTTGGTACAACTGAAATCTGATCACCTCTATTCTTTTTGTCATTCACTGCATTTCTTAGTGACTAACCGTAACTTTTGAATGGCAACAAACAATTTCCTTCATGCTAAACATAAAACTGCTAATACACACTTTATAGAGCTATGTAATTCTAATGTCTCAATCGCATAGTAATGCTTTTCTACGTATGTACATAAAGTACACATTTCAAATTATATTGATCACTGGTCATAAAAATTCATTAGGTAAATACTAATAGCTCCAAATTAAGTATGACAAAAAGAAAGAGAAGAGGTTTATTAAATTTTGTAAGATGGCCACAACATTTGGGCTGTAGCAACCATGATGTTCTGTAAACAATCACCACAAATGTACATGCTACAGCTGCATAGGTGATGTCACATGCAACAGACAGCATGATAAGTGATAAGAAACATGAAACAATATGGTATACGGCGAAAACTACAATGAATACACACTGCAGTAAAACAGTACTGTATCTGTGCCCCTTGCTTTCTCGTTTTGTCAATGAATGAGCGGTACAAACACCTTACATGGCAGTACGAGTGTTACATATCATGCACAATTATATTAATACGCATTAAATAACGCTCTTAAACACCCATCATGCATACAAGTACAGATTTTAAAATACTGAATGAAGAGCACAAAGCGTAGCAGAAGAGGATGGTGGTGGCACATCTGAAAAAAATTCACATGATAAACTAGACTATTTACAAAAAATTAGTGTATATAACTGCATTCGATAGCACAAAAAATACATTCTATTACTCTTTCTTGATAATATACACACAACTTTAAAACTGAACTTAAAGGCTATCAAAGTAGACTGCATTAAGCTACTTTTACATTTACCTAAAATCAAATTAAATGCTATGACCAAAAGAGGTCAAAAGCATGCCTTGCTCTCATAAAAATAATTTTTCTCAAAATTATTATAAAGGTGCTATTTTTAATACCAATAGTAGAAGTAATGGACGATGTTACAACTTGTATCAAAGTCGAAGAAGCGTGTACATTAATTACTCTAAAACACTGTTTAAATTGTTCCATAACACTTTGCCAGGTAACATCACTGTTTACCTAGCACAATAGCAATAATTTTCTGTACAAGATATCAACAGTATAAACAATATCTCTTAAACAATTATTTTTACATTGTAGATAATGAGTAGGTACACTCTAGGTCTTGAAAATCCAAGAATGTACACTCTTCCATTATCAAAAGATACATGAATCACTGCACAGTAATATATTCCAATGAATGCCATCTTCCCAGCCACCTTGCTGAAATGAAATAAATTATAATATTACTGCTGGCCTTCACAAACTGTTTAAAATGTATGATATACACATTATGATATGTGTTACTCTTCTGTAACTCGCTACGCCTCTGTCAACCCCACCTGAAATTTTGGGTGGCACAAAAATTGGTCCTCGTGAGAAAGTGACTATTTGTTAAAAAAAAATATTAAAAAAACAGTATGTAGATAATTTTCATGGAACTGAAATGAAAAATAATTTTATCAGTCAAAGTTAATGAAACTTAAATGGCAAATCTTATAATAGATGTATCAAGTCTCATATGGAACCGCAGTTACTGATAAACTCCACTTACTTTCAGAGGTCTAAATGAATTTGAACCTGTGCTATTATTATTATAAACATGATGCTCATTTCCACCTTTACAGGTGTGAACCATTCTTAGGAAACAAGAAAGGCTAAATTGATATGTCTACATTTGTGTGAGGAATCACCTGACCGTTTTTTTTGTGAAAATAAAAATTACTAAGCCAACTACACTACTACAATTATTGATACTATGTTAAACCTTTATTTAAGTGCCAAGCTAAAATAATGTTGCTGAAGTACGCGCTGAAATAATTTGTGGAGGGCTAAATTTTTCCTGTAGAACACGGTAAAATAGTGGAGAGGTCTTATTTTCTAACTCTGTACACCTTTTTAAGGGCTCTGCCTGTCTGCAACTACGCTGTGCGTTCAAAACTCAGAAATGCAGGAGCTGTAAAACATACTTGTTCCCTTGCCACCTCTACACACGAGCTGCTTCCTCAACTGCCATTAGTTATGAAGACTACCTATTTACAGACAAATATTTCCTTTGTCGTTTTAATACTAAATGAACATTCATTTAACACCCGAATAAGCATCAAAATCTAGAATTTTCACTTTCTTACAACATTCTGTAACCAAATTTCTAACAAAAATTAGTTGCAATTTTTTATTTTCATTTCGGCATACCAAATATTTGCACAACCCTGCAAACCATTTTTCTATGTTTCATAGCTGCGAATTTAATGTTCTGTACATACAATACACATAATTTTCTTTTATTTTAATTATGTTAAGTTCACTGACAAATGTAATGAATTTGGTGCTCACCCGTTGGTCTTCATTTTGAAGTCTGCCATGCTATAATACCTATTATCACAGCCAATACCACCAGTAGACACATCGCAAGAATAAACTTCTTCCTTCGAACCTTATTCTAGGGGGGGGAAGGGAAAAAAAACAAACATTTAGATCTACATACAAAAAAAAATTTGTTTTATCCTATATTTCTATGTACCGAAAATTAAAATAATTCCAGTGTTACACGCATTATATATATATATATATATATATATATATATATATATATATTATATATATATATATATATATATATATATATATATATACACACACACACACACACACACACGCATGCACACACACACCTGGAGGATGAAAAGATGTTAGTGTCCATTTTATGTAAGTGGTCAAAAAAATTTGACAGTTCTAGGAAAGTAGTGCTAATAGCATCTGGGTGGTTATGTATCCTTCCGCCGACTGTTTGCAAACAACCACCATGTGACTGCCTGTTTTTGTAAACAAACTGCATGTGCCTCCTCCCAAATGACAGTTGCTGGTTGACAACAATCCCCCCATTTTTAGTTTATAAATATTTTATGTAAATGACTAACAGCCCATATCTATAAATTGATAACTTTTTACCTTGCAAGAAATTTGTAACCAGGATGCACAAAGATTAAATTGAATTTTGACTGTCAAATGAATAAAAGATATTTACTGTTTTTGAATACACTCTAAATGACAACTAATCTTGTCACACTTACCAGAAGTAAGTTCTTGTAAACATTAAAAAATTTAGCATGGTATACGTTCTTACTTACATGCTATGTCTACTATTGCATTAAAAGTACATAATTCAGCTTTGTAATACGATATGACAACAAACAGTGTACAGCCTGATACTTTTATGGTGGTTATAATTCTCAGGATGTTAAAGTATGTAGGTAGCCAAAATAATATTTAAGCAAATGTTACTTAATTTCAGTAATTTTAATAACTCTCATTCAGTAACTCAAATGTTAAGTATTGCAGGTCTACATACAAAATTCTTTAATAACTTTTCTCAAATACCTACATGTTCAGATTATCATGCCGCGAATAAAAAATTATTTCTGACTAACTCAGTGTTGATATTTACACTGAAGTACAGTCACACTGTATTTCAGTTGAGAGATGTTACAAAGCGCTCTAGAGAAGCAGATGTGACCTACAGAAACAATATATCAAACTATAAAGATGCTCCACCTACCCGACATTGAAGAGACAAAGTTAAATTCCCTTAGCGATAAATTTTGGAATGTCGCTGTTCCTGCTGATGCATGAGACACTTCTTTATGATATTGGAGCACCTTCGTTGGGTGCTTAAATTGAAAGAATTTGGTTTGATAAGCATGTTGTAATTTACTTGATATCAAAAAGATGTCTTTCCAATGTAAATCCTGTTTATGTGAATTATTTTTCTGTTACTCTTACAATATTCTCAACAACGTATGTTAAAAACATATGAGCGCTTTAATTTGCAAAACAAAAATGCTCAAAAGTTTATGAACGACTCCAATGTTGAAACCTACGTGGGTGTGTGTGTGTGTACGCGTGCATGCATGTGTGTGTGTGTGCGCCTGTCGACAAGTAGAACTCTGTGAGTACTTTAATTCCTGTCCTTTTACTATATCTTTTTGCCAGCCTAGCAGCCTACTTGCTACCTTAACTAAAATGTTTAAATAAAATATATAACATCTTAAAATACCGTACATAACAAATTATAACAAATTGTAATCCGACACTGAATGCAAGACAAATTTTGAATGTCCCATGTGCACTCAATCAGCTGAGAGCATGTGAAGAGATTGTTGATCGAGCAGTGCGTTCATGGCAGCCGTGGCAGCGAAGAGGAAGTTTCATGTTGGTTGACATATTTGTGTGCGTGGCAAATGTGTCTCTTTTGAAGTAATTAATTATATATCACTGCATAATTTTTTTTTATTACAAAAATGACTAAATAAGGCTATTAAAATTTATTTCTTCACTATAATTTATCATTCTAAACCACATCCTCTGATTTTTCCTGTCGCGAAGTATGCCGCACTCGGGTTTTGTGCCTACCCATTATTAGATGACAAAAGGTGTCGAATACGCCCAATACAGGATATCAGTTTATTCAAAATGTGTGTGTCTAATGAACAAAATTAATATAAATCCTCCAGTTTTTTCCACAGGAAGTTACTGAAAATGAACTTTACACCTGACAAACACAAGATGCTCAATGTTAATGTTCAATCAAATTTTGGCGATAAGGGGAGGTGTAGTATATGCTTCTAGGCATATCATTTTAATTCAAGATGATGCTGTCCATAGGATTAAATTAATATTTTGTTTTAAAATTATGTTGATATTACACCAGATACAACTAAACACCAAAATTTAAGTGAAAAAAAATTAACTTTAACCACAAAAGAAACCATCTTTGCAAATAATAATTCCTTGTTAACATGTATTGCATAACATTTTCAGGCGAAACCACTTTGAAACACTAGTGATAACTATTTTGAGCAATGGAAAATCTTGATAAAATTTCTACATTCGCCAGGTGCACTTGCACTGCCGCGAAACGTGTAAGGGGTGCAGTTTTCTGTTTGCTAGACAGCACCTTCCCCTCTCAAAGGCATGTAACGGATGGAAGAAAGGTGCACAGATGAGAGAGACAGAAAGAGGATGCTTGGTAACCACCTCCCGTCTCATCAGGTATGAAGGGAAGGTAACAAGTCAGACTCATATCACACTGCACACGTGTTGGGAAGACTACACACCTCCCACCACAGAGCAGTGATAAATGGCAGCATGTGACATATCACAACCAATTATTAGATGCAGGTGTTCCGGTCGTCCAGGTGAGGCTTCCCAGGAGACTTTATCAACGGCAAGAATAAAAACTGTGAGAGGAATGAGGGGTGAGGTGTGTCAGTAATGTGGGCGGTTTGAACTCGGCCCTGCTTGGTTGAACACTACAGCTGAGGGCAGTAGGAGATAAGGTTTTGCAAGTTGAATTACCTTCAGAGATGTACTCGGCTCTTTTCAACCTTCTCCATACACCTCCCTTCAGGGAGTATGGCATAAAGTGAGAGGAACCAATACAGCTTCGCGAAATGCACGCCAGTAACTCACTTCCCTACTGTGTACTTCGGAGTAATGCAACGAGAATGGCACCCTGTGTTCCTTTCGCCTGGCCCTAAGGAGAATGGTCAACAGAACGTGATTTGCTTAAGTTACTTCTTGACAGGAATACCCAGGTGGGGTATCCACAAGGGGTCAATCAGACCAGGCTAATTCCAGCTCCTTTCCAGACTCTTAAGAAGTGGTCGTAGAGTATGGAATAACCCAGTCTGTTCAATTCACCTGGCAGAGGAATTTTTAATGGTATAGGCCAATTCTACCAGTTTGGCAGAGTTCGGGTGGCCACTTAGCATGTGTTTTGTTTTAGCTTTGTACTTGTGTTACTTTGCTGACTTCACTTTGGTGGGTGTACTTACGTAGGAACAACACAATACTTAAAGAAAATTAGTATAGAGAGAATAGTTTCAAATTCACGTGTTTTATTATGTGAGTAATAAAACATGGTGGCTCTGTACAACCTCCTAAGCTAATAAAACTTGCGACGGAAGTTCAACCTAATCGTAAACAGTCAGGTGAAGGCGACCAGGAGAAGAAGCTACGGGGAATAAAGGTGATTATTCTGGTAGATAAAGTATTTGACAACTTTAACCTAACTAACAGTTATTGTTCTGAAGGCACAGAAGAGGTTAACATCTACCAGAAGGGTAGTGTTGAACTTGCCATCACCATCCGGCGAGGCAGGGGAGGTCCTTAAAGGACTTCGTGACCATTACTGGGTTTTAGGGTCAATACTAGGGGGAGTAAGAATGGAGCTTAGTCTTTAAGAACCTCTGAAAAGTCCAGTCTCCCAGAAGCAGGGAATCTGCGGTGGCGTCTTAAACTGGTAGAGATTCTGGTCCCAGAAGAGCGGTGGAATCTGTGGACATACCAGTCAAGGCATGCACCCCAATGGCCTTCCTCTCCAGTATCTAAGTTTGTTTATTTTCCTATACATACTCGCTTAGCCCACGATTGTCGGTGCTCTGTTAGCTGGCACAGAAGTCAGGCACGGAGTAGCCAACTGCTTGTTCTGGAGGCGAGAAGCAGCAGAGTGGAGCCAACGGTAATGTGTTGGTCTGCACAGTACAAACACTCCTCTCCGAGAGTCGCCCGCCAGCCAGCAACAGTTTTCACTGCAGTGACTGAAGCAGTCCCTGATAAGACAGGTACACCAAAGTGAATCAGTGTCTCAACCATATATATCGTAGTTCCAGCCGTGGTTAACTTTGTACCCAGTCGCCAAACGACACAACCCGTATCACTAGTAAGACAAAATAGCATAGCTACAGTTATAGCCCCAGCATGCCTGGCCTAGCGCAAACAAACCACATTGATAGTGTGTGTAGTTCTCTAGAGGAACACGTGTCAAACTTGTATTTTATTGATGTACATGTCAGAAACCACATCTACTGAAATCCCGCATGTATGGAGATTTTATGGCAGTCACCTGAATTATGATACATTGAGAGTCGACTGTAATTAGATGTTTGCATAAACAGTTTAAAACAATTTCTGCATAAAATTGTAAGTGGTAAGATAAAAAGATTTTTTTCATTGATGTGATACTCAAATGATAAAAGTGATAATTTTATATGCATATAGCCATTTTGCTAGGACCATTTTCAGTGGATACAGTTTTTCGGTACACAGGGAATGCACTGTACATGAATCATAATGTTTACATATATGCAATAAGCCGAGTATAAAAAAAAAAGAGACTCAAGATTTGAATTGTATCACAATTACAGAAAGTGGTTTGGGGGAAAAAACACTAATTTACCTAAACAGATAGTATGTCATCAAGCTTTCACAATTAACAAAATACTGCAAAGACTAAATTACAGTAAAACTCACTCAAGTTACACAAGGGACACAAAAATTGAGGCTTAATAATAGTGCTGTGCCGATACAACAGATATCCGATACCATGGACATATGAGTAATGGAAGGAAAGTATTTTGGGAAGCTGATGGAAATCTGTGTTAAAGTCAGTGTCACAAAATATATACGCTGTTCATGGTAAAATGAGCACTTTTGAAAGCCCTGCTACAGATGTACTTGTATACACATTGTGTATTCATCCACCTTATGTAAAATTAACATTAACATGGGCCTTATCACTTTACGTATTCATCCGTCGGCCAAATGAAACTCTGAAGTTATTAAGAAAGTAAATACTTTACAAATCTGCACATTTCTACACTCCATGCATTAAAAGACAGAAAGCGGAAGAAATAATTTTTAATTTATCACAAATGGTTACGTAACTTTTTATTCGACGTTAAGATATGGAACTACTTTTGCACCATCGTTACCAACTTTAATGGATGAATGTCACTCAGTGCGCAAATTAAAATATATGCAAAAAGGACAGTGACTTTTTTCTAAGGTTCATTTCTAAAGTGCTCGCTTTACCATGAACAGCCTATACTAGTATTTTATGCTTTAAGTAAACATACAAAACATTAGGAAAAATAATTTCACATAAAGTATTCAAAATCAGTGAATAAAATCAGCACTCAAAACATACTTTAGTAAATTATTTTTACTTTTAGGTCATGGCAACTTAAGCAAATTATGTTTTAAAATTACAAAATAAAAAATATTAAATCTACAAGGTCGTGTATCACTATTCTCAGCATAATTCAACTATGTTCATATTCAGAAAATTAAAAATTACTAATATGTACATTTTTTTAATTCAGCACTTCCTTAATTTACTGAGAGTAAAATTGAAGCACAGACAGTTGCCAGGTTATGAATGTCAGATGTAATATTGGTTTTGAAAGTTTTCAAACACTGAAATAACATGGTGGAGCTGAAGTGTGCTTATCTCACAGCAGGGTAGCATTTCCCTCCCTCCCTTGAGTGACCATCTGTCAGTTTAGTACTTGGAATAAGAACCTGCAAGTGCCGACTCAAAATGGCAGCAGTTGAGCCTCTCTTACTCCAACATTGCCACCATATCTTCTGTTTTAACATAACGCATAAATGAAGTATCAGGTCTCAATATCGGCTAAAACGAAAAGAGGTTCGAGCGGGTTATTATACTGTAATATTGGCTGATATTTAATATTGGGTATCGGTATCAGCTCAGCTCTACTTACTAAGTACGAAAACTACTTAAGAGGATCAAATTATGTACTTTGATGTTTATAAGCAAGGGGTGAAATTGTTTAAACTTATTAAGAGAGAAAACTTCATAAAAGGGGTTTATTGTAATTCAAGTATCCAGGAATGCCTTATGCCGACTTTCAACTATGCAACACTGAAATTCGGAAGTGGGCAAAGTTGCACGTGAGTAGATGCCTACCTTATAGTTGCTGGCCAGGCGCAGCTGATTGCTCCCTTCGCCCACGAATACCTCAGACTTTTCAACACTGGCCTCTATGCTGTCTACCACTTCTCCTTGTTCATGGACCATTGCTCCCAGCTCCTTGAAGATCTGGTTCACGTCGTAGATGTCACTCTGGAACACACATTCCTGATTCACCACAAAAAACAACTACTGCATTGCAATCAGTTAGTCGTTCCATGTTGTTTTCAAAACATTTTCCATACTCAGTCCTGACAGTACAATAACCATGCCCATGATAACTGGATCTCGTTTGATGCTATGGCTAATAAGTGGTTTGTGTTGATGAATTCTAGTTTTGTTGGCTACAATTAAATAATACCACCAATATAAAATCAAATTTTGAGAACATATTTCCTTTCGTTTCAGCCAAATAATTATACTAAAATTCAATATCATTTGAACACAACGGTGATATAACATAGGTGAACAAGAAAAATTAAAAGTATAAATAACAAAGGTCTGTATGTAGAACAGAAATACTACTCAAGAGTGCGCACATTTTAGTTTCATAACAATTTCCAGTATGATACATGTTTACATGTTAACTTACACCTGACTGAATCAGACGTGATCCCACTTTTCTGTTGTAATGACCTGAGACTCAATTTGTTTTGAACACAGTTTACGTGTACAAATTGAACTAGAGCAGGGCTGCCACCAGCCCTAAAGCTGAAATCCTGGTTCGTGTATATAAAAATTGTGTAAAATCCTGTAATCATTGGGTCAAATCCTGTAAAATCCTTTGAATTGTAAAAATTGGGAAATTACAGAAAAAAAAAAAGTGGATGTGAAAGACGTTTACATATTTAATGTAACTGTTTTTGTTTGGAATGTACAAACCATGGTAATTCTTTTCTCCACTTACACATACAGTATCTTTGTTTATACAACGACCGCATCGGCAATAATTTTAATTTCCTCTCCATTGTGATATCAATGCCAAATGCAAAACACCAACACCAGATTCGGAGATTGCTTGCGCAAAAATGGCAACGCACGCAAAGGTTCTTTTCAATAATGACCTTGGCCTTTACAAATGATCATACACCCAGGAACCGAAATTAGTAAGATAACTGTATTTCAGCACCAGTGAATAATTGAGAAAAATATTTTAGACATGTGCTATTGAAGTAATGACATTATGTCCAAAATATTTTGCTTAATTATTCACCTCTGTTGCAAAAATCTTTCAAACAAATGTGTCAGTAAAACTGACACACACAGCTGCGGGTGCTAGTGTTGCATGGACGCAGGAGCCATTTTGAGTAAAGTGCTGTGTTCACGCACAATATCTTTGGCACTTAAAGAAAAATAATAAGTTTGTTAATTTTTACGTTTATTAACGTATCGCTATTTTTAAGTGAAATACGATCAAAAGTTTTGTAGATGACACTTGCGTGATTTATGCATTAATAACGGGAATGGATATTCGTTGTGGAGATAAAGATGTCACAGTTCCGAATGTAATATTTGGGTAAATGGAGGTGAACATGCACTGGTCTTACTGTTCTTTATAAGAGTTTTCTGCAAGACTTGTTTACATTTCATTGTACCGTATAGTTTTGTTACACGTAATAATCATTTCGAGAGATTTTACACGCCATCTAAACATTAGTTATGGTGCCTCAAGTATACAACATAGTCAAGATATAAAATATCAATATACAATATTGCAAGAAATTGTTTTGTAAATCTATCTATCTATATCTCTCTATCTCTATCTCTCTCTCTGTGTGTGTGTGTGTGTGTGTGTGCGTGTATGTGTATATATATATATATATATAAGAATTATTTCACCTATATCTTCCTAGAGTTAAAGGTCCCATAAAAAGGGTAACATCCGTTAAAATGGCAGGCCTGAACTAGAGTGTATGGAAAAAGACATGGAAACATGGCAATGTTGCGGTTCCTCATGTCTTCAAAATGCAAGGAACCACAGCTTTCAGAAAAAAGTAATCTGACAAAGAGGGACAGACCTCGAGCTGCCGGATGGCCTGCTCCTGTTCCTCAAGCATCTGCAGATTGAGCTCCTCCTCTGCCTGCGACTGCATCTGCTGGGTCGAGCTGTGGCTGTCCTGTAGCTCTATCAGCTGCTCACTGTACTTGGGCCCTGCAGACCACACCACAACCACCTCAGAACACACCATGCCACTTCAGCGTACACACATCACCACTGGTAATACAGCGTAGTAAAGGGAGTCTTATTAACAAGATTTCAAAGTTATCAGTAATACAAAGTTGTCTTCGTTGCACTTGAAGTGAAATAAGGAATTCAATGCCAAAATGTATGCTTAATAAAAAATATTTGATGATTATTTAGAAATTTTTTTTGACAAAATGTTTAGTTTCAGACCAGCCTGACATGTCTGGTGGACCCCATGTGACCCACAGTCAGCTGAATACCCCTGATCCGTACCATATACATTTTATCTATTATTACAAAAATTACAACATTGCACCTAGCCATGTATTGCCACATGTGCACTCACCCCTCGCCAGGCTGAAGGTATCGTCCAGCCCCGAGTTGGCCCGCACGCGATGCATCTTCTCCTTCTCCTTCTGGGCGGCTCGCCGCTGCGTAGCTTGAAATGTGTTCAACGCCGATGTGAACTCGTCTGCCAGGCGGTCCTTCTGCATCTTCCACTGCCTCTGAACAACCAGCCACAAACCACTGTCGATGAAAAACTTTACATATTTGGTCCCATTAACTCATATTCACGTTGATCCGCAACCTACTAGTTAGGGATTGAGTGTAGGGATATTGGACTTTAGGGTATAGGGATATTCAACTATATAGGTTAGCACTGGGATTTTGTGTTGTTGAGAAGAGAAAAAAAAGAGAGTGGATAATGAACGATAAACAGTAACTGGTGAAAACGCACACCCATGTTGGAAGATCAAGTTTTGAACATTAATTACGGTGGTCTCGTGTATCAATGTTAGCAGTGCCACCCACTCAAGTAATGAGACTTATGTTACTGATCCTCCAGACTTGGCTACGAGGTGCGAAGTGATAAACACTACCAGCAAAGCGGCACCACTGAAACACTACTACATGAGATATTCATTTTTAGACAGACTTACTGTAAAAGCTTGGTTCGCAATTGAAAGCATAATTGTAATCATATAACATAGATCATGCACACTAAAATTGGGTGCTTTGATTTCAAATATATTGATTCACCATAAAAGGCTGTATGCATGAAAAGTCCTTACATAGTGCAGGAGAATGGTTACTCCATTTCTTATGCAGATGCATGAGACGACAGCCAATCAGAGTAAAATTGAAAATTAATGACAAAGATGTTTATTTAAGAACGAAGTTATGCTGCAGAAACAAAGAAATGCCGAGAGATACAGAGGGAAGAACAAGTGACCACAGTAGCAGAAATTTTTGAAAATTATCCACACCTTTCAATGATTGCAAAAACAATGATTTTAAAGAAAGAAACAATGCCAACTCTATCACCATAAATCTCTTACTAAAATCCATTTTATGTATGTGAAGACAGCCATAACATTAAACATTTACGAAACCAACTGACATTGGACTTGTTTGCTTGAATAATTACGTACAAACACACACCACTGAAAACACTTCATTGTAGTGTCCGAAAACCTACAGGAAGTGAATTCAATGGAGTGACGCATGACGACCTTAGAGGCAGGAGCGTGTCTGCATCAACTAGGTCTTTAGTTCGTGTTATCTCAACACACAGGCTCGGGGGTGCAGACCTTACTGAGCCGGCATCTGCAGAATCTGGCGCTTGGCCGTGATGGTGTCCTTAAACAGTCGGGCGAGTCGGCCGTCGGCTTGGCACACAGTCTAGCTGGGCTAGGTTGGGATTGTGGGTGCGTCACGTTGGCGGAGCCGCTGGCTAATCTCTCACTGCCATGTTTTGGGCACTCTGCATATGTCATGCGTGGGGTCTCTTAACCCGGCAGGCTGAAGGCGATGGCGTCTGCTGGTCAGCTCTGGTGAGAGACTGACTCCGTAGTGGCAGGCCGGCGTTGTCTGTTGGCTCGACGCCTAGTACCAGTAGGTCCAGGCGGAGATACTCATCAACGACGTAATGCACAGCTACATGGGTTTTCACTAACGTGCCAAACAAGTTACGGGAGAGCAAGGGGGGGGGGGGGGGGTGGACAGACTGCAAGGTGAGGTCTCAACAGTTGGTGGGCGGCGTGAGCTTGTTCCCAGTAGGGTCAAGTAGCTGAAGGCTGGGGCAGGTTTGTTAAGCAATGCTTGTTTCTCGGCGAGGATAGCAGCTGCCTTCCTGTCACTCCACTTACTTCTCCTTCTTTGGATGAACGGCATTTACCAGGGATGAGGTTCTACGGTTCACTTCCACACAGAGGTGGCAGGCAACCACATCCCTAGCTAGAATGTAGCCCAGAAGGGGTAGGAACCTCCTTGTCAGACCTGGCACGGCACTCCTTCCAGCTGGTTTATAGGCAGTGGATGGAGTGGGTTAACTGACAAGAGTGATTTAGCATCTTCGTCATGTATCTCGCTAGTGGTTGTGGCTCTACCGTATGTGCGCACCAGTTACCTTTGCATGCCTGGTCCACAGTATGGGTGGCCGTCTAATGCGTTGTGTTTCGATGACGTACGTCAAGTCATTTTTAGGGGACGGGCAGCAGTCCTCCTGTATATTTGGCAAACCAGTACTTAAGCTACAGTTCCCTGCCTCTCTTTTGCGGGGTGACACCAGGAAGGACTAAGCACAGTTCACACAAGAAAGAAAAGATGGTTGTTGGACTAGTAACGTGTTTTATTCCGTCCATAATAGAACACAGCAGCACTTACTCCTGCTGTAAATCGCGTCACTTATTAACTTATGAAAGACAGGTGAATAGGCCTGTTGGCTTGAAGAGTCTTGCCTGGAGAGCAAGGGCAATAAATTAGGTAGCGGTGAGAACAATTAAACCCTAACTGAAGCTATTGTGTTCTGAATGGAATTAAGGGAGGAGTATGGGGTTCGGAGTTGACACGGCAAGTGATAAGTGTGTTGACGAGGGGTGGGGGGAACTCTTCAGGGCTGCAGCACATGATTTAAGGAGTACTGCGTTGATAACTGGTTATCACTGGGCGTTTCTTCACGAGGCGGTAAAGAGCTGACAGAGCAAAGAGCCTTAGCACGATTTAAGCTACGGCGAGCTGCTGGTATCAACTGCCGTTCTGTGGCAGTGCAGGGTCATATATCCTCCTGGGCTAGGGGTTCCTTCGGGCAGCTTCGGCAGGGGTGGCTCCTCCCTTCTCAGGCGGAGCTTCACTTGCTGCCATCTCTTGGGGGGCGGCTGGAATCAGGTCTTTCTGGTGTACGGGTGGTATTGGCTGCACGAGCTTAAGGACAGCTTTGCTGGCGTGGTCGACTTGTCTTCCTTCTCACTGGGTTTTGTTAGGCGGTCGCAATTTATAATATGGTCTTCCTCAAGGTGCACTCCGCTCTCCGGGTGGCTGCCATTCAGGGTTTATATCGCTCCTGGGGCACGTGATGATCTGGAGTTGCAGCAAAAACAGATAACTATATCTACATGTCATGTGTCACGTATATATCCACAATTGTTCAAACAATCAATTACCCCCATTGCATGAATCATTCAAACAATGACATCAGACTTGTCACAAAATTTTATTGGCTAACTATAATTCAAAAGCATTTAACTTCAAATCAATGTAGCACAAGGTTTCTGGTCTGTACATGTTTTACTGTTACGACTATGCTCTGTGTGTGTGTTTTACGATTGTGAATGTACAAATATCCCTAAGCCTTACCTCCACTACAACGTCAATACATACCTGTTCAGAGCTGTTAGATGGAGCAGGGAGACTCGACAGATCTTTCAGGTTGGCACTAGTGTCCTTGGCCAGCTGCTGTGTGTAATGCTGGATCTGGTGCCTGACACCCACGCACACATCAGTTTACCTTGCCCTTCTACAATGTTACATGTTGTTGTCGTCAAATATGTCATTTTGTTAGATAACAAGTAACAATAATCTGTAGACACTGTTATAATTGTGAACAGCAATAAAAACAAAATACCACCTTGCATTTATTACTGCACTGTGTAAATAATTAAATATCTGCAAAATAAAACAGAATTATTAATAATATTCTATTTTATTACTAAAACTTTAATTACGTATTTTGCCGTGTATAGGCAGCACATTAAAAACAAATGACTACAAAAAGTGGGGTGCGGCTTATATATGAGATATTGACAAAAAAAAATTTTATTACTTTTTTTCCCAAAACATGTTTAGAAATTTGTCAAC
The DNA here is from genome assembly GCA_029891345.1 of Dryococelus australis. NCBI lineage: Eukaryota > Metazoa > Arthropoda > Insecta > Phasmatodea > Phasmatidae > Dryococelus > Dryococelus australis. Next base: position 59,160,223 of record CM057008.1, read on the forward strand.
ATAAAGTACATTTTAATGTTTTAACTCTTAAAGGAAAGAAGGAAAGGAAAGGGAAGGGAAGGGAAGGGAAGGGAAAGAATTCAATGGAACAAAAAAATATCTTGCACAGTTGTTTACTTGCGTTCATAAACAATATAACCGCCATCCAGCATGTATAAAATGTAAACATGTTGGAGCTTGGCCATAGATGTCGTACATAAGAAAATAACTTCTCTGCTATACAAGAGAAAGATATCTTATATAGTTTCCATGCGTGCCGCGGCTCTACAAGTCCACATTGTTAAGATGCCATTTTGTGTAACATGTTGTGGTTTTGCTTTCTCATGTCACATTACCATCTGTGGAATAGTAATCGTGAAATGTATATATTCATATAGCATTGCAACAAACACACGTGTTTTGTAGGGGAGAAGTTAAGTCAGAATTTATTATGTTTGTAAGGAATCATGACTTCACAATATTTACAGGAATACAAGAAATTCAGTGCGGCCTATACTTGAAATATTAATTATCCATAATTTTTCATCAAAAACCTCTGGTGAGGTCTATACACGCCAAAATATGGTATTTCTTCAAATTATATTCCAAATACTTTGTAATATACATACCTGCAAAAGGGAATACACAATGTCTAGAAACTTTACACCAGAAAAGTGTAATAAAAAAAATTTGATTATACGTAGTTTTTATTTAATTGTACATAAAATACTTACTCTTGATATCTTGATTACAGTATATAATTCTTGAAATTATAAATGTTAATTATACATTTTGACAGGGTGATGCTATATGGGTCTGGGCAATGAGTCTCAATGTCAGAAGCAGTGACTTTATTAGTGCAGGCCAGGTGCCTTACTACTGGCAGTTTGGACTGACTACTTGCGTACTGGAGGTCGTCCTGAATATAAGATGTGCCGTTGTCGGTTGGCCGCTGAGCACAAGGTGTACTATTGCTTTAGCTACTGGCTGAGCTATTGGCTTTGGGGCCTGAAGCTTACATTCTCCAATGCTGGGTCAGTTGGTAGGCGTGGCGAGTTAACGGGTGACGTAACTGCTGCTAATCCAAGGACTGCTGGTCTTTTTCGGCGGGCTGGGGTAGCGGCGCATGGAGAACCACAGGCACCTTCTCCCCTCATCTGAGGGTTGCTACCACACAATGCGGTATCCCAGGAAGCTTCCGGGGAAGCTCTAACAGAGAAGGAGAGGGAGCCAGGGGGTGAGGCCCCGTCCAACTTGCAGGCGGCTTGAGATTGTTCCCAGGGTGACCCCTGGAAAAGTGCCTTATTGGGCTGGGTGGAGCTCCAGGTAGACTGGTAGGCAGAGGTAGCCTTCCCCTACTTAATGTCCTTCCCACCTCTCTTGGTGAAGGACATCAGGTGATAGAACCATAACTCGGGAGATAGGAGCAGGCGACGTGCGTTCCCAATCTAAAAGTGTTCTGCTGTCCAAGCAAACTGTACCGGCGCCAAGAATAACCTTACACAAAAAGTGCGGTGGACGGGCGCGAGCTGGTCTAGCGACTTACACTTTCTGGTAGGGGTATGACTAGTGGTGGAGACTCTACCGTTTGGTACACATGGTGCATTGAATGGGTAGCCGTCGAATGGTGTGTGTTTTCTCAACCTACAAGTCCCTGAAGGGGAGCTCACAGTCCTCCTATACTTGGAGGCAAAATGGTAGTGTTCAAACCCCAGTCTCCTGCTCCACACTTTCAGGACATGGTCTTTAATATGGAATTCTGGAAGTACTGAAGGGAAAATGAGAGAACAGATAGGATTAGAAAGTGTTTATTATGAGAGGAATAAAACACGGTGGCCCATACTATCTCCTGTCTACCTCGAGCTGACCAGAAGTAGTAAACTACGCCATCCAGGTGAAGGGGACCTAGTTCTAGACTAACTGGAGGCAGTTTCAACTAAGTAGCTAATGACAACTTTCCCTGTCTACGCTCTCTCACGTGTCCTGAAGGGACTTATGGGGCCCACATCCTGAAGGGCGCGTGGGGTAGCCGTTGCCATGGGCAAACAACTAAGGGTGGCAAATGACTTCTGGAATATTTCGCAGGGAGAGGGCTTCTGGAAGTTCTGACAGTAGGGGAATGCGGTGCTGAAGAGCTTCTAGGCAGTGATAGGTCAGAGAGCTCTGGCAAACGAGCATGGTGGAGCAAGTAGCCTAGGCTGAAGTGGATCTTAGAAGAGTCAGACGTCAATTAGCAATACCAGCAGGTGCACTGCAATATATTCTGCTCGGCTGCGGGCTCGCCGGAGATGGAGTGGGGGGTGCTATATGCAAGCATCTTGGGCAGAGCTAATGGCGGCCATTGTTGGCAGGTGGCGTCATCTCTCGATATATCCTTGAACTTGCTCGGGGTTGTAATGAAGTCGATTACTGACAATCAATTGTTGCAATCTTCTTGAGGGGAGGATGGGCTAGGCTTGCTTACTGACTGGCTGATGCTGATGAAACGTACAATTCTGTCACGTCTGTAATCATCCCATGACCATAGAAAATCCTGTAATCGCTCTGGTAGAAATTTTATGCTTCCAAATCCTGTTCAATGAGCTTTATGAGAAGCGTGTAGATGAAGCGAAGATGTTTATCTCATTAGCCAGTAATTATGCATCAATTTTGTTAACTATGTATAGAGCTTTCATAAAACCAAAAAACAGTAACACTGAAATCTTAAAATTTTGAAATAAAATAGAGCTAAAAATTAAACCATAAAATCTTGTCCCTACTAATTTGGCACCCCTACCAAGTCAGTCACAGATAAACTATCTGTATGGCTTGTAGCATGGAGACAAATTTTATTAAATTTGTTATTAAAACTATTTTGGCATACCTATGGTATGTAAGTATTCACCCCAATATTAATACAGCAACAAAAAAAAATCACCACATTTTTTCTTTGAACTACATACATGAAAAATTAATTTCTCCATAAATTATTTGGACAAGTAATTTAGTAGAAAAATTTCATTGTTGCACCAAAAGGACTAAATTACAGTATTTGGAATAAATAATATTTAGAATATAAATCAAATGCATTAAAAGCAAAGGAAGCTACATTTTCTGTGTCAATCTCCACACATAATTATAATAAAATGGATCACCAGATTAATTTTTGGAAACACTTGTTTAGATTCTGTCTGATGCTTACATACAACCTACATTTGTTTGTTTATGTTTTGCTATTGATTATTATTGAAATAATATTTTGCAGCTCTGATTCGAGTGAAATTTTGGTTCAAAGTATTTATTTATTCCCAAATATTGAATTTTATGTGATTATGTAATATTGTAAAATTTATGTATGTTTCTGCTATTGTTGCATATTGTGCAATATGCAATCAGACTTGTGTATCCTTCCGTAGAGATCTACTTTCTTCTACGGGAATGGAGTCGCCGCAAGTAGTTCCTGATGCCAGCATGATTCAAAATGACGACGTGGTAAGTCCGCTGCGGGCGTGTCCGGCAATATAAATGCATAATTGTGTGTTATTTCGCAGTCTATGCTACACAAATTCGGTCCTCCAGGCCGGATTCGTGCCCGTGTTTATTCTGTACAGTGAATGTGATACGTTTTTAGGTTGTTTTAAGTGTTCTGCGTAATTGAAACTTTATCTCACACATGTGCATAAACTATCGCCGCCACTCTGAATCCACTCATCACAGAAACATCCCAAGAAGGAACCAGTATTTTCGTCATCGCTGTCCAGTATATTTGTGAGAAATGTTGCGGTTTTGTGGAAATTCCAGGGAAACCACGTAGTTGTTTGTATTATTGTGTAACGTTCTATTACCAGCCTGTGCTGAACATGAGAGTAGTTTTTTTTGTCTTCTTGTTGCATCATTCCATTTGCAGCGTGTTTTGTGGAGCGAATCAGTGTTTTATCGTCGAGATGGTATGCAAGACGTCCTAACCTTGCTTTTGATGTCTGTTTCGCTGTATTCCTGTATTGCATGAAATATTGATAAATTGTTGTTTGTTGTGAGGTCAACTGGTAGGTCCTAGACATGGGATTCAAAATATTTTTGGTGAAGTTAAAGTTTCAGGAGAGAATGCTGAAACACATTAACGAAAGGGTGCAAGCTCTTCTTAAGGCATACGTCATTTATGAAGTAAATTCATTCAGCGCACAGCTAGATTCTATTGGTCCTAAGTAAATTCTTTGTGCAACTAAATTTTACAAATTGATCCCCTCCCAGATAACATTGACGAAAATGTGCTAACCTAAAAGCATGCGTCTTTCTTCGCTATGTGGTCATATGTCCGATACAACATAACCTCATTCTTGTCCATTCATGCTGTGCCAGCTTCATCAACCAGTAATCTTACCTCCACATCAGCAAATGTTAGACTTCCGGAAATTGTTTTGCCCTCTTTCTCAGAGCAGCGGGAGGAGTGGTCATATATCAAGCTACAATCCACGACAGTCAAGCATTGGTCAACATAGAAAAATTCCAGTACTGGTTAGGATTGTAGTGCCGCGGGCACTCCGCCAGCTTTCAAGTTCAGAAAGAGAATATTTTAATGAAGTATTTTCGCAACTTATCAGGTTCTGGGGTGCCCGCAACCAGAAGCTGTATCTGCTTGCGGTGATTTCAGCACAGCGTGACTGCGATTGCTAACCAATTTCAACGGGAAGCATGTCCTGTTTTTCATGACGTCAAGTTCTCTCCAGTTCATTCCTTATCAACAAATTGTGAACTAGTGTTTGTTGCATCCATGAAAACAGGCTTCAATATTAGTCTGTCAAAGCTAAATACAGAAGATGTAGAGCTGAATCATCTCATGTCGGACATTCATGATTTGAAACATAGAAAGATTATGAGTCAGCACATTGAACGCCACAGTCACTACTTGGTGGGGTTCGTTATGATGGGATGTCTAGTACTCCTCACCTGGTTCCTGAACTGGCGCCTGTGTGAGACACTGGCCAGGTGTTCACACGCCTGCCTCCCACATAGGAAAATTGCTCAGACCATAGAGACTGCCCAACTTCTCGAGGATCAAGCAGAAGCCATGGAGATGTGTGCTGGTTCGAGCACAGTTCCAGCCCCGCAGCCGACATTGAGGAAGACAGCCACTACTTGCTTTAAGAATTCCATTATACGTCGAAGTGATTGAGTGTTGATGCCCAAAGGCAAAATTAAGGTAGAGTCAGTGAAAAGCAGAGTATAGTGTGCGAAATCTTGAAAAATGTAATGTTACAGCAAGAATATCAAGATAACTCAAGTATGAAAACATTTTTAACTATTGTAAGCTTGATGAATGAAAACAGGAGACATTTAAGTTTGATCAATGAACACAAGATACATTGTGTTATGAACATATATATTCCACAAAATGATATTTATTTTATTCAATTGCTCCATGAACATTACAAATAAATGATGATCGAATTGTTTAATAGTCTTGGTGTGCAAGACAGAGCTGTAACAAATATTTGTAATAAGTGTTGATATTTAGTGTTTATCCAAAATGTATATTGTGTATGAGATTTGTTTCAGATGCAGTTTGAAAAATTACAAAGGTGAACTTGAATAATGAAGAAGGTGACATGGTACTCCCCATTTTGAGTTCAGTAAATTTTAAAATGATTTGATGGAATAGTAATTAATTCATTCCCTTTTATTAACTTTTATGATTCAGTTGACCACGAGTATGGAAGCAATTTCATGAAGCTTCAAGAAAGAAGACTCGTGTCAACATCGCTGCTACGCCGATGGCTGTTAGTTGGTCGACCAGATACCTGAATTTTTATTGCTGACGAATCTACATCCTGTTGCTCCTGATAGAGGAGTTGCACTCCCAGACTCTATACTTCAACCAGCTTCAATTTGACGACCGACTCACATATAGCCTCAGCCACATATATTTCTAAAGTTTTGCTCAGCCCGAACAAAACTTTTCTAAAAGAGGGAGGGATGTAGTGCCACGGGGACTCCGCCAGCTTTTCAGTTCAGAGAGAGAACATTTTAATGAAGTATTTTTGTAACTTATCAGGTTCTGTGGTGCTTGCGACAGGAAGCTGTATCCGGTCTAATACTCCCTGCTGTGATCTCAGCACCGCGTGTATTTCGACGGGAAATACGTCCTGTTTTTCGTGATATTTTAGTCCCACAACTCCTGGAATCACGCACTACTTTCCAGTCACATGATTTCGATACCACACTTTGGGGCCATGTGCAAAGTTCCAGTTCATTGGCTGACGCCCTAACCTTGCTCTCTCATTGGTTGACAACTTCTTGCCCTGACTTCTCATTGGTGGGAGACTGCTCATGCGTGACTTCTTGGCGGAGGGAGACTTCTCCCAATACACTCATGTTGCTTTATTATGCCATGCATACGCCAGAGACTCCACTCTCCATCACTGAGGGTATAGTATGAAGTTGCTTTCGTTCAAACTTTTATTTTGTTTTATATTAACAATTCCCATGTCATCGTCCGCCACTTCGCCAAGTAAGTAGATGTATAATTAAAAGTGTAACCGTTTCAGTGCTTGATTTTATTCAATGTGTTAAATTCACTTAGATTATTTCTTATTGAGTGTTTGTGCTCAGCCCTAGACCACTCGGGCATCACAGGATGTCTCAAGGGGGAGGCTTTACAGTTGGTCCAAAATCTGCCTGTTACTGATGAAAATTATTTAGTAGCCTGGGAACTTCTAACATCCCAATACCAGAATGTGAGAAAACTCACCACATTGTATATTAACAGGAGTATAAATTTGCCTAGCGTCGACTCCACAAACCACCAATCCATTTGAAACTTTATCAACATGTTCAGTGAAAATGCTTGAGCCCTCAAAGGGTTAGATTGTGACATAACACACAATAATCCAGTGCTTGCCACATTCTTGTTACGCAAATTAGATGTAGGTGTCAGAACAAAGTTTGAAAACTCACGCACAGAAAATGCTGGCTCATTTTCCACTGTTTCAGAACTTATTGATTTTCTGCGATCAAGGTAGCAAAATTGGATTGTGCAGTTGATGTGAGCAAAGTTGGGGCTGGTCAAATGCATCGGAAAACATCCCTAACCAAATCAGGTCACAAAACCTCACAACCACGGTCGGTCCACGTTACAGATTATGAACCTAAATTACCTAAGCCTGCCCAGTTGGTCACACCTTTCACAGTGTTTAAAAGTGCCCAGAGTTAGTCACTGCATCACCCACTGACAGGCAGTCAATGGTTCGCAAAAGAAAACTCTGTTACAACTGTCTTGGAGGATTCCATGCAGTAGATGATTGCGCCTAGTCTCACATATATTATCAATGTAAACAAAACCATCATACGTTGCTATGCATCAATAGGAGGTCTATTGTAACTTCAGGGTCTCGAAACAATGGTTCTGCCAGAACTATAGGACCAAGCAGTACATTTGCATGTATGTCAGCCCATGATCGTAAATATGTTTCATTGTCTACAGCTCTGGTCAAAGTGTATGGTGCCGATAACCAACCTCATGTTATGCGCTGTCTGCTTAATAATGCAGTTCAGGCATCTTTCATATCTGAAGCCTCTGCAGAGGTACTGCCTCTGCATAAGGCACATAAAAGTGTGTTTGGCCTCTTTCAAGATGCTGTAAATCTGAAAGGAATGATTAGTTGTAAGACACAATCCTCCAGGGAGCCTCAGTGTACCTTCAATTACTCACTCTTTGTTGTGTCAAAGATCACTAGCAATCTGCCATGGGCTTCTGTAGATCAGCGTGTCCGAATCCAATTGGGCTCCTTTCCTCTGGCAGACACTCACTTTGACAAACCTACCCCAATTGATATGTTGTAAGGTGCTGATGTTTATGCACGTGTGTGTTTGAGTGGCAGGTTGGAATTAGAACAGCACATGCCTGTGGTGCTGGAGTCTCAGTTCGGATGGGTACTGCTGGGTGAGTACCAAGAGTCGTGCACCGATTCCAATCAAGACGTAGTCTCAATGTTCATTGGCAGAGAGGATCCGTTAGATCCGACTCTAAAGCGGTTTTGGGAAGTTGAAGAAACACCATATGTTAATACAAAGATGCCAGATGATGACTACTGCGAGAAACATTTCGAGGACACCCATTCGCAGGACGGCATGGGCAGATATAAGGTTCGTCTTCCTTTCAAACGTCAGGCTCAACCTCTTGGGGAGTCGTATTTAAATGCTGAACATAGGTTCTGGTCTTTAGAAAAGAAACTTTCATTTCATCCTGAAATGAAGACCATGTACACAGATTTCATGACAGACCATTATGAGTCAGGCCATATGAAGGTGTATGTTCCCCCCACCCAGCTGATTAATGCTAGGGAGAATGCAGAATGTTTAATTCCACATCATGTTGTTCTAAAAATGTCTAGCACAACCACCAAATTGAGGGTGGTATTCGATGGTAGTGCCAAAACCACCACTAGGATCTCACTCAACTATGTTCTTTTTCCAGGACCCAAACTTCAGAATGAAATCTGTGATGTTATTTTGAGATTCAGGTTGTATAGTGAAGTATTCTCCTGTGATATTAAGCAAATGTACTGGCAAATTTTAATCCACGAGGCTGACCGACCATATTAACTCATTCTCTGGCGCGATAATCTATCCCTTCCACTCACAGGTTTTCAGTTGAATACAGTAACCTATGGTCTATCGCCATCTCCCTTCCTGGCTATTCAAACACTACACCAGTTGGCCTTGGGTGAAGGTGCCCAATATCCTCTTGCTGCAAATGTTCTTCACAATCACATTTTTGTTGATGATATTGTTACGGGAGCAATGTCCATAGAGGAAGCGCACACTTTGAAATCCCAGCTGATTGAACTTCTGCATCAGGGTGGGTTTGAACTCCAGAAGTGGTCCAGCACTCAACTTCTCATCTGGCTCTGTTGTAAATGTTCTCGGGTTGTACTGCAACACAGAAAAGGACTCATTTTCTTATTACTTGAGGATCACCTCCGGGGTTGCAACCACATGCTTTGTCCTTTCACAAACTGCACAAATATGTGATCCTATGAGATGGTTGTCGCCAATAATTGTGTGGGCTAAGATGCTAATGCAGTGGGCATGGACTCAGGGTTTAGGTTGGGATGACCCTCTTCCATCTCCGGCCTTGGAGAAGTGGAACCAGTTCTTTGATGCACTAATAGTACTTAGTCTGCCTCGTTTCATGTGTCCTTACGTCGTCAGTGTGGAGCTGCATGGTTTCTCAGACGCTTTGGAGAAAGCCTATGCAGCTGCTGTATATCTCAGGAGTGTGGATACTCGAGGGAATGTGTCTGTGCATCTCGTCCTGGCAAATTCACGGGTAGCTCCACTCAAGCAGGTGTCTCTTCCTCGATTAGAATTGTGTGGCACTCATTTATTGGGCAAACGTATGCTTTATTGTCATGCCTTCCTGGTACAGACGTTAAATGTCACTGCTATTCATGCCTGGACATATTCCAGTATTACTCTCTGACTTGGATAAAGACCCAGCCCTACTTATTGAAAACATTTGTGGCAAATTGTGTTGCACAAATTCCATAGCTGGGGAGGGACTGGGTCCCTCCCCAGCTATGGAAACATGTCACTTCCAAAGACAATCCTTCTGATTGTGCCACCCGTGGCATGCTGCCTCTTGAACTCCTCTCGCATGACATGAGGTGGCATGGCCCTGGCTGGTTAGTCGACCCTCCAGGGCAGTGGCCAGTGTCCACAATTAATCAGCTGGACGAGATCCCAGAAACAAAGCCTTCTCAGTTCGCATTACTTACCACACATGACATTTCTGAAGAACTACCAGTATTGCAACAAAGTTCCTCGTGGCCCAATCTGATTCGTATCATGGCATATGTAAAGTGTTTCATCAATCGCGTTAAGAAACAGCATTGTACCAGTGGCATCCTGTCTCCTGCAGAACTGAAAGAAGCTGCTGCTTTGGTGTGCAAATGTATCCAACAGGAGTGTTTGTTAGAGGATTTGAAACGACTCAAAGAGGGGAAACCTTGCTCAACACGAGTGCAGCCTTTGGTACCATTCTTGGGAGACAATGGTGAACTCAGGGCAGGCAGCCGTTTGTCACATGCCAACATAGATTTTTCAGTAAAATATCCTATTATACTACCTAAAAACCATGTAGCTGTTAAAGCTTTGGCAAACCACCACCACATTAAGTATTGGCATGCAGCACCTCAGTTGCTGCAAACACTTTTGTCACAAAACGGTTCTGGATTGTTTCAGCACGGTCCTTGGTTTGTTTGAGAGTTTTTAGGTGTGTATGTTGTTTTCAATGTCGGCCTGTAAACAATCCCCCATTGATGGGCGACTTGCCTTCTGAACGTGTCGCATATGTTGGGACCTTCGAACGGACTGGTGTGGACTATGCTGGACCTATCACCATAAGACTCAACAAGCTGCATCGCATGGTCACCCAGAAAGCCTATCTCTCCATTTTCATCTGTTTTGTGACGAAAGCCACACATTGAGGTTGTTACAGACTTGACCGCTGAGCTTCAAAACAGCTCAGACGATCTTTCACCCAACTCCTCCGATCCCCACTCCTGGAAAACTTTGCCTTGGCCCATTCAAGTAGTTTTCCTTTTCTCCCTCCTGCCAGTCCTCACCAAGGAGGATTGTGGGAAGCTGCTGTAAAGTCTGCTAAATGTCATCTCAGGCGAGTAATTGGGAACCAAATTCTCACTCTGGAAGAATCTATTACACTCTGTACTAGAGTTGAAGCAGGCCCCTGACTCCACTGTCTTCAGACCCAAATGTCTTTGCCGCCCTCACACCTGGACACTTCCTCATTGGTAGACCTCTGGTAGCTGTACCAGAGTACTCTGATGGTAGTGACATATGTTTATCCAGAAGGTGGAAGTTGGTGTATGCATTAGCAAACCAGTTTTGGAAGTGATGGTATGGGGAATACCTGCAGCAGCTGCAACCTAGGGGTAAGTGGCAAACCCAACAGCCAGCACTCGAAGTTGGAGATCTTGTTTTTGTGGGAGAAGAGCGCTTACCACCCATTGGCTGGTGCCTAGCTAGAATGGTGAACATTCAACCTGGAAGAGACGGTGTGATCAGAGTGGCGGATGTGTGCACCATCAAGGGACAGCTGCGTAGGCCAGTACACAAGCATAATGAAGTCTGCCAGTGGTGTCATGCAAATATATATATAGTATCCGTAGTGTGTAAAACTGTGTTGTGACTTGTTGGACTGAGTCTCGGAGACCTCTGCCGGTCTCGGCGGGCAGTATGTTGCATATTGAGCAATATGCAATCAAGACATGTGTAGCCTTCCGCGGACATCTACGTTCTTCTACGGCAATGGCGTCGCCACAAGTAGTTCCTGATGCCAGTATGATTCAAACTGGTTATGTGGTAAGTCCGCAGTGGGTGTGTCCGGAAATATAAACACACAATTGTGTGTTATTTCTCAGTCTATGCTAAACAGGTATGATGCATATGAATATTTTATAATCTGAGCTCAGAAATACTATTTAACAGTAGTTGTTGAAAGTAAACTTTATTTTGACTTTATCTATGAACTACTTGAACATAGACTTAGTAAGTGCCCAGCCAGGTTTAACTTCGACGGTCTTAAGTTTGACTTGAGAGGGCGTGAACTCCGTTTCGTTAATGAGCTCTTCCACCATCATGGAAGGAAAAGGTTGCACTAAACTGAGATCTCCAGCGATTTGAATGAATTTTGATGTTCACCATCATAAAGTTTAGTTATTCACCTTTGGCAGAGTATAGTTTGCAGTAGGTAATGAAATGGCTAGTTTTCAGAAGAGGCCTGATCATTAAATTTTAGTGTCAACTTGGAAAGACCGACGCTGTCATTGGAAACCAGCTAAATATCACAGCGGCCGATGCTACGAGCCTCAATAGTAACTTTCTGGTAGTTATAAATGCAAAATCCTGCAAATGTATAGGTTGCTTAAAAGCTTGACTAATTTGAACTCTATTTTAAGAGAGGGAATAAATAGTAATCCCATAGGTTCACGGGATGCAGATGTCTAGTGCGATACCTAAGACTGATGTGTCGCTGAGTGCATAAACTACTTAATTTGGACAACTTTATGATTCTGAACCAGATTAATTTTGTTAAAAGACCTTACACACCAAATTAATGAATTGGTATAGCTTTTGGGAATGTAGGAATCTGTATTCTTAATTTAACATTCTTCCTTCAGGACAGCAGTTCTATTCACATATAATTTATTATTTTCACTTCATTTCTGAATAAAGTTTTCTTCTTTAAATTTTCTTTGATTTAATTCCCTAATATGGTAAAGCTTTCAAACATAATTCTTTTGAAATTAAACTCAAGTATAAAGCCAACACAAGGCCTATGATTTCTAGTTATCTAGTTTGTCTGAAGTGCTACCCTATCTGTCTATTATTTGATCTGACTACAAATTATTCTGAATGTGTAAATCGCACTGTATAAGAGTGTTGTGTGCAAAACCATTGCTCTGTTTCAGCGAGAAGTAATTGACACGTCCGGTAAGTCAAATGTTAATGTTCTTATGTGTGTTCTTTGCTGAAAGTGGTTAATTGAAGTCAAATTTTGATAAGCTTGTTGCATTGGGAAGTGTGTTGTGTTATAAATTGAATCCCAGTCTCACCTACTACACTGAACTCTTAAGTGACGCTAGTGGCGTCATAGGCGCTGCATCACACGTTACCTCCCCTGCCTTCCCCTCCATTGCCTCCTCTAGGTGGTGCTTCACAGAGAAGACTGTTACATGTTTGTTGCTCAATCATTCTTATTAGCAAATTGTCTGGGGTCCTCAAACATTCAAACTAAAGTAAAAATTATTAGTGAATGTTTTAATTTGTACTTCCCACACTGTTTGTCAGTTACACACACTTTTAAATAATAAGTTTGTTAAAGTTTTTTTTTTCACATACTTTTCTAATTTATAAAGCACTGTCAATGTTTATCAGATTTTGTTAGTGTTCATATTATTAATAAACATATGTTATGTAAAAAAGCATTGACCATCAGTTGCTATAGGCTGTTCACAGTAAAATGAGCACTTTTGAAAGCCTTCTCATTTGGAATAATAGGTGATAAATATATTTTATTTTAGTCTTACACATTAACTTTTGAGTGCGCTGGAATATACACACACTGTTTATTACTTGGATGGTAATATTTATTTAAAAAGGTGGCAAAAAGGATAAAAAATGACTGAAAGGAAAAAGTAACTAGGGAGTCAAAAGTGCTCACTTTACCATGAACAGCCTATAGCATGTGATGGTCAATGCAGAAACATTGAGACAAAAATTTTCAGTATGATAACAAATGAGTTAGTTTCTTGATGTAAAAATTGGAATATGACAGCATCTTGCACTCATATACATTACTGTTGTGTGAATAAGAGATCTGAGAAACACTTAACAGCTGAGCTATTAAGTGCTGATGAGGATAAAGCAAGGAATAGTCTGTTCACGATAAAGTAGGCATTTTTGAAATCAACCTTTAAGAAATATTACTGCCCCTATACACAGTATATATATCTCTGTGTGTGTGTGTGTGTGTGTGTGTGTATATATGTATGTGTGTGTATATATATATATATATATATATATATATATATATATATATATATATATATATATATATATATATATATATATATATACACACACACACACACACACACACACACACACACACACACACAGAATATACTAACGCGTGTCCTACCTCGTGAGGTAGTGGTTAAGCCACTCACTACCCTCTCGGAACTTCAGTAAGCCTACAGCGGTGGAAATGGCTAACATTCTGGGCCAGACAGGTCGTGGAAGGGTTAGAAGTTGTAGGCGGTCGCTTGGGGGTAGGGTACCATCGGGAGTGAGGGGAGTCAAATCCCCAGAGTGAAGCGAATGGATGTAGATTCCCACCCAGGAAGTTCTACCCTCCTCACTAACAGGGTTGCCAATAAACGGGATGCAGGCTGTCCCGGGTATATGATATGGCGATGCAATTATGCGATCGTGGGGGTGGACGCGTATGATCTAGCTGGGGAAATCTTAACAGATCAAGTGGGTTGACGTGAGGGAACGAAATCTAACGAGGTTGGTGACGCACGTGACTTGGGAACTGCCTTCAACGGGAGTCGAACCAGTACTGTTTTCCCTGACGCGAGCTTAAGGACACAAAAATTTGGTAGCTCTGTTTCAGCCAGGTGTTGAACCCAGATGAGCTTGATAATGCTAGATGTCTTAGGGATCTGGTAGTACGATTATAGTTTGTCTTTGCTTTTCATTCCTTCCACAGGCCAGTGACGTCTGATAGAAAAGTCATGCATTCACTACCCCCACCAACCAGCGTCGGGCAGCAGCCCAATTTAGTATAAAAGGAAAGACAGTCCGCATCTCCAGGCCAGTCTTTGTTCCTAGCGCCAGTCACTCAGGATCTGACCAGATTGCTCCAGCTATCCAGAACACGTTGCTCGGACACTAACCATTCGAACTTCCGCTTACAAATAGTGCTATCCGCTCTGAATTTAACTTGCTTTACGATAGTCAAGATAGAGATATATATATATATATATATATATATATATATATATATATATATATATATATATATATATATATATATATATATATATATATATATATATCTCCCCCCCCCTCTCCGCTGTATTAAAAACCTTCACTATTTTGATTTTTTAATTAAAGATAATAGATAAATCAAATTATTCGGCAGAATTTGTAATATGTGCTAAAACAATGAGATAACGAATTCAGTCAACCCCAGTGAGTTCTACACGTATAAAATAATCTACATATGTACTCTTCACATTTGTCGTGCAAGTCTCCACAGTGACATTAGCAAAACAACAAAGTGATACTCACAGCTGATTTCTGAGCTCTTGGGAGTCTTGAGGGGTGTCCAACTGATTAACCATTTTCTGCATTGACGAGACTATAAATCAACAACACCAACACGATTTGTTCCTATTCACAATGTTTACTATTAAACAACATTCAAGTAGGTTTGAATGCACCTTACATCTACATATCATGTTCCTTCACATTTACAACCAAGTAGGGGAATCAAATTTTTAAATAAACTACAACAAAGAGGATAAAATCTTACATTTCAACACCACACTAATTATTAAATATACAATTGTGGGGTTGAAACAAATTGTGGGTTTACTTACATTCAAAAAGTTTAGCTGAAAATTTCACATACAATATTACCATACCAACATTAACAAACAATGTAGATCTACAACATTAGCTATTTTCATTAACATATAAATAAAACTAACAAGGCAGCTATTACATATAGACCCTACTCAACTAAAAAATACAGTCGACTCTTGATTCTAAGAGACCCCTGGAACAGCGACCCTCTCGAAATAACAACCGTGTTTTGGGGAACCATGACATTTTTGCCATTAACAACCCTCTCAAAATAGCGACACTTTTCCTGGGATTCATGAAGGATCATAGAATTGAGAGTAGACTGTACAAAGAATAATTTGGTTTTGTGTACTTTATTGGCAATTGTGATCCATTATTTATAGCTACTTTGTGAAATTTGTTTTATGGTTTTTAACAACTTTTTTGGGAGCACAAATTAATTTTTATCGTAAACATGGACTGAAATGTAGATCTCGATACTGATGGTTTGTTAATATACAAAACAACATATACAAAACAACATATAGTGGTGGGAACAATAATAGGTTGGTTCTAAAGAGGGGGAAAAAATACAATGAGTGGTAGGAATGCCAAACAGCCCAAAGCATGTGTCGAAAATGCACAAAGGGGGGAGAAACTATGTGTGATAGAAATGAAACAAAAATCAGTTAGTGAGGCAAGTTGTTACATCCAGTGAGGCGGTAATTGGAATACAGTGAGAAAATAGACATCAAAGAAGAAAATGTAGTGATATACACCAAATACAGTCAATGATAGTACCAAATTGACGCGTGACACATTTCTGCACATTGGACATGCGCACTCTACTTGATGACTTCGTCCCATCTTCGAGCATCAGTGCTCATATGGGCAAGTCAAATGCTCTATAGTACAATAATCACACGTCAATAGGGTCCGTAGACTGCACGTCATGAGCAAATACAGACATGTGGTTGTGAAAAATTGTACTGTTCACTCAAAGCCATCAAGCAGTCGTCCTAACCCCACCACAGGAATTTTACTGTTCAGAGGATAGTCGACATCATCCCTGAAGATAAGTGTGTTCCACGGTTCACTGCAAGAGTGCAGCCATCATTCCACTGGAGCACCATAGCCTCCAGCGCCTCGTGCCGAGGTGATATATATGTAAACGCCTCCATCACAGGAGAATAAGAAAAAGCATGACGCTGCCACCAAGCCAGAATAAGCTACCTCTGTGGAGAGAGGCTAACCACCCACGCACCCCTCAGAGGACTTACAAATGTGAAATTTTGGTTATAAGGAGGTACCATTCCCTGGCTCAGGGCAGTTGTCATGCTCTCCAGCTTGAAAAGGCAGATGGCATAGGAATGGGTAAGTGGCAGCCACCCTGTTCTCCCAGTCTGCAAAGACTAGAGTTCTTGCTGAAGATGGGTTCTGACCACTAGACCAACTCGCACATGTCACACAAGTTCGTCATAGTCTCCACGGTACTTGGTTCGGCTCCCTTCCCTCCCAGTCTGCAAAACACTGGAGGCCTATCTAACAGGGAACGAACCATTGGGCCTAACCGTGACGCAATCTGGAAAAATGGTCTCCGAAGACAGTGATCTGCAGCTGCCAGCAGCCACTCCAAAGACGCTGTCACTGCTGGATCACGCCCGAGGTATCCAAAGACGTCCCCCTGACTTGTTAAATACTCCAGCACCCCCATGGTAGCAGGTTGCGACATCCCTTCTAGACCTCTTTTTCTCCAGATTCTAATTAATTGCTTCATAAATTTTGCTTAGGCTCCTTTGGAACACCCCCTTTCTTTTAAAGCAAGCGATCTTAAAATGTTTTATGTATAAATCTTTAACGATTGGTCATATTATACTCAGTATTGCGCAGGTCGCCTTCGCCTGCATATCTTATAAGCTTCCAGTACTAATTTAGGAGTTAGCTACGCATCGTGTTGTCTTCCTAAATATACTAATAAATACATATTTTGTCTTAGAATTTACGAGTGTCATTTTTAAGTGTAACATTTCGTATACTCCCTTTCTTTATTCTATTGAGCTTTGTAACCACTAAGTTTAAGATTCCGATCAGTGCCACCAGGGTTAACCTGGTATTCACGAGAAAACCTACACAGCATAAACACACAGAGTAAGAGGAACAATTGAGGTCTGTCGCTGGGTAGATCGTTGGTGGACCCCAAATCACTAGAAACTTTGAACCCCCATTGAGACACGACCAGACCAGGTAGTCGGTTCGACTCCCTGCTTGTGAAGGGCGGAGTAGAACCTGTAGTGCTCTGGCCTGATTGGCCTCTAGAGGGTCGCTCGCCCAGAGTTCGGTTGTCCACACCACTCTCAGTTCAGACCCAACTTGAAAAGGCAGTACGGTGGAAAGAGGATGAATTCACTTAATTATCGAAGTACACTGGATAGGACCATGCTAAAATACCAGTTTTCTCTCCTGTCAGACTTACTAGGAGGAAGGAACAGTTCGGGTGTTTGAATCCACTCCCAGCTTGCGAAGACTGGAGTGGAATTCACAACATCTCGGTTGACTGACCTCCGGCGAGCTTCGCTCCCAGGATCACAGGCCTCACAACTACCTAACGTCCAAAGTCTCAGCTTGCGAAGGCCAGACTAGGGGACAACAGGTGACATCCTGTATTCTGGAAGTCACTTTTGCGGCAAAACATTCCATTCATTAACAGCCTTCAGCTGAGAACTAAATGCCTTATGCAACTAAAGGTAATTCAATGAGTCGAGGGAGAAAAGCCCTACGGGCAGCAGCCAGAGCATTATTACTAGTAAACTGAGTTGATGATCCTACTAGATCCAGTACACTCCTGTAACTAACTCCAAACCTACGCCATTATTTGACCAGCAAGCGAGGATTGCGCCAGACGAACATACAGGCACTGCAGTGTCCTCGCTCTACCCTGCCAGCCAACATGTCAAGTATGCACGGCAGCAGGGACACTCATTAAGATATGTTTACAACCCCAGGTAATCCAGCATAGGAAACTAGTCCCTACAACCTCTGATTTCATACCTTCACATCTGCCCGCACCAGAGCCAGGAAGTGACGGAACCTAAGAACCTCACACTCTCATGCACCCTGTGAAGCTGGCTACATGCATTTTGGCGGCCCTAACAGTTAGCAAAGCAAAAGCCTCCACTACAGAGACTTTCCACATAAAGCTTACCCTCTCCCTCCTTAGTTGCTCAGATGAAACAATCCCCAAAGAATTTATATTTCAAACTTGGGAGATCCTTCAACCCAGCCAGGCAAAGTAAATAATTGTTTAACTTGTTTCTCAGATTTTAGAGACTATAGCATAGGAGTAGGATGTGTAGAGGAGTTGACGGTGAAAACAGAGAAACCGGAACTGCATAAAAGTATACATAACGATGGTACAGTACGTAGGCTACCTATAGTATACAGTATGAATACAAAAATATGTGTTGTTTGTTGTAGTGGTGCATTCAATGCCACATTATGAAGATGAAAGTGCGACATTACATGGTGGCAAGAAATGGATACATTGGGTACACAGAAGTGTGCAGGTTTTGAAATAAGAATATGTATGTATGCAAGTAGGTAAATAAAGATTTTTGTCATAAGTGTGAAGTGATAGGAATGTTAGAATATGACAAATGGGGTAGTAGGTAGCTGTTTTCAGTGTTCGATAGTTGCAATGAGCTGAGGCAGTTCTTATTCGATAATTGGATTGCACTGGATGGTACCATGTAAAGGTTTGTAGGGTGTAATTAATGGTATTGTAGATATGTACGTAGTGCATTGCAACATGATATGTACGTAGTGCATTGCAACATGATATGCACGAGCAATTGGTTGCTGTTAAAGTTGTTACTTTGTGTAGTACTGTGATCTCGTTGTAGTCATTTCATATTTTTACTATAGTTTGCTTATTTTAATATTGTACACGGATTGTGACGTGCTAGGTGGGTTAAGCAGAAGGAGTTGTAACCGGGCTTTCGTCGAGAGTGGACGTGTGAGCCAGCAGTGTGCGTTGCCACAGTGTGTGATGCAATATCTGCCAAATGCGCCAGCCGGGCATATTAAAATGGCGAGCGGCCGAGGCGTGCGTAGGCGGTAAATGCAGAAAAAATGTGAAAGTTTGGGATATTGCGTAATTCTGCTATTGGTGATCGTGTTAATAACGTTAAATAATGAACTTGTTTCATTAAAGTAGTTCGCCGCCCGAGCCTGCTAAAGACGTAATGGCTTGCGACTTGTAAAATACATACCGTGGTAAACTGTACTTTGGAGTGCAATGCAGTGCGGTGTCTCATTAATCCATGTATTGCCTGCTGCTATAATTTACCATGTTTGGTATCGCGAGTGCAAAATTGACGACTGTGTTTTCCACGGCTTGGTGTGGTTAAGCACCACTGCTAGTCAGCTGATCGGAATGGCCCATTCATCGCCGCCAGTCCTGCAGTCCAAGCAATGATGCGCTGTGCCTACCCTAAGGCAAAGTTCCCGAGTGTTAATTCAGTGTGGCGTGTCTACACCTTAAGTCGCCTTCCAGATCTGCATTACGGTATGAACTATGAAGTCCGTTCCCTTTTAGAATCTGAATTAGATAGTGGGCTGAAACAATGTCAGAACTGGTTATTGTGTTGTGAAATTGCAAGTTTATTCCCCGATGCAGCAATGTCACGGTACAACTCCGCGTCTATTAAACTTTGCGTCTATTTTATCGAGGGTCCAACATATTACTATTCAATTTGCAAACGCTTAAAGTAAACTTAACTGTGTGTATTAAGGCCCATAAATACAACATGAGTTTCACATTGTGTAAATTATGTTTAAGCCTGGCCCCCTCACACTTACGAAAACTGTTTAAGCATGGCCAAACATTGTATGCCAAGCCAGAGTTCTCCGCACCAGCAGGGGAGTAAATCCCCCCAACAGTGAATCAAGGCATGCCAGTAGTATTTTTGTAGCAGCGAGCGAAACATCCACAAACCTTGGAGTTTCATGTTAACTGGGATATTATGAAAAAAGGGTAATTGCAATGAAATATTCGTTAGCTTAACTATATGTCCTGATGCCACACAAGGGACTGTAAAGTATACTTGGGGAGGAGCTTTGGTGGATGGGTTCAAGTATACTTCACAATACAGTCTGTATCTGCAAAAATTGTCACACCACCCAAAAACCCGCACCTTTCCAGCGGATGCCCCGTTAGATTGTGGAAGGGTAGGGGTGCAGTGATTGTAAAAAATGTAAGATGTCATCAGCGTCAAATTGGTGACGTTATCTTTGTATAGTATCGGGTTTTATACTAATCCTGTAACATTTAAGGTTTTTCCAGAAAGAAATTAAGCGAGTAAGTACATCATTAAGAACAACAAAAAATATTATATATAAATTTAAATATTAAGTCAAAAGAATGTTTTCAAAAAATGTTACTGCAACTGCTTGTAAAATACATTCAGGACATCCTGCTCAAAATCCGACTGTAATGTGAAAACTTATAAATCTTACCATTCTGAGATATTTTCTGAATACTGGTCCCAACTGTCTGTGCTAATTTCTGAAAATCCTTCTCCCTTCCAGGACCACCGTTGTGATACGACGAGAAGCTGTAGTTGCCATCCATGCCTACTAGGAAATTCTGCAAGGCAACCTGCAAGGAATATACATATACAAATTTTACTATTACGACAAACTAGTCAATATTCAGTATTTATTTATTCATTTACCAACCACCCCAGTAATTATTAAGAATTAAGACTGGTTTCACCAATGAAGGTTAACTTTTCGGAATATACAGATTATTTTATGTATCCAGATGAGAGGATTAACTTAGATTTTAACCTTGATAATGTTGAGCGTGTTTCACCAGGTTTAATCGCCGTCAAGAATATCTCGTTTAAATTATAGCAATATTCTGACTTAATCGCGATTTTCTCTTGAGATTTCGAGAAAATTATGGCAAGTCGTTACGGCATTTTGGTCGCAAGGAAACAACGAAGCAGAAATGTTTTATCCCATGGAAAACACATTTTGCTAGACTTAGTAACACGACATTTCAATACCATTGAAAAAAAAAATGAACTGATGCTTTAACATAACAGCGAAACAGCGGCAAACAAATGCGAATAGTTTTAATTGTACATCTCGTGATCACTACAGCACAGCAGACAACTTGAAGGCGGTGTGGGATAACCTAAAAAAACTTATACGAAAAACGTATGCAGACAAACGTGTTCAAATAGTTACTGCAACAGGTAATATATTAATAGTATGTTTGACAATCATGTGTGTGATGTAAGGCGAAAGTGTACCCTACTTCAAAATCCTCTTAATCATAAAGTTCAAAATAATTTATTCTTTCGCGTAAACATTGTGGGCGACGAACAATATAATTATAGTCATTACTTTTCTCTTCAAAAATTAAATTGTACATTGCCCGAGCCATTCTCTCTTTATTCTCGATGAAATAACTTTGCCCTCTCGTCACCCTCCCAAAGTATTTGTTTATGTTTAACAGTTTTATCCCGATAATGTGACTTCATACTCCAAAATTGGCGTGTTAATATTTTATCTATATTCAGAGGAAATTGAGATTAATGTGCATGGTGAAACATAACATACAGATAATCCAGATTATTTGTTAGTT
Organism: Dryococelus australis; assembly: GCA_029891345.1. Taxonomy (NCBI): domain Eukaryota; kingdom Metazoa; phylum Arthropoda; class Insecta; order Phasmatodea; family Phasmatidae; genus Dryococelus; species Dryococelus australis. The sequence goes on from CM057008.1 coordinate 59,181,989, forward strand.
AATCAGATGAACTATTGTTATCTCATGTTGTGAAACAGGCCCTTACTGCTGTTTTGAAAGAAACGTCCAAGCTGTATAAAAACTGTTTATTTGGCTTTTGCAAGTATTACCTTGTTCATATTTAAGAGTGCTTTGTAATATGTAACGTAGAAAAAGTATTAAAAATATATATACTATACGAGGTATTCCGAAGCTTTATGTAACTGTATTATATTTGCACTACAATGCTGTAGTTACATAAACGTATGTGAAAAGACAGTCAGCTGTGTGCAGTGAATTAAACAATTCCTTAGTTGAATATAATAAATAGTATGCAGGTGTGAGCAGTTGGCGGTGAGCGCAGTGTTGCTGCACACATGGGGTGTTCCATCTGAATTTAACCAAGTCAGGGCTCGTGGTTTACAGATGGAGAGTGGCAGTAAAAGAGTTTGTCGTGATTATTTCCACGTGAAGAATTAAATCTAATTATTGTGCTTGTGGAATTTAAACCCATTAGAATAGAAAGAAAATGTGTCCTATACACGAGTTATCAGCAATACATCACTTAAGCACGCAAATTGTATTCAGTGTAGTGAATTTTCCGGTAAGGTATTGCATGTTAGCGTGGGAATAAGGGCTTATGTACTGCTGGAGCCTAGTCATACCAAATGGAGAAGGCACATTTGAATTATACCTAACTTCAGAATAAGTTGCAGTTTTTACTTTGTGTTTAATTACTGTGATACTATGTAAATTACTTTTAGTGTAGCCAAACATTACGCACCAAACCAGGAGTCCCAGCACCAGCATAGGTACATCCCCAAAACAGCGATTCAAGACACGCCGGCAGTTTTTTGTATGTATCAAACGCAAAGTGCTCAAAAATGTGTGAAGCTTGGAAATTGATGTAAATAGAATACGTAACAGGTTGTGTGCACATGGGCAGGCCCACATGCGTGCGCACACACATGTACGAACACGTGCGCACACACACGTGAGTCAACACTCGTGAAATTCCGTGACGTTAGGTGAAGCCACCCATTCAACATAAATTTTCTTAAAATTACAGAATAGGGACTTATACAAAAATCGGGGAAATAATATCTGGATGTTAGATACGATTATTAGTAATCATAATTACTAGGAATTTTGGAGGGGCTTCATGTAGTTATCTGTGAAAAAAATAAAATGTGATACAAGGATTACCAAGATTGCTGTTAGTGCAACACCAATGCCTACGGATGAACCAGGCATTGAACCCATGTCCCGCAGAATAACAGTCCAATCTTTTATATTAAATGTGCTTATGTAATGTTCCAGCATGATTACCTAGTTCTGTAGACATAGACGAATTTCCTAGATTTTTGTCTATAAACACTGAAAACCCCATTTTTCAATATTTTTTTACACATCTTAAATGTGGGGTCTAAATACAAGTAGGTACCACGTACTAAGAATTTCAGGATTTCCCTTTTTCACAACATTGCAAACCACGTTATATTATTTAAAGATGCAGTTTGACTAGCTACAGTTTCAACATACAACCGAGATAACTACAAGCGGCTGTCAAAACGGTTAACCTATTTATTCCTGGTAATTTCTAGGATAACTTTACTATCTCTAAAGAGTACACTGGCCACTGTTTGTGAAAGATACACAAGTGGAAGAACGTGTTATCTGCCTCAATGTGAGACTCTCGTCTCATAAATATATCCGGTGTAGTTTCCATCCTTCTGCACACACTACAGCTTTTCAATTCCTAGTTACAATTAAAATTAATTATCCAGCGACAAATACATCCCTGGAAACTAACAGACAATTATGTTTCTTACAGTAAATATATGCTTACATTTAACTACAAACCTACAAGGAAATCCTGTTTTCACTATGATGATACAGTCATAAGACACGCTCAATTAACATATAGGTAACCTAATAACTCAAATACAACTTTTCTTTTCTTCACTGCAACGAAATTCAAACATTATTACAGAGAAACACAAGTATGATACTACGTATTAAAATGTAAATACCTCTTTACTTTAGTTCTCAACGTACAATAACACTGTCACCTGATCTAGACAATTCATGATATCGATCAGAATTACTCACACCAAAGACTAGAACGTTCTAATGAAAGAAGAGGATGTCATTCGTGATAAAATTTAGTGACTAGAATTTTATATTTCCTATATGACTAAGTAAATGGTGCGGCGACAATGTAAAACGACAGTAAATTATATCTCAGATTTTATTCCATTTATATTGATCCACTTGGCTGCACATACAATGGTATTGGACATGTCAAAATTTATATAATTAAATAACTCCAGTTCTAGTTTATACACTCATTATTTAATTAAAACTAATTGCTCAAAACCAGATTAGTTTTTTGAATGATTGACGTGTGATCGCTTTCGATAACACAAGGCTAGGAAATCGAATCAATATTGAATCGAATTATCGATTAGTTTAATAAGTGGCATGGATGACTGATGTGATTTGGCTGATGACTGAAGACTGATTTCGCACTAGAATAGAGGAGCGTGAGTGAAGTTAAGTGCAAGAAGGAATTTAGGGAAAATGGTTTTACAGCTTGCAGCATTAAAGTGTTCACCGGTGTCTTTGCGTCATATATTTTCCAGATTTTTAGGTAATAGTAATACTTTTGGTTAAGCAAAATTTTTGTATAATTTTTTTGAACGTTTGTTGGGGTTTCCAGTATTTTGGTTAATGCATTTGTCACATCTTATCAAAATGAATAGGTAAGAAATATGTACTTATTTTAAGAAAACTAATATCAACTGCATCGTTTAGATTATGTTTTAATATGTACTTCGGACTCTAGGAGATAAGAGGACGAAAAGCTGAGTAGAGAGGAAGAGTTAGGCGAAATGCAAGTAATGCTGCAGGAGGAAAGGCAGAGATAGAGGTGGTAAGATTAAAGAGGAGGATAGAGGTGTTGGAGGAAGTAGGAGACATAAGAAACCAAATAAGGTTAGAGGAGTGGGAAATAGTAGTAAGGGATAAGGAGATAGTAGTAGGCAGGAAGCAATCAGGAATAGAGGAACGGGAAACAGGCAGTGGTAGAAGGTAGGAAGCAGTATGCTGAGGCTTGCAAGTGTGCGATTAGCAAAGACCAGCAAGCAGGACAAAGTGGACAGTTCAGGGCCAGAGGGAAGAGAGGAGGGCTGGTCAACAGGAGGGAAACAAGGGTGCTGCAGGAGTCCGGAGACAGGGATCAGGTAAGAGATGAAGTAGACAAGGGTAGGCAGGTGGGTGGAAGAGCCACAAAGCAAGAACAGGTTGTAGGAAAGGTGCCAGAGGTAGTTTTTCTAGGCAGCTCTATTGTAAAGGGGGTGGAGCTGAGGAATATCAGGAAATAAATTACATATAAAGCAGCTTTTGGGGGGGGGGCAAATACCAGGGATTTGGAGGAAATGGTTAGTAGTATGAGAGGTAGCAGGGAAGCAAAGGTTGTTTTAATTAATGTGGGGGGAAATGACCTGGCTCGAAGGGAGTTGGGGCAGGAGGTAGAGCAGGACCTCAGGGGATTGCTGAGGAAAATGCAGGAGAAGTTCCCTGGAGCTAGGGCAGTAGTAAGTGGCGTGCTGGTTAGGAAAGGAGTATCCTATAGGAAGGCAGTGGCTGCGAGTGAGGTATATGAGTGGGTGCGTAGGGATTTGGGGGCTACATTTATAGATAGTAGGAATGGGTAGGCTGGGAAAGTGTAGGGAGGGACCAGGTTCACCTGCTAGAGCAGGGAAAGAGGATTCTGGGTGATCTGCTAGGTAGGGAAGTAGCTGGCTGCATGGAGAGTGTCAGGGCAGAACAGCAATTGTTGAAATAACAATCAATTAGAAGCAAGGAACATAATTGGAGTGTGTACAACAAGCTGGATGACTTCTGGGGAAAGGTTGAAGGATATGGGGCGGATATAGTGGTAGCTGTGGAGACATGGTTGACTGAGGAAGTACTGGACATAGAGTGTAGGCAGGATGAGTTCACCATCTTCAGAAGAGACAGGGATGGGAGAGGAGGAGGAATAATGGTGTGTGTAAGGAAAGGGCTAAAAGGGGTGGTAGAATGTGTTAGTGAGGATGTTGAGGCAATGGAAATTAAATTGAGTGGTAGTAGTAATAGGAATATTACTTTGCTGGCAGCGTATAGACCACCAGGACAGAGATGGCAGGCAATTGAGATGATCAAGGAGAGGGTCGATAGACTAAAGGACAGGCAGTGGGTTGTTGTAGCAGGGGATTTGTATATGCCAGGGGTGAAATGGGTAGAGGGTGCAGAAGGGATGGGTAGCATAGTGCAGAGAATGGCAGCACAGTTAGTCAACAGAGGATTAGTCCAGGTAGTAGGAACACCTACGAGATAGAATGAGGAGGGTGTTGGGTCAGTGCTGTATGTGATGTTGGTCAGACCTAGGAATGCTGTAGTTGGTGCAATAGTATTGGATGGTATAAGTGACCATCATATCCCAGTTGTGGAAATTGGGATTGGCAGGATGAGGGAAGTGCAAATGGCAGAAAGGTTGGTGTGGCAATATGGGAGAGGAGACAAGAAGGGGGCAGAAATATTTCCTGAGAGACAGGTTTCAGAAATGGTCTATGGAGGAGGGTGTAGAGGTGTTGTGGAGGGAGTTTAGAGGATTAATGGATGTTATGTTGGAGAAATTTGTGCCAATGAAAAGGTTACGGACTGGGGGATATCCACCATATTATGGACAGGAGATTTTGAAAATGAAGAGGAAGTGCAGAAAATTACATGCTAAGTAGAGAACTGAAGGGATGATAAGATCTAAGGAAATAATGAAACAAATGGGTAGGAAGCTTGAAAGGAAGATCAAACAGGCAAAGAATGTATTTCTGGGGCACATGGTGGAAGAAGGAAAAGGCAAGGAATGGGGGAAATTGTTTAGGTATATTAGGCGCTTAAGGGGAGGAGAGGAAGGGATCCCTCTGCTAACAGGAAGGGATGGTAGGCATGCGACAAATGACCAAGAAAAATCGGAGATGCTGCAAGGACAGTACTTGTCAGTGTTTGAGGTAAAGGAGGATTGGAATAGGGGGGCAAATAGTGTTGGGGGGGGAGGGTGTTTGGTAAGTTTAAGATGAGGGAGTGGGAGATAGAAAAGGTAATTAGGGGTTTGGAGAGCAGTAAGGCAGGGGGACAAGATGGGACAGGAAATGCAGCATTAAAGTTTGGTGGCAAGGAGTTGGTGAAATATTTAGAGGTCCTGTTTAAAAAGTCCTTAGGCGAGGGTAAGTGACCACAATATTGGAAGGATGCTATGGTGGTACCTATTCACAAGCAGGGAGAGGATAGGGGGAGGCCTGGCAGCTACAGACCGGTGAGTCTCACATCAAGTACAGGGAAAGTATTGGAGAGGCTGGTGGTGCAGTATGAGGTGAGGGTAATGAACAATAGGAATTGTTTGGAGGAGTCCCAGCATGGTTTCAGGAGGGGATACTCATGTGAGACATAGCTGGCTGCGTTATTAGAGGATCTGGTGCAGGTAGTTGACGAGGGGAAGCAGGTGGATGCCTGCTTCATAGATTTTGAGAAGGCATTTGATAAGGTTCCCCATGGGACATTGACGAGGAAAGTGGAGGCGCTGATACCAGACTGGGAGGTAGTGGAATGGATAGGGGACTTTCTCAGGGGGCGAAGGCAGAGGGTGAAAGTGGGGGAGGCAATATCGGAGAAAGAGGAGGTTACGTCAGGGGTACCACAGTGAAGTGTGCTGGGTCCTTTGTTATTTACCATAATGGTAAATGACATGGGCTTGGGAATTAGGGGAAAAATAAGATTGTTTGCAGACGACTGCGTTGTATATGCTGAGGTGGGAGAGGGGGGCGGAAAGTTGTAGGTGGACATTGATAAGATATGGTTGTGGACGAGGAAAAAAAAATGATAATTGTAAGAAAAACTAAGGTAGTGAGGTTCATAAGGAAAAAAGACGATAAGCAGGGACATGTACAGATGGGACATGTACGAGATAGAAGAAGCAGCAGAATATAAGTATCTAGGGATTGTACTGCAGGGAGACCTCAGGTGGAAAAAACAGGTAGAGAGGGTGGTAGCAAAGGGAAGAAGGGCTCTGGGTATGCTGGGAAGGGTGCTGAATGGAGTCAGCTGTGGGGTGAAGGAGAAGGCGTATGGCACAATGGTACGGCCAATGTTAGAATATGCTGTAGCAGTATGGGACTCGTATGTGGAGGTGGAGGTACGAGAACTGGAAAAGGTGCAGAGAAAGGCAGCAAGATGGGTGAAGGGTAGGTGGAGAAGGCAGGGGCAGGATGATGAGGAACTATAGGCCATCAGTAATGATGAAAGAAATGGGGTGGAGCTCATTGAAGGACAGGAGGAAAGTTGAACGGTTAGTCAGGATGTACAGGGTGGTGAATGAAGAGGGAGGATGGGGAGGGCTACACTGCAAGCTAAGTAAGGGGGTGTTTATAGGAAGAAGAATCAACAGTGAGAAGCTTCAGAGGGTGTGGAGGAGAACGGAGCGGGGTAGGCAGTCCATACTTGTGAGGTCTGTGAGGGAGTGGAATGTGTTGAGGGAGGAATTGGTATCTGTGAGAGGGGTTGGTAAATTCAGGAAAGGAGTGGAAAAGGAGTTGGTTGGGTGAAGGAGAGGTGAGAGAGCTCGCCACCGGGCGGTAGCCTAATTGCGAGTGTAGGTATGTAAGTACACTTAAAAACCGAGTGTATAACTTGACTACAGCTGATTATTAGAAGCAACACCGTTAGACCTTTAACATATGGTTTTGTAGGATCTTTCCTATTTGGGGGGGAGGAAATTTCCCCCCAAATTTACAGTTTATAGACTGCAGAATTCTGAAAGTGTGTTGTGTATCGTATACGTAAAACATGTTTCTTTCTTGTTTCTTTTGTAAACAACCTTTATAGTTATAAGCAGATACAATACGCAACACAAGCATAGTTTAGTTGGTAGTGTAGGGATAAAGATTGGGAACTGGTTTGTTTACATTTTGCTATTTGTTTTGCTTGTTTGTTTCTTTTATGTAGAATGTTATGTTATTATAATTATAATTTTTTTTGCGAGCCCCTCCAGAAGGTTTAAGCAGTGTACATCATTTTCAAGTTATTTTCTTATAATTTTATTTGCCTTTATTTGATCTGTTTTAAAGTTTCTGTGATTCTATGGTAATATGATTATTTTTCTTATTATTATTTCTTGCATTCATGAACTGGAACAGGAACACATGTGTAAATTACATTTTGGAATGTGATACATAAATTTTCTCGTAGCTTTTTACTTGTATACCTGTTATCTATTAAGCCATGGAGTAAATTTCAACTTACATTTTTTTTTTTATCTTAGCTTGTTACGTCACAGGACGTGGCGTCCCTTCATTTCCTTGTATAATTATGGTGTCGTGGTGAAAGCCTCTTTTTAAACACATTCTCCTGGGACATTCAACACGGATGGATTATATTAGTTTTTGCTGCAAGATTGGCGAAGTTTTGCAATGTCTGCCCCTTCGTAAGGGTAGGCTTTAAGGCGTTGGAGAGGCGCTCCGGTACTAGGTTCAAGCATCGAGAGTTATTTGAGGAGAAACTCGCATGATTAATTAGATTTTTTGTGCTGGGAGTTTTAAGGTTGCCAAGTCTGCCTAAATACTGCAAGTAAGGCCTGACTTAGCTGATGTGTGAGTTGCAAAGCTAATCCAATCAGTTGTGAAGTAAACTATCCTAAGGTAGTTAATCTGTGATTTGTGTGGAAGAAAGTATGATTATAAATGTAAATTTAAAAAAAAAATAACTTTTGAAGAGTAAAATTCAAAACCCAGTGGTCCTACAGTGTAGTGTGTCTCGGTAGTCTGACGCCGTCAGGTGAGACACGAGAAGAACAAAGATACTAATTGCTGATGGTAGGTGGACGCCAGCTGTGTTTCCCAGACACCGCACTTCGAGACTCAGGGTTCTCAGGGATGCTGTGGGTTGTGTGTCGCTCACAAAAACATCAACCATGGCAAAAATTACAAGAACCCTTAAATTAAACAATACATAAATCCCGAGAAAAATTATGGCGCACATGAAATTACAAACAAGAACACTTGAAGCGCGAGGATGGCGCAGATACGGACTTGGCGGCTGTTAACCACGTGGTCGCAAATTATGTGGCCGTAAAACAATTTAACACGACAAAAACCCTAAAAATACATACATACAAATTTACCCTTAATACCTAGGATGACTGCCCAGAGGCAGGGGTCGCGCTGTCCTATCATGGCTGCCTACTGGTTTCACACAAGCGGAAATGCAATGCACGCCGAGCAAAACTTGTATCTTTAAAATGAAAAGGCACAAAAGAGATTTAAATACATAATAACAAGAATAATTTAAATAGTTAAGTATTGGTGTTCGATAACTGTTCTTTTTATGGGCATCCAGGCCGGAATATTAACGTCCTTGTTCTTCACGCAGCAAACATTTTAAATTCAAAAGTAACATTGCACAATATTTTAGAAAAGACTTATTACACTGTTAGAACACTTTTACCTAAAAAAGAAACATACATGGCACTGAAAAAATAAATTATTTATCCCGTTTTGGGAATGTCCGTGGTTGTGGCATCTGAGCACATGTGCTTACCCACTTGTTACGTGCTATGAGGGCCATCATGGTTCTGACTGCTGCTGGCTGTTAGCCGGTGTCAAGTTTTACCAGACTGAGCCTTAGCCATTCTTTTATTCCAATTGAAAGCAGGATAAAACTGTTTCAGTTTAAAAAAATATGAATCCAGTCACTCACGAAGTTGTGGTTTTGAGACGAAACTTAAGTGTCAGAGTTGAAATTTGAGCAAACCTATGTATAATATGTTTAATTCAATTGCCTAATTCAATCCCTGACTGCAGGAAAATAAAAGAGTTGATTTCGTTAAAAACATTAGGCCTACACATTTAAAGAATTTTTGTTAATATTTTCAGATGGAATATATTTTCACATTTTCTGGGATTTAAATTAAAGAAAATTTTAACAAGAGTTTTCTTCTGCTGGTAATTCTGAAGAATAAGATCTTTTGGGAAGGGGATTCTCAGAAAGTGGTATAATTCCACTAATTACACAGAACACATAATTACTAGGGGCATCAAGATCTGACCAATAGAAACCCCACAAATGATAGTGGGTAGGGCTATGAAGATCAGAAAAAATGTGGGTAAAATGAGTGAAAAATACGTACATAATCATAATATTTTTTCACCAAAATACGATAAATTGCAAAACACCCTAACCAATCAATACCTAAATTTACAATATTACCAACACACACACACACATTACTTCTCAGTGCAAATGGACTACACATTGTTACAATACCCTTATGGAGAACCGCACAGTTAATTCACTACTTACTTCGTACCAGAAGTGGGGGGTTATCAAACACCAATAACAAGCTCCAAGTTACACTATAATTGACTCACTGATTTATTGCTTCATAATTGATACAACTCTAAACAAGATATCTCGTCGTACACTTTATGCTATCTACTCAGTGCTGAAGGCAAATTATTACATCAATGTCTGACTGACCTTACTCGTCAAGGCCTACCCTTTTGTTTGACAGCCCCGCGTAGCGCTTATGTAAGTTTAGAAGGTAGCGGACAGCTATGCACCCCAAAACTGTGTTGACCTCACCCGCGTCTCACATCGTGGTGTCCTGGAGACATAGGGTGGGGGCAGGTATTTCTTTGCAACACCCTTTTATATACTCGCGCACCCACTGGCCTCCTTCAGAGGTTCCACTTACTCTCAATTTACGTGTCCGCAGGATTGGAATCTGATGGGACGTGCTTCCACGAGGATGGACTGGTGAGCTCCTGGGTCTCACTCACCCAATTGGCAACAGAAGTTTTCAGTTGGTGAGGGGATGAGTTTACCCAAGAAAGAACAATCTGCGAGTCTGTCCAGGTACTGATAGATGACAAGGTGATGGTATTGGTGAACAACTCTACTACATGATGAAGTAGGCGAGCTAACAGTAAAGCCCCACAAAGTTCCAACCGTGGGATGGACTGAACCTTGACTGGAGCAACGTTTGTCTTGGCAGCGACTAAATGTGTAGTTACTCCAGTAGGTGTGGTGAGGCATAAATAAACCACTGCAGAGTAGCCAATCTGTGAGCTATCAGAGAAGCCATGCATTTAGTATGAGGAACCTGCAGGACCAATTAGTTATCTAGCGACAACAACTGATGCTAGCAATGGCAGCTCACTGTTGAACTGGCTCCACTTCTCGGCAATGTTACCTGGGGGTTTAGCATTCCACTCAAGTTTCTCCAGCCAAAGAGTCTGGATGAGGTGTTTTGAAAACATGGTGAGAGGAGAGAGCCAACCAAGAGGATAAAAAATCTTTGCCACTTCTGACTAGATGTTTCTCTTGGTTATCTCTTTGCAATCAGGTTGTTTCTTGTATGAGTAACAATTAACGCTTGGATTCCATTGCAGCCCTAACGCCTTTACAACATGACTGTCTTGATCCAATGACAGGGCTTCTGGGACCTCAACATCGTCCACTGGAAGCCAGTCTAGCAAGGCAGGAAGTTTACTGACAAACTTTCGTAATTCAAAACCACCAACAGCGAGCAATGAAATCAACTTACTTTGCAGGGCCAAAGAAGAACCAATAGAATGAGAGTTGGTGACCATGTCATCAACATATACTTCTGACTTCAGCACATTTGCAGCAAATGGAAATCGCTCTTTCTCATCCTCAGCCAGCTGCTGCAAGGTGCGAAGTGCCAAATATGGAGCTGAAGATCCTGGTGGCTAGAACATACGGAGTGTCTACACATCTGCTTAATATCAGCTGTAAAAACAATGACATGCAGTCTGACCTTCAACAACACATCATTGAGGTCGCATTGCAACCTAGGTCCAGTCAAGAGAGTATCATTAAGTGACATACCAGTTGAGCTATTTGAAGATGCATCGAACATGACACAAAGTTTTGTGGTTGTGCTTCAGGGTTTGATGAGACAACGGTGTAGGATGTAATACGTAGGCGAGGACGACAATTCTGAAATGGGCATTCTCCATATGCCCCTCTGCAAGGTAGTCCCTCATGAAGTCAGAATATATCTGTTTCAGTGGCAGATCAAAATGTAGCAATGTGTGGTGGCGAGCACCATATTGATGACACAACGAGGATGATGGACAATCTTTGGAGTGGTGTGAAGGCAAGAGACAGTTTGGACATAATTTGTATTCCTTAACAATTGAGAACCGCTGCTTAGGGTTACGATTACCAAATTCTGAAGACTTGTAAAGCCTGTGAGCACCTTTACACAAACAACACTCTACTTGGGTAGAACTCATCAAGCACTTCGAAGACTGGTTACAAGGCTGTCTCCACAAGGGCACTGCAGGTGTGGGTTTGGGCATCACATTCACTGTCTCCTGGGCACTACTGGGCATGTCAATACTTCTCAAGGAACTAGATGAATTCAGTTAGTTTGGGTAACTCATGAAAAAGTGTGAGCTCCCACTGTGTTTGAAGCTGAGCGTCTAAATACTTGCACATTATTGGTAACAGCTCTAAGTCCCACTTACCTACTGGGACAAGAGCCTTAAGTGGGTACACATTCTCAATGATGACACTCAACAGTCGATGCAATGAGGTAGGTGTCATAACAGAAGCTGAAGGGGCCTGAAGTAATGCCTCCACATGTAGGTTAACAAGAAGTCGCTTGTTCTCGTAACGGTCCACCAGCAATTTCCAAGCAACTTCAAGATTAGCCTCAGACAGAGGCAACCAGGTAATACTGATACTAGCAACCCTAGTATTTAGGCTCATACTTCCTTCCAAGATCAAGGCAGAAATAATATAGAATACCGCTATGACAGGAACCCAAGAGTGAATGCATACAGGACAGGTCTTTATTATTTTAATGGATCTGAACCGTGGGGAAGTTTTGCACATCCTTACAGGAATGGTCGTTATTTCAACAGGGGATACTACAGAAGTCGGAGTCGATTTAATGGTCAGTGCAGATCAAGAAGATGAGCAGTGTCAGAGAAATCAAAATGATAGTCGTAGGAAATTGGATTCACCTACCTCAAGACAGAAGGAAGAAGATACAACTAATTAATATCAGCAGCACAAGGATTCTAGTAGACAAGGACCACCAGGACAACCGTTGCAGAGAAGGGAAGGTAGATGGGAACAGGAACAAAATGGAAATTCACCATTGCCTAGGTCACCACGATCAAACAGAGAACACATCTACTACTCCGAACGTGGATACTTCGAAAATTCGAGCACCTCTTGTTCCACGAGTGCCCATTTTTATTCCACAGGCACCACCAATCGAGGATCAGGGCAGAGATGTGAATGATTCCGGGATTTCCTAAATCATTCAACAAACTACCAGAGGTCAGGGAAACAGGACAACAGTGTACCGTGTTTACCGGATAGCGACACTGATATTGTAATGAACAACACGGTACATGAGGCAACTACACGGACTCCTCTGGAGGCTATGACCGGCCAGCTGTCCAACATCTTCGGCCCAAAGAAGTTACCTGTTCCCCATCATCCAAAGAAGATGATCACTTAACCAACGCGGAATGGAAACAAGAGTCAGAAGGGTTTGTCCGAAAGAAGCTGATATTGGCCGCCGAATGTAGGAGCAAGTATGCCAAGAAATTCAAGAAGAATAACTTTGAGCTTGGGACTTTGGTTCTTGTAAGAGCGCATTCGGTCAGCAGATCTTGCTGTTGTCTACAAAAAAACTTATGCCCTTGTATATAGGACCATACCTAGTTGCAAGAATTGTTAATACCAATTGCTATGAATTAGTCTTGTTAGAAAATGGGTGAGATAGTAGGAAGATACATTAGTGCGCTAAACTAGTATGTGCCACCTCCTACATCTGCATAATGTGGTGGCAAACTGGTAATGCTGTGTGATAATTGTATATTATGGTCGAGAAGCAGTTAAGAAATAACCATCATGGTAAAATGTAAATAAACAAAAGGAAAGTTTTTCTACAGCGTTCTTGTCCTCATTTCTTTTCACTCCCCAGGCCCTGTACAGAATTATAACCCCCCTCCTTTCTCCTCTATTATATCAGTTCTTGATTTATAACTCTTGTCTACTTTTTTTCATGGTAGTTTTATTTATATTAAATCTGTGATGTCAGTCATGTTTTGTATTTATATCTCTCTTAACAAGTTTTTATGACATGTGATTCTGCTGCTTTCATTTCATGTTATTTTTTGACGAAAACATCTATTATGCTCAGTATAGGATCACCAGGTAGATATGTTTAATAAATGAATAAATAAGTAAATGTGTTTTTGGAAAAAGGTTAGATATTTCTTATTTGTGTGTGAAAGTGTAAAGCATTTAAGAAATATCTCGCCCTCAAAGACAGATTTCAAGTTCTTATTAGAACTTGAAGCATTATTATTGTGGGCATGAAAATGGTTAAATTGGGTAGAATCAGTTTTGGCTGCTAAATTTTATACAGAAATATAAGAGTTGTCTTTAGATATGCATCACACTTTTATCTTATTAGCGCGCCTTAGAAAAAGTCTCACCGCTTAGTCGTGTTCAGGCGAGTTGGAAATGGAAGGACTACATGCCAGTTGGGCACCGTGTGCATTAAGGTGATGAAGCAAGTGGTGGTAAGTGAGTAGGTCAGCCTTACAGCTAACGTGTTTCGAGGCCTCGGACGTGCAAAATAACTGCAGCCAGGCAGAACACTTATTGTTTCTTTTTTTGGCAGGGCAGCAAAGTGCCAGGTTATATGCAACAGCCCAATCAGCATGTCACATGCAGTGCAAGAAGGTGGACAATGTGTGTGTGATCACGCTGGACTCTCCAGGTTCGAAAGTAAGTTATGTGTGATTCATTCACTATAAGAAACATTAAATGCATATGAATATATAAAGGGGTTCTACAGAAAACCAAGATGGTAGAACTTAGAGTTCCCACGCACCTTGAAAGTCCTTGGAAAAGTTCTTGAAATGCATTCAAGAAATCAAGGTGCCCTTAAAAGTGCTTGAAAATATATTGGGGTGCTTAAAAGTACATGAAAATTTTTCAGTGGCTTAAAGCACTTGATTTTCATAGTGTTTATTTAAGTGGTATTCCTGACAAATTAAAAATGGTGTGCAGCCTTTGTATTTACAGGAAAATTTATGGTATGTATGAATAGTTTCTATGGGACTTTATACCTTTTTTGAGTGTGTACAATAGTAGGCCTCCATGTTTCTTCTGTGCACAAATATTATCAGCAGATGTGATGCCATACTCATATTTTTGTTCTGATAAGAAAATTTACTTTCCAACATTGCCAAACGTAGGAGAATTCTAGCACACGGCACTAGAATGTAGGGTTTGTGTACGATGTATGACAACTGATCTCGTATGCTTTTGTACGAGAATTTCGAGAACCTACGCTAACAAAGTTACAAAATAGTGGTATTCTCTAATCGTGCACAAAACTTACTTTGTAACAATTAATCTACCCATCCCCTATCAGATGTAAGGAAAATATTCCTCATTACTACTTTGCTTTATAATGCAAATATTTTAGCTTTAGATTTGTCTTGATCCATGTAATGGCCATTACAGTAAATTTTGGGCCCTTGGAAAGTTTTGAGAAAAGTGCTTGAAATTTGTTAACTGAAAAGAGTGGGAAGCCAGGTGGGGGGAGAAGGGTCGACTGTGGCATTGACCTGACCACAGTCGTCAAAGTTACGATGACAAGGAGTTACATCACAGACCGTTTGATTGGTCCTACAGTAATATTTGTGTTTACTTTTGTATGAAGCTCACACAAGTCGCGTGATGAATGCATTGATAGATGCTGCTCACAGTAAACTGAGCACCCTTTTGAAAACCCTCCTCAAGGTATAATTGTGTGCATGTTGTGTATCATTCTGCCTTGTGTGAAGTGTAATAATTGGGTTTGTATTAATGGGTGTATGCAATAGTTATAAAAATCTCAATAAAATCGAGAAGATGGAGCTATTTTATCAAGATGACACTGCAACAGGCTGGAAACAGCTAAAGATGGTGATAATGAGGTACTCTTTCATATCTGTATGTAACATAGGAACATTGCATTGTCATGGGCCTCATCACTTCATTCATGCGTTGGTCAACTAAAACCATGAAATTATTAGAAAAGTACATATTTCAAAAATCTGCTCATTTCTACACTTTGATGCATTAAAACTGTGAAAAGCCAGGTCCCTTGCAGTTTGTATTAAATATGTTTATTTCACTGTCTTGCTAGCAGCGAGTACTGCTCGTAGTGTAGAGAGGACTGACGCGTGTGTGCGGCAGGTGAACACCCTGGACGCGGCAGTCATGGAGGAGGTACAACAGGTGCTGCGGCAGCTGGAGACGGATAGTAGCGTGCAAGCCGCTGTCCTCATCTCCGGCAAGCCCAACTCCTTCATTGTGGGCGCCGACATCAACATGCTGCAGGCGTGCAAGACTGCTGATGAGGTGAACACGATCTCCCGTAAGGGGCAGGCCATCATCTCCAACATTGAGAGCTCCAAGAAGCCTATCCTGGCGGCAATCCAGGGCCCCTGCCTCGGGGGCGGTCTCGAGGTTTGTCATTTGCTGTATGTAGTTTCACAAAGCTTGCGTTATCAAATTACGGGTGGAAATAGCGTGTGTCAAAATTGGAAAAAATTTCATTCTCCACCGCTCAAAATTGCTAGCTGGCAAATCATTAAAATTAATCAATTCATTAAAGCTCTGTTAAGGCATTTTTAATGGTACTGAAAAAATTTGTGCTTAAAACATGTGTATATAGACTAGGTGAAAAATTAATTTACTAATTAAGTGGGAAACATCTTAAGCGTGTTTTACTGTAATTAATTTTTTTTCAGGGTGTCTAGCAATCGGGGAAAACCGGCAATCATAAGGAAATTGTAGGGCTCGGGAATAATCCGCTTATGGTACTAGAATTTTTTCACATGTCCAGGATGAATGCCATAACAGAAAGTGCTTCTTTTAGCTACGTGAGACATTGATGGAAATACTGTTGCTCATTGATTTTATCGTTCAAAGTTTGGGAACTCTGCATTTTTTACGTTACTGTTAGGACACAAACTAAATACTGAGGTACTGTGTTGCCATTACATATTTATGGAAATCACTCAGTACAATGGAAAATTTGCCAGGTTCCTATATTACCAATAGAGAAACGTTTATTTCTGTTGCTAGTGAGAGTTTAAAAAGTTTCTCCCTATTTAATCAATAGAAAAATTACAATATTACATATCTAAAATAAATTAAAAGATCGTTACTTCTACCTCCAGAGTCGCTAAATTGGGAGCACTGCTAATTCGAGCTTGTAAATATTGAAGCGAAGACAATAATTGTTTTATTTTTATTTTGGCGTACCTGTTACATCTTGTGTGGTGTTCCATTCCAGTCCAATCTTCAAATGGCAATTTTTTGCGAGATTCATTTCTCGTGTGAATTTTGTCTTTGTTTCTTTTTTGTATTTTTTTTATCAGTACGGTTATGAAGACAAGAACAGTGGTTTGGCTAAATTGTTGGTGGTGTTGTTAATATGTTGAAACGTCTTTTCTCGGATGCGATGGAAGCACTACGGAGAGTGCAGAGGGATGGAGTTTGAACAAGAACAGTGCCCAATCCTCAACCACCCGGTACTGGGTTTTATCCGCCCTGTACCTAGACACTATTGGCGAAAGACTGATTAACAATGGTCAATTTAATGAGGGTTCAAACCTCAGATGCCAACACAGAAGGGATGTCCCCCAAATCCAATATCCATCTATGGAGTCACCTTTCACGCATTACATTTTTTGAGTTATTAGTTTTAAACAACTTCATCTCCATCCCCCAGGTATTTTACACGGAGTTTGAATTGAAGTTAAAATTATTACGTTAAAAGTGAGATTGTACTGTCTGCCTTGCAGCTTTTATTATTCACCAGTCCACCACAATTATGCTAGGAGGACAAGCGAGTTCATTTACTCCCTGCTGGATTGCACTAGTAGTAATATTGCTTGTCTTTTGTTTCGTATCCGGCTGGTGAATCCACAGAGGCAAGTCATGCTTCGCACCCCCACTCGACGACTCCCCCTGACCTAATGTACCAACCAGTTAGAGATGAGTAGCAGCCCACGAGAAGTATAAAAGGAGACACTGCCCACGTCTCTGCAGCAGTTTTTGGAATCAGTACATGCTGCTCAGTTCTAATTAAATTGATCATATTTTCCAGCACTCGTTGCTCGGAACTGATCCCCGCCTTAAGCGTATCTTATTGTCGTTGTGCCTAGCATCCATTCCTTCAAAAAACATCGTAACAGAGTTTTACTACATGTTAGTTGCTAGTTTTTATACATTTTTGCCTTTTGGTGCTTATGGATTTTGTAGGGCATTGTGCAAATGTTTTATGGAATTATTCAACACATTCATAGGCACCTATTTGGCCATTTCTTTTGCAATCATGGATTCAACCAGTTTCTTGGAAACACAGCTGCCTGTATCTTACTGCGTATCCACTCAGATGTTGCTTACTAAGCTATGTTGTAATTTTGTTTAGTCTTAGTGTCAGATTTTGTCTCGAAGTCATGCCTCGCAGCGTGCATGCTCTTCCGCAGTCACCATATTCAAACAAATGACCAAGACTGAAAACTGTATGTAATTAGCTCAGTTAATTTCTCACCAGAATTTTCCAAGACCCCTAGTGAACTTTATAGACATCCTGTGTATTCATAATTATAATTTGTGTCCATCCCCTTCCTGTTATTTTATTTTATATTGATTTGAATGTTTATGTCCCAGGATTTCAGTAGTACTGTCATATTCCAAGTATGTTAAAACATCTTACCTATGGATAGCTTCCTTAGACCACTGGTATAGAATTTCCCCAAGTATTCTGCATAAACCTTTTTTAAGATGTTCCAAATTAGGAAGTTTTCCTGCATGATAGGCTTACATAAATTTGCAGCTAGTCTCTTACAAATGAGTAATTTAAAACCCCTTCTTGGTGGATAAATTTTAAATAGTTTGTCCTTTTAAAAATGTCTTAGGACAGTTTTACTGTACATAGTTGCAGACCTGACTGCTATGTTGTGTGCCTTTGGCTCGAGGAAGAGATGTCGTTGTGCACAGAGGTTTGTCCTTGGGTGCTTGCAGGTGGCATTAGCCTGCCACTATCGCATTGCAGTGAAGGACAGGAAGACTGGACTGGGGCTCCCGGAGGTAATGCTGGGACTGCTACCAGGGGCTGGCGGCACACAGCGACTGCCCCGACTAGCGTCCCTGCCGGATGCCCTGGACATGGCACTCACTGGCCGCACCGTCTCTGCCGACAGGGCCAAGAAGATGGGCATCGTCGACCTCCTTGTAGATCCCCTCGGACCGGGCCTGGCTACACCTGAACAAAAGTTAGCCTCTCTTACTTCTTAATCTAATCTTTGTCACTAACAAATTTAAGACCATATGTTTTGACAGTTCCTAAAATAAAAAACCAGTAACACATTTGTGTTAAAAAAATTTTAACATTGTGTCAAACAATTCAAGCAACATAAACATATTTAACTTCAAGCACTACGGGTTTAAAGTTAACTAAATGCCACGGATACAAGGGAAGGCTGCTCCCTGTATTATGGGAGTTGGCAGATCACTGCGCTTGTTAGGGCAACTGGGCAAGGTTTAGAACCTCAGTTGCCAACTGAGGCACACTAAATAACATATTGAACATCTAAGTAATCACCCAGTGGAAATAATGCACGTGCCCGGGCATAACTCTAGTGAGTGGGTGCTTCCCATATCGATAGATGAGATCATGTGGCGATTGAGCTGGGGATTAAGACCCTCAATGAGTAGCCTGAATTTAAGTGTGCTCTCCTACACTAGGCAGGTACGAGTGTGGGTGGGGCCCTCAAATATCTCGACGTAACCATCGCTCTAATCATACCCTGGGGAGTTAATCCCTTTTGGGCAGGATGCCAGTATAGAGTGTAGGGCGTGTAGGTTTCTGGGAGGGCACAAAATCACACACTGCAACTTTCTGACTCATTATCTTTGGTATCGGAGAACATGGAGCTCCTTTGCTCTGATGACTATGCAGGAGCGGCTGGCTGTGGAACAGCAGCTGGCTCTGGTTGCATTGGAGTCGTGCTGGTAGAGGGAATGATAGGGTGAGGAGGTATGGCTATGTACTCCTCTGTGAGGTCTAATGGTTCAATTCCAATTATTGAATTTCCACAGTGTATCATCAATAAATATTCTAGTGATGGGACGATTTGATTATCGATTCCTCGATTTCACTCATTCCTGCCTGAATCAAAGAATCTATGTTCCAATTTTTTTGCATTCAAAAGTTTGATTCTGTAAAATTTTCTTACTGAGTAGCATTTTCTGCAAACATGGTGGTGCTTGTAAATGCCATGCAAATAGCTTGTGTGCCTTTGCAGTCTTGTTTAATCAGGCATAATTAGAGGCACAATTTTGTGGTTAATCGCGGTAAAATTAAATAAGGCCAACATACAAGTTAAAACGTGAAATAATAACATGAAATATAGACAAATGTGCAATATTTCATTAAATTAGCTTTCTCCACAAGAAGTGAACTCTTCTCCCGTGTTATATGCACTAATTTATGTCAGCACTATAAAAACAAAAAATCTAAAGTTGGTCAAGTTCTAGGCAATATAGAGAAATACTGGAGATGAAAAAATTCTCGATTTTGTCTCGAGACAATTTTTAAATCTCGGAAATCATAGTTCTACATGCAACACATGCATGTAATTATGTTAATTTTTTTCTTGCATAACAAAATGTAAACAAACATATTCCAAATATTACAAAAGCATTAAAATATGCTCTTCGAAATAAGCTACGGTAGTTTGACAACAAACTACCTCCAAGAGCTAGTAACATTGGTGCGAAGTACACACAACTAGAATGTGTGCTGTAATCTATGGCCACAGCGCAGATCGAATGTTTGTTTACATTTACAGTTATGTGTAAGATTTAATGAAACGAAAGTGCAATATCTAAATTGAAACATTAAACGGACTGTTTTCATTAAATATCTAGTCTCGTAAATTATGGAATATGCTGCAGCCGATGTAAAAGACAGTAAAATATGTATTATTTGGATATTTTGTCCATGCTAATGTACATATTTAACCTCCAATGCACTGTGATTGGTTTTTACATTCAGCGGTATTATAAAACGCTGCTAGCCACAACATAATCAAAAATTAAAAAGTCACACTGAAAAAATTATGAAAAGAATATACGTATGTACGGCTTGCGATAATGTTTACTATATATCCTTGAAATTATATTGTTTTGGGAAGCGTGCAGTATTCTTGAAATCACACAATGTTGGCACATTCGTTTTAACGAGCAGGGCCATTTCTGCATGACAAAACTATGGATTTCTTCCACAGAGTATTGGTTGAAATAGTTAATGCCACTAGATTTGCTAATTCAACTAAGAAAAATTATTTTCTCTCACACACATTGTAGTCACCGCTGTAAGTTGTGTATATAACTGTATACAAAATGTTGCAATGTATTAAACATTTGTTGGTATTGAATCAAGAATCAAAATAAAAATTTTGGAACCAAATCGTGAATTGGAATAGAGAAAAACCTAAAATTGTCCCATTACTATAATATTCATATGGTAGCCTTCCTTGGGCTCTGGAAGGTAATCCAAATATTGGAGTGCTCTCCACAAATTACGTATTTATCTCTGTTTCAAGAGCCCTTTTAATTTTAACACCACTATTTTGTGCTCACGGCATGAGACCGTTAATTAGAATGACAATGCAAAGTCGGTTATAATAGCGGTCCTACTGTGTTCTTCCAGATACACGGCTAGGCATAATTCCTTCTAACCATTCTCTAGTCCGAAGGGTTATACAGAGCCGAGATTTGTAGGCATTCATAACACCTGGGTGTAGCGAGTTCCTAATGAAGGGCTTCTCCAAAGATTAGCCGCAATACCCTGAGCATTACAGTGGCCAAACTCAGAATACCGCTCTGTGTTACTTGAATTTGCAGTATGGCTGGTTCACAAAGCCGGCATTGTCCCACATATTTAAAAGAATAAGTTCACTTAAATACTAAAATCAATGAGCTCATACAACACTTGGGGACACAAGGGATTTAAAACTCTAGAAAGGAGAATATCCTATACCGTCAATAGTAATAAGGTTTTTATTACAATTACATAAATTGCAAATGAATAAATACAGTGAAAAGTAATTAATAAAATTACATTAAGTAAATTTAACATAAAAATTTTTACTTTGGATAAATACACTGCGGATGTGTAATCGACAGTTCGGGCAGGGGCAACCTGATTAAGTTATATTATCGTACTTACTTGTGTATATCGCGCACCATGATTTTTGCAACAAATTCCAGGGGGGAAATATTTTTCAATAAAATTGCACAAAAATGTGTGGTGCCCTGTTTGTAAGTATGGAACAAATGATTCTTTTTTACATTAATGTGTGGTGATTGTCATATGTTTGGAAAATACTTTAATTAAATAACTTGGTTGCAAAAAGCCCAAATAAAAATCTCCGGATACCTCCTGCTCCGACTACTCAGCATTTCCAGCTTCTTTTTTCTTTTTCTGCTTTCTCCTATTAGCAGTGACCGGCTCTCCCTTCTCTCAAAAAAAAGGGTCTTGTCCCAATGTCTCCCCCCCCCCCCCCCCCAATCCAGAACATGGCTCAGTAGCCTCTACCATTGAAACAAAGAGGGATGCCGGAATTATCGACTGGCAACATCTGGGTGTTATTACAAGGGGATGAAGGGCTGTAAACATGTGACAGCTCTGGTTTTGTGGCGCGACAGGATGCCTTTATTTGAAGAGGGTGGGAGAGCAGGTTTCGATATACACATAACTGAAGGGTCGCTGAGAGAGAAAGAGGAGTGATGTAAGAGCGAGAGATGAGACAACAAACAGTCCTGCCACTTCCCTCAACATCCACGCAGAATTTATGGATTTGATAATATAATAAAATTATTCAAAAATTGGAATGAGGCCTGGGGAAACCTAGCCTTAGGCAGGGGTTGTCCAGAAGGAACCTCGTAGGAGGTAAGGCCTTCTTTCCCAGTTCTTTACCGAACTGGGAAAGAAGGCCTTAAGGGGTTTATCCTCTAAGGGACACTGTTGACGCGACTTTAGGTTACATGTGGAGTGATAGAGGTTATGAGGGTTTTAAGGTCGACAGGCGGTAGCAGTTGGCAGTGATGACGACCTTGTGCAGAGACACTGGTGGCGGCACCCTTTGGAGTGCTTGGTGTCGTCAAAATTTCAAACGCAGCTACCGGTGCTGCTGAGGGCGTTCAGCCCTTGTCAGGATACTCTGACTTTCACAGCCAGGAGTGTTGCAAGACAGAGTTGCCATCACGGAGAAGGGATTTCCGCCCTGGGTCTTTGCAGCCTCGAGGACGAAGAGCAACTCCTGAGTTCTTATCCGTTCTGTATTTTATACTAATTTCTGCAGCCTGTAGGTGCTCCGAGGGATGTGGGGGAAGCTAGCCCCGCCTCTCGGGTGGAGCTGGTGACATCACGTACATGAGTGCTGTATCCTTATCTTGCCTGCCTCTTGGCACAGGGTGGCGAGCTTTCTGTCCCATAGGTGCTCAAGTAGGCAGTGACTCTTCGTTGTTTGGCGTGTTCTTCCAGCAGCGCAAAATTTGAAAGGAACACATTCTGTCTAGTGGGTACTGCAAAGTGTGTCTGTGTTAAAAATAGGAGGGGGCGGTGACATAATGGCTTCTAGGAGATTCGGTGCAGCAGTAAAAGCTAGGAGCATCAAGTTGGAGGTTTGTTGAGTCAGTACCAACGTCTTAAGGTTCCTCATGTCCAGCCTTCATTACCGTGCATGGAATGGAGTTGACTTGACCATAGATCTATTGCTATTTTCAGATGGGGCTAAGCCGGCCTTTTGGATTGCGCTTATTCGAACCGTGAAATGTGTCACATGTAAAATTAATTCTTTCATTGAAATGACCATTCCAATATGTTGGTGGGAAGTCTGTAGGAAAGTTCAATATGGTCCTGTCGTAGTTTTGCTTGTGTCCAGGTAGTATGTTTTAATTAAGATACGGCTGTCTCAAAAAGTAATTTTTAACAATTTTGAATGACTCACAAATATTTATAGCATGTACAGTGTCTTGAATGTACCATTTTGTCCTCGTGTTATGGTATTTTTCTAGGTAAACATATTGGGAACATGTTTAATAGTTCCATCAAAAAAGTGTACACTAAACTCTCGATTCTATGACCTTTCATGGTTACCATGAAAATGGTTATTATTTTGAAGAGTTTGTTATTGCAAAAATCTTTTCTATTAAATTTTTTTATGGTTCCGCAAAAAAGGGTTGTTATTTTTCGAGAGAGAGTTGCTATTCCTGAGATAATTATTTCGAGAGTTGACTGTTTTTCGAACCTACTGCAGTACAGCTGAACCATCGTGAAGGCAGCTACCATAACTGCCTAACCAGTTGTGGTTTAAAGAGTTGTGTAATTGCTGTGCCTGTGCTATGTTGTAACAGCACGAGACGACACCTGGAGGAAGTGGCTGTGTTTGTCGCCAAGCAAATAGTGTCTGGCCAGTTGAAGGTGAATCGCAGTGCCAAACCTCTCATCACCAAGCTGATGAAGAAGGTGATGCAAATTGGCTGGGTGCGCAATAAGATTTTTGAGCGAGCAAAGGCCCAGGTGATGAAGATGACAGGCGGGCTCTACCCTGCTCCTCTGAAAGTAAGGAAATACTAAGTTTACAGGACTGATTATTAGGTAGTGTTTTCACCTTAATATACAGTGTTGTAGCATTTACCACTTAATACTGTACTTTGTGAAAAGTTGTTAGACCTCTGTGTTGCAAGAAAATCATTTCCATAGTAATAGGGTATTTACACAAAGCTTGTCATAAACATTTTAAATTTTACAGAATTTTTTTTTTTATTTGTCATTTGAACAACTCTTTTTTTTTTTCATGTGAATATTTTGAGTAATATTATCAGAAATAATTATCTTAAAGTTATTTACTATTGTATTTTAGTATTTCTGAGTAGTTTTTTATTGAGAAACGTGGGGTAAGGAAGGTGGAAAAAGAGTAGAAGGAAATGAGTGATGTGAGATAAAGATAGAGAGATAGCAGATAGGGAAGTAAAGCGGGATAATGAGAAGGGAAAGATGATTACAAGAGAGATAGAGAAGAGTAGGAGAGAGAAGGAAAGAGGGATATAAAAATGAAAGAACATAAAGAGGGACATGAGAAAGAGAGAGAAGAAAAGGGGACATAAGAGAATAAATGTGAGAAAAAGGAAATATATGTGCTAAGAAAAGAAAAATAGCTATGTAATGAGAAAGGGAAATGGAGGAGGAAAGAGTAAAAGGGCGAGAGGAGGAGAGAAGGGAGTAGAGGAGGAAAACTCAAAGAAAGCGGGGGGAGGGAGGAGGTATGACAATTTGGGAGTAATACTGTAGTTCGTGCCTTAGCACTTCATACTGTTTCAAAGTGTATGCATGTTGCACAGCTATCACTTGTCATATTGCATGACTCGTGTCTGTCTCAACACTACCATATAATGTACCTTAAATAGACATTGTCAACTTCAGTTGTACCAATCATGATAAAACTATTATCCTTTTTACAACTTATAGGTAAACAGCGTGCATATACATTTGCTGTTCACACAAAGAACACTTGGTTCATGCTACTTGATGATGACCATTTTTTCCCTCGTCGCAGATCCTGGAAGTGGTGCGGACTGGAATTGAGAAAGGTCCGACAGCAGGGTTCGAAGCAGAAAGCAGTGCTTTTGGGGAGTTGGCAATGACTCCGGAGAGCAAGGGACTGATGACATTGTTCAAGGGGCAGACAGAGTGCAAGAAGAATCGCTTCGGCGAGCCCAAGACACAGATCAAGTAAGTAAGAGTTGTGCACCTAAACTGATACTGGCAATCTGTAACAATTACCACATTTACCTCTGTACCACCTGTACATCTTTTATCAAATGAATTTGAAAACTTGAGTGCAGATCGTACATGGAAATTAACAGGGTTGTGTAAATGCTGCTTTTTGCTCTCAATATGAAAATTAAAAATACGTTTTGAACTTTCATGAAACTGAAATTAAATAGAAAAGTAGTTCTTTAAGCACAACTCTTTGAGAGATTAACGAATTTCATAACATTTTATCAAGTTATTCATTTTAACAAATTTGTTGCAAACACAAATAAAAAAAATGGAGGATCTGGATTATTTACTACACATATTTCAATTTCTATTTTATGTAGTTATTTTAGCTGTAAAATGATGAAAACAAGATGGTTTACAGACAAGAATATTTCTTGTGATGCACTAAATGAACATTCATTAAACACCGTAATATTCATTGAAATCGAGGATTTACATTTTGTTACAACTTTCAGAAACCAAATTTCGTACTGAAACAGGCTGCAAATTAGTTATTTTAAGATTTTTTTTTTTTTTTTTCGATATAGAGAATATTCACACAAGCCTAGGGAATTGTTTTTGGAGAAAAATACAGGGCTGAAAATAGTTTGTCTTCTCATAACATAGATTGGTTGTGCCTGCAGAGCATACAGGTTCTCTTCTGTGCATGCTATATATTTGCTCATAGCACTCTCGCTACAACTGTCCAACGAGGATAAGTGAAGAATTTTTTGAACATGGAGAGTTGCTGTAATGCTTACACTTAAAAACCTTCCTCTCCAGCAGATCCCATATAACTTCATAAT
Source organism: Dryococelus australis (assembly GCA_029891345.1). Taxonomy (NCBI): domain Eukaryota; kingdom Metazoa; phylum Arthropoda; class Insecta; order Phasmatodea; family Phasmatidae; genus Dryococelus; species Dryococelus australis. The sequence continues at coordinate 59,207,762 of CM057008.1, forward strand.
TCTTCTTCTGTGACCGGTACAATGCTCACTGTGGCTCGCGCCTCCTCTCTCAGACATCCCAACAAATAATGAGTTTTTTTGCACATTTGTTAAGTACGAAACATGGCAAACCATGGAATGAAATAAGTCGGAGAATACTTTCTATTCTGCACAGTTACCACTGAAAACGGGTGGTGGCAATGCTGGCAACATTGCGGCACATAAACTGTCTGCACCTCATGAGTAGTATTGCCGGAAACCTAACACCTAACCACTATTTTTTTGTAAGCAGTTTATTATACACTTTACATAGTTAGCAAAAAAACGATCTCGTAAGCTGCAAACTGTTTCTTGACCTCATTCATGTAAATTTTGTTATCTGCTGTAGGGCTAGCACACAACGCACAAAAGGTTGCCAATAACCTGTTTGAAGATTATTTTGGAGTGCTCTAACTTAGAATAATCTTTAAGTGACTCTTCATACATATGACGCGTGACAGTCCCGGCTGTCAGACTGCCACCGCCCCTAGGTAACTTGGGTGACGCTCGGCGAGTCACATCTAATCTACTTTATTCAATCCGGGGCGCAGGTGCCCGCCCGGTGTACAGTATGGGCCTCGTGGGTCGATGGCTGGGCACGAAGTCAGGCCCTACGACCTTGACCCCCCCCCCCATGAGGTACCGGCTTGGGTAGTGGCGCAGCAGTTCGGCGAGGTGGTGTGGGGTTGGCGGGTACCCATGTATTCGCACTGACTGGGGTGTGATCTGCTCCGTTACGGGTGCTTCTGGTTGTGGTTTGGGTTCATCTAGCTGTCTGATGCCAAAGAGTGCCTCCTGCACTACAGGATGGTATCCCTCCACGACCCTGGTGGGTGGCTCGAACAATCCGACTGGAACAATGTCTGGAACTGGTATGCTGAGGCGTCGTTGAAGTGCAGCTTGTTCCCGTGGGCTGAGTAACCTGAACTTGCTAGGAAGGATACGTACTCCCTGGGAAAGCTTAGCAATTCCCTTGCCTTTCTGGCCCGTCTCTCAACTCCACCCCTGTGGGTGTACGACGTGAGGTATAGATCAGAGGAGCAGGAGTTGGGCAGTTGACGTGTCAGTGTTTAACAGTGTGCAGGTGTCCCGTGGGAGTAGGCTTCCCTGCACCAGAATGCAGCCCTCTCGGCACCACTAGGGGAGCGATGAGAGTTGGGCCCCTGGCCGGCAAGTCCAATCCACCAGGAGCGTAACTAATGTCATAGCTCTACCATTCATTCCACGTGGTGAAAATAACGGGTGGCCTTCCAAGGATGTACTTGTTCTGTTGTGCAGTGTGCGTTTGACAGTATCAAAACCCGGTCTCCTGCTAAGTCCTGCAGCTCCGATGTGACACAGGAAGGAGCTTGGAGTGAAAACTGAGATGACTGGTTAGAACAGTGTTTATTTACTGAAGTGAAATAAACACTGATGGCAGAGTTGCTAACTCCTAATTCCCCCACGGAGTATACGGAAGGTTATAAACACCCTATTGTTAAACAAGGGAAGGCGTCCTGTGCAAAGCTGGGTGGATTAGGCGGTTACTTAAGGCGAGTTCTACTCTCAGGTGACTGTCCGTAAGGGACCGAACATGTCTAGTTGTAATTTCTTGACGCCCGCTGGGTCTTCCTTAGGATTCCGGTGGAGAGGATATTCAGCCCTGCGAGTAGAGCGATGAAGCTTACTAAAGGTTGGAGTAACTGGGGCAGTGAGAGCTCAGGAAGTGATCAAGTACTGAGAAGAACTGGCGATCAGGAGGCTTTGCTGCCAGTCCTTTTATAATTCTCGGCCATCCCTTCTTCTGCTGGCATAGTACGTTTGGGGAGGGGGCACAGCACGTGCGAGCCCGGCATCAGGATCCTCCGAGCAGGCGGCATACTGAAGAGCGCCAGGATCCACGTCTCTTGTCTGTGGCGGCATCTAGCGGTGCGGTGCGGTACTTGCCCCAGACCTCTTTCATAGTCTCGGTGGCTCATCGGGCAAAATAATAATTATCATTGGGACGCCTGTCCCGGCTCGGTAAGGAGTACAGTCTTGCAGATGTCGGCGGCAGTGACGTGACTCGTGGGCGAGCTGTCAGGAGTGTAGTTGACTGATGAGTAACAGTCGTTTATTATGATAGAGAAGATGTCTTGCGTCACATTTCATATGCTGCAGAGCAGGACATTTTGTTGCAACTCCTGTGTTTGTGCCACCGCCATTTCCTCTTGCCAGTCGTGAACTGTTGCAGTGCCTTCACGTGAAATTTTGTGCACTTCTTGCATCACAAAAACAATCACCTCATACCATACACAGAAATACAATTTATGATCCACTAGAAGTCTTAGTTTACTGTCCCGAGCTCTTGTAGCCAATACTCTTGGCGCCACGAAGTCACATATTTTTCACTGCTCAAACAGCATGTTGCTAAGTAGTATTATTTTGAGGACATGGCATCGCTTATCGCACACTGATAATATTCATTTTCTTTTACAATCCGACCCGAAGGACGAAACTGTGTAAGCACACAAAAATAATGACACACTCCGTCCCCCATTACTTCACGTAGCTGCCGTTTACCACCACTTGCTGCACTAGTGCGACAGTCACATACAGTATGCAAAACTCTCTCGAGTAACACCAATTACAAAATGTGAGTGGCGCCAACAGACATCACACTTCAATATAATGTTGAAAATTAAAATACGTTTGGCAATAGTAACATCACATGCAGTAATAATAACTTGATACGAAAACTGTAGCAAAATAAATATCTTGGAAAAGAAATAATAGTGACTACCGCCATGAAATATTATATGTTGCACACTCACGTGTATAAAACTAAACAAATATTTGCTACAGGAAGTGGAGTGGGGTGTGGCGTTCAGGCTGGTCTGCAAGCACACTGCCGGCCCAACGGCAGAGCAGTCCGCAATTTGAAGTTTTTCTTAAAATTGTTCACGTTTTCCGTTCACCGGCATCTTTCTAAACGTTAATTATATTAGAAAAATTACAGTATTTACTTGTCTTTAAAACTCTCTTTTTTCCCAAAATAAAGGAAAAAAATTCTGGGGTGCTCGCTATACACAAAAAAAATTATGGTGGGAGGGGGGAAGTCGTAGTTGTAAACTTTCCAGAGATATTTAGAGGGTAGCGGAACAGTCTGTTAACACATATTTTTTTTTAGAGAAGGTAAGTGTCACATTCCGGCAGGGCAAAAACAATAAGACTGACCATAGAGTGTAGTGTAGTTCACTGCTTGATCGTACAACATGCTACAGTGTTTTCTGGCACAGCGAGTTATTTAATTCAAATTATTTTCTAAACATATCACAATTACCACCACACATTAATGTAAAGATAGAATGATTTGTTACTAACAAGATCCCAAAAATAGTTGGTGCACTTTTATTTTTATTTTTTTAATTTATTTGTGTATCTACGCTGAAGGTGTGTGGTGTGCGACGAGGTAAGTGGCCTTTTTTGTTTAAATACAGTAGAACCCAGCTGGTAGGACCTTTAATGGTTTCCAGGAATAGGGTAGTTTTAGTGTGGGATGGTCTTACTAGAGGGTTTGGGAAATTGGAAAGATTTGACCCAACTTGACTGCTATACATCAAAATTGTGATATCTATTTTTATATATACTGATGCGTGTACTAAAGGGGTTGACTATCTCAGAAGGTAAGTACAGTATCGTTAACCGCCCTGCCAAGCCCAGCTTAGACTACCACGACAAATACTATACCTTCAGTTAGCCCTAGGGGACATTGGGGGTTTGGAGACAGTATTCGGCCACTTGGGAGCAGGTTTACAATGGGCTGGAGGGGAATCAAACACCAGAGTGAGTCGGATAGCGGTGGCTTCCCATCCTGGAAGTGTGATCCATCTCGCTATTAGGGTCGCCAATATATGCAGAATGCCAGTGATCTCAACTAGATGTAAGGAAGAGAAGTTTAATCTAAAGTGATGATTGGGGTGCGTAATCTGGCAGACGAAACTTTAGCTGGCCGGGTAGGTTGACGTGCTGGAATGAAATCAACAGAGGGGTATGACACATGGACACGGGAGTCGAACCCGGATCACTTTTCCCATTGCTAGCTTAATGTTACAATATTTTGGGATAACTGTGCCCGCAGGATGTTTCACTCGATACATCGTCCGGATTTTAGTTTAACATTGCTGAAGTTTTACTTGGGCTGGCTAGCAAGGTTGTCTGGGGAATAGCCCCGTTCTCCTGACTTAATAATTTCTCCTGTATCTCATCCGTTGTCGGGTACCCAGGCCAATTGCCACAGAGTAGGTGATATAAGGGGGAAGAAATGTCCAGAGGAATGAAGGGGGAAATGGCTCGTTCCGACGGTTCATCCACAGATGTGGGTTGGGCGTTAGCTCGAGAAAGGTCACGACGTTCCCTATGTCTTTGCTTACTGAGAGGATCACCTTTCTTATTGTACATCTGTTTAGTAGGAACCACACAAATTTTTTTGCACAAATATTTACTGCTCAAAAATTTTTCTTTAAAGAGCGGTGGGCGTTGCCAACCAGGCGTTTGAATACCGTTGCACAGGTTTTTTTTTTTGGGGGTGGGGCCATTAAACTTGTCCCTATTTAACCAGTGTACAAAAAGAAAAAACACTTCATACAAGGTACGTATAATACTAGCAATACATCATGGACATTATAAATAATATTCCAGTGCCCTCCAACATAGCTAAACACATCTTTTTCACATTGCTGTATCTCATAAGACAGTGTATTGGTTGGAAACATGCGAAACTATAATAGGGACCTGCCCTGAACTTTGCTGCAGACTTTCCAAGAAGAAAATTATAAAGTCACATAGGTAGACGCAGTATGACCGAAACAGTGCATCTCAGTTCAGCATCTTGCATGTAGGAGTAATGGTACACTATGTACACATGTCATTAACACCCCTATACATCCCTGCTCCAAGTAGGCGGCACCCACAATGTAAGGGGTTGCAACAGAGAGGCTGTACTGTATCTCATTTGTAGGGATGAGCTGATACCAACGAAACTGATTCTCAACCGCTGATACCGCAGTTTACAGGGATGTGATACCAGTTTTGATGAACACTGTTACAATTCCCAATATTTGGAAATACTTTTCTGTATGTAAATTTAAGTATTTAATTTTGTATACACTTTATGCACTTTGTATTAGGTGTATACCGCATAGAAATGAAATACAACACTAATTTTAATAATAAATGATAAGATAGACAATTTAACTGGGCAAATAAGTGATTTAACAGTCAATTAAAAACTGGTACCAGACAATACAGCATTCATTACAAACTGGGTTCATTAAAGTCAACCTTCATAACTTCAGGCAATCTGATGCGTACTTGTATTTTAGACCTGAGAAATTACATACATAACCTCAAAATACAAGTTTGTTTAAACCAACAGCCAAAAGATGTCATGAAAAAACTTATTGAAATCTATTTAGTATTAAATATTCACTTTAAATTATACTGATTTTTCTATTTATGTTAGTATTTTCGCTTAGTAATCCTTCGTCTGCCAAGCAATACTCAATCCCTTGGTTAAAATGACAACTGATTTATTTGCGACAATTTTTGTCAATTATTACTTGCCGAGTCTTATTCAAACCTTCTAACCAAAACCACAGACGACATTATCCAATAACAGCTATATTAGTCAAATTACCGGCATGCGCCTTTAACTTGCCATTAACAACACCACAGATAGTTGAATACAGTGTCAGTGTGTGTGCTTCATTTTCACTGTTGTCAACTTATGAATGCAATAATGCATAAGAAGAATAAGAATACAGGCTAATTTCTCATTGTCGCTGATCTACAATTGCAGTAAAAACGTAAGAAGAAAATGGAAAACAGAAAACTCTTGCAGGATGGAATCAATACTCTCTACACCACCAGTTATTGATTATCTGTGTTGTTTTGCATTCACATAATGCCCAAAAACGAATTATACACACAATTTTTGGCGAATGCACCAAGAGGAAATAGTGTAAAACTGAAACATCTGGAACAAATCATCAAAAAACAATTGTTTCGAATATATTTTGGGGAATATCTGATTTGGGGGATGTGGTAAATTAATGCTTTACGAGATTTGTGCTGGTTTATTTAACATTGTGTTAAATAAATTAGTGCTACAAATGGGTGAATAATAATCTGCAAATAATATTCTGTTGCCGATGGTCGTGGTATTGGCCAATTAATCGGTATCAGTATCAACCCATCTCTACTCGCTTGTTAGTGTCACGTGCAGACTGTACCAGTTGTCTTGACATTTCCTGCTCGTGTTATCAACCATCCTCAGGCTGCAGCTCTTGTTGCTGGGTAACAAAGTGGCTTTGCTTTTTACTATAGTGCCTGCCCTGTCTCCGGGATACCAATTTTTTTATAATAGTGGGGGTGTATATTTTCAGTAAATATGGAATAGCTCATGCTGTATGTACAGTATAGTGTGTACAACACAGCTGTCAATGAAACACAAGTTTTTAAAACTGAATATGTAGAAATATTTCATTTTTATTTCCCAGGGAGTATTTTCACAGTGTGGGATGCAAGTCTTATGTGATAGTAGGTGATACATGGGTAAATACGGTACTTCATTTCATTGCATAATCATCGCCATTCCATAATCCTCACACCTCATTTTTCAGTTAAGAAAAGAAATTGTTGCACAGCAATATGTTGTTTACATTTCCGTGCACATCTTGCATGGAAGCGTGCAGAAACGTTAACCTTGCTCAACCTTGGCAACTGGTCGTGTTGGCAAAGGACTGTCCAATCAGTGTATGCCGTGAACAGTGTTTCCGCCAGCACTATCAGTAGCAGTTTGTTCAGCACGTGCAGCACATGTTAGTGAGGCATCTTGATTAAATCATTCGGGGTAGTTGTTCGTGGGTACTCTTGTGTTTGCACAATACGTAAACACAATAACTACATGGCAGGATTTAAGTTAAAGGTGATTGTGCTTGCAGAACATGGAAATTGAGCCGCTGAAAGAAAATTTTCTGTGAGAAGTTAGTTTGGGACTGGTGGAAAATGAAAGAGAATCTAAGCAGCACAAATCAATCCAGGCATGCCTTTTGTGGTGTGAAAAATTATAAATTTCCTATGTTTTATGGAGGAGTTCTTACGTACACAAGAGGAATTGCAAAACATTGGTTGTTTCGTACGAAATGTTGCAAGTGACTCACACAATTAAATCATGGTATGTGTTATGTCAGTGTTATTAGCAATCTTTGCAGGCAAAGATAATTACTACAATCGTTGCTTGCCCTAAGACTGTCTGTTTACTTTTTTGTTAGTTTGGCAAGGTGGTTGTGTGTATATTGGACTGCGTGAATGAATGTAAATACGAACAGAGACCTGCAGTTCGGATTTGGTAAAGTTTCATTTCAGACTTGTTTGTATTTGTTTGAAAAAATATATAAAATAAAATATTTAAAAAATAAATTATGTGTAGTGTTAGTGAAACATTTTTTGCCATTGTATTTTTCGTCGAACAATCATCACACCCAAAATTATTTTTCACAAAATTTGGCATAAAATTTGTGACAATTATGTAATGAAATATGGTAATTCTTAGTTTCGTGTTGTAGTGGCTTTGTGGTTATAGTAGTATATTCACACTTTCTGAATTAAATCTTTGTAAAATCGCCCCAAATGTGACATCTTTGGTTTTTTCCTCAAATATGTCTTGTATCACAAGCATACTATACTTTTGTTAACACACAAGTATTTTATTTTTGGGTAAAGTAATATTTTACTTATATAGTATTTATAAATCATATTATTTCATTTATGTATAACTATAACTAATGTGGAAAAAAAAACAGTGGATGTATGTTTTGGAAATGCTTAGTAAAAAATAGTTTATAAGCAAAGTATTGTTAAACTAAGTGCGCACAAATCCAGTATGTTGTCTCCTGTTAGAGTAATATTTAAGGCTTCATTAAGCTGAGTTTGCATGAGGTGGAGGTAAAACCATAGAAGTATAACTTGAGCAGCTGTTCTTCAGAAGAGTTAGAAGTAACCATGAATGGACTATATCAGTGTGATGTTGCAGAAAGATTGCTGTGGTGGGCGCCGGGCTGATGGGGGCTGGTATAGTGCAAGTGTCAATAGACAAGGGCTGCGAGGTGCTGCTCAAAGATATGAATGATGACGGTATTGCGAGAGGCCTGGAGCAAATAGAGACAGGCCTGAGTGCTGCTGTAAAGAGGAAGAAGCTGAGTGCGTAAGTTATTGACTTTTGAATATCTGTCAAATGTAAGGTTTCATTTCAGTAAGATTAAATTTTCGGCAGTACTGTATGTAAAATTAATTTTGAATCTTAAATGTATTTTGTATGTATTAAGTTTGTTAGAAAGTGGTAGGTCAAGTTTATAGGTTTAAAAAAAATTATTTGAAGTAAATTCTTTTATAGTCCGCTCACGACTATAACAGACTTTCTCGGAATCTTTCATACTCCCATTTTTAAGCAATAGAAATAGATTTAAAAATATGTTAAAACATTCAAATTATATTCTCTCTCTATCCTGCCAAAGTAACTTTACCCGCGCCAGTCACTGTTTGTAGTAACGATGCATGCAGCTGACGACTAAGGTGTTGTTCGAAATTTTGTTCCAGTCGTGAACGGACTATAGTTGCAGCAAGTAGATGTCTTGTATAGGTCTGGCATCGCCACTGAACCCTCTCTTTTTACCTTGATGTGAGCAGTGTTGTCTGAAGTGGGGTAAATGAGGTTAAGTAATGGTTAGGACTGTTGAAATGAATGTTGAATCTGCTTCAATGTAAGATCTCATGTGTTTGTGTATACACATGTATTTAATGTATAGTTTAATATTTACAGGGCTTATCTTTTCTCACTTTTCCAGCATAGTTCTCAGTGACTGGTTAAAAAAAAATCAGTTTTCAGTTTGTTTCAGTTTTTACATACATGCAAAAACAAATGGGAGTTCACAGTCAAAATGTTTGTCCACAGCCTGGCATATTAAGCTTAACGGTGGAATGGACCCCACATTTTTTTTGTGAAATTGTTGTTTGCACAAATATGCGTTTCTCGGTAAATAAATGTTCTGCAAATATGACTTTTTGTTGGAAAAGATAATAAAAAAAAACAATTAGCTATGTCCCTATTTCTCTACTTTCGTCATAGCAAGTGTATTCTTGGAGAAAAAAATTAGTGAAAATGGTTAGATATCCCATTTTTAAAACAGCGGCAGGAGAAACGTACAAATATACAGGCATAGTGTAATCTGTGGTATTTCATCACATGTAATAAAACCCCACCGCTACAGATCTAATTTGTACAGTACAGCATTATGAAGGAAAAACTGCACGCAATGCGCTTAGGAGCGATGAGGCACTAGGCATGCGTGTCAGTGTCGTCTGTATCACTCCCTCGCTTCCTGACCTTGGAAGCAGGGTTTCCATTGAGGTCCATCCCACTCTTAAGGTTGATGATGCTACTGCGTGCTTCTTTAGTGGACTCGTCAGTTTTCCCCCTAGGAGCTAGGAAGCCATGTGCTCTGTTAACAGGGATTTGTTTAGGTCTGGTCCCTGCTTGATAGCATTATTTGTTTGAGCAAGTTAAGTCTTAGCCACCTTCTTCCTCCCACTACAGTGACCAGTCATAGGTACTCTGGTCTAGCATGGACTTCCCAGTGAGCCGGCAATGCTCCCTGGTGTTGATGCTGTTGCGGTTCATCCCCGCTTACATTCCCGTCAACCAGCAGTGAGGATGGGGTGTGACAGGATCACTCAGAGTTTCACTGTCAGGCTGAGGGTACTGACTTCCCTCGAGAAGAACACAAAGTCCTTCTCCGATTCTCCAGTGACGTCTGAGGGGCAGCCGACCACTCAAGTTAGGTACACAGCTTAAGTCTCTAAGCTTTCCCTCCTTGGGCGTGGGAGACAGGGAAAGATTCTCTACGTCCTTGCCAAGGGAGTGCCCAGGAGAGCAGCATGACGGGCTAGCAGTCGATCACCCATCTCTGGCAAGAACAAGGAGCTTCCATCCGAGTATGATGTATGGAGGTGTGCACATTGCTGTGCAGCATTGTGTGAGTCTAATGTAAGAAAGTAGTAGGTAGGGTAGCTGTGAAAGCAGAAGGCTGACTTGGGAGCACGTATCCGTAATGGCAAAATGCCGAAGGACACTGACCCTCGACCTATGCACAACAAACGTTGACGCATGCCCGGCTATTAACTGTGTGGCACGGTCGTCGAGATTTGATGTGCTAGACCAAGTGCGCGGTTATATACAGGTTTATCGGTGGCTGACGAGAGGTGGTAGCTACTGACTTACTTAGATTACCTCCGTGATGCTGATGAAGCTGAGGTTTCGACCCTTGGGTTCAACTCAATGGATGTTGTGTTGCATCACGCCGTATTGACTATTCCAGGCAGCAGATTCCCGGTTCCAGAACCTGGGATTGGCCAGGCCGTACCTAGCCTCTGTCCTGTAAACCAGTCCTCTCAGAACCGGGTGGTACTCTTGGCTGGTGCGAATATGCGGTGAAAAATATACAAATACCACGGGAGCAGTCGTGACTGCTTGGCGCCTTGGTGCAACGGCGCGGTCCGGTTCTGCTACCCTTTCCTTTGTAGGAGGGGTGAGTGTAGATCACTGTTTGGCAGCAACAAAAGCTAGGTTTTGCTCCGTACGCCTTTGGCCATGCCTTATCTTGAAAGGCATAGAGAGTCACTGCTTAAACAACACATGTAGTGCACCTTGACGAGAAACAATTTAACAGTGTCATTCCAGTAGCTGCTTGCTGGCACGAGCTCGGTAAAAGTCTCCACTGATCCCCCACGCTTGGCGGGTTGATCAGAGACGTGGAGCTGTTTGGACCACCAATGTCTGTACTGGATGTGAACTCAGGGAAGGTTGAACGGCAAGACTCAGGCTATGGTCACTTCAGCACTATCGGTGCTCGAAGCAAAGGAATAACCCGGGCGTGCTGCCCCTCCTAGGATGGTGTTCCTAGTGGTTATGGCTCCTCTGTTCCTCCCCTCCCGCACTATCAGTGCCCAGGTGGTTGGGAAGAAACAGGCGGCCGTCTAATGGGTGTGTTAATTTGGTTTAGGAAAAATACTCTGTTTCTGTCAGTAGTGCATGGCGTAAATTGTTCCTAGTGGGCGAAATAGAAAGATACTCTGTAAAGTAAATGAAAAAGTGTAAGGATAGATAACAAAATTATGTTTATTGGAAAATCAATAAACATGTGACTCGTGCTACCTCCTACCGAACTGTGGAGTGCTGAATGTTACCTACGTAAGCCAGGTGTAAGCGACCTGGTCCTAGATTAAAAAGGGTAAGATTGTTCTAGACGTGAAAAATACTTTACTACTAAACTGTACTGAAGAAAGCGGGTGTTTAGAAGAGACAAAGTGAAGTTAACGAGTGTTAGCGTGTTCGCTGTTCGTTGGATGACTGGTCATCATTGTTGGAAGTGGCCGCTGGGGGCGTACTTAAGACTTGGTAGATCTCTGAAGATTCCAGCACTGAGCAGTGCTTGGGATGTCGCAAGAGAGGATGCAAGAATGACTGCTGGAGCCCCGCTGCGCTCTGACTTATATAGTGCTAAAGTCTAGGCTGCCGCAGCGGGGTGCGCTGAAGGCATGTGATGTCCTTCTGCCGTGAGTCTGGCTTGGGGCTTAGGAACCCTCTTGTCAGCATTCCTTGGTTCGTGTATCTTTGGTGGTGCTCGGCCGCGCCTGAAGTGGCTGAAGCTTGTATGCACTCAGCATGTGAGGAGGAGGAGGCAGCGTATCCGCTGGTTGCGTAACCTTGTAGCCACGCGTTCTGCACCCGGTAGATTTAAATGGCTGAGAACGTATGTCCAAAGTATTGTGTGCACAAGTAGACAACTCTTACGTAGGTTAAAGTAAGGTTATACTTTACGTAAAGAGCTATGAGACGTAATCGTAGTTTATTAGTAGTATAAGCGGCATGCATCAGCCTGAGGAGCAAGAACCAAACTGACTCACCACAAGTGTTGTCATATACACACAGTGAAACCCTGTTAAGAAGTTCCCACTTAAGAAATTTTCCTGCTTAAGTTGAATAATTGTGCACCTTGTCTATTTTCACACGTGTAATTTGACCCTTTTTAGAAGTTTTCCTGGTTAATAATCTTTATTTGGTCAGTCTCCTCAGAAATGTCTTAAAAGAATTTTACTATATATAAGCCTCAGCACGCTGACCGCTGCCTCTCTTTCGGCCTCTGTACTGTTCCAATTCACAAGGGAGTCATCTCTTTGCAGCCTGAAAGGCCTGCAACTTGCAAGATGCCCTGTTCCAGTCTGAGTGAGTTGACCCACGTCCTCTCTTACCTTACCCTGGCCGGCAGGCACCGAACGCGTATACCCACACCGCATGAGGGGAGTCTTCCCCCTCCATGCGGCCTTTGTCAGCCGACCCTCGCTCGCCATGTCTCTTGTGGGTATTTATTTGTATGCACACCCTCCAGATGGGGCAGTTTGAAGGCAGTTCGCGAGCAGTTCTGACCGAGCATTATCTGCAACTCTCGCTATCTCATCACGCTTACCTTCATTAGTAGCAGTTGAGACTTTACGTACAACATTACAATCATCAGTACTTGAGTTTCTTGACGCCTTAAGTAGAAGCTCTTGTCGCGGAGCTTTCTCTTTCGCATTGAGTGTAGGCCACGTATGTAATGCTTGGACCAATCCAGTAGGCTCGAGATTTATTGCCTTCCGGCATGTGACTTTCCCCGAATTAATATCAACTCGTGATGATGGGGTGAAGTCAAAAAGTAGAGAGCACATGTGCAATGCGCAGGAGTGTGACATGCGTCAGCAGAGACTACATTATCTGACTGTGGCAAGTGTGTGGTGTACATTGAGATAGTCCTCTATGAGCTTGTCCTTAATGAAGGTCAGTTATGAGAACTCAAGATGGTGGACTTGGCCGCCATGGGTGTTTATTTATAGTGGAAATAGTTTTGGTTGTGGTAATTAAAGTTCCACCACGGAACACCATTACTTGTTTACCATCGTGAATGGAACGTGGCAGCTGAGGCATGTTTTATGCAGGTTGGAGAGAGACAGGTTCCTGGCAAAGCTGCACACAGCGGTGGACTACAGTGGCTTTGGAGACGTACAGCTGGTGGTGGAGGCTGTGTTTGAGGACTTAAACCTGAAACACAAAGTGGTGCAGGAACTGGAGAGAGTAGTCCCGGAGCACTGCATCATTGCCAGCAATACCAGCGCCCTGCCCATTGCCAAGATAGCCTCTGCTAGCAAGCGCCCAGAGAAGGTGCACCCTTTACTCAACGTTCACTTACATACTGTCACGTACACATGCTCACAGAGAGACAGACATAAAGAAACTGATTTAGAGTTATGGATGGAAAGAAGCATAGATAGTAACACAAATTAAAGAGAGATAAGTTGCTAGGTAGATGGAGAGAGAGAGATAAATTGGGAAATATTATATATATTGAGAGGTAGAATGGAACTATAATACAGATTAAGAGATATATGGAAAGATGGATATAGATCTAGATTGAGGGAGATGGAAAGCGATAGATGTAGATTGAAATATATATGGGACAAGAGAGATGTAGATAGATAAATGGAAAGCAATAAATGTAGATAGAGGGGTGGAGAGATATGTAGGGATATGCAGTGAGTTGGTAATAGAGAGGGGAGAACACAGCTATGTTTAGGGAGATGGGAAGAAATCAGGATTCATAGAAATATATCTAAATTAAATACATGGATTTCTAGGTATGCAGATAGAAGTGCGCCTAGAGATCCATGTGCAGAAAGTTATTTTGATCATGATGAAAAGTCGGAACCGACAGAATCTGGAGATGGGTCGAAGTTCGGAAACTCGAGCCGAGTCAAGCTTTTACTATTCGACTCTGCTTGAAACTCAAACCAACATTACCGTCTTGTCGCATCTCAGCTCAATAATCAAGCAACTTTTAATGCAGCTGCTCACGACTTGGATGTAAAACACTTTTCCTTTGTTTACTTGTTGAAACAATGATAAATACAGTGAAACCTCGTTGTTGAGATCCCGTTTACGTCAATTCCCAATACCAATTTGTATTTGGACGGTCCCGACAAATATCCTATATAAACAATGTTTTAAAAAATATGCATACTATGGCCCTTAAATCGTTAATTTGCCAGCGGCCATCAATTAGATATTCTGTCCAAAACCGAAATATATTCGGAACAATTGTTTAGCTATGAAATACAGTATATTTTTGATAATTCATTCCAGTTATTACATTTTACGCATTTCTCTTCGGTACATTTGCCAAAGATTTTCTGCATCTTTCGGTTTTGAACGCTATGTGAATGCAAAACATCACGGAAACCGATAACTGGTGCTATCTATAGTATTGTTTACATTCCACAACAGTAGGTTAGCGACTATGAGAAACCATCTCAATATCTTATTCTTTTTACGTATTTACTGCACTCAGATTGGTGGCAATGAGAACAAATTTCACAGTCTCCGACACTATATCCAACGTTCTATGGCCTTGTTTGTTATTGTAAACAGAATTTGGAATGAGTTTAGAGCTGTGGCGGTACGTAATTTAACGAGTGTGATTGTCATCATAAACTATCGGCTGTATGTTTGGTTAGCATTGTAAAGGCTTGAAAAAGACTTTGCAAGTAATGATTGGCCAAAATTGTTACAAATAAATCAATTGTGGTAAGATTTTTACCGCAGGAAGTATGTAATATTTTTATACAAGTATGTTTTTTATCATAATTTAGTGTTTGTTGCTTTTTAATTCTGAGTAATTTGTTTCTTTATGAGAGACACATTTTAATTGAGCACCCTTAATCTAATTTCTTAAGAGATTTTTTTAACCAAATTGAAAAATGATTCAAACAAAATTTAACCATGTATGTAGGTGCCATAAAGCTCCCTCTTCCCTGTGCAACCTTCACAGTCTCGAGTGACCTCGCTGAGGACGAGACGTTAAGCCCACATACCTTCTACTCCTCAACCCTCTCTTCCGCCTCCATTCTCTCTCTGCCCTCCTACATTCTCTGCTGCCCCCTACCCTCTCTTCCTCCATTACCACTCTTCCACTCCCTCTTTTGCCAATCCCTTTTCCCTTTCCCTCCTCTACCTTTCCCCTCCCTGCCTATCTCCTCCGTCCATCTCCTCCTTTTCTCTCACCTCTCCATTCCCCTTCCCCTCCTCAATTCCACCTTTCATCCTCCCTCTCTCTTCTCCCCCTTTCCCCTCAGTATATTGAGAGCCCATTGTAATCATAAAAGTTGAACCTTTTTAGCATGTGTAGCAGAAGGGCTGAATGAAGTGATGTTATAGCGAGTCACGTGGAAGAATGTTGCCAGGTGCGCATCACCTCTTGGAACATGCTGTGTATTTGTGCAGGTGATAGGCATGCACTACTTCTCACCAGTGGACAAGATGCAGTTGCTAGAGATAATCAAAACGGACAAGACGTCACAGGAGACTGCGGCTGCGGCCGTTTCCTTGGGCCTCAAGCAAGGCAAGGTGGTGATCACTGTTGGTGATGGTCCAGGCTTCTACACGACCCGCATACTGGCCGCCATGCAGTCAGAAGCTCTCCGGCTACTGCAGGTCAGGCAATATAGTGATTGAACTTAATCTCCAGTGTAGGAGGGGGCAAGCATCTAGATGCCCCTCTTAATCCAGTTTTGCTTTTCTTATAAATATAATTTTAGTGTGAGCAAAACATGATTTATGTAGTGAATGATAAATAGAAAAAAGTCCATAACCCAGAAGGGAAGCTCATTTATCAGAAATACATCATAAGAGTTCATTAGAGAATGTATATGATGAATCAATGCCTTTTGGTGAACAAAACCATTTTGGGTTCCCATTCACTGTCATTCTGGCCATCTGTACTAAATTTACGAAAGAGCAACGTAAACATTGCCTCTCCTTCTAAAATGATTTTTTATTGCTCTGCCATTTTGGCACTCGAGTGACTTGGGTCCTTTTTTTTTTTCCAACGTATTAAAGTAACGCGTGACACCTCGGCTGACTGGACGTTCACTGCGTGAGGGAGGAGTTTGTTTTGTGGGGCGGTAGGTCAGGCTGGTTTTTACGTGTTTCTTGCATAATCTTTACGGGGTACTGGTGCACGTCCAGTGTAGAGAATGGACGTGTGGTAGCTTTGCAGCTGGGTATAAAATTGGGTTCGGGCAGAGCTTTAGGTGTTGGACTCTTTATCGGGACATCTGGAGAACTCGTAACCATAGTTGGAGGTTTGGCTTGGGACGACTCTGACTGGTGTGTGAGTGTGTACTACAGGTGATTGAGCGATCCGGCGTTCGACATTAACGTGTGCTGTCTGGGATGGTGCTGCTGGTTCAAGTCTGAAGCTGGCTGTTGAAACTACTGTCAACTGATCTGACTGACAGAGGTACTTGACAATCCAGGAGTGAATCTCCTCGTTCGGACATGTGGGTACCTCAAAGAAGTCATTAGGGATCTCCAGTGTGACAGGAATTGGTAACCGGCGCAATGTCTGGGCTTGATCCTTAGGCAAGAGCTGGCTGAGCACTGCGATGAGTGAGGGGGTAATCTCCTGCAAGCGCCCAGAGGCAACTGGCACCTGTTTAACTTTCTCGTGGAGACCACTCCGACAGGAAAAAGACATGTGGATTAGAAACATACTCATGTCCATGAGGGATTGCAGGAGACGTGTATCCCTGCTTGGTGTAAAGCCACGTGGAAGGTCTGTTGATGTAACAATGAGCACTGAGAGTCAGGCCTTGTCGTCGACAGTCCCAGTACGTGGGTGTGTGCTCAGAAGCCCAAGTCGTCCCAACTCAGGGAACAACCCCTCCGGCAAATAAACACGGTGGAAAGGGTGAACACCAAGTCAACAAGCTGAACTTTTTAGAGACAGAGTACCTGAGTGCGGGCTCTACCGTTCTGCCTACCGGGGTGTGCAGAAAGGTTAGCCGTGCTAGTGCGTGTGGGTAAGCTGACAGTGTACTGGCGTGAATGAGTAGGTTTCCCGGGTCACCTGCATTTCCCTCAGCGGTGTGATGTACACTAGGAAAAGTGATACCCACGAGTCATATAAACTTTTGTTTATTCCGCTTAACAGAAAATAACAAGTGGTTTCGCACTACCTCCTAACTCTGGCTAGAGATTAAGGAAGCTTAATCCTACGTTATCCGGGTAGAGGCAACCTGTTCCTGAGTTAACAATGGAGTGGTAGACGAACGCTATTAGAATAACTTAAACTTGTACTAAACACCCTACGCATGTGTTGTCCAGAATGGGCCACAGTGTCTAAATGTGTAAACGACATGTGACATGAATCGTCAGCACGTAAGCGGTGAAGACTTAGCAGATAGAGAAGGATGGTTTTGGCGACGAGGCATGGTGAAGACCAAGGAGAGGTATTTCCTTCAGCACTAAACGTGTGGTGAAGGAAGGGTAGTTGCAGCTAGGAACAAAGTGAGCTAGGTTAACTTGATGGCGGACCGCGAGGTCCAAAGCGAGCAGGCTCGTCAGATCTCCAGCAGCAAGAGTGGTGGAGAAATGAAGACTGGTCACTAGCCGACTTCTGACTTGCTATATATACACTGCCGGATCCTTCTCATTCAATCAACTGGATAGTGGTGGTTGTTGGAGAAGGGGTTGGTGGTAGCATAGCTTATTGGAGGTTGTGAAGTCACCGGCCGGCTTGGAGATGTGGAGGCGGCGAAGCATACTGGTGTAGACATCTAGCGGCTTGCAGTGGAACTCTGTGCCTTGATGCATAGTCCGGTGGGCCGGTGAATAATAAAATCCTTGGTTGGAACGTCCATTCTTGCCATAATAGACAGTAAAAACTCGTAATGTCTCATTGCTTGTCAACAATAAAATCTCAGTTCAAATCAGGCGCAAGGCGTGCTGGTTGATTAGCTGAAGTGGTTTATCCCATTATTGAAAATACGCGTGTCAAAAGCTTTGTTAAGAAGTGACACATGTTGCTTTCCTGCGCATTGGCCATGCGCACACTACTTGTCTACTTCGTCCCATCATTGAGCAAATAAACTCATATGGACAAGTCACACGCCGGCAGAAAATCAATCCTGTGTCTACAGGGTTGCTCCCAGCCTAGTGAGCATTTGCAAACATGCTGTGATTATTTGTAATTGTACTGCCCACCCAAAAGCAGCCATGTGGTCGCCCAGTTCCCGCCTGATAATTGTAACTGTTTGACGAGTCACAGACACGTCGGATTCAAAGATTCTAGTTTGAAGGGATGCTGCAGGAGGGCAGCACCCAACACACACCCCTCTGACTGCCTGCAAGCTAAAATTTTCCGTATATAAGATGTGACAAACCGCAGCTCAGGACAGTCGTCTGTCCGCCAGCTTGTACAAGGCTGAGGGAACCAGCAGGAAAAGTGGCTGTCAGTCTGACCTCAGTGTCTGCAAAAGACTGAAGAGCAAATCCGGCTCCAACTACAGATCAACCGTTAACAAATTACTTAAAGCCAACAGGAAGATCCCGATATCCGACGCCTACTACAGGAACAGCCCCAACGATACGCATTATGGGATGACTTCGTATGGACAAGCAGTGGACAACCCAATACACCATGGAAGATCTGGGTTCCACCACATCTACAAGCGAATGTATGCAAACACCATCACGACCATCCCCAAGCTGGTCCCCCAGATACGAGGGAAACCCTATTGGACATTAAAACCCAGTATAATTGGGACTGTTAAAAAACAGCTATGTCCGACAGTACATTAGTTGCTGTCTCACATGCTGCTGCAGCAAAGCACGCCCAGTTCCTTCTCCCACCGCAAAACCATGGAGACCCAAGACGACCTGGACCCACATCGCCGCCGATCTTATGGGCCTGTATCCACATAGCATGAAAAGAAATCTGAAATTGCTACCTCTTCGTAGTGACCACCCAATTTTCCAAATGGGTAGAGGCAATTCCACTGCCCAGCCAAGAGACCACCTCTATCATGCGGAAGATGGAAGCGGAGATTTTCATACGATGATGACAAACAGTCGCACCTGCTCCGGTTGTGTTCATTAACTTTCCGTCACATGTCTGCATCCACACCAAGTGTCACCTGATTGTCACCGGGCTTCTGACCGGTACTGAAGTGCGCCTAGGCTGGGACAACTACATCTTCTGGTCTAAAGGAGCTCGTTTGTCGAACATCCGTTCCAGCATCAACATATTTGTCCTGCCTAAGGGCATATCTACCTAGAATACACAACTAAAAGTAAGAGTGTACAAGAATTAGCCAACGCCCCTCGTCCCATCCCAGCTACCTTAGCCGCTTTTGGTCTAGCGGATAAAATCCTCAACTAATGTGTCCAGTCAGTCTAATCGGACACGCGTCAACATAAACACTCAAAAATGGAAGTTAATAATATCCTGCACCAAGTTTGGAGAGCTTGGTTGCTCAGATAATTTAGGTTTATACTTAGTAGGTGCACAAGATATTGCAAACAAAAGTACTCACAAAATATAAGCAGACCAAGCATAATATAATAATACCCTCCTTCAAAACGGCATTCTTCTTGTAGGTGATCTTCACATACACACTTTAAAAACGTATTAATATATGTGTGTGTGTGTGTGCATGTGTGTGTGTGCGTGCACATGCGCACGTGCCTACACATCAAATCAGATTTAATGCTGGAAAGCATAGGAAAAAAATTAACCTAACTATCCCTTGCGGGAGACCATCTTATATCATAATTCGTACAGCTAGTATGTGCAGTGTGTACCTTCATTGGAATGTTCAAGGTAAGTTCGTAAGAAATGTTCATGATGGTATGTGCTGAAGAGACACTCTTACACTATGGCATTCTTCGTGTAAGCGATCTTGACAAGTACATTGTAAAAACGTATTGTGACATTTATAGGTTTACCCACACATCAAGTCAGAGTTAAGTGATGAATATTTTTAAAAATATAAAAACTAGTGTCATTGTTATGTCGAAGTCTCTGTCTTCATCTTTATCACTGGCACTGTGGTAATGCTACCTACTTACGTAGCCTGTCGGCCTCTAAACACACGGGAACCTCGAGGTGTAAAATGTTTATAAAAAGTTACTGATGTACAGCTTTTTACGGCTGTATTAAAAAGTTAAGTAGCACTTAGTCGAGTGACTAATTACAGGTGCATTTACCTCCTTGATTCTTTATACTTGTATTCATACTGGATACTTTTTTATTTAGCCTTAATGTGATTGTTCTGCTTATGTCACTGTCTTGGCTTGCGGATAAATTAAATATAGTGCACGTGACCGTTCTATAGCAAGTCCTTTTGCCACTTGCATGTAGTAGTGGTTTACGGGTACTACACTATCTCTAATATTCGCGCACTTACTGACGATCTTCGATCTCACCTTTAGCAGGCCTATCCCCCGGACGAAGGTAGTGTTCAGAGGGTACTGCTACATGTACCTGGTTGTGGGCTCCGTGGCGATTCCTGGTACCAGCCAGGCGTATGAGCGGCCCCGGCGGTACGTGTGGGCATCAGGTGTCGTGGTGCATCCTGGGGCATCGTGGCATGCGGTTCAAGGGACGTTGAGGCAGAGCGGAGGAGTGACAAGCTCTCCACCCCGACTGCACGGGTTTCTACCCGTAGGGTATGATGTTTCTCTGATGGGGCAGTGCGGGGGAGAAAGATCTCAACCCCGACTGCCGGTAGCACAGCTCGTCGTGGCCAGGTCCTGGGATGAGGCAGTGGAAGGGAGATTCACCTCGACCTCCACGGCATGCGATGTGCCTGTTGAGGGGTAGTGGGTGGCATAGACGTTATCGATGAAAGCAGTTTCTTGCATAGCAAGGTGGTGGTGTGGAGCACTTCCAATTTGGTAGCTCGATATCCGGATCTGAGGGTCTTCCCGCGTCTTAGGGCCTGGGGACGGAGCACATCAGTTGCAGTTCAACGCCTTGGGTAGCAGAGTTTCCTGTGTAACGGGTGGTTGGCACGGAGCACTCTTGTCCGAACTCAACGTCCAGGCTGGTGAGAGTTCCATCGTCACAGGTTCGCGAGGCGGAGCACTTCCGGCGTGACTGCTCAATGTCCTAGTAGGCAGATTGTCATGAATGGTAGGGTGTTGCTGGGACGGAGCACTCTTGTCCGAGCTCAACGTCCCGGCTGGCGGTTCTTCCTCGTCGGAGTCAGAGGTCGACTTTGTTGAAGTTGGTATGGCCTTGACTTCTGGCTCGGAGTGTTACTGTGTGGTGACGTAGGTGGTAGTGCAATCCTACCCCTCTCACCAAATGAACCTCCGATTGTTCGCTAATTCGGATTGATCGGCTAGGTGTCTGACGAGGTTCTCGGTCTCGTGGACTCTGCCATGACACGTCGGAGCAGCCAGAGGTTGCTGTACCGCATTTGTTTGCGATTTTCTCAGCATAGCTGCATGGCGTGAAGGGCATTGATCTAACGGAGAATGCACCTTGGCTGTCGTTCTACCTCTGGCTTGTATGGGGCGATGTAACTGGGAGCCCTGTCAATACTGAGTGGCAGCGGTGGCTCAGATCTCGGTAAGGGTTATGGTCCGGTATCGGAAACAACCCTCTTGGTTGGAGGCTCGTCTTCATCTTCGGATTGGTCAGGGGTTTCTCCTTTGGCGTTGCCGTCCCCAAGTATCTGCAAATACCCTGGGTAGGATCGTATCTGGCCTCGGGTGGTCTTCAGTATTTGTCCTCGTATATCTTCGGCCCAATAGACGTCTCATTTGCCTACTATATGGTACGGTTCCTCCCATTTGTCAGCAAGGCCAGTGCTGCATTGGTGAATTGCTGGCTGTACTGAGAGGGTGACTTCGCATAAGGGCGGCTTCCCCTAGTTTTCATTTGGGGGTATTTCTTAAGAGTGTAGGCATTTTGGACCTTCTGGGCATGTGTGGTGCGTGCCAAGGCTGCTAGCCAGATGTCCTGGGGTTGAGGAATGTCGGTAGGCTCTCTTTTCCACTGCCAGTCACCTGGTCGGCGTAATGTTTGTCCCAGGAGTAGGATGCTCAGAGTAGTGTCAACAGTTTCATTCGTTCGGCATCTAAGGGCAAACAGTATGGTAGGGATGTGTTTATCCTAATGTTTGTGATCGTTACCCACTCTGATACGGAGGCACGTCTTGGTCTGGTTCCTCCGTTCAGTGGGGTTGGCTTGGTGATATAAGGGGTGGGGGTAGTCCAGGTTTCTACCCCCCCAGTCCTGACATGCGGTTTGCTAATGATGGTTTATAAACTGTGTGTCATTGTCTGTCAGTATGGCCTTCGGATATCCTCATCATGCGAAAATCTCCGTCTCCCGCACGATTGGTGTTTGTTTCTTGGCTGCCTAGATGAAGTCTCTACCCATATTGAAAACTGATCTGTTACCACGAGCAGGTAACTGATCCCTTTTTTGCTACGTGGATATGGGCCCATCAGATCGGCGGCGATGTGGGTCCAGGCTATCTTGGGTCTCCGTGGTTTTGCGTTAGGAAGAGAAACTGAGTATGCTTTGCTGCCTCAGTACTTGACACAGTTGCTGACGTAATGCCGGACATCGCGGCTTATCCCGTCCCAATTATAATGGGTTTTAATATCCAACAGGGTTTCCCTAGTACCCGGGTGACCAGCTTGGGGATAGTCGTGATGTGATGGTGCCGGCATATATCAGCGCATAGTTGTGGGGGAACCCAGATTTTTCAAGTCGTAGTGGGCTGTCCTTTACTTATCCACACAACGTCATTCCACAGTTCAAATTGTTGGGGCTGTTCACGTAGTAGGCGTCGGATGTCGGGGTCCTCCTGCTGGCTAAAGGTTATCTGTTGTCGTGTTATTTGCAGTTCAAGAAGACGGATTTTCTCTTCCAGACTTTTTTCACCCTAAATGGGGGAGACATGTTCTCCTCCTCTTCCTCCTCAGCTTTCTCCTCCGTCGGGAATCAAGACAGGGTGTCTGGCAGGTCGTTCTCCTTTCCTGGGCAATGCTGTACCTCAACGTCGAACTCGTAAGGAACATGTCCCACTGGCCGAGTTTAGCCTTCGAATTCCGGGACTCGTATAGCCATTGGAGGGCTTTAGAATCTGTCCATAGAATGAAGTGTTGCCCTTCGAGATAATACCTGTATTTCTCCACGGCCCAGCTAACGGCCAGAGACACTCCTGCTTATTGATGTGGTAGCGCTGCTCTGTTTCGTGTAAGCGGGTAGATGCATACGCTATCACATATGGATCTTCTTTCCTAAAGCTGTTCTTCAAGTCGGGAAACACTTGTCGTTGTTCCGGACCCCTCGCCAACGTAAGTCTTTCTCGAGAAATGGATGTAATGGTGCCATATATGTTGCAATTCTTGGAACGAAGTCTCGTAGCCAATTACACAGAGCCAGGTACTGTCGTAGTTCTCGCTTATTTTAAGGTTCTTCCTGAAATATTTGATGGCGTTTTGTCAACTTGGTTTGGTGGAATGGCAACCCCCTCTGGATTCCGAGGGCAGTCCTTTTTCCAGTGGTTCTCTGGACCGAACCAGCATTTGGGTGCGATTCCCATGCGAGGGAATGAAGTTGGTGCGCCTTTAAGGGGTGCAACTTGTGATGCTCATACCTCAGGGACCTTGGTAGATACTGGTTTTTTGAGACTCGCCTGTGCTGCAAAGTTTTGCTCGGCTTCTCAGTTTCAATTGAATAATTCGTCCAAGGCGGTGGGTCTAGCCATCAGGAGTACATTCCTGTGATTTGGCAGTAACATGCATGGAATGAACTGCAGTAGCTTCAACAACTCCAGCGAGCACACATCGAAACAATTGTTCCTTTCTTCATATGAAGATATCCGCTTCTTCGTCGAGTACCTTGGTCTGGCTGTAAAATTGTGTCTTAGTCTAGCCAACACCACCTCGCCAGTAAATTCCGCCGCTATCCGGTTACTGAACTGCTTCCAGTCCGTTAAGCATTCTCCATATATCTCCCACCATGTGAGGGCGAGGCCCTTCAAGTGCAGTTGGGCCCTATCGGCACATTGTTTCAGTGGCAAATCCGTTTCTTTGAATTATTTTTCGCATTCCTACTTGAATGTGACTGGATCTTCGTGTGGGCGACCTGCGAAGTCCGTAATCTGAATGTTGTCTTCTCTACCAGTTACTGGATGGCCAAGTGCCGTTCCGGGCTGTATATATATCCGGGATGGCTTGGATCTGCGGGCGTGAGAGATGTGCTTTCTTTGTCATCTCTCGCATTGGTAGACCATCCCGACCCTAGATACGCCATCGTCGGACCACCCTATACATAGGTGGTCATAGGGTTCACTGCACGTCGTTTATCTGATGCGGTTTATGCCTCGGCCAGGACATGAAATTTCATTGCAGAAACTCATGGATTGTTTATGGTACAGCGGTACTTTAATCTGTCTGTGTCCTGGGCCTCTTCAGGCCAGCCTATTGCAGGCATAATGAAAGGGTTTAGTGTAGTAGGATCATTCTCTTCTTAGTGTACCATGGCGTGGACAGTCGGCATGGCTACACTGTACGTCGGATACGTCGTGCTCGTTCAGGTTTTCGCTGGTGGCTGCATTGACCTGTGTGTCTGACATGGTAGCGGTAAAGGGTGCCATGGGGTGTTTTGGGGGCTTCCCGAAGTCCGCTTGATTGATCGTTTCAACCCTTAGTTCTCGGGGTATGGTTGGTCTAGGTCGTGCCGTTTACTGCGCACAACTATTTGTCTGATGCCCCACGTTGAGCGCCAGAAAATCTCTTGAGCATGCCCGGTTAGACTGACTTGGCACGTTGGTCAAGGATTTTGTTCGCTAGACCAAAAACTGGGTAGTTTGGTTTAGATAGTCGGCGTGAGGCGAGGGGTGTTGGTTAGTACTTACTCTTGGTGCTGGGTGTTGTAGTCAGGGTACGTTTCACCTAGACTCTGGGAATACAGTCTACGCCGGATTAGAGATTCCACAGGTGTGCTTCATTGGTCCAGAAGTAGAGGTTGTCCCAGTCAAGTCGCACTTCGATATTGGTCAGAAGCCCTTTTACCACAGGGTGACACATAGAATGTATGCGGATACAAGGTGGGAAGTCAATTACCAGATCCGGAGCAGTTGCAACTGCCTGATGTCTAAATTTGGTGGCGCGGTTCTGTTTCACCTGTCTCTCCTGCATAGGACGTGTTAGTACAATCCATGGTTTGAGAGCAGAGTGAGCCAGAAATCGTTCCCTACGTTTTCTACCACTCCTTTTCTCGTGGGGCATAGGGCAAACAATTTGACAGTCTATGTGATGCATTTGGACAGGAAGGTTTGACAGTGTAACCCAGTAGTGACTTGCCTGCACGAGCTCGATAAGTCCCCCCACTGATCCCTCACAGTATGCAGGCTGATCAGGGACGTGGAGCCCGTGGGGGCCACCAAGCCTCTATTAGTTGTGCGTTCACAATAGGATGCACTGCAAAACTTCAGGCTACGGTCACCGCACACTCACTTAGTGCGAATGGTGAGAAGCAACCTGAGTCTGTCGTGCCTCCTGGTGTGAAGATGTTTCTAGTGGTTGTGGCGTCACTGTTTCTCCCCCACGAGCACTTAGTGCTAATGTGTGACTGGGAAGAAACAGGTAGCCATCTAATATGTATGTCTTCTGATGTGCAGACACCTGATAAGGTTCCACAGTCAGGCTAACTCTGTTTAAACAAATCTCGCGGTTCCTACAACCTTTAATTCAAACAAATACCCAGGGAATGAAAAACATAAAGGTAGAGAACGAGTGTTTATTTAATATTCAATAAACACGTGACCTGTGCTACCTCCTACCAAACCGTGAAGGGATGGAGGTAACTGCAGTTCCAGGTGTAGGCCACCTGGTTCTAAGTGAAAAGGGAAAATAGCTAGTTCTAGACTAATACAAATTAGTTAAAGTTAAACTTCTAAGTAAAAGGTATCTAAAGGAGAAGTGAAGTTGAATACGTATGTTCGGGTTCGTTGGTCATCGAGACATAGTAGGTAGCTGTTGGAGGCGTATTTGACGCTTCCAAGATCTCAGCAGGTTGCAACACTGAGTCAGTGCTGGATGTCACGAGAGAGGATGCGTAAGAATGACTGCCCGTGCCCGCCAGAGTCCGGACTTATATAGTGGAAGCTTGTTGGCTGCCGGCGCGGGGTGCGGTGAGGGCATATTGTTGTCTGCCCTAATTGGCGTGGGAAGACTCTAGTCAGCATTTCTGCTTCATGTCTCGTCGGTTGCGCTCTGCCTTGCATGTCCACCATGTTGCGTATCCTTCAGAAGAGAATTCGCTGATAAGTTTCTGTGTCCTGTAGGGTATGCAATGTGTCACTCACGTCTGTAGTAGTGGAAGTAGGTACTTTGGCAATGAATCATAATTCTAGTTGATTAGTTGTATAAGTGACATGCGTCAACTGTTGGTTTCAAAAGGGCTTGGCTAACAGTGAACATCCTATAATCATAACATATCATGTGTCTTGTTTGTGTAGGAAGGTGTAAATCCGAAGGACCTGGATAAACTGACCAAGACTTTTGGATTCCCAGTGGGTGCAGCTACCTTGCTGGATGAAGTTGGGGTCGATGTGGCGGCTCACATAGGGGCTGACCTCGCAGTCGCGTTTGGGACACGCTTTGGTGGAGGCAACAACCAGATCCTTAAGGACTTCGTGCAGCAAGGATTCCTTGGTATGGGAAGTTATTACATTACCACTAGTAAGAAGTTAGTTGCTTGTTATTCCAAGATTTTTTAGTGTTTTGACTGAGTAGAAACGGGAACCCTGATTTAGAATTTCAGTTTTGTATTGAAGTATCACAGTAGTTGTATATAGATTGTAGGTATAGTACAGACTGCAAAAATATTACCTGTATTCGTTCTGCAGTATTTTTCACTGTGTACGAAATAACTATGGGTGTAAAGCTAATACTATATTTTAAAATGTGATTAAAATTAATTTTCATCAAAACTTTCAGGTTTTTGGTCATGCACTGTTAGTATTGTTATGCAAGGGCCTTAAAGATCTCCATTCGCTCAGGTCCTGTTAGTATTGGTTTGCAGATTTCTTAAATATCTATGTATGCATATGTTGGCATCTCCTGTCTTCAGCCGGAGGAGATTGATACATTAATTACTAGCACTTGTAGCGAACAGAGTTTGTCTGTCACACATTAACAACATGCAAACTAAAGATTTAACTAGTGTAGGACTAGTTCTCTAGTCTATCCTACCTAGCCACAAACTTATTCAACCATGTTTTCCATTTTTAGGGATTGGTCGGTTCCGGTTGTTTGTCCTCTGTTCCACTGGTTCTCAACCTTGAGAACCGAAAACGAGAATCAGATTTATACTTTTGGTTCCTCAACTTTATTTAGAACAACAAAAGACATCACTCCTGCCAAATTCCTACTACTGTAAAACCTTATTAATACAAACTCAGGTTATTCAAAATTTTATTTAAATCAAAGTTTTTGGTAGTCCCTGATAGTATAAATGGGATTTTATATGCTTTGAAGTTTTGTTTATTTGAAATGCTGCATATTATGTAATTCAAAGTAAAATGTTGCAAATAGTGTATGCAAAATTGAAACAATTTATCAATGTTGTAGTAATGAAATTGTTTTGTGACTATCACAAATGGCCCCTTTACGAACGTGCATCATACGGCGGCGAGACATTCTGCAGCACAGGACAAGTACTGAAACTGAGTCGTCATCCTCAAGTTCTGCTCGTTCATTTATCCATCTCTCTCGCTTTTTTAACCCGACCTTTACATTTCTGGGAGAAACGATGGAATGAGATTTACAGAATTTCTGTCAACTTTTTTTAAATAACTTGAGTGAAAGTAACAAAAAGTATATTGCATAAACCATTTCAGAAAATTTTGAAATAATTAGGGAATGGGATGAAAATGAAAGGAGAATGGCAGTTTGCTTTTAATATTGTGCACTTAAAAAATTGTGCTTAAATTGGGGGGGAAAAATGGTTAGTGAAATGGTAGATTTTAGAGCAGTGCTGTACACAGGGCATGATAACATCCCCATCATGCAGTAGAGTGGTTGATGTTAGCTTCAGAATGTGGTGTGTGTGAAGTGACTAACTACATAACACTGTCATTAGGAATGTTGTATGGTTGTTGTTCCACTCAGTTGCCACACTGTCTTTATTTTTTCACGCAAAAGTGAGAATTCGCTCTCACCGAACAGTTGTCTTGACTTCTTAGACCAAGGTATCCCGCTGACACAAATGGTCGCAGATCGAGGAGGGAAGGAATTCTGAGACAGCTGCCTGGCAGAAGGAAACCGAAGGGGGGAAGAGAAAATGGTGCGGGAATGATTCTCTTCTAGAAGACTGCACAAAAAAGCGTGTGGCTGAAATGTAGTATTCCTATAGCTCATCCATACATTTTATAATCCCCCGTTCTCGTTGCACAGTCTATGTGATTTACCATCAATTTCTAACTTTCCTGCTAACCCTTAAAGCTGACAGTGGCTTACAGTGTGCTGAGTTTAAGTGAAATAAACTTTTACTTAATTTTAAAAAGTTATCCATATTTTTTTTAATTTCTGCTGATGAACTGCATTTGTGAAACTATTCATGCCTGAATACTAGGTTATGTTTTCTATTTCCTTTTCTGTATCAATTTTTTGAAACCATTTTACCATAAAATGACAGTTTTGCCGCAGTAGGCTTGTACAATCAAGTTGCCGACAGAAAGATGTGCGTGCGTGCGTGCCACGACTGGCTTAATTGCCCTCGTGCATGTTGGTCTTAGACACACAAAACACATCTTGGTACAAAGCACCCTTAACTACAGATGCGCCAACAGTGTTTTGTGTGCTCCATTTATTGATAGTGTTTGTATTATACAAACAAGATTTGGTACATCCACATGTCAACACTTATCTTGCTACTGGCAACCTCCTTATACAAACAACTCAAATTCTGTCTGACCCATGTATCACAGACACTATATAAGAGATCTTATTTTTGGGGAAAAACTTGTCGTACATCTGTAAATGCCACAAATTCTAATGTTCTTTAACTTCTCCCATGCTAACACCATTTTCAAAGGAAAAGAATACATGCTTGAGTAAAAATATATTGACCAAAATAACTTTTTTTCTTTTAATCCAGATTATTGGAAATTATGTAAACTAAAGTAAATTTTGACGATGAGTATTTTGTACTATCAAGGTTTTACTGTATGTATAATAATAATTTAGACATAAAATTTATTTGCCAAGAAAGTAGCACATGTCACACACATTCCTTTTTTTTTTTTATTATAAACAAACAAGTCCGTCAGCTATAAAGTAAAAGGAACTGCTATAAATATTGCCAAATCTTGGCAAGTGCACTATGCACGAGATTTAGATTTTTCATGCTGTTGACACTAGTGACTATATCATTATTCCAGTAGTGGACTACTTAAAAGGTTGATTATGGGAAAATGGTATACATTTAAACTGTTGATATGCCATCTCTGGAAACTATGGCCATTGTGCAGTTTTGGAATAAACAAAACACTTTAGACCATTTAGGGTTATGAAGACTCATTATAGCGAATTGGCAAATGGCATTGGTATTAAAAATTAAGTTCTTTATTGTAGATCAAATATTACTTTTATTTTTAGAGATAAAAAGCAAAAAAAAAAATTTCCTAACTGTGGCGGTATTTTTCTATTCAGAGTGAAAATTAACTTATGTAAAGTTTATAAACACTTGACAATTATTCATTTGTTGAAAATTTGACTTCCAATTTCATCTCTACCAAAATACACAGATCACATGTAAACAAGAGTTTTAAAAAGTTCCGCTAAGGTGTTTTCACTTTTGATTGAAAAAAAAAAAAAAAAAAAAAAAGTGTAACCATCTTTCCGTATCCATTTTATTTTTAGAGTTAATAAAGTAGTATTGAAAATACTGTCTTGGACTTTGCAAGCAGCTAGAACATGTAGCTTAAAAGTAAAGTGTGCGTTTCTTTGCAGGCCGCAAATCTGGAAAAGGTTGCTACGTGTATGAGAAAGGCACCAAGAATAGAGACGTGAATGAAGCTGTTCTTGATATTATGAAGAAATATGCTCTTGAACCAAAGGGTTTCCAAGAAATTGAAGATATGCAGCTTCGCCTGGTCTCGCGCTTCGTTAATGAAGCTATTTTGTGCCTTGAAGAAGGAATCTTGGCAAACCCTGTAAGTAAAAGAGCATTTTCATTTTGAAATGGGAAATGTTTTCAATCTACAGTATTAATATATATTTTTTTTTTTTTTTATGATTTAGAGTGAAGTATGAAACTACTGTATTGACACGTGGCTAGAGACCTGAAAAATTAGCTACTGTGATAAAGCGAAAAATAATGCGAATTTTGACATAAAAAAATGAAAAATTGCAATTTTTGAGAATTTCAGCTGTAATTCACGAATTGTACAAAATTCTGTAGTATTTTCACTAATTATTATTGTTTTACATCACATAGTTGCTTCTTAAGATGTATTTTATGTGTTTTGGATATTCGAATACGAATGCATGCATAAGTTGGCCAGTAGGTTTCTTCAATTTATCACCTTAAAGGAAAACATTTTTACTTTCCATCACGTGTATTTACGACCATAGATAACATGAGCGCAAGTGATGATGCATCACTTTGAGTGAACATTCTACTTGCAGCCCTGCAAAAGTTTGTTCATTAGGAAAACACGCCATTGTAGTGTTCACGTCCCCGAAGCACCATGGAATTCATGTGGTGTTTACATTCGTATCGTATCATCGTCACGTTTTAATCAACAATTCTATATCTTTTACAATTCGAGCGGTGCTGCGTTGAAAAATGTATTCATATGCATTTACTTACGTAGAATATATTTGTAAACCAATTTATCATGTATTGTAAACTTGTATTCGTCCAGTAAACTGTATTTTTATCATACACATTCTCTGGAACTATATGCAGTAAAAAATGAGACGTTTTGAAGAAACAAAAGTTTTGTCAGCAGGCCTAACGAAAAAATCTGTTGTTGAAAGTTTCAATAGTTCAAAAACGTATAGGCAGATTTCTCTAATTTTTTATGCTGTTTGTACGAGGTACTTTTTATTATTTTTTTAAAGAGTGCTTTTATAGTTGTGTATAAATTGTTTACACTATTCTTTTCATGAAACAGTATGCCCTTGCCAGTGCATTGCGACCGTTTGTTCCAGGTGACGGGCAGAATACAAAGTCTTAAGTAAAATCTGAACTTGTTTTCAATGTTGTCTGTTGATAAACCGTTGTCTATGTTAAAACCATAACTGCTGTATATTTATCTGGGAGTTAGGAATTTTTGCACGGAAATAACAATAGATAGAAAATGAAGTGTATCAATAGGAATAACATTGCCAATTTCAGGTTTTAAGAATAAAGTGACATCTCAAATTATGTATGTCTTTATAAAGAGCACATTAAAAATTGGAGCAATTCTCATGCAGAAACCTGTGTTTCTGTAGCAAGAAAATTACAGCTATTTTTGACAAAAATAAAACTCCCCCCAAAAAAAAAAAACACATATTTTTGAAAAAGTAACACCTACTTTTTCAGGTCTCTACACATGGCGCATTCCTGCGCATCTGACATGTGACAAATCAATACAGTGCCTACAGGATCACTTCTAGCCTAGTGAGTGATTACAGACACGTGACATGAAGGGAGGAATTGGACTGTCTACCGAAGCCACCATGCGGTCGCCCATATTTTCCCTCAAGAATTTATTATTCTACTGAACCATCAACACCAGTTAACCAGAGACGAAAGATCCACGTGATGATGCAAGATTGTAGCATCCCTGCTACGACACCGGAGCCTCCAGAGCCTTGTGCCGAGATGATAAAAACATCAACAGCCTCCAACATGGGAGATAAGGAAGATAAGCTAGCAACTTCCACACCCCTTCAACAGCCAACAAGCTGCAGATTTAGTTATATAAAGAGGTGCGAGATCAAGAGACTGCAGTGTTTGTCTGCCTGAATAAGGCAGAGGGCACCACCAAGCCTGAGCAAGACAGTCTAGTCAGGGGTAAGTGGTTCATATCCTGACTTTAGTAATGTGAACAAGACTCGAACTGTTATACTCCAGGATTCTGACCACTAGGCCAATCGCGCCAGCAGTACCGACTCAAGTCTCCGGGAGTAAGCTGTGCTGCTGGAAGTCCCACAGTCCAAAACTACTTAAATTATTTGAGAGAGCAAACGCCGCTAGACTCCACACATGAAAAGCACGATCTCCTTCGACTTAGCAAGTGCACCACATCAAGTCGCTTCAAGCAGACGTTTCCACTCAGCCGTCCAGAGGTATCACAACGTCGTCACCTAAAAGCCTTATCCTGTCGGTAGCAAGTTGTGACAATGTTCCTTCTGGACTGTTAAGCATTTTTACTTTCCCCTATACCATTTTACATTAGCATACTTTGCTCTATATACGTTTCTACACAGGTAGCCATCACCTGCCATATAATTAATAGTGATATTAATTACAGAGCTACGCATCCCCTTGCTTTCCCCACGTATTTAATAAACACAGTGTTTTGTCAGATCTGTGCATACCTTCCTATTACCTAGCTCCAAGTAAAATTTGTATTTACTCGTGTATAGCGCACCCCATGATTTTTGCAAGTTCGAGGGGAAAAAAATTTTTTCGGTAAAATTGCACCAACAATTTGTGGCACCCTGTTAGTCAGTATGGAACAAATTATTCTTTTTTACATTAATGTGTGGTGTTTGTGATATGTTTGGAAGATACTTTAATTAAATAACTTGAATGCAAAAAGCCGAAATATAAAGAATCCGGAGACCTTCTGCTCCTACTACTCAACATTTCCAGCTTTGTTTTTCTTTTTCTCTTTTCCCTTTTAGCAGTGACTGGCTCTTTTTTTTTTTCTAGAATGTCACACTACCCTTATCTCAAAAATGAAGTCTCTCCTCATCCCCTCTCTTCCCCGCCCCTCCCCCTTACACGGAACATGGCTCGATCATCGCTAGTCTCTGCCATGGAAACAAAGAGGGTTTGGCCGAATTATCGACCAGCAACATCTGGTTGTTATTTGAAGAGGGGAATTTGGGGCGGGGGTGCATAAACCCCTGAACATCCTCGAACAATTTGTCGCTACCACTCACCCTTCCTGTGTCCCCCCTCCCCCCCTGGAGTATAGCATGCACCCGAGAAATTTTTTCCTTTATTTTGGGAAAAAAGGGTACGTTATACACACGTAAATACGATTAACGGTCCAGGTCATAAGCACCTTGCTCACTGATTAGTGCAGGTAGAATCTATATTCTTTGATTTCCTTCAGCCTGAACAAGGCCAGATCCAGGAGATACCGGCTGTTCCTGGAGTTTTTGGATTCCCTAGTTTTAAAGACCAGCATCTCCTTTTATTGTATCTTGAAAGGGAATGTAAGTTGTTTAAAATCGATTTTAAACAACTTACAATATCTCGCTTGCAAGTGTAAACTGTGAAGTACCCCATTTTGTATGCTGCAGTAGGTAATACAGAAGTCTGTGACCCTGCATCTTTGTGTTTACATTTTTTTATTTACGTTTACACATGTAAAGCAATTTTATAACTGATGTAAAGTGTGTCTAATTGAGGAGAAATTTTAACAAATATTTGTCTGTGTTAATGTGAATTAATTTTAACACCGGTACACAAAGCTTCAGGTGGCTTAATATTTAAAAGTTATGTACTTTGCTTTTTACAAGTGTGTGATTCTACATTGACTTATCCTTTTCTCATGCGCTATTCGGGTATATTCGTGAGTTATATTGAAATGTTTCTTTTTGGTTTATGTTTACTGCTTCAAAGTTTGTGTCAAATTTCGGTTTAACTGTAAAAAAATCCAACCCTAGATTCTTGGAAAAAAATTTTCTCGGGATATTTCCCGACTATCGGGATCCCACACACCTCTAATTCAGAACCATTATTTGGACCGGGAATAAATTTAGACGGTTCCACACTGTTTGGAAGCTAGGCAATACTGCAAGTTGGGGACACAATACTATTATTAGACTGGTCGTACCACACAATTTATTATTTAGATCATTGTGAGCCAGACCTACCAAGTGCAGAATTTTTACAACCCTACTTCCACTCCCTCAGAACATATGGCCTGTTAAAACCCTACATGCCAGGTGCACACCGCAGCTTGTAAACTTATCACTATCCGCATTCCCTCGCAGATGGCTAGTCGACCTAGAATAGCGACCCCCACAGCTGACTTTGGGCCAACACGTTACACACTAGACCGGCTCCCTATAGAGGGCACCACTAGCCAGAGCCAACTGACTTTGCATATTCTTGACAACCTTTACAGTGAGCATAACCAAACTACCGGGGTGGGAGACGTATTTGGTTAAACTCACTCTAGGGTATAGATCCCCTTCTCCTATCAAGGTAACCCAGCCAGGCAAACATATTTCTCATAACACTCCTTCTCAACGGGTACCTTGAATTACCATATCCCAGGAGAGAATTCAGCCTCCCCACCTCCTGGACTTAATTTCATTCATTCCCGTGAGAGGGAGTTGCATCAGTATGAAACAAATTGAGGCTGAATAGAAAATACGGCCAAGTGTAATGTCTGCCATCTGTCTGCGTGTATATTTTATTCTGTTACACAGTAGATTGGAAGGATTTTAGGAGAATTATCACTTTGATGATGCAGTTTCTTTTATCGCGCCACTGATTTCACACTGTGTTATATTTTTATCAGTAGTATAGTGCTCCTACAATGTAGTTTTGACTGTAAAGTTTTACTCCTGTATTTTTCTTTGTGGCCACTGAAGAGGTCTTGGAATATGATTCCTCAGCATATTTCTGCAACGGGCAGCACTTTTGTCCAAAGAGGTCTTTGCATGTGCTCGTTCCTTTATCATTGTAGTTAATGCAGTAATATAATGTTCAAATTTACTTAGTAAAGTACAACATTAACTGACTTCACATTAACAAACACATTATCATTACAAACAACTGTGCAATACAATGGGGTTTTGTTTCACTTTAACAAAATTTTACTGAAATCCATACTAATATCATAAATTCCTACCTAAGGTAACTGGACGTTTTGGAAAATATAGTAGCGATGTTTACAAAAAAAAAAAGTGTTGTTGAGGCCTCGCTACAGCTGTTCCACACATATTAATGTGACGAGATGATGAAACTACTGCAAATTTCCACACAAATTGGCATCTTGGTACATTAATGTTTGTGGTGAGGCAGATCATCTCACAACCGAAACTGTTGCACAACCAGAGTGGTGAGGGTCCACCCTCCTCCTAGTAATAGTGCAGAACTGCAATACTGGGAACTGGTGCACCATTATGTCACCAAGTCCTGACACACCTGGCTTAAACATGAGATAAGCCCTCCGCCACATTTCAAATGTCCCGCCTCACGGTGGTTCTCCTCCTGGCCGCTAAATTCACTGCTCAAAGACTACAGTGTGCCACGTATTGAAGCTGGTCTAGCCAGCGAAACGTCGCCACCACACACCCATGTCGTCAATGTGTTTGTCCGACTTCTGTTTATATGAGAGTGTAAAGGCTGTTCACGATAAAGTGAGCACTTTAGAAATGGACCTTAGAATAAAGTCACTGCCTTTGCATGCATATATTTTAATGGGCGCACTGAGTGACATGAGCTCAGTAAAGTTGGTAACGATAGAGGGGAAAATAGTTCCATATCTTAACGTCAAATAGAAAGCGTTATGGTAACCATTTGTGATAATTTAAAATTATTTCTTCCACTTTCTGCTTTTATAGTGCATCTAAGTGTAAAAATGAGCAGATATGTAAAGTATTTACTTTCTTAATAATTTCACAATTTAATTTTACCAACGCATGAATGAAGTGATGAGGCCCATGGCAATGTTAATTTTACATAAGGTGGAGGAGTACACTGCGTGTATACAAGTAGATCTTAAGCAGGCCTTTCAAAAGTGCTCATTTTACTGTGAAGATCCTATATCCACGAGTACTGCCCTGTGAGTACTTGTGCATTTATCTCCATTTTGTAATTTAATCAGTAGCTTAGCAGCATATTACCACCAGATCTAGATGATAACTTTTTTGGCACCAAAATCAGAGAGCTAGCACATTGGAGTAGTTAGGTATACTCCCTGGAGATTTTTGCACATGTCCAAGATTGCTGCACGCCTCCACCTGTGCATCACACATGTGCAGCACCAATTCAGGGTCATGCTCGCTTCATAGTCAAACAAGGCCACGTGTATTTCAATTGTGCCGTTAGTCATGAAGTCAGTCGGAAGGGATTATTCTGCAAACATTATATCATCGCCTTGTCTGTTGTGATAACTAATCTGTCAGGATTTGTTTACCATAACAAGAATTGGCTGATAACTAATGAGCCTACTTTCTTCTACGTGGGTACAAATATACTATAGTGAACACTTTGAAAAAGAAACACATGTGGCTAGGACACTGTCACTACAAATGAAAAAAGATGGTTCGCTGTGATACCTGTTTTATGTATACTGTTTGTACAAATCAACGTGCCATGAAATTAATGATACACTCGGTTATGTCTAGCTAACTCCACTTGGGTGCTCCCCAGCCCACAATTACTCTACCATACGCTTAGATGGATGATCTTACAGCGGTGTATGAAAACACAATCAAGGTAAGAGAGTTGACAGCCACTAGGGTGGACTGACGATTTTCCCTGAAGATAAGACACAGTGAATTACAAAATGAAACACTTGATGATACATTAACACGTGTGATTAATTGGCATCACTAACGAAAACTCTTCTGGGCTCACCTGCCAGCACGTGGGCAGTGTGGTGACGGCCTATACACAGAGCCGGCTAGGACGAAGTAATATCACCGTACATTATATAAATTGCACAAAGTCCCTTAAAAGATTATGGGGAACGAGGTGAGTAGTCGCAATAAATTCACACGTGTGAAAACAAGTTTATATGGCGCGGATGCTGCTGGATAAAGTTCGTAGTGAACCACGTGGTCCAGATGAAATTGCAATATTTCTTCTTGGAAACTGCAAATTAAACTCTGACAAATTGTTATTCTTGTTGAGAAAATTATCCTCGTTATGATTAAAGCAGTTAGAGGCTTGTAGCAAGCCTGATGGTGGCAAACACAAAAGCATCCATTTACTTGGAAATTACATGGAACCGTGACAAAACTTATCATAGAACCCTTAGTAAGATATTGCACACATGATATTACATAAGTAAGCTCTCAAAACCTAATGATGATGCAGACATAGACTTGGCAGCGATTAGCCTCATGGTTGTACGTGATGTTGCTGTAAAAATATTTAAACATAATAATTATCGTCAAATACATACATAGAATTAAAGCCCTTACAATTGCACGTAGCAATAATACAGAAATTACACTGAAATGCCTTTAGCAAAAGCGGATGGCGCCTGATTCAAGATTCACGGATCACATGACCTCTCCGACATATTTCTCCTCAATTAAGATGAAAATATCACAAGGGCAAAGTAAATTTGTTCAGCAGAAGTATAATGCTGGGGAAATGTCTGGCAAAACGTATACTAGCAAGGGTTAACCAGTATACTAAAAGTGCTATTAAAATCTAAATCAGTGAACAAAAAGTTGTAGTGCGTACATGACAGTGTCTTACCTCGCCAGCTCTCCTAGACAGACTGCTCAGAGGCAAACAACACACGGACCTACCATGGCTGCCTATGGGGTTTGCATAAGCGGAAGTGCTATGTATGCACTCCGAGTAATATATTTTATTATTGAAAATAAAAGTGGCACAAATAAATTAAAAATTGTTTTACATTTTATAATTTTCTTGTGAATTTTTTGTATTATATCAGTGTCTCTTTACGACTGCGTTCATGCAGGAATATTAGTGCTCTCAATCTCTGTGCAGCTTGCACTTTGAATTTCGTAACCAAACATTTTAAAAATAACAAAAAACACTTTAAAACACTGTAAGATATATCAAGCCCTGAAAATAAAAATACAAGACACATTTTACGCTGCTAAAAAATATTCTTTATGTGAAAGTTAAAAAATATTGGCATCTTTGCGCACGTGCATGTACATGTGACACGTGCGTGATGAGCGCCGTCATGGGCTCTAGCGCCGCTGGCCGTTAGCCGGAGTCAAGCTTAGATGGTAGGTAGGTGTTGACTTCGTATTGACAGCAATATCATCAGAGATGAAAACAGGAACATGTGAAACATTATCTAGACAATTAAAATACACGAGTGACTTACCTGGGATTTACAAATAAAATTAGTAAAATTAAGCTAGCTTGCAATAAACTGCATTGTGGAGGAAGGATTCCGAGCATCAGCTTTGGATGTAAGCAGTATAATGTTTTGAATAATAGTGTTTATTAACCAGAAATATTAACACGGCCATCATTTTAAAAATAAGCCTCTGAGCCACTAAAACACATAAGTTAACATAGCGTACCATAATGCTACTCGGTATACTAACCATACTAAATAAACCTAAAATATTTGTATGGCCGCCTTTTTGAAAGAAGTGCCTAATAAAGTTGAATTACTTATATTTACCTAACCTGTCATAGTATTTCTTAGGTGCCACATTTTGCCAAAATAGTTGTTTGAGTATTTTTCGAGGTATAACCAACAAGCTAAATTTTTCCATGTGATACTATCTTCCAAAATGGCGGACCAATGAAAATATTCACCTTTGAATTTAATGCTTACAACTTGCACTGTTAGTATACAGTTGGTTGAACTTAGTGTACCGGGTTTGGCAAAATTTGGTTCAAGTGTTCAAAAATTGAAAGGGGGAATCCCCCCCCCCCCCCCCCCCCCCCCCACATGCACACACACAGGACAAGTGATCTCATAAGCCTTTCTTTCCTTTGGAAATTAGGCTAAAAATGCCAGTTAGTGATGAATTAAAAATATTTTGTTTACACTGCCTCTTTGAGGTATTTTTGAGTTTGAACTATCATTGTTGCAGCTGGAAGGAGATGTTGGAGCTGTGTTTGGCCTTGGGTTCCCGCCTTTCACAGGCGGCCCATTCCGCTGGGTAGACGTGTACGGAGCGCGCCACCTCGTGGAGAAGATGGAAGCTTACCAGGGTGCGTATGGCGAGCCGTTCAAGCCCTGCGGATTGCTGCAGAGCCATGCCAACGACTCTGCCAAGAAGTTTTACCCCAAGTAACATGCACTTGACTCGGAAATAAAGGTGTCCACAAACTGTCGAACATTTACACAAGTGACTTTCTGTTGACATGTTTGAAATTGACGTAGATATATTTATATTTTTGAACGCATTTCATTCTCTTTTATGTGTGATCCTCAGAACAAAGACTGTATTTTGTATTCCATACATGTTTTAGTCAAATGTTTATATTGAACTGTTGTAAGAATATTTTGTACATATTATTAAAACATTCTTTTAATATTATCTGTGTGGTTTCCTTTGTCTTGATCAAGTTCTTTATGAACTAAATGTGACTCAAAAATAAAAGTATACAAAAATATTGCCATGGTAGCAGGCATGATTTAAAAAAAAAAAGTGGTTTTACTTATGTTCTGTATGCAAGTTATAAAATTTATGGCCAGGAAATTAAACTTCGAAATTGTAAACTCTAAATGCTTACCTCAGCTTCATTTTGCACCGCCCATGGGATGGACATAAGATTTGGGCCTGGATCACTCGTGCTAAGCAAGTTATTGTGGTAATTTGTTAATTCAAGACAAGATATACAATTTAGCTCAAACTAGTGGGTTCTTTATTCATTTTATAAGCTAATTCCTAGGTCTGTCTGGTAGAGGCTTCAACCAGTTTGTTTCACCTTGATTGGTAATTCGTAGGGGTATGCATTTGCGATAAAATAAATTTTTATGTTTTAAAATGAATAAACTCGATTTTTAACTTTTCGTGATAATACAACTAAAAAGTTGGGGAAAACAATTTTCAGCTGCAAATAGTGTCGTATCAGTTTGATAGCCAGTTTTCGTTCCACAAATTCTCAAGCGTAAGATAATATTAATTAAATAAGGGAATAAAGAAACTGAGAAATTAGGTTATAACTTCGCTTAACTGCTAGGAAATCACCCTACTGAGGAATATTCCATAGTATTTCGCTGAGCAGAAAATATACAGGCTTTCGTTATATTTCAAAACATTTGCTCTCTATCAACACAGAAACAATATATAAGTAGCCTAAGTTAATGACAAAATCAATTGTTTAACCTCGGATTACATCAAAATCCATAGAGATCATACAGTGCTGCTGTTAGTAACAAAATTTTGCATGGTTTTGAGTATTGATAGTAGCGCTGTGAAAGATCACTGGTGGTCATATTGCAGCATTGTGTGCCTGCGACGAACAACAAATAAGTATTTTGGTAGTTTCTACAATTGTAGACATATTTTGTTAATGCATCTTTAAATTTTGTATTGCTACCTGTTCCGGTTTGGGCTGATATCGCATCTGGGGTGTGGGTGAAGTTAGTTTTGTTTGAATATTTTGGCACTTTGCATGACGTATTTTTGTTTTTAAAATTCTGAAATCCACCATAAATGCAAAGCAACGTGCTGCAGGATTTTTAAAACATGGCTTGAACACAAGTGACGATAAAACTATATTTTGTAAATTTTGCAACACATCAGAAACTTGGGACCATAGAGCTTGTGGGTGAAGCACATTGAAAATGAAAAGGCTAAAAAAAATCAGCTGGAAATTTTATGTTAAAGTTTATAGTCTTTATGTCTCATTTAACAATGTGTTACTGTTATTTTCATGTTGTTTTGTTTGAATTTACATAGTTTACTGTTATCCAAAAATAACACAGATTTCATAAAAAATAACGCCAATTTTTAAGAATAATAATCTCTAATTCTCTATAAAAATAAACACCCATAGTGCATGCCCCTAG
Source organism: Dryococelus australis (assembly GCA_029891345.1). Taxonomy (NCBI): domain Eukaryota; kingdom Metazoa; phylum Arthropoda; class Insecta; order Phasmatodea; family Phasmatidae; genus Dryococelus; species Dryococelus australis. Next base: position 59,248,637 of record CM057008.1, read on the forward strand.
TAATGCGATATCACTACAGGTGTGTGTAATAGCCTGAATAACTCTATTATGGTCATCTACAGAAATTTTGGGTAGGCCAAAACATTCCCAAGTTATTTTCATGTACAACCATTTATGACATACCATATTTACTCAAAAATATTACCCCTCCCCTTTTTTCTAAATTGGCAGCTCTGAAATAGGGGGAGCATTATAGTTGTGACTTAGGCCATTTTGCCTCTAAACGTACTATTTCTGCTGTCTTCTGACTCTGCCAGCTGACCCAAAACACAAGCGAGCAAAAGCTGTATGTTTAGGTACAACTTGAGCGAGAGACTATACCTATGAGATAAGATATTTTAACAGGAAAATGTGGGTAACCAATAGGTACAGCACACCTTAGGCGTGTATGTACTGTGATGCGTGACGTCCGGTTGAGTTAAAAGACTTAAGTGTAGATGAACTGGTTTTTTTTTTTCGGATGCAGTGTCACAAGTACCCTTGTGTCACTTAGTCCTGGCGAGGAGCCAGGGCAAGCCTGTTATACAGAACAGGCCTGTTAGCTGTGCGGCAGGGCACAAAGTCTGGTTCTGACAGCTTCATTGGGCGACGAGGATGTAGTGCCTTCAAGGGTATACCTGGGCGACGGACATGATTGTTGGACGGGCCGGCGGTGGGTGCGTTGACAACAGGTGTGCGTGTCTAGGGTTGATGTACCGGTGGTCGAGGAGCTGGAACTAGTACAGCTGGGATCAAGAAGGCGATGGCTTCTGTAGATCACTGGTCTGGTCGGCTGATACAGTGGCAAGCCTTGGGTGCATTTTGAAACTGACTCATACTGGCTATCTGTTACTGTGTGTGTAGATGTCTTTGTAAATACTACTGTGTACAGATTTGAACTTCCCGCAATTGCTATCAGTGGTGCGCTCGTAGTGCTTCTAGGAACTAGTATATTTAGACAGTCTGTTGTTTGCAATTCGTTCGGGAGAAATGGTGTTTGGTATTGCCCGCCAGTTCTCAGATCAACCAACTTAAGTGTAATACAGTCCATCACGATGTTCGACGCAACACTGGCTGAGGAAATAGGTATTTAGGCACCTCTGATTGGATAGGATGTTTTAGATGACGCAGTACCTGAGCTTGTTCCTTAGGGTTTGCTACTAAGGAAGGGGTTAGCTCATACAAGTGCCCAGAGGTCAGCAAGGTCTGCTTCACGCACCAAAACGGCCTGTACAGGGCACCACTTCATCATGCTCGGCACCTTGTGAAGGTCAGACGTGTCGTATGGCAGGGAAACACACATCCACCTTCATCAATGCACAGTCGGGCAGGTCCTCGTGATCTTGTCAGGTGTCAGATCCTCGGCGTGTCCGTAGACCAAGCGGACACCCTATTCCGCAACACTTGGCACCACATCACAGTGGTTGGAGCATGTCAGCCTCACGTCGAGTCACGCGTGTGTGGTTCGGCGTAGTCATCAGACCAGGAACACATTTTTCCTGCATGAGAGATACATGACAAGACTGAGCACCAAACCACAGCTGGTCGAGAGCGTGTACCATGTAAAGTTTTCGATAAACATGTATTCCTATAAGATACTCAATACCAATACCTTTTATACTGAATTTAGAAAAAGTATTACTGTTAATGTATATTAAAACATTTTATAGACTATTAAATATGTAAGTAATGATTAAAATATTGTAGATAATTATGTAATCCGACACCCTCTTCTGAAAATGCAAATAAAATTTTTAATGTCCCACGTGCACTATCAGCTAAGAGCGCACTGAGAAGTTATCGTTCGGGCAGTGTCATGTCTGCTGGTTTACGTGGATGGGAAGGGGGGGAGGGGCTCTCCACGCCGCTACCTGTTGGTGTTGGCGACACCTTGCACACGTGGCAAATGTCTGTCTTTTAAAGTAATTAATCATATTTTACTGCAAAGAAAACTGTAATTTGAGACACGAGGCTATTATAATTGATTTCTTCACTGTTTTTAATAATTAATCATTCAAAAACAACGTCCTTTAATTTTCCCCGTCATGAGTTACACTGCACTCAGTTCAGTGCTTACCTACCCATTATTAGACGGCAAAAGGTATCAAATAGGCACTTACACATTATCAGTTTATTAAAAGACATGTATCAATTGAAATATATTAATAAAAATCCCCCGATTTCCCCGCAAAGAGTTACTTAAAATGAACCCTTATAATACAAGTCACTCAATGTTCAAACAATTTTTTGCTGACGAGTGGTAGAGTATATGCTTTTGGGCATGTAATTTTATTCACGAAGATGCTGACCTTAGAGTTAAATAAATATTAAGTTTTAAAGACATGTTAATTTTATACCAGATACAATGAAACACCAACTTTACTGGATAAAACAACCTTTAAACACAAAAGAAAACATATTTACAAATAATAATTCCTCGTTAAAATGTTTGGCATAACATTTTCAGGTGAAACCATTTGCTTTGAAATACAAGTGATGTAAGGTGCAACTATTTTGAGCTACGTAAACCATATTTACTTGAGTATAGTGCGCACTCGGATGAGCGAGCACATGGTGGTAAGCTGCATCTCTCTTATACTAAATCTGGCCGCTACTCGGCGTTCGTTGGCTGGCATTTCTTAGGCGAGGAGTGGTCGCAGAATGGGGGGTGCGAAAAACATAGCTCTCTGTCGTGACGTACCGGCCAACTTGAAGAGAAAAAAAAGAAAGCGACGAAACGAGACTAGTACTGCTATCTAGAATGTCCATCCTAGATGGCAAACAGTACAATCCCACGTGACAGGATAATGGCAGTGCTAACTTCTAGACTCAAACGCAAGTTTATGCATAGGGATAAGTTGAGGTCGTCTACTCACCATTTTTGTAGAAAGCATTATGCGTAAACAGTATCGCATAGGTGTGGCCAGAAACTGTCTATGTTTTGGTTACTGGCGCCATCTACTGTACATCCAAGCTATTGAAGCTCTGAAGCATGTGAGCAATAAGGAAACACTTGACACATGTACCTAGTCCCCCATGACTAGTACACGCAAGACTCTGAACTCACGTGCAGTGCTTCTGTCATTCTGCGTGTATTTATCATTATATTCCTGGAAAATGTGAAACACAGAGTTTAGCCCAGATCGCAAAAATGTTTTTACATGTTTCCTACCAGTATATTATGATATACAGCAGCATGAAAAAGCCATTTTCAGCTATTTCTGAGTGCTCAGAAGTAGCATTTATAATGTGCATGATTTATTGATAGTATTATTTGTACATCTTCTGAAGTTTTTTCTCTCCGTGCATCACTGTAATGGGAACACATTTAGTGGTTTCGTAAGAAAAACTGATTTCAAACACAATGCAGGGCAATTCAAGCGCAGGTTGGGGGCACCCTTATAAGGTTAATTAAGTTAGCCAAGGCATGCGCAGATGTATCTGCAGTGTTTACGTACATCAAGGTCACTGCAGCTCGTTTTATTCTAGTAGAATAAAACCAACTAATATAACTAGAAATTATTGACCATCACACACTCCTATGTTTGAAGTTTGTAAGCCATGAGGAAGATATACAAGTTTTAATTCAGCACTTTCATGATGAGTGGTCCATGTGTATCTGGACAACACCGTGGTCACGCCTGTGAGCTCTGGCCATGAACTTGCTTTGTGTGCAAAATGTCCTAGGTTGTGGACGCAGGGAGTGGACTGATTAAGGAGGGACCTCCCTTCCCTTGTGTTTAGACGAGTCTCACTGTGAGCAGTTGCCCCTGTTCTAAATTTTAAACTCAATACTGTTGAATATTTTAATATAAATACAAGTTTTGTCGGGTCAGGAATGAAAGTCAATATTTTGTTGCCCATTCGTAAATTTGGTTATTCAAATACAAATGTGGTCGTTGAAAAGTGTTAGTCAGCAATAACTACTTTGCTTAGCCGTATGTTTACGATGGTAATTCTTCTGTAAAACATAACTTTAAATTATAACGACAATGCAATATCTTCTCTGAACAGATTGCTGTGCTGAAACCCTATGTTGACATTGCTTTAAATTATGACTCAACAGAAGATGCGCAAAGCTTCCCACATACTTTTTTCCACCGGTGGCTGAGAGGTCAGCCTGCTCGCCTCCCACCAAGGCGATCCAGGTTCAGTCCCCAGCTGGGTCACTCCGGATTTTCGCATGTGGGAATCGTGCCGGACAGTGCCATTGGCCTGCGTGTTTTCTCAGGGATCTCCCATTTCCCCTGCCCATTCATTCCAGTGCTGCTCCATACCTCAATCACCATCATCGGCTCTCAAGAGCTCGATGTTAAGAACCATCCTAATCTCTTCACTCACTTACTTTTTCCCATCGCCATTGCAATATGTACTATTTTATTGCTGGATGTGAACGTTAAGCATTTTATATCGTTTATTAGGATTCTCCTTAAGGTTTTGGAGAACAATACAGGACTGGAAATGAGCTGGGTTCATTCATAACATGTACATACTAAGGAAGGAACAATCTCATCACTGTCTCTCAGCTGCTTCCACACAAGTGAACTGCCATATGAAATTATACAGCAGAACTTGGGAGAAGGAAAATAAGTGAATATCATCATATGGAATCTGATGCATTTCTGCAATTCCTTCATGGGTGCAGACACTTAGGAAGTGCAGTTCTTCTCGGCTTCCATGCTTGGGGAACAAATTTAGAATTATGTATATGGGCCATATCATTGTAGGCAGAGCAATGGCTGAGCTGCCCCAGGCTGACGGCGAGCGACAATGCAGCTACATCAACTTAAAAGAGTGCAGACAATGTACGGCCACTAGAGTACAGCTGCACAGCTAAGTACACCGGCATAAGAGACCTCAAGATTATTGAACCGTCCACAGGGCCTGTCCTAGTGCCAGAGATATCACCACCATTGACTAACTGTGTGAAAATACTCCAGTGCTACATTTTCTACAGTAGTGCAAATTTTGGTTTGATGTTTAACGATAATGGCCCTCCAGAAATACTGCCTGACAATTTACCTTGTACATGGACAATAAATGCTTAACATGGCAAACATCTATTAAAGAGTGTTATGACTTTACCGTAGAGCACAAACCAGAACAGGGCAACCAGCTGCTTGCCTTGTCCAATCAGCCAGACATGTACATGATCCTAACAGAAGACTGCGACTGCAAAGAAATGTTCTCGTCTGAATGTGTGGCTGCAACTGCATCACACCATATTGATCTACCAGGAAACCTTAGAAATTACTATTGTGTATGCCCACCATCCTAACTGTGTTCATATCCAAGCCTGAGACGAGAGGTTACGTAACAAAATGTGGGGGCTGCCAGCTCACATCACAGGCTAATGAATAAGTACACAGTGTGACTCTGAGATTGCATGCAAGTTTACTTGTTGCTGTTCTGTCCATTCGCCAGCCGGCAGGTGAATGGCAAGAAGTAAGAGAGGCCATCTGTATAGGACGTCAGATAGTCCAAGGGGTGCCACTCAATATTGACCCTGCTGAGAGGTGAGCCGAATCTCACGACATTTAGGGTTCATGGTAGTTCACCACCATTGCAAAAGTGATGTAGCGATGATATTCTTCAGTCCAGGTGGTCGAGCACGGCATCAGATAACATGCCTAGTATTGCGTTCTGTGCTTCGTGGCCATGGAACGTGCCAATTTGCTGGGGCCGGAATGCAGCCGGCCTAATTAGGTGTGACACACTATGAGCAATGTCATTCTCTCATCTAGCCTCACCACAGCCGTGGTCCCCCTCCTAAGAACAGCTGTTAAACCATACACACCACAATGCACCTTGACGGCAAGGGTTGGCTTAACCAGCTGTTGCTGCCTGCTGGGCCACAACCCTCTTCGCATCACGTCGCCACTCTCTACCTCTCCAACCTTCGACCTTGAGAGGGGTACTCGCTGCCGGCTACAGCCATCTCCGCCAGCTCACCACCAATGCATTTTCTTGTACGTCTCTTCTCTCTGCATTTTCTCTCTCACCACACCCTGCAACCCCCACGCAGGCCCTATGCACTACACATAAATAAGGCTTGCAATCCTCAGTTCAAGGCTGTCTTGTATCGGTCATCTGCATAATGTCATGCTGCCTGAACGACCACCTAACGGCTGTCTTACACCAGTTCAGTAGCACGCCGTTACTCTGCCCGAGCGCCTACCTTCACGTCTACTTTCGCAAAACGCCACTCTGCCCAAGAGTCTACTTACTTCTACAAGTCAAGTCGTCACTGCCATTTGTAGCACTGTCAAGTCTTACACTGCACGACCGCCTTGCTGCCTGAAGTCTGTCACACTTTCAGCTACCTTGTAGCTCACCTGCAGTTCACTTTAATTTGAGTACCGCAGACTTGGAGTCTCCCTGCGCAGCCGCGTCTTCCAAGACTGTCACTTCCAGTTGGCAACCTAGGGCCACCCACAAGTCGCCAGATCCACTAAGGGTGCACGTTAGGGTAACGAAAGAAATAGTAGGCACTTTTAGCACTGGTGAGTGACCATGTATTGACACGTAATATGGCTAGATACTCAGGCATATAAACCTGACATAACACTTTATTTTAAAATATATTATTTAAAGTCACTTCATGTTATGAAAACAGCACAATAAATACGAATTTGAGTCAGTATGCTGTTAAAATTGTGAGATTAACCAGCAGGAGTCTGCCTCTTCCACAAACATGAAACTTATGTTCTGTTTGTACAATGGCAACATGGGTGTGGCAGATGTGCTCACGGGCAGAAAAGGAAAAAAAACAACAATATACTGTAATTAAATGTAACAGTAAGAAAATGTGAATAGAAACATTTAAATTGTCTAAACAACTGTGAAGTCCACCTACGGGATGTGATATGACCATTCTCTATACCTGACCTAGTAGAAGACTGCACAAAAGTCTAGCAGGAGGAATGCAACAATGGTTCCAAGTGCCTCTAGATGCTCAACGCAGTTTGTTACTCCCTGTAGTGGTAGCAGAGCGACACAGTATGAACTTACAAGTGGTGGGAATGGATCACTGGTTTTTATGTTTTTCTTACACTTATTTGTAAAGACTGTGTAATAACTACCGGGCTCTTGGGAGGCTGGCAATTCAGAGGATGGACAGATGTCTCGGAGTAACTCACTATTCTTCCTTATTACTCCTGTCAGCTTGCTGATAGTATTGGAGTGCTCTGTTTTCCAGTGTTCAAATTTCATTTTTCATTCTTTCTAGTTCGTTCTCTTTCTTTTCCAATCGTTCCTGAAACACAACAGTATGCTTTTTTGCTTCGTCAAGCTTTCCCTCGACAATGATAGTTAAACCATCTGTTAGACTAATCACAAGCCATACCTTCTTCAACATCTTGTTCTTGTTGAAGAAAGTTAGTAATAAACCCAGCAAAACTACGTTGATGGTCTCACGTGTGTTTTTATTTGGGTCACCTTCGGGCATTTCAGGGAGCGGGCCCTCACTTTACCACCAAAGTGTCACATGTTTCAAGTGTAATTTGTATGTCTTCAAGTGTAATTTGTAACTAAATGGCTGTAAAGCAGTATGGGCGTGTGGGCAGCCCCAATAGTCCACAGTGTAGCAAGCAGTTAAATATGGAATTTATCTGATAAGAAGCACCAAACCGCGCCGGAAGGATCGCCACCTTTGGTCTTTGGCACACAATCCTGAGAAGAAAAACCAGCTCTCCAACAACATCACAGCATTGTTCGGTGAGCAATGCCTGGCACTCCGGGTAATATTACATTTCAACAACCTTTTTCCTTTGACGCATGTTCGGTTAGATTAACAGTCACGATGGTCGAGGATTTTGTCTGCTAGACCAAAAGCGGTGTGGTCGGAATTAAATAGACGGCGAGAGGTGAGGGATGTTGGCTAGAACTTACTTACTCCTGCTTCTGGAAGGCCGTGGTTGTGGTGGGTTTTACCCAGACGTAATGGGCTTGGCCCACGCCGAAACTGCGATTCCACATATGTGCTTCATTGGTCCAGAAGTGGATGTTGTCCCAGCCGAATCTTACTTCGGTACCAGTCAACAACCCTTTTACCACAGGATAGAACGAGGGGTGAATGCATATTCACGGAGATACGAATAATACCACAATCGTAGTAGTCGATACTGACTCGTGCCTGAGTTGGGTGGCATGGTCTAGTTCCGCCTTCCTTTCTGGTGTTAGTTGAGGAAGTGCACTCAACTGTCTGGCGGCAAGGAATGCTGCATTTCGTTCCCTACGTTGCCTATGGTGGCAAGGCACAATATACTAGGTACACCCTGATGCGAACAAACTAAACACAGTTTATACTGTCAGTCCTGTTTTGGCTTGCTGACCATGCTCTGTAAAGTCTCCACTGATCCCCCGCGTATGCAGACAGATCAGAGAAGGGGAGCTGTTCGGGTCACCAATGCCGCCACTGGATGTGCATTCACACAAGAATGGGCGGCAGTTCTCAAGCTACGATATATTCCAGCACTAGCAATGCTCCTGGATAAGACAATAACTTGAGACTGTCGCCCCTCCCTGGTTGAAGGTGTTACTAGTGGTTGTGACTCCTCTGTTCCTCTCCGTCGGCACTCGGATAGTGCTGTGGCAGTTGGAAAGCAACAGATGGCCGTCTAATGGTTGTGCAAGAAAATTTTACGGACCCCTGAAGGATTCCAGTAGTTGAAATTAATTCGTTTATAAATAACCCGGTTCTTGTCAAGGGTGTATGTAGCAACCTGTATCTAGCAGGCAGATAGATACTCTAAGAAATAAAAGCTGAAAGGTGGGAAACAAAAGTATGTTTATTGAAGACTCAATAAACATGTGATGCGTGCTACCTCATGTCAGGCAATGGAGTGCTGAAAGTTACTATGCTGACCCCAGATGTAGGCGATCTGGTTCTAATGGAGAACAGGAAAGAATTAGATAAACAAGAAAAAATATATCTTGAGTTAATAAAAATGTCTTGAGGAGACAAAGTGGATTTAAAATGGTAGATAAACGTGTCCGCTGGTTGTCAGGTTAACTGATCGTCGACGGTGAAGTAGCCACAGGGGGCGTACTCAAATCTTCGAAGTTCTCTGGAGGTCCCAAGTTCTAAGAGTGCTGTGGGATGTCGCAAGCCCGGGAGCGTCCTGACTTATATAGTGGAGGTTTGGAGGCTGCCGGCATGCAGTGCAGGGGAGGCGTGATGTCCTTCTGCCCCGGTAGGCGAGGGAATACTCTGGTCATCGTTTCTGCTTCATGCCTCGTCGTTGGCGCTCCACCTTTCCCGATGTCTGGGCAGCTTGCTGGGTCTCAGCGGTTGCTCATACGTTCCTGCTGCCCCTATGGTAGGCAACGTGTCACGTTTGTTTTTCTAGAAGAGGTACTATTGGCGATGAGTCGTAATTGCATTAGATTAGTTGCATAAGCTGTACAAGTCACCTTACTGCTCAAAACCTCAACAACCCAGTTTCACTCAACATCCACAATCAAACAAACTGCACTAGTGTGCACTGGCTATGCTTTGTATTTAGTGCAGCTGTTTTTAAATGTTCCTATTATTGATGGGACTTAAAATAATCCGAAGGGTGCAATTTTTGGTGCAATGTCTCCAGTCAGTGTACCAGTTTCATTACAATTTTGTTTAAGACAAGCTCTCGCTTTGGGCATTCATGTTTTAATGCACTTTTGCATTTTTCCCGGGCGGACTGCATGCAGCACCTAGTGCAGTTAATAGGAAGATGTCAAAAATATTTATTGATTCAGTGCAATAATAATATGAATAATGATAAGCAAAAAAAGTACGCTCCAGCATTTCTAACAGTACGGATGTTTCCTTAAACGTACGGAAATTCCTTCATTAATAACTATACATACGGAAATTTTCACACTTCTAAAGTTTACGTATTGATCATCTGTGTAATATTTCGAACAATATTACAACACACACACACACAAACACACACAACACATTTACAAATTTTAATTCAGGAATAACATGACATTTGAAATAGATTTATTGATGTAAACTAATCATCTCTGTTAGCATATAAAACTGAAACATGTTTATGTATGTAAACATTTTTTCTTTACGGCTACAGTGGCGTATGGTGCATTTTTTATGATAAATATTTCGTTTGTACGGAAATTTTGGTGACAGTACGGAAATTCTACAATCTGAATACGGAAAGTTTTGTAACATACAGTTGGTTACTCTGGTACATTCATATTTGTTTATATACACAAAGTTAACAATGTAATTTAACGTCACCTGTTAAAACATACGGCTCACGGATTTTGTGTTACTCTAGTGAGGCGTTAGTGACAGTATCTAGAACTTTTATCAATTTCTGGTGCCAGTGAGATGTGAAATTGTGTTTGTGTTGTGTGAGTCAAGGTTTACGCGTTCTGCAAACAAGTTACGTGGTTACTGATAAGGAGTTTTGATAAAGGGGTTTGAAGGGTGGACGTGTTTTGTGTGAATATGTTTTTGTGGTAAGTTTGTAGATTGTAGCATCCTCAGTAATATGTTCTCGTTGTTTGAGCTGTCAGAATTTTAAATTTTCGATGCATTTTGCCTGTTGACAAAAGCTGTTTTATGAATGAAGTTGTAATTGTTTTTATGATTACCTTTTTGTTAGAATCACTGAGTAGATGTCAGAACGCGGTGGGAAAATAGCCTGGAATTTAACCGTTTTGATTGAATTAGGAATCCTGCCACCCAGGGTAGGCTGTGTTGATATGATTTTCCTTGTTACCTGTTTTCCTTGTTACCTGTTTTTATGTTGTAATCGGCTTTCCCTTGCCACAAGGTTTTTGTTCTTGTGGCATGTTACTTCTGTTATCTGAGAACATGTGAGAAGCGAAGTAGCAGAGAGGTCAGGTGCTCTTAGTGGGATGATGAGTATATCAAACTTATATTACTAAACCACATTACTTTAATAACAACTGTAGATTGGACTGTCGCTCTGTCTGAAGTTACAACTAGCAGGCAACTGTCATGTTGGAAATAAATAAATAAATCTTACTTGGGAAATGGAGATAACTTAGTGATAATTGCCCCTGTGTAATTTATATGTATCAAAAATTCCGGCTACCCAGGATAACTTATTTTTGATGAATAACGTGACTTCATTATTTTCATTACAATGTGTATACCCCTGTGCACTTGTTGCTAAATCGCCCAAACATCATCTTGTCACCAAGACCAGGTAAATTGTGTGAAAACACATAAAAGTATGTAAACTGTATGTCAATCCAGTGGCTTAACTGCATTAAGTGTAAGAAAACCTAACATAACCTAAATTCACAATAGAGGAATCACAAGGCGTGAGGGTGGGGGTTGTGTTGATATTATGCATCGCAAACAAATCATGGAAAGTGGTATAATTCCTCTCTTAAGTACACAGAACACGTATTGATTAGGGGCATCAAGATGATATCAATACAAACCTTAAAAACAATAGAGGGGAGGGCCATGAAGATCAGCGAAATTATAGGGTAAAACATGCAAAAAATATGAACAATATCGTAATATTATTTTATCACTAAAACATGTTAAATTGCAAAAAATATATATATATATATATATATATATTTCTTTTTAAAATTTATTTGGAATTGTCCCAGGGCGCTGACAGCTCTTGTGTGGAACTATATCATTTAATTTACATTCTGTAAGATTACATTTAAAGTTTAAAACTCCTGTCTAATTCTTTACATGACTTAATATACTATGTTACACATTGCTCATTATTCCTTAGTTTAATTTGGTTAGGTTTTCCACATTTGACATCATTTCCCATACAATTAATTGCACAGAAACACTTGTATTTTCACACAATTATTTGATTAAACACGTGTAACAGCACTCGTACAACACAAACGTCTGGACAATAGAAATTTGGACGTTACACTGCAGTAGCACTGGTTCCTGTATATAAAAATTTTGTACAAAGCTGGAATAATTGTGTAATTTCCTGTAAAATCCTTGGAATTAAAAAAAATGCAAATTACAGAAGAAAAAAAAGTGGATATGAAAGACGTTTACATATTTAATGTAGTTGTTTTGGTTGGGAATGTACAAACCATGTTAATTTTTTTCTCCACTCACACTTACACTTTTGTTTATACGACGACTGTATCTGTTTTAAGTTTAGATTTTGATTTTTCGAGCGTGTTAAGAAATCCGTAAAAATGGATAAACTCCGTTAAAACGGCAGACTTGATTTAGTGTGATTGATAATAACTATATATAACATTTGCCGGTATTATTTTCCCGATCCTTAACAATTACCCTGCACTAACGTATGGCTACGTACAGTCGATTAAACTGATTATCCAAAAATCACAGGTATTACTCATATAAGCTGCGGATGCATCTTGCTGATATCACATGTATAGGAACCAACTAACCTTATATTGTAATGAGTCAGAACTCCACACAAACACTCGTACTTCCACACAATAATTATATTTTTCACTTCACACTGTAAAACTTAAAAAAAAAACCACAAGTTTAAGCACCACGAACTGTATTTTCCAATCCAAGCATAATTTTATTAATTAAAGTTATGTATTGAAATTTTATATTGGATTTTTAAAACTTACAGGCAAAATAATATTGAGGAACATGTGCAAAACCCAACTATACTGTTTTCATACTTCTGGGACATTTGGTTCCCTTTGAAACAACATGATTGTTAATAATTACTCTGGGTTCATCTGGATTTTTGAAACTACGTATAGGGACTTGCCGTTGGCGGATGGGTTTCCTCGGGGCACTGTCATTTTCCCTGCCCTTGCATTCCATCGCTGGTCTGTCTTCACCTCACTCCACCCTCATCAGCACTTAACACCAGCCAAACCCTCTCGACTCAATTCAACTCAACTTTGGCACTGACCATAAAATTTATACAGAACAGTGTGTGATGAACGTGGATAAGTGTGAGGTAAAATCTGCCCCATATTTTTTTCGTTGTAGTCAATCATTCCTTGAATTTTTTTTGTGCCACACATTATTAAAAGAATGTTGTTAGTGTTATCTATAGTTAAGTTCAGTTCAACTTGATTCTGTTTAAAAAGTATTTATTGCAGCTATATATTTTTATTTTTACTGTAGGCCATCCCATGTCAAGTAATGCAATGTATAAGCATATTTTCTTTAGATAATCTCGTTTATGGTCAGAGATAGTTAATAGAAAAATTTTAAATTGTGTTTCCTTGTGTGATACTAGTGTTGTGTTATATACATAGCAAATTTGTGCAACATTTATTTTTAAATTTCAAAAATGTTGGTAAAAAATTACAACACAATTTTTGTTATGTGACTCTGTGGTAAATAAACAGAATGAATAAAATTTTTCTAAGCAAAGCTGTTTGTAATTAGTTTTGATGCGTGTTTTTGTGATCTCCAGTGCGAGGAACTTGCAGCTCACGTGAAGTGTTTGTGTTGTGCAGGTGAGTGCAGACGTTGTGTCGGTGGGACATGGCTAAAGTCGTCCTCAAGAGCGACCCTCATGTGGAGGAGATTGGAAAAGGAAGATTCTGCAATGTTTCATGCTTCAAGTTCATTGTGCGCAGCATCACCCTCATCCTCTTGTATTTCTCTCTCTCCGTCGGTCTCACTTTTTACCAGCGATGGTTCTTAAAGGTACAAATGCCATTATGGGGCTATGGTTGTCGGTAATTTGCAAAATCTCCCTGGCACTTTCAGTTTGCAAATCTAGTACACTCACACTGTGTGTATAATGAGAAGGGAGTAAGTGTCGTGTTGTGTTCCAGAATTTTCACTTCCCGCTGACTGTGGTTGTGATCCATCTTGTGGTGAAGTTCCTGCTGGCGCTGCTGTACCGGCTAGCGTGGGCCTGCTACACCAAGCAGAGCCGCGTCGTTCTATCCTGGGACAACTTCATCTCCAAGATCGGTCCCACCGGCATCGCGAGTGGCTTGGACGTTGCGTTCTCGAACTGGGGTCTCGAACTGGTTAAGGTTTCATTGTGAGTGCCTTCAGGATGGATGCCTGTCAGGAAAGATTGTGCAACAGCTGCACTACTCTTTATCTGGAATCCTTCAGATGTTTAATATTTCATATTTTGGAATGTTTTTATATTTTTGATTTCAAGTTTCAAAATATTTTGTGTTTAGTCGCTTTATAGCAATTTGGAATATTATGATTAAATACTCCTATTTATTTAAGTTAATATTTTACATATAGCTGGTGATAGGGTTAGTACCTCGCTAAGATAAAGGCCCTACAAGACTAGCGACCAAAATATGTTGAAGTAAGGTTATAATATCTATCGTCAGCATTTTGAAGATGATGTGAACATTAGTGTTGGTGTAATATTCAATTTGCAGTTGGACGATGGTCCATTAAGAGTATTCTCAAATGATGCAGCAGCACTACACAAAACTGGCTTATTTAAATGTTTGTTCTAGTGGTGTTTGTTTCACTCACGTTGCTTTGTGCTTATGCAAGCTTTCTTTAATTACATAGCTATAGCGTCATGCTCACTGATAATGCATTTTGTTCATTTCCAGCGATGGTACTGATCTGAATTTTTCACCATATCATTTATAGAGGTTTCCTTTCTTTCTTTCTTTCTTTGTACTATTATCAATAAACATGAGAGACAGTGAATCATCTGGAGGACTAATTCGGGTAAGATGAAATGGGGACTGAGCAGTGGTGGAATGAAGTCAGAGAAGGAGACTGGAACACCTGGAGAAAACCTCCACACTGTGACACCCGCTTACCATCAGAAATTCTAGTCCAAAAAATGTACAGCCTGCTGGGGCTTGGGTTGAACTGGGGACTCTGGCTGTATGAGGCCAGAGTCTAAACTACTGAACTACCTGTCTCTGTGACTATCATCTTGTGTTTAGTGTCCATGTGCAGAATAGTTAACTATACGTAGTATCTTATTGTTGCAGGTATACAATGACTAAATCAACAACAGTAATTTTTATTTTAGGATTTTCCATACTCTTCAAGTTGGAGAAAAAGGTGAGCGTTTACTTATTTCTTTTTCTTTTTTTTTTGTATTTAATGCGACAAACTTGGCTAAGTATGCTGTGTGTATTTTGGGTTGTATCACTTGATCCATATTGACACCGGCTAACAGCCAGCGGCGCATGACGGCGCTCGCCACACACGTGTCATGTACATGCGCAAAGAGGCCAATATTTTGAACTTTCACATAAATATTATTTTGCAGTGTAAAATGTGTTTTATATTTCTATTTGCAGGGTATAATATGTTTTTAAATGTTTTTACGTGTTTGTTGTTATATTAAAATTATTTGGTAATGAAATTCAAAGTGAGATTAAGAACACTAATATTCTGGCGTGAACGCAGTCATAAAGAGACACTGAAATAATACGAAAATCCGCAGGAAAATTATAAAAATGTAAAACAGTTTTTAATTTAATTTGTGCCATTCTATTTTCAATAATAAAATATTTTACTCTGCGTGCATAGCACTTCTGCTTATATGAACCCTGTAGGCGGCCATGGTAGGTCCGTGCGACGCTTGTATCTGGATAGTCTGTCGAGGAGAGCTGGCGAGGTAAGACACTGTCACGTATGCACTACAACTTTTGTTCACTGATGTAGGTTTCCATAGTCAGTGTAGTTTACAGGTTAATCTTTGCTTGCGTACGTTTTTGCCAGACATTTCCCCAGCATTATGCTTCCGCTTTACTAATTTATTTCGACCATGTGGCATTTTTAACGTAATCGAGGAGGAGGAGAAGAAGAAAGATGTCTGAGAGGTCACGCGACCCGCACAACTTTAATCAGGCGCCGTCTGCCTATGTTCATAGAATTTCATTGTAATTTTTGCATTATTGCTATATGCAATTTTAAGGGCTTTTTTTTCATGTATGTATTTGAGGGTATTTTTCATGTCTGAATATTTTACGGTAACGTTACATATGACCACATGGCTGACCAATGCCAAGTATTTGTACACACCTTAATTGTGTTTTGAGAGGTTATTTATGTAACATCGTATGTGCAATATATTATTCAGGGTTCCGTGTAATTTTCATGTAAATTTATGCTTTTGTGTTTGACCACGCGGTCACTTTCATGTTTCTATTTTTCTGCCATCAGGCAAGATACGCCTGCAATTTCGTAAATCGTAAAGAGAATAATTTTCTCAACAAGAATAATATTTTGTCTGAATTTAATTTGCTGTTTTCACAAAGAAATATTGCAATTCCACCTGCACCACGTGGTCCGCTACGAATTTCATCCAGCGGCATCCGCGCCATCTAAACTTGTTTTCACACATGTGTGTCTTTATTGTGAATATTCAGCTCGTGTCCCATCTTGTTTCATGTATCATTGAAGGGTTTATGTAATTTTGTAATTAGTGTACAGTGCAATTATTCCCGTCCTAGCCGGCTCTGTGTATAGGCCGTCACCACACTAACCGTGTGCTGGAGGGCAAGCCCCAACGAGTTTGTGTTAGTGATGCCGAGTAATCACGCGTGTTAATATGTATTGAGGGTTTCATTTGTAATTCACTGTGTCCTGTCTTCAGGGAAAAACTGTCAGTCCACCCTAGCAGCTGTCTGCCCTCTTCCCTTTTGAATGCTGTGCTTTCACGCACCTCGGTGAGATCATCCATCTAGGCGTGCACTAAGAGTAATTGCGGGCGGGGGAGCACCCAAATGAAATTGGCTATTCATGACTGAGATAATCATAATTTCATTGGCACGTTGATGTGTATGCATAATGACAATAAAAGCAAATCTACAGTGAACTTATATCTTTTATTCAGTAGTGACAGTGTCCTAGCCACATATATTTTATTATGTGTTTATTTCAAGTGATGTTTAGTAAAAAGTTTAGTATTGCCTATGTGTTTGTAAGTACGCATGGGTGAGACGGACACATAGAACTCACAGCATTTCTGAGAACCCTGAGTCTCAGTAGTGCTGTGATTTGGAAGCTCCGCTGGCGCCCGTATTACCAGTAAGTATTTGTGTCATTGTTCTTCTCGTTTCTCACCTGACGGCATCAATATGTTGCAGTAAGCAGTGATTACATCAGTAGCAACGTAGCTTGTAGCCAGGGGTGAATAAATAATTTGTTACTTATAAGCAAAATTATGTATGTAAAATTCAGTGTGTGATATTTCAGCAAGAATGGCGTTTCATGTGAGATAGTGAGATATGTAGAGTATATGTGTTTACACCTTTATACCTTAATACCTCTTTTACCTTATCCTTGCAGTCTAGATACTCAGGAATTCTGTAATGTTTACATAAACTACACTCTTGCAAACTACTGAATGATGAAATTTAGGTAAATTAAACATCTTCTCATACCAAAATTTGAAAAGAAAATATATTGATAAATAATTGAATTCATTTGTCTGCAAATAAAAATAATTAAAAGTATGGAAACAAATTAAAAATAAAGGTTAAGTTATTTGTGAAATGTATTAACTTTACTGCAAATAGGATTGCGTGAACCTAGGAAATACCACCATCCTCATAGTATGTAATATGAAAAAATAAAATAAATTTTTAAAATATATAATATTGCTTTAAATTAAGACTAAAATAAAAGAAAAATAAAATTTTTAAATCCAGAAGTAATTCTCCTTACGTGTCTTTAAATTGTGCACAGTTAATTGAGCTCCATTCCAAGATAAATGAAAGTAAGTTCTCACTTCTCAACGATCAAATAAAAAACTATACCTTCTTCTTAATAAATTTTGTTGTACTTCATAACTTGACGTACTTCTTGGCTTACTTCTCACCACCTTTGCGGACTCGTATTCCTGAGTCGGCTTACTATCTACCCTCATAGGCGGGGAGGAGGAGGGGGTGTGTGTCCCTCACTTCATCCGGTTCTAATCTGCAGGTTCAGCAAGCTGGATGTAAGTGCTGATTCCCTCCGAGGTATGACTGATTTGCCCTTCAGCGGTGTTATGGGTTCTGATGGGAAATTCGCCTGGCAGGTCAAGGATTTGCCTTAATTGGGGAAGCTAGTACAGCACAGACAGGTAGAAGGGCTGAGAGTGGGTGGAGAGGAATCGAACCACAAATTGACACGGAAGTTCTGAACTACATAAATCCAGGTGAATGCAACTTGGGTCTAAACTGATAGGGGAAGATAGTGATAATTCTTGCTATGTAGTTACCTACACTGCCCTAGCTATCTACCTGTTGTTCTCAAGGAACCAAGGAAGTTACTACCAGAAGGGTAGTGTTAATTGCCGTCACCGTCCGGTGGGCAGGTTAGTCCTGAAGGGTCTGTCGCAACACTTACCAATGGGGTAAGACCAAGGGTGGTAAGGAAGGAGCAATCAACGTCTTCAGGAGCTGATGATGGTCCAGTCTTCCAGAAGCAGGAGGGGTCTGCAGCTGCAGAAGTCGCTTCTGGAGGGATTGTCTTCGGCTGGTAGCTGATTGTGGCTCTGAAGAGAGATGTAACCTGCGGGCGTACCAGAGCGCTCGATTCGCCGGTGGCTTCCTCTGGTACAATTGTGAACAGTAGAGGAGCATGGACTGAAGTTCTGCATCATCGCAGGGCTATTTATACTAATTTCTTGCTGGACCTTCAGTGGTGAGGAGTTGCTATGGTGTCAAGCTCTCCTACTAGAGTCCAGCGTTAAAGAGCACTATCATCCCTAAGTACCGGTGGCACGCTCCCATGGTACTTCGTGGAGTTATCTGTGGCCTTGGCAGTGGTTTCGGTGGCTTGTTCGACAGTACAAGTTGGTCGGCAGTGTGAATAGTAACATTTCTCATTGCAAAAAGTACCCTTTAAGCATGTGTGTCCAGCCTCTTGTAGTACTGTTCAAAGGGTGGTTCAGATGTGGCAAAGTCGAGTGAGCATAAATGCTGCGCAGAGCATTATGCGTCAACCAGAAAAAGAAATTATTAAGAGGGTTACATTATACATCTAAATCTATATAAGGTGTAAAATTAATAAACTTACTAAGCAGAAAACTTCTTAAGAGGGTTTCACTGTATTTAATACTTATAGCATGTAGCAGTTTAAATATAAAAAATAATTTTCAGTTTTAATTTAATTTAACTATAAGTTTCACAGTATTAAAAACGTTACAAAAAAAATTGTTGCAGCAATGTAGCCCGGGCAAAATGTTTTTGTCTGGAAATGATATAGTGGAAGGTTGCAGAGACATACCGTAAACCATTTAACATGTACGTGGTGGCTGAGTGGTTAGTATGCTCGCCTGCTGCCAAGGAGAACCAGGTTCAATCCCCGGCTGAGTCACTCCCGGATTTTTACATGTGGGAATCGTGCCGGACGGCCGCTGGGTCGGCGGATTTCCCGTTTCCCCCACCTTTTCATTCTGCTGCTGCTCCGTACTCACCTCGCTTCACCCTCTTCGGCTCTCAAAACCTCGCTGTTAAGAGCCGCTCAGATCTCTTCACTCACTCTCTCTCTCTTCATTTAACATTTAAATTTGATCCTTTCACTTGGCCAGTCCTGCACTAGGCAGCCATGTTAAGCAAGAATACTTTTTAAATGTGAATATCTTAAAATGGTTTTACCATATTTACTAGGAAACATTTTCTCAACCATTGCGTTCTTGTGTTGCAGTCCTGGTCGTTGGTGTTGATTGTCCTTATGATTGCTGTTGGTTTGTTCCTCTTCACGTACAAAGCCACTCAATTTGATGCAGTAGGGTTCATTTTGATCCTGATGGCATCCCTCATGAGGTACATGAAATTATATGTAATAGTGGCAGTAAGTAGACTGTACGACATACAGAACTCGTTTAAAACTACTACACACTAACAAACTATCAGAAAAGAATGATTTATGTTGCCTATGAAAAAAGAATCCGTGTTCGTATTTTGTAACACCCTGAAATATTTTGCTAGAATGCAATAATGAATTTTTTATTGTGACTTCTGATATTTAGCTAAAATCACTATGGCATCTTGCTCTGTTTTACTCGTAGTGTACTGCTTTAGGTGAAGTGACGACCAGTTTGTTTTCCAGTGGTGTGCGATGGACGATGGCACAGCTGATAATGCAGAAGTCAAAGCTGTGCCTACAGAATCCTCTAGACATGATCTTCTTTGTACAGCCTTGGATGATAGTGGGAGTGCTGCCATTTGCAGTTGCATTTGAAGGTTTGGAAATTTTCTTTATGTGTTCCCATTTATGCCTATTCTGCAGTTTTAAATCAATTTACCAGTTTTGTGTACCTGTAGCCCATAACATTAAATACCTATGTAGCCTGTCGTATATTCTGTTGCCTCCAAATATGGAAATTAAATGGATGCTGTGACATGTTTATCTATGTGAGTTGAAGGTATTAAATTGAATCGCCACCAATCTTCAAGATTTCTGACATTGGCTTTCGTTGTTCAAAACAGACACAGCATTTTATAAAGCAATAACTAATAACAAGTGACAGTAAAAAAATTTATTTTTGTTGTTTTTCTTTTTAGTTTTACTCTGCAAGGTCTTAACTGAGATTAATTTAAATGTGTTTTTTTGCTTACTAATAATTTTTCTAAACTGATGCGTGTGATGCCTTGAGGCTGGTGAAGGAATGTCTAAAGTGCTGGATCCCCCCACCCTGTGGTGGGGTTTGGACTCCGTACGAGGAGCTTGTCCAGTGTATAATACAGGCCTGGTAGCTTTGTGGCAGGGACTGTGAGTATTACTTTGCACTTTGGCGTGTTTGCTCTGGTCAGAATACCGGGGCCTGACCTGTGGCGATTCTAACTGCAATGAGTTACAATTGGGTAGGCTAATTTGCAGGTGCTTATAGGCGTCAGCCGCTGGGGTTGGCTCCACAAGTTCAATTCCCTAAAAGCGTGGGTTGGCGATCCTTAGGGATTTATCCTGTCCTCTTAGATATGCTGCAAACACGGGTGTGTTTCCTCTCTGACTCGGACCGGTGCTGTGGAGATGTCTGTGGGGATCTCCTGCTTGGTACGTGCACAGAAAAGGTGACCGTATAGAATGTGTGTGGGTACTCTATTTGGTGTATGGCGGTACTGAGCAAATCTCCTGTTTACCCTTCGCCGGACCTGTTGTCTACAGTGTGAGGTACTATTCTACGGGAAAAATACCCTTGAGTGAATTAATCACTGTTTATTCCAGTGAAACAGGGTGGTGTCGCACTACATCCTATCAGCATCCAGGATCCCTCCCCCTGGCAACAGTTGACCGGTAAACGTCCTTGCCACAACACTCCCCTCAACCCCGCAACAGCCTCGACTCTAGCTGCTGCTTTCAGCACTTCTACCCCTTACCCCTGGGAGTACCACCAAACTCCCAGCTGGGATGGCAAATACAAGCCACCGGCTGTTTCTGCGCCGGAAACTACAAAGTCAACACGACTGAGCGAACATTCAGTGGCAGAAAAAGTTAAGACCTAAAGGCAACCTCAGATCAACAGTTCTAGAAGGACCAGAAAAAAGTGCCAATACCTAACCAATTTTCTCAACGAATCAGTCGCCAACTTCAGAGAGAAAACACTGAAAAAATCTTGAAAGTAACCAACTGTAAAATCCTATAATCCTAACTTCCCTTGAAATAAAATGAAACAAAAAAAATAGAGATTCGTAGTAACAAAAAAATATTTTCCTCAAAGAAAATAAAAGTATATGAAGAAAAAATATATTTGATTGAAAAAAAGTTTTTCCTCTATATTTTCACTGCCTCACAATATTTCATGTTGAATGGTGTGGGTCTGATGCAGCTTCCCCATATCCAAAATCTCCAGCGTGTTCGTCAAGTACTTCCTTCAATAAAATTGCATGACCGTGAGTTCATGGTGAATCTCCCCTCGCAGATAACTGGTGGCTTCTGTTGGTCGGGTCTATGTTCCCAGTCCACAGTGCTGTGGCGGTTGTCGCCCAGGTATACTTTCCTTTGCCAATGGCCCATTATGCATGTTGCTGTTGAAGCCAAGGGTGGTCTAGTATTAGATCCTCCTGGATGTTGGGCGACACAATGAGACATAGTGAGTGTGATATTGCCGTCAACGGTGAGTGTACATTCTGGCTTCGCCATTCTCACAGTTTTTGTCTATGGGTGCAAGTTGGCCCTCTGGTCTGTGTTAATAATGTCTCGTAGGACAAAGTTGCAGGAGGCAGCTGAATCAAGCACCGCTGTCACATGTTTTCCGTTAACTTGATCTTAGGGGGCTTCGTTTATCTCTGCTTTTTTGTCTAAGAGTTTGACGGTTTGTTCTTCCTGGTCGACGTGGTTGCCCTTGTTGACCCGCCAGCAGTGGCATTTCCCTTCGGTGGTGTGCTCTTCGGATTTGACTCAACTGGTGTGCGCACGGTTTGTGATTCCTTCTTCCGTTTGCTCGTTCCTTGGTGCGGGCCACTGCAGGCAATCCTTATTGTACTCTGGACAACACCGACACTAGGGCCACAAAGGTGCTGCTCTCCTGCGGTGTGTCTGTTAACCATCTTATCTTACTCCGGTATGTCTGTGGTAAGATGGCTTGTTGCGCACACGCAAGAGGTAGTGAGCGCCGCCTCGTTTAGGCCAGGATATAGCAGTGACGGATGGACACTAATGTCTTGCAATATGTACGTGTTACCAACGCTCCAATGGTAGAAGTATGTATATCGTTTGAAAGGGTGGAAACTGCGCTATAACTTTTATTTAAACTGTTTTGTGATATTATCCTAAATAAAAGTGTTGTGCCCTAAAAACCACAAAAAAAATTAATTACCAAGCAAAAATGTTGCATATTTTAGTGAATTCTCGTGGAAGTATTATGTTTACATGATAAAATTCCTTTTTTAAAGAATAGATATTGAATAAAACAGTATAAAATTCATGCATTTAGAATAAATAATGATGGAGATATGAGGGATAACTAAAAGGGTTGCAAAATGGATGTTTAAGGGGGGTGGGGGAGGAAGCACAAGGAGGAGGGGCGGGGACTTTTGAGGAAATACTCCTCTAATTATATCCTAACAACTGACAAAAATTCAGCTTGTCTTCCAACAAAAACCTTCATTGCCTGGGCTATGAACAGTACAAGCTACAGGCTGGAACATCCACTCTTGCTGTAGTAAACAGTACGTTTTCTGACGTCTCGTGGACAATGGTAATGTGTACTTCGTTGCTATCAGATGCAAGTTATGCTATGATGATGAGCTGAAGTTGTCTAATTACCATTGTTTAAATGCATAGTGCGTCATCATAATAAGTGAAACACAGTGATGCCACGTAACTCCTAAATGAGTTTATGAACGCTTTGTATGATTAGAACAGATGAAGGCGATGTGTGCAAGAGCTAGGTGTGGTAATTATTAAGATCTGAAAGTAATGAATAACTAGGGCATTTGACTGTGCCTAGTCTATCTGGGTTGTGTTTTTAAGGAACCTGTGTAATTTGTAATTACCTGATGAGTAAGTGAAGTAACTGCACTATCTAGTGTGTTACAAGAGGTCCAAAAGGGATGTTGTCGGGACCTGCTGCCAAGGGAGAGCTGGTGGGTTACCAGGAGGTGGGTTGTAGAAGCGGGCTGCGTCTTCGGGAGCCTCTGGATGATATTGACCGGCAACTACATTATCCACGGGTGCAGGTATACAGTTAATATTCCTGTTCCGGGCTGTACAATCAATCTCATGCAAAGACCAAGGCCATTATTGAAAATAATTTTTGCCCCGAATTGTCGTTTTCATGCATGCAATATGAATTTCGTGACTGTGTTTTGCATTTGGCATTGATATGACAATGGTGAAGAAATAAAAATCATTGTTGATACAGTCGTCGTATAAACGACAGTATAAGTGCGAGTGGAGAAAATAAATTAGCATGGTTTGTACATTCCAAACCAAAACAACTACATTAAATATGTAAATGTCTATCATGTCCATTTTTTTTTCTGTAATTTGCAATTTTTTTAATTCCAAAGATTTTACAGGATTTAACCCAATAATTACAGGATTTTTATATACAGGAACCAGGATTTCAACTTCAGGGCTGGTGGCATCCCTGCTCTAGTGTCATCTTCCTAAATGTGTTTATGAAGAGTCCTAGTAGTCAGTGCCTTTATGAAGATTCTCCGGCCTTTGCAAGCTGGAAGGGTTATGCTGGCCCTTTTATACTAAAGTTCAAAGCTGATAAAATGAATATTATTTTGTTTGATATCAACTTGTAGATTAATAATGTTTATTCCAGCTAATAAAGTTTTCCTGTGTATAACACTGTTCTCATAATTTACAGTTGCATTGTTCTCACGCGTGTTTCAGGTCGGGCGGTTGTTGACAATTTGATGGCTTTCCAGTCAGAAAGTTCATCTCTTGCTGTGCACATTGCGATTGCCACAATTTGTGGTGCAGTAATTGCATTTGCTATGGAGGTTTCGGAGTTTCTTGTTGTGGGGCAGACGTCCAGTCTTACGCTCTCTATAGCTTGTGTTTTCAAGGTATGTTCTCTATTTTAACTACTCTAATTTTAACTTTCTTTTAATTTTTTATGTGCATGAATGTCATTGCAGGCTAATGTTTTCCTTTGCCTAATACCAAAATGTTGTTGACCATTGCCAGCGAAATTTCTTGATAGTACTCTTCTATCCTGTAATACTGATGTTTCAGTGTGCTTATCACTTATGTGATTTGCAACAAATTTGTTATAATGAATAACTTGCTAAAATGTTATGGAATTCATGAAAGTTTATAGTGTATTTTTTTGTTTATGTTTCATGAGAAAGAAAGTTTCATTTGCTCAACACTACAAGTGATATGCAATGGGCGACGTTAATTCCTGTTGTAGCCTCTACAAAGGCTGCACCCCTTCCCCTAAAGGAATAATTATAACACAGCTACATGCTTCTACGTCTATGCCTTGATGGGTAACTGCGACCGGCATCCAGGCGTGTCTGCACAGCAGCCACGCACACTGGAAGTGTATCTCTCCGCCCCTCTCACCACGCTGTTGGAGGTTGCAAGTGCGCAGCCTGGTCACGCAGAGTGATGTTTGGCTCGCTGTCCCCCTCCTCCCTTGTTCACACACCAACAAACAGGCTGTATATATTCAAGGTGCCTTCTCAGTGTGGCTATCGCTGACCAGTCTTCCAGCCTCATCTTGCCAGTGTTACCACATCTGCTAGTTTGCTGCGCCGTGGTGTATGACCCGTTTCTGTGCTGTTTGTTGGCATCTTCGCACCATTACAATCTGCAATCACGATGGCTTACATCACTTGGCAATTTAGGTACAGCCCTTCAGGCAAGTGTTGGGTACACGCTGAAGTTTGTCTTGTACTTGTTGCTGGTCAATAAACAAGCACACAAAACCCAGAAAATGCTTTTCTGCTCTCAGTCCTTATGGCAGTTCTGGCACACATATAAGGTTGTGCTATCTACTTCCGTACGGGGATTCGTCCATTTCCAACACTGCTTAAACAGATTGTTTTATAAAAAAAATTTATTTTCTAGTATGGCTTCTATTTAAATGTAATTTCCCTTAAGTAATATTTTATCAGATTTATGTATTATTGTAACAACAAGAAAATAATGTTGTCTTTGACGTGTGATGGTCTTCGACAGGTGTCACGTCACATTATCAAAGTGACTTAGTGGGCACTAGACTTGGCGCACCGTGATGGCAGGTGTCTCTAATCTCTGTGCGGAACAAGAGCTCAGCCAGTGTACAGTACTGGTCGAGTCGAGCCAAGAATTGAAGCAGGTGGGGAAATACCACCACTTGAAGTACGCCTTTCCTTTATGTCCTTTCAGCACCTTCTCGGACCTGCAAGCTGGCAATGACTAATCAACTCATCATATGTAGCCTGCCTCCTTAATTTCTTTGATAATTGAAACCATTTCGTTGGTGTGGGAGTAATTTCCAACACCACGAAGCAAGCAGCAGCTGCAGCCTATCCACCAGCTTGTTCGGGTCATCCCAGAATACATAGTCAATGTGCTTGCTGTCGTCTATCTTCTAAAATATGGAGATTAGCCCAATGAGTCATAGAAAGAGAGCTAAAATCATTCAATTCTGCAGAAATTTACCAGGGTTCGAAGCAATAAGGCAGGGCGCAGACTCGGTTCTCGGAATAGACTGGCCCTGGCACGAGATCGACTATCTAGACAATCTAGCTCCTGGTTATAGCTGCAGCAGAACCAGTCGCTTCCTCTCAACCTGCCCTGCAAGCACAAGCCTCAGTTCCCACGTGCCAAGTGAGCACGGTAGCGGGGAAAGTATTCACTCTTCGCATCCAACCCAAGGTAACGACTCGCCGGAAAATAGTGCCTGTATTCCCTGATTTTGTACCAACCCGCCAGCCGACTAGACCGGCTCCATATAGGGTAAGACCGAGATCTGACCTTAAGGACCTGCCAGGTACAAAGTCACATCCATCTCTAGTTTCCCCTTCTCCTTTGTGTATTTTGGCTACCGTTACGGTAAGTAAGATCAAAGTCTCCGGGAGGGAGACCTATTTAGTTAAACTTGCCCTGGGCTTCAACTCCCCTCGTCCTACTAAAGTCGTCCAGTCAGAAGGGCCTTAATTGAACTTCCTGAACGTGGGCAGATCCCCGACCCAGCCCATGTGACGGTTAGTACTTATTATTGAGATGAGTCAACATCCTAAAACATAATTTAAAATCAATTAGGAACCAGGATAGTGATGCTTCATCCATTAACTGTATGATTGTGGTTGGTGCTGGAGCTTCCTTAATAGCCTCTTGTATATCATTAGCCGGCCTAATGCCATCCCCACTGATACCATACCCCAGAAATTTGACCTCTCTTTCAAGGAAATGGCAGTTATCTTGCAACCTCTGCAGCATTGCTTCCAATCTTCTGGCACACTCCTCTACTGAACACCTGGTATGCCATTCGAAATCTGTTCTATCACAGCTTGAAAAATGCCTGAAATACTTGACAATCCAAAAGGCATTTTTCCGATATCGATACAAACCGAAGGCTCCATTAAATATTTCTGCATACTTATGAAGTGGCCTCTTGAGCACTTTCTCCTTTACCACATCCCCCGCAATATTTACTCCCTTCTGTCCCTGATCCACCGAAACTGCACTGATACTACCCCAGTCCAACTGGATGTGTCCAAACCAATCCCATCCAAGTATAGAGGGTGGTCACTGGTGACTCAAGTGGCAGTTGCTTTTTCTGTTCCTTGTACAGTACTTCCTTCTTAAGCCCCTCTTTCACAGGTAGGAAGTCCCCAAAATATGTTCGCATCTTGATATCCGATTTCCATAACTGCCTGTCCGGTCAATTCACTTAATAAGTTTCATTGGAAACTAAAGTAACCACAGATCCCGTATCTACCAGCATCACAAGTGGTCTACCGCTGACCATTACCGACACCTTGTAACCCACATAAGCCACCATTTACGGTTGCTGCTCGACAAACAAATCCAAAATTTCATTTCGGCTGTTGTTTTCACTCCCTATGTATCCTCCACTCAGTTCACTTGTTTTGTGTTCCCTTACTCCACACATGGCAGCCAACTTCTGTATACGACATTTCCTGGCCAAATGCCCGACTTTATAACAGTTATGAAACGTAATATTGTGAGCAGGGACAGGTCGCTGCCAGGTGTTTCTTATTGCCACAACGAAAACATTGCCTCTGACCCTCACTATTCCGTGAAAATCCATCTCCTTGTGACTGTTTATTTTGTACTCGCACTTTACACACATCTTCCAATAGGTCTATCGACTGAGGGGACTGAAACAGCTTCTGTTGTTCTTCTGCCTGTTCCAATGTCGACAAAATGTATGCCTGCTCCAAATTATACTCATCTTCAATTAGTTGGATGTTTTGGCTGCGGAGTTCACTGACAAAACAATCACGCAATGCCTTTGGCAAAAACACGCTAAAATTGCACGTTTGTGCCAAATGTTTAATGGCTACCGAAAATTCCAATGTGGATTTGTTTTCTTTTTGCATACGCTCATAAAATTTCCACTGCTCTTCTGCAACCACCAGCATCTTTGGACTCTTAGTCTTAAGTATTGCTTCCAGCTCTTACAAATGACTTCTTGCCTGGTTCCTTGTGTGGTACCAAATCGCACAAGACACGCCAAATGTATGTTTCCCTATTACCAACAACAACACAAGGGACCTGTTTTTTCTTTGGTACAGAGTTCACGTCAAAATATTTCAGCAACCACCTCGGATATGATACAGTATTGTCTGAATGTTCGTCGAACTCATCCATTCTTCCAAGGATGCCATTGTAACCACTAACTGCACACTATTTAGTAAAAAACATTGTTGCCAGTGTTATGTTCCTTGCCTGGATGCCATCTTTACACTGACTCGTGCTGCCAACCGCAGAATTACAAATTCTCTATACTATATACACTACAGTCGGCATAGTAGGTAGGTGCACTACTGGTCTCCCCCAAGTACGTTGGCTGGGCGGGACGTCACCGGCAGACCCAAGTACTTACGGACATTAGGCAAGGAAGAGATACCACTCTCGTGTTGCTCAGGAAGGTGGGATGTTGACATAGAAGAGTTTATTTTCTCCCAGAAGGTAAGGTTGGAACAGAGGTTTTAGCTCCAGACTACTACTGCAAGAATGGTAGAGGTTCTGTGGGCGAAGCAGGAGATAGTGGAAACAGGTAGAAAAGCATAGAGAGCTGCGAGTGATAACTCAACCAAGTTACGATTTATTGGCTGAACAATAGTAAACACAGAAGCCTGCCTCTACCCTTACTAGGGCCTGCAGGGATGGTAACCAGAGTGACGCATAGACTCCGTAGATGCGGAGGGGTGGGAAGTGAGCAGTCATATGGTACTCTGACTCACAACACTATTGTGGGCTGCTGGCTCTATATATACCCGGAGCACAGGACCAGTGCAAGGGTAGCGGAGATGGCAGAAGCAGACTGCCTGTTTCCTCAAAACTTAACGTCATTTCTTAGGAGGAGGCCGTGGGTCTGGCGAGGTTTCACTGGGTTAGTGATGATGCCCATGGCACCTCAACAATTTCCTGCATTTTGCAACAATATTTACTAGTACCTTAAAAAAAGTGTGTTCCATGTACATCATTCTCAAAGAACATGAAAGCAGTTGAATCAGATTGTATTACAGTTGACTCTCAATCTATCGTTATTCAGGGGTCTGCCAAAAAATGTCTATACATGCGGGATTTCAGTAGATACAGTTCTGACATGTACGTCAATAAAATACAACTTCCAACCTTATAAAACTTTATGTTGAATATAGTAAGATCTGTACATTATCTGTGAATACAGTTTAGCTAATAAACACAAATAAAAATGGGAATTTCAAAAAAAATAATGTAAATAATATATTTAAAAAACATTTCACCTAAACTCTTTTAAATAAAAAAAATTGTCTCACAATATTATATATAATTGATTGTAATCTGACACCAAATGCAAGTTGACCTAAAACTTTCAAACTCTCTAAAAATAAAAATAATATGACGTGGAATGCAAGTCAAAGTTTGAATGCCCCACGCACATTCGTTTAGTAAGAGCGCACTGAGAAATTATCATTCAGGCAGTGTGCTCATGACGGCAGGAGTATTACCCCTCTACACTGTTACTTGTTGCAGAGAGCTGACACCCTGCGTGTGTGACAAATGTCTGTCTTTTCAAGTAATTAATTATATTTTACTGCAATGAATATTTTATATTTTGAGACATAAATAAGGGTATTATATTTGATTTCTTCACTGTCTAATAATTAATCATTCAAAACCATGTCCTCTGATTTTCCCTGTCGTTAGTTACTCTGCACATAGCTCTGTGCTTACCTACCCATGAATAGACGGCAAAAGGTGTCGAATAGGTCCTTACATTTTATCAGTTGATTCAAAAGACGCAAGTCTATTGAAATAAATTAATATAAATCTTCAGATTTCCCTGCAGAAGTTACTGAAAATGAATTTTACACTTATAATGCAAAAGTCGCTCTATGTTCAAATGATTTTTGGTGACAAGGGGAGTTCAAGTGTATACTTCTGGGCATATAATTTTATTCGCAAAGATACTGCTCCTTGAGTTAAATAAATATTACGTTTTAAAATCATGTTACTTTTATGCCAGATACAATAAAACACCAACCTTATTAGAAAAAAACCACCTTTAATCACAAAAGAAAACATCTTTTCAAATAATAAATAATTCCTTCGAAAATATTTTGCATAACATTTTCAGGTGAAACCATTTGCTTTGAAATTATGTGCAACTATTTTGAGCGACGCATAATCTTGATAAAATCATGTTCACCAGGTGCACTACTTTAATTGCTCTGCTGCCAGATGTGTGAAGGCAAGGCAAGCAAAGTGGGCGTGGCCGAGAGAGAGAGAGAGCTTTATCTTTTGCTAGACAACTTCCCCTCTTGCTGGTGTGTAGGACATGTGAAGGGGGGAAAGAAGATACGTGGCTGAGAGAGAGGATGCTAGGTCGCCATGCTCGTTGCTATGGGTAACCACTTCCCCTCTTGTCAGGGGAATTATCAAGCAGTCGTGCACCACGCCTCACGGCGGCATTGTCAAGTCAACAGACGTGTTGGGAAGACAAGACACCACACAGCGCGCTGCAGAGCAGTTAAAACGGTGGTGCGCGACATATTTCACATCCAGTAAGTAGAAGTTTGCATAAACAATCAGCTAAAAAAACTATAGTTGTGGGAAATATTAAGTGAAGGGACCCAAAATATACTTTGATCGATGTTCCATGCGATAACAAGCTGTTTATGTTAACACTATTTACATAGGGATTTCACCAGGACCACAAAAAATTGTTAATGGATGCAGTTTATCGATACATGCGATAATGATGCATTGAGAGTCGACTGTAAATACTTCACTAAGTGGGGTGTACAGAGATCAGAGAATGAGGTACGTGTGTGCAGGAAGCGGTGACGGTGGTGCTTGCGGTGGAGTGGACGGGCGACCAGCTGAGCATGGTGAACGTTGTCGGCCTGCTGGTGTGCCTGGGCGGGATCCTGGTGCACGTGAAGCACAAGGTGGCCCGAGCACAGGAAGAGGGCCGCACAGGGCTGGGCGGCATGGACACTTGTGATGCGGATTGCATCAGCCTGGATGGGGGCGTGTCAAAGGGCTCAGAGCTGCAGGTGCCACTGCTGGGGGAGGATGGCCAGGGTGGGCCGCCCTCGCTGCACAGCGGTGACGACGACAGCGAAGAGGACAGCTCCACCGTGCTCTTCAGCGTGCTGCAGCACTGGGACAACGTGCGATAATGCCAGCCGGGCTGATTACATGCACCGCTTGCTCGCTGCATCTTCCATGACCTCTGGTGACTCTGTGACATGTCTCTCCCAGTTGACCTTTATCTGCAGAAGCATTGCAAGGTCATAACTTTTAAGAATCCCACCTAGTGGAACAATAAAATTTAAAGTAATTAATAAAATCTTGCATAAAATATTCAGTTTCATCCAGATTTTGATAACACAAAATTTGTACTGGTTTTTAAAAATGAAAAATATTTGCTGTTTGCCATCTAAAATTAACTTTGCTATGGAGCTTGATATTTGTGCTTTTTGGTAATAAGAGTAGGGAGATACCATTCTACCTTAAATGTGTGACTCCATCTTTTTTTTTTATTACTAAAACGACATTTATTTTATTAAAAAAGAAAAACTTTTGTACCAGCAATATTCAAAATGAATTCAGGTGATCTGATAACACATTTTTTATTGGGGTTCAAATTGGTTAGTTTTTTATTATATTAAGGTAACAACTTTACAAAGTCATTCTCAGGATCTGTAGGGCTTCTTAAAATTGAGGATATACAATATTAAAAGTATCTCATCTCAGTTCTCAATATTTTGAGTATTCTTGTTTTAACCTCATGTCGCAGTAAGATAATTGTATGTACCTGTTACACAAATAT
This sequence comes from Dryococelus australis, assembly GCA_029891345.1. NCBI lineage: Eukaryota > Metazoa > Arthropoda > Insecta > Phasmatodea > Phasmatidae > Dryococelus > Dryococelus australis. The sequence goes on from CM057008.1 coordinate 59,280,439, forward strand.
GGACTGGTAGAGGTAAGGTACTTAGTCACTCTGGGTTATGGTATTATGATGTAGCTCTCTGGTATGTGTGTCCCATGTGTAAATTGTTGTCTTGTGATGTGTACATGAAAAACATCTCTTCATGAAGAAGTGGGCTGTACTGTAGGCAATTAACAGGTACAGTTTCTCTCGTCAATTATGATGGATCTGTTGACAGCAGATAACATTAGTCTACTCCATATGTGAGAGCAACGTAGCTGGAGCACTGTACCCTGCCGGAAAGTGTAGCCTACACATTTTCTGTGGGAGAAATTGAGAAAACAGTAAAATACTTTTGAACTCGATGCTTAATATGAAAATGGCTTTTATTTGCAACATTTATGATTCAGAGAATAAACCTGTTGATTGATCTCCAAAATAACAATGCACAATTGTCTTCAATTTTTTATGATTGGAAAATAATATGCAAATGAGACTAGTCAAATATGGGTATGTACATCATTAAATATTTGTAAAAAATGATAGTAAGGATTGTGTAACGTATTCCCAATAATTTTTAATGGTCAATTTTTATATTTTGTACAGGCTCGAATCCATTTACCTAAAACATTCTTGCAGATAAGTTTTTGGTTAATGATCTTGGTATACTGTACATCCATTTTGTTGTTGGATTGGTGTGCCTCACAATGAGTAAAGCAAGGTTCTTGTAGCTCTGTTCCATACTGTGGGTTTTGTTCGAGATCTGGTCGTGCTAATGGGATTCTCTTTTTTTTTGGAGTGCATATTTAATTAATTGCTGTTGAGTAGGAAAGTTCAAATGGTTAGATGCAAATCTTATACTAATTAAAAGTTGTTTTCAGATTACCAGACAGACTGGTGTACATGCACAATATAGTCATATTTATGGGTACAGGTATGTACATGTGTATAACCATCGTGATACAGACGTGTCAGTTTATGCAGAAGTAAGCAAGGTGTTGAAATTACACCTCAAAATAAAAAGTCCATATGAACACATGTCCTAAGTTCATTTATTGACTTCCAGGTTAAGGCATTCCAAGTAGGTATACTTGATAGCAACTGCTTTTCTTGCCACTACAGCCGTGCGTGTAGATCAGCAGCAATTCACTCATACAACAAGTGCTCAAAATCTCCATCTTGCATCTGCACATGTCATATTTGTGACTAGCTGACAAATTCAAACACTCCAGGTGTGCCACAGACCTGCTGGCAATCCTGTTCCATATGTGTTACGTAGATGGTGGTGTTAGCCCCCACAAGGCAATAATCCATCGGATTCAGATCAGGGGAACATGCAAGCCAAGTGAATGCCCATCCAGATAGGATCAGGCCACTCTACTGTGAAATGTGGCGGTGTCAGTCATGTTTGAACCACACCCAGTGTATCAGATCCAACAGCACATTAAACTACTGTTGTAGAAAGTTACAATATGATTGGCCTATCATGCACTTGGTGTCCAACATGTGTTGGAGGTTGTAATTGAATGATCGGAATGTTAAGCAGACACAATGTGTGGGCGATGTTACGGCCCCGATGTTGGGATAACATGCTTCATTACAGAAATAATTGGCTAACGCTCATACAGAAATTGATATCATCATTACATTTGCCACAGGCATGGACATGTATTAATATTCTGTACAGTAATGTAATGTTAAACTAATGGCTCATTTATGAGTACACACAACTGTCTTGCATGACCCATGCTTGGTTTGCCAATATTTCTAAAATGGTGATGTTAGGAAACAGATTAACTTTACATTATATATATATATATATATATATATATATATATATATATATATATATAATGCATTGAGCCAGTATAACTCAATGAATATAAATATGTGTAGGCAAATTAGATAGCGTGCATGTGGAAATCAGCACAAATCATAGCAATATGTACCACTTCTTTCCCATATCATGATCAGGATAATTGATTAATATACACAGATTATTATATATTGCAGAAAAAGTAATACTACTGACAATACAAAGAAACACTTTAATTATATTTTCCTAAGCTTTCTTCAAAGGAATAATGGAAAATCTCATTCATATCTCACAACATATTAAAACCTTTTCAACAGGGGACATCTAATATTTAAGGATACTGCTGTCAATTCTCAAAGAAAAATTAGTTATTTAAAAAAATTAACCTGTGATAAAATAAACTATTGATTTCCCTAAAATAATCACACAATAGTTCTGATTAATTACAAACACATTATTTGACTGCCAAACTTAACTGAAGAATACTCTGAGCAGTTTTATGAGGGCAACTAGGCTTAGTTCATCAGTAGAATTTAAGAATCATTCAAAATTGATCGTGGTAATTTATACCATACACTCGGACCACTGGACTTGCCGTATTATTAAATTCCATATACTACGTCAAGGCTAGTAATGTCTTGACTGATTAAATAGTAAAAAAAAACCTTACTTGAAGAATTCTGCCGATATTAAGGCACAAACAATAACCAATATGCCAAACTGTCTCAGAACACCAACTGGGAATTGTATAATTAATAATTATTCAGCCTTAATACTGATACCTTGCTCATAAAATTCATTATCATCAGACACATTAGTCATACATACCACTTCTGCATGGAGGCTATATGTTCCTTCTCTAGAATCTTTTTCATACCACATAAAATTTTTAGTTAAGTCCTTCCTAACAAACAAAAAAAGTCTGCATTGTCACATTCCAAAACCACTAAATTGATTTTCTGCTGTCACACTTTCATATTCTCTTACCAATGAAAAACAGATAATGGAAATTAATGTTTAAATAGTGTGTTATTAAAATTATGCAGCTAAAATGTCAATCTAGTAGAGTGCGGATAAAAGTTGCAGTATGTTTTTAACATAGTTAACGTTGATTGATTTTAAATAAATTACAATATGTGAAAATACATATTGATTAGAGTGACATGTAAAAGAATTTAAATTAAATAATTCAAATGAAGTTAATAACATATGTTCACAATATTTAAATAACCATAAATGGTGTGTGTAGAAATTTATAAATAATAAAGTGTCATGTGGAGACTCCCTGTAAAGAAACTCCTTACGTCTGCAGTTAAATGAACCTAAAGACTGTTCACGATAAAGTGAGAACTTTTGAAATCAACCTTAGAACAATTCACTGCTCCTACGTTAAATATATTTTAACGGGTGTACTGACTGGCATGCACCCAGTAAAGTTTGTAACATTGGATGGAAAGTAGTTACATATATTAATGGCGAATAAAAAGTTTATCCATTTCTGATAACTTAAATTATTTCTTTCGCTGTCTGTGTGTGTTTTTTAATACCAGATTTGTAACATATTATTTTTCTAATAATTATACATGTTCACCTGACCAAAGTATGAACAAAGTGATGAGAACCATGGCAAGGTTAATTTGACATAAGGCGGAAGAATACACAACGTGCATACAAGTAGATCTTAAACAGGGCTTTCAAAAGTCCTCACTTTACAGTGAACTGCCTATAACAACACACAATCCATATTCGTAGCTACATGCTCTCTATATAAATAAGGGAACACCTGCTAGCAACAGCAGGCATAGTAACTCTGGAACCATTGAATCTCAAGATACATGTTCATATGGACATTTTGTTTTGAGGTGTGCTAGCCATACCTCTTACTTCCCACAAATCGATACTCTGTGTATGCTAGTACTGGAAATGTTCCATTTTTGTGTGTCGAACGAATGGCCCAATTACTGTGCTGTTACTTTGAATGTACCAGTCGGATGAAGCTAGTTTGACAGGAGTTTTATGGAGACATGGGATATAGGGGTGTAGGAAATGCAATGCAGTAAAACAACTGTGGACCATAATTTATTATGTTGAGCTTATGTGTTGTGTGACGATCGGCATTATGGCATGGTACGGGAGCATTGTATTTCACGGCCAGCATTAACAAGATACATCATTGATAAGTTCTGCAGTGTGTATTTGTTATAAATGGTACAAATATTTTTATTTATGGTGTCCCCTGACACTGTCGTGTCCCTATACATGTGACGTACTGTAGTAGCATACCAAGTTGAGCAACACATGCTGTATTTGCAACACTTTTGTTGTATGAATGCAAACAGCCCGCAGTGTGGCGAATGTTGACGCAAGTGTGTGTGTGCGTGCACGCACGCGCGCTGACTGCCACTTACATCTGTGTACTAAAAAAGTACACACATTTTTTTGAAACACAAGCTCACCCTAGTAAAGTGCAGTGTTGGTACTGTATTTTATTCATCTATGTTCATTTTAACTTTCCACAATACACCTCTTAAACTAGTACCATTTCACCGGTAATCTGTATAAAGTATATTGTGTTGCATAATATGCCCATTTTGGTCAATGTGATTGTTCCAAGTACACCATTTAAAGCCTTTTAATTATCTGTCTGACTTCACTGTGATATTTGTTTAGCTTCATACTGAATTCTCATGGGTTTGTTTTCTCTTCAAATTTCAAACCTCAGAAAAACGTAGTCTTCCCCCCCCGGGTTAACTTGTTACTATGTTGGCCTAAGATATGACAGTTAAATAAGTATTTAACCACATGCATAAATTCCATATCTGATTTTATTTGTTGTCTGATGCATGTTGGCAGGGCTGTCATATTTATTTGGTATGTTCTTATCCATATGCATTTAAATGTGTCTTTTGATTGAACAAGTATCGTGGAAACAAATTTAACATTCTTAGTCTTGCCAACATAGTAGAGATAGGCTGCAGATTTTTAAGGAGTCTTCTTAAATTTGGTTGAATCTGATAACTTGAGCACATCATGATTTACATTTTGATAGCTCGGCACTCATTGTATCGAGTGCTTTTGCTTAGCGGCTCACAGTTTTTTTTGTTAACTTTATGTATGCAGTCAACTCTCAATATTATGACCCTTCACAGTTCCTGGGAGTAAGGTCATTAGTTTGAGATGGTCATAAATGGAAAATTATTTTATGGTTTTCCAAAAATAAAGTTGTTATTCAAGGGGTTTTAGAATCGAGAGTGAACTGTAATTAATTATCTGTATACATTTTTAATTTTTGTATGTCTGTGGTTTACAATTTGACTTAACTTTCAACATTGTATTTTGTATACGTCATTATTGTTTCTCACCGTAGATGACATGAGTTTATAGCATGTCTTTGGCTTTACAGAGGCATAGAAGGGTGGGTGGTGAGGGGTTAACCCCCCTTCCCTGCCTTCTCCCAAATATAAACAGTAAGTTAACAGTAAAATGAGAAATTAGAGGATGACAAAACAGTAAAAATGAATAAAATAAAAATACAGATGTCTACAGATACTTTGTTGTACTTAAGATAAGTGCTGTTTTATAAATGAAAACCCCCGGCCCCTATGCGACTGGCCTGGGCACAATTTGTGGAGAAATAGTTGTCGCACAATCTTTCCCCGGTTTTGACGGATTGAGGATATTTTATGCTGCAGTGTTTGCAATCCTTTAGTTATGAATTTTAATTTAGAGGTTTAGGACCTGACAGCATCATTAAGGTACAGGAGGCTAGTTCAATGTCGCTAGGATAAAGTATCCTTGCCAGGGAAAATGACATTGTGTATGACACTAATGCAAATGACGGGAAGTAATGTACTGTAGTTGCTTTTATTTCCACTTGTTTATTTTATTGCCTATTTTTTTTGGAAAGTTGCTTTCCCAAAATGTGAAATTGCTGTTATCAATCAAGTATTACAGTGTATGCAGTACACTTTTTTTTTTTTTTAAGCTGTAGTATCGTATAGGTTGTGGTAAAGCTTCATATATGGATGATAATGTGTGCAACGTAACATTATCATTTTTAAAGTTTGTTTACAATTTCTGTTTACAGGTGTTGATTTTTGTTAATGCATCTTAAAACTTTACTTTGTTTGCACTTATAATTTGTGATTCATTTATTGTTCCTAATGAATAAAAAGTGTGACGTATTCATAAGCATTGTAAAGTATTATGTGTACATTTTTGTGTGTATTTATGACTTTTTAATACATGAGGGAAATGTTATTAAAATAATATACATTCCTATTGGTGTCTTGTATGTGTTTGTAACATCACAATTTTATGGCTGTTTACAGTGTATACGGCTTGTGAATACACACAAATGTTACTTAAGTGTGCAGGTACCTGAAGCTTTGAGTGTTATTGGGAGAACAGTGATTGCATGCATAGATGAAAAATTAAATAACTTTTTTTGTATTAATTATCACGTGATAACATGTTACTTTTTTGTTAAAAACACATTTGCATTTCGTAGTTGACACACCCATGAAAAAAAAAAAAAAAAGAAAAAGAGGGTGTTATACCACCAAGCTGTTATTAATTTATAAGTGGGTAGAATAAAGCGCAGGTATATTGCAGAGGGGGAGAAACAGAGTGGTGAGTATGGGCCGGGGGGGGGGGGGGGGGCAGGAGATCCCAGAGAAGACCTGCTGGGAATCAAACTTGTATTGCAATGGTGGGTGGGCACCGTAGCCCCTCAGGGAAGCTATACACCACATTTGACAATGACTGGTGATGGTGCAGTGAGTTATGTCAGTGGTAGGTCTGGATCGCAAAGGGACTTTGAGGCTCGTGGTGTAGAGCAGTGCGTAGGCCACTTTTCTTAATGTGCACAATTAGCTGCACTTGGCAGGTTGCGAGGAGTAGCACTTACGCCTCTGTCCCACAATGGCATATTGTTTGGTAAATTCCATGCAGCCTGCAAGGCCACGTGTTTGGATGGTTTTACGAACATGTTCGTAATTGGTCGTGTGCAAAAAGGTTTCCTATAAGCTTGAAATTGTAGTCCGAGAAAGAGTGTAAATGTTTACTGATTCTAAAACAACATTATGATAAGCATTTGTGTTTATTTCACACAAAAGTTCCTTTTATAACAACACAATGATTAGTGTGTATGCATAAACGCATAATGCGGAAGTCGTCTGTGAAGATGGTTCGTGAATCACCGTTGCAGAAGTAAAATTGTAAAAACAGCACTTACACTCCATACCTGTTTGTATACAGGTTTAAGCTTAGGAATGATGCACATGTGAAGTGGATTTCCTTCATGGTACCATCTGACTGGCTGGATGTATTCTGCATACTTGAGGCCTACATTGTGGGAGCTCTACGGACCACCTAGTTACACATGTCAATTGCTGTCGCCTTTATGTACAAGGCACTAACTGTCTTGCAATTGTTCTTTTGTTGACGCGCCTCATAGGACTTCCACTGGCTTTTACCATTTTATGGTGTAATAATAGACAAAGGTGTGCTACATGTACCTATGTTATGTTAAAATGACTGTACCTAAAACTAACGTGAAATGCCTGTTTTACAGGGTGTCAACCCACAAGGAAAAAATTCGGAACATTTTCACCTGGGTCAGGGAAAATGTAAATAATTGCTACTCTGCAAAATAAGTTGTGTGAATACAGTTCATGAAGTGGCAATAATTCAGCTTTGCCAAGTTACATAGGGTCTGTACGTAGAAAATTAAGTACTGTTTTTGTGTGTAATGGGCACCTATATCGAAGTCAAAGTACGTATTGCGAGAATTAATTGTGAGCCCACATGCTCGGTCTGTTGTGCAATTTAATTCAGCTTCACTGACAAAATTTTGTTCCATCAATGTACTGGCAGGTTTCAGTGTTCCTGAAAATAGGTCAGAGGAAATTGTAAGAATCGGCCTGGGAATGTGAGAAAAGTCAGGGGGAGAAAAAAAAAACACATGCGGATGGCAATGTAACACTGAAATCAACGTTCGGATATGGAATTACTTTAATGCCTTTGTTATGCAGACACGACACGGGAATATTGAACAGTTTTAAAATAACAACTATATGACTGGAATTCTGCACTGACCTGGGCAAACAATGCCCGTAAAGGCTAAAATTAAAATAGCGTATGGTCTGGCAGCATGGAGACCTACAGTCAGACTGGGGTAGCATCTCTGTCTCATAGGGGGCCGAGGTGATGCCGTGACTAGAGTGCTCATCTGCCACTGAGTGAGTTCGGTTTGATTCTAAGTTTTAGCATGTGGGAATCATGCTGAATGATGCACTGCCACTTTGCTTCATCCCTCATCTGCTCTCGAGATGTGCCGAGTAGTTGTAGAATGGAGGATATTCGCTGCTATTGCTACAACAAAACTGCAGCTGTGCTCCACGTACCATCTGTGTCTCAGAGGAGGGAATTTCTATCGTGGAAATTTGTTCTACTCTGCGAGGGATCTTGCCAAGCCTGAAGTTGCCTCTGGCTGAATCTGTCCTTGGGATCCAGCCCTGGTCTGGCCCCCCTACTGTGTTGAGTAATTACCACCCATGCAATGGCTGCCCATCCTCTCTTCCCCTCTGTTTGTTTTACCAAACAAGTACCTAGCATCCAGCATAACCTAAGAAATAGAACTGGAGAATGGTGTCAAATTATTGTACTACTGATACTGATTTTTTTTTTTAAACAACTCAAATCTTTGTCAAGAAGGAGTTGGAAAACTTATATGAGGGTGAAATGGTTATTGTTTACCAGATTCAAAACTATGTAAGCAGAAAACAAGACATCACTGTGTGTGTATATATGCCAAATTGGGATAAGTGTACCGAGATGAAAGGAAGGTTACACTGCTGTGGTACCTGAATGGACTGTTATGATTGTGTGTAGTTTAATTCTGTTGATAAAATCTGCACATGATCACTACACATCATTTTGCCAAAGGTAGACTTGATAACATGTTTGCAAGATCTATAATATTTTGGTGCAAGTGTAGTGATTTACATGCTGTATTTAACAGTTTTGTGTAAAGTGTGTTAAATCATGATGAAATAAAGGTAATGTTGTTGTAAATGAGGTCTTTATATTTAATTACTTTAAGATCACGACGATTTCTTATTACAAGTAAGGTTTATTTGTCTCGGCTGGGACCATTGTACATATGTACTATACTTACTTGTGTATAATGCGCACCATGATTTTTGCAACAAATTGCAGGTGATTTTATATATATAAAAACTGCACCAAAATTTGTGGCATCATGTTAGTAAGTATGGAACAAATTATTCTTTTTTACGTTAATGTGAGGTGATTGTGACATGTTTGGAAAATACTTTAATTAAATAATTTGTGTGCAAAACGCCAAAATAAAAATTTCCAGCTTCTTTCTCCTTTTAGAAGTGACTGGCTCTCTCTTTATGCCATGCTAGAATATCACACTACCCTCAACTATAATAAAAAAGGTATCTCCTCCCTCCCCCCCCCCCCCAGAACAAAACTCGCTAGTCTCTGCCACGGAAACAAAGAGAAATAGCGGAATTATCGACCGACAACATCTGGGTGTTATTGCATGAGGGAAGGATGGCCGTAAACACGTGGTAGCTCTGGTTTGCAGCGTGACAAGATACCATTAGTTAGAGGGCAGAGGGCGTGGCATTGCGACCTACATATAACTGAAGGGTCGCTGAAAGAGAGAGTACGACAGACAGTCCCCCCCCCCCCCCCCCCCCCATGAATAGCAAGCACCCCAGAAATGTTTTACTTTCTTTTGGGGGGGAAAAAGGAGTGCCCTATACACAAATAAATATGTTATCAGAGCTAATTCAAAAGTCATGCCAACAATTGTTCATCTCCCGAAAATTGCCCACGCAGGAAATATACTATGTATAATATGAAAGTGTACGACATGTACATTTCAGAGGTGATGCCACGTGGTCATAGAAGCAGGTAAGTTTGGTGGCTGCTTGAAATCACCATTTAATTGATATATTCTCATACAAACTGTATACACTCATGTGAACGGGTACGTATTGTGTGTGTACGAGCTGTTTAACATCCACCAAAGTAGTCTCCAAGGTTGTCCACTGTTAGTTGCCAGTGATGAGGAAAATTTTGATGAGGTGGCGCACATTGACAGATTACATGCAGCTCTTGGTGTTTGGTACTGTGTGTATAGATGTCTTTGTAAGTATTACTGTGTACAGATTTGAACTTCCCTCCATTGCCATCAGTGGCATGCTCGTAGTGCTTCTAGGAACTAGTATATTTAGACAGTCTGTTGTTCACAATTCGTTTGGGAGAAATGGTGTTTGGTAGTGCCCACCAGTTCTTATATCAACAAACTTTTGTGTAATACAGTCCATCAAGATGTTCGGCACAACACTTGGTATTTCTCATCTGCCTCATAGCTGGCAATGAATTGAGGACAACCGCGGAGACTACTTTGAAAGATGTTAAAACGTCTCAGCGGAGAGGTACACCTGTGGCTCATTGAGTACCTCAACCAGCCGGAGCAGTGGCCAACCTACGACTCAACTTCCTTGCTTTGCTCCCATCGGCACGTATCAACATCCACACCCCTATCTGCCACTGTACCACCTACAGCCCAGCCTAGCTCAGTAGTGATACATCGCCTAGGTATTCCACCAGTGGCCTGCAATGTGAAGCGTAAAATCTCATTGCCATTACCCAACTTTGTATCCTGCTGCAAAGCTACTAGGCCAGTCCTGTATACTGGCACGCTCCAGTGCCTCGTGAGGACTAAGTAACTCAGAACTTTGCCAGAATATGGTGCGCCTTGCCTAGCATCCGACAAAACCTATACTGACTGACGTGATGTTCTCCCAGACAGTCGGGCGTGGGGAGGCGTCACACGTCAATACTTTTGTCTAACCTATGTTTCCATGAGTGTATCTCTGCCTGGCAACAAGACAATAGATGTCAAGGTCAGAGAGTCGTGAGGAGGCAGTAGGGCATGGACACATTCCTAGCCCTTCCTGTCATCTGTGGGCAGGAAAGAAAACTCTAACATTCTTTTGACCTCTATATGGGGACATGTTTGAAGGCCACAAAGAAAATATTTACAGGTGTTTGAACTCGTGGAATTTATGCTGCTGTTACAGCGTGCTAGAACACATTAAAAACTTATTGCCATTGTGAATGAATCGTCATAGCCCATACTCATTATGGCTCAGTTCTAGTGTACTGTGAATAGCTGACTTACCACCTAAGAGAAGAATAAAAAATTCAGCACAAGTTGTATTCACAACTTTGTTACAATAAAAGTCACCAGAACATTTTTTTCATGCTTAAAGTTAAAACAATTTGGCATGGTGATCTCTGTAATTGTTTAACACATGGAGAATTTACAGTCAGACATGAAACACTCATTATTTGACATAGTGAACAGAATTTAAAAATCTACAACATTCTGATGTCCTGCATCACAAAAATTAATTATTACCAATAAAGTTTTGTGCATGATTTCAGTTTTCATATACAGATAACTCTTCGAGTTTAGAATCATGAAACGGTAATAGCTCAATGAACGTAACATACAAGATATCTTATACATAGTAAGGTTGCGGCTTAGGTGTACAGATGATTAACAGGAACATAAATATTATACACGACTGTACTGTTCAACACTGATAAGTTGGCTGGCTGTATAATGTCATTGTGCGGCTTAGCACAAATATTCTAACACCATTTTAAGAAACAACATACAGTCGACTCCCTATCTATCATTTTTCAGGGGACTCAAAAAAATTCTATACATACGGGATTTCAGTAGATGAGGGTTCTGACATGTTTGTACATCAATGAAATAAAACTGCTGACCTTTTTATACTTCATTTTGAGTACAATGAGGGGTCTACATAATCTGTGAATAAAGTTTAGCTATTAATCACAATAATGGGAATTAAAAAAACATTACAGTAAATAATACATTAAAAAACATTTAACCTAAACTCGTTTGAATAAAAATTATTACAACATCTCAAAATACAGTATATAATTGATTGTAATCCAACACCAAATGCAAGGTGACCTAACACTTTCAAACCCTCTGAAAATGAAAATAATATGACACCAAAGCCAAGGCAAATTTTGAATGTCCCGCACACACTGAATCAGCTGAGAGCGCACTAAGAGATGTTATCGATCGTGCAGTGTGTTCACTGCGAAGGGGCGGTGAAGGGGAAGCGGTAGGAGGATTTCCCCTCCCGCTACTACATGTTGCAGAAACATTGCAGGTGTGGCAAATATGTCTTTTAAAGTAATGACATTTATTTCATTCCAAAAAAAAAATCTTGTAATTTTCAGAGAGAAAGTAATGCGTAAAGTGATTAAGTATTAAAGACAGCGGATAAATTAATTGTAATGAATCAGAACCACGTCCTCCGATTTTCCCTGTTACGAGTTGCACATCATTTGGCTCAGTGCTTACTCATTATTAGACGACAAAAGGTGTCGAGTAGGCCCTTGCATTTTATATGTTTATTCAAAAGATGCGTGTCTATTGAGATAAATTAATATAAATCGTCAGATTTACTTGCAGGAAGTTACTGAAAATGAACTTTACGCTCGATGCTCAAACAATTTTTGGCGACAAGGGAAGGTCAAGTATATTCTTCTGGGCATATAATTTTACTCGCAAAGATGCTTTCAATTGAGTTATATTACTATTAAGTAGGGATGGGGTCGGTTCGGTTCTTCAGTTCAATTTATACCGGTTCTTGAGGTTTGACTCGGAACCGGTTTTAGGTTAACAATGACTACTCAGTTCTCATTTCTACACAGCAATAAATTTAGTAATATTTTGAAATGATATACTTAGTACGGAACATAATGAATTAATCTAGTTACGGCAAAACTCATCATTACAAAAATAACTGTAACGAGAAACTTATCCAAACAAACAAAAATTACAGTTACCACCAAAACAATATAGGTCATCTGTAACAAGCATTTTTTTCATGGCAGCAATATTTCCTTACAGCGAATTACTAATGCTGTTGAAAGCATATTAATTAATTTGGTACCAATGATCACAAAAGTAGTTTTCAAGGACAGGCGTTTTATCAAATACAGTATTTGGTTTATATTCTGTCAGTTAAACGAGACAAAACATAAACAGTCTCGTGGTGGCAATGTCATGGATAAATATATACAGAGAAGATACTATTCTAAGCATAGAGTGGAACAAAATGGCTGATGTTTTACAGATTTTTAGCCTTGAATTGTTCTAATTGTTACGTGTTTACATCTTTATACGGCATTCTAGGGTATTATACGAGAGAAAAAACTGACATAAACAAACGGAGTAGAGTATGTGCATATATTTTATGATAGCTTTTGGACGTGATACGTGAATAATGTTTGGCATTTTTTAAAATCATTTAAGTCTGCAATTATTAAAATGTCATCTGAATACTGGAACCGATATTTAAATGTAGAATCGGTACCGGAACTGAAATTGTTTGTTATTTGACCCATCTCTACTGTTAAGTTTCAAAATCATACTGATTTTATGCCAAATACAATGAAAGGCCAACTTTATGTGGGGGGGGGGGGGGGGGGAGACAATCTTTATCACAGAAGAAAACATCTTTGCCAATAATTATTTTTCGTTAAAATGTGTTGCGTAACATTTTCAGGCAAAACAATTTGCTTTGAAATACAATGCAACTATTTTGAGCGACGGATAATATTAAGTTTCTACTTTCACAAGTAGCACTTTATTTGCTCTGCGGCCGGCCCGTGAAGGCAAGCGCGCGTGGCTACGCGAGTGAGAGAGAGGATGTGCTTTTTCTTTTGCTAGACTACAATTTCCCCTCTCAATGGCATGTAAGGGGAGGATGGAAGGTGCACATCTGAGATAGACAGAAAAAAAGGGGGGGAGAGAGAGGTTGCTAGGTAACCACTTCCCCTCTCGTCAGGAGCATCAGGGGAGGTAGCAAGCTAGACTCGCACGTCACACCAAGCCTCAGATATGTTGGGAAGACAGACAACACACTGTGGAGCAGCGTTAAACAGCAGCGCATGCAATGTATTTAACATTCCGCTTAAAAAGATTGTTGCAGGAAATCTTAGGTGACTGGACCAAAACGTACTTCAATTGACGCAACATCCAATAAATAGCTTTATCATTATTTATATAGGAGTTGTGCTGGGACAACTGAAAATCAACTGTGGATACAGTTTATCAATACATGTGTTTACGATACGAGAGTCGACTGTAGAACATAAATTACTTCTATTCTAATGCCACGTATCAATAAAAATCTGCAACAGTTAGGAGAAAGAACCTTACAAAATAACCAAAAATTTACAACAACAAATTTGCAGCTACTAACACATAATATACACAAAAAAAAAAAAAAAACAAGAAATAAATTCAAGGTTTTGTCAGGCCCAAGCAAAAGCAGTTGCAGCTTCTTGTACACAAATCAAACTTTTCTAGAACTGAACAAGTTGCAAACAATAGAATGTTATTTACAGTTTTAAAAGGAGACAGAAAGCACAAGCCTGAAAACAAACCAGCTGTGGTCTCACCGTTGTGCGAGGCCACGTTCCGTTGCCTGCACGAGTGTAGTTAGAAGAATAATAAAGAACATTTCTTTTGTTTTTGCATCTGGCTGGAATTTTTTTAGTGAGGTTTTTACACCACTTGCATTGTTTGCAACATATATTTGTTTACATTCTTTCAGCTGAAACAATTTCCATACAAGTTCAGTGAAATTTCTTTTTTCTCAAACTTGAAACTATTTAAAGAGTGTGTCTTAATTCCGACATTATTGAGAAACTTGTTTTTACTGAACAGAACCAAAATCATCTTAAGAAAAAGTTACAGTTGTAAGATATACTGCTACTTTATTACCTCATAAGAGTGATTAATGTGTTTACCTAACATTAAAGTGAAGTTGACGCCAGACTTTTTAAGGGGGAAGTATCCATGCTATCTTGGATTTACGTATTTTCCTCGTTAACTTAATCTTTAGGGCCAATATTTAAAAACCAAGCTAGTCATGACATAGGGAACATGTTAACAGTTATTTCTAAATCCCACTTTTATTTTTCTTATGTGATTAGTGTCCTACCTGTAACCGTAATCAAACATTATCTAATTATTTAATAATTTCAGTCCCACATGGGAAAATACAGGTATATTTTAAACCCCACAAATTAAAAAGTAATCATTAAGTAGTTGTCCATGTCATGTCTATCTTTGATTATTTTTTTTTCTGATCATACATTTTCATTACAAAGATTTGTACAAAAATTCGAAGATGGAATGGATACTACCCCCTTAAGTGCATAAAAGGTTTTAACTGAACTTTTGTGCTCCCTTTTACATAAAAGAATGTTTTCATCAGCAGGTATTTATAACACTGCAAATAAAGTGTGACACTGTTGAAGAACAGAACTACATATCATGATGCTAAGAAAGCGATACTTGTTTTATACAATGGTAATATTATTACTTTTATATGGTGAATGATGTCTTTAGATATAGTGAAACAAAACTCATTTAAATTTGCTTGATATGAAAGCCAATTCGACAACAGACATTTTGTGTACATAAATATTTTTATAATCTTTGTTCCACTCATAAAAATGTGTAGCCATGACCTACCCGAACTGACAACAGACATTTTAAACCAAAAACTGAACAGAATTAAAGATGTGACAACTGATCAGCTCTAATGATAAGCTAACTTGTATGCCACATTTCCAATTTTCCACCGCCCCTAGTTCGTCTCCTGGCCGCTAAGTTCAGCAACTGCCAACCAACACTAAACAAACTACAATTTGCCATCACTCGCCGCCTAAAGAACCTGGCCCAGGGAGTGGAACATCACCTGCATGGAAAGTGTATTTGTCTGACATTGCGTACATGCCCATCCGAGAGTTCCGCCCTGTGAGTACTTGTGTTTTGTTTCATTTTTAAAATATTACTGTGTAGTATCCTAACGGCCTTTCCCACCATTACATAATATAAAATATTGTTAGTGAATGACTTTCAAGAAGGCTTATAAAGCAAATGTTTATAAGTCACCAGACAATGGAACATGAGATAAATTGCAGTGAAGGCAAGCAGCAGTTTCTGCAGAATCTAGAAATTCATGTAATTTCTCTTAACATCATGCCCCTAAAAAGCTAAACCACACATTTACAATTATAATTATTGATGGCTAGAATTGCAATCACAGATACACAGCAGTACCCCTTTCTCAGCAACTCAGCCATTTTCCAGCTGACGTGCTGCAATCAACGTCATTTACTATTCTAGCCTCGCCACAGCCACAGCCATCTCATAAGAGCCGTTACACCATACACGCCACAGGGCACCTTCCAAGCCAGGGTGGTTTGCCTGGCTGTTGCGCTGCAACTCACTTAGCATCTCTCGTCACCACTTATCCCTCCCACATTTGGCGCGTGAGGGGAAGTCTTCTCCACTCTAGTTACGCTCTTCTTTCCTTTGCATCTCTCTCTCCACACCCCACAATCCCCGCCCTGGCCCTATCAGCTGAGTATAAGTAGGATCCGCAGTCCTCGGTTCAAGGCTGTCTCATGCCAGTCCACTTGCCCGGTGTTACGCTGCCCGAGAGTCACCAGACTTCACGTCTCGCCTTCGCAGAACATTACACTGTATGAAGAACTAAAGACTTTTTCAAGTTGCAACAGTCTTACACTGTTCAGTCGAGAGCTCAACTCTGCACGACACTGCACCATCAACATACCAAAGCCCCCGTGCTTCCAGCTACCTTGTAGCTTACTCTCAGCTATCACAAGTGCAAGTACCAATCACAGTCTCGGGGTTGCCCGCGCCTCCCGCGCTGCCACGTCTTCCGATACATACGTAACTATACCAGTTAGCAACTTAGTACCAGCCCTTCAGGCCTCAGTTGGGGTACAGGCTGGTTTATGTGTGTTTTAATTGAGCAATCAATAAAACATACATAAATCAGACGTAGTCAAGATGTCTCTCCAGCACTCTGTATTCCCACACCTTGTCCATTCTCTTTCTGGTACGTCACCTGTCCCAGTAACTCTTCTAGGGTTAGCCACTAGCTGACACCTCGCTCCTTCTCTCTCCTATTGACAGCTGCCTCGTAGTACAGCTTGGGTAGCTTGCCTTCCTGGGCAGTTTCTTGAACTACCGACCTTTTAGTAAGTTCCTAGGTCAGACCTGATGTTCCACACGCCAGATTTCATTCTTGGAAAGGATAGCCCAAAACCCAACAGGAGTCATGCTCTTTGCAACACCTGAACCAGATTGTGACGTTCAACGCGCCAGGCAGCCACAGGAGTGGATGCCCCTTGCAGTCTACTGTAACCTCCAGCTTGGAACTTGGATTAGATCGCAATGTTCCCACCTCACCTGAGCTCCGCATCTCTCATTCCATCAAGCTGTGTCTACCCCTTACTGGCTTCCCACAATCAACTTAATTGGTTACCCCCCATCACCTTATGCCTCATTATAGGACTGGTCTGGGCAAAGCTGCCAAGCTAGAGTTAGCTCAGGCTGGTGTACGAAGGTAAAGCGGCCCAGTTGGCAACCAGGTATCTGGAAAAACACAGATCAAATGACGACCACGGCTTCACCGTCGTCAGGGAGGGGAGAGGGGGAGTGCCTCGGTCTTACCCTCCAACAGTAAATCCCACTACAGGCAAGTGACGAGGCGACACAGTCTTCTACATTATACACATGACTCCTGAACGTGTGGCAGACTGTTCCAGGCTATTAACAGACCCAAAAATATTTTATAAATTTTTAGCTCATTTTTTTGTGATATATGAAATAGTAACCTGGTGAGAGTGCAAACAAATCAACTGTGCTTGCATTTAGATTTTTTCTGATAACAATAAATACTTTAAGGTTATCTATTTCCTGCCTAAGAAATATTTCTTCATGGATATTTAATTCCACATATTTTCATATTTGTCAATTTTCAACATAGTTAGTAACATAAACCATATTTTAAATCATAAAACAGTGAAAGGCATAATATATCAACAATTATAACAATCTGTTGTTAAAAAGGACTTTATTAATATTAAAAATAACTTTTATCCACTGGATTTGCATTGCTGCTTGTGAATATTTTAACATGCCTATTATTATGTAATGTACTATATAAGGCTAATAAAAAAACTTGCAGTTTTACAACTCGCATGCAAATTTGATTTTTTATCTTTCAATCATTTGTTGTAACATTTTATACCTACACTCCAAAATTCTTACACCCTTTCCCTGCTAGCAGAAAATTCCTTTGCTCCTTGGTTATCAGTATATTAATATAATATCAACATTCTTGTAAACACTATCACAATTGTCATTATCGTAATGCACTGCACTACTACCCGCAATGTATGGAATGAACAACTTGTTTGTTTCTTTGCCTTCATCTAACCTTTGATCATATTTATAAAACTACTGTATACGGCAAATACTAACAACATTTCAGTTTTGTTTTTGTACAGTAAGAGTCCAGTACTTGTGATCTGTGCATTAACATTTGCATCTTCAGAGGCATACAAATTGCGTACCTATATAAGTATTGTGTGAGAAAACAGTTGCCGGCATGTACCGCCTGAATGCAAAAACGTGTCAAGTGGCATCTGACCATGATACCACCCGCACCCTCTTTATGAGAGCTGAATTTTTGGAAAAAATGTGCCGGTTGTATGTAGCTAAATACAGTATTTGAATATCACAGATAAAAATATATGTATTACTAATAAAAGTTATTTATTGCACTTTTTACGCAAAACTGAGTCCTTTGTGGACACCAAACCTGCCGTACTGAACTAAGCCAATTTGGCAAACCCCCACCTAAATGATGAGAGGTTCAGGTGCTGCATTACAGAAAACTTTGACTGTGTACAAGAAGTGTCGAGCGTAGGACACCAATAAATGTGCCAAGT
This sequence comes from Dryococelus australis, assembly GCA_029891345.1. NCBI lineage: Eukaryota > Metazoa > Arthropoda > Insecta > Phasmatodea > Phasmatidae > Dryococelus > Dryococelus australis. Next base: position 59,299,151 of record CM057008.1, read on the forward strand.
AAGTATCTTCACAGCAATAATAACAATTCAAATCTACTATTCTCTCATTCCACAATTTACAAATATGAATATCATTTTCTAAAATGTCACAAACATAAAAAGAGAGTAAAAATTTGTACAAATATATGTTGGTAAGTCCAGTATCCAATGATTACAAAAGCTGTGACAATAAATATATATGTACGAAAATAATCATCACTATCTACTTTACAGAATATTTTTGTACAACCATTAAAACTTAAGTTTTACCTACAATATTTTCATAAATATTTTATTCAATTAAAAATATTTTTTCGATCACATTTACGAAGAAGTGTGGTGCACAACTCCCAGGAAGATAAAGACACAGGACAACATGTTCACGTCTTCTGGCTAGATGACGAACAATGTTTGACCAGAGGTTTCCTCTGACTCTTCACTTCAATCCTGTCCTTTAGTTTCTGCACCAACTCGTTTAGCTCCGACTGCAACACACAACCAGGAGCAATGCAGGATAGCGACACACCTACGCTACACAGTACCGTCACCAAGTGATAATAACTAGATTCATGTAATGGTCACACTCCTAATGTGTATTTATCCAAACGAACATCTTAGATTTCTGAAGGACCACAAAAGGTTCAATGTTTTCAAGGGTTCATCATCAAATTGCATTCCTGCAAGCCATCTTAAATTAACTGCCTGTTACATATTGATACAGGATTACCAACTGTACCAGAACTTCAGTTCCATTCAAACAATGCATATACAAGTTTGTAGTTTTCAGATGCAGTGAAGCAATATTCATCCATGTACAGTCGGTATCCTATTTTACACGGCCTCACGATTTCTGAAAATAGCCTCGTAAATTTGCTGACCTCATTAAATTACAGTAGACCAATCGTAACCACCACAGAACCTAAAATTGCATTAAAAGTGCATTTCTTGCAGTAAGTCTGTTTTAAAATGTCTGGTGCAAAAATAACTGGTAACCAAATGAGATATTGCAATAGGCAGACATATTCTGAATAAAACTATACCTCTGACCTCATGTACCAAAAAACTGTAAACCAGGGGTCGAGTCACTTTTAGCGTGTAATCAATCAGTAGCCTCAAACAATTAGTGAAATATTATAAAAAGTAGACAGGATTCACAAGAACTCGCAGATATACACACACACTGGCACAGACTGCAGTGTGCCACTCCTCGCCGCCTGATGAAATATCTGCATAGAAAATGTTTTCGTCCTACTTTTGTGCGTGTGTCTATCTACGAGTACTGCCCTGTGAATAATTGTGCATCCTGTCTACTTTTTATAATGTACTCAGTAGCCTAGCTGCCTACTCCCACCATATCTCATTATTTACAATTACTGAAATATGTATTAAAAGTAATTTACTTCAATGGATAAACGTGAACTGGGGGAACGATTTAATAAAACAATGTTTGATGCAACTTGGCAATGTATATATGGCATCCAAAAACACAATAATAATTTATGTGTGTGCATATAGCACACGATGTTCACGATGAAGTGAGCACTACTGGAATCAACCTTAGTCACTATCCCCACCTGCATATATTTTAACGGGCGCACTGAGTGAAATGCGCCCAGTAAAGTTGGTAACGATGAATGGAAAGTAGTTCCATATCTTAACGTCGAATAAAAAGTATTACGTAAATTATTTCTTTCACTTTCTGTTTTGTTAATGCATCGAAGTGCAGAGCAGATTTGCAACACACTTTCCTTTGTGTAAGGTCGAAGAATACACAGTTTGCATACAAGCAGATTTTAAGCAGGGCTTTCAAAAGTGCTGATTTTACCGTGAAACAGCCTTTAACAGCCTATATTGGGAGAGACTTGAGGAAGAGGTTAGATTGAGTTTCTCTCTCGTCATCACGTTAGCCAGTCAGAGGGAGCGTTTTCAAATGTCAGTAACGCAGGAGCGAGGTTGGTATTTAAAATTTTGCCAAAGTTTACATTTAAGTAGCAAAGAAAAGTTTTTAATAATGAAGTATATTGAATTATTAAGTAGAAAACCAAAGAACTGTGTTACCAATTTGCTTGTGTGCTGTAATACTGGATAAAGAACTTTCCAATTAGTTAGTACACTTTTACAAAATGGTTTGAGTTTCTTCCTTAGGTTGTGAATAAAAGTCATTTTAATTTGTTTTCCATTTTAGCATTGTATTTCAGTTCGAAAGCAGAGCCCCTTAATATGCATAAAAGGTTAACCTGAGGCTGTTACAAAGTGTTATTTGACATTTATACTTACAAGTGTAAAAAATCAGTAAAAGTAATTGAGAACCAATTTCTAAAAACTGGTACTGAACCAAGAACCGGAAAAATTATGGACCTGACCCATTCTTGTTAGAAATAAAGATAAAGATGTTTGTAATGACTCAAAATGCTTTTTCAACGATGAGATTTGAAGACTTCAGCTCATTCCTACACATAGCCTTGCATTTGAGTTCTTGAAGTTACATTGCAGTTAACCCCGCTATGTGATGAGTTTGTACTGTTTACCGTTTAGGATGGACGTTCTACACAGGGTATAGTGTATTATTCACTTGCCCACCATAACTATGCATCTAGTACTTTAGCCTGCTGCTAGGGCAAGGCGACGTTCTATTGGAGGTCAGCGAGTCCTATATATTATGGGGCAGGGGGCGCAGGGGTAGCAGCGTTGAAGAGAGGAGAATGAGATATGAAGCGAAGCGGGGGGAATGGCAGCTTCCCCTTAGCTGCCTGGTTGGAGTGGAAGGCAGGCCATTGGCATTGAACGGGTTGCGGGCTGACAAGAGGCAACGAGGCACTTCAGTAACACCGGTCATGCGCTCTGTGGCGTATAGCAAGTACGACTCTCAGAGTGAGGCAGTGGCTGTGGTGGAGGCTAGAGTATAATGTGATATCGCCCATAGTGTGTAAACTTTTTACTAATGCACTTGAAATTACATTATAATACTGACGCATGACACATTCCTCCACAGTTGGCATGCACTCTCTACTTCCGACTTTGCCATCATTAAGCATCCTATGCTCATGTCGGCAGTCCGCAGTGCATTATTATATCAAATCAAGTGCCTACAAGATTTACAAGCATCACTACAACTGAAATTACAGACACCTGGTTAATAAAAATATAACAATTAATTAAAGCTATCACACAGTTGTCCTAACCCCAATGCGGGAATTTTAAATCTCAAAGAGCCACGACTCCCTTACAAGAGATAAGATAGTTCAAGGGTTCGTTGTGGGAGCGCAGCACCCATTCTACAAGATTATCGCAGCCTCCAGTGCCTCACGCCAAGGTGATAAGCTCAACACCTTCACTCAAGGAGATAAGAAAAGGGTAGCATGTGCCGAAGCCCACATAAACAACCCCGTTGATGTGAGGCTAGCCATCCCCTTGCCCCTCTGGAAGCCAACAAACAAAGATTTTGAGTATAAATAGGACGTGCCACGCCAGGCACAAGAGAGTTGTTGCTTCCTCCAGTTTGTGTACGGCAGAGGGAGCAACAGCGGCAAGGGACATTCCACCCTTTTACAGTCTGAAACACAGCTGAAGAAATGTCTGATGGGTGCGATGGTGACTAGACCAACTTGGTAAGCGGCAGCCAACAGACTTCACAGTCTGAACAAGGCAGAGGACAAATACTACAGGAAATGCAGTGACCACTAGACCACGTGCTGAAAACCAGAAAAGACACCCGCTGTTTGTGAGCCCCGAAGACGCCTGCACCTTCATACAGAATACGTCTCTCTACCTCACCCTCCCTTTAATAATTTTTCCTTCCACGTTAAATTCCACTTGGGAACAGGTCACGAATTTTTAATTAATTCTTAGGCTCCTTTACAGAACTTCCAATTAAATTAGGGTCCATTTAATTGCAATTTTCATAGAATTTCATTTTAATTAATCAACTTTGCTCAGGACACCTTCGCCTGAATATTCATATAGTACTAAGCTTCCTTAACATTTCATTAGTACTATTTATACTAGAAAAGAGTACGGACTCACCATCCATTTTCTTAAAACATTAAACAATAACGTAATTATTTTTACCATTTATTTTGAGAGTAATGCATTTTACTGTACGTGTCTTCCTTTTTGTCCTTTACTGAAAACTACTTTAATTTACATAGAGAGCTTATTATTTTTAATAAAGTCATCAGAGGCTTCCTCAGGGGTGCGGGAGTTGCTAGCCTCATTTCGCAGCGGTTTTTTAATGTAGGGTAGTGAGCCATGCCACAATCTCTTATCTCCCTGGCTGGAGGCTGTTTACATATTTACTGCCTCTCCAAGAGGCTCGGGCAGCAGTGACGACATCGGCAGCACGGTGCTGCTCTTTTTCAGCATCCCTGCAACTAGCTTCTTCTTCTCGGCCGTGTCGGTGTCTCAGTGGGTAATACAATTTCCTCTTTGAGGATGGTGACCACATGTCCGCTTATTAGTGGGCAGTACAATTTCCATTAATTATCCGCACGTCTGCAGTTGTCTGTAATGCTTGGATCAACCCTGTAGGCACGAGATTCATTAACTGCCAGCGTGTGACTTGCCCCAAATAACTATCAATGCGTGATAATGGGGCGAACTCTTAGAGTAGGGAGCACACGCGTGATGCGCAGGAGTGTGGCATTCATCAGGGTTTACCCCTTTTTCACCTTAGTCTAGGCCGAAGGTAAGAAATTATAGACCTCTATCATTTTCCCTACATGGAGAACCCCCGACCTAGCTGGCATTTAGATTGTGTTTAATTCTGAACTAACCTGGGCCAGTCTAGTGACCAAGGAGGTAACGAACAGATACCCCAGAAGGGGCTGGAGAACGGGAATTCGGATGCACTTTTGGCGGGTAGACATGCTAACACCCACTTTAGTATAAAGAATTCTCTCCCTTTTTGATATTTATCTAAAGGGAAAAGTATCCCCAGACTTCAATACATATTAAAAAGTATTTTTTATTAGGCATACAAATCAACACTAAATTTCTAACTCACTCCAAGAAGAGAGAAGTCAATTTTGTATTAAGAGAAACTCTGTATTAAATACATTTTAATAAATGAATGAGGTTTCACAAAAAGTCTGTATACGCTTATGTGAAATACTACATACATGAAGCAGTGAATGAAATGAAATGTTCGTGTTGTATAGCGAAAGAAAGACAGACCTGGTCGTAGGTGTACATCAGCTTGCAGAACTTCAAGTGGTGCCTCTTCTTGGTAAGTAGTTGGCTTGCGTGCGGGAGACAGTACACACCCTCCTCGTGGGAGTTCGTCACCTGCGGAACATGAAAACTCTGCCAGTCTGAACGCATCATCAACAACCAGCTGGTTCCTGGTTAATTGTAAACTATTAAATGATCTTAGAAAAAAGAACCTATATTAACAGACCCGCATGCCCAATAAAGAGTAAAGTTAACAGTTCCACATTAGAAAGTGTAATATATAAATTTGTGGTCACTGAATTGGCACAGTTCAGTTTTTGTTTGTTTCGTACACATAAGTGTATAAATTAGCATTTTAGTATGATACTGTGGAACTGCGCCATAGTGAGCATGGTCTATAACACATTTGCTATAGCAATAATTTTTTAATACCCTGATCATCTTCTACATTAAATACAATATTAATATAATACTACTTTAAAACAGAGGCCGTTTAGTGTTCACGTTTGACGCATGCCCAGCTGGGACGTGGTTCTACATGTTGGACTTGTGAGTGCTGGGTTTGAACCAACGACTGGGGAAGTTGAATACAATTCCTAACTTAGTAAAAATAAGTTTTTAATGAAAGTGGTTTTCGTTCTAGCTACTGTAGAGGTTTTATATCGCAATGCCAGTATCACGACAAACATGAGTGAAACTCCTGGTCCTATCAGGGACTCTATATAACAGGTTACTCCCCAAAGAAGTCTTCCAAGTCCCCATTAGTTGTCCACTCTTTTAGTGACGTCAACAACCACTGTCACTCTGGTAATGATAAACACGCCACTACCCTTCAGGTACGTGGCCTCCGCAAACCCCTTCTAGACAACTGTGTTAATATAGTTAGGGAGAGTTTATTTTCATAGTCACCTACCTTGTCCAGCTTAGACCCAGGTCACCTTCACCTGGCATTCTTAGATTACTCCCAGTCAACTCTTGATTGGCTAGGAGGTAGTATGGGCCACCAGGTTTATCTCTACTGGAATAAACACGTATTTCAGCTAACCAATGGGTACATATTTCAAAGGATATTTGTGCTATTTACACGTATACACCACGTCCGTCAGCGATAAGCAGGAGACAGCGGAATATTTCTCAAACCTAGTGTAGGACTGCGGGCTCCCCCTCAGGGATGCACGTATGTCAAGTATATACACGCTCGACGGCAGCCTGTTCTGTGCAACACAGTCGACAGAAAGCCAGAGACACTCCAAAAGACGGCTAGTCAGTCAGTCCAGGTTGTACTTCGTCCACTGCGCTGAATTGTGCCAAAGGAAGTGGTCGCCTAGATCTGGAGGTCTGACCCCTTTTGGACCAACACCCAAGCGTCGTTGACAGACAGCCACAGTATATCCCAGCGCTGAACTGTGCCGGACACAATAGTAGTAAAGGGTGCCGCTTTGGTCTGTTCGACTTCGGCAATTGGCAGGACACATAGCTAGGGACCTTCGTCGCCTGCTTACCTTTACAAAGCCAGCAGTAAATCCTTCCTGTATGCCATACTCCTGGAGGAGTAGTATTCAAAGGCAGCTACCACCTCTGACACCAAGCAAGGTTGTAACACAGCACCGACTGCACTTTGCAGTCTTAGCCCCAGGGAACAAACTCAGGCCGTTTTTGTTTGTTTTATGCAAAAAATTCATGTGTCATATATGAAACATTGTAATTTATAACCAACTGGTCAGCTTCTGTGCACACAACGGCTGTCAGAAAATGGGTGCCTAGCAAGTGAGCATATTCTACTATAATAGGTCATGAAATTATGCACTGCAAGACCGGGATGCGTGCGAGTTACCCCTCCACAACTAGTGGCCATAGGGGAGACCTGGCAAACAAGTACCGGTGCGTTGCAAGTAGCCAGCATACAGGTGGTGGCATGCTAGTTACTCTTACAATGTCGGAGATATGTGCAGCATAACTGATCTTACTAGGAAGGGGTGCGGCTGTAGTGGAGGTTACAACGGATTACAGACATTGACCGTGATGCATCGCATTTGAGTATCTTCAAGCTCACTCCAATGGGTTTACTACACACAAATACAAATGCAGTCAACTCAAGATTCTAAGAGACCCCTGGAATAGCGACCCTCTTGAAATAACAACCATTTTTTTGGGGGAACCATAAAACAATTTTCCAATAACGACCCACTCAAACTAATAACGTTTTCCCAGGAACCGTGAAGGTTTGTAGAATCAAGAGTTGACCAAGTTCTCATAAAACTCAGCATTGTCTAAGAGATAAACAGAAAGTGAACCAATGTGCTCCTCACCAGCGACACAAAGAGGTTGGCTCGGCATATCTCGCACTCGTAGTCGCCATCCTCATCGGGGGCTGGCCGGGACTTGCGGCGCTTGATACTGGCTTCGGGCAGCGGCAGGCGCTCGGAGCTCTTGAGGCCGAGGGCATACAGCTCCTTGCGGTTGTCCAGCTCCTGCTGGCGGATACGCACCACCATTGGCAGCACCTGAGGCACACAAACTCTTCAGCCATCACTACACTGCCACCAAGCAACTCATCTGGTGATGAGATTCAGCTGTGGACAAAGGCAAAACATTGCAACTGCAAGTGAAGCAGAGAAGATTGAGCGGCTATTAAGAATGAGGTGTTAAGAGCCAACGGGATGAAGAAAAGGTCTGCGAATCAGCATTTTTTAAATCACTTTGATAGAAAACTCACTGCGACCAATGCTAGAAATCTTGGTCAAAATCTATCAAATACATTTACGAGCAATAAGATAAACTTATATGTACGTGCTGTAATTTCATCACCCCTGATTGATATGCCTTAGTACAAAAAACACTTTCAACAACTGCAGTTTGGAGTAGGCATGATCATAAAAAGCTACAGGCGTCGTGTACTGTGTAAATAGTTGTGTTAGTGAATAAATATTGAGCTACAGTGACTGGTACCGTTCTTGTAAATCAGACAGTCGCAACAAGATGGCTGCCGTGACCGGATCGTGTTGTCATGCTTGCTCGTGTGTTGTACATAATTAACGGACTTGGAAACCACTACTTTGATGTACTTTTGTCTTTTGTTAGTCCTCTGGTTTCTTAATCAAATTGTACGTAACATTTTGGTCCATTTGGGATGGGATTGTACCAGTATTGTTCGGATTTTTCGTGTCGTAAATTAGTGTTGGTAGTGTACAGACGAGTACAACAGCATGTGTTTACATGCGTAAAATCAGGAAGTTGCAGGTAATAGTGTTTGTTGGCGATGAAGATGATGTTTTAAGAGCAATTGACTGAAATTTGGCTGTGCGCAAGTATTTTTCTTATGTTTGTCTGTACGGTAGGCCTAACCTAAAAGCTTGAAATGCCAGAATCGTATTTTTTTTAGCACCATTCGCAAAGAGCGGAAGAACGTTTGAACCGTGCTGTAATATTAGCAGATGCACAAAAAAAATACTTCTAAACAAGGATTGTGTAAAGAAATGGTACAGTATTTAAAACAGTTATGTCACGGTTTTGAAGATGACCATTTTGCGCTATAAATTGTTTCAAAAATGATGATACGTTTTATGCTGTGGCACATGCACAACGCTTTGACAGGTTTGATGAAAACTTTTATGCCGCTATGACAAAACATGATTCTTTAGCAAACAAGGCCGAAACAAAGAACCGAAAGGAACCATCTACCTAGAGTAATGATTAACTAGGGTCACATGTGACGTTACTCTGAATTAACCTTCTAACTTTCAGTGGCGAAATCACTACATGGACGTGCTTTTCAAATTTACTTGGGTCCTCGATAGCAACGCAGCCCTTGTTGAGCAATGTGGAGCGCCTGGTCTACTTCAGGACATTAGCAGAGGAACCACTCATGTTGATTCAGTCACTTGCGCTCACAGATGAAAATTATTCAGTAGCATGGGACATACTAGTCAGAAGGTATGAAAACAAGACGCTTATTACGTTCCAACATCTAGATGCCCTTTTGCAAGTATCCACAGTATCTCAGGGCTCACCAGCTGCTGTGAGGTATTTAATTGCTGGGGTTATTGAAAATGTGCCCGCTCTGCAAGCTATTGGCATCCCAGAAGATACATGGGATCGACTACTTATAAATCTGTTAGAGGAAAAATTAGATTCCACACCCCAGCAACAGTGGGAACTGGCACTGAATCCAGATTCTGTTCTTACCGTGAAGAAGTTTACGTCCTTGGAAAATCAGTCCAAATGTAAAGTGCCCCGAGGGAAGGTACCAATTGGAGCAAACAAGGCTGCTAATTCTCAAAAGTGTGACCTCTTTTCACCACGAGGTTCTACTTCCTTTATTAGTTTGCCCTCAATCGAAAGAAAGTGTCAATTGTGCCATTTGGTTCACATGCTTGATCGCTGTCTGGACTATTTGTCAAGATCACCATCAGAGAGGTTTGCTGTAGCCAAAAAAGCAAGAGTATGTTCGAACGGTTTACGTAGTGCACACGTGGCCAAGGACTGTTCATCCCTGTTAAATTGTATAAAATGTTTTGCAAGGCACCACACACTTAATTTTGAGGAAACGCACAAGAATTGTAAGGACACTTCTTCTGAGTAATCTGAAAGTGCTAAAGTGCTCAACTGCCATGCACACCTGATAATGAGCATGCATCAAGATGATGTTCTCTGTTGTAACTTCACAAACATTGTCGAGCACAATCACAACCCTTTCATCAGTACTGCTTTCAACAGCCACGGGTGATATTATCACTAATGAGGGCACAGTATACACGCAGTTTGCATATTGTCAGACTCCGCCAGTCAGGTGAGCTTCACTTCAGAAGCATGGGGCTTCTGTCCGGTTGGTTGGTTTACTACCCATAATTCCCCGACCTGTCCACTTGCGTGGACAGTCTTTATGCCAATGGCTTTCCGGGCAGAACCAGCACTTCGGAAATGAACGAGGTGCGTGGAGTAGGAGATGGGGAATTCCTTTGTGTCTCGGATGACTGAGTTCATGACTCAGCGGTTTTAATTGTTCATTGCTTATCAAGCACAACCTGCGCTTCGAAATTCTATTCTGCCTCCTTTGTGCGCTTCGCCAGTTCGTCAATGGTCGAAGGCTTGGGCATGAGTAGCACGTTCCGCAAGCCGGGTAATAACATTCTGCTAATTGATCAACAGAGCTCGGCTCATCCCCCTCCGGAAATACTCGACGGAACATCTGTTCAATTTTTTGTATAAATATTTCAGCTTCGTCCCCTGGTACCTGGGTCTGGCTATAGAATTGCATGGTAAGTTTGGCCAATACTTTTTTGCCAGTAAACAGTCGCCAACAGACTACAGAACTACTTCCAGTCCGTTATAAATTTGCCATAGCGCTCCCACCTTTCTAAAGCCTTGCCTTTGAGATGTGTTTGTGCATTGCAAAACCACGGTTTCGTTGGGAGGTCAGATCCCCTAAACTCCCTCTCTAATTCCAGTGAATACAACGGGGTCCTCATGGGGTCGACCCGCAAAATCCGGGACCTGGGGTTCTAGGTCGTGTCACGTGATAGGATATCCCGGGGCTGTTCCCGGCTGTCTTGATGAATGGGATCGGTGAGGACGATTTTCATAGGCTTGCCTACACATCTCGCATCTGTACGCTAGTCCAGGCCTGATAAACCTCTCGTCAGGCCAGCCTATGCAAGCATGGTGATATAGCACATTACAAATTGTGCAGCAAATTCTGTTTACGCCCTACCCTGAACACATAACCTCCTTACAAAAGGTGGTTTGTTGGGCCAGACAGGCTTCACACCTACTCGAGTCCCTCTGTACTCCTTTCTTCGTCTAGCAATCCTATACAAAGATAGTGGAATGGTTTGTAGCAGTGGACGCATATAATGCAGTACATGTTGGTATCCTTGCAGTTGCTCTTAGTTTGTATAGCTACATTTTTCGCTGGCAACGTCCACCATGTTATTGGTTGCATAGCATATTCGACTGCATTAATGTCTACTTCTGACATTGTGGTGATTTGGGTGTCACGGAATGTTTCAAGACTCCCCAAAGTCTAGAAACTGGATCCTGGTTAAGTCTTAACTCTCTGGTTTGTTCTGACGTGGTCCTGTTGTTACTGATTAAACAGTAATCAATGCTCTGGCCCCAGTTGGGCACCAGAAAATCACTTGAAGTGTTGCCCTATAGAAATACAGACACTGCCAATGTGGTTTATGTGCGCTAGGTCAGGCGTGCTCTCGTTATAAGAGAAGTGATGCTTTTGAGTTAGGTATTTGACCTGCTACTCATACTGGTGGTGTCGGTTGGTGACTGCGTACAAAGATTACCACTCCTGGAACTACGATAGGTCTGGTTGAAACACTGATTCACTTTTGTGTACCTGTCTTACCAGGGACTGCTTCGGTCACCGCAGCTGAAGCTGTTGCTGGCTGGAACTGGTGACTCTTGGAGAAGAGCGGTTGCGCTGGTACTGCACTGACTAACACAGTACCGTTGGTTCCACTCCGCTGATTCTCGGCTCCAGAACAAGGGGTAGTAGTCTTGGGCTAGGCGAAAGTGTGCAGGGAAATACATGAAAGTATACACTTGAGAGGAAACCCTCTTAAGTTTACAGGAGGTCTGAGCTCTCTCCCATTCGGCTTTGTCTGCTAAGTGCAGAAGGGTCTGATATGCACACTCGCTTGGTGGTGCTATAGGCTGCCTTTAACTCCTCCCTTTGTGAGTCATGCCTTTTCCCAAACGACTCTTGTCAGTCTTGTCGATGCTTTAGTACATTTCCTGATCGACGTAAACTCGAGACAGATCCCTAGCTGAGTTTACAGCCAATAATGGTTGACGGCACAAGTTTGGTGCTCTAATCCGTTCTCCACCAATGGCGCACAAACCTAGAGCGGTGAGACATGTGGGCCATCTCCCTACCACTATTTAGTGAGGTCGCAATAGGGGTTAGGCCTTCAGTCCCAAGCAAATACTCCTTCCAACACTGTGAGCGCTCCGGTAGCAGCAATACCTGAGGTGACTGTCTCGCCCATCTTGAATGAGTTACTAGTGTTTGGGGCTCTACCATTTTATCCACCGAAATGTATAGAACAGGTGGATGTCGAATGGTGTGTGTACGACGTACAGATTCCTGAAGGGAATCCGAAGTCCTACTCTATGTTTCATACTTGTAACAACACCCGGTCTTGGTTGATGTACCGTAATATAATTTCTAGTGATCATAGGAAATACCTCTAGAATAGAAATCCTCAGTGAAAGGAACAAAATTTATTAATTAGGAATAATAAATACAGTGATATGTGCTACCTCTTAAAGCAGGGTTCACACGATGCAAGATGCAATTCGCACAAGATTTCGTACGAGAATGTAAACTAAATTGTGTGCAAAATGAGTTCACATGCAGATAGATATAATTAATACTGTCTCACATCAGAATTAGTTGATAGTCCTGGTGATTACTAAACAGCCAAAGTATTATTATACAAAATATGAAGTTGCTTACTTCAACTAGGTATTTGTTTCAAAGGTTTCCCTCCAAAATATAATTGTTTGTATTTTATTTTCAACACACACACTAAACTTCAATCCACGCTTTAAATTTATTTTCCAGCAATGTTCTATTTTCCTGTATTCCTCTTCGCACACCCCAAATTATAATTTTCTTTTACTCTATGGTTGTGTTTACAACAGGTCACATGACCAGCATACAAGGACCAATAGGATCGCAACTTGCATCGCCCTGCACGAGAAAAATAGGACCTGCTCCATCTTCTAATTTTGTGCAAGATGTGCCGTGTACACAAACTTGCACAAGAAATTCTCATGTAAGGTCGGCATTTCACGCAAGTTTGGCACTCATCTTGCATCGTGTGAAACCTGCTTAAGCAAGCAGAGCGTGGTATGGAAGTAACCTACGGTAAACAGGTGTAGACGACCTGCTCCTAGACTAACCAAACTAGCTAAGAAAATAACTCAGTGGCAGCTACTCTAACCAAGGGACGTCTAGAAGAGACTTTACAAAAAGGGGACCACTACTTTTAAGATCAGTGGGTGTAGTTGTGTCTACTAGCAAGTAGAGGTGGCTGCTGAACTAGGAGGAGCAGCAGCGGAAGGTGTGATGATGTCTGCAGGCTTTACTGAAGGAGAGCGTCTAGAAGATACTGATGGTGGTAGATGTCAATGGAGCTTCTGGTGGCTAGTGGTGACAGCCACTGGTGGCTCCTGAAGACTTGGTAACAGTAGAGGCGAGCTACTGGAGAAGGAAATAACTCCCAGAGAGGGACGTGTGACACCTCATGACGTCCCTCAAGTTGTCCTTCAGTTTGTGAAAACTGTATGTAACTTCGTGGTTAGCATGAAAGCCGAAGGGGACACAGTGAAACAGCCCGCTGTCCCTTCATAGACTCCTTTACCCCCACGCAGTCACCCAGTTAGTCAGAAGAGGGAGGGCACGAGGATATGCCATGCTGGTTGCCAGGCAACCCTCTCTTGTTTGCCACATGATATGTAAGGGGAGGAAACAAAGTCACCTGAAGGCAACCGCAGCTTATCCTTCCAACTCCAAGCGGGTTGTTCACATGTACGTTCGCAGGCAAGAACACCACTTACAAACAGAGTGGTTCTATTTGGTAGACACTTGCCTTTTGAGAGGTTTATATTTAACTAGCATTAACAGTCATTAATATTAATTTCTCAGCGACTTTTTTTGTAGCAAAGGAGCACCGTTTATTTCCTTCCCGGATATCAGTTCATTCACAAGATGTGTATCTTTTGAAATAAATTAATACTTACATAACAACTCCTCTGATTATCCTACACAAAGCCACGGAATACTGACTTCATGCTCACTCGCTGCAAAATATTTAAACATTTATGATGACAAGGGGAAATTGTATATGGACTTAATATTTTGGGTGTCAAGGGGAGGCTAAGTATACATCTCTAGAGGTGTCATCTTTTTCAGAAGACGTCTGCCCATTAAAACCAAATTATATTAAATTTTAAAGAAATTTGTAATTTTTGTACTAGAGATGATTCAATACGGACTTTGTGTAAAAAAATGACAAATTTTGAAGCAAGGGGTTGAGGGTAGGACCCAAAATTTCTCAAAATACCTATGACTAACCTGTCATAATGACCATTATTACTGGAAACCACGAGCTATCGTTTCAGTAAGGTTCTACTGTATTTTGTTATGTAGTGATGCATGGCGCATTCCTGCGCATTGGACATGCACACACTAGATAACAACTTTGCTCCATCATCGAGCCACTACACCACATATGGCAAGTCACATTGTGGCAGTTCAATTAATCATATGCCTACAGGATTGCTCCCAGCCTACAAGGTCGCCAGAGCCTCGCAGAGAGGCGACAGATATGTCAACAGCCTACAATGAAGGATATAATAAAAGGGTGACTGCCACCAAGCCAGCATAAACTACCCTGTGAAGTGAGGCTAGCCACCCCCGCACTCCGCTGACAACCAACAAATCAGAATTTTTAGTATATAAGGAGGTGCCAGATCCCAGTTCAACACAGTCATCGGCCGTCCAGCTTGAATAAGGCTGAGGGCCCCACTAGAGGTAGCAGCTGTCACCCTGACCTTACAGTCTGCACAGATTCGTGCTCATTTGACGCAGGGGACTGACTACATAAAAATTTGAATAAAACACTGTCTTATGTTCAGTATATACACACCTGTTTGAGCACATCAACATGAGACCTGCCATCTGTGGCTATACTGAAGAGCAGTCGCTCCAGGGAGAACACAGACGGTTCGCAGCTTTCTTGGATGTCCTGCACAACAACACAGCTTCCGGTACAGTCATGTTCATAATAAACACAAACACACAACAGCTTAAACATAAGGTTGTGTGTGTACACTTATACATATGAGTGTACAATAAACTGGAAGAGCGTTTCAACTCCTTTACTTCCTTTTGGACTGCTCCCAGACAGCGCTGAGTGGCAGTGAATAGTGTTTGTCATTACAGGTCGAATGTGCGGCATCCAAACACTTCTACATGTCTGGCATTACTAATGACATTGTTTTCAAATTGAGACAATTCACCATCATTTTATCAGTGGAGATAGATGTGGCATTTTGTCCACTGACCTATGGTAGTAATTAATTTCCTGCAACTTGGCTGTTGTCATGAACTTTACTTTCACAATAAGAAATACGTGGCTTGGTTATTTATATACACTTCTATCATTACCACTTGCTGATTACTAGTTTGAAATCATTTCTTGTATTTCCTTCTTCACTTTGTTTTGCTTGCTTTCTTTTAGGCACCATAGTAAATAAAATATGTAGTTTTTTTATCATATCAACACAACAACTAATTTGCTATGAAGGCAGAATATATTATAATAAATTTTCCATATTGGAACAAACATGCATATCTAAATGATTTTCGTACTAAAACCTACTTTTAAGACTTTGCAAATAAACATTACTCGTGATCGACTCACAGCAGTTGCTTTGTTTGCAGAAGAGGTGGCGGCAGCTAACAAGGAATTAGCATTTTACTTTCATACTGTAGAATGAACAATAAATCAAACCATCAATTTAGAACAATGCAGAAAGGTTACATTTGAAATAGAAAAATGGCAGTGGTGGTACAGAAATGAAACAGAAGCATAAATGTAATTTAATTAACTTACTATTTAGAACAAAGTTAAAATTGTAAACATACAGACGTGCTCTAGTTGGGCAATGCATTTCCCACTCATGAATATATGGCCATGCTCGGCAAAGGGTTAAACTAGAGTTCTTATAAATTATTTTTCATTTTCGTTTCAGTTTCATGAAATTCAACGAAAAAAAACACACACACATGCTCCCTGTCCCCCCACAGTGAGAAAGAGAAAGAAAGAGAGATGGAGAGTGAACTTGGTAACCGAGATAAGATGTAAAAGATGGCAGAATAAAGGAGAGTAGTGGCTGACCTTGAAGACCTGCTCAGCAGTGGTGAGCCAGCTTGGCTGTGCGAAGTAGACGCTCTCCGACACCAGATAGCCAGCGCAGATGCTGGAGGTGAAGGCGCGTGGGAACACCAGGATGAACTGGCCTGGCTCCTGCACCGTGTGGCACAGAGAGACGCCCTCCTTGACCAGCAGTGATGGAGGCACCATTGCAGTGTCCGACGGCAGCCAAATTGTCTTGTTGCGGCAATACCTCGGCACCAGCTTGCTCAGAGCTGCTCGGAACAGGAAGCTGTACTCATCCGGTATCCCGTACCTGTCGCAAATCACCACGTAATGATAAGGAAAGTAAGTGTGTGCATGGATGTGCCACTAGTCTCTTGTACTCAGTCCGGTAGTTGCCCTGGAATTATGTGCGCACAGTTGTTGAGATCCTCGGAGAGACGGAACATAGACAGACAGCTGCTCAGATACATGAGTGTGTTCAAGTGCCAAAAATGATTTCTTTATTTTTAAAATATTTTATAATTCTGTTGTATTATACCAAATTGTATTTTCATAAAAGTATCAAACTCCATGGAAAATTAATTTACAAAAATTAACAGTGGGAAATACACAGGAATTTCTAATTTATATTTATTGGCATACAAATTCAAAAATTTCACATAATCATCACATTTGGTTACAGTTCAAATTATTTATTAGTATCATTAGAAAAAGATGATGAAATTCAACAAAATTTCTTTTAGTGGATTCGCCATAATTTTTTTCTAAGTTGTACAGTAAAATTTTAATCCAAAACAGTTAGAAGTTAAACCCTAGTCATAGGTGAACCAAATGCCACACTTCAAAGTAATTTATTTGTGGTGTTCCCAAAACTTTAAGACGGTGAAATCATTGTGCTCGTATTACTTTTTGAAATATGTTTGGCACAAATTTTAAAGTTGAAATGCTGATAATTCTACTACAAAGTACTGTATGCATGAGTTATTAACTGATTTGGCATTTTTATCAAATAGTTGTTGATAATGTATCGCAAAACTGCAAAATATCGTCAAAAGCGTAATTTTCACAGTGCAGCTGTCGTACAGGGAGCAGTAGAAACCTGAGGGCCAGGCATTCAAATACACTGCAGTAAAAATATGCAAACATGCATGTTGTTTCCAGCTTTGGGCTTGATACAGCCAGCCTGGAGACTAGATGAGGTGAAAAGAATTGAGGATGAGGAATTGCCATACTGAACACGGGGACGTTATAAAGTGCCCAGCTCAAACATATTATTTACGTTATACTTATATACTTTTTACGTTTATTCTATTAAACATTTTCAAATAGGAAAAAATGGTGAAAAATGGTTAAAAAGGGCATTGTTAGGCCTTTACTGTATAGTGTTCACAAGGAAAAGGAGAAAATACAGAAAAATCCTCTTAAGGCATTTGTAGAGATACTAAAAAAAATTATTCTTATTAACTAGAAAAACTTACTAAAAGTATTCAATTTGATGCGTGCTGCTTATAGGAGTTGTATTAAACTCCTGACGTGTTACATCTACCTGGCACCACAACCATAGATGGCTACACGATTGTTCCCATGTAGGGACAGTTACAGACACACCCAACTTCCTCTCACTACTAACGTAGCTTCTACATATCATAAGGAAGGGTCAAACCCAGTACAATATTCACGAGTGCTAACAGGATCGCTCCAACCCTAGCAGGCAATCCTAGAACGTAAAACAAGATTGTTCTAAGTGGCCGCGGAACACGTCAGCCTCCCCAAAGCACCTGCTAGACAGAGTGTCGCCAAGCTTTCCGAAGATGGCCGAGCGTCCGAGGCCTTACAGCCAAGCGCAAGAGTGGTTCTCCCACCCCACTCGCCCCAGGCAGATGTTACACCTCCCACTCCAGCCCAGGCATGGGCCAGCCGAGCACACAATATAAGGCAGTGCACGGCAGAAGATGCCAGTAGTTCACCTCCAGTAGCTCACCTCAATACTTCTGTACTAGGGCTCTCTACTGATCTAGGCCCTCACAGTCCTCTCCAAGAGCTTCCAGTTCTTCAGTGACCACCAGTGGCTGCTGCCACCGATGACCAGAGACTTCTACCACTTCCTACAAGAAGCTCCAGAAGACTTCAAGCACCAGCAGCTTCCAGAAGCTCTTCAACACCAGAAGCCTGCTCAACAACATTCCACACTTCCGCTGTTGACTCTCCTGGATCAACAGCCACCGCTACTTGCTGGTAAGTGGCAAGTACAACCACGGCTCTTCTGGTAGTGGCCCTGTTGTAAGGTCTCTTCTAGACACCCCAGGTTAAAGTAACTGTGTCAGAGTGGTTTTCATCGTCATCAAGTTCATTCTATACTTGAGTAGTCTAGGAGCAGGTCACCGCCTACTAAAGCATAGCTTACTTCCTTATGCCCTCTGCTTAGTAGTAGGTACGAGTCGCCAGTATTTATTATTCATAATACCATTTTTATCCTATCCAGAGAGAAAGTTTGTTTAGAGGTATCTCCTGTCCGATACTAGGAACTCTACTTCTATAAAGAGCAAGCAAGCGACCAGGAGTAATAACATTACGAACCATAGTGTCAGACTACACATCACCTTCATTCAGGTATCTGTACATCAATAACACACATCATCTTCAACGGCCACCCATTCTGTGCACCCAGGTGTACAGAAAGGTAGAGCCCCAACCACTAGGTACACCTCTATCAGAAGCAGGACAGCCACCTCAGGTTGTACCGCTGACCGGAGCGCCAAGGGTGCTGGCAGGGGTATTTCACCTGGGACTGGAGGCCCGAGTGTTGCTGGACCACACCTCAACAGTAGCAGGACCTACCACTCTAGGTTTGTGCACCAAGGTACAGAACCGTAGGAGCACAACGTTTGCACCGTCAACTGCAGTTGGGCTCTACACTTAGTTAGAGTTCTGTCTATCTGCTTGCGCTGACTGAAAGTACGTCAAGTTTCAATACTGCTTCTATGCCCTTTGGGGAGAGGCACAGTGCTCGAAGGGAGGAGAAACAGGAGACGTTCTTTACTGTGAAGTGAGTGTGCACGAACAACCCATCCACACTTGGTGGAGACACCCCACGGGAACAGGCTCAGACTGCCTGTCACCTGGAAAGGCAGTCCTCTTCATTCAGCACCCCAGTTTATTTCCCCTCGCACAAAAGACTTGATGTTGCGACAGACATCCCGCAGTACAAGCACTAATCATTGGACGTGACACGAGGTTGGGTATTGCCAAATCGTTTCATGAAAGCAGTGCAGCTGTCACCTAGAGCCAGAGATACCCGACCTCTTCGTATGGCACCTCATCAAGTAGCACCACCCAGGCGACTGCTGGCCTACCTCTACATCGGAACCCTGGAGATTGGTGAGGAGTAGCCTGGTAAGTCAGCCCTGCCTCAACGGGCTAAGGTGGTAGTACGAAATATTGTGGTACTATCCACTGCAAACGTTGTACCACGCCGCCAGCCCACACGACCAGCGCTAGTCTCTTGTAGAAAGCCGACTCAGTCACAGTAATTGAGTACTCGAGCACGCCTGACCTAGCGCTCACCAAAAGCAACACTGACTAGTCTAAGCGACACACGTCAAATTATACATTTGTATATAGACAAAAAATTAATTATCTTTTTAGGCAGGAAACTTTTTAAATGGGACTCTTCTTAAGAGGGTTTATAAGAACAAACTCGCACCTGTAGTTCAACCCACTGGCTTACATTGTGTGTAATTATGTACATGCTACTGTTAGAGATCTATAATTTGCATGCAATTCAGCTACCCGGGAATCCGTATCGCAGTCTGGGGAGGGCTGCTGCAATTATTCAATTATTACTAATGGACAGCTGTAACTCTGAAGGATTAAAATTTCTTACTACGGATTCCTTCTAACTTGCAGTAGGTTCAATATTTTGGTAGAAAAAATATATTATGCATGAAAACTAGAAGATAGAGTATAGCAATTCAATTAGTTATCCCATCAGGCTGTGTACAAATAATTACAATACTTGGCATACCACAATCACTTGTTACAAAGTCATGGCTCATTTATATATGGCCAGTTCATTTGCATTAAGACGTAATAAATTAAATACAGTGAAACAAACTTAAGAATATGACACGTGAGGCTCTACTGATCCATGCAATAATGAATTTGTTTCATCTGAGTGTAATTTCTATGGCACACCAGACAGGAGTCTAACCAGTTTTATAGCTATCAGAGTGCCTACAAGTTACATACCTAGTAGCGGGAAGTAATACAGACGTGTTGTCAGTATTATACTGTCCACCACCCACGGTCAGTAAGCTATGCCACGCCACCCCCTCAGATGAGTTGGCCAGTGGCTGAGCAGCCTCAACCACCCCTGAAGTGGTCCAGTAGAGCAAGAACACACCCAGGGATAGCGCCACCCACACTCTGGCCAGCAGCAGACGCCGGAGAAGACAGCCCTTGGCTCCGCCCAAGAACAAGTGACTGACAGCTCCCACCATGCCGCCCGGGCAAGGGTGAGCCTGCCGGTACTTATACCTGCGCACGGCTCACAAACGCACGTTGTTCGTAGGCTGTTGTAAGAGCCACACAGCCCTGGCAGCTCACTCTCCACCACTTTGTATGTTGGAGCTCTGTGACCGCTCCTCGTCAACTAAACAACCCAGAAGCTCTTCAGGTCCATCGCCAGCATCTACCAGACCTTCCAGAGCACCTCCCCCAGTAGACCTTGAAGAAGATGTCAACTCCCACCCCCTTCCCAGCCAATTTCCCTGGTAATGGCAACCCCACATCCCTTCAGGACACGGCACAGAGTAGATAGGGAAAGTTAACAGTGACCCAGTTTAGAACCAGGTCTCCTTCACCAGGAATCTGCGTAGTTTAAACTTCCGGTCAACTCAAGGTACTCAAGAGGTAGTATGGGCCACCATGTCTATTCCTCGCAGGAATAAAACACGAGTTCTCACCTACTTTGACTTTCTTTTCTTCAGGTGACTGCGAGACTCCATGCCCACCAGAGTGGAGCAGGAGACCTGATTTAACTGTCTAGTGTAGGAACACAAGCTCCCCCTCAGGGACTCGTACGTCGAACAAACACACATGCTCAATAGCCGCCCGTTTGGTGCACCCGGTGTATTGAAAGGCAGAGCCACGACCAATAGGAAGACAACCCTTAAGGAGGCCAGGCAGCCATTCCTTACACCAACAGGGTTGGTAAGTATCTGCAGGAGAGAACGGCCACAGCTGGCTACAAAGCTACCTGGGGCTGCACCCTATCCAAAAAGGCATTCTGCCACGAACCCCCCGGGACCGAGCTCAGCCACCAGACAGCTGGAGAGGCCTCACCTCTTAACTACCTCCCCTTCTCTCTTTACAGCCCCAAGAAGATGCCTGGGATGCCACATCCTGTGGTTGCTGCCATCCGCCATGGGGCGGAAATTCCACTGGGCTGGGCACAGAGCTGCCACCAGCCCTGAAGCTAAAATCCTGGTTCCTGTATATAAAAATCCTGTCAAATTCTGTAAAAACCTTTGAAATAAAAAAAAAATGGCAAATTACAGAAAGAAAGTCATTATGGAAGACATTTACATATTTAATGTAGTTGTTTTGTTTTGGTTTGGAATGTACAAACCATGGTAATTTTTTTCACCACTCACACTTATACTTTTGTTTATACGACTGTATCTGCAATAATTTTCATTTCCTCACCATTGTGATACCAATGCCAAACACAAAACACACTCATCACAGCAAATACGGACTGCATGCGTAAAAATTGCAATTCGCAGCAAAAGTTCTTTTCAATAATGACCTTGGCCTTTCCATGTGATCATACATCCAGGAACAGAAATATGTAGATAACTACATACCTGCGCCAGTGAATAATTAAGCAAAATTTCAAATAATAGCATCAGTGAAACTGACACACATAGCTGTGGGCGCTAGTGTCGCATGTACGCAGCAGCCACTTTGAGCAAAGCGCAGAAAAAAACACCACTAGAATTTTGATTGGGAAAATTTCTAGACTGTTAAAAATACATAAAAATTGATTAAATCATTAAAACTGCATGGCTGGCATAGCCTGCCCCTGGTTGTGAGGGAACCGCAGCATCAGCCCGGTCAAAGCGTTCCCCAGTAGTTCCAGCCACTGCAGCTTCTTCAGAGCAGCCAGCACCATCTGTTCCACCGGCAGCCTTCACGACTGGCAAAGAGACCCGACCGACCTAGCACCGGTAGGTACAGGTAACTCAGTGACTGCAAGTAACAACGCCAGACATGTTGTGCAACCAATACTCTATTTCGTGCCCAGCCGACAGGCGATGCTACCTACCATATACATTGGTCGGGACCCAGCATGCAAATAAAGCTGAGACATCTCAGTTAACCCCATGTGTGACTGCGCTGCACACTAAAAGCTAGCTCTGACCGAGACGTAGCTTCAGACTGTTCCCGAGACAGTCACACGTCACATATGACAGTGTTTGAGAATCCATTCATGATAACTTATAACTTTTCTGAAGCCCTACTAAAGTTCTACTTCCAGGATAATCCTCTGCTTCATCCGAGAAGGTGTAACTAAATCTAGCAAATTACATCAAAGGGATAATGCACCGCATTCGTGCACACTCAGTTTAACAATACTTTGCATGAGGCCTATTTCTTACTAGGCAATGCCAACACACCGATTTTCTCTGTTTTTATTTGTATTATGTAATTACAAACAAGATAATTTATACCTAAAATATAAGTTAAATTAAATTTAAGCAATAATAAGATACTTTTATGTTAACAGAACTTGTAACATACAAAGATGTCATATATGTTGTGATTTTTTTAAAGGTTTGATTGAAAAAGGGTGAGGAAAGCATGAATAGACTACACTGTGATAGTTCAGATGCAGGACAGCACCACAAACAAATCTTTGGAAACGAGTAAGGGAACCAACCAAATTTTCCTGGCTCCTGTGTGCAGATACTCTATCCACGGCAACCCATGTGGATCTCGGTACCAGCAGCATGTTGTAAACACCATACCAACATGCAGAGTGGGTACAGTTACACCTGAAACATACAACAGTTCATAACCCTCTTTAAGCTCAATGAAATAACAGTTTACACAAAAAATATATTTGTGTTGAAAGTGAAATACAGAATTTTAAAGCATATTTTTCCCACTTGAATTACTGTTTTACAGCAACTACCCCTAGTGTGAAAATACAGTCGGACCACTATTTTATGAATACCTGATTTAAGAGAGGGCAGTGAGTTAACTAAGTGAATCTCAGGACCTGTCAGAAAATCTGAAAAAACATTACAGTCTGTACAAACAGAAAAATCCTGGCAAAAATGTAATAAATCACAATGAAAATTCATTAGAAATACTTTTGCTAATCCACAGTAATAAAATATACGGGTTGTCATGTAGTTACTATCTAACTGGGATGCCACAACATAAAAAAAACAATAAAAAATGCATACAAAATGTGGCAGTGGTGATTTGGAGCAAGAGAGATACTCGGTGCCCACAGTTCTGCCTGTCCGGCAGGCGTCATCATTAACCATTCAAGCAATGCCACAGCTGTTACCCCTTCCCAAGTAGAGACATTAAGACATATTGATGCCCCACAAGCAACGTCATTCACTCATCTAGTCTCTCCACAGTTAGTCAGGTAGTCTTCGAAGCTAGGGTGGTTTGCCTGGCCCTTGCCACCTGCTGCGCTGCAATGTGACCCGCTTCGCATAACATAGTTGCTTACCCCTCCAGCACCTGGTGCATGAGGGGAAGTCTCCGCCGCAGTTACTTACACTCTTCTCTCTTTCACGTCTCTCTCTGCACACCCCGCAACCCTCGCCCTGGCCCTATCAGCTGAGTATAAGTAGGATCCGCAGTCCTCGGTTCAAGGCTGTCTCATGCCAGTCCACTTGCGCGGTGTTACGCTGCCCGAGAGTCACCAGACTTCACGTCTCGCCTTCGCAGAACATTACACTGTATGAAGAACTACAGACTTTTTCAAGTTGCAACAGTGTTACCACTATTCAATCGACAGCTCCACTCTGCACAACACTGCCGCACTGCCCGTCAGCATACCAAAGCCCCCATGCTTCCAGCTACCTTGTAGCTTACTCTCAGCTATCACGAGTGTGAGTACCGCAGTCTTGGGGTTGCCCGCGCCTCCCGCGCTGCCACGTCTTCCGATACATACGTAACTATACCAGTTAGCAACTTAGTACCAGCCCTTCAGGCCTCAGTTGGGGTACAGGCTGGTTTATTGTGTTTTTAATTGAGCAATCAATAAAACATACATAAATCAGACGTAGTCGAGATGTCTCTCCAGCACTCTGTACTCCCACACCTTGTCCATTCTCCTTCTGGTACGTCACCTGTCCCAGTAAGACTCTTCTAGGGTTAGCCACGAGCCGAATCCTCGCTCCTTTCCTCTCCTACTGATAACTGTTTCGAAGGGCTGCTTACGAAGCTTGCCTTCGTAGACCTCACTAGAGCAGTTGTCTCTTAGACATTCGACCTTCCAGTAAGTGCCTGGGTCAGACTGCGGCGTTCCACCCACCACGTTTCTTGCTTGGAAATGATAGCCCAACTCCCCAACAGGAGTCCTGCTCTTCACAACACCTGGGTCAGATCACGGCATTCCACACGCCAGGGAGTGGACGCCCTTTGCTGTCTACTGTAACCTCCGGCTTGGAATTTGGGTCAGACAGAGATGTTCCGCACACCAAGTCACTGGAATGGAAACCAGTAGTATAGGCCTCCCACCTCACCTGATCCCCACATCCCTCATTCCATCAGGCTTTCTCTACTCTTTACTGGCCACCAACTATCAATCAAATTGGTTACCCCCCCCCCCCCACCTTATTGCTCATTATAGCTGCCAAACTAGGGTTAACTCAAGCTGGGGTAAGAAGGGAAAGCGACCCAGTTGACAACCAGGTGTACTCCTGGAAGAAAGAGGAGGCTGCACGCCCGTCACTATATACTACTACAGATTGTCCTTGAAGCCAGGGTTGGCTCGGCTAGCTGATGCATCCTGTTGGTCCACAATCCGTTTAGCATCACGGCACGGCATCTACCCCTTCCTGGACACTGTCATATCTATAATGTTGAAAGAAATTAAACTTGCTTTGAAAACACAATAACACAAAAAAAGTACTCACCCATGACAGGGCCCATGGAGCGCAGAATTGAGCCGCTGTTGTTAGTGAGCACTTTCAGGTTCCAAGGATGCTTGGCAAAGGGGCTATTTTTGGAGCAGGGGAAGCCGTACCCCCAACCGCTCGAGTCTATAGAGCCTGAGTGCACGCACACGTGACACTGCCGCGTCATCACGTGCTTCCAAAACTCCTGCTCCACCTCACTCGCAGACGGCTCCGGCTGCCGGAACCACATACTCATCGTGTTGCGGGCTATGCGGTAGAATGCGTTTAGCGGCATAGACCGCCCCTGGAACACCAACACATATGTCTGACATCCTGCACTGTAAACACGCAGTCATAACACTAACAAACACACTTCTACAAGTTTACACACTGTACTCCCACATGTTCACATTTTCATACGCTAGTTTCTACGTTAACTATGCCGTGCTACAAAAACAATTGTTTTGTCGTGGCAAATGGATATCCGTGTATTGCATTGTCCTGTCAATTTGGCAACCAAAGACATAAAGGAAACTGAAACTAAGGCAAAGGCTGAAAATTTTCAGTCTCCCAATTCTGTTGAAAACATTTACAGTACATGTGAAAGAGTATATTTCAGTGGTAAACTCTTTATCTCTTCCTATCTTATCAAAATATTATGAAGGTCACTGTGTGATGAGATGTTAGGAAATATAATTTCATTTGCGAGTTTGGTTAATAATGTTTAAAATGGTAGACTGATTCTCTCTATCCTTACTATCAAAGTTCTTCAAGCGTTAAGTGTACAGAATCAAAAGTGGAATAATACTACAAATTCTGAGATGTTTAAATGATTAAAAACATATTTTGTTGTTTCATTTTAGTACTACGGAAACATCACTATCGTTTCATCCACTGATTCCGTTTCAAACGAGTACTAAAAGTACATATTTTGACAAAGTTTTCAGGCTTTTGTGACTTGTTATCTGCATGTTCATGGCTTCTGGGTTGTGGCAGGACCACTGTCATCTTCTGTTTTACACCCCACTCCCCTCACTATGTGGAGTACCAACACAACACTAGAGTAACTTAGTACCTTGACGATGCACTCCTGATTCTCTTCAGTCATTTCATCAGGCTCGTCTTCAGTGGCGTCTGAGGTGGCGGCACTGTCCTGGGACGAACCTGCACTTTCCATTGCATGCCACTCCCTCTCCACTTCTATGAACAGCCTGTTCCTCTCCGCTGCGCAACAAAAATATGGCGAATGAGTGAAGAGATTTGGGTGGCTCTTAACATTGAGGTCTTGAGAGCTGATGAGGGTGAGGTGAGTATGGAGCAGTGACGGAATACAAGGATGTGGGAAATGGGAGAAATCCAATAATACCTACCGACCAGCGGCATCGTTCAGCAGGATTCTTACTTGCAAAAATCCAAAATGAACCAGTCGGGGATTGAACCCGGTTCACCTTTGTAGGAGGTGAGCAGTCTAACCGCTTAGCCATGATGGCCCCAACAAAAAATGGTATTAAGTGATGAAATGAGCAGTCAAAATTTACCAATATATAATTTAGAACAAGCTTCTTCTCGTGCAAAATGGGAGTGGCCGAGGTCACACACCTACCAGGTAGGGTTACCAACTTTTCCAGATTTGCCATAAAGGGACAACTCTGGTAACTCAACACACATCTGACCTCGATAAAATGATAAAGAAAAATTGTTATTAAAAAAAATTTTAAATAATATCTCTAATGTGCAAATGTCAGTATTATACACTCGTCGACATTTTCTCTGAACACTTAAAATAAACTAAATATTAGTTGCAACTTTAGTAATAATTCAGTGTGATTGAAATTATTTATTTACCCAGCTTAAAAACAGACGACACCAACACACTAGAAGAAAAGACAATATATGCTGTTCACGGTAAAGTCAGCATTTTTGAAAGCCCTCTCATTTGCAATACTAGCCAATATATATTTTATTCTAGCCTTAGGCCTTAACTTCCAAGTGTAGTGGAATGTACACATTGTGTTTATTAATTACATAACATTTATTTTAAAAGATGATTAAAGGATAAACGATGGCTGAAAGAAAAAAGTAACTAGAGCCTCAAAAGTGCTCACTTTACCATGAACAGCCTATATACACATCTTTGTACGCACTTCTTCCATGAACGCACCTGTTGAAGAATGCCATCTGTTGGCATCAACTGTAACTATCTGTGGCCATTGAGTTAGAGCACCACATTAAACATACCTGGAATAGTGGAAGTGGTAAATTACTGCCACTGTGTTTATTAATATGTTTATTATTTTTAAAGAAGTCAGAGATGTGAGATATATGTCATTATGGGATAAGCCTCAGAATAAGGAAATTGCATACAATACAGGAAAGTTGGCAACCCTACCACCGAGTGACACACTGCCAAGATGGGAGCAATACATATCCAATATCCCTGTAACCATACTTTAACAGAATAGTATACGAAAAAAATAAGACCATTCCAATAATTTTACTTTGGTATACACAAAAAATTAATACCTTTACAAATCTTGCAGGATTTTTTATTTTGGCATTTAAATTACCCCATTTTTTACCCTTTCCAAGGGGACAAAGTAAAAGACCGTAAGAAGCAGGAAACCATAAATTAAGGGAAAGTTTTAAAAGTAATTCAAATTACCTTGGGGTCATTCCAAGTGAAATCATCAAAGGGCTAAAGCTGCACCATTTTTTATTTTGATAAAATGTTTTCCTATATGACTATCTATATCTAGCCTCAAGGTGAAAGAAAAACATTAATTTAGATTTTTACATACAAATTAATTATGGCAGAGATTTTTCAAACACACTGCAAGCAAATGCCCCAGATTTCGGAGGTTTACGAAACTAGCTGTAACTTTTTTAATAAGTCACCTATTGTGAAGTTTTTAGTGTGATTTAAAAGCTTTCATAAGATACTATTATCATAAAATACATTTTGTATTATCCATATGGTGGCCATCTCCTTTCAGCATTCAGCTAATTGTGTTACCCCACTTTACCCATCCTGCTTCACCAAAGATGCATTTAGAGAGCTGATCTTTTGTGTGCTTAGTATCTACATGTAGAGCAGTGTGGAACATCAAAGTTAACTGGGTTGAATACTTCCTCCCTACACAAATATAATCTTCACTTGAGAGAAAAGTTGCTGTTTTCAAAGCCAAAAAAAGATATGTGAGGGACAAAATAAAAATTTTCGTTTTTTTTTTTTTTTTTTTTTATACACTTGATGAATAGCCATAGGGCACAATCCTATTCTGTTATTTTCATTTTAATTTAATCTGTTATGCATTATATAATCTCACTTAATTCTGAATGTCATTAACATCTGAGTGACTAGGGATACTAGGTGTTAACACACTGTTTAGGCAGTGGAATGT
Organism: Dryococelus australis; assembly: GCA_029891345.1. Lineage (NCBI taxonomy): Eukaryota > Metazoa > Arthropoda > Insecta > Phasmatodea > Phasmatidae > Dryococelus > Dryococelus australis. The sequence continues at coordinate 59,327,753 of CM057008.1, forward strand.
AAAAAAAAATTAAAAGTTCACAATTTTGAAAATACATTAATAAATATAAATAAATCACGGTTTTGATCCAGTAACTGGAGATAATCTAGCTGTTCACCAATACTCATCACCGCAGAACTATATAGGGGAGACTATATAACAGACAAACTGTTTTTCCAGACATGAACGATTATGTGTGTTTTATTTATGACTGTGACGGGTGGAATGGAATTGTTACAGGCAAAGAAACTGTGGAGGGAGAAGAATACAAAGTCACATGTTTTCAAAGTCCCACACACTGACTTCACACTTACAAAGGAATTGGTATGGGCAAAACAAGTGAATATTTTAAGAATGTTATCACCACTTAACGTAGTAACTTACAATGGAAGAACACACACACAACACAAGCAACAAACTGAGTGAAATGTTTTGAGGCATGCCAGTTTGAATGAAACAGAACTTTTAAGAGGAGACCACTCCGCCATGCATCTGGAGTACTGGCAACGTACCGGATCAATGTGGTCGGTGGATGAGGGCTTGAACCTTGTTTGCCAAAGCGTGACTATCTCGCAGGAAGTGTTCCCTAATCATCACTAATTCATCTATGGAGCCACCAGGATCATCACACACAAGACCCAGGCAAGCTATGCGCTGGTTTTACAACCTTCTTTTTGTACATATTTTAAGGTTAAGTTCTTTATGTTAAATTGTAATTATTGACAAAAACATGCTGGATTAAATACATTTATGGATTTTTAAATATCTATATTATTAAGTTATTTTTTACTGAATTTTACCAATAGAAAGGGTTCATTAAAGAACAGAGCAAAGAATAACAAGGTGTCATTCCACATGAAATCAACGAATTTAAAAAAAAATGGAAGCTGCACCATTTCTGATTTTGATTTTTAAAAACTGTTTCTTTTTTACCATTTCCGCAAGGGACAGAACATGTATCAGTGTGCTGAGCCGATGACGCAGCTGGGTCTTCCTTTGTAGATGGCTGGAGAGAATCTTCGGCCCCGTGAGGTAGTGGTGAAGTGTTCTGGATTGGTGCGGGCTTCTGCAGCAATTGCTTGTGCGATGAGAGCCCAGGAGAGGAGTCGGAAGACTGATTACGTACTGAAGAACAGACCGTCTGGAGGCTGTGGCACATCACCTTATATAAACCTCAGCCATCCCTTCCTTCACGGGCAAAGGGTGTTTGGAGAGGGGTTAGCAGGTGCAAGCCCAGCGCCTACATCCTCTGCGTGAGTGGCATAGTGGAGAGCTGTGACATCTAGGCATCGTACTTGTGGCACACTGCTATACTAGCCCCGTACCTCATGCATGGTCCTGGTAGCTCATCGGGACATCTGTCCCGGCCTGGTAAATACAACTATCTTGTAGGCGGTGGCGGGGACTCAACCCCATTGACAACTGCTAGTGGTGCAGTTGCACTGATGAGTAGTAGTAGTTTATTAATACGGATAAGATGTCATGGGTCAAAATGATTGGGAATGTTAAACATGTTTTTGTTTTGATTATTGTAATACTTGTGTCCCATCACAACGCAGAACAAACTTGAGTTAATATTATAAAAAAGTATAAAAATACCCTTTTAGCCATTTCACACCCAAGAAATAATCCTCTTACCTGGGGACAGCGTGTCATAGGGCAACAAGTATTTACAGTATATATCGTCGAGCTTAGTGGCTCTGTCGTGGGTCGACTTGGGGATCCTCATTCCTTCAGCCACCCTCTGCCACTTTTTCTTCTCAATCACATCCTTCAAGCCTCCTAGATTCTGCACCGTCTGGTATAGCCTCGGCAGATCCACCTCCATGCCACCAATCTGTCGGCACCACCACACAGTTCTACGTACTCACAGTGGCCGACATTCAGTAATTTAAAAAAGTGGAATAATTTATACTGAGATTGCACTGAACTATGTAGATCGTACAACAAAATCTGTAATATTAAAGGAACTCTACTCACCAACGGTGGATGAATAAGTGCTATGCTCTGGGTAGCCAAGTATTTCTTGATTGCCATCATCTCCATGACGTTAGGCCCCCACCTGTGAAGCATCTTGTGGACATACTGGTTGTATGCTGTGAACCGCATGTCATCCGTCACTTTGCACTCTGGCTGCAACACAGCAAGTAATACACAATAGGCAACATGCAAATTTCACAAATATAGTTGAAAATGATACAAACACATTTGTATATGCATATGAATATAAAAATTTGCAGTTTGTTCCTTACAAATCGGTTTTGACAAAGTTATTTTAGTTTTAAAACAGCAATTTTCACGGCCGCGGTCACGTGAATGCGGAACGCTCTCTCACTGGTTTGGCGTCACTAGTCATACGCCAGTGTCTGGCCCCGGCACGTTGCAAACACGCAGCAGTAAAATGGAGGGCAACTTTGAGAAAGCACACTCGGACAATCTGCCACGAGTAGCTACCAATATGGTACTTGATTACTTTAAAATTCCCATTGTTTTGCAGAACCTGAAATAAGAGGTGTAAAATTGTCTCATATCGCACAGTCGTGACCTTCAACATGACAGTAGGCCTACATCACATGTTGAAACTTATTTGTTTGTAAGTTTTATTAAGTACATGTTATTATATGTGTTTATGTTTCGGTTGCTAAGATTCAAAGTTGGAAATTAAAATACTGAATAACAAATTTGTGATGAAGGCGACTGCAGTGAGTGTAATGTGTTGTCGCACACCATGCTTGATGTCTGTGATAAATTATCTGCATTATTTAAAAATAAAACGTAATGTTGAGAAAGAAGATTACAACTATTTCCGGATTCTTAAACCCCTTTTCAGTATTCATAAAACACTTTTTTCAGTATTCATAAAACACTTTTTTCAGTATTCATAAAACACTTTTTTACTTTATAAATGTCAGATAACGAGCAGCATGGTCATAGTAGGCCTAAAGATAGCACGCTAGTCACTACCTGACATCGCTCGACTTCTCAAATGCCCGCTGTCAGCCGGCAAACCTGTATTTCTGCATTCCACCTCATTTCTTAACACTATAGGCCTATTTGAGATCTCAAATATAATGTTTAGAAAGGAAAAAAATTGTTGCAAAAATAACTTGCTTATATACTTGTTTCTTATGTTTTGTGTAACTAACATACCTTTTATTATTCTGACGTCACGTTAGCCATGTCTACACTCTGTTTTTAAAATGTAAGAACTGTACACATAAGCTGAAAATACAGATATGGTAGTTTGAGAAACACTTAATACCTATGATGAGATAAAATATAGCGAAGAATATATGTAATAAAAGCTTAAGAATTTAGTTTACGTTATTCCTCAAAAGCTATTTTCTTTCTGTTTATTTAAGGGAAAAGGTTATACAAGTAACACAGCTTACTTGCGTAAGACACGTAAGCCTAATTAGTGTCAATTTTGTGGACATGGTCTCGTAATTTTTTGTAACATCCATTTTAGTAACTTAGAAAAAAACAGGGAGGGCAAATATGAAAGTAAGATCTTCCTTTGATAAAACATTACCTAAAAAAAAAAAATGCATTTTAGTGTTTGAAAGTAAAAATTAACCTGCTATTTAACTTAAATTGTTAGGCTTATGAAAGCTAACTAGAGACAAATCAAAACAACTTAAATTTATTAGAAATATTGCTATGTTTGAAAAATACTGTACAATATGAATCAAACTTTTGGCAAGAGGAACTCATCGAACAGCACCCAAAAAATGAAATGTTTAATTTGCATGACTTAACATCAGGACATGTTATTATTTAGGCATACAATGTCAATATAGCCTCAATATGATAGCTGTGCTCTTTAAACAAATGTGTTGGAGTTATATTAAATTAATAAAAAATATATATACCAAATTCCATCTGCTAGGCCTATCTTGAAATGTATAAACTCACAAAATGTAAAACTTACATTGTGTGACTAATTTTTTTGTAAACATATTTATATGCCTTTATTATGAAATATGTTAACATAATTTATGCTCACATCTACATCACATATGAATTCCTAAAAGCGTTGTGGTGTGTACTAAACAATACCATAGTAGGCCTACCATAATGAAGGTTAGGTTAGATGTAAATAGTAGCCATTAAGAAGTCCAGTGTTAAAAGTTCCTACATAAAGGAAACATAAACGGCTAAAATATAATTACGTACATCAAAATGATCTTCACAAACAAAAATAACTGATTTGGCGAAACATCTTCAATGTCTCGCCTAACTGCGTTAAACCACGTCTTCCTGTTTGTTTTGTTTTTTGTAAATAACAAATATTTTATCAGCTGTTTTGCAAGATGTACTAGTACACTGTGGTCCAGTAAACCATTTCGATGATTTTGGTACACTTGACTCTTTATTTTCACTTTATATTGTTTAAAACAAAGGAAATACACGCATCACCCCTCAAGTAAATAAACGCTGCGGTCGAGGTAGTATCTAATTTGTGACGTCATAGAGTGAGCAGGCGTGACTGCCGCATTTTGGCGGGCGTTTCAAGCACAAAACTTTCCTTCAATAGTAACTTTTTCAAAACTAATTTTTAAACCATGATACTTCGTAAATCCATTTCTATCACATAAATGATTGGAAAACAAGTGCCAACAAAAATGTGCATGTTGCCTATTACTCAAATTTGTAATCAAAATATTTAACATGTGCATAAAACCAAACTACTGTATCGGCACAAATAAATCAGTTGCCACATGCTAACATTTAGAGGCATCGCAGGCACTAACATGTCCACTACATGTTTATGTACATAAACATCTGACTATTCAGAACACATATGGAATAAAAGAAAAAAGGTTTTCTGGTTTGAGATCAATCCCAAAAGTTTATACCTTTATTCCTAGATTGAATATCTACTATTTCATTCGATTTTACAAAATTTTACAATACTGTACACACAGCACTCAAAAAGCATCTCGTAAACCTAGAATAAAAAAGTGGCCACCTTTGAACATCAAATATCAACAACGTTTTCCTGTGATGAATAGTAATCTAAACAGGTGAGAAGTTATAAATAGAGGGTTCTGGCACAGAGGGATTGGGGATGGGGATTGGAGATTTGTGTCCGCCGTCGGAGGGAAAAGGGGAATTTTTCTGCGAATTCGACCATTTTCTGTGTGAATTTGTGAGAAAATGACATCATCCAACATGGTGGACACAAATCCCCTATCCCCTGTGCCAGAACCCTCTTTTTAAAGACAAGTTCCTTTTCAGAAGTGACACATGACACGTTTCAACAATGGTAAGTATATGATTTCAGCTCATCAGCATGGCACGCATTGCATCTGATTTCCACAGAGTTTACATTACCATTGGCCATGAGACAAAACAGATTGTACTGTTTACTATGGCACGAATGGATGTTCCAGCCAACAACTTGTATCAATTTGTACTGTTCACCGGCCCACCGAAGCTATGTGCCTCAAGAAATTGAGTAATACTAACCAACGCTAGATGGCCCCCACTAGTATGTTTCGTAGTTTATCTTCCATTCTCCCAGTTGGCCAGTAACATTACGCCAAAGAAGCTATGCTTTTGCCACTCCCCCCCTCCCGGATGAGCGGCAACCCCTCGCCCAATAGACACCAGCCAATGAACGCTGAGGCAGCCGCCCAGCAGAGTATAAATACGGAGTCACAATTCGACTCAGGACCAGTCTTCATTCCTTCACTGCACCAGCCGCCAAAGGACCTGATCAGTCTGCGAACGACCAGTCTTCAGTTTTCCACCGCACTCGTTGCCGGAATTGACAAGCCTGCTCCTTTAGGCTTCACTTACACCAGCCAGCTTCAATCCTAGCATTACTTTTCCCTCTTCACCACACTTTTCATGCTTGGTCTCCCCACCTAGATCATTCCTTCCATGCCCTGCTTAGTAATCCAAGCATTGTGCTGAAGAAATAAATGCCAAGTTGTCTACACACTAGACACTGTGGCCCCTTCTGGGCAACGGTGGTGTAAGGAGTTTAGCCTAGGACTAGGTCTCCTCTTCCTGGCTTGTGCAGACATAACTTCCTGTTCGCTCTTGTTAAATGTTGGAGGTAGTGCATCACCACATGTTTACTTCCAATCACATGGAATAAACATCAGGTATGAACCAATCCCCGAGTACCATTTCTCCTGTAGACATAGCAACTATCCCAGTTGACCTCCGCCTTGAACGAAACACAGGTGATCCCAGGAATTGTTACTCAAGCGAACCAAGACACTTCTTGCTAACCCACAAGCACTAGCCATGGCCAACCTTCCTGCATACTCCGGTAGGCAGAACTGTAGAGCCCACACACACGTACTCTGTTCCCAGACCAGTTTGTCAGTTCTGTGCTTGTCCTCTTCCACCGCACTTTCAGTACCAGAAGGTGTTGTTCCCTGCATTGGGAAGACTTGGCTGGAGCATACACCCACGTGTAGGGACTGCAGACGACAAGGCCTGATTTTCATTGTTCACCACGTTTAGGCGCCAAACACTGTAATAGGGTGACCGCTCAGTCGGCAGACACACGTGGCTCGGCATGTGTGTAAAGTTCACCATCCCTGCATTTCGCCTCAAGGACGTGAGCGTGTGTTGTGTACTCCAGATGCCTTATTCCAGATGTAATGGACTCGGATAAAAAGTAAAGCAGGTGCTAACTACCTCCGGGCATCTACAAGAGCTGACCCCCACCTTAGTCACCTGCATTGGACAGCTCGCACCTAAAGAACAAGGGCAAACGACTAACAACTTGCTATGAAATTCTAGTTCACCAGTTATTTTTTTCATTTTTTTTCCCCTTTAAAGAAAAACTATAAAGGGCCTAACAAACAACGCTATGAAGACCACAAAATATAATATTGCTGCCAAGATGTTCTGTTTTGTACACTGTAACGATCCAAATGATATTGTTAAATAACATAAATTTATGGAAACATGTGACAAATAAAATGTGTATTGAAAGAACCTACACAGGCCAATATTCTTAACAGTACAGAAAAATAAGAATGTTCTAAATTAGTTACAGACACTATTTATGAATAATATTGGCTGCAACAAATAAATAATAACACAAGAAAAAATTGTTATATTGTTAAAATTATCTTTCCACTGCCACATGTTTTCTTACAAGTTTGTTGGATACAAGCTTCACCCAGGAGTGTCTGTGATACCTTGAAAGTGGAAGGAGGCACGATCCTGCACAGACCAAACTTCTCTGCCACTGGCCGGATCTTGTCAATGTACTCAATTGGGTCCTGGAACTCCTTCTCTGTGGGGTGGTATATGGGGGCCTCCACGAGCTGGGCACGGCTCCCCACTGCGGGGAACTTTGCCACACTCACGGGCGTGCACAGGTAGTTTACCTCACATGACCGAGCTGTTTTGGGTTTCTGCAGCCCACTACAACACCATCACATAATTTTATCGTGCTGAAACCTCTTACCATGAGGATAAGGAATGAAGTGGTACAAGCATGAGCAAAAAGAACGGAAACTGAAAGGATGGACAGGTGGACTGGTAGATGGAGGAATGGAGGGAGAACAGATGACAGAATGAATGGATGGGAGGAGAGATGGATGGATGGATGGACTAATAGTGATATGGATGGCCTGATGGATGGATGGACTAATAGTTATATGGATGGCCTGATGGATGGACGGACTAATAATGAGATGGATGGCCTGATGGATGGACGGACTAATAGTGAGATGGATGAACTGATGGACAGACGGACTGATAGTGACGTAGAGGGAGGGAGGGATGGATTGAGAGAGGAATGTACGACTGGACATAGGGAGAGATGGATGGAATGAGGGAGGGATGAATGGGAGGGAGGGATGAATGGGAGGGAGGGAGGGAGGGAGGGAGGGAGGGAGGGATGGATGGATGGACAGTATGGATGGAAGGAATGGATGGAGGGATGAACAAAGGGATGATGGATGGATGGATGGATGGAATGTATGGATGGAGGAAGGGATGGACAGAGGGGAGGGAGGGATAGACAGATTGAGAGAGGGAGAGAGGGATGGATGGGAGAGATGGATGGATGAGAGGGATGGATGGATGAGAGGGATGGATGGAGGGAGGGATGGGAAGTGGATGGCTAGATGGACGGATGAATAGATGGGAGGGATGGAGGGATTAATGGACAGGAGAGATGGAGGGATGGATGGCTGGGAGGTATGGATGGGGGAGGGAGGGAGGGATGGGAGGGAGGGATGGGATGGACAGTGGGAGGGAGGGGTGGATGGGAAGTGGATGGATGGATCGGAGGGATGGATGGATGGACGGAGGGATGGACAGGGGGAGGGAGGGATGGATGGATGTATGTATGTATGTATGGATGGATGGACAGATGGGAGGGATGGACAGATGGGAGGGATGGATGGGAGGGAGAGATGATGGACAGAGGGAGGGATGGACTGATAGTGAGGTGGATGGATGGACTGATAGTGAGATGGATGGATGGACTGATAGTGAGATGGATTGACCGATAGAAGGATAGATGGACAGGATGAAGGTTGGAGGTAGGTATGAATGGATGAAGGGAAGGACGACTGAAGTGATAAACACATGGTGGGTTGGACAAATGATGGATGAATGATTGATGGCTTTTCACAGGAAATACAATTTCTAGAAAATTAAATACATATTGATTAAAAAAACTGGTGCACACAAAAAAAAGATAAACATGTATTTATTAGGAAAGTCTACTCACCATGGGTTTTAAAATATATACCATGTTTTTATCCGTGATACTAAAAAAAAAAAGTGTGCCTACCTCACAAATGACAAATATGTCAAGAATAAATTAATAACAAAATTGGTTATCTAGTTACAAAGAGACAGCTTACATAGGCTGTGTTCTATCCCAGAGACTATACAAAATTAACGCCACACCAGATCATTCAATTCTCCTCAGCATGTCGTTCAGTACTTAAAGCAAGACCTGCAATTTGAAAAATATTGACAAAGGGTAAACGGAGGCTCTGAGAGACTGCACTCCAAATAACTCAAAACAGTAACCGGCACAATTAGTAACATCGACTAATACTGGCCAATTCAAATTTTACCAACAGGGTTGACATGGTTTTGAGGGAACTGTTAGAACAATGTACGGTTGGTACTGCTTTTCCTAATAAATAATGTCTAACAGCGGACACACATTCTGAACACTAAAAATACTGTAACCACCGAGTTTTATTGCTGCGGGTCATTCACACCACAATCAATTTTTTCAATTCACTCCCTCTCTCCCCAAATAAATAATCCACTGTGATTTAGGCAGTGAACCTGTGCACTTACAGCATAAATGGTGAGCCTCAGTATGCACAAGCAGGTGCAACAGCGGGGTGTAGGAAGAGATTGAGGAGATCACAGAGTTCTGGATGGCTCTAAACATCATGGTTTTGAGAGCTAATGAAGTTGAAGCAAGGTGAATATGGATCAGAGCTGAAATGCACAGGCAGGGGAAACAGGAAATCTCCATGAAAATACGCTGACTAGAGGCAACATCTGGCACAATTCCCATGTGCAAACATCCACGAGCGACCCCATCAGGAATTGAACCCTGTTCGCTTTGGTGGAAGGCAAGCAGGCTAACTGTTCAACCATTGTGGCCCTGCAAGGGAGAAGAGAGCTCACCGTTTGACATAGCTGGGAGTAGTCTTATGGATGAACGACGACGCTGCAGCCTGCTCCACAGAGCTCCTGCGGCCACCCACGTGTGCATGCACGTCCATCCTGTGCCTCTGCTGTGGCCTGGTCACCGCCCTAGAGGAGAAGCCACTCTGCCCCGCTGTCTGCGAGCCGCTGTCCAACACAGTGCGGGCCGGACTCTTCCTTGGCTCCGGGCCCGCTGGCCTGTCGCTGGTGGCAGTCGTCGCATCCGAGTGCGTCGTGATGGGACGCGCCCTGGCCGTCGGCTGCACCGTGCCCACAGGAGGGTACGTACTGGATGTGCTGATCAGCGGTGGGACTGCGGTGCTGCACAGTTTCTGCTCCACCATCAGAATGTTGGAAGCTCTAGGGTGTTGCGACGACAGCGGTGTTCTGTCACACATCAACACTACTATTTTTTCCCAGTATGTTATCTCCCACCAACCAAATATTGCAGCACCCAACTACCTGGTGAATAAGTTGTGTTGCATTGTGTTTGAAATACTTTTTTAAATGAAACTCATTGTATTGCTCTATAAAGGAACGCACTCTTCAGACAATGTTGGAATTGTTCTTTCAAAGTATCATGCAAATTAAAAACACTGTTTCCAAGCTTCCCAATATGGCTGAAAACAGCCTTTTCAAACAACTATACTTCAGAATATACTAATTTAGTCCACTACGAACTAAGACGCTAAGTTTTCTAGAGAATAAACTTTTTTAGTAAAGTAATAAAATAAAAACTATTATTAAAATGCTATTTTTAATCAAACATAACACAGTCTATGATGTAGGAGTATGACAAATTAATACCAGAGGAAGTGAAAGGAACAAGATAATGTATTCAAATAGAAACCCATTAATTTAATTTGACTGGACATAAAGCTTTTGCTTTTCAGCTGGTAGGTTGATAAAGGGTGAATGACATGCTCAAATAACCAATACTTAGATTAAAATCTGATACACACATCCATAGCTATCCAGGATTTCAACCCAGAATCTTGCAATCTGGAAGCAATGCCTTAATAACCTCTGTTGTGAAGTTCACAATAAAAAATTTAACATATCCGTTTCCACAGCAACTTCAAAAAATATGTTCCTCAGATTAATATTTCTAAAATTCCGTAGTAGATGTAAGCAGTTTAAGTTTTTATTAAATTGAAAATAAGATTTGTTAACACCATTGCATTCCTATGCAACAAAAACCAAGCTAGTATCTAGTCACTGATACCAAGTACACTAAAATTTACAGAATGAGAGTGAAAAGCAGTGGTGCCCACCTTCTTGTTCCCAGATTACTGCTGTCTTGTATTCCTGGAGAACAGCTAAAGCTTGGGGCTTTTGTGACAAGCTTTGCTCGCATGATGACACACTGGTTTGATCCTGCAGACCCCTCGGTTCCCAACTTCACTGTCACACCCTGTATAAGCTGTTGAGAGGGTGCCGAGTTCTTTCCCTCAGCTGTCTGTTGCAGAGGAATGTAAAATAAATGACCATCATTCTCGTCCTCTTCCGACACTTCCGTCTGCGTGGAACACTCCATGCTCCGCTGCGGCAGTGGCTCTACAGGATTCGGTTCCGATGCTGTGACTGTCGGAACAGTAGGTTCTGGAGACGGCTCATTGTCCAAGTTTACCTGCACAGCTATAGATGCACTGTTTCGAGTCACTGGCAAGTCTCGAATAACACATTTTGAAAATGATGAGCTGTGATCAAATGGCGTGGTTTGCTGAGATACTGTGGACGTTAGTTTCTCACTAAATTGCTGTGCAACGTTATCAAGTGTCGAAACTGCAAGGGGTGATGAGAGGTCATCATCAAAGGCTCTCGTCAGGTCCTCTTCAGACCTGGACGTCGTAGTGCTGGATGTGCGACTGTCTCGAGCGTGACGTCTGAATGGCGTGTTGATGGGTGAGAGCTCCAGTTCTGTTTTGAAGGCGTACACGCTGCTTTCATCCTCAAGAGAAAAAGCATTCGTGCTTGTGACTGGTTGTTTTTGCTCGCTCACTTTGTGAGAGAACGAACGACTCTTCTGAAATATTGACTTCTGTGCTGGGGTACGTTGCTTCCTGATCGTTAAATAATCTTTTCGGCCCAAACCCCTGCCTGATTTGTCGCCTAACATCTTGAAACCTGATCCACGCTGCAAAATAAATTTAGAGTAATATTTTGTTGGTTTTGCCTTTTCAGAGATGCCTGTGTTGCCTGACGTTTGACTATGTGTAGTTGTTCTTGATAAATACCTCTTATCTTGCAATTGGTCTTTATCAATGTCTTTTCTAATCCTTACAACTCTTAAACCAGTTTTCTGGGCAGCATATTTGTCACCAAATTTTTCATTTCTTGAAGAGCTACCTGTTTCTTTGCCAGGAACATTCCTTGCATTTTTGTTCACCTCTTTAACAGAGCCCTCAGAAAATGCAGAACATCCGTGAACAGATGCACTTGATGTCTTACTTTCTTCCTCGACTGGCGCATCATTTATAGCTCTGAATGGCTGCTCAACAGTGACCTGCAAAGAGTTTTCAGAGAGTGAATCGCAAGGCTGCTCTTCGCCCACACATTCAGTCTCATTGGACAATATTTCTATTGGTTCATCACCTGCAGAACTGACCAACGCCGAACACTGATGCATATCTGCAAGAGTACTTTGCTCTGCATCATGGGAGTCCATGCAAGTAATCTTCGACTTGAGATCATCTGGCTTAACTGTAGAACCAGAAACAAGTTCTGTAGATATTGGCTGTGAAACTGAATCTTCAAAATTTGTAAACTGCAAGATGTTTGTATTCAGCTGTGATTCAGGCTGTTCAGACATGTTCAGCTCCTTTTGGTTGGTTTGGATTTCATGGGAAACTTCAGGCTCCACGAACTGTTGACACTGTCGAAATTCAGACAGGACCACATGATTTGAAAGCATTGCCACAGGTTCAGGTGTAGAAATATTAGCTTCATGAACAGACTGCAGCACGTTTGCCTCAACACATTCTTCAGGAAATTGTGATGGTACCACATGACATGAAATTTCTGATGACTGGACTGATGATTCTTGCTGTAACGTCACTGACTGCGCAACTGTTGCAGGAATTGACTGAGTTGATTCCTCTAATGCTACTTGCTTGGAACTTGTCTGCTGCTGTTCTGATGATCCTGACGTCTCTGGTAACACAGACGCAGCCAACGGGGATGCAGTTAGCACCACAGATGTGGCTGACATAGCAGACACAATTGGTGCCTCAAATGTTTGCTCCTGCACACAAGTTAACTGCTGATCTACCAGTGTTTCAGATCCTGTAAGGAGTTGCGAAGTTTGTACACAAGACATCTGTTCTTGGGATGCAGCTCGCTGTGTATTTTCAGACGTTTGCAATATTTCTGGATTAGGAAGGAAGTTCAACTCTGATGATGTAGATATGTTACTATGTTTGAATACAAAGTCTTTTGGTGGGACCTGTTTTGAAGATTCCGCAGCTAAATCTACTTTCTGCAGCGATACTTGCTGAGGTGTTGGCTGCTGAAGACAAGGCTCCAGCGGTTGAACCAACTTCGAAAGGGTTGGAGGTTGTTGATACGTACTCTGCTGCAGAAGTGTTGCCATCTGAGGAGAAGGAACCTTCTGAGGAGCCGACTGCTGAAGAGAAGCGCACATGTGGGGCAACATCGTCAAAGATGTCTGAACACTTATCAGCTGTTTAGGCTCTGTCTGCATTTGCTGCAGCAGCTGTGGTGTTGAGGTCTGGAGAAGCGTTTGCTGCTGCATGTGCTCAGACGGCTGAGGAAGCGTAGTCTTTGGCGAAGACATGGGGCGAGTGGGCCCGATGCCCTCCTGGTGAAGTATTTGCTGCTGAAATGTCGGCTGCTGCATCTGGGTCTGTTGATGGAACAAGATGCTGTTGGTCTGCTGCAAGTGCATGTTGGCGGCCTGATGAAGCGGAACTGCTTGGTGTAGGCTTGCGGACACCGTCTGGGGCAACGTGGATGCGATCGTCTGCTGGAGCGGAATGTTTGCGACCTGCTGCTGGAGTTGAAGACTGACTGATTTGATTGGAACGAATGCCAACTGCTGAAGAGGCAACGTGACCGTCTGGTGACATGGTAGGCCAACCCCCTGCTGCTGAAGCTGAAGGCTAATCGACTGCTGGAGTGGTGACGGGTTTGCCTGCTGGATTATTATTCCTCCCGCCTGCTGGAAAGAAGAGTTGACCGAGTGCTGAAACAGCTGTCCGATTGGCTGCTGCAGAGGCAGAGTGATTGTCCGTGATTGAGCGGGCGAGCTGATGCATTGCGTCAACTCGAAAGGCAAGCTAACTGTGGGGTGGAATGATGATACGGCAGAACGATGAATTGATGAAATCATAGTTTGCTGAACTGATGGCATGGATGCTTGTACAGCTGTAGCATCCACCATCAATGAAGAATTATTTTGTTGCCCCAATGTATTGGCTTGCTGGACTATGACATCCCCTGCCTTAAGAGACTGCTGTGTTGCATGATCAACTAGCTGCTGACTAGTAGACTGTTCTGACTGTGGCATTAGGTTAACAGTTTGCTGAAGTGTTTGAGAAATGACAGCTGGTTTTGGTTCTTCCATTGTTATATTTGGTGTGTTGTTCGATTGCGAAGTTATGAAGACAACTGGCTGATGAGCCGTACCAATGACTGACTGTGAGAGGGTAGAAGGCAACTGCGTCTGCTGAAACAAAGGTGCCATCAAGCTTGTAGACTGCAGGCTAGAATGGTTGTGGGTGGAAACCAACTGATTACTGGATGGTGTAACAGACTGCTGAGATGAAGCAATGCAATTATGAGGTTCTGCATTCATGTGTTCAGAATAAGACAAAATTGTGCTTGGAAGTGATACATGAGACGAAACTAATGAATGTTGTGCTGATGAGGTATACAATGGTAACGGCTGCATAACTTCTTGCTGACATGATGTTTCAGTATTTGCAGTGGCCAAGGTGCTACTCACGCTAGATTCAAGAGAAACATCCACCGACTTCTCGCTGGTGTTAACAGGTTTCTCGCTTGATACATTTGTGCTTAGTAATGGTACAGTCTGCAAGTTGTGTTCGTGCTGTGATGCAATAATAGCTTTATCTAAATCACTTCCTTCACCATCAACATCCAAACACTCAACAGAAATATTTTTACCAGCTTTGTTAGTGTTTTTAATGGTGCTGAAAGAGTTTATAAGAATATTTTTACCAGGCTCGCTAATATTGTCAATGGTGCTGAAAGAGTTGATAGGAATATTTTTACCAGATTCAGTGATAATTTCAACATTGTTGAAGGAGTTGCCAGAAATGTTTTTACCAGATTCAGTAATGTTTTCAATAGAACTCAAAGAGTTGAGGGAAATATTTTTATTAGATTCACTGATGATTTCAACAGTGTTAAAGGAGTTGCCAGAAATGTTTTTACCAGGTTCAGTAATGTTTTCAATAGAACTCAGAGAATTGATGGAAATATTTTTATCAGATTCACTAATATTTTCAATGGCACTAAAAGAGTTGATGGAAATATTTTTATCAGATTCGTTAATGTTTTCAATGGTGCTGAAAGAGTTGACAGGAATCGTTTTACCAGATGCATTGATGTTTTCGATGGCACTGATAGAGTTGGCAGAAATGTTTTTACCAGATTCAGTAATGTTTTCAATGGCACTGAAAGAGTTGTTGAACAAAGACTCCAATTCCAAATCTGCTTCTTTAGATGCTGCAGCTTCAGACGTCTCTGCAAAATGGCCATTCTCAAAGTGATCAGGCTTGCTTGTGGAAGCTACTTCTGGATTGTCGACCTGACACTCTACCACATCCTGCAGATAGCAAGATGCGCCATCAATACTAGAGCTGGACTTCTTCCTACCATCTTCCAATGCGTCACATTCAGAACCGCTCCCCAGTGTTAACTTCTCCATTGCAAACTGCGACAAGTGAGCGAGTTCTTCATCAATAGATGAGGCAGAACACTTGCAGTCTGTTTTCGAACACAAACCACACTCCTTTTCTTCTTGTGCATCTTCTATGTAGCTTTCATTCAGCCACTTTTCTATTTGCTCTGTAGACATGTTTACTTTTCTTTTACCCTTTAGGTCCTTGCAGCGTAACTTCTTACTTGGGGAAGGGAAAGGACTTGATATTTTCAAAGGAGATGATGTAAAAATATTTATCTTGGCATTATCAAATTTATTTACATCTTTGTCCAAGTCAAATCTGTTTGAAGTAGAATCGGAAGCAACTTCGAAATGTGAGGTGTCTGGCTGGCATTTATTTGGTGAAAGCATGTGAACATTGGCGTGCTTGTTCATCTGAAAACACTTCTTACTTGAAACCCTTTTCATGTGCCTTTTCAGGGTATTTCTTCTGCATGGAAATTCCATCTTGCAAACAGATTTATCTGAACGACTACCTCTGGGAATACTTTTCCGGAACTGTTTTCTCCTATTCTTACGCTTGTCGAACATTCTACGTTGCTCATTCTTACCAACTGATGTGCATGGTTCTGTATTTGAAACACAAACTTGCTTCTGCTTTTTGGTAGGAATTTTAATGCTCAACTCTGGAAGAACACACTTTTCCAAGGCGACTGGCTTGAGCTGTGCACGATCTTGTTTAGTATCGGCATGGGTGCTGCTGCTGCCAACACCAGCTTCACTTTTTGAAAGTAGGCAAGATGAAGTCTGCAGATGTTCCCTATTAGAATTAGTCGAACTTTCTTGTGCACAGTTATTAACATCACCAGCCTTAACTTCTTCATTTGCTTCTGACTTAAATTCTTCTGATAAACTAATATTACTTCTGTTTATTAAAAGCGTACATTGTTCTGAGACACGACCTGTATTTGAATTTGCCTTCGATTTCTGAACCGTACTACTTTTCATTACTTTTCTCACATCAATATTACTGACACTAACAATAGGTACTTTCATAATGGCTGGGTCATTTTTAGCATCTTTCACCATTTTACCTTCATTTTCATCCATACTCAGCAACTTCTTCTCCTCATCACCACCTAGTAATGTTTCTGAACCAATTTTCTTGCCAATACCTTTTTCTTCAACATCTTGCCTATTGTCTTGGTTTTGTGATGATAATTTGATTCCCTTTTTGGTTTCCACTTTGTTACACGAGTTATTATTTACTCCATGACTGTTATTAATCTTCTTGACACAAGCTGGCTTAACATTTCTTCCTTCACGTCTCATTTTCTTCAACTCTTCACTTTTTATCCTTTTTATACCCAACAGCAAACCTAAAGAATTATTTTCAGTGCTTAGAATAGGAGCTTCATCCGTAGAAACAACCTTGGCAGTTCCTTTTCTACAACGACAGTCTCCTTTAAAATCTGAAGTAGATTTACCACAATTAATCAATTCGAAATTCACAGTATTCTTCAGTGCTATTTTACCAAGCGGTTCCTCATCAGAATCACTGAATTTGTCCTCAAAACCATCTTCAGCTTCTCTCTCAGATCTGGCACTCTTGCACTGTGCAGACGACTGCTGCGCTTTGGTTGCACCTGTCTGCATTTCTGTTTTCTCAGTGGCAGGTTCCCACTGATGTGATCCTCTGCGTTGACTACGACGTGGTTGCATTACACTTGCATCTATGTTTTTCTGAATACTTTCTTTTGTTTTTCCACACACTGCACTTTCATTCTTAACATCTACTTCTGTTATAGTATTTTTGGATCTAGTTCCTGACTTCACAGCTTCCGACAAATGTTGCTCCTTTGCTATACTACCCTGCAGTGTCTCTTTCTTTGATGAATCTGTCTGATAGTTTTCTTTCTTTGTAACTTCACTTTTTACAAACTTCTTCTTCTCTATTTCACTGCATGTCTTTTCTTTCTTTCCTGTTTCATTATGTGGTTTTTCTTTCCTTTCTCTTTCATCATACAGCTTCTCTTTCTTCTCTGTTTTATTTTGAGACTTTTCTTTTCCCTCCATATCTTTACAGGACTTCTCTTTCCTCTCTCTTTCATTGTATGGCTTCTCTTTCCTCACCATTTCATTATGTGACTTCTCTTTCTTACCTATTTCATTACATAGTTTCTCTTTCCTGTCCATTTCATTACATAGCTTCTCCTTCCTCTCTACTGCATTACGTAGCTTTTCTTTTCTATCTACTTCACTAAGTGGCTTAATTTTCCTGTCTACTTCATTAAGTGGCTTATCTTTCCTGTCTACTTCATTATATGGTTTATCTCTCTTGTCTACTTCAATAAGTGGCTTATCTCTCTTGTCTACTTCAATAAGTGGCTTATCTCTCTTGTCTACTTCAATAAGTGGCTTATCTCTCTTGTCTACTTCAATAAGTGGCTTATCTCGCTTGTCTACTTCAATAAGTGGCTTATCTCTCTTGTCTACTTCATTAAGTGGCTTATTTTTCCTGTCAACTTCATTATGTGGTTTTTCTCTTCTCTCTCTTTCATTAAGCTGTTTCGATTTTAAAACACATTCTTTTTGCAACTTTTCGCTTTTTCCTGTTTCAATATGTAAAGATTTATTCTTCTTCACAAACTCAGTCTGTACAGTCTTTCTTTTCTTCAAGAATTCACTTTGTGAAGAAGATTCTTTCTTTATATGTTCACTTATAGTCTTGATTTGAAGATGTTTTTCCTTCTTTATTACTTCACACTGCACATTTCTTTTATCTGCCACTTCCTTTATAATTTCTACTTTATTATTTAGGCTTTGCAACTTCTCTTTCCTCATAAAAAATTCTTTTACTTCTGAATAAAGCAACACTTTTAGCTTTGTCGCCTACAGCAGACCTTCTCTGCTGGGATACGACACTCATCTCCTCTCTCTTATTCCTATCCCCAGCTCTGACTGCGGACTGGTTCAACTGATTCGTCTTCTGCGAGCTCACAGTCGGCTCTTTCACGCCCACATTTTTATGAGCACTTTTCTGAGATCTACTTTCCAGTAACTTCATAGCCTTAGCTTTCAGTTCGTTTTCACGGCGCTCTGAAAAAAATGTAAATAACAAAGTGAACACCTTTTACAAAATACACTGTAATATCAGAGGATCTTTATCTGTTCATGGTCAAATGAGCACTTTGAAATCAACCTTTTAAAAAAAATGTCACTGTCTGCATAGTAATGCATGTACACATTGAAATGCAATCTAGTAGCACATTAGTAAAAACAATTTTATGACTCAATGTTGTATTGCGAGTGTAATTTTTTTAATTTACAGCCACTGAATTTTGCTATTTATGTTAAATGTCTTAATACAATAAAAACTATTTGCATATTGACACATTAAGTTTCCTAATAATTACCTGGTTTCCCTTGGATGACCCAAAAATAAAGTGATCTGGTTCATGACAATGTTAACTTCACATAGGTATAGCACTAGAATACAAAACTAGAACAAAAGTAGATCCTGGGCAGGGCTTTCCAAAGTGCTCAACTGATAGTGAACAGCACATACCATTGTTCTAATATAAATATATAAATAAAAAAAATAAAATATATGTATATATATATACACACACATAAAACCCTTGCAAAATGTACGTAAATGTAAAAACATGATGTGTTAGGAAGATTTATTTCAAACAAAATATTTGCATACAAATACTTGTAAGCCTAATGTATAGTCCAAATCATAACCTAGGTTCTCTGCATACCTCCCCTAACTAGAAGGCTAACTGGAAGGATGTTAGAATAAACACTTTTTTTTACGGTAGGCCTCAGGCAAGTGTAAATATGTACATAAATTTATTTTTATGAAAAAATATTTCTATTTGTGTAATTATTGTACATCATAATTCTATGAATGCTTAGTCAGGCTATCTAGCTGTTAATTTGCACAAATTCTTAAATAACTAATATTAATGTTTCAGCAGTTGTATTGGGTGTCTCGCATGCTCTCCACCGCTTATGTTCCCTAATAATCAGAAACGTTTTCGAGGGAGGGCTTCAGATGCTCCGGATGCCTCCCAAAACACACTCATGAGTAGACTACTAGGAAAAGTAACAATCCATATGTATAAAAGTCAAAGTTTGTACATAAGTATAAATGTATTGTTGTTCTCTATATAATTCTACACTCTTTAATCGTACTGGATTAAATTTACATGCCCTTCAGTATCAAACTTAAAATACTGTTTGGGCAAAAATTGGCTCTGATCCCCCCCCCCCTCCCCATCCAATTGGACCCAAATCCTCCCTCCCAAAAATAATCCAACTAAGATAATGATAGCTGGGTAATGCGAAGAAATTCAAAATTGACTCTGGCTCCCCATTGATCCTGACCTCCATTGGACCATTAAAAAAATCCAACTAATATAATTATAGCTGGGCAATACTCAATAAGTAAGCTTGTCAGAAATAATAAAAATTACGAGAGAACAATTGTGTCGCTCAAGAATTGGCACCCATATAGCACAAATTTCTGCTCCTTTTTACTTTTGTCTAGTCTCCGTCATTATGTAATAAAAAATTTTCAAAATAATATTTTTGTTTTAAGATTGCATATCCTCTTTTAATGTTTTATAAATGTGTAAACCAACCTACTAGCAGTGACCACAGAGGCATTATACTAAAGATGACATTGTATGGAAATAAACTGACATCCATGAGGCTAGCTGGAATTTCAGGGACACAGGGGCAAACATTAACTTTGAAGGAAAAATTTTTAACATTAAATATTTATTATTTAGGTTTATTTTCCCAAAAGAAATATTTGTATTAGTATAACATATCTGGCAAAGTTCTTTCAATTATAATTTCTGTAGTTTCGCTATTTCTACTCTGTTGTGGAGGAACAAGCCTCCTTTACATCCATTTTCCCCCCTTCCTAGTCTACGCCTGTATACTTGCTGACCATCCCCAAACATAACTTGTGAATAAGTGCCTGCTCATAACATTCAAACAATACAGTGAACTTTGACTGAGAAGACATCTTGGTATGCGAGAAGTAATGTACATTGCACATCAAATATCTGTGAGTTTGAGCAACGTCACAAGGAAGGCAGACATCACTGGAATACATTAGTCAGAGCGCGAGAAGTGGGGGTGTAACAAAGTAGAATAGAGCCTACCACATCATGCAAATAATTACAGAAAACATTGTCTGTGCTCACAATTTTAATTTCAAAACCATTTACCACTGTCAAAGAAAGTACACCACAGTATTTAACATTATCTCATACACACTTTGAACTTTGAAAACTAATTTACCTATGCATTGCTCAACTTATTTAAGAAGGAGTTGATATTTTCTGATTAGTTGTATCAGGTTAACTGCTCCTCTTTCAAGAGATGGTTACTAATAGCAGGGCTCACGGTGTCCAATGAAATCCCATTTTGGAATCCTCTGACTTTTCCCTGGCCAAAATCTTAATACCAACATTTGTTCACAGCTGACAGAACAAATATGCTATCAGTGAAGTTGAATTAAATGACATTGCAACAAACCACGCAAACTGGACCGACATTATATTCAGTCCCTCAATATTTCTTGCAATACCCGTTACTGACTTCACATGAGTATCCATACAAACACACAAATACTTGGCAAAAATGAATTATTGTCAATTCTCAAAATTAAATCATAAAAGGCATATGTTCATAATTACACTATCCTGTATTCACACAACAAACCATTTTCCCTGTCATGAAATTCCCTTGTCGCAACACTTGAAGGACTGAAAGGTTTAACCTTGTGAGAAATCTGCTTTGTTGAAGTTTCTGCATTTTTCAGTTTTTGACTAGCAGTGCTGTTCTATATTCTGTGTTGCAGTCTGATATAGAAACAAAACTGGTGAAGAGTCTCGGTATTTCCACCCATACTTTTCAGCCAGATCCCTACCAGTGTTGAATGGGTGAGTAGAGTTTAATTTTATTTATCAGTTGTACATGTGGTGCAGAGAATTTAGCACCTATGTCATGGAAATTATACATTTACTGAATAGATACATGAATAAAAATAAATACTTCTACTCCAGAAACCCAAGTAACGTATTCTGAGCAGGATCTGAAAACAGTGACAGTAAATAAAACATAAATAGTAAAAATACCATCAGCTAACTTCAGTTCAGTTTCGAGGCATGATCACCATTTCAGATAACTGTACATTGCATACTAGACAGCATCAGTAGCCAAAGCACAATAAGACAAAAATTTGGTTTTCAACAGTCCCATTTTAAAGTAAGTCACTACAGTTTTAAAATACTTCACTACAATTTTGTTATTGTGTCTCTGCTATTGAGCTATTTTTAAACAATTTTAAGAGACAATTTTCAGTATCCAAGTGTTTACAAACATTGCAAGCATTATTATTATTATTAATTGTCTCGTTACATTTATTTTAATTATTGCAGTAAATAATACCTTTATGCTCATTTTTAATTATCTGTGATTCATTTAATTGATAATTGAAGTCTATTGGTCAGTTATTTATTTATGTCAGTTTTTGTTTGGTAAAAGTGTTTTATCGATTTGGTTTATCCGGCTACATAAATTAATTAATTTAATTATTACAAGATATTTAATCATTGTTTAACTAATATTTTATCATTTGAATGATTTTCTCGCAAGTTTCAGTTCAATTCAGTTGAGGATTTGTACTCTCAAAGCTACGTTCTTAATCTTGTTGGAAGGTGACAGATTGTTTGCCGTATGACTGGATTTACATTGCTGCATTGCGAATGAATTCCTTTCCTTGCCACCCGGCACTATCCCTTCCACACGCTGTTTTGCCGTAGCAGTTCTAGCAACGTTCGTAACGTCACCATGCTGCTTGCCACATGGCCGCACAGAAAAAACATATTTTATTCACATCATATCTGTGCTTTCTCGCTAATCTGTTTGACACTTTAACCACTTATGAACCGCCTACTACATCTAGTGGCGACTTTTGTACTATACGTTTGTCTTTTTTTTTTTTACCATCTCTGTGCTACACAGAGCATTATCACTTCACTTTTCGTCCATGGCTTGCCGTCGACATGTCACTTTTACGGCATGAGGCAGCAATGATGAGGTTTTCCAGCACTTTAGTGCCTTCATGGAGTTTTAAAATCATGTAAACATCACGTTGTGAAGCCAGGATGTAGTGTTGTGGTGTTCTTATTTATCTATTTATTTATTTTATTGGTGTTTTGCCGTTCAACATGTTTTGGATATTTGTGTTTCCCGTCTTTGGTGAGCACCAATTCAATTTTTCTTCGCTTCGTCACGTGCGACGGCAAACATTCACACACTATTTTTGGTTTAATTTTTTTGTCTTTATAGTGAGGGTGCATGAGTTTCTCGACCTCTACATGTTCCATGTGTTTGCCCGCGTTTTCATCACTTGCATGTACTCACTTGTTTACTCAAGCTGCTAAATTTCTCCTTTGAGTTCTCCAAGTTTTATTTCCACATCATGCCTGAGCTTAACCTGCCACTTAACTTCTCCAGCTACAGACACGCTGTTTTGCTCAAGATATTTTTGTTCAAAGCATTGCGACGCCTTCGAAGCTAAGTGCCTACAAACTCATACTTCTCTACACTTTGTACCAGAACAACTTGCAAAAACTCTTAGACACCATACCACTATAATTCCCCAAAGTTATTTCATTTAAAATAATTTAAATTTATTATTTTTGTTTGGAGTGATCATTTGTAATAATTCTAACGTCATTTTAATTTGTACGGATGCATCCGGATCTTTTAAAAATTATATTTTTCACTTTCTATATTAATTTAATTAATTCACCTCATTTACGTAATATATTTTGAAGTTACTGCTGGATTGCTTATGTTATTATCAGGATTGATGATTATTAATTTCCATTTTGATGTTTCAGTTAAAACTTTTGAAAGTTCATGGTTAACCTAAAAGAAATAATTCTATAACTGGATATATTTGTTTCTCGTTTCTAGTTTGTCAACGAGTTAAAGCATGTTACGTTATTCTTGTTATTATTTAATGTAATCGCGACATGTTCCAACTAAAGGAAATATTCTTGTTTCTTTTGTCTTTGTGCCTTAAGTAATTAATATATTTAATAAATAAAAAAAGCTTTAAGTAACACACCACCACAATTTATGTGTTGTCATTAATTTAACATTAAGTGAGTTTACCTCTAGACCCATTTTATTGCATTATAGGTTTAGGTTTTTTATTTTAGATCATTTCTTTCTTTTGTGTCATGTATGCCCACCCAGCCTGTTTGAGTAATTTGTTGTATTTTGCCACTTCACTTTTCTTTTTTCTTTTTATGAGCAGTTCTTAGGTTTATGGTGTACAATTTAATATGAACCACGTTCATTGCAAGTGTTTGTGGTTTTACTTTATTTTTTTTTACCAAGGACTGACTGCATTTCTTTAATGATGAAGTGGATACAATTTATTTCCTAATGGTCGTGCATGGCACAGAACCCTTCATATGCTCTGCTAGTAGGAATCTGCATCTCTTATGGGTCGAGTCTTCAGTCTTTGTTTGCTGCTGTATCAGACGGTGTCCACTGGGCATGCAGACTGAGTAGGATTCAATCGAGCATCACTACTGCCTCAAAGTCCACATTGCCAAATGTACATAACCCTGCCTTTTTTCCTCCATACGTGAACTTTGGAAGCCTGGGCCAGGATGCACCAAATCAGATATGTTTGATATATGTAATGTGACAAGTGATGTTTTTGTACTGAACTGCCAATTTGAATTCCATGCCAGTCTGCCATATTGGATAAACAACCAGTCCTCAGAACATGGTGTCGGTAAATTACTGTATCGCATCGATAACATTTTCTGAGCCTCCGGCATGGATTATTACAGTATTACACAATGTAATGCATGGAAAGTTATGCCCAGCATTCGTGAACAACCAGTTATGGTTCAAAAACAATCAATTCAGTTCGGGAATTGGAAACGCAACGTATTTACATACAGCACCTGATGGCCTAAATTTGTATTTTCCAGTTGCCCGTTTTTAATACATGGCCGGATCAGTAAACATAAATGCAAGTTCGTGTGTGTGAATGAGCAAAAATGTATTACTCATGTTGCGAAATTTGTACAGTTAACAGAACTTTTAACTAATAGTAACAGCCTAACCTGCAAACCAATGCCGCAAGATGGCTGCAGCTATGCCTGAACTGCAATATGTAATTTCTAACATCCTTTTAGCTCAAGCCGGTAATGCAAGGGAGATATAGGAAGCATCATGCAATAATGAATCAAAGTTAGAATATTTTGAATTACGGTTTGACCAAGTAAATGGAAGAAGAAATTAATTACTGGCCAATTTATTTGCACTTTGCACCCAGCCACCAGCAGAAATAGCTATCGACATGGAGAAAGTGAAGCAACTATTTGCTAGGTATAAAGCTAAATTTCGCAAATTACACAAGATTCACAACAAGCAATAGTTAAAAGGGGTAGAAGTCGCATCCAATAGTATGAATGATAATGCTTCTAAGAAGTGTGTGTTCAATCAAGTCCTGGTGTTGTCGACTTTTAGCTGTAATAGGGATGAGTGGACTTGTTTCGCCAAATTGTTTAGTTCAATGGTCAACGACACCCCACCTTTAACCGAAGTGCATAAAATCCATTCATTACTAAGTTGCCTGAAGGGTGAAGCTCGTGATTTGGTAAGTACTATACCAGTCACTGATAAAAATTACACTGTGATATGATAAAAATGTTTGAATGCAAATTTAAAAACCTGTGAACCACACTTCACGTTCAAAAGATTTTGCATCTTCCAGCTGCGGACAGCCACAAAGAAGGGGCAGTTACACAATTCATAACTGGGGTACAGGAGAACCTAAATTCCTTCCAGACAAACAATTTTCCAGTCGATAAATCGGATTTCCTGCTTTTCAACATACTATCAGAGAAACTGGATGCACGCCTGAGACAGGCCTTTGAGATGTCGCAAGATGATGTCATACCAACGTATACACAGCTCATCGAATTTCTCGAGAGAAAGGCTATTGCAGAGGAGCGTCTCCAACTAATTGCAGTTAAGGGACAAGTGAACCCTCAACACCAGGCAACAAGGTATCCCCCAGTGCTCACAATGCAATGAACACCTCTCAGCGTCCAGCCAGTATCCCCAAGACAACTCTAGTATCAGTTCAGGAAGTAGGTAAACAAAACAAAAGTGTCCCGAATATGATGGAAACCATGCTTTGCACAGATGTCAAACATTTCTGTCGAAGTCATCAGAAGAAAGGAGAAAGTGTGTGAAGGATAACAAGTTGTGCTTCAATTGTCTACGAGCAAACCATGTAGTATCTAGTTGTCTGACGTGAATCTCATCGTGCACTACTTCATGTGGTGACGGTGAGACGACAAGTGATAAGGCCACCAATTCTGATACTACCAACCCAACTGGCAAAGAGGAGAATGCAGTAACCATGTGCTCAGCGAGGAATGAAGGCCCCCAAGTGACCACAGTTTTGTTGAAAACTGCACTGATTCATGTGACAGATGGTGTAGGTTACCACCAGGTGGTGCGAGCACTGTTAGATGGGGGCTACAATCATCATTCATAACAGAAATCGATGTACAGCGCTTGGCACTCTAACATTACAGAACAAACATATCCATCTCTGGCACAGGGCATGCAGAGGTCTCGGATTCAAGGGGAGAAGTGCTATGGAAAATTAGTTCCGTACATTCTCAGCAGCTCCATCTTATCAGTAGAGCTGCGATTCTAAAGAAAATCACCAAGGAGTTATCATCGGTACAAATTGCCACTCAGATACTTGGGCACCTCTGACTTGCCACTAGCGGATCCTGAATTTGCCATGCCTGGTGCAATCGAAATGATGTTTGTCTGCTGAGATAGTGGCTGAGGTTATGATAGGTCCTCAGATCATTGGCCAACCCCATGCATTTCATTCTGAGTTTGATTGGGTCATAACTGGTAGTGCCCCATGCGAACACATCAACCAGTCACAAGTTACATCCTTACTTGTTCGGACAGAAGCGTGTCGCTCGATGCAGCGCTACAGAGCTTCTGGGAGATCGAAGAAGTTCCAAGAAAAGGGTTTACCTACATCGAAGATCAGCAGGATGAAAACCATTTTGTGGATACACATACCTGATACATGGATGGCACGTATATTTTGAGATTATTATTCAAATCTTCAGTCCCTACCCTAGGGAACTCTTGCAGCATGGCTCTGTATCAGCTTCACTGACTGGAATACAGACTACGGCATTCGCTAACGTTGGGAGAACAATACCAACTGTTCATAGAAGAATATATAGAATTAGACCAGATGACATACATTGGTGTTTTGAACTGTACAGACAGTAACAAACAATGCAGTGACACTGACCTCGAGTTCTAGTAACCAACCAGTGTATGTAATTCTACATCAGCAGTAGTGAAGCAGGAGCGTGCTTCGACCAAGGTCAGAGTAGTGTTTGATGCATCAGCAAATGTTGCTGATAGGCCATCGCTGTACAGTCAGTTACTACCTGGTCCAAAACTGCAAAGGGACAAAGTAGACATTGTGTTCAGCTTCTGCACATCGCCAGTTGCAGGGACAGCTGATGTGTGAAAGATGTATCGTCAGGCAGTGATAGATCCCCAGGATAGGAAGTACCAATGTATAATGTGGCGTAACTCTGTCAATGATGCAGTAAGTGTGTACAAATTAAACACCGTGACTTTTGAGCTAACATCGCTTTACTGACTCTTCAGCAGTTTGCCATGGGAAGTATCCATTGGCAGCACATACGTTGCTCCATGATGTGTTTGTTGATAACATAGTAACTAGGGCAGCAACTGTGACAGAAGCTCACGAGTTGAGGAGGAAGTTGGTTTCACTGCTCAGGGAAAGTGGGTTCCAGTTACATACGTGGTGCTTCGACTATCCTGAACTGCTTGACATGAATGCAGGTGAAAGTGAATTAATTACTTCTGACTATGCAGAATCAGTGAAGGAGTTGGGTTTGTGTTGGGATCCTATGCAAAACCGTTTCTCTTACCAAGTGAAGATACCAGATTTGCCAGACACCAAGAGGGTATTTTGTCAACAGCTGCTCGTCTGTATGACCCATGTGGCTGGTTATCCCCAGTGATAACAGCTAGCAAGATCTTGCTGCAAGGGTTATGGACCCAAGGCCTAGGATGGGATGAGCCAGTGGTAGCAGAGGTGCAGAATCTGTGGAATCATTTCAAACAGCCTCTACCCTTGGTTTCAGAAGTGCATGTTGCACACCTCATTCTATTTCATGACTCAAAGGTTCAATTTCATGGGTTATGCAATGCCAGCGAGAAAATTTACGCAGCAGTAATTTATGTTTGTTTCCTGAAGGATGACTGCGACACCCAGGTACATCTGCTGGCTGCAAAGTATAGAGTTGCACCAGTGGAAACAGTTTCCACTCTGAAGCTCAAGCTGTGTGCAGCATTGCTACTCAGTAGGCTCTAGCAGTATGTCAAGAAGCTTTACAAGTCAAAGTTTGCGGAGTTGGTGTTTCATGGTTGGACAGACTCTATGGTAGTCCTTGTGTGGTTGCAATTGTCGCCTCACACATTGAAAACTTTCATAGTCAACTGAGTCTCAGTAATTCAGTATATTTTACCCCCCAGTTCATGGAGTCACGTGCCGTCGGAGCACAAACCGGCAAATGTAACTTTATGACATTCTCTTCTTAACCATTTGCTGAAGGGTTCTGTTTGGTTCACATGTCCAAGCTGGCTAGTTCAGGCTCACAAATTTTGGCCATTAAGCGAAAGTAATCAACAAAACTCACTTCTGATGGTTGAAACCTCCTTAAATTACTGTACTGACAGGGTACCAGACCCAGATGCAGACCTCGGAAGATCCATTAGGCCTCCTAGACCAGATGTTCTCTCTGATGACACTTAAATGTGTAACAGCATGGGTGTTGAGGGCAAAGGGAGCCTTTGGGTGTTCCGCACCTCCGATAGACGAATGCTTAACGGTCAATGAAATGGAAGAAGCCTTGACAACCTTACTCAGATTTGTGCAGGCATTGGCACCATTCCTGAATTCAGTTGGAATTGTCAGGGTGGGCGACCGACGGCAGCGTGCCCCACTTCCACACAGTAGCAAATATCCTATACTCTTCCCCAAGCAGAGCAAACTGTCTAAATTAATTGTCACCCACTACCATGTGAAGAATCTACATCCAGAGCAAGCTACTACTTTGTATTTGGTTCGCAGGGGAGTACTGGATAATATCAGTTTGTAGCGGCCACCAAGGCGCCGCTCACGAAACCACCTAAGGTACAATGGACTATGGATTAAAGCTGTTTTCTAAACATGCACTGCTGACCTACTGCACTGTTAATATAAAAAGGATGTGGCATGCTCCCCCCCCCCCCGTCTCATGACAACGATTGAAGTGCTGCTACGTTGAGTTGCTGGAGCCGGTAACGAGAAGGAGTACATAACGCCACAGAGGCCTGGAGGAGCTCTAGGCCGATCTACAGAAAATTACTTCGAGCTGGCAGTTAGGTGTAACACTATATTTCAAGACCCCGTTACCCCTCTCTAAGTAAACAATTAAAGTACTGGCAAGGTCAGGCGACATGAATACTGTAACCAAGTTAACAATTACTGTTATTGTTGAGTTCTTGTAATAACAATTGAGTATCTTATTCCAGAGGGAATCTTGTATCGTTTTATAAGATTGTAATTAATGTTTAATAAATGATATTGTAGTAAGAATTCCTGGAGTTGTTAGTGAACTGTTAATAGCTACGTTCAACCCCTTTATGTGCATATCCCCTTCTCTGTCTTGGTATATAGTAATCGAGGAGTAGTAGTACTATAGTCAGAGTTAAGAGGATGGGGAAACTTTACGAGATGCACCAGTGTGTCAGTCCCTTGTGATCTTCCTCCACCACTGCTCTAACGCGTCTCACTTAACTGCAAACACAACCGCACTCATCCGCGAGAATACAGATGACTGTAAGCAGTCGCTCTGACTCGCAGGTCGCTGCCACTGCATGCTGAGCCAGCCAGAACACTCACCACAAACCACTATCAGCACACGCACAAAAACTCCGTTCGATGGGGTCAGGGTTCTATTCATTCTGGCGCTGATTCTTTCTGGATAATTCTAGTCGCAGATTACTTAATTCAGTGTCCAGAGGTTTCTTGACTGTAGGAGGTAGTCCAGAACTTCCTGGAAGGTATTGGTCACAGCTAGGTGAGCGACGTCAATCCAAGAATGTCACACCTCCCCTCCCTCCACCCTGCACTAGGTCATCCATCAAAGATGTTTGGGCCTTGCCAGAGGCATGAGTCACGCAGGCTGCCTGCTGGCGAATGATGACCGATAAAGAAGAGGTTATGGGGGGGGGGGGGGGGGATGTTATAATAATGCAGTTAATACTAATTTAATATGGACATTTTGTTAATTTTCTATTGTTTTGCAAGGAATTATAATAGCTTATCAGTATTTCAAGTTTTGGCCATGTTAGTATCTTCATCTGTCATGCGTTTGCTTTTCTGAAATCGCAGTTGAAGTTGCATCAGCAATCTGAGATAAAGGCTGTTCCTACATTCGTACACTTTTTTCTTCGAGAATGTTCTAGATATTTGGTTGTTTTACTGCTACACAGTTAGGCTGGCTTGAGAAAACAGGAGTTTGCACGTTATCCAAAGGGATTCAGTACCACGCCATGCCCTTATTTGGTTAGCTTTTTGGCACTTTGGTGTGTGGAGTGGGGGTAGAGTGCATGGCGACTAGCCATGAGCATCTGTTGCCCGCTAACAGTTGATGACCAGCTCCCTAAGACACAGCAAGCGTGGCAAAATTTTCCCACACTGATAAGCACCCCACCCGTAACTTTTTTTTTTTTTTTTTTTTTGGCCAACTTTCAAAACTACTAAATTATTTCCGCTGGTGTGAGAGGTAACTAGAGTCCCACGAGGGAACAGATGTCCGTCCTGCCTTCGTAATTGTCTCACGATGCAAGTTTTGAGTTACGTGAATAATTAATGAACTCTGTGGCATTGTTCTGTGTTTCAACTTCCTCAAGCTGACTGTTAGTCACTCTGCATTAATAAATTCAAGAATGTGAACTTTTTTTTATCCATGAAATAAAAATACGAACGAAATAATCTGACAATTGAATTATTTTATTTTAATATGGGTCCTTTATTTAAGTCTCGTATCTCGACAGAGTGAGTGAAATCGAGCTGTGATTTCCAGTTGCCAAATCTGATGTCTGCGATATTACAGTGTTAAGGAAGATTGCTGGCTCGCAACAACATTAGTTGCACCTCCTTATGGAATGTGCACCCACTTCCTTAGAGAGAATGATTACATACTATGATGTACGCACCAAAATTTTAAAAATTATTTTATTTGTTTTTGTAAATTGTAGTTAAGGAGCACTATACATTATTCCAAACAATAAAGAAACTAAAATACCTAAATATACTTGGGAGAAATAGATAACCCGAAAATAATATCAAAAATTAAGATAATACTGTTACAACTATTGGGCAATAAATAGCTATGCTAGTCGTACTTTGAAATGGCCAAAAAAATTATGAACTCATCAAAATTTCATAAAACACGGCAGACATCTAGTATTCATTGCTTAGCTTCACTTCAGGTGATGTTCTTTTCCAGTGGTCTGGAACACTACATTGTTCAACTGTTAGTGATTTCTGGGCATCTAATACAACATAGCCCTTCGATACTTACAGTTCTTGTGCAGATGATATTAGCATGTCAAAAATCTCTTCAACGACCTATAACTACATTGTATAATTCCACAGAATCCTGTAGTTTACATCACTGCCGTACATGGAACACAGAATGAATGTAGGCATTGGATTGAGGGCACGTTTGTCTTCTGTGACCTTGTCCCGATGCTGGGGCAAATTCTCAAACAGAAGTGAGCCAAACCCAGAAGTTTATGGACGTAAGCTTCTGGGTTTGGTTCACTACAGCATCCCACTGAAACTACTATAAAACACCAAACTGAAACTGTGTTTAATGACGTGGATACTGATAAAGTCATCACATAACATGTTCGTAACCAGAAACACACTAACTGTTTTAACTTTATGCATATGCCTTATCACCAAAATACAGTGAGGAACAACCAACCCCCCCCCCCCTTACTAATTAGGCAGCCTATAGTACTCGGAGGATACATTTGTCTATTACATCACATATTTACCCTACGCATACACTTCACACCACAGATTAAGTAGAAACACAAGCTTTACTCTTAATTGAGTAACAAATAAAGACCTTTAGCATGTCCACTGAAATTCCATTTTGGCACTCTGACTTTTCCCTGTTCTCCAGGCAGAACCATTTTCCGTGATTTATTTTCAAGCATACTGAAAAACCCCAATACCATATTTTTTCCCCCTCTGATAAAACCAATATACTATTTAATAACACTGCAACAGACCACACAAGCAGGAACAACATTTTATTCAACCCATACATATTTCTTGCAATACATACTATTGACTTCGCATGAGTGCCCACTACAAACACACTTTATATATGCCCTATGTCACTTGGCCAAAATTTATTATTGCCAGTTGAGTTCACAAACTTGAAAACTGAAATTCTAGAAATCAATTACATTATCCTGTATTCATACAACAATGATTTTTGCAGAGCACCAATTATTTTTATTTTCCCTGACACACGTGAAAATTCCCCGACATTTCCCTGTCACATGAAATTATACTGACTTTTGTTTGTTTTCCTTGTGGGTGAACACCCTGAACTTGTAATCTGGCTGCCGACCTGTCCCTATTCCTAGATCAAGCTTGCAGCACAAGGCAGCCTACGCAGGGAACTGCTGTGTGAATGACTGGATCCGAAACTGATCCAACAGCAGTTGTGCCCTCACGAAAATGAGTGGGTGACTGCCCCCACACACATCTGTAGTTACATTGCATCCTACCAGGGCTGGCAGAGTGATATCACGCTAACAATAACAAAAATGACTATGACCACATGTTGCATACATCCGTGACTAATACAACAAGGGCCAGCCCAAAATAACAACCACTTACCACCATGTTGGTGGCTAGACTGGTCTTCTGGCAAGAAGACTTATAAAGAAGCAGTATACTGTGCCACACAGGGTGGAAAATTAAAACATTCAGAATGTCACTACGTACACTTACTACTGCCACTATCTGCACAATTACAAGTTTCAACACAATGACTACACTGCCACAACCCGGTTTCTGGTGGCTGTGCTTATTATAGCATACCTAAGAGACACCTACAACCCAACCCTGCTTTGTACCTAACTACTGCTCAACTCTCGGAGAAGCAATATCAGGTCTTTACATTTCACATCCATTTCCCTTCCTAAATGGAACATTTCTGTGTTGCATATTTAATTATTTGCAAGTGCTACGTTGGGTAAGAATATACGGGTACAACATCCAAAATACATACTCTTGATGAATTGAATGGCTTAGTGTTGTGTCAACAGCGGGGATATTAGGGAATAAATAATTACTTCGACAACCACGAGCAAGGAGATAATAGGCAGTGTGCTACATCAAGGAACAATTCCAGCAATCACCTGGAGTGGTTTCAGAGAACCACAGAAAATCTGAACAACTGGGAATTAAACACGGGTCCCAAATGCACGTCCAGTGCATTGCAACTCCATCAACTCAGTCAGTAAAACAATACAACCATACAATAATTTTTTATTTGAAATTTTATTATGCACATTTTTTGAAATTCCAAGCTGAGTTGTTGCTTTTAAAATTTCACCACTTTTTCCTTTTTAATGCAAGAAGTTGTTCGCCCTTAATCAATTAACTGTTTCAAATTTAACAAAGTAAAATGCTTTCTTTTTCTTGTTCCCTCTTGTACTAGGTTTGTGAGGTGAGGTGTGATGCATCTCCCTTATTCTAACACGATGCACATTCTTATATTCAAATATAAGCAGCTTTTTGCCACAACAGTAAAATAGTCAGAGTTTTTGCTCTTCTCCTTGACAGTCTACATTATTTGGCATTATACAAATTAACTGCATACGTACTCTCTTTCAATTCAAAATTTGTATAGAAAAAGTAAAATCAATAGCGATTTGTGTCATTATCCTCAAGTACGCAACGGTTTCAACCTGTGTACTACTCAATACTAGTTGTATCAAAACAATTGTCATCAAGCTGTGATGTAACTACTTCTTAAAGTATTAACAATCAATTCAGACAGCAAGGCCATTCAAATGACTCAACATAACATAAAATCTATTTTACATTATTATCACAGCAATGTGGTGAATACTCACACAGGTGGCAGGACTGCTGCAAATGTAGCAATCTCAAATATGGAATAAGAATGAGTGTAAGGTTACAACTGTATCATAAAGCCTGGACACAAATATTCAAAACTGATGATTTATACTTACTGTTTGAATATGTGAAAAAAATATACATACAAACTACCTAGCATGTATTTCATACATTATTGTTCATTAGTTCTCCTTTCTTTTAACTACACAGTGTTTTATTTTACAACAAGTCTTTGTTACAATATTATCAAGGTTTTTAAAAGAAAAAAATGATTGCAAGAATAAATGATTATTAAAAATTAACCGGATTGTGAAACATATTGATATTTCTATGATCGATTATGGTCACAATCACAATTAATTGCAATTAATCGCCCATCTTCAGTCGGCTTTACAAACCTGAAGTTGCAGGATGAAAGACGGTAATAGCATCAGCCATTCCGTACACCTGTGGCATCTGGTCCATTGCTTGTTGTATGTCTGCCTCGCATCTTCCAGTGGGAAAAACAGTTGCAAATATGTATAATAAGAGACGAGTATGTACTAGCCATCTGGCACATATCCATCACGAAATTGGTAGTGTTTTTTTTTCACACCACCCAACACATAGCAGCACATTTGTTTTATAGTGCATTGAACAGATTCAAATGTTTATGACACAAAACAATATACTCTGATAGTTAAACTTTATTTTTTCTGTAATAGTTTTTTTTTTCTAGAATGATGGCTCCACGTACAATGACAAAATTTTAATCTCAATATGTCAATGATGCTAAAATAATGTATTAAAACTTTTTTGTAGCGGCAGCTGTTGCTGCTAAGTTATTTATCACATTCTTGCCTGTGCTGCTACTTTAGAGCTGTGTGGTAATGCTCCCAAAACACTTGATACTGTCAAAACTTTTTAATTCATTATTTTTTAATAACTATTCTGAAAGAGGAAAAACATAAATATGAGTGGCAACTAGTCTTTCAGTTACATTTAAGGTAATTATCAATACCATAGTAACATTTCCAGACTCATTAAATTATTGTTTTATGTAGCTTCTATACTGTCACTACATATAATATGGCTAATTGCAGTTAGATAAACCCTTTTAAATTTAAATTCTATAACATTATCTGCTCCATTTGCAAACAAACAACGGTGGCCTTGGACGTAGGCAACCAGATTAGCTTGTGAGATGTTTGTGTTTGTTGTCTACCTCCAAGTATTTGTGGGGACTGTTTCCTTGCAAATGGAGCTGGTTCAAATGTTACAACATTTTATGTGTAGTGAGAATAGCAACCTCCATTTTGTTTCTGACTGGAAACGTTACCTTTTCAGAGGTTAATGAGCTTCGTTTGCTAATACAGTCTGCAAATTTGTCCCCTTTAATCATTAAGAGTTTCCAATATTTGTAACTAAATGATGGTTATTTTCAAATTTTTCAGGGTACATAACTCCCTTAATAATCACTTTAGACCACAAGTCATACAAATACCATATTTCGACATGTATAGACTGCACATTTTTACATAAAAAATTACTAAAAAAAAAAAGTGATGTGCGGCTTGTATGCGAGATGGCATAAAAAATATTTTTGACATTTTCTCCCCCAAAACAAGTTTAGAAATTTGTCAACATATAGTTTTAATGTTTTAATTCTTAAAGACAGGAAAGAAAAAGAATTCACAAAAAAAAAACCTCGTGCAGTAATTTGTTTGCTCACATTCATAAACAAAATAACCTTCATCCAGCACGTGTAAAATGTAAACATTTTGGAGTTCACCCATAGATGTCATACATGAGAAAATAACTTCTCTGCTGTACAAGAAAAAGACATCTTACATAGTGTGCACACCTGCAGCAGCTCTACATGCACACATTGATAAGATGCCATATTGTGTAACATGTTGCTGTGGTTTTGCTTTCTCAAGTCACATTACCATCTGTGGAATAGTAATAGTGCAATGTATATTCATAAACATTGCAATATAACACAAATTTTGTAGGGGAGAAATTAAGTTGGAATTTATTATGTTCATACGGAATTGTGACTTAACAATATTTACAGGAATACAAAAATTCAGTATGGCCTATACATGAAATATTAATTACCCTTAATTTTTCACCAAAAACTTCTGGTGTGGCCTATAAGTGCATGCAGCCTATACACGCCAAGATACTGTATTTTAAATTTTAAATCACCTCTACATCCTTGTTACACATGAGAACATACCATATACATAAATACTCCCCCTGCTGGAGGACATCCTGAGAGGAAACCTTAAAATAAAGAGTTGCTGCAGCGAGCAGTAAAGCAGCTGCACAACAGAAAATAGAAATGAAGGTAGCAACTTGGCTGGATTCTGTATATGTATCTAAGTATGTTTCTGCGTAGGTCTGTGCAAGTGTGTGCACGCTCGTGTGTGTGTGTGTGTGCTCATGGTCTCAGTACCCCTGCAGGAGGGCACTGCAGGGATACAATTGCGCCACACTAGTGCTATGCCGTTTGGTCACGTAGTGTGCTAGTTGGATGTGTGCAGCTCTGATTGCCCATATCTCACGTTTCACTCCAACTCTGAGCTACACACCTAAACACTGGGCTAATCTTGACATTTCTCTGAATGTACAGAGTATGTACAGAGAGTTCTATCACAGCGAAGTGTGATACGTGCTCTCTACAGTTCTGTGAGGAGGCAGGAACAGAGCTCACTGCTACTGGCAGCTCTGCTAAGTGACACTGCATCGCCAATCTACTTGCTCAGCTAATAACGCCGCTTCACTCCTGGGGGCAGGCAGGTACACACCTGTCATCATCCTCATATAGTCTATTCACAGTATCTTCATAATCTTAAAATTAAACCTTTGAAAAATCTCCCCATGTAGGTCATGTTTGTTTGTTTAGTAATTATGTCAAGTGCCACTAGTATTTTATAATTCTAGTGATGAAAATGCATCTTATTTTTGGTTAAAAAAAACTTTTACTTACATTTCATCTCTAAATCACAGAATTACATTTGTAATTAAAACAAATAAAACCAGAGAGGAAATGTGTGGTTGGTATTGCCTGGTGAGAAATAGTTCTAATACAAAATATGATTAAACTTGAGTGTGCACAAATGCAGTTGCATTGTCCCTTTGGTATAATTTTCTACACTAATTTAAGCTTTGTTTGCAAGAGGCAGACGAACAGACTGAAAGAACTGTATCCGGGCTTTAGAAAAACTGACCACGCACACACCCACCCACCTGCCTGCCTGTGTGCCTACTGCAGCAACTCACACGCTGGACTGTACTGCCTCTGTGCCTACTGCAGTAAATCACAGGCTGGACTTTACTGCCTCTGTGCCTACTGCAGTAACTCACAGGCTGGACTGTACTGCCTCTGTGCCTACTGCAGTAACTCACAGGCTGGACTGTACTGCCTCTGTGCCTACTGCAGTAACTCACAGGCTGTACTGTACTGCCTCTGTGACTACTGCAGTAACTCACAGGCTGGACTGTACTGCCTCTGTGACTACTGCAGTAACTCACAGGCTGGACTGTACTGCCTCTGTGCCTACTGCAGTAACTCACAGGCTGGACTGTACTGCCTCTGTGCCTACTGCAGTAACTCACAGGCTGGACTGTACTGCCTCTGTGCCTACTGCAGAAACTCACACGCTGGACTGTACTGCCTCTGTGCCTACTGCAGTAAATCACAGGCTGGACTTTACTGCCTCTGTGCCTACTGCAGTAACTCACAGGCTGGACTGTACTGCCTCTGTGCCTACTGCAGTAACTCACAGGCTGTACTGTACTGCCTCTGTGACTACTGCAGTAACTCACAGGCTGGACTGTACTGCCTCTGTGACTACTGCAGTAACTCCCAGGCTGGACTGTACTGCCTCTGTGCCTACTGCAGTAACTCACAGGCTGGACTGTACTGCCTCTGTGCCTACTGCAGTAACTCACAGGCTGGACTGTACTGCCTCTGTGCCTACTGCAGTAACTCACACGCTGGACTGTACTGCCTCTGTGCCTACTGCAGTAACTCACAGGCTGGACTTTACTGCCTCTGTGCCTACTGCAGTAACTCACAGGCTGGACTGTACTGCCTCTGTGCCTACTGCAGTAACTCACAGGCTGGACTGTACTGCCTCTGTGCCTACTGCAGAAACTCACACTCTGGACTGTACTGCCTCTGTGCCTACTGCAGTAAATCACAGGCTGGACTTTACTGCCTCTGTGCCTACTGCAGCAACTCACAGGCTGGACTGTACTGCCTCTGTGCCTACTGCAGTAACTCACAGGCTGGACTGTACTGCCTCTGTGCCTACTGCAGAAACTCACACGCTGGACTGTACTGCCTCTGTGCCTACTGCAGTAAATCACAGGCTGGACTTTACTGCCTCTGTGCCTACTGCAGAAACTCACACGCTGGACTGTACTGCCTCTGTGCCTACTGCAGTAAATCACAGGCTGGACTTTACTGCCTCTGTGCCTACTGCAGTAACTCACAGGCTGGACTGTACTGCCTCTGTGACTACTGCAGTAACTCACAGGCTGTACTGTACTGCCTCTGTGACTACTGCAGTAACTCACAGGCTGGACTGTACTGCCTCTGTGACTACTGCAGTAACTCACAGGCTGGACTTTACTGCCTCTGTGCCTACTGCGGTAACTCACAGGCTGGACTGTACTGCCTCTGTGCCTACTGCAGTAACTCACAGGCTGGACTGTACTGCCTCTGTGCCTACTGCAGAAACTCACACGCTGGACTGTACTGCCTCTGTGCCTACTGCAGTAAATCACAGGCTGGACTTTACTGCCTCTGTGCCTACTGCAGTAACTCACAGGCTGGACTTTACTGCATCTGTGCCT
Organism: Dryococelus australis; assembly: GCA_029891345.1. Lineage (NCBI taxonomy): Eukaryota > Metazoa > Arthropoda > Insecta > Phasmatodea > Phasmatidae > Dryococelus > Dryococelus australis. Next base: position 59,366,479 of record CM057008.1, read on the forward strand.
ACTGCAGTAACTCACAGGCTGGACTGTACTCGAGTGGGCTGTGTCACGCTAGTGGTCCTCACCGAGTTCGGAGGCCCCACATCAGAAATGGGAATAAGAATTATAAATGCAACACAGGCACATTTTGAATTGTGTCTGTGCTGCACATTTACTATTTTAACGATAAAATAAGCAGCATGAGTTGTGTGCTTGGAAAGTTACAGAAGACCTAAGTACTCATTTTGTTTACATTTGATGTGTGTTCTTTGGCTTCTTGGGGGGGGGGGGGGGGGGACAGTGGTTGGTGATGTAATGGTAAGACTTCTTACCCCCTCCACAACAAACTGGTTTCCGTTTCCAGCATGGTCCAGCCTAGATTTTCACATGTAGGAAATGTGGCAGACATTGCCGGTGGGTTTTCTAGGTGAACACTAGTTTGCCCCCTCCATTGCATTCCATTGCTGGTTCATCTACACTCTGCTTCACCCCCTGTTGATAATGAAGACCTTAGTTGTTGAGCAGAACCAAAACTTGTATCTGAAAAAAGGACTCCGACACATAAGGAGTTATTTGGCATTAAGTAACATTAAAATGATTGGCCTCCTACTTCATTCAAAAATAAAAAGGAATGTACCTATAGCTGTATTTGTAAATTGCGATTTTTTTTGGTGATGTGGACATGTTGGACTGGGGGTATGTGACATGTCGCAGCTGCCACCACAGCCCCCTTATTTCTGTTGCCTCGGACATAAGAAATAGCCGTATGTGGTCGGGCACCTTACAGCAAAGTGCTTCTATGACTCGAGAGCAACACAAGCTTCCACGCTGTCAGAACAACAAACATTCACAGCAGGATTCTGGCTGCTGGATCAGTAGTCCAAGCATCTGAGCTGAAAAACAACTGACCTTAGAAGCCTTCTTGGTGATGTAGTAAGAATTTAACAAGCAACAATATTTTTAATTAACTCATTAAAACTTTGAATAAACACCTTAGGGCCGTGTCGTTAATATCACCATTAGCTTTGCCACATTGGTAGAAGTATCTGGCGAATATTAATTTAAAAACAGATCAAGTCAGTCTATTTTTGTTCTGTAATGAAAGGTAGACACCCCGCGAAATGTATGTTTAACATAGCGAGCGACACAGTACTGCTATCTACCATGTGAAACACATAACCAGCAATTGCAGTAGTCAGCAGCCAGCATGAGACCACAGAATGAGATGGTCTGAGGAGCTCATGGGATTTCAACATTGTCAGGTGCTACTTGCGTAATGAGTCTGTGCATGAGATTTCCACCCTCCTGAATATCCGTCTGTTTCCGATGTTATCGTGAAGTGGAAACGTCAATAGATGTGTACAACCCGGAAGCGTATAGGTGACCTCCCATGTTGACTGCCAAAGACCACCTAGTGTTGAAGAGGGTCATACAGCATAATAGTCAATCCTCCAGCGCCACCCTCACACAGGAATTCCAACCTGTATCAGGATCTACTACAAGCACGACTATTCAGCTCGAGTTGCGGAAACTTGGTTTCCATGGCCAAGCAGCTGAACCCAGGCAAATGTCAAACACTGCCTCGAATGGTGTACAGAGCATCAGAACTGGAAAATAAAACAGTGAAAAACCACTGTGTGGACAATATACAATGTGGTGATCCGATGGAAGGGTGTGGGTGTGGTAAATGCTCGGTTAACGACATCTACCAGCCTGTATAGTGCATTCTGTGAAATATGGAGAAGGGGGGAGGGGTGTTACAGTGTGGTCGTGGAGGGGGTTTGGCTCCTTGCTGCTTTATGTGGCACTGTCGAGGCATAGGTTTGCATTGACATTTTAGCTGCTTTCATGTTACCTATATCGAAGACCAGTTCGAGGATGACCACTGTGTCTTTCAACATGACCCAGCAACTGTCCATACTGCAAGGTGTGAGACGAGGATGTGATTTGACGACAACATGACCCAGCAACTGTCCATACTGCAAGGCGTGAGACGAGGATGTGATTTGACGACAACATGACCCAGCAACTGTCCATATTGCAAGGCGTGAGATGAGGATGTGATTTGACGACAACATGACCCAGCAACTGTCCATACTGCAAGGCGTGAGACGAGGATGTGATTTGACGACAACATGACCCAGCAACTGTCCATACTGCAAGGCGTGAGACGAGGATGTGATTTGACGACAACATGACCCAGCAACTGTCCATACTGCAAGGCGTGAGATGAGGATGTGATTTGACGACAACATGACCGAGCAACTGTCCATACTGCAAGGCGTGAGATGAGGATGTGGTTTGACGACAACATGACCCAGCAACTGTCCATACTGCAAGGCGTGAGATGAGGATGTGATTTGACGACAACATGACCCAGCAACTGTCCATACTGCAAGGCGTGAGACGAGGATGTGGTTTGACGACAACATGACCCAGCAACTGTCCATATTGCAAGGCGTGAGATGAGGATGTGATTTGACGACAACATGACCCAGCAACTGTCCATATTGCAAGGCGTGAGATGAGGATGTGGTTTGACGACAACATGACCCAGCAACTGTCCATACTGCAAGGCGTGAGATGAGGATGTGGTTTGACGACAACATGACCGAGCAACTGTCCATATTGCAAGGCGTGAGATGAGGATGTGGTTTGACGACAACATGACCGAGCAACTGTCCATATTGCAAGGCGTGAGATGAGGATGTGGTTTGACGACAACATAACCCAGCAACTGTCCATACTGCAAGGCGTGAGATGAGGATGTGATTTGACGACAACATGACCGATGAATCCGATAGAACATCTCTGGAATGTTTTGGAATGCTCACTTTGTACCAGACCACAGAGACCCACATTTATACCTTGTCTCATTTTGGTGCTGCACCAAGTACGGGCTGCCATTCCCCATGGAAACTTCCACCACCTGATCGAAAGTATGCCTGCTAAAGTGCAGGCTGTCATTAATGCTAAGGGTGGGCCAACACCTTTATTGACGGCCCAAACTTGGAATTCATTTTCGGTTGGATGTCCAGACACTTTCAATCACATAGTGTATGTTTGATTCGGTAGAGCAATTAAAGTAACTTGAATAATTTTTTTTTGTCTAGATTACTACATGGCTTCCCCACCTGAAGAGTTTGTGGTACATTAATTAATGCTGAACATGTTAACTGAATTACATGTTTCTGGAAGCTAATATAGAAAAAATCAAAAAATTGTGATCCATAGTAACAGTTTCAACCTACTATGTGAACATATATTTTGATGGCATGATACATTCCTTCAGTGCAATATTTACACTGCACTAAACCATCATACTCACTGCACAAGAAATAGCTCAAAATGTAATACATGGTGCTGGTAAAATATTTGCTCTCACAGTTAGTAAAAAATGTTATCTAGGATTGCCACTTTTTTTTCCTCTACTCGCTTCCAAAAATCTGCACATTTAAATCAATGTATTAAGTGTTTGTTTAATTACCATACCATCTCAAAAACCACAGATATGTCATTGCCTTATAGATAACTACATCAAAATTAATATAACATTTTTTTTTTTATGTTTGTTACCAAGAAAACTAAAATGAAACAGTAAATAGCAATGAATTCACGAAAAAAAGATAATCCCCTTCTTTTCAAATTATTAACAAGAAGTTTGTATACAAAAAATGTTTATCGAAAATAAAATAATAGTACCCAATAAACAAATACTTCTACTGACAACTGAATTACCAATATGCAAGACATAAAGCCAAATTCCGAAAGCACTTCCCATCTAGTCATACAGCAGCTAGTATGTACACAGCTGTAGGGTTATACAAAGTGATGAATAATTACTGATACCTTATGTCCACTGAGTTACAATCATGCAGGCAGGAAGAATAGTTTCGAAAGACACTCCAGATCCAGAAATTGTGACTAAACTGTTAGTGTTTATAAAAGCAGTAACAAAACATGCACACATAAATAGCACAATGGTTTTTTATTAAATGGAGAGTAAAGTATGTATTTTCTACATACAACTTCTGTATTTATCCACTTATAGCCCCACAAAAATAAGTCTTACAAGTTTCCACTAATATATTTATTATTATGTGCACATGTTCATACACAAAACAAAATAAAACCCAGACAGGCCTTTAACTCCTATATTTGGTTCAGCACAATGAAACAATAAAACTTTCCCCAAAACCTTTGTGCTTAACTGCGGCACTTAGAAATTTGGAAAACGATGATTCAGTTATATCTTGGTGAACAAATACATTTAAGATTTTATGGAAGTAATCAATGAATGCATCATTTACGTATATCATGAAACGTGTTGCAACATAAGCACTCACAACCTGAAGAAGATGATCCAGCGAGCAAAAAGTTGCAACTCTGCATCCACTTTGAAAATAGGTTTGTCTGACGTACGCACACATGCATGTGCATGTCCACAAATAACACCCTAGGAGTACTTGTGTTTTCTGTCTCCTTTTTAAAACACTTTGAGTTAAATATTCTCATCACCTCATTCCAAGCATGTACACCAATTTGTTTACTTCGAATAACAAAGTAAGCAATTTTATATCCCTGCAAAAAAAATTAAAACTGGAGTTGGCAAGCTTAGAGGCAACGAAAATGGCTTGCTCCAAGCAATTTCCCTATAAAAGATGTGAACATAATGATAACTTCAAGATGAAGCATACTATAAAGTTGCAATATCTACAGTGTTACAATAAAATTAATTCCTCACATTCATGCAGTTAGCATTCTCACATATGGTGCTGACTAACTTATTACACTTGCTGATAGGAAGAATGGACATGTGAGAAAGATTGAGGGGCTTTGAAGGTGTAAATATTCAAACTTTGACACTATTAGAAATATAATTTCATTTTATGGGGAATGAATATTCAGTAGAACTACAATCAAATGCAAACAAGTTTAACTAAGAGAAAGTATATATTTAAGAGAGCCATTAGAACTTAATACTTAATCTACCACAGTTAATGTACGTCAACATATATATATCATATATATATCATATATATATATATATATATATATATATATATATATATTATATATATATATATATATCCAATACAGGTTTTACATTTAAAACCAAGTACAATAACAGATAAAAATTTCAAACATTATTTCATAAAAGAGGTAAATATTTTGTAGTAATACTCTTACAACATTTTGGTTTTAAAGATGTTTGAACAACTTTAAGGAGAAGTTTTTCATTAACCTTAGTTTGGAAATAATATAAAGTGTCATCTTTGTTTACTTCAATTTTCCTACAGACACTACGTTTTATTTGGAACTAAATCACAGAATAATTAATTTGTATGTGTATGGGGAGAGTTCAGAAAAGAGGAGAGACTCGAGAAAAGGGGAGAAAATCAAAAAAAGGGGAGAAAATCAAAAAAAGGGGAGAAAATCAAAAAAAGGGGAGAAAATCAAAAAAAGGGGAGAGAAGTGAGATACGGGAAAAGAGAGGGGAGATAAGGGAAAAGAGAGGGGAGAGAGATGAGAGATGGAATATGGGAAAATAATGATGAGAGGTGGGAAGAAATGATGAGAGAAAGGAGGTAGGAGGAAGAGACTATAGGGGAAATAGAGGGGTAATAGGGGGAGAAGAGATGGGAATAGAGGGGAAATAGAGGGGTAATAGGGGGAGAAGAGATGGGAATAGAGGGGAAATAGAGGGGTAATAGAGGAGAAGAGATGGGAATAGAGGGGAAATAGAGGGGTAATAGGGGGAGAAGAGATGGGAATAGAGGGGAAAGAGAAGGATATGAGAAGGGGTATGGAATGTGAGGGGGAAGAAGGTTGTTGGATATGAGGAGGGGGAATTGGAGGGGTAGAAGGGGATGGAGAAGGGGGAAGGAGTTCTGAGAGGGGGAAAGAAAGGAAGAGGGATTTTGAGAAGGGGAGAGCGAGATGAGGTAGAGAGAGAGAGAGTAGGAAAGACAGGGGAAGGGAAATAGGGAGGATTTATTGGCAACAGGATGTGCTAGTGCTAAGGAACTGACTGCAGAAAGACAATGGGAAGATCATAGGAGCTGGCAGTAGGGATTACAAGATGTCCACTAATATGTCAGGAGAAGCTTTCAAAAGTGAGAATGGCATGGCATGCACAGCACTGCTCAGCTGGCAAAACCCATCCAACAAAATTCAGCGACCCCCATTTCTGCCCCAGTCCCAAATTCATCTCTACTTAATGAACTGACATTTTCTCAGTGTCAAGAGCAATTGCCAGCCATAGCCGAGCCAGTCTCGGCAGGTACTATATCCACCTGTGTATGCAACAATTGCCAAAATAAAACTACGCATATATTTTCATGTTGTTTTGAATTTTAAAAACCAGATTTCTCAACAAATTATTTGGATACGTATTTTCGTTTGGCCCTTAAATAATGATGTAACTTGTCTGTCCATTGAGCCCACATACAAAAATACAATAATATTTTCAGTAGTCTTCAAAATTAAAATGCACTGTTTTTTTTTTTTTTTTTTTTTTTTTGTATTATTCAATTGGTAATAATATATAATGTACTAAATCTAAACTATAATCACCCTTGCTTTTTTCATCCCTGTAGAATTTTTTTATTACAACCCACATAGTTAATATTATTTTCTTTTTAAGATTTTCTTACGTGGCTTGTACTGTAATGAAACAAATACTTCATGTAAAAAAATATATATTTCCCCAAAATATGGTGAACCCCTCTTTCTAGAGGTTAAGTACATACAGGAATAAAACATAGCCCTGTATTTAGATAAATTCCGTATTTCAGAATGTATAGGCCACACATTTTTACAAATGAATAACTATCAAATATATATATATTGGCATAACAAATTTTTTTCCCTAAAACATGTTTAGAAATTTGTCAACATACAGTACATTTTAATGTTTTAATTCTTGAAGGAAGGAAGGGAAAGACTTTTTTAAAAATAAAAATATAAAAATACACTTGTGCAATAATTTGTTCACTTGCATTCATAAACAAAATAACCTTCATCCCGCACCTGTAAAATCCTAAAATGTAAACATGATGGAGCTCACTCATAGATATACATGAGAAAATAACTTCTCTGCTGTACAAGAAAAAGACATCTTACATAGTGTGCACACCTGCCGCAGCTCTACATGCGCACACATTGATAAGATGCCATATTGTGTAACATGTTGCTGTGGTTTTGCTTTCTCAAGTCACATTACCATCTGTGGAATAGTAATAGCGCAATGTATATTCATAAACATTGCAATATAATACAACTGTTTTGTAGGGGAGAAATAGTCGGAATTTATTACGTTTGTACGGAATTGTGACTTAATAATATTTACAGGAACACAAAAATTCAGTGCAGCCTATACTTGAAATATTAATTATCCCTAATTTTCCATCAAAAACTTCTGGTGTGGCCTACACACGCACGTGACTTATACACGTCAAAATACGGTATATTGTATACTGACATAACTCACTGTACCCAATATGTCTACACATCCCTTGCAATTCTGCCATTCTTCCTTTTGAGTACTTTCACAGTGTCCTTCCTTTTTAACAGTATCATAAAAAGAACACACTTGAAAAATACCACAAGGAACACACTCCTTGTTTAGCATACTTGTGTCAAGTTAAGGCTTTTGCCAAGTCATTTTTCATAGTTTAGTAACAAACACGAATAAATTCAAGCCTGGAAATTGCTAGATTCAAGATGCTAAGCATGAAAGCATGTCATTGACCAGTAAAAAAATATCAGACGTTCAAAGGTTGAAATAATTTTTCTTTACTGCTTCAGATTTGCAACACTATCTTGAAAAATAGTCCACATTGTCTTGAGTTGGAAGGCCATCTTGAGATATAGTTTGTATTAGCTTTTTATAATACACATGTACAAAATTGTAGAAAAATGGTAGTGTTACTTTACTGATGTTAATAGTTTTAACAGTATCTTGGAAATCACATTAGAATTCTTTTTAAGTAAATGCATCTTTATAGATTTTCTGTTTTGTTTCTGAACTTGTACATGAAATTTTTTTGTGAGAATTGTACCTGCATTTGTGTGGACGAGTACTGTACAGTGTACGTAGACAACGAGGCCTCTTGGATTGGCTAAGGACTTTAATGGTATCCATACTACTGGCACACAAGCCTTGTCTTCAACTAACAGAAGTTGCAGAAATTAAATTAAGTGGGCAACAAAGTTATTACAGCAGCTGACAATTGATTGAACACTTCTGAAAGCCCCATTTAGAATCTTTCAGTCTACCGTGTGTCCTCTGGTTTTCCCACAAAGAGAAAAAGCTTACATTACTCCATTGAAGAAACTGTACACAAACTCCATAATTAAGAAACATAATAATGACTGTGATCAAATAAACTAATTGAAAGACTGTAATTTCAATACTACATCAATGATTGACTTTTATCACAATATACTGTAGAACATTGTAATAACAATCCTGCAGATAACATTTTCCTGATTTCTAACACTGTTATTCCATACTCTTGCCATTTCTCCACAAGGCTTAATGTTTCATTTTGTGCCTATAACATGTTTCCATTTTTCATTCCCTGCATAAAACGTCAATATCTGCTCAGTTCTTGGCCACAAATTATATGCAGTATTTCTTTAAGGTAAAATTGCACACAATAATAAAGCAGGAGCCTACAAATAGATAAAGAAAACAGTTGTTCATATTTGGAATATAATTATAAAACAAATGCCTGCTGATGCCAAAAAATAAGTTTGAACACAACTCCACTTAACATTTGGAAAGCACAAATTACATTTTCAGTTGCTTCTCAGAGGAAAACCAGAAGTATTATTCACAGTATATACATTTCTAGATGAACTGCTACCAAGAAGGATACATACGACCTCTCTGTTGACGACATGAAAATAAGTTCAAATACAGTGCCACATAACTTATCTGTAGGAAAGAACTTTTACTGTACTAGAAAATTCCACTTGGGGATCCGTGACACTAACTTCAAATTTCACCCGGTTTGACACCTCCACGTTTAAAATGTGCACCTATGAACACGCTGACAGGGAAGGAAGGAATTTTGCAAGCTCTGTAGACTGAACTTTCTGTTTCAAAAATTCCAAACACATGAGTGGAACTACACATGTATTGTACGTGAATGGGTCCAAAGCACGTGACAAGAAACCAAAAATGTGCATAGAATTGTAATCCAATAAACACGACATAAGTAGGCTGTCAACAAATCCATACAATCAATTCTAAATGCAATAAGAAACCACCAAAAACAACAAATGGTAATAGCGATATCGCAAAACGCATCTGCTCAGATTGTAAATATAATGTAAGTACGTGTATGTATACTGACATGGGCTGGGCATGGTTGTTAAATTGGGCGCAGAACCTGCAGCACTCCTAGCGGTTGTTTGGGATCCTCAGCAGTGGATCAGACAGTCAAGATGATGGTTGGACACATGATGAACAAGTCCGTGCACCTCGGGTAAATAATACTGTAGTTTCAACGATGTGCAAAAGGCAAACACCACAATCACAATAACTAACACGGCGAAGAAACCACGAGACTACGGGCAGAGAGGGAAAAAGTGGGGTGTATAACTCACACTGTCATTGGCCGGCACTGTTGCGATGCGCACTGCTACGGTCGTCACAAGAGTTACCTACGTGATGAGAGGTGTCAGGAGAGTGTTGGTAGTAGAACATTCTTCCCTTCATGACATCAGATGTGTGTACGGCGAGCGCCACACTCACTCCAAATCACCACTTCCATACTTTTTTTTGTTACCCTGGTTTTCTTTTGTTTTTCATATTGTGGCCTACTAAATTAAGAGTTGTGACACTAAACCCCATATATTTTATCGCTGAGGACAAACAAACACATTTTTAATCAATTTTCATTGTCATTTCTTACATTTTTGCCAGGATTAGTCTATTTTCCATTAAAATTTGTGATTTTTACCATTTCCTGAGAATGGTTTTGCAAAATTGTTTCCCTTGTCGAATAAGGTACTTTTAAAATCTGGTCCAGACTGCACCTACCAAAATTACAGGTGTTTTGTGCAAATGGAGAACTACAGTATTCTTGTGGCAGCAAGAAACAAGACAGAAACAATAATTTTCATTACTTTTTTACTACAATACTAAATTATGTTTATGTTTTTCAAGGAGCTTGTTTCTGAGGATATATTTATATTTACATTATGTTTTACTTTTATCAATAAATATGGAATCCTAAATTGTTTGAAATAGTGCAGACTACAAAAATTATTTAAACAACTAGTCACTGGCTATTTATAAAGAAAAATGATTATGTTAGAATTCTGTTTTGCTTGACATGTCCCAACAGATATAAAATTAATTCCTGCTTATATAAAGTTTTCCAGAATTTTTACTGACCTGTTGAACAATGTTATACAAGAACTCTACTGAAACAATTGTGTGTGCAAATCCAGCACAGTTTGAAAGTTTGAAGTCTGAAGTCTGAACATACTCATACAAAATGATGAGAGTGACACTTGCATAAAAGTCAGTCACTCCATGGAACAACTGTTTTGTATTAAATTACGCAACGAAAATCTTTGTAGCCACTTATGTGGACCAAATTTTGTGTTTCCAGTATTTACGTTATGTGACCTGATTTAGCTTGACTGTAGGCCTTGACACTGCCAGATATGTCTGAACATTTCCCTCAAATAACATACCAGTGGTATTCAGTCGTGGTGTTGTCACAGTATTCTGCTGTAGTTCCTGTACATGTTTAAACCTGTTTGCAGAGCAAGAATGTCTCTTCACATGCAAGTTCTATCCACAATGAAGAAAGATTTCATATTAGGCACCATTATTTATAATATGTTTTAAAATGAAATAAACAATTTATGCATGCACCACCAGTCCTCATGTATATCCTCCCAGGAAAAATATTTTTGCACAGTCAGTTCTAAAAAATTGTACTTCAGTAGACACCTGTGTTACACAAGCTTGACACGTGACGTCCAGTGAATGACGACGATGTCATAATAGGGCAAGGTTTTAGAATGTTGGTCAGACACATGGGCTACATGACTGGAATGACTTTATTGGCTGCTAACTGGGCCCCAGCCGATATATAAGGTGGGGCGCGTGGCTTGACGGCACAGCACAAAGTCTGATACTGTAGGCACTCTCGTTAGGATACAACTTGGGGTGACTGTCTCGCCCCTGTTTGATAAGTTCCTAGTGGTCAGGGCTCTACCGTTCTATCCCCTGGGGGTCTAAAATGGATGGCAGTCGAATGGGTATGTTTCAGACATATGGACTCCTAAAGAGATTCCGCAGTGCTACTCTAAGGTTCGTATTGTTATATCAAAAACCTGGTCTCGGCTGACAACGTACAGTAGATATGTTCCTAGTGATTAAGGGAAAGTTTAAGTAAAACCTTACATTTTCATTGTAAAATTAAAATTACATTTTTATACCTCTACAACAGATACTCATCACAAAAGGAAAAAACTGTATTTAGCAGACATAATAAATACAAGTGACGCGTGCTACCTCCAAACCAAGCAGAGAATGAATATGGAAGTAACCTATGCTACACAGGTGTAGGTGACCTGTTCCTAAACTACCCAAGATATCTACTGGCATTGACGGCTATAACAACTGTCGCAGTTACTCTATACAAGTGGCATCTAGAAGAGACAATATAAAAAGGGGTACCACTACTTTAAGAGCAGTGGGTGTAGTTGCCTCTACCAGCAAGTAGCGACGACTGCTGGTCCAGGAGGAACAGCAGCGGAAAGTGTGGTAAGTCTGCAGGTGTTGAAGACGAAGATCTTCTGGCAGATGGTGGTGGTTGTCGACAATGAAGCCTCTGGTAGCTGCGGCAGAAGCCTCTGGTATCGTCAATGGTAGCAGCCTCTGGTGGCTGCCTAAAACTGTTGAGCAGTAGAAGGCTCCAGCACACAAAGGGCTAGAGCGAGCTACTTGAAGCAACGAAAATAACTTAAGAGTCCGGTCATGCATGGACTTATATAGTCTGCCGGACAGGTGCAATGCCTGCGATGGGAGGTGTAACATAGACTCATGACTTCCCTCTCGTGCGAGGCCAGGGTGGGGGCAGCTACCCTCTGCACAGTGCTCGGCTTCGTGCATAATCGGCGGCGCTCAGTTTAGCCCCAAGGCGGTCGACGGCTTGTAGGCTCTCAGCACGATGGGGGGAGGGGATGCTTGTTGGCTTACGCAACCATATTTTCCAAGTGTTTAGAACCGCAGTCTAGGGTTGTGGCGATCTAAGACACTCGTATAATATGTTGCCCGGTTTGACTCTCCCTCGGGTGACGTAGAAATATGCAAGGCAGATGAGTCGTAGTCATTGTACTAATTTACAGGAAAGTGGCACGTGTCAATATATGGAATTATAAAATCCCAAAATGCAAATTTATAAATAATTGGCATTTTGGAAATAGAGTGGTTATTATATTTGGGACAGAGGCCATTTTGCCTTCCAGCAACGTGCATTGCGGAAGCTGTAAGCTGCTGCACGACAGGTACAGTCCAAGCACAACATAAATAGACGAGGGTGCAGTTGGCTAGCCTCTGGATGCGACCACGGGAAGGGTGTTGCAGATGTGACCTTGTCGGGCAGCGAGCAGTAGATGCACAGTGAATGTGGACACCACCCGTTGTAAAATTAAGGCAGTAGTGTTCCCAAGGTTATGGGGTGAGGGCCAGTGTATCAAGGGCATGGTGGCTAGGATCTTCCCTTTAATAAATAAGCTAGTTTCACCACATTCACATCACTATAAGCCGTTCATGATAAAATGAGCACTTTTGAGGCCCTAGTTACTTTTTCCTTTCAGCCATATCAAATACTTTAACCACCTTTTAAAATAAATATTAACCTGTAAGTAAAAATTCAGTGCATATATTCCACAGCACACTGAAGTTAATGTCTAAAGCTGAAATAAAGTGTATTTATTGACAACAATTCCAAATGAGAGGGCTTTCTAAAGTGCTCACTTTACTGTGAACAGCCTATAGTCACTGTAGCTTTGTTGTCCCTTCCCCATCCTATACTGGGATGCCGCTGGCCATTCCGACTAGTCTGCCAGGCGTAGAGGGAGGCGCACCTCCGACCCGACACCAGAGCTGAGGAACCCAACTGGAGATCAGCATCAGTGTATACAGGTAAGGCAGCTGCTGCTTCACTGGAGCGTGTGCATAGTTCCATCCCTCATCATCACTGGGAGATAGCACCCGACTACCCAGGGGCTGTGCCAACCCAGCATCCCTATTTGGAAGACACTACCCCTGGAGGAACTGGCCTGGAGAAATTCCCTGATCCTGGTAGAATATCCGGGAGAGAGACCCCCTGACTGTAGGGATCACAGCGGCTATCCTTCCAGCAATCAGAATGACTCAAAGGGATGGGTAGGGGCCCAGCCGGGAAATATGAAATGACAACCCCTATTTACACAGCTAACAAAAACCTAATGGCCTTCAATTGAAATGTAACAGAAGTTTCAAAATGTTCACCATTCCTGTTAGTTATACAATACCAAAAATTAACACTTTATCAGAACGACCCCAACATACTCAACTTACAAGAAAATCCCAAAACATTGCTAACACACTTTAATAAAAAGTTTAAAACTAAATGTGTAATAAGATATCTACATCACTAAATTTAAAAAGAAAATCGGGGTGGTAAATGGATAAATACAGCATTCCTACTACAAAAATAAATAACTGCAACCTGACTCACTACCTGCTCTGGATTTGTACTTAATAAGTATAACATGTGAAGCAACAAATGTGTGTAAACAAAAGTGTCAAATAATTGAATTATATTTTTTGTTAAATAAGTCAATAACTACGCTGTAGCAAAAACTTTAAAATTTCTCATGTTATACCGTGATTGATATGATTATTAGTTGTTAGCTGGTGGAAATTATAAAAATAAACTTTTTATAATTTAGAAAAATAACTATAATAGTAAATATGTTAAAATTAAGAAAAATAATAATGATTTACTTGGATGGAAAAAAATTCATTAAGATAACTTGTATTAAACAAAATGTCTTTTATTACATCAAATGGATACACTGTACATTAACTACAACAAAGAATGCAGAGAGAAATATTCAATACTACTACAACTACAAAAGCAACTAATAGAATATTTTAGTCACACTAACCACAGGAAAGAGAGACCGGGAGGGGAAACGAAGCTACAAAATATACTTCACCAAAACAGTTCTGCCTCCACGTGTTCTTCAAAGTAAACAGAAAAAAATAACTTCTGTCAAACTCAAAATAAATAGAAAAAAAAAGTACCATTTTGCCTTGCGTTTGGCAGTTCAGGGAAACTGTCCACAGATAGAGAATCGTCGTCCAGGTCTGCGTCCGGGGTCGCTAACTTCTTCCCAAGCAGCTCCATGTACAAGGCAGCCGCCTCCTTCGTCTTCCGTGTGGGCCGCGCCGGGGGCGGCGACCTGCAAGCGACGACACATCCTTTACATGCCAACTCACCACTAACTGCTGTTTACAATTAAATTCACTTGCTTAAACCTCAAGAATAGACTATACAAATAAAGTTTTGTTTATTAATCATACCATTCCATATACAGAATTCACAAGTTTCGTGAATACCAAACTCAACTTATAACTGGGAGTTGCCATTTTTGGAGCTGTGTTATTTTCAGTCTTCCTAATATTTAAGGATATGCACTGCATTACATAAAATTCTCAAATCACCACATCAAGTTTGATTTTTTAATCTAGACTGAATTTATTACAACTGTGATTTTCATGACTCCAAAATAACCCTCATCCTGCACATGTAAAATGTTAACATGTTGGGGAGCTCGCCCATAGATGTCATACATGAGAAAATAATTTCTCTGCTTTACAAGAGAAATATAGCTTACATAGTTTGCACGCCCGCCGCGGCTCTACAAATACACATTGATAAAACGCCATTTTTTGTACCATGTTACCATGGTTTTGCTTTCTCAAGTCACATTACCATCTGTGAAATAGTAATAGCACAATGTATATTCGTAAACATTGCAACATAACACAAATGTTCTGTCACAAATGTTTTGTAGGAGAGAAATTAAGTCTGAACTTATTGCGTTTGTGTGGAATCATGACTTAACAATATTTACAGGAATACTAAAATTCAGTGCGGCCTACACTTGAAACATTAATTATCCCTAATTTTTCATCAAAAACTTCTGGCGTGGCCTATACATGTATGTGGCCTATACACGCCAAAATATGGTGTACTGACACATTACTTTTCTGCATCTTTGATGTGCACTCTACTTTCAACTTCGCCTCATCTTGGACGCAATGTTCAACCCTCAAGGTACGTTACTCCCCACAGTACTGAGGAGGCTGAGCACAATCCCAACAGGATACACCGGCGCAATGTTGGGTGCAATCACAAACATGCCAGTGCCAGCTTCTACTGTTCGCCAAGAATCTCCAAGAAACATCACGTCAACACCTCCCAATGCAGGATTGTACTGCCTGACTGAGTCACCGCTCCCTCCAACCATGGCCACGTAGTACCACAACAAACTCAGAGAGGGCAGCACCAATTCCACTTCTACTGTTGTATATATTCATGTGTGGATGTGGAACTATACAGTGCCCAGCAAGCATGTATACACTATTTCGCAAGTAGTGCGGTAACATTCCTAGGAGGAGCAGTGAATACCAAGATGGCGAGCAGTAAGTTCATGTGTGATGAATGTCCAACATTATCCTTCTCTCTAGAGTGCTTATTAATCAAAATCTCAAAACATTTTGGCCCTCCATGGTCGGATTTTGTATCCAGAGATTGTGATGCGTAACCGTGATAAAATTTAATTTGTTTTTACGTGCGCAGCGTAAATGAAAAGTGTACTACGTGTGTGAAGTCACCGCACTGCCAGTCTGAATCCACTCTTGAAACTCAAGGATTCTCAGAAAAAAATATAGATTTTTTTCACCCCTCTTCATTATTATGTGATGAATTCTTCAGTTTTTGTGATATTTTTTGTCGAAAATATATCATTTGGTGTTTCCATTGTCTCTCATTTGTTGATACTTTTGTCATGTGGGAGAATAATTACATGTGTGTCTTGTTTCTTCCTTGTGTATTGAATGTTTTCGCAAATATGTTTATGTTGCATCAGACACGTCAACATAACCTATTAGCACATCAGGCATCTGCCAATCACATGTATTATATTTGTTTCCTTAAGTTTTGCCGTTACTTTTTTTTGAGGTTGCGATCCTAGCCATGGGGTTTAAGATATTTTTGCTTAAGTTCAAGCTCCAAGGAAATAAGCTTAAACACATAATTTATAGGGTACAAGCACTCATTAAGGCCCCTGAAATCGCGCTGATTGTTGTTCACTAAGTAAATGAGTTTGGTTCACAACTCAACACTGTTGAAGGTGCAGCAAACACACTGTTCAACAAACTTTCGCAAACGGAACCCTTGGAGGATTTGGACGAAAATGTGTTTACCGCAAAACACAAATTCTTTGTTGGCCTAGTTGTCAGGCACACAATGTCTCATGACCTAATTTCTGTCCTCTCGCGTCGTAAAAACTTCTTCCACATCCTCTTGCTGCCCCATCTGCAAATGTACATCTGCCGAAAATTAATTTGCCATCATTTTCAGGTCAGTGGAGCAAATGGCCCAAGTTCTTCCAGCTGTACCAGGCGACGATTCATGACAATCGGGATTAGCCGATATTGAGAAATTCCGGTGTTTATTGGGATGCCTCAGGAGAGAAGCTTTACAGTAAATAAACAATCTACCTATTACAACTGAAAACTACATAGTAACATAGAACTTCTCATATCTCAGTACCAGAACACCACGAAACTCACTTCCTTACACACAAACAGAATTCTGGACCTGCCTGCTGTCAAGTCTGCAAATATTCAATCAGTCAAACAGTTTATCAACACCTTCAATGAGAACTATCTTGCTGTGGAAGGCTTAGGCCATGATATCACAAACAATAACTCTGTTCTGGTCACAGTTCTGATGCGCAAGTTGGATGCGTGTATGCTCACAAAGTTGGAAAACTCGCGTACAGACAGCACTGACACAATTCCGAAGGTTTCTGAACTCATAGATTTTGTTGGGTCTAAACTATTAGAAATGGATTGTGCGCTTGATGTAGGAAATAAGGTTGGTGCAAATAACATGTTTCGAAAACCATTGCTGACTAAGTCGTGAAGGTTTATGGTGCGGAGAATTAGCCTCATGTCATGCGGTGTTTGCTGGACAGTGCAACGCAAGCATCATATATCTCTGAAGCATCTGCAGAAGTCCTCTCATTGGCCTTACACAAAGCCGGTGAAAGGGTCATGGGCCTGTGTCATGGTGCTGTCAGCTTGAAATCAATGAAACCTCAGTGTACCTTCTCTCACACACACACTTTGTTGTGTCCAAGGACCAAGATTACTAGTGACTTGCCACGTGTCTCTCTTGATTCCCTTCCTTTGGTAGATCCTCACTTCGATAAACCTGCTCCCATCGATATACCTCTGCATGCTGTCGTCTGTGCTCGTGTTGGTATGAGTGGATGGTCAGAGTTAGGACAACACATGCCTGTAGTATTGGAGTCCAAGTTGGGATGGGTGTTATTGGAGGAGTACCCTGAGTCCTGTACAGATACCCCCGGAAGATTGCTGGTCACTGGATTTTTTCGTATATAAGGAAGTCGGGAACCACACTCTAGCAGAGACGTCGGGCTCACTAGCCATATAGGTCAGTGAGCACTCCCTGATCTGCAAGAAGACCTCTCTCCTCTCCTCAGCCTGCAACACCACTCAGCTCCGAGCTTGTGACATAGCTCAACCTCTAGAAGCCTAAAAGAAGACTTCATCCTATGCTGCAGACTGCGAAGACTGCTACATCCCTGCAGCTTGGATAAGACTCGTCCACCACTGCACCAGCAGACCGTGAGGGCAGCAACACCTCCAGAGGTAATCCCACTCCTACACCCTTTACCCCAGTCTACTTCCATCACTCCACTGTAGCAGGTCGTCGCACCTTAGTTTACCGCCTGGATAAATCCGGTTACGCTGTAAAATTGTGTACACTTTACCGAAGATTTAATTCTGCAAATATTTTATTTAATAATTTTCCAGGATTGTCTTCGCCTGTTTTCGTGCGTTGATAATTTTAATTACATTTGTTAGCTAGTTAGTTATTTTCTGTAACTGATTAGCCGGAGCTTTCTACTAGCTTACCCTGGATTACTTGTCTATCTTACTACAAACACAAGAGTCCCCGCTGGACTATCTGCTAGGAACTTGTTGGCCGAAAAGCGAACCAGAACCAACACATCTTAAAACAACCAGGGCCTACGCCACCGGTAGCAAATCTAACTGCTTCCCAGGTAGTCCCAGGAAAGGACCTATCTAACTCCTGTCTAATAAAATTGGCTTCGGGAAAACTCATAAGGGTTCGACTCCCACCGAAGGTTGTTCCCAAACCTCAAGCAAACCCTTCCCCGGCCAACTATATTCCCGCATGCCAACCTACGAGGCCTCTATGGATAGCCCCTATTACACTGGCCAGATCATTCATCACCACCACCACCCCCATTTAATTATCGTTATTCTACAACTCACACTCCTAGGGATAGCTGGCATCCCGCCTGTTGGCATCTCTAGTTGTGAGGAAGGTCAATCTCCCTGGGCGGGAAATGATCACCATTCACCTCACTCTGGGATTTGACTCTCTTCTCTTCTGACGAAAATGAGGTGGTCAGCATAGTAACCACTATCCCTATTCAATCTCAGTGGTGTGCCTGCTTCTCACCCCAGTTGCAGAATTTCCCACCTGGCTAGCTTGTTTGCTTTCAGCTTGGCAAGGTGGGAGGGCAGGGGGAAACTTCACCCTGCTGTGTCTCTCTCCCCACACGCCCATGGCCTGCCTGCCCGAAAAGGCAGTCCCGGTTAAAGTGCTGTTCCATGCAGAACAAGCACTTAGATAAGAGGGGTGGGGGTGAGGAGGTGGCAGAGAAGACGTGTTTCCTTTTCTTTGTTAACTTTTCGGGCTCAGCTGTCGTACTGAACCTGGGTTTGTCGAGCGCCACCTCAACTTTAAAATTCCTCTCTGTTTCTCGAGCTCATTCAATTAATTCCTCAATAGTTTGCAGTTTCAGAATTTGAAGGAGATTACGTAACTTCGGGAGGAGCTTAAGGGTAATATTACGTATGCGGCGCTCCTCAATTTCAGTACGGAATATCGTCTGGTACATCTGCCCTTTTCACATAA
This sequence comes from Dryococelus australis, assembly GCA_029891345.1. NCBI lineage: Eukaryota > Metazoa > Arthropoda > Insecta > Phasmatodea > Phasmatidae > Dryococelus > Dryococelus australis. Next base: position 59,385,747 of record CM057008.1, read on the forward strand.
TGAAGATCTCGGCTTCCTTTTCGGCATACTGGGTTTGATTTTATAATTCTGTTGTGAGTTGGGCTACAACTTCTTCCCCAGAAAACTGCATAGACAGGTGTGAGCATAGCTACCCCCATTCTGTAAAAATTCCCCGTATTTGTTCCACCATCCTAGAGATCGCTACGTAGTTGTTTATGGGTGCGGGTCACCCATTGCTTACATAGTACATTGTGCTCCCGGAATTCTTTTTCACACTAAAGGGTGAATGCTATGAGGACTTTGTGCGGACGCCCGGCAAACTCTAGCAACTGTGGCTCGCGGGTGGTTGTTGGGCTAATTTGGTGACCTGGGTTACCTGGCTGGTATTCTGCTGCGCGCTTACACCACAATGGTACACGAGTCTGGGTAGCATCACTCGCTCTTCGAGCCAGCCTATGCATGTGCGGTGGAAGGGTTGGGCACACACAATACAATGTACCAGGTTTGTTCCATAACCTGCGCAGGTGATCCAGCTGCAGAAGGCAGATTGGCGGATGCGGCTGCCATTGCATCTATACTCTAGTCCATCACTGAAGCACACTTCATCTGCCCAGCCAAAAAAATTGATAGTGGAACACGTTGACAGTGTGTGCATACAATTGAATTTATCCCTGTGCCAAGGCATGTGGCTATATGAAACCTGATTGGGTTAACTTTGGCTACTGCGGTTTCTTGGGGGTCGTTCTGGCTTTATTCAGTGCCAGACATGTTGACAGGGGCTAGTGGACACCTCTGGGTTATTTTGGACTCCATTAAGTCCAATAACTGGGTTTGACTTGACGTCCAGCTAGTATATGGTGCTCGCGAGTCGTGCCCGCCTAGTTCTGCTCCACTACTCCTTTCACAAAGTCGCTTAGGCTCCACGTTGGGGACAACAAAAAACCTTAATGTTTCTTGAAGCGCGATACTCTTGGAAACAGTCTGAAGCTACGTCATGGTCAGAGCTATCATTTAGTGTGCAGGTCCATCTCACACACGGGTTAAACAAAGTCTGTTCAAACTCACTTGCAGGCCAGGGCCTGACCAGTGTACTGGGTAGTTCGAGTTGCGTTACGACTGGGTACATAATAGTACTGGACCAGCTACATGCCGGGCATGGTAACTCACAGACACAGTATTACTTGTAAAGATGCTAGGTCGGCTGGAATGTGCTGCTGGATGTGAAGGCGAGTAGTGGCTGCTGGAAATGCCGGTGGAACTGGCAGATACAAAGATGCTGTGGTGGCTGGACCCAATGGAGAACGCCTTAACCGGGCTGGAAATACGATTCCCGCAAAACCAGGGGCAAGCTAAGCCCAGCGAAACTTCCTCCCCTCTGCGGATGGCAGTGACTACAGGTGGTAATGTCCTCGGCTTCTACATGGGGGCTGAAAAGAGGGAAGGGGAGAGGAGAGGGAACAGGGAGGTGAAGCTTCTCAAGCTGTCGGAATGAGTGAACTCAGTCCCGGGGGTTATCATAGCAGAATGCCTTATCAGATGAGGTGCAGCCCCAAGTAGCTTTGTAGGCAGCAGTGGCATTTCTCTCCTGCAGATCCTTCCTACCCTTTTTGGTTCTACCGCAGCGGCGGCCGGGCTGACGCAGAGCCATATTCTTACCCCAACCGGCAACACAAACAATGAGGTGGTTGGAGGGTGGATTTTCTCTGAGTCATTCGACAACAGCTGCAGGTGTGGGCCCAAAGGCTGTCAAGGCCTTCTGAACCAGTCGAACACGCCCTCCAGCAACTCTATGGGTAGTCTTCCTAGTGGTTGTAGCTCTGCCTTTCGGTACACCACGGTGCACAAAACAGGTGGCCATCGAGCATGTATGTTTGTTCGACATACGAGTCTCTGATAGGAAGACCACAGTCCTACGCTAGACAGTAAAAACTCGGTCTTATACTCCACTCTGGTGGGCGTGGTGTTTATGTGGGATCTCGCAGTCACCTAAGAAAAGTCAAAGTAGGTGATAACTCTTGTTTTATTTCAGAGAGGAATAGACACGGTGGCCTGTACTACCTCGTGACTACCTTCAGCTGCCCGGAAGTGTAAACTTCGCAAATCAAGTAAACAGGACCTGGTTCTAAACTTAGTATGGCAGATTCAACTAGGTAGCTATTAACTTTCCCTATCTACTCTGTGCCATGTCCTGAAGGGACTTAGGGAGCTCACTTCCTGAAGGGCTGTGGGTGGCCGTTACCAGGGTAATAGGAAAAGGGAGGGTTGACGACTCTTTAAGGTCTGCAGAGGGAGATCAAAGTCGAAATGCATGGGTTAGTAAAGTGCCACACATCAATTTACATGAATAAATTATAGTTTTAGTAAATTTTTTAATAACCATTTGACGTGTGCCGTTTCTACCACTATTAAATACGATTATGACGCATTGCTAATCACGTCAAGTATTTCTACTTCAACCCACATGAGAGTCGATACCACAAGCCTATACACGGACGTTGCAGGCCACCTAAATCATACCAGGCAGCCGAACATGAGGTTTCAAGGTTGCGTAACCCAGCAAGCATGTCGTCTCCCCCCTCCTCCGCGCTGAGTGCCAACAAGCTGCCAACCACCTCGGGGCGCAGCCGAGCGCCACTGAAGATCCACGAAGCAGAGTGCTGACAAGAGGGTTATCACCTCCCACACCAGCCTCACGGCACAAGGATGTCGCACGCCTTCCCTGCACCCGCCGCGGCAGCCTACAATTCTGATTATATAAGTCTGTGCGCAGCGGGGTGGGGCTCCGGAGTCATTTGTCTTGCTATTCTCTCGAGTTCACCCCAAGCACTCTCCAATGCTGGATCCTCCAGTGAACCACAAGTCTTCAGCAGCCCCCAGCGGCTGCTCCCTGCGACGACTACAGTTTTTGACAACCAGCTACCGTAAGCTTCGTTCTGCAACAGCAGTTAAACACAAACACACCTTGCTACCACAGCAAAGGAACTTGATGTGTGCCGCTTATACAACTAATCTAATACAATTACAACTCTTTGCCTAGAGTACCTCTTCCACTACTACAGACGTGAGCAACACGATGCCTACCCGACAGGCAGCAGGAACATGGCACCACCCCCTTCCCCAGGCTGAGAGGCTACAAACTGCCCAGACCTCGGGCAAGGCAGAGCGCCTCCAACGAGGCATGAAGCAGCATCGCTGACCAGAGTATTCCCACGTCAACCAGGGCCAGACGTCACCCTCCTCCGCACCCCGCGCCGGCAACCAACAAGCTTCCACTATATAAGTCCGAGCTCAGGAGTCATTCTTCCGCATCTCTAGCGACCTCTCACAGCACTACATCAGTGCTTGGGATCTTCCGAGAATCTTGTTACGGCTACTTACTACATACGTCAATGACCAGTCAACCCAACGACCAGCAAACATGATCACATATTTATTTAACTTCACTTTGTTTCCTCTAGACACCTTTTACTTAGCAGGTTAACTTTAACTACTTTGTATTCGTCTAAAACCAGCTCTTCCCTTTTTACTTAGAACCAGGTCGCCTACACCTGGAACTGCAGTTACCTTCAAATATCCACAACTTGGTAGGAGGTAGCACAGGTCATGTGTTTATTGAACCTTCAATAAACACTCATTGTTCTCTACCTTTCTGTCCTTCATTTACAGGGTATTTATTTGCATCAACAGTTGTGGATACGATACGCTGTGCACGACCGACAGGAACCGGGAGTTTAGTTAAACCGAGTTAGCCTGACTGTGGAGTCCTTTCCAGGTGTCCACACGTCAGTAAACATACATATTAGACGGCTAGCTGTTTCTTTCCAGTTACACATCAGCATTAAGTCAGTGCTTGTGGGGCAGAAACAGCGAAGCTACAATCACTAGAAACACCTTCACACCAAGAGGCGCGACAGACTCAGGTTACTTCTCACCATCCGCATTAAGTCAGTGCGCGGTGACCGTAGTCTGAAGTTTTGCAGTGCATCCTAGTGCGAACGCACAACCAGTAGAGGCTTGGCTGCCCACACGGCTCCACGTCTCTGATCAGCCCGCAACTGTGGAGGATCAATGGGGACTCTTATCGAGCTCGTGCCAGGCAAGTCACTATTGGGTTACACTATTAACTAGAGATGGGTCCAATGTTCAAATTTCGAACCAAACTCAAACTTAAAGGTTATGTTCTGGTTCGGCTTGAAATTCTTTGCCATGTTAAAGATCGGTTCTAGTTCAGTTTGAAAAAATTTCCAGGAGTTTGTGTTCAGTTCGAAAATGTGCTAGAAAGGAACATCATTAACGAACTTTGTAATGAACTTTGAAACAAACTTAAGTATTAACTGGTGTACAGCATGCTCTTTTTTTCCCAAAATAAAGGAAACCATTTCTGAGGAGTGGTAGAGTGGTAGTCATAAATTATCCACTCGTAAACTGTCCCGCGATGTTTAACCCCTTCCCTGTTTAATTAATTTCACTAAAAACATCCCAAAAATTAACCATTTTTTAATTCTTTGCACATTTTCTACCAAATGGAGTGATGACACATCTTGTAGGATTATATTTTTTTACAAATTTTGAAAAACTTAAGAAAAGTTTCAACTGAGTATACTCTGGCATAATGTAAATCCATTCCAAATATAAATATTTCACTGATGTTAAAAAAAATATACATATATACAACCACTCTGACTGCCAGAAATCTAAGCCATACATATTGTGTAATGACATTTGTTGGTACATAAATTTTTGTTTTACGTTCTCACCCGAGTATACTCGGGCAGACTAAAATAATTTTTTTGATTATTTTTATTTTCTGTACATCAATACAAAATACTTAAACACTTCAGAATACATAAAATAACGGTAGAGTCTACCAATAAAATTTAGAAAGTTATTCACATGTATTTACGATACATGAAATCAATATCACTGATATTATTGCCTTCAGCGCCTGACAAAGAAATCAATACAAAAAAACTTGAAAATAATAAATATTATAAAAAACAAAATCAAGGCACTTATTCATTCACATGGCTCATAACCCTACATATTATCATTATCTGACATTATTGCCTCTTGTACATGGAAAAGTAATACAATACAAAAGTGTTGAGATGCTTGGTGCTGTGGTAAACGCGGAAGCACGAAGTAACACACACGGGCACATCACAATCTGGACAGGAGTACCTTGTTTCCCGGGCGTATCTTTTTCCCTTTGGCATCCCTCACACGGGAACACATTCCACACTGCCTGGTCGGCTTCTCTTTCTGTTCTGTTGGTGGTATAGCTTCCGGGAAGTGCCTTTCCGTCAGACGCAGAGGAGCAGGTGACGTTCCAGGTAGACCAGCACGCTTGCGTGAAATGTCAGCTGCATGATATTTATCAAGTATTTCTTGAACAAGAGCTAACCTGAAGTTCAAGTGTGACTTTTGCCCTCCACATTGTTGGTAAAGCACGAAGGCATTAAAGATAAAAATGTCAAGAAAATTATCAAACAATTTGTTATAATAAATTTTTCCCAGTTTTCGTGGGACAGGGTAATTTGCAAGTTGTTGATCCACACGATCAACGCCTCCCATAGTATTGCTATAGGCCTTGACAACTTCCGGCTTCATCACTGCACAGTTGTGAGCAGACACCTTCTATTTGTCCTGCCACAACACTGCTGTGACTTTACCTCTCTGGTATGTTACGACTCGCCTTTCTTCAACTTCTTTTTCTGAAGTGAATCAGGCATATCTCTCCTTGAAAGGCGCACTGTGCCGTACGTATCAGTATGATGAGTAATCAGTAAATCATCAAGTGCAGGAGATGAATAAAAATTATCCAACATGATAACCTTTATTTAGTAATGGCTTTATCAACATCATAACAACTTGGGAGGATTTCAGGAGATACTGATATGCTGCATCAAGTTGCGTGTCTTTCCCCGAGTAGATTACACTATTCCAGACATAACCACTGCTAGACTCGTATAACAAAAAAATTTTTATGCCGAAACGTGACCTTTTTGAAGGAATGTGCTGCTTCCACTGTAGCTTTCCTTTAAACAGTAACAGAGACTCGATAACAATGTCACTTTCCGGTGTGGACAACTTTTTGAATTTTTCATTCAAATCCAAAAACACAGGCCAAATTTTTAATAGCTTTGGACATGGATGTGTGTTATTATCAAAACTTGCATTGTCAAAAGAGCACAAAAAACGTTTCAGCAAACAAAAACGTTTGAAGGTCATGATTTTTGGAAAAATTGATGTCAGAAGGGCATTTGAAGACCAATATAGATCTACATCAGGCATCCATACAATGCTTTGCAGAATGGCGACAGCAAAGAAGAGATGAAGTTCATTTATGCTTGTGTTTTTCCACTTTTCGTATTTACATTGTTGAAAGTACCTGTTGGTCTCGTTAGTGATTAGCTGCATGAGAGAGAGATCAGAAACATACAGAAAAAATCTAAAATGCAGGGTTAGTGATATGTATCGAAATGCACGCCACTTGTGCCAGTAAAGTCATATCGTGGAGGTGCTGGTGGTAGAGACACTTACATTACACCACTGCCAGGCCGATGAAATCTGCTGATCTGCGTCGTCCTCACAACTTGAGCTGCTGCTTTCAGATGGAATTTCATCACCACTTTCCGAGCCACTGTCAAAAACTTCACTATCAGCGTCAATTTCGTCACATACATAACTTTCCATCGCTCCGAGTACCCACCGACTGAACAAGAACTTCAAATGTGAACGTACGATAATGTGTAAGAAAAGAAGTGCTGCTATCTTGTGCTATGTGATACTTTTTCCCCAAAAACATGGATTTGTAGGCTATCTAATTTCGAAAGACAAGCAAATAATCACACTTTTTGTTCGTATAGAAAGCAACTACTGCAGCACTGTAGTAGTAAACCTAAGACGCATAATCTAGACTTCAAATATTTTTCTCAGAGTGACTTGTGATGGCATCTACAATTTTTCACAGTAAACATGTCAAAGGAGACTAAACTCGGTTGAAACAACAAGGTGCAGTAAAATGAGGTTGCTGCCCGAGTATACTTGGGTATATATCTTTTGCACACAAGACTTATGCCCCAGATAACTCGGGGGAAACAGGGAAGGGATTAAAGGAAAGTGTAGCGAAAGAGTCTAGAGGATTGCTACCTGGGTGGAGAAGGGAAAAGGCAACACTGTTTTTTTAGAGAAGGGTAGTGTGTCACATTCCACAACGGCAAAAAAAAGACCAGCATGCCACTGCATAAAGGAAGCAAAAAAAAAAAAAAAAGTAGGCCGCCCACCTCACTTGTTGACATTCTTCTTTTAACAACCATAAGGTTAACCAGAATGCCATAATGTTTTGGCTTTTAGCCCCATGAGTTTTTTAATTAAAATATATTCCAAATATATCGCAATTGCCACAATTTAATTTTAAATAAAAGAATAATTTGTTACATATTTACTAACAAGGCCCCACACATAGTTGGTGCAATATTAGTATTAAAAAAAAAAAGTTTTTGCTGGAACTTGTTGCAAATTTCATGGTGTGCACTATACACAAGTAAATACAATACTTCACTCCAAAGAAGTTGAAAACAACGATGCATGCAACACAACAAAAATTACTGAACAAGTCAAGTCATACTTGATTATTGTTTTTGTAGCAGTGATGACAGCATTATCTCTTGAACTCTATAGTATGTAAAACCAGGTGCTATTCTTTATTTAAATGACTGTATACAAAATAAGTGATTTTCTTGAGTTTTTGAAAAATTATATTTTCAATTAACATTTTTTTTGTGTTGCTAATTTGCGGTTTTCACATACCACGTCTAAAACAACAAGAAAGATACATTTTCCAGTGTTATGATAAATTACCATATCAATCAAATCTATAAAAACCAAAGGTAAAATTATGTTAATTTTGTATCTTTTTTCCACTTTATAAAAAATTTGGCCATTACATTTTGGAACTATTAGTGGTAAAACTGTGCAAGGGGGGGGGGGGGGGGGGGGCGCGCATGCGTGTGATATAAATGTTTACTGTTTTTTTTAGGCCCACATGTTAAAACAATACATGAAATTGTGATTGTGGTTGTATTTGTTTGTATTTTATACATGAACAAATAGGGCCTGAACTATGAAGGCTGTATGTATATATGTTTTCACTTTGCAACTCGTAGCCAAGTCCAGAGGTCCAGTAACAAAACTCAAATTACTTGAGTGGGCAACACTGCTAAAATGATCCATGGGACCACTGTAATCTATGTTAAGGAGTTAATTTGCATATATGCATGTGTGCACACACTAATTACTGTTTAGCATCCATAACCCACTGTATTTTTATGGTGGTTCTACATATTTGTTTTTTGTTATATATATACTGACACACCTGCACACCCATGCATGCACACACACACCAAATTGAGGGCTGAACTATGAAGGCTAAGATTTTTTTAAAGTTTGGTTCGAGTTCAGTTCGAGTTCGACAAACTATAGCATAGTTCGGTTCGAGTTCGGTTTGTATACAAATTTAAAGGTTCGGTTCCATAAAAATATCCTGGGTTAAGTTCTAGATCAGGTCAGTTCCAAAATCTGGGTTCGTCCCATCTCTATTATTAACCTTCCTGTCTAAGTTCATCACATAGACTATAAAACTGTTTCCTCTATGCCTCACGAGAGGAGGAGTGGTGGAAAACGTAGGAAACAATTCCTGGCTCACTCTACTCTCAAACCATGGATCGCATTACCCCATCCTACGCAGGAAAGGCCAGCAGAACGGGACCGCGCCGCTGAACTCAGTCAACAAGCAGTAGCGTCTGCTTCGGTTGTAATTCCAAACAGCATCTCCAGCAGTAACCAAGATGAAGGTGTTCTTCAATCGCCAACACCCCTCGCCTCACGTCAACTATATAAACCAAACTACCCCGATTTTGGTCTAGCGGACAAAATCCTCAACTAACGTGCCAAGTAAGTCTAATCGGGCACGCATCAAACTAACTTCTTTTTGTTTCTTCCAGACACCCGTTATTCAGTCTTCTAGTTCAACCTTCCCTCTAGCCTAGGACCAGGTAGCCTACGCCTGACTAATGTAGTTTGTTTTCAGTACTCCATCTGCTTGGTAGGAGATAGCACGGGTCACTGTTTATTGAATCCTCAATAAACCTGAATTTCCTATTTCGCTGAACAAAAATTAATTGTATGCATACTTTTTTGTTTGTGATAGTCTAGTACATTATAAAAATAACAGACATTTTGTTATAAAATTTCAAAAAAGTAGTGCAAAATAAAATTAAAATTATGGAAACAGTTTGACAGAAAACAGGTGTGTGTATTTATTCACAAGCAAAACAATATTTTAAAAGGTAGGGCATGTTCTGTTAAAATTACTCTTTAAAACTACAGATATGAAAACAGATTACCTTCAAAATGCTAATATTATCCCTAATTTAACACTAATATTATCTCTTTTATAGATGTTATTTTTTGTATACAATAAATAAGCTTGAGCTTGAATGAGATGAGTTGAGTTGATAGATTTGGGCGGCTCTTAACATTGAGGTGTTAAAAGCCAATGAGGGTGAAACGAGGTGAGAATGGAGCAGTGCTGGAATGCAAGAGTGGGGGAAACTGGTGGTGATCCCTGAGAAAACCCAGCCAATAAGCAGCATCGTCTGGCACAATCTCTACTTGCGAAAATCCAGGAGTGACACGGCCAGGGATTGAATCCGGTTCGCCTTAGTGAGAGGCGAGCAGTCTAACCACCCCACCACCGTGGCCCCCTTGAGCTTGAAGCTCAGCTTTTCAGTAGGCTTGCTCGGGCTTTGCTCTAACTGAAAACCGCAGGCTTGCAGAGCTTGAGTATAACACTTGTCTACTACTGTAGTTAATTTTCAGCATCCCTCTAAACCCCCATCTTTCGCCATTTGTAACCTTGTGACATGACACAAGCTTTCATATATTCTGCATGCAGTGTAACACAATTACAAATGTTGCAATGAGAGTGGTGCCTCCTGACCTGACTGTGACGTCATCTTGCTTATGCACCCTGGAACGGGTCATCATGCGGGACTTGACCTTCTTGGCACTCTGCACAATGCGCTTGACCACCTTGCGGGCATGCTGTTGCTGGCTACTCTCTACCGGCTTCACCTTCTTCACTAGCGGCTGGTCGTCGTCCGAAGAGAAGTCTGACAGCGTGCTCGCAAACCTGCTGCTGATGATCTTGTCTGCAACATGCAGCACATCTCACAACTATCACGACAGCGACCAGCTGCCCGCACCTCATCTTATGCGTGAGGAAAACAAGTACAAATATGGTAGAAACTCTACACATATCAAATACAAATGGATTGTAAGTTGAAAACCACTCCATCATCCTCCCAATATTCCTACACAGTCAACTTCCGAGAGAATAGTACCCCAGAAATAACAACTCCATCAAAGCAAAAACCCTTTTATAGATAAGTGTAAAAAATTTGGTTAAAAAAATTGACAATTTGAAGGAACCAGGGTAAAAAATAAGTTTGTTGCATTTCTTTTGGTCAGTAACCATTGCAATTCTCTTTGTCTGTACTGTATGGCTGTGAAGGGGAAATACTGTATCTGAAAACAGACACCACTCACTAACACACAACTGTTTGCCCCATTCCTCAAGGTCGGCAATGTTTCTTATGTGCCAGAGTTTTCTAGTCCAAAAACAAACCTTTGTGAAAACACATACAGTCGATTCTCAATGTATCGTTATTCAGAGGACTGCCAAAAAATGTTAATACACGTGGGATTTCAGTAGATGCAGTTTCTGACATGTACATCAATAAAATACAACTTCTAATATTATAAAACTTTATGTTGAGTATAGTAAGAGCTCTACATTATCTGTGAATACAGTTTAGCTAATAAACATAATTAAAATGGAAATTATACAGAAAGTATTACTGAAAATTATACACTTTAAAACATTTCACCTAAACTCCTTTAAATAAATAAAATAATGTTTCAGAAAACTGTATATAATTGATTGTAATAAGACACTAAATGCAAGCTTACCTAAAACTTTCACACCCTCTGAAAATGAAAATAATAGGACACCAAATGCGAGTCAAATTTTGAATGTCCCACACGCACTCGCACAGTGAAAGTGCATGGAGAAGTTATCGATCTGTCAGTGTGTTCACGGCGGTTGATGGAGGACGGGTGGTAGTGCACGGATTACCCCTCCACGCCGCTTCATGTTGCCGTTGCAGTCACCTTATGCCCGTGGCAAATGTCTATCTTTTAAAGTAATTAATTCCATGTTATTGCAAAGAAAACTTGTAATTTTGAGACAGAAATGGATAAATAAGGGAGATTATAATTGATTTCTTCACTGTCTTTGCTAATTAATCGTTCAAAACTACGTCCTCATATTTTCCCTGTTGTGAGTAACACTGCACATGGCTTGAGTACTTACCTGCCCATTATTAGATGGCAAAAGGTGTCGAATAGGCACTTACATTTTATCAGTTTATTCAAAAGCAGAGTGTCTACTGAAATAAATCAATATAAATCCTCCGATTTCCCAGCAAAAAGTTACTGAAAATGAACTTTACACTTATAATACAAGTCACTTGATGTTCAAACAATATTTGGCGACAAGAAGAGGTCAAGTATATGCTTCTGGGTATATAATTTTATTCAAAAAAGATGCTGCCCATTGAGTTAAATAAATATTACGTTTTCAAATAATGTCAATTTTATGTCAGATACAATGTAACAGACTTTAACCACAAAAGAAAAAAAATGGTGCAAATAATAATTCCTCGTTAAAATGTTTTGGGCAATATTTTCAAGCAAAACCCTTTGCTTTGAAATACAAGTGATAAATAGGTGCAATTACTTTGAGTGACAGATAATCTTGATAAAATTTCTACGTTCTCCAAGCGCGCTTTGTTTGCTTTGCAGCCCAGCATGTGGAAGTTAGTACGTGCGACCGAGAGGGTGTATCAGAGAGACAGAGATGGAGAGAGAGTGGGAGGGAGGAGATGTGCTTTTTCTTGTTACACAACACATTCCCCTCTGGAATGCCTGTAAGGGTAGGAATGAAAGAGTGTGGCTGAGAGAGAGAGTATGTGGAGAGGGGAGAGAGGATGCTAGGTCACCACGCTGGTTACTCGGTAACCACTTTGTAATGATTATGATAGTCATGGAATGTTTTCTGGGTTTTTCAGTAATTATCTTTAGCCATGGTAGGTAACCCTTATATTATGGTTAAAGTATAGTTTGGTATTTTTCATGCGTGTCTTTTACCGTGTAGTATATTGCTTAATTTTAAGCCGGCCTATTAATATTATTATGTATTTATCTATGGGAAATATTCTTATAATGTTTTTATGGTGCTAGTCTTGTAGAGTAATAGATATTAATATTTATATTCTGTTCTTGTTGTACGTCTTCAGCTAAAAAAATCACTTCCAAAATGCACCCTCCACACGGCGTGACGTATAGACTGTGCGGTGTGGGCGGGGAGGTGGGTAGGAGGGGAGTCGCCATCAGCTAATGGTGCCATGCGTGCGAGTTGTGACCTTGAGTGCGTGCATGCCGTATGTGCTAATTAAATCGTCAGTATGATGGTAACTATTTCTGCAGGATGGTGTAACGGGCGTGTGGGCAGATGATTGTATATTTTTGAAATGGTTGAAAATCATTTGCAATTATGGATGACTGGTATCCAAGTATGAACGTGGCAACGAACGTAATATTTTTGCACGTCTCAATGGTGTCGTAGGATTGCCTGTCTAGTTCTGGAATGAGTTACGTTGTGGCGCGCAATCTTTGCTGTAGTAAAATCAACAGGCAGCATGAGCAAAGTATATTGCACTTTTCCTTGCCGAGTGAAAGTCTAACTCTCTTTAAATTGCGCAGATACCCTAGGGTGTTCGACTTTGATGTTGCCACCGTAAATTTTGTGGATTGTTTATGACGAGTCCGTGAAGTCAGCTGGGAATATTTTAGCGTACTCGAGGAAGCGACATTATGCACAAGTGCCATGCTGATTGGAATGTGACACTGCAAATTGAAGTCTCCTGAGATGCCGAGCATCACTGTCGTCACCCGAGATCCTATTAGATCGCCCTATGCTTGGAGGCACGTCAGGGTGCCGTTCATCGCTACTGTTTGCGGTGTCCAGCTGGAAGTTTGTCGAGTCTTCGCAATTTGGCATGGCCAAATTTTCTGCAGGTATGAGACGACGGAAATTTCTGTGCCCGTTCAGTTTCGTGGGCACCTGCATCAGTGATTTTTTTGTGGTTGTGAAAAGATCGTCACAGCTGGTGTGAGGCCCATTCTGAAGACGGTTTCTGACATACTTTGCATAGTAAAAAAAAACCGGAGCCATTAAATTAGTTTTTGTGCAGTAACATTTATTACTGTCTATATTACAATGGAAAAGTAGAGGCCCGGAGAATATAGTGGATACCATTTGTGATTTGAATATGGCCAAACATTTTAGAGAGTGTTTTAAATTGTTAATGAATGTTGTGATAATAATTGTTTCATAGGTAAAGTTTTGCATTGCCGCAGAAACAAACTGAAATTAAATGGAACATTGGTAATATGGCCAGATATTTTCTAGCGTATGGCATTTACATAAATTGGTATCAATGAAATTGGTGTAATTAAAGCACGTATTATTAAGTAAATAAATGGTAACCGAAAGGAACTTTGGAGGACTTAATCACTGTAGCGTTGAACCTTTGCATTTTCTGGTATGGAAAGGAAAGACTCTGTTGCTTTAAGTTTTCTAATAAATAAATACAATGTTTAAAGTTATAATAAGTCATGAAATTACTGCACAAAAGTATTTAAGTCGAGATTGGTTTTTGCCCCGCGGTTTGATGTAGAGTTGGTTGTTGTAACTAGAAGAGTGAGGCATTTTTGAGTCTCCTGCACCCTGACGGGGTAGAGGTCATCTCAACTTCCCCTGTCGTCAGGTGTAATGGGGAGGTAGCAAGACGAGCTGAGCTGCTGTGGAGTAAAGATCATGCTCATGGCTGCTCACTCTCCAGGATCTGCCTATATACGGCGGCGTGGGACGTATTTCACATCCAGTTACTGTACATCTACATAAACAACCAGCTTAAAAAGATCATTTCACGAAATCTTAGGTGATGGGACCCGAAATTTACTTTCATTGACGCACCATCCAATAACGATACAAGCGGTTAGCGTTATCATTGTTTATATAGGAGTTTTGCCAGGACCACTGAAAATTAAATGTGGATATGGTTTATCAGTACATGCAATTACAATACAAGAGTCAACTGTAATAATAAAAACACTGAACTGAACTGTTGAAAGGAGGAATAAAGCCTATCATTCCTTGCCAGAGCTTTCAACAACACAAAATATCACGTAAATTTTTTAAACTATGAATTGTCTTCACAATTTTAAACAAAACAATAATATTTTTAATAAGTAAAAAAAATTCTTCTCAATAAAAATAACACCGCCACAAAATGAAACTGTTACCTTTCTTTTCCTTCTCAGCCGGTGTAATTGTCTTATCTAAAGAGTTGTGGTTCACAACTTTAGCCACTCGCTGACTTCTCTGCACAACAGGCTCTTCCGAAAGAGCTGCGTTCCCGCTGCGCAGGCCTTCCCTCCTACGGCCATCAGCAGTGTCGTGGGGGCTGCCCTGGTAGCTGGTCCTGCCTCGGGTAGACATCCTTTAAACACAAACCTCAGATGCTGTAGTACATATACATGTGCAGTAGGCGTATTCATACACCTGTTCAGAAATTATACATGTGGCGTACGTGACTAGGAGCCTGTTATCCAACACAGTGCTTGTAATGCGATGCCTGGCACTTTATGACCAGAGGGAAAATTGTGCTCCATCAGCATCTTACAGGGCCACAGAAATCAAAAGATAAACCAATAAATATTGTGTTAGAAAATCCAGAGAGAGGTTTTCACTTTGAGCTTGTAAACAAGGTTGTGGGGATCACCAGAGAATAAATAGGCATTTATAGGCATGGCCCAGGGAAATTATCCTTAGTGTTTCCGTTCAAAAGTTACAAGAAAAAATAATTAATTTTGGTAGAAAGATAGTGCATTTAATTAATAAACATCATTTTTAACAAGTATTTTATTGAAAATCATGAATAAATATACATGTGCAATACTTTCTTACCTAAAATGTTAATTTTAAACACCTGTATACATATTTGATAAGTACTACGTGAATAAATAAGGTAATTAAATATGTTTCCTATTTCCTGTAAAATTGTTGTGCAAATGTAACACTGTTCTGTAGGTAGTAAAAACTATGTAAAAGTTTTTCAGAGATTCGTAATTATTTTAACAGAAGCACTCATTCGTATTGTGCCAATATGACAGCCATATCTAAACATTTATAACATATAATCCGCAAAGGTTGGAAAACATGGCAGGCAGTGTCAGATGGGAACTAACAATATGTTGGTAGGTTGCTAGATATATGAAAGACCAAATAGGTAATATGAGAAAATATTTAGAGGTGATAATAAGTCATGTATGAAAGAGCGAGTAGTACGAATCTCGAATGTATGAAAGTCGAGGACTGCCTGCATTTTCATTTTCAGAGGGTTTGAAAGTTTTAGCTTGCATTTGGTGTCTAATTACAATCAATTTTATACAGTATTTTGAGATGTTATTTTCTTTATTTACATGAGTTTACGTGAAGTGTTTTTAAGTTATTATTTACAGTAAAACTTTTACTAAAATTCCCATTTTTATTGTGTTTATTAGCCAAACTTTATTCACAGATAATGTACAGCTCTCAGTATACTCTACATGAAGTTTTATTAGATTAGAAGTTGTATTTTCTTGATGTACTTGTCAGAAACCTCATCTACTGAAATCCCGCATGTATGGAAATTTTTTGGCAGTCCTTTGAATAACGACAGCTAGGGAGTCAACTGTGTATTATTTTCACTTGAAGCACCCAGTAAAGTTGGCGCACCAACAGCAAGCACCCAGTAAAGATGGCACACCAACAGCAAGCACCCAGTAAAGTTGGCACAACAGCAAGCCCCCAGTAAAGTTGGCACACCAACAGCAAGCACCCAGTAAAGTTGGCACAACAGCAAGCCCCCAGTAAAGTTGGCACACCAACAGCAAGCACCCAGTAAAGTTGGCACAACAGCAAGCACAGCAAGCACCCAGTAAAGTTGGCACACCAACAGCAAGCACCCAGTAAAGTTGGCACACCAACAGCAAGCGCCCAGTAAAGTTGGCACACCAACAGCAAGCGCCCAGTAAAGTTGGCACACCAACAGCAAGCACCCAGTAAAGTTGGCACACCAACAGCAAGCACCCAGTAAAGTTGGCACACCAACAGCAAGCACCCAGTAAAGTTGGCACACCAACAGCAAGCACCCAGTAAAGTTGGCACACCAACAGCAAGCACCCAGTAAAGTTGGCACACCAACAGCAAGCACCCAGTAAAGTTGGCACACCAACAGCAAGCACCCAGTAAAGTTGGTACTGACAGAGAGGAAAGCAGTTCCTTTTATCTTTAGTCTATTATTGTGAAGTTTTTGAATGGGCCCCAACACCACTACAAGCCTGTCAATAAACACTACTCTAGATGCAACATGGAAGATGGAGACGACACGAGACCTCTTATCGGATGCGGGCTTGACCGAGCCTGCATCTGCGGCCTTCTTCTTGTGCTCTGCGGGCTTGGTGGTTCTCCTGATGGGCTCTGAAAGCACAGGGATGGCCGCCACTGGCCTCACTATCTTGACAGCCTGTTCCTTGAGCGTCGACGACCTGGTACGCATCATGTTCTTACCTTTCACTGCAACCACACAACACATAGTACTGCATTCACTGCCTCTGCTACAATGTCTGTGCCTGTTCAACCAAATGTTATACCTATGTTCACAATCAAACCATTATGAATCATGATGAATTATTATGAATACCTTTTGAAAGGAAAAAAATATTCAAGTGGATGTGCATCTAGATCTTCCTTGTATACAGCAAACAAAATAACTGTGACTTTCAATGAGAGAATATGGAAACAATAAAAAATATTGAAAAATTGGAGAAAATATTTTTAAAATTCGCAACAGCCAACACCCAGCTGGCTGAAAGGTGAGTAGTGCCAATCAGGACAGCGCTTGACGACCATTGGCTGTTTAGGAAGGGGTCTATACAATATATAGGTAACGTTAATTTTCCAGTTCTCACTTTTAGTCCGCCTGAAGATGAGAGCAGACGTCAGTTCCCGCTTGTCTAAGAACATCTACTATGTTCTTCTGTGTCGTCATAGTTCTCTCTCCCAGCATTCTGTGAAATATTGTTTTTGTCTCAGTGTTTGTCTGCGTTGTCTTAGTTGTGTTATCCTTGGGTTTTTTCACTATTCCTGTTTGATGGAAACCAAATGTGTTCGTATGTATCATCATTGTTATGTTTTGTAGCCTTGTGGCTGGCTGATACTCCACCATTGTGCCATACCATCCTACGCAACAAATGTCTGGTCTTCTCTGTGCTCATCTGTGCTGTCTTTATTTGGGTTGTCCTTTTTTTTGTGTGTTTTTCATATGATAATTTATTTTGTAATTTTTTTTTTGTTTCCAATGTTTTTATTTTCTAACAAAATTCCTTGTGGGATTTATTATACATTATACCTATATATTTTGACTACAGCTACTCTCATTTCGTATTTGTGTTCGTTTCTTGAGTTTTTTTTCATGTCTCAGACTTGGTTTTCTGTGACGACGTAGTAAAGCAATGGCAAATGGCATATGTTCTTCCAAGTATTTCACTTTTAACCCCCATTGCAAGAATATCTGAAACAACTCATCTCAACCCTGTTATCATTGTATAACTTATTTAATACAAACCCCAACGCACCTGAACTTAGTTAGCAGTTTGTAATAATGAGATTTGTATTAATGAATAGGTTTTTAAAAATGACTTCAAAAATCTCAAATAATTAAAATTTTGACTCTGTGAATTACCATATTGGAAAATAAAACATTCTTATCACCAATACTACTACTTCTCTCAGTGGACCTGACATTACACTGCAATAAAAAACAACAAATTAATATGAATATAAGGACTATCTCACTCCAAAGGCCCAGACGACAACTTTGTATCAAAGAGGTTTCAATGAATGAGGGTTCACTGTATACATGTACAGAGAACTTTGTGCTCCACGCACAAGATAAAACTCAAAGATTACCTTTCTGAGCCAGCTTCCTAAGTGTGTCGGCCTTCTGTTTCGCTAGTCGCTGCTCCTGGTACTTCTTCCTGAGGGCTTGCACGGCAGTGCTCGGCCGTCTCTTGCACTCTGCATCCGGTCGCTCGCTCCGGCCTGCTGTCGCCACGCCCTGGCCCTACATCACCATTTAACAGTTTTTGTTCTGAACTTAATTCAATTTTTTTAATTATAATCACTGCATTACCCTACCGTATATAGAGTTGTGCTATTTTGTAATATATCTATCACAAAACCATATTTTTGTAATATAGCAACTGTGATAGGATCAAACACTGTAGGGTAATACTTCACAAATTGTGATGATAGTACAGGGTTGCCACCTTTTTTCCATTGGAAAATTCCCTGACATTTCCCTGATTTCCATACAAAAAGAATCTTTTTTCCCTGACCTTTTTTTTACCATTTTTTTTCTGTAAGGATTGGCACTTTTGCATTATAAGACACTTTTACACCAAAATACTTTTATGATCTTACAAAATTGCTCACCACATAGATAGCAAAGAAAAATGCTTAAGCATTTAGTTCACAATCATTAAAACAATCTTATATGATTCTGGCAGCAGTGCTATATTGATGACAGAACAGTGAAATATATTATGCATATCACAGAATTCCCTGATATTTAGTTAACTTGTTTGAAATCCCCTGACATTTCCCTGATAGTTTTCAAATTCCCTGACATTTCTCTGTTTTCCAGACCTGTGGCAACCCTGTACTAATATGCAATGTTGGCAACATGCAATATTGGCTACATGTGACATTTGCGATAATGTGAAGAATATCTGTTATGCTGATATTTTCCATTTATCAATATAAGCAATATTTTAGTTGATAATGCGGCACAGTATGTGTTCAAAGCATAATGAAAAACTTAATAAAATTTTGAGATTTTCAATCAGTGTTTTTTACTGCAAAGCTCTCATTTATATACATACTTTTATTTTAATATGTTACTAAATTTAATATTCTTATTTTATGAAACAATGAGTCACATTTGCACAACATCTTCGAGTGACTAGTTTTAGAGGTGGACTCCGTAGATGCATATCATCCCTGATGAGCGATGGACACCGAGACCCTGGGATGAAGTATGCAAGGTTGGTAGGGTACTCTTAGAATGCCAACTTACCAATGACAACATCCCCCATACTTTGCAACGTGTTGTAATCCAGGCACTTGTCACCATGGTGGGGGGCCAGTTCCTACCCAAGAGGCCACACATACACGAATGAGTACTCAAAATGCCAATGTTCAACTCTTACTGCTACGTAGCTGACAGGTTTAGGTTGGGGCTCAACAGTGAAGTGTTTCACATTAAGTGAATATGGAGCAGCAGCCTAATGTAAGAGTAAGGTCAATGGGAGTGCCTTGAGAAAACCCTCCGCCGGACAATGGCAGCATACACATCATTTCCCAAAAGCTAGAATCCAGGCCAACTTGCTGGGAATTGAACCCGGTTAGTATTGGTGGGTTGCAAGCAGTATGACCAGTATACCAGCGAAGCTCGTTGACTGCTATATAACTATACAAATTGATGAGGGAAGAGCAAATTACCAACATGACACACAGTAGTGGAAAGCATTATTATATCTATCTCTCTCTCTCTATCTCTCTCTCTATCTATCTCTATATCTCTCTCTCTATCTATCTCTATATCTATCTATCTATCTCTCTCTATCTATCTATCTCTCTATATCTATCTATCTATCTCTCTATCTCTCTCTATCTATCTCTCTATCTCTCTCTATCTATCTCTATCTCTCTATCTATCTCTATCTCTCTCTATCTCTCTCTATCTATCTCTATCTCTCTATCTATCTCTATCTATCTCTATCTATCTCTATCTATCTCTATCTCTCTCTATCTATCTCTATCTCTCTCTATCTATCTATCTCTATCTCTCTCTATCTCTATCTATCTCTATCTCTATCTATATCTATCTATATCTATATCTATCTATATCTATCTCTATCTATATCTATCTATATCTATCTATATCTATCTCTATCTATCTCTATCTATATCTATCTATATCTATCTATATCTATCTCTATCTATCTATCTCTATCTATCTATCTCTATCTATCTATCTCCCTCTATCTATCTCTCTCTATCTCTCTCTATTTCTCTATATCTCTCTATCTCTCTCTATCTCTCTCTAACTATCTCTCTCTATCTCTCTCTATCTCTCTCTATCTCTCTCTCTATCTCTCTCTCTGTATCTCTCTGTATCTCTCTATATCTCTCTATCTCTCTCTATCTCTCTATATCTCTCTATATCTCTATATATCTCTCTATCTCTCTCTATCTCTATCTATCTCTATCTATCTCTATCTATCTCTACTCTCTCTCTCTCTCTCTCGCTCCTGAACAGTACAAGGTCTCATTACGAGAATCTTATTTATTTAGGAATCAGGATGGAACTGACCATGGTTTGTGTTAAGAAACTATCCCAGCATACGCCTCGAGTGATTTTGGGAAAACCATGGAAAACCAAAATCAAGTTGGATGGACTGGGAATCAAACCCAAGTCCTCCCAAATGCAAATTGAGTCGTTTTAACACGAAGCTGCCTCGTTCAGCATGAAAACAACAGGAGATCACTGACCACAGGAGCATCCCCGGCGGCTCTGTCGGTGGAGCGGGAGGACGCCCTGTTGGCGGCGATGGCAGGAGGGATGGTGGGCGTGGAGCGGCTGTTGCGCACGCAGTCCCTGCTGACGCTGCTCTCGCCGTGCTGCGGGACGTCATCATCCTGGCTCTCCTGTGCCGAGGCCACACTGAACAGGTCCAGGGATGCTGGCAGCAGCGACGTGCCTGCGTCAAAGTACGTGCTCAGTCTTACCTTGCACCCGGCACAACTCTCCCTGCAGCTAGCATGTGTGTGTCTAGGTTGTTCATGATTGATTCAGCACCTTAGAAAGCTCTGCTTAAAGTCTACTTTTATTCCTCATTCACTCTGCCATATGTACAAGTTACAAGTTACATTGTCACGGTCCTAACAACTCTACTCGTGTGCCAGTCAAGTGAAAACATGGAACTGTTAAGAATCTATACTCCATGCACTTTCAACTTTTCTGAAGCCCTATTTAATGCTCGGTTTCACCTCTATTGCAGACATTCTTTGTTTATGTGTCATAATTTTGGATCCAGAGTAAATACTGACAATGAACAATTGAAGAAAATTTACACTTAACATGTTTTTTAATATTTTTGTGCATAATTTTTATTGTGCATTATCAGCTAGTTGTAAAAAGCCAGGAACCTATTTATATTTTATCAATATATTTCTGCCTTTTTTTGCAAGCAGGAAATGATACACAGTGTAAATTAGATACAAAAAGTATTATCAAACTAGTAACTGTAAATGTTCTATAACCAAACATTTTCTAATAATACCTCTGAAACAGAAATTATGACAAGAAAACGAAGAATTTGTGCACAGTAGTAGGTGAAGGCGAGCATTAAGGGGTGTCGTACTGTTATTACATGATATTGCCACCTAGTCCACATGTTCCTGAGCGACGCCGCACACCTCTGGCACAGCTACGTCATTGGTTCCCACGTCGCATACCCAGCTACGGTCACCTGCTCGTACAGGAGTCACAACTCAAGGAATTCAAAGATGAGTACTTGAGAAAAAAAACCGGTGAAGACGTCCACGAGTCGTGTTTTAAGACCTGGGGTTGGCCAAGATGAAAGGGAAATACCTGCACAGGGCCACTAAGGTGGACAGAATATTGAATGAACACTGAGGGCTGTACGTTCCTGAGAGGCACATGTGTCTTGGTAATGACCTAACATGGCTTGGTTGCAAGCAAGGGGCAAGGTATGCCGGATTTGAGAAAAACCCTGATGCCTGGCGATAAAATTAATAAACGTGTTGAAAATTCCCAGGGCACCAGCTCATCTCGTACACTGGTGAGCACGTGTGAATGGTAGCATATCGAAAGCCATGCGGCGGTTCCCCGTAGCAGGACACGTTAACAAAAGAAGGTGGTACGAGAGTCACTTAGCACACTTTTACAGTTCAAAAGTCGAGCACGTAGGTAGTTCTGGAGTGGGCCAGATCCCGAGGTTACTTCTAAAGAAGGTGGCTCGGAGATGCCGTTACCTAACAAAGATCTCCCGCCAACTCAGTGAGGGGAAAAATCATAAAAATGCACATACTTAACAGTATACAAGCATGAACAAGTAAATACATTAAAACACTCAACAAATTAAAAGGAACATTTCCAGGTCTTCGGGTCTCTTTTATAAAGTCTCCAGTCTTTGTTGCTAAGCGTGCTGTGGGAAATACATTCACCTGAAAAAAGCCAGATGGCTCGTAGAACCCACAGGAAACTAAATTGAAAATATACAAGGCACTTTATAGACAAAAACTCTTTTAAATCAACATTATTAAATTAAAACATTAATTAATAAGTGAACTGAGAATTTTAATTTGGGCATTTGGCATGGCGGCCGTCTGAACTGCCAATGATCAATTTACTTTACATTTTACAGATTGAATAAAATGCAGTTACACAAACAACGAAAAATTCAGAGATGATTTTAGAGTGTCACAGTTCAATGGTTCGTAATTATACGGAGGCCACATGGCCAGGCCCTCTTTACTTAAAAGCACAACATTCAGGGTTAACAAACGAAAGATATAATTTTACCCGCGTTTATGCAAGACTCTGCTTTCGGGGGAACACAACATTTAATTCTGGTAAACACATAACACTTGTTTACTCTTGGTGCTGCAGTTCGTTCAGGTCATGAACGGTGATACATAGTTGTGTACTGATTCACGGACATATAGTAATAGTTTAACATACTGTTACATATACTCTCATTGTTGGCATACTTATTAGTAATGCAAGGAAATATGTTTCGAGAAGGACAGACTGTTATGATGTAATGTCTATTGTAGGAATGTTATATTGTTTGTGGTTATTATGAGGAACTTTTGACTTAACTTTTATTTAAGATTTAAGGATCTTATGAGATATGTATGTTCTCTGCCAAGAATACCATATTTCAACGTGTATAGGCCACACATAAAAAATAAATAAATAACTACAAAAAGTGATACGAGATATTGGCATAAAAAGTTTTTTTGAAAATTTTTTCCCCAAAACATGTTTAGAAATTTGTCAACAATCAGTAAAGTATAATGTTTTAATTCTTAAAGACAGGAAAGAGAAAGAATTCATCAAAAAAAAAACCTTGTGCAGTTATTTGTTTGCTTGCATTCATAAACAAAATAACCTTCATCCAGAACGTGTAAAATTTAAACATGATGGAGCTCGCTCATAGATATACATGAGAAAATAACCTCTGCTGTACAAGAAAAAGACATCTTACATAGTGTGCACACCTGCCGCAGCGCTACATGCGCACACATTGATAAGATGCCATATTGTGTAACATGTTGCTGTGGTTTTGCTTTCTCAAGTCACATTACCATCTGTGGAATAGTAATAGCGCAATGTATATTCATAAACATTGCAATATAATACAAATGTTTTGTAGGGGAGAAATTAAATTGGAATTTATTATGTTCATACGGAATTGTGACTTAACAATATTTACAGGAATACAAAAATTTAGTGTGGCCTGTACTTGAAATATTAATTATTCCTAATTTTTCATCAAAAACTTCTGGTGCGGCCTATACACGCATGCAGTCTATACATGCCAAAATACGGTATATGAAGTTGTGAGGTGGCATCTGAAATGACCTCGAAATGGGTGCCATGTTGCGTCACCCAGCCTAATACTACAGACGGGTGACGTGGAGCTCCTGCTGTGTGTAAGCTTGGGATTTCTATTTATAGCTTTCCCAAGGCCGCCCATGCATCAATGCACCTCGTGCGCTGCCGTGCACAAGCAGAGCAGCATTGATCTGCCTCCCGAGCGGGCAGCAAGGAAAACCTCAGACCAATATATAGAACATAAGACTGTGTGGTCTGGTCAACATGTTTCAATCATGTGAAGTGTGTAGGTTGGCCCAAAAATGTGCAGATAGTGAAAGAACTGAAATACAAGTACAGGGAATGCTGGTATAATCTATTCATGGTCAAATGAGCACTTTTAAAAGCCCTGCTTAAGATCTAATTGTATGTACGCTGTGTATTCTTCCGCCTTATGTAAGATTAACATTGTCATCAGCCTCATAACTTTATTCATGCATCGGACATGTGAAACCGTGAAATTATTATAAGAAAAGTAAGTATTTTTCAAATCTGATAATTTTTACTCTTAGATTCATTAAAAAAGAACAGAAAGCGAAATAAATAATATTAAGCAATCAGAAATGGTTTCCTAACCCTTTTTATTAGACATTAAAATACGGAACTACTTCCCATCCATCATTACCAACTTTAATGGGCGCATGTGACTCGGTGCGCCAGTTAAAATATATGCAGGTAGGAGCAGTGACATTTTTCTAAGATTCATTTCTAAAGTGCTCACTTTATAATGAACAGCCTTTAGTGAACATTACCATTAGAGCAGGGTAGGGGATGGAGGTCATGGTACAAGCATCGTTAATTTCAAACCTCGAGAAGAACCCTAAATGCTGACTGCCTTCTACCTCCTCTCATGCCACTGGATTCATCTCTCTAGCTGTAGTTATTACTAGATGTAGCTGATCAGTATTACAGACTATGTGATGTGTACACGCAAAGTCCTGATATATTCCTAGGGTCAGTGTTAGGGTATCCCAAACCTTGAGACCTCTCACACGAGAGATGCAAGGGAAGATGTTTTGAGGAGCAAAGTCACTCTGCCTTGGGGAGGAAAGAAGAATGAAGTGTAGAACACCATAACCTTCCATAAGTTCTACTAAATACTATTCTCAATTTATTTGTCTTTGGAAGAGACCACCTCCTTTGCTATGCTACTGGGCGCAGGGTATATATTACACCTCCCTAAATAAAGGGGTGCCAGAATGAGAGTAAACTGGTGGTTGTTCACTGGGATGTGTTGATATGTTGTATACAATCTCAACTGAATTGTTATAATGTATCTCCGATACTTATGTACATCTTTGCTTCTGGGTTCTAGACTTTTCTCTATCTTTTATCCAGCATGTATTTTGGGTTCTGGTACAACCAAAAAGAAATTCATTACGAGAAGAAAAAAAGAGTCTCAAGAGAAGAGCCTTAATGTGTGTCCCCTTATAAAATAGAGACATTTCACCAGCATTCAACAAACATGTTCCCTCATCATACGAGGTAATGCTCACCCCACGAAATAAACTTAACTTGTGTGAAGCTGATGGATACAGAAATTCCCTTGCGCAAAAACAACTTGAAAATGCAAGTTACCTCCATTTAATAGAATTTAAAAATTTTAATATACTTCAAACCAAACTTTCTAGCTAAATGTACTGGTCAGAAAAAATTATAAATATAGACAACCTGGTGTTCTAAATAGATCATCGTCAAACGTCATTATTACTGATGTGCAAGTGGCCAACAAATGACCATCTTACATTTCTAATCGGACTTATGGAAAATTTACATAACGATGGTGCCGGGCTCCTTTTGTCATACTACTTTCACACAACCTAACAGCAATAATCTTCGTTCCAGGGCACAGTACATTTAGCCACCCGCAGGGGAACCTCCCCTCTCATCTACGGCTTTGGAGGAGTCCACAGCTCTTAAACATCCTCCACTTCCCCCTGCCAGTTATTATGAGTGCCTCCCTCCACTTCCCCTCTGACAGACTGCTAAAATAGCACATTGCAGCTGTCCTCATAGCTATACGTGAGCACCACATTCGCACATTACACAACACCTAGAAACCAAAACATGAAGGGCAGATATTTATTTAACACCTGTGCCACTGCACAGCCCAAACACAATGAACCATTTTACTTTCACATCAGAGTTTCTATCCCAAATAGCACGTCTTGTACTTGCTGGTTCGTTAAGTCATCAGAATATTAAGTCACAATAAATTACATATACGCTCTTCACGGTAAAATGAGAACCCTTTGAAAGCCCTGCTTAAGATCTAATTGTATGCACGTTGTGTATTCTTCCGCCTTATGTAAAATTAACATTGCCATGGGCCTCATCATTTGATTCATGCATCGGTCAAGTAAAACTGCAAAGTTATTAGAAAAGTAAATATTTTACAAATCTGCTAATTTGTACACTTCAATGCATTAGAAAAAAACAGAAAGCGAACAAAATAATTTAAGTTGTCAAAAATGGTTACCTAACATTTTTTATTCAACGTTAAGATATGGAACTACTTTCCAGAACACTGTGATCAACGACTGCCCGGCCTGTTGTCTAATGAACAGTTACATGTGTCTACTGTATTGTGTGTGTGAAACTACATCAGCTGCACTAAATCTCGCTGGAAATTTTTAGATTCATTTAATTTATTTTCATTCACTAACTTAATTCTCATGTTTAAATACCTACTGAGCCAGTTGAGCTGGTACTTCGGATCACTATCCATCAGACAGCGACTCCAATGTCACAACCTATTATGGACACTCAAATATTACATTATCTAATGGTACTATTTCAAGATAAAAGTTTCCTTGAAATTCACATTCATCATATTGCGATTTTGGAAGTATTTGTTTTAAAAAATATAAGAATGAACCCATCACACACAAGAAATGGACCAAGTCTAACCGAAAATATCAAAATCTTACCTCTAAAACACAAAAATGTAAGAAAATCTTCAGTTTTTGGCCTTTTGGATGGTACGAGTTCCGGCGATGGAGTGGCCACTTCATTGTTCTTCACTTTCTCTTTGTCCTTTATCGGAGTCAGTGCGAGACTGGTGGGGTTAGACGAGCCTTGAGCAAATTTCCGCTGCGCATGAACCTTCGCCCTACAACAGACAACCGAATACGTGCTAACTCGGCAACAACCTTACACCGAAAACTAACTACAGATAATAAATGTGATCATCTCTTTCGAGATACACATACAGAGACCTGTCAATACCCTACAATGGATTACTGCAAGACATCTTTCTATTCTATCACTGATAATTGAGAGAATAAGGGAACTAGATATTTTCACTCCTTTTATTACTTCACTTTCTACATTTTTCGAAGAAACACAATTATTAGATTATGTAAACTATTATAATTATGTTCACATTTTAAAATTTAGAAGCAGACAAAATATAATTTGTGTCAGGAAGCTGAAAAGTGATTAAATTACTATGTTGTAAATGGAGGAAATTTTACTCTTTGCACTAGTGGAACTTTAAAAAAAAAAAAGTCACAAAGTAATTAATTAAAACAATTCATATGTTTCATATAACTACTAATCACTTTTAAACAACTTTTTGTTACATATTTCACATATGGAAAAAAGTTGGAACGATTTACATTCCAAAGCGAGACAAAACGAGAGTTGACGGGACTGTATATACGTCAAAGAAACACAAAGCCAATACATACACACACACACACACACACACACCAAATCAACATCTACCTATTAAGTGAAGAAGGGTAACGTGAGATCTTCCAACCACTCGAATACATTCCTCACTGCATATACCAAGGGAAGAATTTCAAGAGAAAAACATTACGCACACTGCCTAGTGTGGAACTGGCAAAGCTACAGAAGAAGGTTTTAAATGTTAAATGATTTTAAGCATGTCATTAAGGTTGATATTGGCCAACTGTCAGTTAAAAATATCACATGCAAACAACTCACTGTTTAAAAACTTATGGACGTTTTATATATTTCAGGTCATTTTATGTTCACTTGAAACAGTAGACATTGTGATGCGATATTGACAAAATAAAAACAAAATTCTGCAATATGGTTTCAGCACAATTAGTTATCAAAGTTGATACTAATTCTCAGAAGAAGTTATTATACTTTTAGTATTAGATTATTGGTTTTCAACAAAGTAAATAAGAAGTGAGGGAGGCGGAAAGTGAAGTAGGAGAGCATCTTCAGCTTTATGTGATTCATATACTGACTGTCCCAAATATCTGCGCACACACGAGTCTTCGTTTGAACATGCACAATAAAGTGCAGTCTACGTGCCTGTTAACTCGGCTGTATGAGAACGATCTGCATCATGTTCAGTGGCACCATACAAACTGTCGTCCATAGACCACTGGTGGCCTGTGACTTAGTTCTAGGTGGTTTGCAAAATACATTTCATTATTCATGTTATTGAGCGAGTGAAGACATTTGGACAGCTCTCAACAGCAAGGTTTTCACAGCTGATAAGGGTGATTGAGGTGAGTATGGAGCAGCACAGGAATTAAAGGGTGAGGGAAACAGAAGATCCCCAAGAAAACTCGCCGACTAGCAGCATCATCTGACATGATTCCCACCTGCCAACATCAGAGTGTAACCTGGATGGAGATTGAACCCGGTTCGCCAGGCTAACCGCTCAGCTACAGCAGCCCCTATTCTTGTTAATTTTTTTTAACTTTTCTACAATTAAATTCTTTAATATCAACATTATGTTATGATAATGACAAGTTTTTATGATGGTAATTCTATTTAGTAGGTAGTTAAATTCTACATTTTGCTACTTGAATGGAAAAATTGCTGACAAAGTGGTCCACGTTGTTTGACAGTTCTACACTTAGCTGTCTGTGTTAGCTAGACAGACTATACCTAGTGGTCTGTTGTAAAGGGAAGTTTGAGAGTTACTGACCTAGATGGATGGCTGAAAGGATTAATTCTTGGTTGGGTGAGTGGATGGAAGCATAGGTGGTTTTATAGATGTGTGGACAGATTGATAGATGGATAAATAGATGAATGAAATCAACAATTACTTGATATATAGAATGTTTGGCAGGTGAATGGATGCAGGTGTGGGTGGATGTAAGGGTGGGCAGGTGGACGGATGCATAGATGTGCAGTTTTGTAGATGAAGAGGTGGGTGGATACAGGGATGGGAGTGTGGTTGGGGTGGGCAGATGGATAAATGCAAGCATAGAAAGGTGTATGGATGCAGGTATGGGAATGTGTATGAATGAAGAGGGATACAGGTGGAAGGATAAAAGGGTTGATAGATGAAGAGGTGGGCAGGAGGATGCACACAAGAGTGGATTGATGCAGGGTTTGGCAGGTGGATAGATGCAAGGTGGGTGCATGGATACAGGGGTGGGTAGGTGGATGGATGCAGGGGTGGGTGGATTTAGTGGTGGGCAGATACATGGATGTAGGGATGAGCAGGTTATAGGATGCAAGTGTGTTATCTTTCCTTCAATCTTCCAATTTTTCCCTCAGTTTTTTTTGTCAATCTTGCACTCTTTCAGTCAATATTTTATTCAATCTTTTGAGCAATCTCACAATCTTTTGACCAATCTTGACATTTCTCCACCAGTCTGCCATCTATCCATCAATCTTTTGATCACTTTTTCAATAGTACCATCAATCTTCAAACCTTTCCATAAATATTCCAACCTTTCCACCAATCTTCCAATTTTTCCCAGCAAACTTCCAAACTTTACAGCAATATTCCAACCTCGCCAGCAATCTTCCAATCTTTTCATAAACTTTTCAATGTTTCCATCAATATTAAATATTTAGTCCAATCTTTTGATCAATCTCACATTCTTCAAATCTTACCACTAATCTTTCAACCTTATGATCGATCAACCTTACAATCTTTCAGTCAATCTTGCAATTTTCAAATCAATATTTTAATACAATCTTCTGATCAATCTCACAATCAATCTTTTTGTCAATCTTAAAACCCCTCCATTTTTCACTGATCTTACGATCACTTTTGAAATATTTCTATCAATCTTCCAATCTTCTTCCAACCTCCTAATCTATCTTCTTCCAACCCTTCCAGCAATCTTCTTCCATTCTTTACAACAATCTTCCAAGATTTCCCTCAATCTCACAATATTCCTATCTTTCAATCAAACTTTCAATAATTTTCTCAATATTTCCATGAATTTTTCAATCTTTCATTCAATCTTTCCATCAACTTTGCAATCTTTTCATCAATCTTTCAACCAATCTTATAATATTTTGTCTAATCCTTTGATCACTATCTCTAAACAAGCATACCACCCGGCCAACGAAATGTCCCACCCAAACACCCAGATCAACTTACCAAACCAACCAACCAGATGTCAAACACTCCATATAAATATATCTCAAAAATCATACATTAAAAACATTACCTCACAAACCGTACATCAAAAACACACACACACAAAACAAGCATTCTTCACAAATCATACCTCAGAAACAATACTTCTAAAAACCATACCTCAAAAAACCTACACCTTAAAAAAACATACCACATAATCTATACCTCAAAATACATGCCTCAATATACATACCTCAAAAACATGCTACAAAACTAAAAAACCATACACCTAACATCCCTAAAAACATTCTTCAAAAAACTTTGATCAAAATATTCCTCAAAAAAATCATAAATGGTGTATGAAACATATAATATAGGCTGAATATTGGATGAAGAATAAAAATGCTGTAGTGATATCTAGGTCCAGTTGAAATACCAATCCGAGTTTCGAATCACTTTTAACAAAGTTTGTATATGGTTTTCTGTCTGTTTGCATGCTTGTATTCAACTGATACAGATATATAAACAATTGCCAAATGTGAAGTATGGTGTAGCGACCTGAGTTCGAGATCCAAAACTATAAAAAATACTATTTTTCTTTCGGACTTGGAGAATTTTTGGTGATTTTTTCCCATTGTGTGGAGAATGTTGAAATATTATAGTGAAATGCCTGCACCATGGCATTAAGGGTTGCGAGGAGAGGAGAAATGAATGCTATAAGAAATAAAATAGACAATTTTGTAAAGTCAAATTTATTTTTGTGTACTTTATAAATTAGATGTTCACATTTCTCAAATGCTTACATGAAATGTTCTTTTCATGTCAGTGTGCAGTGTAGTCGAAGTCTTGTCCCAATATTGATACAGTGAATGAGATGCTGAGGAAGGCAACTGGCAATGGCTCCATATTCGCAGTCTGTCGTAATCCTACGTATGCACAATTAATCTTTATTACAAGGCAGGAGCGCATTTCAAAATCAATGTTTATATTTATCTAAGTGGCTACAGGAGAAATATGTTACTGCGTGTCTTATCACATCTCTACAAATATGATGTAGTCTGGACTATTATGTCTTTTTCTGGTTGTTTTGAAGTAGAGTGGGTACTGTTTAAGGAATGTTTGATATCAGTCAACTATTTGTAGTCTGTTTATGGTCTGATTTTTAGGGAAAGTTTTTTTTTTAGGTCTGGTTTTGAGGTATTTTAAAGGCATGATTTTGAGGCAAGTTTTATGGAATGTATTTTTAGGCACTTTTGGAGGCATGGTTTTTGAGGTTTCATTTAGAGGTATGTATTTTGAGGTGGCTCCTTATTAAAGGTATGTTTCTTGAGGTATGATTTTAGAAGTAGAGTACTTGAGGTAAGATATTTTAGGAGTGAGTTTTGAGGTATGATTTTCAGGGTATTATATTTGAGGTATGTTTCTGTGCCATGTTTGATGTCTAGTTGGTCGGTCTGGTTGGTTGACCGCAATGGGTTGTTCTGCTATGAACACGTGAGTCTTTCTTCAGCTACAATTTGGGTTGGGGAGGAGGTATCGTTCTTTGGTTATGAACATGCTGGTTCTCTTCAGCTATGAACAATAGGGGACTCTTGCCCCTCAGATGGGGACTCTTGCCCCTCAGATGGGGACTCTTGCCCCTCAGATCAGTCAGCGTGTGTCAATTTGTCACCTTATTTTTTTTTTATATTTATTTTATTAATACTAAAGGCAAAAACATACAAAAAAAAAAGTAAATAAATGTTTTGCTAAGTAATAACCACTCTAAAATCTGTTGAAAATGTGTTCCAATGGAATATATGGCAAACATAAAATTTTCACATTCCATGTGTGCTGCTCATAAACTATAACATCTAAGAGGCTAAATTTTTTGTTCAATTTTTATTCGATAGAATTATCTTTTAAGCTATATAAAACAAAATCTTTCACATTAAAAGAAATTTTTAAAAAAATCCACAATTTTGATGAAACTGTACATTTTTTGGTATTTTTATTAATTCTTTCCATGTGTAAAAGTGATAACCAAAACCATTAAGCAGCAACACTACAACTACCCCATGTAGTTTCATTTATAGTATTTTTTCCTTCATGCACGATGCATTGCATTTTTGTAAATTTATAATCAAATTTTTTGGAGAAAAAAAATTAAATTTTGTTTATAAAAGAAGCAAATTATTCCAAAACCCCATCTTAAAAAAATCTGGAAATTTTATCAAATAGATAATGTCCTGATGATATAAATTCAAGCTGTGGAAAGAGTACACTGGATTTTTGCCTTTTAACTTTTATATGAATTTTTGAAGTGACGTACATAGTACTTGCACAGCTTAATATATTCATTGCCTCTGTAGCTGGACAGAGCTTAATGTATGTCGTTATGTAGAAACAGGAGAAGATAATGTGTATATGTGGCTATGGATGATTTGAATACCTACTCCTTGGCCACTTCACCCTTCCACGCAGGTGAGTCACAGCATTGTGACTCAACATGTGCTATCTGTTCTTCCAGTGAGTCATTAGGACCTTGCTCTATAGACTGCTTGCTTCATCCATGGAATATGCATCTGTACTGTACTTCTATTTACAGCGTGTAACGGATCACAATATGAAAGCATGCAGCAGATACTACTTTCACCGTTTGTTGCAAAACTGAAATTTAAACTTTTTAAAACTGCAGAGAATAAATTCAACATTTACTACCACCAGGGGGGCAGTGAACACAACAGCTAAAAGAAAGAAATTAACTGCGTGGTGTGTGAAGGATAATCCAGTTGGTAATTTTTAGTTTCAACAAAATTTTATATTATATTTAAAAAAATTTTCTCATAAACGTGTCTAATACAAAAATTCTCTTCAAACATATAAACTTTTACTTCGAATTTAAACTGAATCTCCATTAAACTCCAAAAATAAAAAGAATTAAAAAGTTACATTAAAAGATTTACATATCTTTTTCCTCTTATAGTTTCCCAAGTCTGTTTTGAAGGTCTCTGGATCTCCGCTTCTTAGGTTCAACTAATAGTCTTCTATACATGGAAATTGCTGATCTCCCACTCTCTCTAAACACAATTCTTAGCATTATTTCTTCCATGCAAGGTGTTAGGTCCATACTCAAAATATGTCACACCGTGCTAGCTGGACACCTGCTGACAGGTGTGGAGAAGGGAAGAAGGTCCCCTCCCCCCTTAGTTAGTGAAGAGATTTGGGAGGCTCCTAACATCAAGGTCTTGACAGCCAATAAGGGTGAAGCAAGGTGAGCCTGGAGCAGAGTCGAAATACAAGAGTGGGGGAAACTGGAGATCCTTGAGAAAACCTGCCAACCAGTGATATCATCCATCATGATTCCTACATGTGAAAATCCCAGGGTGACCCCGCGGGGAATCGAAACTGGTTTGGTTTGTTTTGTTGATAGGTGGGAGGTGGCAGTCTAACCACTACACTACCACGGGAAGAGGGGGGGGCACAGGCATCCAGTTTTACAAAGGTAACTCTGCAGCTTGGACCTCTAGGCGGCAGCGTTGAGGGCCTTATTTTCCAGTTGACACAGGGTGAGGCAATGATGCTCACATGTCATAGGTGAAAAATTACAGGCAAATTTTCATTTGGTGTGACTACAGTCCAACCAAAACAACTAAATGACCAAATGTCGGAGATCTACAGTTCAGAAAGAGTGAGGTGTGTATGTTAAAAGGCATTACAAATTTGTGTATATTAGAAGAAGAGTTACATTTTATAGTGTAAGTGATTTATCTCAGTCCATTCAAGACCATTCAAGATACTGTAGGACCAACTTGCATCGCTCCGGTGCAAATGTACACAACAAATAGGAAATAAGTATGATACCCTTAAGTATTCAATAAAGTTATACAAAACATGAATTTAGTAGTTTCATTTTGTACTCTATTTTCAGAATCCATATAACTTTTGACAGTAACAGAGAAATCACTCATTCAACAATTTGAAATTCACAGAGCCCAATGAAATACTCATTATAAAAATATTGATTATGAAAGTGCACTAAGAAATTGATTAACAAGTAAACATCCAATATTTATATTCCAGCACAAGAGCAAATTAAAAATGATATTCAGTGTTCCATGACACTTAAACAGGTAGTATTCAGTGGGCCCAACTAAGGCGTACCTAGAATAAAATTCTCCCACTGCAATAAACTCAGTAATCAACTGAAACAACTTGTAACTTGCAACTTGTTGAAAACATTACCCGACATGCCGTAACAACCAAACATGAAACAGGTACTTGCGTAATTGGCGACACTAAGGCCTGACTAGATTATGATATGTTCACCACCAGGTTTTCAGCCATATGCTGATACTCTTTTCCCACGATAATTAAATAGTTTTTGCCACAACACACTAGCCATTAAACTTACATGACTGACCTCGCCAAATTACCCATTGGCAAGATGAACCTCACGTGAAGGCAGCTTTACTCTATAACTCAAATGTGTCACCTCAAACAGGATACCAAAACTTAAGGTTTCCAAGTTTACCAAGTGAAGTATACTTAATATCAAACGTGACCATGTAATCAGATGAAAAGCAGAAGATTCTAAAATTTACGAATAACAGGCGAATATTTTTACATACATGTCGCACTCATGCCACCAGGTAATTAACCTCATTCTTAAATACCTTGGGCTTGAGAGTACTTTCTTAGCAAAGCTTAGGGAATTGCGTTTTCCGGATATTACGTCGTGCCAACATATTCACGTCTTTTTTTTTTTTTTATGTTACACTAAAACTAACCGTAGACTCCAAAAGGTGGCGGCATGTAACCCTACAAAGCAACTTCAGATTAAAAGACACATTAGAATTTTCACTAAAAAATAATTAGTCGACGTAGGGGCAACGGAAACATTTGTCCGCATGTCAAGGCCCTAAATCGTAAAAGGATACCACTTAAATACAGGAAGACTGCGACGAGCTGAAGAAGATGCAACGTGTTCCACTGTACAACTCACTAACCAGGTCGAATTGGGCAACCACGGCACGCCCAGCAAACCTTAAGAGCAAACTACTTTTTACAATAATTGCATGCATATAATAAACAGAGTCCAGAAGGGACTACTGAAACGTAGCTACACAGCGCAGTAATCTCAGCAAAAGACAAAACTTACGGGACTGAAAATATTAAACGCTAAGTTAAATGCTCGTTATGACAAATAATTGTCTCTCTTCAACTAACCGTAATTCCCCGTTCTCACACTCTCTCCCTCTCCCCAGCTAAAAGTTATATAAATCAATTACATGTAAAAAAATATTACAATTTGTCACCAAACAGCCATCTATTCCATGTGCTGTAACAACAGCTACATCACGTTGAAACAGACATTGATAATATACAGATCTCCCAATATCCAGGCAACGTATCGACGAGAGCTCAGAGCAGAATGCCAGAATATAACTTCACAAATTCAAAGTGTCACGCATGAACAGTGGCAGGGAGGAGTATGGGAAACACTAGGAGAAAGGAGGGGAATGGAAAGTGTTTACAAAGCATGGTGCGGAGAACATCGGTACTATTCGAGGCGCTGGTAACGCACTGACATTACAAACTATTAAGTAGACCGTAGTGACAATTTATGTAACAATTGCACTGCATTCTATGAGAAAAAGGCTGAGCTACACGAATAACTAGCAGGTAAGGTGTCTGAGACATGTGGAGATTCTTCAACATTTACCACTAGTGATGATGTTTTAACAGAGTGTCCACTGAAATTCCATTTCCGAATTCCCTGACTTTTCCCTGTTTTACTGGCAGTTTCTAAATATTTCCCCTGACATATTTTCAGGAGAGAAACCTGACAGAACAAATATGCTATCGGTCAACTTTAATTAAAATTACTTTGCAAAAGACCAAGCAAGCAGGGCCAAAATTTTATTTCTCATGATACATGCTACTAACTGCACATGCGTGCCCATAACAAACACACACAAAGATGTATTATTGTCAGTTCACAAACCTAAAAATTTAATTTTAAAATGCATACCATCAAATTACATTCTCCTGTTTACACACAACTAACAACTTTCGCATAGTAGGTAACAATTATTTAAATTTTCCCTCATCCAGGTGAAAATCCCCTGAAATTTCCCGACTTTTGCTTGTTTTCCCTGTGGGTGGACATCCTGAACAAAGTTCACAAAAAGTCAACAGAAAAATTACCACTTTCTTCAAAATACCTATTAAATAATTGCGTCTATTGAAAAACAAAAATGTGTGTAAGGAATTCCTTATGTATATGTTTGTCACTCAATAGCTGGGGGTGGCTCTTTCCTAATTGTTGACGAGGAAAGTATGTTCTAGGCATGGCCGCAACCAAAATGATTTTTTTTAAGTTGTGAGAATGGTGTGAAAACTAAAATGTTTTATGACGAGATCAGTTACGGAAGTGTATACTGTTATGAAAAACTGAACCCTCAGGTAAAAATAGGGCTTTCCACCTGCTTCCTTAATGGGTTGAATGTCGGCCAAGTAATCAAATATGCACATGCATTTATTGTAGCAATCTTTAACTAGTAGTCTACATGGCTTTAAAAACCTGAAGAAGCAGTTTGGAGAAATTTCCTTAAAATGTATGTGTGAAGAGGTAGGTTCTTATATCTGTGTAAACACTGGATTCACACGGAAGATGAAGTTATGTTTGCTATCTGGGAACATGGAGACCTGGTCAGGAAAACAGTTACACTCAATCAATTGGTATGCAATGTAAGACAATGGATTTTAAAGTTATAGTTATATTCAAAGTATTCTGTTAGAGAAAACTATACACTAGTTTTGCACTTCAACTTTGGAGATGAAATGTAGAGCTGCTGTTGGCAAAACAAACACTCAAATCTCTACAGGGCTGCAGTAGCCAAGTGGTTACCCCGTCTACCTCCCAAGGCTAACCGGGTTCAATCCCGGCCAAGTTGCTCTCCCATTTTCCCAAGTGGGAATCGTACCTGACGATGCCGCTGGTCGGCAGGTTTTCTGGAGGATCTCCCATTTCCCTTGCCTTTGCATTCTGGCACTGCTCCATTCTCACCTCATTTCACTCTCCTCAGCTCTCAAGACCTCGTTGTTACCCTAATCTCTCAACTCAACTCTCTATATTTATATGTGTGGCTTATTTTGGTGATGTAAAAAATTTCAGTGGTAAGTGAATACACAATTCATGAAAGTGCACATGCAGTATGTGATATGGAGCTAATAAAAGGTGATGAAAAGCTATGTTCCTGCAAAAGATTCATTACCGATATCTCTTATAGAACAGCATTACGCTTAAAAACGGATCCCCGTTGCATGATCTTTCCAGTGGAGTCTCTAATATAACAATAAAATGGGTTTCTTCAGTAACTATTTATGGAAAATGTGCATGTGATGGAGTAGGAAAATTATGCAAACAAGTTTAATTTACTAAAATAGGAATCACAAGCTATAAGGGATGTTGCTTCATTTGTAGTTACAGTTTATAAAAAGGTTACAAACACAACTCTCATGATCTTAAAAAGTGATAAGGTTGATTATTTGTGCAAATGGTATTCAGTCTAGTCAAAAGAGCAGAAGTTGATATGGCAACTCGTCATGTGCAAGAAGTACCAGTGAACGAATCAAAAAGAACCACATTTTTAGTTGATAGCTTTGTGGTAGGTGATTTTATTGCATGTGTTATGACAATAATTTCAGTAGGATGTTTCAGATATTCAGAGGTGCCAATTGAACCATTGAACATGACAAACAGCCTCTTTGAAATGTAAATAAGAGTGAAAAATGCTGTGTCACATAGTCATCCCCTACGTCGTCCGTAGTCTCTCGCTAACAGTACACACATGAACCTGCAAATGGATTACAGTGGCCAACTGTCAAAGACGAATGACACTTATTACTGAAGGATGTACTCCTGAACATGAAACTTCCCTTGCCAAGTGACCATTCACCACGACGGCACAACTTTGGTGCTACAGAAGTACACGCTGTTCAACAGCTTCCTTTTTTGTTTCACAGAAACTGGTATGCTCAACGTAAACATACTTTTGCTATCATAGCCAAAAAATTACAGTTATTTAGTGCAATTAAATTATCAAGTACATTCATCCAAAATTGCTAAGATTAAGTGTACGTACATGAAGGTTGAAAAACAACTTTTCAAACACAGTGCATTTCACTACTGCTGCTACTATTTCTATAACATGCAGTATAAACAGGAGCGACTGATGAAAAGGAGAGGGGAGAGAAAAGACTTAATACACAAAATTTCACTACTCTCAAAACACATACTTTATATTTACGCCCGTGTTTCCACATAACTGCATAAAGTAAGCTCTGTTCCAGCTACGGAAGCAATAACTATGGAGTCTTCTGCCTGTCTGGCGCTCGCTTGAACTGCGCTGCAGAGTGCTTGAAACCCTGCTTTTGTGACTACTCTATTAAACATGCCCCTTGTAGTAAGTTTAGCTACGAGAAGACATTATAACCCAGACGAGGTAGAAATGGTACTTTACAGTTACCACACATGCTGTAAATATTATTTTGGACCCCTCCAATATAGTTAAAAACACCTTTTGCAGACTGCCGTATCTTAAAACATACTAGCCGGACACGAGTAAAACTACGATAGGAGCCTGTATTGAACTTTGCTACAGACTTTTCATCAATAAAATGATATGGTCGCATTGAAAATCCTATTCGTACACGCAGCGCTACGATAACACTGCACACCCGTTCACAGCCCTGTGCGTAGTGGCAACGGCGCTCTTGTAGCGCGTGCCAGTGTTACCCTTACACCTCCCGCACTTCTTGGCCCCAAAAAAGGAGAAAAATGATGCAGGCGGGCAGGAGCCTTAAGCAGTGCAAATTTCGCACAGTTTCAAACTTTAAAAATTTTCCATTAAAGTTACATGCCAAAAATTCAGCGTACTCTTTCCATAGCTTGAATTCATATTATTAGGACAACACTTCATAAAACTTTTCAAATGTTTTAAACCTGGGATTTTGGAGTAATCTGCACCTTTTATAAAACAACTTAGCTTTATTTTTTCTTCAAAAATTTTATAGTGAATTTACAGAAATACAATGCATCTTGCACGAAGGAAAACATATGGCTGAAACTTATAGGTAGTTCCAATGGTGTCACTTAATAGCTTTGATTATCGCATTTATGTGTAAAAATTAAATTATTGAAAATATCTAAAAATTTCACCATTTCATTAAATTTGTATATTTTTTTAATTACTAGAAATGTTAAAAATTGTATTTTGTTTAGCTAAAAATACAGTTCAGTCCAATAGCAACTGAAGGAAAAAAATAACCATGTAGTGTTAGAAGAATACATACAGTACGTGAAAATTTGATGTTTGACATATATATTTTACGTGGGCATATTTATAACAGATTTCTAAGTGGCCATAACTTTGCACAAAAATTTCTTTGGAAAAATTAATTTTTGTATATTTCTTACCTTTAGTATTAGTAACATAGATATTTTTTTTCAAAAAATTGGAGATGATCAACTTGCACATTTAATTGGAAACTGCCTAAACTGATTTGGAATAGTAGGGGCGTTGTTTGGCTACGAACATGGTGACCTTCTTCGGCTACACACACACTGCTGCTTTCTTCAGCTACCAACACTGGGACTTCCTTTGGCTATGAACACTGGAACTTTCTTTGTCTACAAATTTGGAGACGTTATTCAGCAACATACTTGGGTACTTTCTTCGACTATGGACATGGGACTTTCTTTGACTACGGACATGGGACTTTCTTCGACTATGGACATGGGACTTTCTTCGACTATGGACATGGGACTTTCTTCGACTACGAACATGGGGACTTTCTTCGACTACAGACATGGGGACTTTCTTTGACTACAGACATGGGGACTTTCTTTGACTACAGACATGGGGACTTTCTTAAACTACAGACATGGGGACTTTCTTTAACTATGGACATGGCAATTTTCTTTGACTACGGACATGACGCCTTTCTTCAACTACGGACGTAAGGGCTTCCTTCAACTAGAAGCATGGGTACATTCTTTTTAACTACAAAAATTAGCACTTTCTTCAACTAGAAACACTGGGACTTACAAATACAATGTGAGTGAATTCTAAAAGCCTAGATCATTCAGACAATGGCTGTGAAAGTCTAACTCCATTAACAAAATGGAATGCTGACCTGAATGATAGATAAAATACAAGTCTTAAATATTAGAAAAGCAGATGTTACAAAAATAGTAGTCTTCACATGGTTGCACAACAATGTTAATCAAATTCAACTATGATAGAAAAAGATCACTAAGTTGTCTTGGCTAAATAGTTCTCACCTTTTCGGACTTTCCCGCAGTGAACTGTCTAGAACATTTCCTTCTTTACGCCTGCGTTTAGTTGCGTCACTACGGCTCACCACCATGACTCCAGGAGTAAACAAAGTGGCAGCCAGTGACGACTAATCGTCTGCTCTATTCATCTGCATCATCGCCATTATCCTGAAACAGTTCAATTATGTCAAAAAATATTAACAGTTTCTTATTAACAATCATAAAAAAGAAACTGGTTCAGCAATTTTGTTACTAACACACAGATCAATATAAAAACTATAAAACAGAATAAACACAGTCATAGCCTTTGACACCATTACATAATAATAAAATATTTTAATGTCAATGGCAGATGCTGGTTAAAAAAAAAAAAAAAGACAACCATATAAACATTTCTATCAGCTGAAAAAAATTGAAGGATCTAATTGTGAGTGAACCAATAAACAAAAGTATGAAGCTTCAATAACTACATACAATTTCTGCTATTTATGAACAACTAAAATAACACTAGATATTTACGAGGTTGAACAAAATATTTTATTCCAATTGATAAATGTTTCTGAATCAAGCAGTGTCCTATTTTACTAACTATGCAATGATTCACAACTAGAAGCTTCCTTTAAGTCTGTTCAAAAGCCAACATTTTTGTCTAGATTTTGAGGATATTTTATGGATTTGTGTAATATTGATGATAACTTCATTAAAATACCAAATCGTTAGAAAAAACACTCAATTTCATTTAGCATAAATATGAGAATTTTAACTTACAGTCTTAATTCGTACAAATTTCAAAATATTTTTAGGCCATTTTTTATGAAATTGGATATAATCTGTCTCTACCACCCGTAAGTTTTTCTGTGTAAAATGTACCACGCATCAGTATTCATTAAGTAATAAAACAATAATGTTTGCAGTTACTTTAAGTTTATTTTACATGAAAGTCTGTAACGCTCATGATGGATAAGTCGAAGTTGCTGGAAAGCTGAAGTTGTGCTCAAATTTAAGTAAATTCTACATTGGAGATTTTGTTTTTTATATTTGTTTTGCACTATAGGGAGGTCAGGGAATACAAATATAATATATTTTCAATAGCATGCTTCCTGCAACTGTTACTACGGAGTGAAAGTGGTGTCGCCAAGTTCTCTCGTCATTTCAGTAACTAACTGTTCAATTGGTACTGCCATGTGACACTTTGAAGTCAATCTAATTACGTTTCCAGAAGAAACCGTGATTGCACCAGAATGTGTGACGGGAAGTTACTCTCTCTTGTTTGTGTCTCATCGCTTAACTATCATTACTTAATGTCCACATTTTTTGTTTCTTTAGATGAACAGATTCAGCTAGCATGCCTAAAATTCCTTGAATATTTTCCGGTCTCCTCCTAGAAAAATGGGCTGCCAGAGTGCTGCTGATCTTGACAATGCTTTACAATTCTGGCTTTTGAAGATTCTGTACCGTTTCATTCCACAAGGAAGCTGGTCGCCTTTAAAGAAGGGAAACGCATTCCTCCACAAATAAGGAAAATCTCTCCTTTTCTAGATCCTATAGGTCTTATCACAGTAGGTGGTCGACTCTCTCACCCAAAGTTGCCTTACGAGCAGAAGCACCCAGCATTGCTCCCTAACTCCTATCATTTGACTGACCTAATTATCAACCATTATCACAACCTCAATCAGCACCCTGGGATTCAAACTTTCCTTAGGGTGAGATTTTGACTCCTGGCCGACAAACAGGCCATAGTTCGGCACGTGCGCCACCATGTTAGGTGCTTTAAGTAAAGACCTCTCTCTGTGCAGCCAATGATTCAATAGATGAGAATCCAACAAGTAAAGATATTCGCTCTACAGGTGTCAATTATTTTGGTCCTGTTGAAATAAGATCATCTAGACTCTGCAAAGCCCCTACATCCAACTGCCTGTTTGTCTGCTGTGCCACTTGGGCAGTACATATTGGGTTTGCAAGTGATTCAACAAATGACACCTTTCTGACTGCCTACAAACATTTTATTTCACACAGAGGGAGGGAGCTCTGTATACTTGTACAGTCATGTCACTGTACAACCAACTTTGTTGGTGCTCACAATCACTTACAGGAGCTACAAGTACTCTTGTCACTACACCATTAACAGACTGCTGCAGATGCACTATCACCACTTGAAGTGACTTGGCATTTCGACACTCCCGGAGTTCCACATTTTGGTGGTCTGTCAGAAGCTGGTGTCATCTTTCAAAACCTACCCCGCTCAAGGCACTGGAGAGCAAGTCCTTACCTATGAGGAGCTTTACACTGTCAGGGTGCAGTAGAAGCAATTCTGAACTTGTAAACCCTCTGTCTACTGAGCTCAGACCCAAATGATCTCCAAGCTCTCACCACGACATTTTTTTACCTTTGTAGCCACCAGTTGCACTGCCAGAACCAAAATTGCAGCCAATTCAGTTTAAGAGTCCTATATAGGGAAGCAGTGACCTTGATTTTAGTTCTGACAGTCCAGAACTGAGCTCCTGGTGGTTGATTTTCTAGCCAGGGGCATGACCGTTACTGAGTACATCACACGGTAGCCAGAAAAGTGGAGGGGATGACAGCACATTACCCTCCCTTCCACGCGACCAGTGAATTTTAGGGGCCGTAGAGGAAGGGCAACCGTCTCCAGAACCAGTTTTGAGAATCATCCCTGTGTTTGGCTTTTGCCCCATCACAGCTGCATGGTGCTTCATATTCACGTACAATCAACTAGTGTAGTGAGATGTATCTTTAAAGTCCTCTGCCGGCAAATAGTCTATACAACTTATTACAGCAGCTTTCTAATAAATAAAGATACTTAATTTTCAACACCACGATTACATATAACAAACAAGTCAAAACTTCTAGAGAAATTTATTCGTTATCAAGTTACAAGAATGAAGTAGGCATTCATTTAAAAAATATGCAAATTAATTCTACATGAGGTAGTATTTTAGATAATTAATATTTTATTTTCAAGTAGTTATTTCACAGCACAAGACTACAAACAACTACAGCAGCTGATAAATTTGACATTTAGAAGTTGTGATTATCATGCTTACTTAATGAGAATGAATTTAATAACACAGAAATTACAATGTGAAGAAAATCCAAAACATCCTTATAATATTAGAAA
This sequence comes from Dryococelus australis, assembly GCA_029891345.1. Taxonomy (NCBI): domain Eukaryota; kingdom Metazoa; phylum Arthropoda; class Insecta; order Phasmatodea; family Phasmatidae; genus Dryococelus; species Dryococelus australis. Next base: position 59,429,462 of record CM057008.1, read on the forward strand.
TGTCAACTACTAACTTTCCTTCACGTACTGCACAGAAAAAAATTACACATTATTAGATCAAGGTCAGTATAAAATGGCTTGAAAGCATTCCACTGCATAACAATATTGTTTGAGACACCGGCAATAGTATTTGTCGCACTTAAAAAAGATCATTAATGCTATATTTCATTGTAAAAAATTACATCTGTTTTGACAGTGCAAGTAAAATAAAGAAAAAACTATATGAAGAATACGCAACTGAGATAAAATTTAACATTGTTCGCAGGGGTGCATCAAAAGGGAGGGGGGGGGGCATTGGCACCCCGTGCTGACATCCAAGAGGAGCCGTGATGGGGGGGGGGGGGAGGGGGTAGATATTTGATGCATTCGATTAATTGGCTTACGTGAACACAAAGTCTCACTAGAAGTAAGTATTTACTATGTGGTTTACATGACATTGAAATCATACACCACGGACCACCAGCATTCAAGACATCCTGGGTAGTTGTTTTACACAACTGTTGACACTGGTAAGTCTTATTATAAAGAGTTGATTTATGAACAAAATTCTCCAGTGATTCAAGCTACGCTGAAGTAGATAGCCACCTAGTGATATTACATCACACAGTGAGCTGGCTGCTCCCACTGCTAATGTGAATTTCTAGTACCTAGCGACAAGAAAAACACGACACCAGCAATTGGAGGGGGCGAAGTGATGCAGCTGTGCACATGTTTCATCCAGTTGCTACACACTTGCCCCCAAGGACGCAGCAAAGTGGACGTCAACAAGTCCGCAATTCAAAATCCTTTTTAACGAGAAAGAAACCCTCGTTGAGTAGCAGTGAACACCTATGACACAAAATACCACAGTTACAGAAAAAAAAAAAAAAAAGTGACAAGTCATTGTGATTGGTTATTTTATTGATTATTTTCTTTCTTACTTTTTTTCTTTCAACTTTGAGTATTGAAAAACAAATTTCTCAAACATTCAGAGAATTACAATGTAGGTTACATTATTTATTTCCATATTCCCCTGAAAGTAAAAATTTTGAGTGGATGAGAAATCTTTAAAAATGTTCGGGTACAAGTTTGAATAATATGTAAAGAACAACCCTTTTAAATAAATGTTTTTAGTTTAGTATCATTATTGGGTTATAAACTTCCCCGAAAAAAGGAAAAGATAATAAGGGAGAATATCAAACTAACACTTGACAATCTTATATGCACACAATCGGTTGCATTTATAATCCTAAATATTTCTTTATGCTCTTACATGCTATCTCCTGCCTTACATGCTGAAACTTAACAGCTACATGCTATATTAGTTACGCAAGAACCCTGGATGACACACGTATGCATAATACTGATGAAATGGACATGAACACAGAGTAACAATAAAAAATGGTGAACACACATTTGCAAAGAAAATAACAAAACACTAGCGGTACAAAAGGAAAACAGATATAAACTCTTTATAAACATGTAACAGAAGTGGAATGGCATGAGCCCTTTAACTTGGCATAGTGTTAGGTTCTCTTATGTATTACTCCGCCACATGGAGTCCTGGCCAATGCCAGTTACGCTGCCCCGGCATGTCCTGTGTTGCCCTTGCACTTTCACGCACTGCGAACTCGCAGTGCACCCTGCATGCCTACAGAGTGCGCATTCCAGCTGCTGTGGCGGTGGGTGCTCGGCCGGATAAACGGTCTTAGGGAAGGGGAACGTGGCACATGTCAGCTCCTACGCACAAGGCGTGCAGTGTTTTTCGTAGTGGCGCTGTACTGAGCAAATTAGACATGTAACAGTGGCACTTTATTACACATGATAAAAGCCCACAGATTAAACTACACTCGTATGTTTGTACTTTTCTCTCGCCGCTTAAGGAAACTGCATAGGCACGCTATAAAATTCTATATTTAACCATTTCCACTGATTTTTTCTCCATGAATATACTTAATATGTCAAAAGTAAAAACATAGAGGATTAATATATATATATATATATATAATTTTTTTTTTTTTTTTTTTTTTTTTTTTCTGACAAAAAGTCATACATCCAGAACATATATTTACTGAGAGATGTGAATACGCGCAAACTACGATTTACTACATTTATTTACTGAGATATGCGAATATGCGCAAACTACGATTTAACAGAATGTGTGTCACTGTGGACTCCTCTTAATACGTGAACCCATTGGCACGGTGCTGGTTGCTATAGATAAGCACAGAGAATCAAATTTCATTCCGGAATGCAATAACAGTTGAGGAAGAGGAGGAGGAATAATGGTGTGTGTAAGGAAAGGGCTAAAAGGGGTGGTAGAATGTGTTAGTGAGGATGTCGAGGCAATGGAAATAAAATTGAGTGGTGGTAGTAATAGGAATATTACTTTTTTGGCAGCATATAGACCACCAGGACAGGGATGGCAGGCAATTGAGATGATCAAGGAGAGGGTCGATAGACTAAAGGACAGGCAGTGGGTTGTTTGAATATGCCAGGGGTGAAATGGGTAGAGGGTGCAGAAGGGATGGGTAGCTTAGTTAGTCAACAGAGCATTTGTCCAGGTAGTAGAAACACCTATGAGATGGATTGAGAAGGGTGTTGGGTCAGTGCTGGATGTGATGTTGGTCAGACCTAGGAATGCTGTAGTTGGTGCAATAGTATTGGATGGTATAAGTGACCATCATATCCCAGTTGTGGAAATTGGGATTGGCAGGATGAGGGAAGAGCAAATGGCAGAAAGGTTGGTGTGGCAATATGGGAGAGGAGACAAGAAGGGGGCAGAAATATTTCCTGAGAGACAAGTTTAAAAAAATGGTCTATGGAGGAGGGTGTAGAGGTGTTGTGGAGGGAGTTTAGAGGATTAATGGAGGTTATGTTGGAGAAATTTGTGCCAATGAAAAGGTTACGGACTGGGGGATATCCACCATATTATGGACAGGAGATTTTGAAAATGAAGGGGAAGTGCAAAAAATTACATGCCAAGTGGAGAATGAAAGGATGATAAGATCTAAAGAAATGATGAAACAAATGGGTAGGGAGCTTGAAAGGAAGATAAAAACAGGCAAAGGATGTATTTCTGGGGAACATGGTGGAAGAAGGAAAAGGCAAGGAATGGAGGAAATTGTTTAGGTATGTTAGGAGGTTAAGAGGAGGAGAGGAAGGGATCCCTCTGCTAACAGGAAGGGATGGTAGGCATGCGACAAATGACAAAGAAAAATCGGAGATGCTGCAAGGACAGTACTTGTCAGTGTTTGAGGAAAAGAAGGGTAGGAATTAGGGGGGGGCAAACAGGGTTCGGGGGGGGGGAGTGATTAGGAAGTTTAAGATGAGGGAGTGGGAGATAGAAAAGGTAATTAGGGGTTTGGAGAGCAGTAAGGCAGGGGGACCAGATGGGATAGGAAACACAGCACTGAAGTTTGGTGGCAGGGAGTTGGTGAAATATTTAGAGGTCCTGTTTAAAAAGTCGTTAGGCGAGGGTAAGTTACCACAAGATTGGAAGGATGCTATGGTGGTACCTATACACAAGCAGGGAGAGGATAGGGGGAGGCCTGGCAGCTACAGACCGGTGAGTCTCACATCAAGTACAGGAAAAGTAATGGAGAGGCTGGTGGTGCAGTATGTGGTGAGGGTTATGGGCAATAGGAATTGGTTGGAGGAGTCCCAGCATGGTTTCAGGAGGGATACTCATGTGAGACTCAGCTGGCTGGGTTATTAGAGGATCTGGTGCAGGTAGTTGATGATGGGAAGCAGATGGATGCCTGCTTCATAGATTTTGAGAAGGTGCCCCATGGGACATTGATGAGGAAAGTGGAGGCACTGATACCGGACAGGAGGGTAGTGGAATGGATAGGGGACTTTCTCAGGGGGCGAAGGCAGAGGGTGAAAGTGGGGGAGGCAATATCGGAGGAAGGGTAGGTTACATCAGGGGACCACAGGGAAGCGTGCTGGGTGCCTTGTTATTTATAATGGTAAATGACATGGGCTTGGGAATTAGGGGAAAATCAGATTGTTTGCAGACGATTGTGTTGTATATGCTAAGGTGGTAGAGGGGGGTTGAAATTTGCAGGCAGACATTGATAAGATATAGTTGTGGACCAGAAAAAATAAAATGAAGATAAATGTAAGAAAAACTATGGTAGTGAGGTTCACAAGGAAGAAGATGATAAGCAGGGACATGTTAAGATGGGAGGGACAAGAGATAGAAGAAGCAGCAGAATATAAGTATCTAGGGATTGTACTGCAGGGAGATATCAGGTGGAAAAAACAGGTAGAGAGGGTGGTAGCAAAGGGAAGAAGGGCTCTGGGTATGCTGGGAAGGGTGCTGAATGGAGTCAGCTGTGGGGTGAAGGAGAAGGCGTATGGCACAATGGTACGGCCAATGTTAGAATATGCTGCATCAGGTGGAGGTGGAGGTGCGAGAACTGGAAAAGGTGCAGAGAAAGGCAGCAAAATGGATGAAGGGTAGATGGAGAAGGCAAGGGCAGGATGATGAGGAAGAAGGGAACTATAGGCCATCAGTAATGATGAAAGAAATGGGGTGGAGCTCATTGAAGGACAGGAGGAAAGTTGAACGGTTAGTCAGGATGTACAGGGTGGTGAATGAAGAGGGAGGAAGGGGAGGGCTACACTGCAAGCTAAGGGGGTGTTTAGAGAAAGAGGAAACAACAGGGTGAAGCTTCAGAGGGTGTGGAGGAGAACAGAGCTGGGTAGGCAGTCCATGCTTGTGAGGTCTGTGAGGGAGTGGAATATGTTGAGGGAGGAATTGGTAAATTGGTATCTGTGAGAGGGGTTGGTAAACTGAGGAAGGGAGTGGAAAAGAAGTTGGTTGGGTGAAGGAGAGTTGAGAGAGCTCGCCACCAGGTGGTAGCCTAATTGCGAGTGTATGTATATATGACCGTAAGGTATCAATCGAGTGTATATTAAGAGAACCCAAAGCAGCATTTTTTCATATAAATTTTCTATCATGTTTTTGGTTCTGTAATCGCTGGTCAAAGATTTTTTTAGAATAATCCTAAGTTTTGAAGATGTTCAATTCAAGTATAGAAACCCTTTAGTCTGGAATAGGTAACTTACAGCTACATTTTAACTATTTAGGATACTGTAGGTGAAAAAATAAAAAACAGCTGAATTTTTTTCTCTCAAAACTTTGGAAACCAGGCACTTACTTAATGTATGAAACAATAGGAAATACTCTTTATAGGCTAACTTATCATGAGAAAAACTGAAAATCTGAATCAGAAATGAAACCATAATTAAGTACGGTAAAATAACCCACTTGACCATTTTGACTGTCAGTTGGCCATTGAAAATAATATTTTAATGCATCGGGAAAGGGCAAGTATAGGAGGACAGGCCCTAAACGACCATCTGAATAGGAGCTAATCTTCCTACCTAATGATCCTTTGTGTATGTTTGAACATATTTCTTGTGAGTATCAGTATGAAGGCCAAAAGGGCGAGAGCTACAGTAATTCGAAGGGGGAGGAAGGGGTGGTCAATGAGAGAGAAAATGTTGTCTTGTATTACGGGAACTTTGTCTTTTATTGGCCATATAAATATATTTTCTCCTTTATTTCCAGTGAACTTGAGATGGTGGTAGCTAGTCTGGAGGTGCACCATCCTCCACATCAACCACTGTTGCAATGTACCACTGTCCATGAACAGCAGCGACTAAATCTTCTTTTTAAGGTTCAGGTCCCGTTTGTCATTTTGGCTGCTATCCTGATGTTCGTGGAATGTTAGAATCAAACTCAAAGGTCTCTGGGCTTCGAAAGACATCACTCTGAAACGGAGTTTCTATGTTGATCTTGCTTGAATCAGAAACTAATGCTTCATCACTTTCTTCCTCAGTTGAACTGAATTCACATTCAATTGTACGTGTACCTTTTTTAGAGGCTGTTTCTTTTTCTTTTCCAGCTATCTTGACCTCTTGAACCCTTTATTTTCATTTTTTTTTTTTCTTCTCTTGAGTTTGTGCATGAATTTAGAGAGGCTGTGCTGGTTGTTTCCTTCTGTAGAACGTTCAACACGAGAATCATGTTCAGCCTCTGTGTGGTGGGTGGAGGGGGGCAGAAGAGGAGGTGGTTCAGCAAGATACTCCACCGCAGATTCATCAATACTTTCTTGAGGTTTGGTAGCTTCAGACGCTGATGGCAACTTGTCTAGTCTTAACTGCATACCAATAGGCCATATTCCAGTAGACCTAAATTCTGCTTTTATGTCGGCTTCCTTGAAACCTCCCCATCTCGCAACTGATTGTCAAACTCGGGAAATCTCTTTTATTGTGGCTCTAAACACCATGCTCTCTCTTCATCGACAGCTACATCTTCACAGGAGCAAATACCCCGACTTCAAGAGGTCAGATTTTATCTGGTGAATGTGCAGGTAACGTCAAAACAGTGATTTTATTTTCAATGGCTAACTTAGCCCCACTAGACTGCACATGGCTTTGTGACCATCATAGACACGTAAGATGGGATTGGGCCAGACCTTGGTCCCTTGACGAGTTTCTGAAAATATCACAGGAAGGTTTTTTGTCTTTTCATCCACTTCAGGAAGACACACATGCCACATTTTCTGGCCCACTGACGCACCATGTGTCAGAGGAGGTTCTTGCTTTTATGGATCACTAGATAGCCTGTGCGACTTCGTTCGCAAGACATTTAGGACTGTGGCCCCCACTTGATATATATCTATACACTGCGGCCCCTCTATTGGGTTCTCTACCCACTTGGCTACTGCGGCCCCACTATTGGGTTCTCTACCCACTGGGCTACTGCGGCCCCAGTAAAGGGGTTCTCTACCCACTGGGCTACAGAGGGGCCCCATATTGGGTTCTCTACCCACTGGGCTACTGCGGCCCCACTATTGGGTTCTCTACCCACTGGGCTACTGCGGCCCCACTATTGGGTTCTCTACCCACTGGGCAACTGCGGCCCCACTATTGGATTCTCTACCCACTGGGCAACTGCGGCCCCACTATTGGGTTCTCTGCCCACTGGGTACTGTGGCCCCACTATTGGGTTCTCTACCCACTGGGCTACTGCGGCCCCACTATTGGCTTCCTACCCACTGGGCTACTGCGGCCCCACTATTGTGTTCTCTACTCACTGAGGTACTGTGGCCCCACTATTGTGTTCTCTACCCACTGGGCTACTGCGGCCCCACAATTGTGTTCTCTTCCCACTGGGCTACTGCGGCCCCACTATTGGCTTCTCTACCCACTGGGCTACTGCGGCCCCACAATTGTGTTCTCTTCCCACTGGGCTACTGCGGCACCACAATTGGGTTCTCTACCCACTGGGCTACTGCGGCCCCACAATTGTGTTCTCTTCCCACTGGGGTACTGCGGCCCCACTATTGGTTCTCTACCCACTGGGCTACTGCGGCCCCACAATTGGGTTCTCTACCCACTGGGCTACTGCGGCCCCAGTAATGGGTTCTCTACCCACTGGGCTACTGCAGCCCCAGTATTGTGTTCTCTACCCACTGGGCTACTGCGGCCTAAGTATTGTGTTCTCTACCCACTGGGCTACTGCGGCCCCACTATTGGTGTTCTCTACCCAATGAGCTACTGCGGCCCATATTGGTTCTCTACCCACTGGGCTACTGCGGCCCACTATTGGGTTCTCTACCCACTGGGCTACTGCAGCCCCAGTATTGGTTCTCTACCCACTGGGCTACTGCGGCCCAAGTATGTTTCTCTACCCACTGGGCTACTGCGGCCCCATATTGGTTCTCTACCCACTGGCTACTGCGGCCCCACTATTGGTTCTCTACCCACTGGGCTACTGCGGCCCACTATTGGTTTTCTCTACCCACTGGGCTACTGCGCCCCACTATTGGTTCTCTACCCACTGGGCTACTGCGGCCCCACTATGGGTTCTCTCTACCCACTGGCTACTGCGGCCCCACTATTGGGTTCTCTACCCACTGGCTACTGCGGCCCCACTATTGGTTCTCTACCCACTGAGCCTACTGCGGCCCCACTATTGTGTTCTCTACCCACTGGCTACTGCGGCCCCACTATTGTGTTCTCTACCCACTGGGCTACTGCGGCACCACTATTGGTTCTCTACCCACTGAGCTACTGGGCCCCACTATTGGTTCTCTACCCACTGGCTACTGCGGCACCATATTGGTTCTCTACCCACGGGACTACTGCGGCCCCAGTAATGGGTTCTCTACCCACTGAGCTACTGCGGCCCCAGTATATGGTTCTCTACCCACTGGGCTACTGCGGCCCAGTATTGGTTCTCTACCCACTGAGCTACTGCGCCCCAGTATTGGTTCTCTACCCACTGGGCTACTGCGGCCCATATTGGTTCTCTACCCACTGGGCTACTGCGGCCCCAGTAATGGGTTCTCTACCCACTGGCTACTGCGGCCCAGTAATGGTTCTCTACCCACTGGGCTACTGCGGCCCCAGTATTGTGTTCTCTACCCACTGGGCTACTGCGACCCCAGTATTGTTTCTCTACCCACTGGGCTACTGCGGCCCCACTATTGGTTCTCTACCCACTGGGCTACTGCGGCCCCATATGGGTTCTCTACCCACTGGGCTACTGCGCACCACTATTGTGTTCTCTACCCACTGGGCTACTGCGGCCCCAGTATTGGTTCTCTACCCACTGGGCTACTGCGGCCCCACTATTGGTTCTCTACCCACTGGGCTACTGCGGCCCCACAATTGTGTTCTCTATCCCACTGGGGTACTGTGGCCCCACTATTGGGTTCTCTACCCACTGGGCTACTGCGGCCCCACAATTGTGTTCTTTTCCCACTGGGGTACTGTGGCCCCACTAATTATGGCTTCCCCTACTCTACCCACTGGGCTACTGCGGCCCCACAATTGTGTTCTCTTCCCACTGGGGTACTGTGGCCCCACTATTTTCTCTACCATGTATGCAATTGGTTCTCTCCGTCTCAGCTCATGGGCTACTGCGGCCCCACTATTGTGTTCTCTACTCACTGGGCTACTGTGCACCACTATTGGTTCTCTACCCACTGGCTACTTGCACCACTATTGGGTTCTCTCTGCCCACTGAGCTATTGGTCCCCACTATTGGGTTCTCTCAGCCCACTGAGCTACTGCGGCCCCACTATTGGGTTCTCTACCCACTGAGCTACTGCGGCCCCACTATTGGGTTCTCTACCCACTGGGCTACTGCGGCCCCACTATTGTGTTCTCTTCCCACTGGGGTACTGTGGCCCCAGTATTGTGTTCTCTACCCACTGGGCTACTGCGACCCCAGTATTGTGTTCTCTACCCACTGGGCTACTGCGGCTCCACTATTGGGTTCTCTACCCACTGGGCTACTGCGGCCCCAGTAATGGGTTCTCTACCCACTGGGCTACTGCAGCACCAGTATTGTGTTCTCTACCCACTGGGCTACTGCGGCCCCAGTATTGTGTTCTCTACCCACTGGGCTACTGCGGCCCCACTATTGGATTCTCTACCCACTGGGCTACTGCAGCACCAGTATTGTGTTCTCTACCCACTGGGCTACTGCGGCCCCAGTATTGTGTTCTCTACCCACTGGGCTACTGCGGCCCCACTATTGTGTTCTCTACCCACTGAGCTACTGCGGCCCCACTATTGTGTTCTCTACCCACTGGGCTACTGCGGCTCCACTATTGGGTTCTCTACCCACTGGGCTACTGCGGCCCCACTATTGTGTTCTCTACCCACTGGGCTACTGCGGCTCCACTATTGGGTTCTCTACCCACTGGGCTACTGCAGCCCCAGTATTGGGTTCTCTACCCACTGAGCTACTATGGCACTTGGGAAGGAATGGAAGACAGCCCATAGACAAAAAAAGAAAGGAGAAATGACGGAACTTCTTATTTTAAAAATCCTTTTTTTATGCAGTAAAATTACAATAAAATTTTTTGTAAGGAATTGAGGCAAGAAATCACGTCAATCCATTGCTCCATTTTGACGTGAAAGAAGGATAAACACACTTTCCCATTTAAGGATTAGAGGGAGGGCGATATTTCCGGTGGCAGCAACAAGCAACAAACTCTACAATTGAGAATGTTTCCTTGCCACAGCCTCCCTGCTTCTGCGATACACTTTTCTTACCTTTCTCAACCATAACCGCTATGGCCATATTGGATGTGTATCCTGTTTCGTCGAGACTGAGTATTTGGGCTGGATTTGTTATCCCAAGGTTTTTCACAGTTGTTGTCACCATCTCAACAAATTTGGTAAACGATTCCTTTGCTGCGCATTGCACTACAGTGTTTTTAATCACTTGTGCTTTACGCTCGACAATTTCAGAATATCTCTTGAGAAATCCATCCATCCATTCCTGACCAGGAGCTTTTCTCAGTATTGATAATGGATTGGGAAGTTTGTTTGCTTCAAAATACTCTTGCACAATGGCAATTATCTCTGCTCTAGTCAGTGGCTGCTGAATGTCACAAAGGAAAAGCACAGTTTCAGCCAGATTGTTTTCAATGTCATCGGGCACCAATTATTTACAACCAATTCATTGAATGTCATCCTTAGTGCTTCTTTTTAACCTGTTTCTTAAGGTACTTTCAGGTAGTCCATAACGTTTTGATACACTGTAAATACTTTCACCCTTTTTCACGCTTGATACTGCAGCGACTAATCTTTCTAAATTATACGTGTCCTCAGTTTTCATTTTGTAATTTCTCAGTATTGTCTTTAAAAAGAATATCCCACACACAATACTAACTTTTCACTTCTTCCAGTTATAAGATAACAACAACCTAAAACCAAATGAAACACTACAAATAAACTAATGAAGAAAGCAAACATAAGAAAAAACAGGTGCACCAACCCAGCAAGCTGCCACCAAATTACCCTCAATGAAGAAAATTGGATGTTAACTACAAATCATAGAAATATTAATGTTACTAAATAAAAAGTTTTTGTTAATGAATACGTTTTCAAAAAAAAAATGATGTTTTAATCAACTAAAAATTTATTTCCCAATTCCCCGTAAGTTGGTGGTAAAATACACCTGAGCCTCATACACTCCCCCCCCCCCCCCCTTCCCTCATGGTAGTGGGGAATATTGAAGACTACAGGATATCTACCTGGTTGTTCACTTCATAAGAAAACAAAGTTCACTTCAAAAAAACCAAAAAGTTAGTATTTTTTAAATGCTTAAAAGTCAAGGAGGGCAAAGTAAAAATCACGTATACAAATTCAGAAAAAACCCTCTTTGACTAATACTTTTTAAAATCTTTTGGCATGTGGAAAAACAAGTGAACAAAAATTGGCCTCAAAGTAGAAGGTTGGGTACCCATTTACATGCTTGTTGCATTTCTTAATTGCACCAAAGATATTTTTAAAAATAAATATTAAAAAATACTACCAAATTACCCCTTCCACCCCATTCCCCAAACCTACCCTAAGAAAGGCTAGATATTTATAATTATTTTTAATGTTGCCTCCGTTTCTTACTAATTTGGAGGCCATGGTGGCTGAGCAGTTATGTTCGCCTCCCACTGAGGCAAACCAGGTTTCACTTCCCAGCCGTGTCACTCCTGGATTTTTGCTTGTGCGAACTGTGCCAGACGATG